>CM039626.1:25850671-27241671 GCA_022457165.1 Juglans mandshurica
GAATTTTTTTTTTTTATGGGGGGTGAAACGCAGGAGTGGGGGGGGGGGGGGGGGGGGGGGGGCGGTTGTGAGTAAAACGAACGTTTTGAAAAAAATAATAAAAAAAAGTCCACCTCATTCGGGTGTGTGGTGTTGGAGAAACAATGAGCTTAAGAGTAGAATTACTCCTGAAGCTTCAGATGTTGCTGCTGCTAGCCAATCTCAAAGTTTTTCCTATGAGTTTTTGGTTACTATCATAAAAAAACTTATTTTAACTTATTTGTGTAATCATCCGTACTAATTGTTTAAAAAACTTAAGTTGATAAGAAAATATTGATTTAATTATTTATATTATATTTTTAACCAATATATTTTATGCGCTTAAAATGCCAATTATAACATGAATGTAACATTTATCAATAAATCATAAATTATAAAGATGTTCACCGCCTACAACAACTTCACTACTCTTGACTCCAACCCTCAAGACATAGTCTACGGCCTTTTCCAATGTCGCGGAGACCTTCAAGTTTTCATAAGTAATACCATTTTGTCCTATAAAAAAAGAGCGATGAACAGGAAAAGAAAATGAGCTTTTAGACAACCAACAATTTCTTCTCGTAATTAATTTAAAATTGAACGAGTCGCTATCACATTTTGGGTTTTACATCAAAGGCCAAAAATGAATTGCTACTATCCCATGCCATGTATGATTTGTGCCTATATGTTCACGATATGCTCATTTGTCACTTGCTGGGGTGCTCGGGTCTGAAGCCCCCAAGCAAAAATTCATAACGAGTATTTAAAACCTCATCGGGATGTAGATGTCTATACAAGCGATCTGATTTAGGAATCAAAGACGTTTAATACCCTCAACTCACTATTTAAACCGCACCTAAGTCTACATTCATTTAATATTATGAATGCATGGGTAAACTACATATAACTTTCGGTGAAGTCATTTGATTGTGAGAATTTTAAGTCATATAAAAAACTCTCACGATCCTAGTAGTTATGAATATTGTATTTTATTTATTTGTTAAGACTTGTTAAGTTCATAATGGTCACTTAAGGACCCACTATGGTAGCTAATTATACTAGTTTGCATACTGAGATGAGATGATTTTACATAAGTTAAATAAAATATTGTTAGAATATTATTTTTTAATATTATTATTGTTTTGAGATTTGAAAATGTTGAATTTTTTATTATATGTTGTGTGAGAATTTGAAAAAATTATAATGATGAGATGAGAAGATATGAAACTATTTCTATATCGAAATAATGCCTAAGAAAGCAGAAAAAATCAGACACCTCATCAAGTTTCCAATCTTAGAAAACCAACATCCCACATGGAGATGAACTTGACCCAAAAGCATAACCCAAAAAGGTTCACTCTTGTATTCTTTTCGAAAGCACAAGTATTATTGTAACAAAAGCAGGAAAAGTCATGCAAAAATACCACTTTCAAGTTTCAAATCATATTACTCGTATATCTGCTCAAATGTAAGCTATATCTGTCTTAAGATTTTTTTTTTGGAGGTATAGGGTGAAGCCATCACTATAGACCACGTGGATAATTATAAGTTTTGTGCAAACTATACCACGTGGTAGTAATTTAGGAGCGGCTCAATACAAATTGAGGCTTAAAACGAAATTTAAATGAGTCATTCATAATTATAATACAATAAAATATAAATTATTATATGAAATATTTTCAAACTTTTCAACAAAATGAGATTTTATTTAAAATCTTTAAATACATTTTTTGTGAATTTATATTTACAGCAACAACTTAAAATGAGGTCTCAATGCAGATTTTTATGCGTCAATTTAGCAAGATCTTAAAAAAGTTATTTAAAATATAAATAATTCATTGTATTACTTATAAAAAAAATTCATTGTATTAAACATTAAATTTAATATTATGGGACCTTGCACACATTGAAAACTATAAAAAATATTTAAAATTTTATTTAGTTAAATGGTTTTATTTTTATTTTTTGAAAAAACACCTTATTTTTATTTTTAGGACTTTACATAGAGTGAGAGCCTTAGGTAATGGCCTAATGGAAATGATTTACACACGATATATTTCACAATATTTTACACAATTATGTTTTAAATGGGGAGTATTTTTGTAAAACATATTATAAAAATAATATCATTTTATAAAAATACCCTTATTTTATAATATTATTGTAAAATATGTTATAACAATGTATTATTTGTATATCATTACTCATGTCCTAAATGACCTTACCATTGAGTCGCCCTCGGCAACATCCTTTAGAATTTAGGGGGGTGACAGGTGTTTAGGATTATGGCTTTCATGAGACTTTAAAAGCTCATTTCAAAACCACCTCACAATTTTTTTGACCCTTGGAAACTCTAATAACTATTAACTTTCTCTTGCTTCTAAAGTCCCTTGCAGAATGCTTCACGCACAATATAACTATTATTTAATTTCCAAGACAACTGCATTTTTTAGCTCAAAATCTTCACAGTGGATAGCTCGTTCACGCGTCCATCAGATCTATAAACTTTAATGCACTTGAGGTGTGACACCAAGGATGGAGGCACTGGGTGTGGTGTTCGATCATCTTTCTCACAATTTGAGTCAACTCAGTCGAGACTAACCCCCGAAGTTATCATTCCAAACATAAATGTTTTAGCCAAACCAAGCAATAGAACATGCCTTCTCATTGCAATATTTACACAGGGGAGCCAAAGCTTTGTCAAGCTCAAAGATAAGAAAGTATTGCCATTGGAAACCACCTCCTCCAGGGTATTTGAAATTAAATGTGGATCGGACGTCACAAGGCAGGATTTGGGGTTGTGCTAAGAAATGAAAATGGGGACATTTTCTTGGCAGTAATTAAGGTAGAAAATGAAGTGCATGAGCCAGAAGACATAGAGCTATTGGCTATATTTAGAGGTCTCCAAATATGTGCTAATATGGGGATTCAAAAACTGATCCTTGAGAGTGATAGTCTGCCGATGATTAATGAAGTCAAAGCCAATGGGGTTTCTTTTTCCTTGCCAGGCAATCTGGTAAGAGAGATTTAAGAACTTTCAGCTTTTATTTACTGAATGTATGGTCCAACATGTTGACAAGTCTAAGAATGCAGTAGCACATGGGGTTTCTCAAGCTGTTTGGCTTGACAAAAACTTGTAATGTTTTTCTATCAATCAATGATATTGGTTTTCCTATAAAATAAATAAAAATAAATAAATGTTTTAGCCATCTCGGTAATTCTAAAACAAGATGGAAGATCATGTACATTAAGGTCCCCATTATAGTGCTGGCGAAGTATCTTAGAAAAGGTCAGAGCCCTACACAGTTAAGATCAACTAACCACCCATCCAATGCCAAATCAATCAGGTTACAAAAGACAGGCATACAAGGCAGGAGTTCCGCCGCATGCTTTAGAGCCTAAGAAGGCTAGGGGACGTACAAAGCAAAGTATCAAAATTATTAAGACAACCAGCCTATAACCTGCTGATTGTTGTGTATGTTGTGCATGAGGGAGAGAGATTTAGAGAGAGATCGGATTTTATAGTGGAGAAATTCAATACGGTTTATAAGATGGTTTATTTGACGAAACAATATAAATGTTGAAATAGTACTTTTAGTTGGAGACTTGAATCGATTTATATCTTTATATGTAAGAAAAGAAATGAAACTTAAAAGTTACAACAATTCATAATGAAACATTGCTTTTAAAGGTTTAACGCTTCATAAACATAAAGAAATGAAACCTAAAATTTATAACAATTCATAATAAAACATTAAAACTTAAAAGTTACAATAGTTCATAATGAAACATTGATTTTAAAAGGTTTACAGATTCATAAACATAACATTTCAAATCTAATAGATAGAATGCCTACTTTTATGGGTAGAATGCCAGTCGAAATTATATGATTCCGCGTTTATATGTAATAATAGATGAGTCACATCCTAAGGATGTACATGAATTGTGCCAAAAAGAAAAGAAAAAAGGAAACCAAATACGTCATCATATCATAAACCCAAAAAAAGAAATAGTTTTACCGTCAACAACAAATACATTATTCTACAAATAATTAGAAACAATATTATATCACATGCTTTATACATTCACTTTGTGTATAATTCATTGACCACACACAAACCTTTTAAGAGACCAACAAATTAGCTCTTAAAATTCCTAATAACCAAATTTATTTTCTAAAACCCAAATGCGCCACTCAGCGCCATAATGTAGGAGCCCCATATGTAAAATAATAATAATAATAATGATTAAAAAATAAAAAGTGGGAGGGACACTTAAATGAAACAAACCGTTTCGTTATAAATGCCCATTCTATATTCTTATGCCATCATCTTAGTCTAGAGTGACGGAATCCAACTTTCTCATTAACAAAGGCCGAAGATCTCTACTATATTCGTACATTCTTGATTCTAGCATCGTTATTCTTCTTCTTTTTATGCTGTAATTACTCTCGGCGGTTGTTAGCGAGGAATGGGTACCAATATTGCCAAGTCATGGCATTTCTTTGTTCTTCAACCTGCTTCTAAACCTTTTCTACCACAAAGCATGTTTCTCCCTTGTAGTTGATACAATTTCAGCATGTAAGTCTCTTACAACGATCCATAGGCTAGAATCTAAAGGTGAGAAATTTGAACTCGGTTTCGACAGACGACGTGCTTCTTCAAGAATCTACCTTTGCATATGGTATAAAAACTTTGATGCAAAAGATAGTGCGTTTGGATGTTGAACTGAGTTGAGTTGAGATGATAAAATATTGTTAGAATATTATTGTTTATTATTATTATTTTGAGATTTGAAAAAGTTGAATTATTTATTATATTTTATGTTGAAATTTAAAAAAATTGTAATAATGAGTTGAGATGAATTGAACTTCCAAACGAAGCCTGTCTCTTTGGCAAATAGAGAGAACCTATTTGTGAATTTTGAAGCCTTTTGCTCGTTGAGTTTATATACAGATTTTTGTATACAAACACACATTGCAAACGACGCCCTTCGGGAGACTTTGAAGTCGGAGATGAAACGGCAGAGAAATGGTCAGTCAAGTCGTTAAAGAAATGGACGGAGAAGGAGACTTCATTGGTGGCATCGATCCTTGTGCTTGCGGGTTGTGTTTACGTATTCATGTCTTGCGATGAATATGCATAGGTTTATGAGAGATTTTAAGGATTATATAAAGGGAGAAGAGTTCGAAAGTGCAAAAAAGCATTTCGGGCAGAAGCCATCACGATGATTCGTAAAATGGTTTAAAATCGAAAATGCATGTTTTAAAACCGAAGGACACGAGATGAATAATACGTTGGAAATTAAAACCCGAACGTGGCTTTTATATATAGGAATAAATTCAGAAAAAAAACTCCTGTGTCATAACATTTTCTCATCTACAAGAATGAAAGAAATTAATGGAGGGGTTAATATGCTAAAAACCGAATCTGTTTCATCTCATTTTATTATTACAATTTTTTTAAATTTTTATATAAAATAATTTTTTCAAATTTCAAAATAATAATATACGCAAAAAGCAATTACTTTTAGTCTCTTATATATAAAAGCAAAGAGCATCAATGGTTGCCTTTTCCAGTGAGAATTGAGTCATAAAATTAGCAATAGTCGCTGAATAATTAGCCCATGTGATGTAATCAAGTCTTCTAAGACTTAATTTCTCCAAAAATCATCATCTGACTATTGTCCCAAAAACTCCAATGTTATTGCTGGGCCAATATTCGGAGCTAGCAGAAATACTCACAACCTTGTCAATGTCTTAGAGGACTGGAAGACCAGATAAACGCTGTTATAAGAAATCTTTAAAATAAATAAATAATATATAATAATCCTTAATTAAAATAAATAAAGTAGATATTACAAAAATAAAATGCCGTTATTGCCTTTATGGTGTTTGGTCGCGTATGAAGTAAATTTTTTTTTCCCCTTTTCTGCTTTCAGTTTTCTATAGACAGTTACATCACGCAATACCTCAGCCTCAGGTATTTTTTAAGGATTTTGTTTCTCATCATTCTTATACATAACACATTACATTTATTTTTATTTTATTCTTTTTAAACTAATAAAATTCTTCTATTTAACATTCATACATTACACATTTAATAACAGAAAAAAATTAAAAATTAAAAAATTACATATAGTGTGTAATGTACGAAAATGATGAATACAATTTTTCATTTCGTAAAACAATTACTGTAGTCAGCATCAAATAAACTTCAAAACTGTTCGTAAAAGAAAAGAAGCTTTTAATTATTTTCTCTCTAACAAATACCAAAATTCAAACAAACACGAAATTCAGAAACACACGGAAATGGATGAGAGAGAGAGAGATCTGACATGGAATAGCACTCCTAGTTTGCAGCTAAATTTTAAGGGAAAATGCTAGACGAACCGAGAGTTGAAACCGAAAATTCAACCGATGCCACATGTCCTTTTTTGAGTGGCTTGTATAAAATATTTAAAAAATAAAAACTGCACAGATAAACTCATCTCTCTCTCTTTCTTTCTTTCTTTCTATGCCCCCCTTCTTCCCCTCCTGCTCGGTTGAAACTGCAGTAAATTTGTATGGATTTCTATTTAATTCCTTGAACCTGGGTAAATCCGTAACTAGTTGTTTCATTCGTGGGTATTTGGAAATAAAGCAGACTTGCTTTACTTTGGAAAATAGAAATCCATGTCTAGCATTTTCCATTACTGTAGATTCTCTAAAAATAATAAAGGAAAATGCTATACTTTCTTCGTATAGATGTTAGACATGGATTTTTTAAATATACAACTTGCTTTACTTAGGAAAATAGAAATTCATGTCTGTCCGGATTTTTTTTCTTCTAATTTTATTTCTTTCGTGACCACTTATTTGTACGTTGAGAAGAACTATAAGGAAAGTAAAGTTCTAATATTCAGATGGTGCAAATGGCATCAACCAAACTCACTGATTTCGTACAAGATGGAAAGAGGACGAGGGAGGATGGGAATGGAGATATTCAGATCTGAAATGGGTTATTCCTGATGCCAACTCATTGATTTCGTACAAGATGGAGGGATGGGTATCAAGGGAGGGAGGATGGGAATAGAGCTATTAAGAAAATAGTTTTCCTCTTTCTTTATTTCTAATTTATTTATTCTTTTTATTATTTTAAATTGTCACGTGTGCAATCGGTCCATTATCGGTATAAAATGTGGGCTCCGTAGCATTAACCAATTTTAAGACGGCCAATTCCTGAGACGACACGGACTTCCTTCTGGCTTCTGTTCGGTTTCAAAGGGTCGGGTTTCGGGTGGGTGGGGGCTATTTAAACGCAAGGTTTAGTAAAGCCACGTGTCGGGTACTGCTCCTATAGTCGGCTTGATTCAAAGATAACTAGTAGTTCCATTTTTAATGTTTTATTTCCGTGTGGTTACTCACACCTGAATTTTTTTGCTCCCTGGGAGATTCGGTGGGCCCAAGCTCAGAACCATCTTCCTATTATTGACCGTTCGATTCTTGATGTTATATAGATCACAAAGATAACGGTTCCCTTTCTCTGTAAAAATCCTAACGAGAAAAGTACCATAACGCTCTCTCTCTCTCTCTCTCTCTCTCTCTCTGATTTCTCTGTTTATGTTCTTCTATCTATGGTGGGAGCTAGCCCTAATTCGATTCTCACCCTGACGTGGTGGGACAAAACCCTAGTCGCAAATATCTGTCCTGTTATTCTCTGATGGCCTACTTGGACTCGGAAAAGCTCTTAGTTAACAGAGAAAACCTAAGGAACCAATCCGCGGTGACGAGGGCGATGGCCAACGAGCTCGCGCCGCAAAAGTCACCCCAAACGATTCTTGATCGCTTCAGGTCTCTGCTCAAGCAGCGCGACGATGAGTTTAGGAACTCGGCCGTAGACGATGCCGTCTCTCCGCCGAGCGCCGAGGAAATCGTGCAGCTTTACGATCTCTTGTTGTCGGAACTAACGTTTAATTCGAAGCCCATTATCACGGATCTCACTATAATCGCCGGCGAGCATAAGGAACTCGGCAAGGGCATCGCCGACGCCATTTGCGCTCGGATTCTCGAGGTTCGTTTCGGTGCTTGTGGAATCTTGGGGAGGGGAGAGGGTTTCGCTGAATTTGTATAGTTATGGGATTTTAGGGTTTTTGTATTTCTCATGTACGCAACTTGGTTTTGTGTAATTATTAAGCTCTTGGAAGTGTAAATATTAAAATTTTGTACCAGTTTGATTTTCGAGAGGGCTTGGGGGAAAGAGAGAAATTTCGAATTTTGATTCTTGGTTATTTGGGGTCTTATGGACTAAAACCTCCATTAAATTGAGTCAAACTAAGTTTTGGAATTCAAAATTTCCCGTTCCCTTTCGTTTATGCCCTGATCGGTTGCTCGAATTTCATTTTAATGCAGTTTTAATACTCACAAATCGTATATTATGGTAGACTCCCGGGTGTCTAGTACTATAATTTGCAGCATTGTTTGTAAGTTAATGACATTAATATTGTGATAGATTTCTAAGAACCGACTCTGGTTAGTTCGAGCCCTCTGAAATTGAAAAATACGTGATTCCTGTATCCAATGGAAGATTGGCCATAGCTGAACAGGATTAAATCTGTAATTTCAGCCTCTGAAGAAGTCTGAATGTTGCTTGTAATACTTCTAGATTCACAGGATTTATGGTCTGTGTCATATTAGCACAAGGTTTGGAAGTAGGTATCAATATGATTAATAGTACTACTAAATATGTGTATGAGTGTTACCTGGACGTACTAAGTTTTAGGATTCATTGGGTTGAACGTGTGTGGCATCTCATGTTTCATTGCTGTGAAACAATAACTAAAATCGTCTTACCTTGACGCACTATGATACTGTGGTAGGACTTGGAAGAGTAAATTGTTACCATTTCTAATCATATCCAATCCTTGACATGACTTCTGAACTTATTGAAAAGATAATTACTTTGTAAAAGTACAGATTATGCCATAAATCAATATTCTTTTTTCTTTTTTAATAAGTAGAGAGCATGCCATAAATTAATATTGTGTCTCAATTTCTTTATCGAAATTTATTTATTTATTTATTTTTTTTGGGGGGGGGGTTGTTATTTGGAACCTATAGTTCAATAGTTTAATTTGAAAACAAAACCTATAGTGTTCCAAGTCATTCCTCAACTGGCAAGATAAATGCTTGGAGTTTTATATTTTTCTTTCTTTTTGCTTTATCCTTCCAAGTACATTTGTCAAATTTTTATCTTTCTTGGTAGGGTTTTGGTTGGACCTATTTTTGGGAAAATAGGGGGAATTGTTGTATATCGTATGCTATCCTTATATCATCCCTCATAATTCAATACCTTCTTCTGCAGGCCCCAGTCGAGCAAAAGCTGCCTTCATTATATCTTTTAGACAGTATTGTGAAGAATATTGGCCGGGATTATGTTACATACTTCTCTTCTCGTCTGCCAGAGGTGCGTTTTGCACTTTCTATTGTGTATTGTTTCATAACTCATTAGTTTGTGAATCACACAATTCTTATAAATTTTTTACGTCATCTTTCCAAAGGTTTTTTGCGAGGCATACAGGCAAGTTCACCCTAATCAGTATAATTCCATGCGCCATCTCTTTGGCACCTGGTCAGCAGTATTCCCACCTTCTGTCCTACATAAAATTGAGGTACAACTGCAATTTTCTCCTTCGGTAAACCAGCAATCATCTGGTTTGAATCCCTTGAGAGCTTCGGAATCTCCTCGACCAAGCCATGGCATACATGTTAATCCAAAGTATCTGCGTCAGTTTGAACATTCAGCTGTGGACAGTGTATGTTTTTTTTGGTTGAATTCTCCATCTTCCTCTGTTTTTCCCTCCCTTTAAGACACAAGGATTAGACTGCTACCTTTACTAGTTTAGTTCGTGAAAGTCTGCTTACTCAGATATCATACTTATTAAAGATGCAATGAGATATCTGTACTCAAATGCTATGCTGCATATTCTATTGACCTTATTGCTGGACTAGTAGAAGGGTATGTTTGTCACCAGAAGTAATCTCATTGGAATATACTAGATCTATATCTTTGATTTTTATAAAATTTGTAAGTCAATATCCAGATTTTTTTATAGGGGCTGTGACCGACAGATTGTTGATTATGTGGTAGTATTTTCTTCCAATACCGTAGTTTAGTATAACTAATTTGATATCTGGAGGGTTTCAATGACAGAGAAGAGTTACAATGGCATTAAATGGTGTTGAACATTTCTCCCTCCTTGCTTTCCATCAGTAAAGGAAGTCTAACTTGATGGTTTGAGTGAGGAACATGCCTCATTATATTTTTTTATTGGTAAACAAAATCTTATTGATCATAACATGGCCTCATTATATTTTGATTCTAGATGCTAATCAAGTCTAAATACTTCTTTTTTTCTACATTGGTTCATCTTATTATACCTTTTTTTTTTCAGTCAATAAGAATTTTATTAATGAGAACTAAGCCGGGAGTTCATCTTATTGTACCTTAAGCTAGAGAACCTGAAAAGATTATAGATGTGTTTATTTTGTTATCGATTTGTAAGTAAGGTGAACACTTTTTTTTTTAAATGTGTAATCTGTAACTTTCAGAATATCCAGCAAGCTAGAGGAACTTCAGCTGTAAAAATGTTTGGTAAAAAACCTGCCATTGGCTTTGATGAGTTTGATTCTGGTCAGGCAGAGCTTGTACCCTCCCAGGTTGGAGCTGAAAGATTGAGCTCAACAGGAAATGCAGGTAATGCCCCTTTTACCTTCGGGGCTAATAAGGTGCGTCCACCTTCAACCATCAGACTCGGGAGACCCTCTTCGCCATCAAGAACTAGGCCTGATAGGTCCTTATCGTTGGCAGTTGAAGAATTTGCTGCAGACCATTCTCCTAGAAGGTTTGTTGGTGGGGGCTCTCCAGCTCATCCCATATATGAGTATGGACTAAGTAGAGCAACTGCTAGAGATGAGGAAATGAGTGGCCGGCAGAGAAAACACTATTCCGATAATAAGCATAACCACTTTGAAACTAAATTACTACACAACCTTAGTAATGGACGTGAGCACCAAGGACCAAGAGCTCTAATTGATGCCTATGGAAATGACACAGGGAAGAGATCTTTTAACAATAAGCCTCTGCAGGGTCAACGCCTTGACTTGAACAGTATAGACAATAAGGTTGCTACACCATCATGGCAGAATACTGAAGAGGAAGAGTTTGATTGGGAAGATATGAGCCCCACTTTAGCAGACAGTAATAGGAGTAATGATTTCTTGCCAAGGACAAGGCCTGGTATTGGAGTACAGAGTGCTTCCCCTCTGAATGCTGGTCAGGCTCAGCTTCCTGCCGTGGATGATTCTTCTGTTAATGCTGAAGATTCAGTCCCCTTACTAAGTGTATGCTTTTCAACTTGTTTGCTGTGCCATTCTTTTTTCTTTTTAGGAAGCTTTGTTAGAAGATATGGAATTCAAATAATATTTTTGGCTGTAGCGTATTCTTTTTATAGATTCTAAATCTTTTCCTTTGTTATAATTGGACTAGAGCACTCCTTTATAGGATTTCCTCTTTCTCCACCTGGTTCTTTTCAGCCACTTGAGATCATATTTGAGGGTCTTCAATTGAGAACTTAGTTTTATTTTTAAATCCTAACTTTAGAATTCAACCTGTACCCTCTTCTTCTCCTTTAAGAACCTGAAACCACTGATTTTCCTATCTTTTACCCACCACTAAAGTCTTGGTAGAAAGCCATAATAATCCTCCTCAGTGCAGCCCAACATCATTTGAAGTTTTGCTATCAGAGTATCATTTTCTTTTAATGTCTAAACTACTAATTTATTCTGGGAAATGAACTTAATACCTTAACATTGGACGTTCTGATATTTCTACGGCAGTTTGGTCGTGGATCAATGGGGAAGATATCAGGATTCCAAGCTGAGAGAAATCAGATTCTTGATCCTCGCTATCCTCAGGACGCCTGGAATTTGCCTCCCCATCTCTCCAAAGGAAGAGGAAGGAATTACAATTTGCCCTTATTGACAAGTCGTATATCTTCATCAGATGGTGACAGAATGCCCTCTCTTATTGATAAACTTCCCGATGCCGACCCACAACTTCATGGACCTCCAACTATTATATCAAGATTTGGTTCTTCCAATCTTGATTCTATTAGTGTTGAGGCTCGGCCGACTGTTCTACCAGCATCTAGGGGTGTAAGGCCTTCGCTAAATGTGCATAACTCTCGCCCACCATACCTGCAGCATATTTTTCCACGGCAGAGAGTGATGGGGGGCCAATTTGAGTCAATAAACGCTAGCAATGCTGTCAATAATCTTCGTCCAAATGGGTCTTTACATATGCCTGAGCTGCAGTCGGATGGTTTTAGAAACAGGGAGCTGAGTTCTACAAAGCTGCCACAACTGCCTAATCAGCATGCAGGACTAATTCATATGAATCAGCGAAACCAGGTTCAGGGCACTCCTTTACGGCCACAATTTCTTCCATCTCAGGAGGCACATCCATCTTTAGCAGCTGTAGGGCAACCTCATTTAGTGGCACCACCTTATAATCGTGGATACAGCCCACAAATGCATGGTTCCACTGTTAGCACAGTTCTGTCAAATCCTGTAACTGGTGTTCAGTTGATGTTACCAGTTCGAAACATCCCAAGCTCATTACATTTACAGGGGGGAGCCTTGCCTCCTTTACCTCCCGGTGCCCCTCCCACTTCATCACATATGATACCTTTCACACAAAATGCAGTTCCTGCTGTCGCTAATCAACAGACGAACATTTCTGGATTGATTGGTTCTCTCATGGCTCAGGGTTTTATCTCATTGACCAAACAAACCCCTATACAGGTAAATACCACATTGATGTTTCCCTGTATGCTTTAAATGTTGAAAACTTGGGTTTTTCCCTTTGATCAATTTTTAGATTGTTTCTCAACCAAGTAAATTATATATATATATATATATATATATATATATATATAAAAGAGAGTTTCTGAACAAGTTATTCAATATATAGGATTCTGTAGGAGTTGAGTTCAATGTGGACCTTCTCAAGGTGCGTCATGAGACTGCAATAAGTTCCCTATACGCTGATCTCCCAAGACAATGCACAACCTGTGGCCTTCGATTCAAGTGCCAAGAAGAGCACAGTAGTCATATGGATTGGCATGTAACCAAGAATCGTATGTCTAAGAACCGTAAGCAGAAGCCTTCTCGCAAGTGGTTTGTAAGTTCAAGCATGTGGCTCAGTGGTGCGGAGGCATTAGGAACTGAAGCAGTTCCTGGGTTTTTGCCTACTGAGATCATTGTAGAGAAGAAGGATGATGAAGAAATGGCTGTTCCTGCTGATGAGGATCAGAATGCATGTGCATTATGTGGAGAGCCTTTTGATGATTTTTACAGTGACGAGACAGAAGAGTGGATGTATAAGGGGGCTGTATACTTAAATGCGCCCTGCGGCTCGACAGCAGGCATGGATAGGTCTCAGTTAGGTCCTATAGTGCATGCTAAGTGTCGGTCTGAATCTAGTGCGGTTTCTACCGAAGGTTTTAGACAAGACGAAGGGGTATGGATTTCTTGTTCAACTTGTTATAAATTTTACATTTTTACAATCTTCAGAAAATCTGTCTCTGTTTGACTGTCATTGTGGTTAGTATTTTGTTTGAGGCCTTTGTTCTTCATTCACGTTTGGGACAATGAGCAATTGGAACATGCAGTTATGTTGACATTTTCTTCCTTTTTTTTCATTGTTAATGTGCTTGAGTTCTACTTCTATTTTCTATGGTTATTTTCATGTTTTCTTTTCTTCTGTTTTCCTCATTATTCTTATGTGTACAATTCTACTGCTATTTTCTATATTCATTGTTTCGAATTTTCATATTCAGGGAATTACTGCAGAGGGTAGTCAGAGCAAACGAATGCGGCTTAGTTAGATCGACTTCTTTGTTGTCTGTAACTTAGTGTGATTTTCTTCATGTCAATGGTATGCTCTTAACTTACTTTTACTGTAGCATTGGAGCTTCTTGGCTTCATGCCAGAATATTGTACATGTATAGTTGAACTTGAACCATGCAAAATTATCTTGCAGCAGAGGTTACAATTTCTTGCGTGTTTACCTTCTGGCATTATTTTCCTCTTTTGCTGTCAAAACGTCGTGGGGCATTAGAAACATTGGTTTATGTTCATCAATAGGTCTGCTTAAGGATCAGTTTGAACCATGCCAAAAGGCTTATTTAAAATAGAACAAGTCAAAAAGAAAGAAAAGATAGCAAGGCAATGGGGATGCTGCCAGATGCCAAAGTATTGGATCCACTTTTTCCACCCCTCTTTTCTGTAAACATTATGCAGGGTGAAGCATGAGCAGTTCTATCTACAACTGCAGTCTGCAAGCTAAGGCCTCTTGTGCTTATTTCTCATCAAACCAATAGATCAACGGAAGTGATACTCTACAATTGCTGTTCAAGCCTCGGATAGGTTTCGAGCCCTGCTTCCAATTTTTGGTTCCCAGGATTTGGTTTTGGGTTGTTTATGATGTAATTAAGAATTTCTTTCTGTGGCGGTGGTTGTGCACTGTTAGCTTTAAGACTCTTGTTTTCAGCTGGTACTCTTCTTCTACTTCTTTCTTTTTTTAGTAAGCTGTAATCTAACTTCTATGATAAGTGCTAAATTTCTTCTGATTTAAACAAATGTATTTTTTTTTTTTTTTTGTTCTTTTTGAGCGAACAAATGTACTTGCTGTTATTAAGTTGAATGAATTTATCTTCAAGCACCTTTCTCATGTCTTTCAATTCAAGGTTGCAATGTGTATACCTTTGATGATAATGATAGCCTATTTCCTTTGAAGCTTGCAAACCATGACATTCACTCTGCATGGCTTTGCTTATGAATGGATCATATTCTTTTTGCCGTCCTACTGAAAAATTTAATGACATCTCTTCAATGGATCAGGAAACTTGTAATAATGGCAGCAGTTAGATGTTTCTGCTTCATTCTTATTTAGCCGTTTCTTCTGAATAATTCTGCGACGTTGCAAGCAGCAGAACAAGTGTGGTACTTGTCAAAACCTTTTTATTATTATTATTATTATTAATTTACTTGGGCAGTGGTTGTCTAATGCTTGAGGAAGATCACGAGATCTTATTTACTGCAGTATGTCTCTTTTTTTTTTTACCTTTCTGACATATATGATTTTGTAATGTAGAATTTAGTGTATGATGGCAATTTTGATCCTCCCCCTCACTCGACACTTCAATAGTTGAACTGAGTTAATGCTTCTGGCCTTTTCGACAGCTTGTTGCAAATGTATCATGAACTGGATATGAAAAAAAAAGCTGATTTACCAGGTATTGGTTAAATCACTTGTATCATCCAAAATACTCGACGAATATTTCTTACAATCGTGTATTGTAGGCATTTCCAGAACTACTAGTCTAAAACGTAGATTCGCAAGTGTTCAGATTTATACACTTTTTTGGGTGCGTTACATACATTTGCAAGTAGTAAAAAAATAGGCAACCGTTGCTACATTAAGCAACATCAATGATTGGAATTGTAAAGCGTTGCAACATCCTTGTCTCCACGTCCGCTACAACTTACTACAACCTTTGTGCCAGAGGGTAATGTCGGACACAGTTTATTTAGAAACGCCAATGCATGAGAGGCCTCCAATGAGGGAATTATACCTTCCAATCTACATAAAAGTTGGCATGCTGCAAACAATAGGGAATCAAATTAATGGTTTCAATTTTAGAAAGTAAATCATTTTCTTTCTTGAATGTATAATTGCCTCCTGGCATACCATCTAGGGCTTCCTGGTCTGTGGCAGTGTAGAACTCCGCACGTCCACTGGCTTTGAGAAAGCTCAGCTCCGGGCCAACCCCAGGGTACTGCAGTCTGCATGTATTAGTCGATTAGGCACATATCTTCCTAACAATAAGCTTTTTCATTCCTTTAATATTCAGTTTAGAGGTGAAGTCTCTTATTTCTGTAATCAAATGATTAGATCTCAAGATAACAGAGGCTAGGATTACCTCCCCATGTTGTGTAGCCTATAAACATATGTTCCAATACCTTTTTTTTTTCCTTTTTTGTAATCAAATGATTCTTGTATGTGATTTCCAGTTTAAATATTAATTTTAGAATTAACTACTGAATTTGAAGTGCTACCTTGCCATGTTGTGATCAGGGTATTTGCAACAGATGCTAATGATTTTATGCAATAAAAATCTGATGGTTTTTTCACTTACCCCACGGCAATAGAGTATGGCTCTAGAATTTGACCTTCCTCATCTTGCAACAAATAGCTCATGGCTCCATGATAAACACCAACATCACCTCTAGCCAGAGTTGCAGAGTGCCTGCCACTTTCCAAGCCAAACCCTGCACCCTCAACCCCAATCAACCTCACATCTTTATCTTTAACAAATTCATGGAACAACCCCAAAGCATTAGAGCCACTCCCTACACAGGCAAGCAATACATCAGGCTTTCCACCCCATTTCTCCATTGCTTGCCTCCTCGTTTCCTTTCCAATCACCGATTGAAATTCGCGTACCATGCTTGGACATGGATGAGGCCCCACCGCTGTGCCAGACAAGTAATAGCTGGTTTCTAGATTTCCTACCCAGTTTCGAATTGCCTCCGAACTTGCGTCCTTAAAATTTCCATCCACGGATATAACCTATGACAGTATGCGCATATGAAAAAGAATAAGTTGACCGAAAAGATTATTTTTTTTTTTCGCAAATTGGGAAGAGCTTGGAGCTATTTAAAGCAGCAGAACATTACATTGGCACCCAGCAACTTCATCAAGTGCAAATTAGAAGACTGTTTTTCCATGTCTTT
This sequence comes from Juglans mandshurica, assembly GCA_022457165.1. Classification (NCBI taxonomy): domain Eukaryota; kingdom Viridiplantae; phylum Streptophyta; class Magnoliopsida; order Fagales; family Juglandaceae; genus Juglans; species Juglans mandshurica. The sequence goes on from CM039626.1 coordinate 25,867,527, forward strand.
GGTACCCATGAAGATGGTGCACTCCAAAGAAAGTTTGGCACAAGCAGCAGCTGTTGCGACACCATGCTGCCCAGCACCGGTGGCTGCCACCACAGTTTTTCGGCACAAGCGTTTGGCAATCATCGCCTGTGCGATGGCGTTGTTCATCTTGTATGCTCCACCATGGTTGAGATCCTCTCGTTTTAGATATATATGGGGTCCTTCTCCGTTGCTGTTCTTGTAGCGATTTGTGAGCCTCTGGGCAAAGTAGAGAGGTGTCTCTCTCCCAACGTAGTCTCTTAGTGCTGTTGCGAGCTCTGCCTACAATACATCCATAACAAAGAAACTCATTCTAGCATTTTCGTAATGTCCTCTCTATCATGTTGGCTGTAAAAGATAAATTAATAACGAGTAGTACTTTCTTAAATACCGACAAAAAGTTAAGATAATATATTAAACTGTTCATAGTTCTGAGGGGATGATTGGTACTAAAGTCTCCCACCTGCCCGAGGACAATTACCCAGCCCTCAGGTAGATCTTTTTCTGTCTCTGTGTCTCCTGCATGTGTTTTTTGTGTTTTTTCAAATATATATGTGCAATGGTAGGGCACCCCAATCCGTTTCACAATAAAGTGAGAGGTTGGAATGTATATATATGCGTGCAGAGAGTTTTTACCCATGTTTTTATGCTTCGTGGTAGATAATGACCTCATGAAGTACTCACGTGATTTTATTTGTGCAACATTTTTAAATTAATTTTTATAATTTAGGTCGTTGTCATTCACGACATATAAATTATCTCGCAATATATAATATGGAAAATGTTAAATGTACTTAAGAAAAATTTATAAAAAATTTACTTTTCCACATGTCAATTATTGATATGTTAAAAATCATGAAATTTAAATTTTAAAAGAAAACTAACAAAATGAATCTTGTAAGTAAAACTGTAAGTACATGTAACACTACTCATTTAATATATAGTGAGATACATACTATTAAAGTGCATCATTTGGATACATATTTCTGTCTCATTTTCGACAACTAAAGATGTTTGCTTTTAATTAAGGACACTAATTAGTAACTACCTGAAACTCGGTGTCTTTTAAAACCGAGTTGAACTCGGATTCAAGCTGGCTCAAACAAGCCATCAAAGTCTCAGGCACGAACTTCCCTCCGAACCTACCAAACCTTCCTTGATCATTACCATCATCATCACCATCATCAGTACTGACCTTCCTTTTCTTGGTTTCAACTACTCGTGGAATTGGTGTGATCAATGTCGTCCTTAGTATCCCCGAAACGTCCTTAACCACAGTACTGCTGGGATCAACAGCTACTGCACGAACCACCTTGGCATTGCCATTTCTTCTGATCTTAACGCTCAAATAGCCACTACTCATGTATGGACCTATTTGGGTACTAAGAAACTCAGTTGATCTCATGTTACAAGCAATCATATATATTAGTGTATATATACGAGTGTACTCTCAGAGAGAGAGAGAGAGAGAGAGAGAGAGAGATTTATATATAGAAGAGTTAAATAATTTCTTGGGCACTTAAGTATTGCTGTGATTCTTAGAACGTGATCTGGTATTGAGGTTATTATATACTAGTGAGAGATGGTCTCCACCACAAAGAGAAGTCATTTTCTCGAAGGAATAGTCAGAAAAACGAGGAACGCATGCCATGCCATGCCATGAAACAAGAACCACACGAGGGTACGAATTAATGTTTCCATCTAAGAAGATTCCTCTCGCAAATTAGCAACTTGCGGGCGAGCTGGTGGAAATCAAATCAATGACACGTCCAAGATAAGAGCATCCCATCCTATTTCCAGTAAAACTTCTTAAATTTTAATTAAAATACACCATTTCTAAATTTTATCTATCTTTAAAAAACTTTTTACATCTCATTGATCCATATCTTTTCTTTATTCTATTAAAATAATTTTTTCCTATTCTTTTTTTATTAGTTTTTTTTCTCTCACTTCCATTTCTATTATTAACTACTAACTCTTTTATCTTTTTCCTATTGTTTCAAAAAATCACATTCGACTATATTTTGTAAACACTTTATATGATTTTTACCCGAATACAATAATACTTTTTAAGTTAATACAATAACACGAATAATAATTTTTTCTTAAATATGTGTGATTTCCAATGCAATAATATTTTTTAATATATTTTTGTCTGTATATATATATATATATATATATATATATATATAATGGTAATATTATATTTGTATTGTGTAACTGTAACAATTTTTGTCCTTCATCTAACGTTTAATTCTTTTCAACCTTCCACCAATGATAACATTTGTTGTACTTTCTCCAATGGTAATATTTGTTGTCATTTCTCTAACGGTAATATTTTGTTGGTCATTTCCCCAACGATAACATTATTTGTCTTCTCTCCAGCGGTCACATTTTTTGTTCACTTTTTAACGTTAACATTTTTTGTCTTCTCTCCAGGGGTAACATTTTTTGTTTTCTCTCCAACAATAAAATTTTTTGTCTTTACTCCAACGATAACATTTTTTTGTTTTATTGTAATGGTAACTTTTTTTTGTATGAATAGGTCTTTTGGTTCCAGTCACATTCTCACATTCTCCTGAACCTAAGTCTAATTTCATCTTAGAAAGTTCCATTTTCCGACCTCATCTTCCACTCCCTTCATCAAATGGTTCATTCATTCTTCCGTAAGTTGTTGCTTAACTTATCCTCTGAATATGAGATGAAGGTTGTTCTTAATGATGATGACGGATCAACATTGAGGCGTGGTCGCAATCACCAACATCGTAAGAATATTCGACGTGATCATATTCAAGGGTATGAACATCTATTTCGTGACTATTTCACATAACCACCAATATATCCCTCGAATCTCTTTTGAAAGAGATTTCGTATGAGTCATCCACTATTTTTTCATATTCACCGTGAGGCATAGGCTTACAAGCCCTACTTCATCCAAAGAAGAGATAATGCTGGAAGACTCAATTTATCTTCTATGCAAAAGATAACCGTTGTCATTAGAATGCTTGTGTATAGAGTAACTGGTAATTTTATGAATGAATACATATGGATTGGAGAAAGCACCGCAATAGAGAGCCTCAAAAAATTTGTGAAGACAATCGTAACTGTTTTTTCTAATAAATATTTGTAATCTCCAAATGCTAATGATATTGCTCAATTGCTTGCGATTGGTTAACAATGTAGATTTCCAGGGATGCCCAGAAGCATTGATTGCATGTATTGGAAGTGAAAAAACTGTCTCGCTGCTTTGAAAGGTATGTACTCCGACTACTGTCGTGAACCAACAATTATTTTAAAAGCGGTTGCTTCATATGATCTTTGGATATGACATGAATTTTTTGGATTGCCTGGTTTGCATAACGATATTAATGTGCTAGAGAGATATTTTATTTTCATGGAACTGGCCTAAGGTCATGCTCCTCCAATAAATTACACAGTCAATGGCAATGACTACACTATGAGGTACTACCTTACCGATGACATTTATCCAAAGTTGTTAACTTTTGTGAAGATGATTCCATCTCTACAAGGGAATAAGAAGAAACATTTTACAGTAGCACAAGAATCAGCACGAAAGGATGTAGAGCATAGATTTGGGGTCCTTCAACAACGATTTGCAATCGTTCGTGGACCTTCACAAATGTTCAAGATCAATGACCTAACAAATATAATGAAAGCATGTGTTATTCTATATAACATGATCATCGAAGATGAACGTGATGATATTTAGGTTCTGAACATCGGTATGATCAAATTGATGATGATATTCTGGAACTATCGCGCAATCGTACAACCGAGCTTATGGACTTCATTCAGCGTCATCATGAAATTAGAGACAGATCGGCACATCATCAACTCCAAGAAGATCTAATTGAACATCAATAGCAATTCTATTCCCAATAGTAGACTAGCAACATAATAGTTGTATTATCTTCTGGTTAGTAGTGACTATATTCCTGCTTTTTCAATTTCCATTCCTTAAACATGTTTTATTCAAGAACATGCAAATTATTTTCTGTAATATTAGGGGGTAATATGTAATAGCTTGAGTAGTTGTAATGACCAATTTCCTTTTTCATAATATCCATGCACACAATCCATAAATCAACAACATTAAAAGATTCTAGCATAGATGGTTAACTACGTTAAAAAAATTCTCAGTCTCAGTCTCCATGACATCCAACCTCATTCTCAGTCTAAATAATAAATACTACAAATTATAAAAATTGTACTTTCCTTCAATAAAGTAATACATTTAATAATAATAATAAAAAAGTCTTCTTCAGCATTGCGTCATGCCACGATTTCCCTTTGACGTTGCTCGAAATATATCCGCTATAGTCCAGGCAAGGTACTCATATCGATCATCATTATTCGCTCTTCTCTCTCTCTAACCGCTCTCTTTGTTCTCTCCTCTGCTTCCTTTCGAGCAAATTCTAGTTTCTCTGCCTCCAACCTCAGTCTCTTGTCCTCTTATCAAATTTTATTTCCCTATTTTTTCCTGGTCATATTTCATCTTCTAGGCCTAGAGGCAAAAACTTTTTCTCCTGAGCATGTGACTCCTCTAGAAGAGTGTACTTTAGCTTACTTAGTGCAACAATCTCCTTTGCTGGCCTGCCTTGGGCCTTACGTTTTCATTTCTCAACTTTCCTTCCCATTGGCCACTCCAAGTTGATGACATCATTGTCCAGAACATTCTCTACCTCAAGATCACAAATTGAATCAATAGTAGCCCCCAAACATCGAGTCGGGGTTGGGGACGGGGACATCGTCAACCTTCGCTTTGGACCCTCCTTTGTGCAACTCTAAATTCATTTGGGTTGGTCCTTCAACAAGTGCCAACAATGCTCAAACTGAAATGAGTATTTTTCTAGTGATTAGTACATGATATTTGCTTTGTCAAACTTGCATTTAAATAGAAAAACGACAAAATTAATGAGAAAACAAATAATGAAAACAGTCATTATAAAAACTAAAATGCCAAAAGCATATAAAAGTATCATTATTCTACCTTGTCTTGCTTGGTCATACCACTTTGATTCAACCCTTCAAATTGGGCTAGTTTCGCACAAAATTTGTTGGTCGCCTTTATTAATAGACGACCACTGATGTATTAAGGACTTCATGCTCCGCTCAGTTTTGGTTTCTTTAAACTAATTGAAGTATTAAAAAAAAATTTCTCAAAATTGGGAGTGTTTTTGGTATGTTCCCTGGACGGCATCAATGTTACAATTAAGTCATGCTGAGACAAGTAACTTGTCTTCTTCGAGAGTGAAGTTTGCACCCTTGGCTGATTTCCTTACAGTGAGAGGATCGTTATGGGATAGGGGTGGAGAGTCATCAAGAGTCATAGGAGACTGTTCACTTTGACCACTGTAAGTGGGGTCGAGTTAGAGATCTTGACTTAAGAGGTTGGTGAAGTACATATATCCCTGATCTTATGAATCCGTTTCTAAAAACTTATAGATACACAACAATTGGTAGACATGTTAGACACGTAAGAATAAAGTTAAAGGTGGTTTTGTTAGCTGGCTCAGGAACCGAATGGTAACATGTACGGAATTTGGCACACTCCAATGGTTGTAACAACCGGTGGCCACTACTTATTGACCGTCCAGGTTACCATGCCATGGAGGTATGTACCAAATTTCCTATGTCACCACAAGGCTTTGTCATCATCACAGTCGAGGGAGGTAATCCAACAAATGGTTGGTGAGACACATTACTTCTCTATAACAATAAAGAACCAAAGGAAATCCAAATAGCATTGCAAAATCAACAAACTATCACAAAATGGCTGCAAAACCTTAAACCTCGGTTGCCTTTTGTGAAAACTATCACAAAACACTTTATGGCCATCTGGGTTAGGATTACCCTGCAATATGGATGGGGCTCCACTAACACTTGTAAATTAACCCCACAAGTAAACAAATTACTATGTGTTGTTTCATTGCTCTGTGCTAATTTCCTAATATAAAGTAATAAACAATTAACCATTAAATGACAAAATTTTAGGGTAACATACTCACAACTTAACAAAGTATTTCAACTACTTAATGATTTTAGTTCTTCAGCCATAACTCAAGAAGCATAAGATTGAAAAAAAAGCCACAAAAATAATCAAGTACAACTAAGTAAGGCATAATTCAAAAAAAAAAATTCAATATTCATGTTAAATTGCATGAATTTAAGTTAGGCATAACTAAAATAAGTCATATTCATTCGCATTCGATGCCGCAAACATCCTTTTCCCTTATAATTTGGGGAAAAGTTTGGGATTTTCACCCCAAACCATCAATTGCAATTCACAGCATAGAGCAATTCATAAAATATAACAATGAAACAACACAAAACAATAGAACAACACTGAGCAATGAAACTGCACAAAGCAATAAAACTGCATGGTCGCAGTGGAACAACACAGAGCAACGAAAGAGCACATAGCAATGAAACAACATAGAGCAATGAAACAACATGGTCGCAATATAACGACACATACCAATGAAACAGCACTGAGCAATGAAACAACACATTGTCATTAAACATCACAGCGCAATGAAACTACACATAACAGTTCATAGTACAGAGTAGTTCACAGCACAGAGCAATGAAACATCATAGAGTAATGAAACTGCACAGAGTAATGAAACTGTAGGGTCGCAGTCCAACAACACAGAGCATTTGAACAACCTAGATCAGTCCAATAACATGAGAAAATATCTAGGGTTTTTTTTTCATTATTTACAATATGTAGATTAGTGGAAAATAGCCTCAAATCTAAGCATAGAAAATGACAATCTCAGCACATGGAGGAATAAATTGCTCAGAAAAATCTAGGGTTTTTTTTCCCTAAATTGCAATTCACAAATAAGTGAAAAATAGCCACAAACCTCATAGAAAATGATTTATCACGGCAATGGAGGAAATCCATTGTAACAAAAATCCGAGAAAGGCATTTATTTGAATGAGATTTGAAAATCCAAAGGAAATCTAGGATTTTTTGTCAGAATGTTGGATCTAAAAACCCAACCATGGAGGAACCTTATTTACAGTGAAATGAGATAGAGAAGCTTGGTGCAAACAATCATAGAGGATCCCGAATGGATGAAATTTCAAAACCACATGAAGCCTAATCGTTAGTGTGTGCGAATGAGAATAGAGGAATCCAGTAATGGAGGAAAGCGAGAGGGGATAGGGATACTTACAATGATGAACTGATGGAGAGGCTATCGTCGATGGTGGTTGCGGTGTGAGGGAGAGGCAAAAACGACGAAGGCACCCAAAGGTCGAAGAGAGGGAGACGCGAGAGCAACGAGTAGTAGCCAACAAAAAGAACAATTCAGGATGTACAATGAATCCCCAAATAATAGCATCCGAATTCTACCACCCTATTTTAGAGATTTAGATGGAGGAGAGTTTACGGTGAAAACCTGAAACTTTCTCCTAAATTATAAGGGAAAAAGACGTTTAGGGCACCGAATGCGAATGCTCTAAAGACAGTTAGTGGGTGACCGAATACGGTGTCTCCCAAGTCTACCGATAAGTATATTTGTTTTTTGTTTTTTTTAAGTATTTGCATGTGTTGTTATTATATTTTTATTTTTAAAAACATACACAAATGCTAAAAAACACACAAATACTTGGAGTCACATGATTCGGGGAACTAATTATTATCCCCTAAATAAAGTCACTATTAATTAAATATTTTACTTATTAGATTTACTTATTGATGGTTCGAAGTCTGACCTTATTGAGATGAGTTTTTTTTTTCCCCATCATGATCTATTTACAAAACAAAAGCAAAAACGAAAAATAATTGTAAGCGTGTATAGATGTTGAGGATGGAATGTCTTTTATATATAAGTATTGTCATAATTATTAATAAGATCTCTTATAAAGATGAAATTTAGAGAGATAAAAATGCGAAAAGTGATGCTAGATACAGTTTTAGAGTGCGCAAGTCGCACATACTAGTTTTTTTTTTTTTAAGTGGAGTTCACTACTAAAAAATAATTTTTTTCGCATGAATTATAGCTTTACCCACTTTTTTAAAAGGGGGTGTGCGTGACTTGCACATCCTAAAAATGTAAATTTCATTTCTGTAACACGAGTATCTACGTGCATGCTAGATCATGGTTGATGGCTTGGCTGGTAAAAAATCTTCCACGTCATATCAAGAAGATCACCATCCTGAAAAATTTGGACTTGTTTGGATACTAAAAATATTTCAGAATATTTGTTAATAGTCTGTTAATAGTAATAAAATAGTTTGAGTTAAACTGTTTTATTGAGTTTTGAAAAATGAGAGAGAAAAGTCTGAATAAAAATATTATAAAGTCAAAATATTGTTTGAATATAATTTTTGAATATAATTATTTTAAAATTTAAAAAAGTTGTATTGTATTTTATATTTTGTTTGGAAAAGTTGCACAAGTAGGTAATGAATAGATAAAAAGGTTAAATATTTAAAATTGAAAAGTTTTTTGTGTTCAAGTGATGTTTGGAATTGAAATATTTGAGAATATATGAGAGCAGTTGTGTTCCTAAATGACCATTAGTGAAAGTTGTACAAGTAGGTAATAATTAGATAAAAAAAGTTAAATATTTGAATTTGAAATGTGTTTTATATTTAAGTGATGTCTAAAAATAAAATATTTAAAAATATCTTAGAACACTTTTATTGCCAAACGGCCCTACTTGAAAGTTTGAAGCAAAGGTCCGCTTATTATATAAAAGGCAGTTGACATAATTCTTTTTCTTGTTATTGTTTCCTTAAATAAGAATTCTTGTCAGTTATGTCGTTGTAAGTATCTCAATATATATCTTGCCAAGGTCCTTTGAAATAGATGGCATAAGATTTGATCAAAATTGAGAGAATCAGATTCAAAACCTCCCGCCCCTATATCTTCCTATAACTTAAAAGATGCTATCTTCCTATGAACAGTAATGAACAGTATTAATGTTCATCAACAGTAATAAATAGCAAAGAGGCTGTGTTTTTTTTTTTGCATGTTTGTTTGGTTTTTCAGTTCTTTTTTTGAGTTCATGCGTGTGAATGCCAATGAGCGACGTAATACCACAATCCGCGTCCCTCTCTACATCATCATTGCAAAACCACAGCAAAATCACAACAAAATCACCACAAAATACCACAAAATAAAAAAATCATCACACAAGTCATCACACAACTCACCAAATCAACACAGAGGTTTCTACGCAAATCGCAAATCATGGTCATCGGCTAGAGCTTGGGAAGGAGGGAGAGTCCGTAAGAGAGTGAGAGAGAGTGGGCATGCATGAGGGGTAGATCGGGCCCATGGGTGGTTGGGGTAGGTTGATGGTGGCCAGAGGAGGCTCATGACGGTGGCTGGACACCATGGGTCGTGGCGCATGGCGATGGAAGTGGGAGAACCCGTGCATGAGGGAGGTGGACTTTGTGGGAGCAAACGGCAGGGAGATGGAGGCCGAGCTTACTGGAGGGGGATGGCCGGTGGAAGAGGAGGCTACCATGGAGGTGGTGGCGCCAGAGGATGGCACACGGCGGCGCAGCAACATCAAGCCCATTAGGGCTGTGCACAGCCTAGAGAGAGGAAGAGAGAGCATGAGAGAGGGAGACCGGTGTGGAGGGACTCGCCGGAGTGAGGTGGTGCCGGTGGAAGGGGCGGTGAGGCTCACCGGTGCACGGTGGCGCCGGGCTGGGCAGAGGAAGATTCGGTTGGGAGAGGGGCAGCGTACCGCGTACGCATGAGCTGAGGGAGGAGAGAGAGAAGGAAGGAAAAAGTGAGAGAAAAGGAATAGGGTCTGGGTATTTACCCAGTCCTTTCGTCTTGGGGTCTTCAAAATGATCTAATTGTAAAAGATTAAAATACTAATTTGAATATACATAAACATTAACTTAATTAAAAACAATGAAATAAATTAAATAGATGAGGCTCACCGGTGCACTACGGCCATAGGGAACAGGGGCTAGGCACGCCCCGTGCCCCCAAGGCATCCCTCGCACACCGACAATGGAGGCCTACGGCAAAATCGGTGGCCACCATCTGGGCCGCCGGCATGGTCTGCCGGCTCAGTGGTTGTCGCCGACCACCACGGTGGGTTGACGTACGAGCCCCACAAACGAGCACAAAAGGATAAGTAGAAGTGCCACAACCCCGTCGTGGCGCAGTGTGGGAGTGGCACTAGCGGTCACCTGTGTGACTGCTAGCGCCGTCTGTCCCCGTGGGGGTGGTCTGCGACCTCCCCTCAATGTGAGGACCACACAATGGCGACGAAACACGAATAGAGCTAAGTTGGAGGGAAGCTCCACAGCCCAACCCAGCTGCAGCACAGCGAGGACGACGATGGCTACACCTTGCCCCGCCGGTGTTCTCTGACTTCACTGGGTTGGCCTCCAACCACCCCCAACCAGCAGCAACTCAACCGTGAGCTACGAATACTCCTACGAGTGCATGACAGTGCAGCCTCCATTGCCCTTCTCTACAGTGCCTCTCCACAGCCCCTCTCAAAGGCCAGTGGATGCACTCCTCGGCCAGCTCACGGCCAGACTCACCATGCGACCTCCTCTCCACGGTCATGCACTGCAATCTAGGTACTTCCTGCAGCCTCTCCACCTCTCCTCGGCCATATACACACGACCCCCTCTCATCGACCATGCTCTGTGACCTCATGCGCACGACCACTCTATGCGGCCTCATGCACATGGCCACTCTACACGGCCTCCTTGCCACTCTACCCGACCACTAACAGGAGAGCATGGACTCCATGGCTATACAGTAGCGAGCATGGACTTCTCGGCAGCCCCTCTCCACGGCCTTAATAGACTTTTCACGGCCACAAGTCCCCACAGACATGGTCTCTGCGGCCTTGCAGGAGTGGGCAAAAGAACTTCACGACCATGTGCATCACGGACAGCGCCCAAAGACATCCAAACCCCACAGTTGCGAAAAAAAAAGGAAGCGAAAATAGAAAGGAAGATTAAGGAAGATAAGAAACGACAAAACAACTGTAAGTAATTTCGGTTAAGCAACAACGAGCAAAAATCAATCGAGGCAGCTACATACTTTGGTTTGTCTCCTTAAACACTTGTGTGAATTCTATTATACTAATGCAATTATTTTTTGTGGTATAACTTACCTCCCCACGAGGTGAAAGGGAAAGGTAGGCCAACAAGTTGTCTTATCCCGCTCGCGGAGGAGTGCATGTCGGTCCATGGCCACCCGAAGACAGAACTTTACCAACAAAATCTACATAAGTAAAATTTTCACCAACAACTTACCTCCCCGCGAGGCAAAAATGGAAAGGTATGCCTAAAAGGTTGCCTTATCCCTTTCACGGAGGAGTGCGGGTCGGTCCTTGGCCACCCAGAGACAAAGTTTACTTTCCTCGTCAACATCAACAAGCGGGAGTGGGTTCAATAACAGACTGCCCGAACAATTTACCTCCTCACGAAGGATGATAGGCGAGCAGGTGACTCAGCCTCCTCGTCTAGGAGAGCGAAACCAGTCTCGAGGCGGCCTGAATAGCTTACCTCGACCTCCGCTGTGGCGAAGTGTGGGTTCAGCGTCAGCCTGACCCAAACTTACCATTTCCTGTGATGTCAACAAGCAGGAGTAGGTCAAGTAATAGACTGCCTGAACAACTTACCTCCCCACGAAGGATGATAGGCGAGCAGGTGGCTCAGCCTCCTCGTCTGGGAGAGTGGGACTAGCCTTAAGGCGGCCTGAATAACTTACCCTGACCACCATCACGGTGAAGAAGCGGATCAACCACATCGTTGTCTGAATTACCTCCCCGCGGGGCAACAAAGGGAAATGTAAGCCTTAAGGTTACTTTATCCTTTCTGGAATCTCCACCTACAAGATACTTATCGGCAGAATCTCTATCTACAAAATATTTATCGACGGAATCTCCACCAACAAAACCTTTATCGGCAGAATCTCCACCAATGAAACCTTCCTCAACTAAATCTGCATCATCATAATCTTTAACAATGAAATCTCCATCAAAAAAATCTTCATAAACAGAAACTAACACTTTTACAATGCATAAAAAAGCAAACAGAAACAAAAGCTGAAGAAAACCGGTAGGACAAAACGACGACATGAAGGCTCGGCGGGTTAGAACCCCACCTAAAGGCTGACAAGTGGAAAAATTGACAGCCCACTGCCCAGTAGAATGAGGCGAGGCGAATGGAAAATAGACTAAAAAATTCCCATTGGACAAATCCGATAGAAATTGGCTGGGTAACTATAAGGAGATTTTTACCCGGCTCATGGAATTTCCTAGGCCCTACCAATTGGGGAAAGAAACTCAATAGAAGACAAAATATGAGAGAAAGCTCGGGCTGGTTTGCTTTCAAAGATAAAACCTAAAACTTTGGAAACTTTAAAAACCTTTCATCTCATCATTACAACTTTCCCAAATTCTCATACAAAAGAAAATAAACAATTCAACTTTTTCAAATTTCAAAACAAAAATAATATTAAAAAATATATTCTAACAATATTTTATTCAACTTTTTAACTTTAATCTCAATTCATCTTATCTCATATTTGAAAACAAACAAGGCCACATAGAAATGTCAGGAGGCATGAGAAAGTAATGTCAGGACAGGAAAAGTGGAGATTTGACATAAAGTAAGAAAAAGCAAGGCGTTAGGAGAGAAAAAATAGGAAAGTGACTTAAATCAAGTAGGGGACAGGAGATAAAAGGTAAGAGGAACTTACGAATTGGGGCTCCATTTTTTCAAACTCTTTTGGGTTTTGGGACACACACTCTCTCTCTTTGGGACGACTTCAACTTCTCCGGAGTTTGGAGCTTTTTCTTCATCCAGAGTGCTCCAGAGAGAATGTATTCTCCAGTAAATAACTCTACAACTTCTATTGTACAATGAGAAATGAGAGATTATGAGAGACTGTAAATAAGCTTATTATAGTGGAATCTCCCCTCCCTATATCCCCGTGGATGTAAGCTTTGTGCCGAACCACATAAATTTATGTGTTTATCTTTCTTTATTTTCTGCATTTAAATATTGTTTATCGTCATGGATGTACAAACCGATACCGTACAATAATATCGGATCACTGTTGGGGGCTCCATACAGCACCGATCAAGGCCTAGTGCCTGTCAGCGCGTCCCGGGAATGGATCTCTCTTCCCTTCTGGACTATGAACGTTTTTTTATGTTAACAATATAATTATAAAGATATTTTATAAAAATAAATTTATAAATTAAAGTGATACAATTTAATATATTAAATTATAAAATAAATTTAAGGTATATATAATTATGAAACCATTCCAGTTATAAATTTATTTTTATAAAATTTATGGACACTGTTATGGGCCCCGAATTCGGGACTTATTTTGTGTCCCGAATAGGCTTTTTATTTTTTTTATTTTTTATGTATTTTTTTAATCATCATAAATATTTTTTTAAAAAAATAAAAAAATCACAACATTATTAGAAAAATATTTTTTTAATCATTCAGTTAAAAAAAAAAATGCATTCGGGACACACTTTGGGTCCCGAATTCGGGACCCAAAGCATTTCCCGCTGCCGAATAACATGTTCCGCGTGATGATTAAAAAAAAAAACATGTTCCACGCGATTAAAAAAAAAAATGTTCCACATAGATTACTCGTGGCATGGCCTCGCGGTGTACCATTTCAGCACGGCCCTTCCTACCTTTCCTGCATGCGTGGCACATGTGACTGCGCTTTTAACACTTTTTATCCGTCACATTTCTATCGATTAAGGAAGAAGAAATAATTTGAAAAAATTATATTCACTATTCTCATATCATATATTATATATAATTTTTTTATTTTTTATTTATTAAATATGTGGTATATAGATGATAAATAGAAGAATTTAAATACTTAAAAAAAATAAAATCAAAAAATTAAAAATAAAAATAAATGTGATGTATAGTATGTGTGAATGATGAGTAACTAAGCTCAATAATTTGTACATGTCTCAAATAAATAAATTTTATATAGATTTTTGTAAAAAAGATGTATTCTATTTTAAAAAATTATAAAAAAAATTATTTTTTTAATGAAATCCACCATTTTACAAATGATCTACATAAAATTTGTCTATTTATACCTAACATTATCCTCAAGAAAATATCTCTCGAATTTGTCATGCGAATGTGAGGATGTCAAGGAAAAAATAGATATATCAAATGGGTTATTGATATTAAGTGACGTTGGAAATATTTATTATTAATAATAATAAATATTATCAAATCTATTTTATGTGTTTATTTCTTTTATTTAAAACTCTCAAATTCAAACAAAGACTTAAGAAAATATTAATCCGTCATTTTAGTTGAAAGAGGAATAAATATATCACTCGAGCTCTATATTTATATTGTAATAACTTGCATAAATTCTGAGTATACAAGTTTTGCATATGTCTTTTATATAAAATTAAAAAAAAAAAAAAGTAAACTCTACTATGAAAAAGTATATAAAAAAATCATTTTCCTAGTAAGCCTATTTTTTAACAAAATGCATCCACAAAACTTGCGCATCTAAATCTAACATTACTCCCATTTATATTAAAATAATAATTAAAAAAACCAATTTGCCAACCTAGATCTCTATGAGCCAAGCAAATTAATTTTTGAAAGGTTTGTGTAATCATTATATATCCAACCCCAGAAAGTTAGATTTAGTTCACCATCAAACCACACAATACACATGCACTGTTGATGAAAGTGTTGCCCCACCGGGCCTCCGGCTTCAAACCAATGACAACAATGTTATTCCCTGATCAAACAACGTGTTTGACGCAAATCGACAACGTACGTATCGGTATGGCGTGTGGATCCGTTTCATACCACCTACTTGTCACACATACATGCACTGTCGACTTGCTTATTGGCTTGAATTTTTCTATGGGCATCCATCTTGTCTAAAACACGTGCCAGTTTGTAGCCCTTTGTCACATATACATGACCTTTTGGGAAGCCTTTAATATCTGGTTTCACCATCTCGACAAATCAAATGCGTTTTTTGATCTGAACGTCAAACCATGTGCAAAGCACGTATCCCATCACCAGTCGTGATTGTTAATCTACAAATCGTTAAATGGGTCAGGGGTATGGTATGCTTGCAACTCCTCTTATGTTGAAGTTAGCAATAAATGAGAGATAATAAGTTAATAATTCAAGAATACTCAATCAGATGATTCGAAGGTTACTTGTTGACCCTATATATAGACATAGAGAATATTGGATGAGTACCATAAACTAATTGACTTTGCACAATGCTTAACCATTAGAAGACTTATCCCTTATGTATCAGAGTTATCTAATCACCATGTTATCCATATTCATAATGTGAGGTTTATCCCTCCCTATTTATAATCAGGATGGCTAGGATATTCGTTAAGTTACATGACTTTTTTGAATAGCTATCATTTATGGATGATAGATCTTGAGCCCTTAGTTTAGATCATACCAATATTAACTCCTCCAATATGCATTGCTTCCATCACATGACATGGTTCCCATGTCATCTTACAAAACTACGTCACATAATGATCTATGTGAAAAGGGAAAGTGCAAATATTATTGAAATCAAAAGTAAAGTGTTAATTACAATATCTGGCCTTTTATATACACAGTTAATGGACACGTGTACAATGATACAAACCAAAGAATAAAATAAAAAATAACTATTCTTTAATAATCTGTACGATTCTTCTACAAAGAACACTTACAGTAATCCATTACTAGATTATCTTTTGCTCTCTTTTGGGCCGTCGGGGATTAACTTACAAGAGAGTGGGAGGTTGAATATGGGCCCAGGCCTTAAGAATCGAGCAGGCTAATTCTATCCCCAACTAGTGAGTCTTTGTTTTCCTTTACCGTACGGATCGAATTGGGCCTACGAAACCCAAACCTGTCATGGGGAGTTGGGTTTTGGTTGAGGCATCTCATATAGAACCTAACCGAATCCAAGACCCAATTAATGCATGCTTCCATATGACAATAATAAGACTAATGATTGATTTTTTATAATTTATTTATTACTCGTTGATATAGTTTTTTATTTTCAGTTTTAGAGTGTGTAAATTTTGCATATTCCATTTTAAAAAATAGGTAAATTTGAGACTCATATGAAAAAAAAATAATTTTTTAATAGTAGATCCCACTTTTTACAAAGAGTGTGGGGCTCGTACACCCTAGAGCTGTATTTAACATTCCTCAGCAAAATATCATTATTCTTCCTTGCTAGTCGTTATGGATGATTTGTTGGTGGTGTTGGATTCAAATACTTGTATGCATAAGTCAATTCACCTGACCTTTCATTTGGGGTTTGGGTAGTATTTATAGGCTTCCAAAAGACAGGAATAGATAGCGACCATTGTTTGCCATGCTACTGGCCGATCGATTCCATGTCTAATTTAATATTCTAACAGGTTTTATGTCTGTAATAATTTAATGCGCCTTCAGGTCATTTCTGGATTAAATGTGCATTTCCTTGTTTGTCTGTCTCACTCATTCAAAATACAACTCTTTTTTAGCAAGCACTATGGGATCATGAGATTCCTCCTCAATGAACGAACGCTTTGGGTGAGATTCGTCACGGACGACCAACTTACAACGAGGTTCCCTCCTAGTGAACACTTTTGGGTGAGGTTGAGTACTCCTAGCTCAGAAGTGAGCTAGGTTTGCTCCTCAGTCCTCGCCAGCACTTTCGGGCAAGGCCCACTCTTTGGAGGCCCATTGTTCTCTCAAGCCCTCTTGGCTTTGGGCCCAAGAGGCAGATTTGTTTTCAGTTGGGCTTTCTTGGTATATTTTCCCTCCAACATCACTATTCTTACTCTTTATTCGTTCGCTAGAGAAGCACAGATCTGTAACTTTATACTCTAATATATGTAAGAGATAAAAAGAGAAATTTTATTTACAGTTCTCACTTGGTAATTGTATATGTAGACCTTTTATTAAATGAAAAAAAATATCATTTTAAGAATGATAGTTTTATAATTTTAAAAATAAAATTACCTATGCTTGCATTACAGTCCCTTGGAGACTGTAACTAACTTTGCTCAAAAGATAATCAATCTTCTAGGTTTTAAAACTCTCCTTTCTCGCGTACATAGAAATATTAATTATATTTGATCCCAAAATACTTTGATTGGACTCGTTGAATGACGAATACATATCCTTATTTTCCTTCATTCATGAGACACTTCTCCTAATATCAAAAATCAACAAAAAAAAAAAAATGAATTAACTTTTATCGCCACCCACAACCGCAAAGGCTTGCCCATATATAATAGCCTATTAAAAGCTAACGAAACCTAATAACCACCTTCATTGCTCCCATGAACTCAATAAAAGCTAGCGCAACCCTGTCTGCAACCGCAATAAATTGATCTCAGCCTCTGCAACATGCATTGAGGGTGAGAAGAAATGTGTAGATGGAACAAGAACAAGAAACAGAAGCCACCATGCATTCATACGACATATATAGTTCCTGCAGAACACAAGGTGTAAAAAAGCAGCGAATTATACATTTAAGTTTACTCCTGGTGGGCAAAGTTCTTGCACAAATTAATGGCTTCCTGCAGTTCACAACGTTCCATCTTAATTATCGCTGACGTTGCTGTATAAATCTTTACTATGATAACTAAAGAGTGATGGGTGGCACTGAGTCAATGACTTCCTCGTAAACCGTGCAGGCTCCCAGTAGTGCGCGGAAATGACAGTAGCAGCAGTCAGCACATTACCATCTAAAATGCGGGTACATCAGTAGGAATATTAATTTCCTTGAATAAAGGGTTTTCAAAACGTTTCTTTGCTTCTGATGATCTTGTTCCGGCCAGAACCTATATACGTAGACGATTAATTTACCAGACATGGTTAATTTTCCTTTCATTGCTGCTATATAATATATATATATATGTATACTGCCGCACTACAAGAAAAATAGGTTTTTGCGATTAATTTATTGCGATTAAAAGACTTTTCGTAACTAATTTTAGTTACAAATAGTTATTTCGTTGGAATTAA
Organism: Juglans mandshurica; assembly: GCA_022457165.1. NCBI lineage: Eukaryota > Viridiplantae > Streptophyta > Magnoliopsida > Fagales > Juglandaceae > Juglans > Juglans mandshurica. The sequence continues at coordinate 25,885,579 of CM039626.1, forward strand.
CTGGTCGCAAATAAGCAGTTTTCTTGTAGTGCCGAGAGATTTCTTCCATGTATGAATTAATCATGATGCTAGTTGTTGTAATTACGGTCGCATACGGGAACTTTTGTAATGAATCCCCTTCATGATCAGCGTTGTTTTTCAAGAGATGCTTGACCAAAATTTCTTTTCAAAGAAGACCAAAACTCCCAAGAACGTCCTGAACGGTATTTATTCAGATCAAACCAATATATAATGATTGCATTAATGGTGTTCTTGATTAAATAATTCGTAAATTAAATGGTAAACACTCTCAGCTGCTAGCTAGTCTGCTGCGGACCTTATTCTCCGTATGTCTTAGATGCCGGCTGATTGCACAATAGCGTAATCCACTGCCACTGCCAGCATTATATATAGCTATACCAGCCAAGTAACAATGAACATCACCCAACTCTAGAGGCCCTCTGAACTACTGTAAAGTTTTTGCCATATATATTCATTGGTGTCAACAACCCAGAAGAACTCCATGAAGTTTGCCTTTTTGTACCACATGATAAAACTGAGGTCCTGAATCCTGATAACTTTATAGAGGGCGTCCACTGTAATTATGATTGTTGTCGCTTGGCTTCCGCTTTTCAACGAGGGTTATAATTCAGTACTAAATACGGTGAAATAAAATCTACTGCAGCTAGCTGCGGCTGACAAGTATTAGGCTCCGTTTGGAAACTTGGATAGTTTGAGTACTGTATCATCTCATCTTATCTTATTATTATAATTTTATTAATTTTTCATATAAAATTTAATAAAAAATTCAACATTTTTAAATAATAAAATAATAATAATATTAAAAATAATATTTTATTTAATTTTTAATTTTCATCTCATCTCATCTCATCTCAACTCACTATTCAAACGAGAACTAATTGGTCATAGCTCCCACACCTGATTGGCTCTCATAGAAGATCATATATATGCATGGAAACCATGCAGGTGGCCAGGTCACTAATTTTTTTTAATTGTTTTTTTTTTTGGGAAAGATATGATGTTATTTATTGTTATTTATCATAAATGCGGGTAACGACAACATAACTCTTTCTCTGTTCACTTAGGGGATGCTTTGATAGTAAATTCATGAGATAAGATGGGATGAGAGTTGAAATATGAATAAGATATTAGTATAATATTGCTTTTTAATATTATTATTGTTTTAGAATTTACAAAAATTGAATTGTTTATTATATTTTGTATAGAAATTTAAAAAAATTGTAATAATTAAATGAGATGAATTGAATTGGAAAGCTCTCTAAATCCAAACAACCTCTTAGTGAATATTCAGTATTAGTACCTAATCATGTTCTAATTAATAGCCATCAATAATTATTATTTTTCCAAAAAAATGGTACGTAGTGTAACTATATTTATTTTTACACGTACATATAGGTACGTACCATGTGACATGAGATAAAATTAGATCAGGAATTCAGGGTCCTTCTCAAGCAACTCGACCTACTACGTATAACCAATAATATTAATCAATCGATCGCGACAAAATACATGAACCAAAATTGGGTTCTCGGCATCAAGGAAACAAAGGCAATAAATTGGGTATAATGGAGGAATTGAACGAGGCCTTTTGTACACCAACAAGACTAGCCCTAAAGAGGGTTGCAGAGAGTAGATTCTATTAAAAAATTAACAAAAAAACAAAGAAAGAAAAAGCCTGATCAATCTAATCCCACTACTCGACATCTGAAGTGGCCAGTATATATATGCATGGACTGTAAGCCGCTTGGAAGCAATTCATATGATCAGTGAGCAGTAGTCACGCATCTTAATTTGGGTAATTTAGGGGCTCTTCCCAAAACTTGCTTAATTAATGAAGTAATTAGTCACAAAAAGATTGCATGCATGGTTTGGAATCGCCAATTACATCATGGAGAACCGATCAATATATATATATATATATATATATATATATATATATATAATATAATTGATTCAATATATAGACAGGAGAGTATAAACCGATTGTTGTTTCAAGCAAAATAAAGACCCGATCCTTCACACTCTTTACGGGGCAGTACTCTTGCAAAAATACTATAGAAGAAACCAATCTGTAGTTATCGATGGGTGAGTTTTTATGACCAATGATTAATGTAAGATTCCAGCTCCTAGGTAGACTATAATTACCTGGTTGCTATGTTGGAAGGGCTGGGTGGAGGATTTTAATAGTCAGGAGAGAGGATCAGAGATGGGTTGAGAAAAGATATGAGGTAGCAGGCCAGCTAGGTAGGAAAATGAATTAAATTCAAACATCCTTTCCTGAATTTAGGCCGAAGATCAAGGTGGTAGGTCAGGATTTTCAATAGAAAATTTTTTTTCACACTCTACTATTTATCACACACTCCACACACTTAGTGTATTGAGTTTAAAAAAAAAAAAAAAAATTGAGTGCATGGTGTGTGGAGAGTGTAGGTAGATATCTAGCAATGCTCTTTTCAATAAGTACATGGGAGAAATTTATAAGGGAGTAGAGTAGGGGTGTCAAATTATGTTAACAGATCATGCTCATGTCTTGTCAAGATATATATATTATATTATATAGGTCAATCTTAACCCGATCCGTTAAACTTATCATGTCAAAATCTCAAACCCTAACACGACCCATTAATGAGTCGTGTCGTATTATGTCAACCCGTTTTGACCCATTTATATAAATGGGTTGAACAAACCTAAATGGGTTGAACAAACCAAAAAAAACCTATTTGATCTAGTTAAGTTTAGCATAATTTTATATAAATGTTAAAATCATAATATTTATAAAAAAATATAAAACTAACTACAAGTCTAAAATTACAATCCAAATAATAAAAATATCGAAATTAAAATCTCAACAATTTTATTTTTTAGGTATAAGGATATAATTGTAACTTTAACTTTTTTAACGGGTCATAACGGGTTGACCCGTTATCAACCCGTTAAGCTATCGTGTCTTAACGGGTCAACCCGTTTTTACCCGAACCCGTTAAGGCTAAACTCTAATTCGCTTTTATCGTATCGTATTTGTATTGAATTAATGAATCGTATAACATATTGTCACCCCTAGAGGAGAGCACGGTACGTAGGTAGGTAGTTGCTTTATATATCTGGTATCAGATAGAGTAAGTTACATTATAAGTCAGCCCTATTATAGTGGAGACAATGCATTGGGGGTACTCGTAATGTCTAATATAATACATTAAGTGTACATTTGGATGTTGAAGTGAGTTGAGTTGAGATAATAAAATATTGTTAGAATATTATTTATTATTATTATTATTATTTTGAGGTTTGAAAAAATTGAATTGTTTATTATATTTTGTATTGGGATTTGAAAAGGTTGTAATGATGAGTTGAGATAAGTTGGGAGGATTTTTGGTTCCAAACGAAGCCTAAGTCAGCCCTAGGCATCGATGAACTTAGTGCCTCTAGCTTGCATAATGACGATCGAGTACTGCATGATAAATTGTAGTACCCCTGCCCTTCAGCGTACTCATGAAATATAGGAGCAACCATAGACTAGTTAATTAGTACCATATTGGCTTTCGTTTTTGGTACTTCATTATTATATAAATATATATATATATATATATATATATATATATATATATATATATATATATATATGGTCTTTAGCTAGCTAGCTAACTTAGGCGAACGTGTAAAATGAGGTACTTAAAAAGATGAAGGAAGCATTAATTTTAAATTGCAATTAATATGGTGTGAGAAACCCTTGGTGTACATGTACGATTAAGTTCGACAGATGATTAATATAACTTTTGCCTAGTTTATCGTAGCTTGATTTAAACAATAATAGCACTTTCTTTTCTTGTTTGAGAATTAACACTTTGGCCGCAAAAGAATTTTATAAAAATAAACTTATAAATTGACGTGGCTTAACTTAGTTATGTAGTACGTTAGACTGTAAATATACTTTTTATTATAAATGTAAAGTAGATTTGAAGTGGTACTTAATAGTCTATCACATGAGTAAATCTACTTTGCCCTTAAATTCAGATCTCATATATCAATACTAGGATAGGCTAGCTCTTGTAAAAGAGCTTATTGGTTCATTCTAAAAACTACAAATACAACAAAGAAAACCCAAAATTTGTTACCGACCGACCTTCAATGGTCGAACTAATACCTATTCTAAGACAACCACTCATCAAAGAAAACCTGATATATATATATATATATATATATATATATATATATATCATAATCCTCATATATAGGAAGTTAATTAGAAAAGCTGACTGCAGGAGACTACTTAATTATAAAAACAGTCTGATTTTACAATATTCCTCTTTATTATAGAGGTGAAGTCAATACCCGAACCTATAACCCTCGCAGGGCGATTGACATGATCTGCCAGGCAAGGATATTATTACAAGTGTGCGTTCTTGACTTCTTTCCTTCGTTATATATTTTTCTGATCCGAATTTTGGACTACGCATCACGTACCAGCTTCCCTGACTTGGCTCCCTTCTTTTCTTCCGTTCTTTTGTTCTGCTGCAATTAATATCATAAAGGGCAAAAAGGAAGTTAAGTCCTTAATTTCCGAAGTAATAATTAGAGACAAGATACGAATTATTAGTTCAATTTCACCACTGACCCCAAAAAACTTATTAATGTAAGTGCACATATATGATCAAATAAAACTAAAACCGAGTTTGCAGATTCGATCTCTCACCATATTAATTAAGTGATCATGTCAATCATGAATTCTCACACATGACTGCAGCCTTGATCCTTTCTACCGTGCACTTTATTAGACTGTTCACTGTAGCCACTGATCCGAGAGAGAGTTTTGCCGTTGGGACTGAATCTACTAAGATTTGAAACGCAACTGTCAACAGAGAGCCACCAGATCCAACCCCAAGAATGCCCCCACCGTTTACACCTGCAGGCCCATCGGGCAGTATGGCAAAACCTGATGGTAGAAGTGCGACGTAATCTGGATCCCCGCCGCTTAAGACCACGTTCATGGCAACTATATCAACTGGAGCATAAATTACGTATGATCCAGTTGAATCAGTGCAACTCTCTTGTAGTATCAGCATATTGCTTTGACTCGAATTCGCGCTCTGCAGTTCGTCGTGACAGAGAGACAATTTAGTTTTCTCAATGAGAATCGTCAGTTTCGATTTTGATGAGACAGATTTTCAGATATATTGAGCACGGGCTAGCTAGATAGATGTTGCACGCACACAGGAACTTACATTTACTCGTAGTAAAGAGACACAGTTGCCTTGATCACGACCATTGACTATGTGCGCCATTTCTTGAACTAGGCCACCGTTCGAAAGGATATCCCACTATATGAAAGATCAAAATCCTTTAGAAACAAAGTATATTTTGCTTACCAAATACTGAACAGCCATTAGTTTTAACATAATCGAAGAAATCTATGCAAGAGCTTAATGAAAAGCTTCGCACGCATGCATGTACCTGGGTTCGAGAGTTCTCATACCGAAGGAAGTCAAAAACCCTCTTTGTTGGAACTGGAATCCAGAAGGAAGTTGCAGCGCTCAGCACAATACCAGGAGGCCTGCCGGGCTCATCCATGCTCTTTCTGGTCATAACCCTTACTTCATCAGAACCTGTTGCTGATAATGTTGTCCATGCGTGCGCAGTAGAAGCACCCACACCAGTACAAAAGCTCATCACCATTCTTTCTGCCAACTTCAGCATACTCTTTCTCCCTTCTGTGCTTGTTATCACTGTGCATTACAATTGAATTAGAAAGAGCAGGGCAGACAAATCTGGTGAATGAAGTTTCTATGATCCTAAGAATATGAGTTTACCAAAAAGGAAAAACAACTGAAATAGTTTACCACATAAATCTCCTGCTGGAATGTTATTGGCCATTGAACTAGCAAGACGTTCACATTGTCGATCTAAGGTCGCCACCCAACGTTTTGCTCCAAAAGCAATACCTGAATTGACCAATGGTCTGTATATACTGTGAACAGCTCTGTCATCTACTTCTACATGTTCGATCCATATAACCTACAGAATTATGAAAGTATGACAAATTAGACGACTAAATTATCTAATATTATAAACAAGGTGGATTTAAGAGCTTTCATTACTTTTGAGTAACCATTTGGCAATTCTTGGATCAAACAACCAGATGGCCTTCGTCGACTCCTCGAAATCAAACTAGGGCGCAAATTATCCAAGGAAACATCAACAACTGCCCATGTCCCATCGGCATGCTGTTTACAGTACCTTACAAAGTAATTTTCACGAGTTGGAACAAGCGGTGAAGGGACTTGGAATTCAGCTTTCATCTGTAGGAGAACAAAAGTTAGGCTTGCATTTTCTTGCTAAAATATCTCTGTTCTTGCCTAGGAAAGCACATTAGATTCGTTTCCAAAATAAGTTTGAAGAGTAAAAGGATTCTTTAAATACCACTTGCAAGGCTCCATTATAGTTCCCTGCCACTCCAGTTGAGAGGACATCTAAAGTCATTGCTCTCGAAACAATACCACAAAACACAGTTGACCATCGTTTCTGATCAAAACCATATTAGTGTAAGAAACGTTTCAAATTAATTCATAATAAGCAGATAATCATATTAACTATGCATGGGAGAAGTGCCTACCACATCCATGAGAATCTCAACAAGGTTGATATGATTCATAATAACTACGGCAGATTCCCTCGAAGCTTCTGATTTTAATCCTAATGGTTTGGGGCCTATTCCCCTGGGGAAAGTCCGCAAATATTCTTCTTCATTCAATATCTCAGTAGAGTTGGCACACGAAACCCACAATGGCTCTCCACCCTGAGCCATCCTTACGAGTTCTTCCATTGCTGCCACGGCGAGCTCAACAATCATTGGCTTATCTGCCTCAGTAAGCCCTGAAACTGACCTGAGGAGATCATTCCCTCCATACATCTCCCCTACAAATCCTGTCTGTGCTTTAAAATTCCCGACCCCAAGATCAAGGCCGGAGCGGGAAGGCACGAGGGGTGAAAGGTGAGAATACGAAGTCAAAGGCTTGCCAACATATTTGGCCGCAATCCCAGATATCCTATCAATCTGTGATCAACCCGAAAACAAAAAAATCCATAAGACTATTACTTAATAAACTGCAAATACAACACAATATTTGCTAAAGCTAGGCATAATTAATTCACCTCTTCTCTTAAACGAGCATTCTCGATCCTCAAATGCTGCTCGTCGAACGACATCTCACCAAGAGTTGTTGGACCTCCACAGTTGGGGCATGACGTATTCCCCAGGGATTCCTTGAATCTATTGTTCTCCGCACGAAGTTTTTCATTCTCTGCCTTTAAAATTGCATTCTCATGGCGTTCCTGTTGGGCCTATGATGGAAGAAGTTTAGTCATTCGTGTGTGATCATTAGCATTAGGCCGTGCATGAATGTTTGAAATAGTTACGTTTTTGGGAAAAGCATAAAAGTTCTGAAATGCATGCTCTTATAAGTGAATGCGTTACGTACTTTCATTTGCGTCCGCTTATTTTGGAACCAAAATTTGATTTGTAGAGGCTCTAACCCTAGCTGACGGCTCAGTTCTTTCCTTTGCTTGTCATCTGGATGAGGGCACTCCTTGAAGAAGCTGGAAACAAAGTTCAAATCAATCAAAAAATTATATCGCACAGTTATAATGGACATCTCTAACTCTTTCCTGTATTAATAGTGGGAATGCTTACGTTTCCATTTCCTGGATTTGACCCTGGGTATGGCGGTGGTAGCGCTTTCTTTTGGAGCTTTGGTTGGGATCTTGGTCTTCTCCGAAGGGCGCTGCTTCCATGATTTCATGAGTGCCTGATCCAGTCTCGAAATCGTCCTGATCTCTAATCTTTACCAATTCACTTTCGGAAGACTTGGGTGTCATTATGTCCAGCATAAGATGGTGAGTATCGAACATGTTCGGCTGAAACATTTCCATAACTATCTACGAATATTGGAACTCTGTGCTTTTTACTCTGAAAGGAAAATAGAAGCTAATTAATTAATGACTTGGAAGAAGAAGATGATGTTAACGCAATATTTGAGACCTGAATGAAATATGAATACCACGAAGAACCAAATTTCTAGAACAGTGGAATATATATATATATATATATATATACACGTATGGTAAACTTATACCAACCCCATAATTCCAAGAAAAAAAAGAACAAATTAAGAGAGAGAGAGCCGCGTTAAAACCTGTAACTAATAAATAGTAAATAAATATTGTATGGCAAGTGATCTGTATCCCGCTCATCATGTATGTCGAAGGTGATATACGTGTACTGAGTAAGGATGTAAACTTGCAAGCCATATATGCAATTTCTCTTTCCCATTTACTCATTTGATCTATCGGCATAAATGTTTCTCTTTGGGCTATTTTTAATAACTCTGCTTAGACATCGATAATAATCTAATTGATCCTAATTATTAGTGTATGTTGAGGAGGGAAAAGTAAAACAAATAAAAGCCCACTCATTCAAACGTGAGAAATAGAAAATGAAATAGTGAAACAATCTTAAACCATATTTAGAATACACCCACACACCTTTTATCTTCTCTTTTTCAGCATAAATATTAATAAGAGGTGAGAAATGATTATCCTCAAAAAAAGTAATGAAACAGCTAAGTACCTGTTGCCGCTCCGCCACAAAGATGACTGCATTAAGCTGATCAGCAGCTTTTATGCTCCCTTCAACTCATTCACCGGAAGCATTTTCCCGGCTACCATGTTTCCCTCTTCCAGTACAAAACCTAGAAACCACTGTTTACGATGTGTAGGGAGGACGGGGTCGGTTTGGTTTCAATTGAGTTGGAGCAAGTGGGTGGGGGAATCCTTTAAATAGATTCTCTGTCACTATCTGAGAAAAGCTAATAGGAATAGTACATGTAGCAGAGGGGCTGAGATTACTGATTTGGGCTTCCAAAAGTCTTCACTCTTTTACGTGCCAAAAGACTAGATTTTGAAACAAACGTGGCAGGAAAGAGTTCACACTCTTGAGAAGGCCTTAGACATCTACACTTCAAAACTAGGATTATATATAACGCATGCTAAGATCTCGGTGAACACAAGCACGGACTGCTCGATCACTCTCTCCCAATCATGTCCGTTTTATGCTGAAGTAACGGACAATGGTTTGAGATACAAGTCACAACAGATATATGTGATATGGATGTTTTAAGCTTGAAGCACAAAAACCCTTTGGAAGTTGCTAGAAAAGAACCGTGCGAGAAGGACGGTTAGATCTCTTTTTTACTTTTGGGTCACCGTACGCTTAGTTTTGAAGGCCGAAAGGTTACTGGTTTTTTAGTTTTTCTTGGAGATGATGACCTATACTACTACTAGTACTGTTTAAAAAGGGTTCAAGAAAAACCCGGTGATGAAGTTGATCAGAGAGCAAAGAAGACGCAAAGAGAAAGAGAAACGGTCGAGGAAAAACAGAATATAAAATCTAGAGATCAGGGGGCGCCGGGCCTTGAGGGGTTGAGAAGAAGAAGAAATAGAAACGAGTGGAGGGTACGTGTCAGCGTGGAGTTAATACACAGCGTATTGAGAGGATGTAATAGCATTTATGGAGGGGAGGGTGCATGGTGTAATTGCGAGAGAGAGAGAGAGAATGTCAGAGCGAGGGTCTCTCTTCTCTAGGTACACTTCTCGTATACGGTGAAAAATCCGGCTTCCCAACTCTCTTCCTGCGTCTAGCACAAGTAACTAACTAGGATCAAAGGGCTCTCTCTTTCTCTCTCGCTCGCTCTCTGCAATTAACCATAAACCCTCGTGTTTACCGAATTCGCAGCGACAATTATGAGGGCAGGTTTGGTACCGAGGTGAGATTATTTTATAAATAATAATAAGATAATTTAAATTGTGGATTGTTTAAATTAAAAAAAATGAGAGAAAAATTAAATAAAAAATATTATAAAATTAAAATATTATTATAATATAGTTTTATAATATTATTTTTTATAATTTTTTTTTTTTTGCTCTCATTTATAGTTTTGTCAGGGTATTATTGGAGTCCAGAACTACCTAGCTAATTGGATCTCCGTTTCTCTTTCTAATTGTTTCTTCAATTTTAAAAATAAAGAAATAAACAAGTTATTTAAGGCTTCAATTAATAGATAAATACATCAAATAAGTTTCACAATATTTATTAATTATTTAATATTATTCAATGATAAATATTTTAGCAACAAAGGAATTATACAAAAAGAAATTCACAAACTGACGTATTTTGATGCAGTACGTCAGATTGTAAAATTACTTTTAGTGTAAAGTAGATCTAACGGATCATGTAAAAGCACGTCAGTTTGTGAGTTTACTTTTTTATAATCTATTTGTATATGTAGCAGTTCTCTTTAGAAGAGACATAGTTTGAATGAAAGAGTGTAGATTTTAAATGAAACCGGTTGAAAGTTATTCAAACTTTTTGCAAGAACTTTAGAACTTAAAGCAGTAGAGAGATAAACATACAAAAGTGATCAGGTAAAGCCATTTACGTACAATTGTATGAATTAATCTTAATAAATAATATATTGAACAAAAGAACTGCTACAGATACAAGGAGATTACAATCGATTTCATTTAAAATCTACATTATTTCATTCAAACTATGTCTCTTCTAAAACGTGACAACCAATCTAGCTTGAAAAATGTATTAAGATTCAATTAAACATTAGTTATAATTTCTTAACTATTGAATCTTAAATAATGGATAAATTATGAAATAAAAGATAATTTAAAAGGTAAAGTGATCACAATTTTGGTAATTGGGTCTTGTTACGTGATAGAAGGCCGTAATTGATCAGTGTGTAATTTTTTTCTTAGAAGGAATTTCTATTTATCCAATCTCTTGTCAAATATATATAAGATATTTATGATATACTTATAATTCTTTTATATTTATTTTACAACGTCTTTTAAAACTAACTGCTAATTTAATCGTGTAACTTCTTTAAAAATATTAATTTCAATTCGATATAACTACCCTCCCTGTGAAATAGAATTATAAATTAGTTATAAGAGAATATATATAGAAGATTATCATTTTTCGTCAAATATAAAATCCTTTAACATTTTCTCGAAACATTTAAACCTAACTAACGTTTCTAGCTAGCTAGGATATCAATTATAGTGGAATATCATTAATTTATAACTTGTCTAGAGAAATCGAACTACCATATCGTCCTAGAGTTTTTCTATAGCCCTACACTACACACTTATTAAGAGAAAAGAAAAATAATTGTACTGTAGTGTCAATGGCGGAACAAGCAACTGTTTTTAGGAGGGCAACTTTTCTATCGTGTGACACATTTATGTAAAATAAAAAAGATTAAAAATTCAAAAAACATAATTATATATAAAACTAGATCTCGATAATTTGCTACATACGCATAAAAACAAAATTATAAAAACACAACTTAATATACGTTTCAGATTTATGATGATAATATTTCATGAAATAGTATTCATTTATTATTATTTTTGTAATGAAATATTTAGAATTTATTTTTTTCATAAAATCTATCAATTGATCTTTTAGAAGGCAATCTTACATTCTAGTGTGTAATCTAGTTTATTAAGTTTCAAATAAAATCTAGATATTATCGTGTCACATTAATTAATATATAATAATATAATTGAGACATTAAATAAAAAATTTTCTTGCTCAATGAAGTCTAGGAGATAAAATCTCTCAAATAATTTTCATATAGATTATCATCAACCTTAAATTATTTTTCTTGTATTTTCACTTTTGATTCCATATTAAGAAGCCTAATATTGTATAACAAAAAACTTTTGGATCCATATTAATAAATTTATTATTTCTCCTAAACTTAATTTAAATTAATCTTAGTGAAACCACATCCTTGAAAATAGATAATATATAGAAATTATATAAAATTTGGGACTATAGGAAAAAAATTGGAGAGAGACATTTTTAGGTAATTGAAATTTTAAAAAAAGTTAGAGAGCATATAGAGATTATAATTTTTTTTTTTTTTTTGGGGCGTGGCCCAAATCTCATAGCACCATCTCGAGTCCACCAAGTCGTGTCTCCATATGTGTCAATCGAGACATGGTTCATCCATGAGGGTAATATATTCCAAATGTATACCAATGAATCATGAATTCAATTTCCAGCATATATACTGAAGTAGGTACTCGATCACAGACCATGCATTGCATTATTAATTGAGTTTAATATATATGATGAAAGTCTTGGATCACTATATATTGAGGTTAATTTGGATGGCATTACATATCGCGCGATCGTTCCCCACAATTCATTTTTGTGGGATTGAGTTGTCGTCGATATATAGCTGGTCCACGCCATTAATGATAGGTATATTATTGGAAGACGTCGATATAAAATGAATTCATCTCTAGCTCGCATCACTATCTTCCATGAGCCCAATTTTCATGCATGCATGCATCCTCCTCTGATCTGGGAGTTGTGACAATAGCATGCTACTTCATCATCACGCGCGTGATCCTATATATTATTAAGGCGTAAAAAATTGGTAATTTATCAAACACCTGGTGGCATGCACTACAAAAAATTTGACGGTCTTTTGGAACCAATTAATCCAATTTAAATTGAATGATAGAATTGATGTTTTGTCCCATAAAGTTCCGACAGTCTGAAAATCGTTCGAACGGACTGATTTGAGACGAAAATATGTCGTCCACAAATAGGCATACCGTTCAAACTGATTGTCTACCATTGGAATGAATATATTTTTCTATTCGAACGTATAATAATAGATTGAATGGACATTTAGTGAGAGAATTGCATATATTTTGGGTGCAAAGTAATAAAATTTGATTGAAATCATTATGTCGTTCGAAATGAATTCATTTTGTTAATTTAAATAATGATATAAGAAATTTTGAACAAAATCCGGTAGTTTGAACCAAGAGATGCTATTCAAACTTACACCGTTTTACGTTCATTAAGTCGGTATATTCATATTTTTAAGTCGGTGTGTAGAATACACTTAATTAAGTGTTTACATGACATAATTTGATTTGATAGAAAAATTTTAAAATTTAAATTTTACCATTTGAGTGATGTGAATTGTGTGTTGTATACATGACCGATTTGAAAATAGAGTAACTCATTGATTAAATCTTTGCTAAACAATAGAGGATTGCATATAAATTAGGTATAAACTACAAACCCAAAATTTGCCTATAAATACAGAAAACAATGCTTGCAATATATAAATTCATCAAACCTGATTCAATAAATAAACCACAAAATGACCAGGATTTCTCACTATTTTGTCGTAAATATTTTTAATAATTCAAAAGGAGATAAACACATGTAATTATTTTATACAGCGTGGGAAGATTCTAAACTGTATAAAATGTCACTAAAAAGTATTTAATCTTGAAATCCATGTAATTATTTCTGGACACACTTGTAGGGTATATTATTGTGTTTATCTCTAGGATTTTGAAAAATATTTGGGACAAAAAAATTTAAAAAGAAAATCTACTCTGAATGTCGTTGGATATATCCACATCCAATTCAATTTTCATTGTACTTTGCAAATTGAATTATTGATCTACTAGTAATCCTAGCTATACACCACACACTTGTGGAAAGAAAAAAATAAAAATAAGTGTGTGGTGTAGGATTTTAAATAGAATTTTTAACATTTACATGCAATTAATTAGAGCAATGCTAGGTACAGTTCTCAAATAGAGACTGCAATGTAAGTCTAGATTATTTTAATTTTAAAATTTTTTAAAATTATAAAATTATCTCTCCTAAAATTATGTTTTCTCTTATTTAATAATGTGTCTGCACATGCAGTCCCTACGTGAAGACTGTAAATAGAATTTCTCAATTAATTATTATGTTATAAGAGTGATGTTACTCATCATTTTATGATGTGTCATTATATAATTGAAAATTATTTATTATATTTTATTTATAAATTTATCATCTAATATTACCTTATAAAATTAAGAGATAATAATGAAAAAATAAATGAGAATAGATTTTTTCACGCTGTAAATGCGCAAAAACACATCCAAGAGAATACGTATAGGAAGTGGCCAAAGAGAGTACGCGCGCCGATTACGATTGCTTCTGTGAAGTATCTTTCCGCCATAATGGTGCCAGTACGTAATTATACGGCGGTTCTAAAATCTGTATGAAAATAAAGGCGACGGAGATGGAGTGCTCAAATCCCAACACATAAGAAAATAAAAGATAAAAATTTAAAATTTAATAAAATATTATTATAATATAATTTTTATTTTAAAATTTAAAAAATTTATTATATTTTATTTAAAAATTTTAAAAATTATAATAATTATATTAGATGAAACGAAACAATTCCATTAACTTTCCGAGCAATTCCATTAACTCACTTGGCCATTCACTTTAGCAAACTATACTGCATCCAGAGATATACCTATTATGAGATGAAGAAGGACAAAAAAAAAAAAAAAAACTCCAGAAGTTACAAAAATTATAAATTCAAACTCTAAAAAAGTTAAAAGTGAGAAGAAATACAAGACAATTAAAAACTTACATTATTTTTCACAATAGATCATTCAAGGAATTAAAACAAACAATAGAAGATGATAAAAGTAAATTTCATGCCTTCGACAAGCACTTAAATCATAATAATAATAATAATAGTAATAATAAAATTCGTTGATTTGGTACATTTTAAATGATACATAAATCAATCATATAAATTAAAAGTCAACTACTTAAAGAAAAAGTCACTTAATTAATGTGATTTTGAAAAAAAACCTAATATGAAAAGTAGCTTTTGGCTAAATAACTAGTAAATAAAACACATTCTAGTAATTAAAAGTGAGCCTAATTTTAATTATTTTGTTCCGAAGCAAGGATTGATATCCATGAGACGGTTTTGTCCCATTCAAATATTCGCAATCCGGATTATTGAATATGACACGTAAGTAATTATATTGTCGGTGCATGAATTCACTATATTAGAAAAAAAAAAAAAAAAACATATATGACGAGTTAGTTATAACGAAAATAATTATTTGTCACGAGAATAAATTTATTTTAATAAAAATAATTATTTTAATAGAAAATAATTGATGATAACTAAATGGACCAAGTTGCTAATATTATAAACGGACGAAGATCGAATTAGAGCATTCTTATTTACTTAGCCAAATTTATTTTTAAAATTTAGATAATATCACACTTCTTTGTATTTGTCTATTTTATTTAAATTCAATCATCACGTTATATAATAATAAAATATTATTAATTAATAATCTTTTTATTTATTTTATTTTTATCATATTTTGTAGTTCTACCAATTAAATGTTAATAATAATAATAATTATATTCTAACTAGATTAATATTAATTCCAAATTAAATAGTATTTTTGCTTGAAGTGAGAAACTAATATTTTAATGTTTGATGAACTAACAATAATCTTCTATCTTTAGTCAATCACTATAATTGAAATCTAAATTATTTTTATTCAGATAGAGAAATGATAGTTGCAGTTACGAATGTGCAAACGTCGTGTCATCACTTTGAAAAAAATAAATAAATACGAGATCCACATGATAAAAATTAATTTTTTAATAAGAGATTTCACTCTTTTCAAAACGAATACATGACCCTTGAACGTTTCACGATTATACGTATCATTACTCTTTAAAATATATATAATTTAATATAAAATCTTTTTGATATAGATTATCTAAATTTTTACTATCATCAAGCGAACGAGGATGCTCTAAATCCGCACCACCTCATTTTTTTTTTCTTGTCCAAATTGTTGGAAGGGATTGCTTCCAGGAATTACCAATAAATACCTGTAAGTACGTACACGACAGGAGGTGATATTTATTTTTGTCCAGATTGATATGGATGGTTGAAATTATCGTATTAATTTTACCCATCATGTACGAATTAATAATCTACCAATTAATGTTGTATCTCTATAAATGCATAAACTACTTTAGGAGTTTTAACTTTTTCACCCAGCCAAAAGTACTTGTTCCAGCTCTGCCGTTGGCGATCAGTAGTACGTTTGGCAGAACATTTATATAATGAGAACAAGAAAATTGCATTTTGAAAAGTCATATAATATATCGTTAGGCTAGAATTACAACTTTCACCAACCATACACTGATCTACGTAAAGACAATTTATATTTTCTTTAATGGTCTTGTTGTTAATTATAAAGAGAATAAAATATCACCACTCTGCTCATAAAATCATTAGGACGCCTCATACAAATAATTAATAAACGAAATTAAATAATTATATACATATAGAGGACTGTTACATCCACAAAAGAATTATAAAAAAAGAATTATATAAATTGATGTGGCTTCATCTGAACCATTAGATCTACTTTATAATAAAAGTAACTTTACAATCTAACGAATCACATCAAACCATGTCAGTTTGTATAATTATTTTTGTGTAATCATTTTATGGTTAGAGTATTTCCCATATATATATATATATATATGTTCCTTCGATAATTCATTTATCACGAGAGATATATTCTAATAGTCCTATATTATGCATTTGTTGCGCGCGGGATGATCCGTAAAGATTAAAAAAACATTAATCTTACTATATTATTAATAGTATATGCATTTCACGACAATCTGTGATGCTTCGAGAGTCTCAATTAGTCATACTTCTAATTAGACCAAAGTAATTATTATATGTCATAAAAGAAATCGAAATATGATCAATATACTTCTAATGTTGTAACGCTTCAAGGGAGAGAGAAATCACGAGATAGGCTCATACTGATCTAAAAGAATTATTCAAATATATAAGTACTCAGTACTATTGAAATAAATATTAATTACATATAAAGAGCAAGAAAATTTAACCCCTCGATCTCTCAAATAATATTGTGAAATCTTATTCACTATCTATACTTACTACTACTCAATACGAGGTATTCCTAATCATAATTTGTAGGGTGTGTCGATATATTTTTTAATTTATACTATATATATAATAAATGCGTTTAGTTTGGATAGCTTCGTTAATAATGAAGTCTTTATAAAGTAGCATTAATTCATTCACTGTTAACGCTTATGATTATAATAACTTCTCCATCTTATCCAGCTTTAATAATCTGAAAGCAAAATCGGTTTTGAAGTTTGAAAGAATCAAAATGGGCCACCTTGGAAAATAGAACTATAAGTGCTTCAAATAAATTTGCACCCTACTTTTGTCATACACCGGCTCTTTTAATAAAGAGGATTTAAAGCAGCGGGTCATCAACTTTAGTTCATGATGCATATTATATATCAATTCTTCCATGTACAACCGGTATGCACAACCGTTGGGTAACCGAGTTTGCCACGTCGGTCAGAATTAAAAATAAAATATAAGAATCGGGAAGACGACTGAGTAGGAAGAAATATCTGAGAAGAGAGAAATGTCCAAACCCAAACCCATTTCGAAACCCATTTGTAAACCGAGAAGAAGACTGCAGCATTTTGACTGGAAAATCCAAGGTACCATTTGAGTCTGAAAGAAAAATTCTGCGATTTTAGGTCTGGAAGAAAGAACTAAAAATATAGACTTGCGATCGACGATAACATAGACAAAGAATACTAATCAAACCGAAACTCTCAAAATAACACAGACAAAGTTTGTGGAAGAAATGCCCGTTGTTGAATCTGGAATAAAAGAAAATCAGGAACTTTTATTAATCAAACCGAAACTCTCAAAATTTCTTTATGCCCCTCAAATAACATTCAGATCAAAAGTGAATAAGCGATTGCCACATGTTGAGCAACGCATAAAAGTCTCTACAATTCCTAATGTGAAACCTCAAAAGAAATATGGGAGATGAGAAACAATTAAGAAAAATAAGCTCATTTTAATCGACGATATTTGGAGGGACTGAAAAAAAAAAGGACTTTGGCTGAGATTGAAATAACACAACACTTACCTTTTCCAATTAGTGTGTACAAAAACTGGTGTTGATAGAATATCAAATTGAGAACAACAATGTAGTGTCTGAAAAGTGAGCTAATCTCTTGGGGGAGAGGGAGGTGTGAAGACGAGAAGATAATTCTTGGAGTTTTCCATTTTTCTCATGCCTGCGGTTGAATTTAATTGTTGCAAGAAAAGAATCCGATGGAAAGAAAGATTTCGAGTGGGAAGGTGGAAGACTGAGGGAAGATGGAAAAAAACTCTGAAATGAAATGAAAAGGGGAAGATGGAGGAAAGAGTAAATGGTGTCGTTTACATGTTGCCACGTTAGACGCGGTTTCCCTGCGATTCTTCTTGTCAGTTTCCTATAGAGTTTTTAATTATATATATATATATATATATATATATATATATGAAATATATTGGCAGCAGGAATGTGTGTGTGTGTATATATATATATATATATATATATATATATATATATATATATATATATATATGTAGGTATGTAGTTCCAGATGATGATCAGATATTGCATCAAATAATATGAATATATATAGTTCACAAGACTGGCCTAGCTAGAACTGAATTTCTCAAGAAATGCATGCATAGAGTTATTATGAGATAAGTTGAGATGGTTTTATATGAGTTCAATAAAATATTATTAGAATATTATTTTTTAATATTATTATTATTATTTTAGGATTTGAAAAAGTTAAATTGTTTATTATATTTTGTATGAAAATTTGAAAAAGTTGTAATGATGAGTTGAGATAAATTGATGTGAGTTTTGAATCCAAACAGAGCCTAAACGAATTGGTGCCGGCACTACTTCCACGAGGGCTTTGAAGATTAGGTTACTCGGAAGACTGTTTAAACTAGATATATAGCTAGTCTTACTGGTCTACACTACAAAGTCAAGATCGAAGCTCTAGAAGTAGAAGAATGACACCCTCCTTTTATACCTGGATAGAATTTAAACCAGGAAAGTACACGAACTAATAGTACTAGAAGAAATTATAAGGAATGGAGGACAGATCGATAAACGATTATCGTATAGGTGGGCTAGCTAGAAGGAGATAATTTTCCCCAATTCATGTAGAGTAATTATATTATTGGGTCTATGATAAGTTGCAGGCCAGAAAATGACCCATGAATACTAGGATTTGCAAACAGAATCAAGCCTCTTGGCTTGAACAAAGATGGAGATGTCGCATGCGGTATAACGCGCGGACTGATGTATGCTTTTTTTCGTGTGCATTGGAGGTGAAAGCGATGGGGACGATTTTGGTGATTGAATATATATGGAACACGGTTAAAGACTTAAAGTTATTTGTTTGTCATCCTTGTTTTTTGGCAGATACATGGCGCCAGGATGGCTATTCGATTTCGATCGATCAGCTGCTTATACGGTTAAATGCTGCACGGCCTGCCGATCGATTTGATGGATTTGGCCCATTAGGCCCTAATTCCAAATTGTTGAAGGATCGATTGCTAGAGATCAGATTGCTATAGTAAGCTCGGCCAAACCTGCCCCATCCCAATTAAGTTGGCCCATTGACTAACTATAGGAAATTTCGCTGCTCCAGAAGCATAGCAATGAAAAACACACACACACAACAAAACGTAACACACACGTATAGCAACTCTAGAGCGTTAAAAGTCCATTCCTGTACTCTTCACATGTAATTAAGGATAGGCATAGATGGAACTTCTTGTAGCTAGCAGTCATTTCTTGTTTTGTTTTTCCCATGCACTGGCTCAAATGTGAAACATTATGCAAGGATATCCGTGCTACTTCTGATTCTGAGATCAGGATGACCTTTGTTATGTTCAACCAGACAAAACGATTAGGGGAGCATTATGAATTATTTAACTAAGATGATCTGGACTATGAAAAGGAAATACAAGATTGTTTAATTTCTACAAGTGACTCTAGCTTTTGGCGTCTAATTGATTAGCCTCCTAAAGCATATAATATAAATAGCTAACAGTACTACTACATGACCTAATTGCTTGTCAATGATGATTTTCCAAGAGCAACAAGGTGGTCATGAGTATAAGAAAAATGTCAACAACTAAATTTACAAAAACTCGGTCATTTCCGTTTTTTGTAGGATAATGTGTAGGAAGCGAGCATTCCTCACCATTGAAAAAGACCCTCGAAGGAAACCCGTCTCCTTTTACTATTTTTATACCCGGGGTTAGCTTCTTTGTAAAGGAAATGACAGATTGTTGCTTTCCAGGCACTCTAGGGTCTTTTCTTGGGTTTGATCCATTTGTCTCTCCTACCAAAAAATTCAAGCCCAGTAAACCTTGAAAGAAAATCGTGTTGTTCAGCTCCGGAACTAAAGTACCATTGAAAGAGTAGACATTTTCATAACCACGATAAGCTTTCTTCATTTGAATCGCAGCAAACCAGTCCTCAAAAGTCAGATCCCCCCAATTGAATAGAGTCATTCTGGCTGTCCACCCACTCATGTAGTCTGAGTTGACATGCCAATTTATGCTAACCCCACAATTGTCCCCACAGGGCAATGGCTTAGGGATTTGACGATGCTTTATTTTAGCCCAAGCTATGGCCTTCTCTATCCTATTCTCAAAGGGAACAAGAAGAGCTTCTGGAGGGAGAAGCATTGCTGGGGCATCCGGATTGCATTTTTTATTTCCATCACAACCGCAGGCACATGAATTACAAGGTATAACAGACTCATTGTAATAGGCAGAGAAAGACACACAGCACCTAGTGTTTCTTTTGGTTGGTTTTGTGATGTTGCAGACTACTTGCCAACTCGCAATTGCTGTGCTCGTTGCCTGAAGCCCACTGGGGTCTGGAAATTCTGTTGGATCCACCCTCAGTGGCGCTCCACATTTATAGTCGGGATTAAGAACGCCAAAGATTTTCCATTTCTCTGGAGGATAAAGAGCAGTCCGATTCAAATCAGGCGGAAGTTTAAACACCTGCAATTGAAAAACAGACTTTGATTTGCTTACATCCATGATGGGTGGCAAAAGGCTACCATTTCTGCAGCAGTAGGGCAACTTGCCTACATCTGTATCGTTTGCTCTCTCACGAGGCAAGTCACCGATGATAGGCCTTTTTTGGCAATTCATGACTTTTGAAAAATCCATATCATTGTAATATTGTCCTGCCATCCCATAAATGCAATCTGCACAGTCCTTCTTACGTGTGTAGGCTCCTCTCATTGTGAATATAAATTCCCCTCTCATCCACTCCCAGGTCAAGTTCCAACGATCAAGACGTCCTAAAGGGTTTTTGCTCTCCATGGTCACCTGAGCAAGATAATTATTTTGATAGGCTTGAAGAACATCGTAGGAGATGCTAAGATCTCCATTCTGGCGTGGTAAGAACTTGGTTTTCAGAGCTTTAGCCTTAATTTTCGGATTCCGAGTGCAACAAACATGCATCGATGCCTCTGTAGAAAAGAAGCAGCCTCAACAATATAGATAATTGCTATGTGGAAAGAATGTGGATGAAAGATGCATGAAAAAGAATTAGATTCATAAAAGAAACAAGAACAACGAAATACTAACTGCGCCGAGTCGGTGCTGGGCATTTGTATCCATCATTGACAAGACGTATTGTGCTAGGCATTGGAATCCCAGGCGGCTTCACCCCAAACTGAGTGCCACTTATCATAATCTGCACCTGAATTTGGCTAAGATCTCCTGCCGTGTCGATCGAGGTCTTCAAATCCGCCTGAGGAGACCCTGAAAATTGGGTCCCGTTCCCGACCGGAGCCGGGAAGTCATCAGCCTCCATCAAAACCGCACCACTAGCACTGACTAGAATCTCATCGTGTTGGAACCCGATGAACATCTTCCATGCTTTGAGCTCGACTGTGCCCGTGTTCAATATGGTTGCGGTGGCATTGAAGGCCCAGGACTGTGCCGTTGCATTCTTCACGTGGGGGTATTCTTTCTTCCGAGAAATGAATTCATAGGACAAGAAAACCCCATTGCAGCTTTCTACTTCCGGCGGCGGTGCTGCGGGTTTCTCGTCGTCAAAACCTTGGGACTTACTCAAAGGAACTTTGGAACAAAACAAGAAAAACACGAATGTCAGCACTCCAAATGCGCTATTCATGTTTTTCTTTCCGAAAACGTTAGGATCAAAATGTTTTGAGGATAACACATGGAGAAAACGCAGTACTGTAATCGATGGAAAACAGCTCCAGATTGATGGCAAACATAGATGGTAGACTGGTGGGACTGATTCAGGAAATGGGTGTAAAAGAAAACTCAAAAAGTTGACACTTGGTGGGATGGGTACTGAACAAAAATTAGTGGAGAATAAGTCAGCTGCAACCTCCTCCTCTAAGTCAGCGATGTATTTGGCGGGGCAACGGTTAAAGGTCATCTGAATTTTTTGTAGCTCTGGTTTAATTTAGAATGACAATACCAACCTTATCAGTTTCTCTTAGGGCAGGTTTGGAGCAAAAGATAAAACACAAAATTCTCATCTCATTTCATTTCATCATTATATTTTTTTTAAATACTCATACAAAATATAATAAATAAATCAATTTTTTCAAATCCCAAAACAATAATAATATTAAAACATAATATTTTAAACTTCAAAACAAAACACAAAATTCTCATCTCACCCCAAACCTACCCTTAATCACAAAACCCATAGTCCATACAGCGGTCCATTGGCCCATTTTTGAAAAACACCGATCCATCTCATTTTTACCACGATGGGCTATTTCGGCACTCTACATCTCCAAGCCAAGTGGGCCCAAAAAAGGGGGTTGAAATTACTTTATTATTTATAAATGAGTAATGCAAATATATATATTTATATATATATATTTTTATGTACGCCATTAAGTAGGAGATTTAATTAAACGTGGAATATTTAATTAAATAGGATAAAGTGTAGAATCAAGATTCGATCTCAAGACTTCTATTCTTGATACCATGTAAAATTACCACTTATCCTAAAAAAAAACTTAAACTGATGAGAAGTAGGAGATTTTATTATTTATTTTATATCTTAACATTTTGTAATAGTCTGTAATTTTGTTGTTTGGAGATAAGCACAGATCTGGATAACAAGTTTTTTTTCTTTTTTTTCTTTTTAATCTTGAGATGGGGCTTGAACTTCTCATGTGCGAAAGAATATGCATAAATCATGAAAACTTGCAACTTGTGAATTGTACATTGTAGCATGGCAAAGAATTAATTAGAAAGAATTTTCAAGGATGTCAAACAAAAACTCTAATCATCAAGCACCTTTCAGAACTATAAAAACAGCATCCCCTCGAATTCTTTTTGAAGTTGTCATTCAAATCAGCTAAACTTGCAGCAGCAGAACTGAAGGAGTTTCACTCTATGTGAGTAAGAAAAGGGGATTTCACAACTTGATCTGGCTATTCATATCAACATTTTATAGAAAAACTTTCCCTGCATCAATATTATAATCTTACACCAGTTCTAGACTTGTAGGTTTGATGTTGCATCCATATGATCATTGAATGCAGGCTTCGACTTCGCTGCTCGTGAGGATCTAGACGAAGAAGACTTGGGAGAAGAAGTAGACCTAGACTTTTTTCGCTTCTGTTTCTTGGGAATGTTAGGAAGATGATCTGTAGGCGGAACGTCTTTGAACATGTCACCTGCTGGTTGGTGTCTCATGGAATGATCAAAATCTGTCACAAAATATCAAAATATAACTAAATTGAATTCCCATTAACTATGCTTAAAAGGACAACACCACCAGAATCCAGAAAATGTACATTGTTTATCTGCCTCCACATGGTATTTTCAGCTCCATTTATTTTACTAACCTAAACATCCCTGAGTTTCTACGATTGTCAGATATCAGCATATAAAGAACTTTAATAAGCTCTATTGATTTATGAGAAACTTTGGGAAACTCAACATAAGCAAAAACTTCAATCGATGAACTTCTGGGGTTGAGCACCAAAAGCTGCCATCTTTTTGGGTCATGAGCTATTAGATTCTCCTTGATAATCAAGTGTTATCTCGTGACAGAACAGCCAAAACTTTCCTGTTGAGGGGCAAAGAATCCTAAGAAACTTTCCGCACCTTATAGCATTGGTAATGGACTAGTCAAATGCTAATGCAAGTCCAAACTTTAACTAGATGTGAGAAAAACTTTCACATTGGACTAGCCAATGGTCCAAAGCTTAAGACTTGATGAATAGTAAATCTTAAGTCCTCTCCAAACATGACTAGCTACTATTCACAATGGAAATCAATATTTAATTATTTCATCACTTCCCTCTCTCTTTGAATAATAAAACATGCATGGCATGCACATTATTTCTATTGATTGATAGAGTATACACATTATTTCTACAAAGCATGAAGATCTAAGAAATATATAAATTGTATTTACAAAAAATAAAAATAAAAAGTATAATATTATATTATTATTTTAACTTTATAATGACTAGTCTAATGTGAACTCACCTAGTCAAAAATTGATATTATAGTCAAAGTTAAGATTCTAGTTAAACTTTAGACTTGGCAATAGCTAAATGCTCTAAACAACTTTAGCTTCAAAAAACTATGAGAAAAGCTAATATACGAGGATAATGCTACTGGGGACCGACATTTCTAACCGACAAAGCTGACCGCAAATGTAATTTTTATTTATTTTTTATTTTAACTATTTTTTATATATTTTAAAACATTTTAAAAAATAAAAATAAAAATTATCAATTCACTGATAATCACTTCCTTAATTATCAAGTTAAAAAAAAAATGTTGACAATCGGTCAATTTTATCTGTCTAAATAGCATTTTCCAATATACAATTCCTCCTCAACTAGTTAACCCGTGAAAAGGCCTTGTTTGTACTTGTCTGTTTAGCACATGCACTGCATGATATATATCTGGAAGCCTTAAAATACCCTAGGAAAAAATAAAAATGGCACTAAGGTCCAAGCAAAACTCAAAATACATACATAAATACATACCTACATACATACCCGCAGAGGACCAAGCGGAAAGAGGCATAGAAGAGGAATCTCTAAATTCACCAATGCTACCAAGCGATGTTGTTGAAAATTCAGATGCTGTTTTGTATTCATGCATCTGCATAATTCCACCCAAAGGAAAAAAATTAGTGGACAAAACACACACACGCAGACACAGTTAATTTGGGCATTACCATCTTGAGAAACCGGGAGATAAGAGTAAGGAATAAGTAGTACTGGACTACGTACCCAACTAGGTGCACTGCCAGAAGGGCCATCCAACCCGATGTGTGCCACATGCTTAACATCTGTCGGGTACCCAATTTCCATCTCACGCTCCTTCACAACTGCATGGAAACCATTCAAGATATTTATCCCCAAATCATTAAAACCACCAAATTCATATTCACAGGTAAACACGGGAAAAGATGCATCTGTATCTGTGTGGACAGAGAGAGAGAGAGAGAGAGAGAGAGAGAGAGAGAGAGGCATTACCAAAAATTTGGGAAATGTATTTGAAACTTTTGTAAATCCCTTTCATCTTGGCCGACATGGTGGTAGCAAGACCAATGCAACAGACTCTTTAAGGAATGACACAATGGGGAAGCAAACGCCAGTAAATGTGGAGAGATGGTTCTTATGCCTGCCAGAAAAGTAGATGTAGTTATATGGGACTCCGTAATTTTTATTTAAACAAAAAGGGGGTAGAGTATCAAAGAAGTCCACTGCATGTGATTTAGGAACTTTCTTTTTCCTGTGAAGGAAGATTGGTATCAATTAAACATTACAACAGCTATGATACACGAATGATGAAGAAATGATTTGAAGTATATGTGCACTCAAACCCATTTTTCATTATATATATTGTAGCTTACAAATTCAACAGAACCGAAAAAGAAAGCTCCAAGAAAAGATGTGTAAAAATGACCCTTTCTAATGGATTATATTCACGAGAATGACTATTTGTCAAAATAAGCTCATTTTAACAAAAAAAAAAATATATTTTTACAATAAATAACTGGAAACTACTAAGTAATTTTATTGAAGTGTGTAGTACCTTGACGAGATGATTACGCTTATGATAAAGTGGGAGAGATTCAAAAGGCCAAGCAACTTCTCCACCACCTACAACCACTGTTACAGGGCTTCAGTACAGTTCATCTTTCTACAAACCATGCCTGGCGATTGAACAACAGGTACAAAGACTTCCTGTAGATCGGCAAGGAGGGGTTGGTGCATTCATAGCCGGCCCATAAAAGCGAAACAACAAAGACTAAAACAAAAGATGAGAAACAAGGTGAGATGGGTGTCCCAGAAATGGGGGGATGCAATGCCGGCAGATATGGAAGACTGACACGCTTTCGAATGGCCTGGAGCAAGAGAAGAGAAGGTGGGCAACCATGAAAACCTCCAAAACCGAGGGTGAGAGAAGGCTTTGAAAGACGAGACAAGGAGTAGAGAGGAGCATAATAAATTGGGTGGTTACCGATTACTACCCAAAAAATATAGATTTTATATTACTTCTGGAAAAACAAATTTATAAAAAAGATGGAGAAAAAATAGTTAGGATGGTACTTCATTATTTTAACAGAAATGACACTTGCAGTTGTGAGTGTGCAAGTACCGTGTAGTCACTTTGAAAAAAGTGAATAAATATGGGACCCACATGAAAAGAAATTAATTTTTTTAGTAGTGGACCCTACTCTTTTTCAAAGCGATTGCACGACATTTACACATTTCATGACTGTATGTAGCATTACTTATTAAAGAAGTCATGTAATCTTTATAAAAGAAAATCTTATAAAAATAAATTCATGATGTTTTATGATAAGTTAAATTTCTTTTATAATAAAAATAATACAACATCGAGTGACGTGAACTTGTTAGTTTATTTTGTAAGATCTTCTTTATGCTTGAAACATTTCTCAAATGATTATGCTGGAGAATTCTAAAATGCATTAATTGTGCAGTACTGTTGGTTCCATCTCAAAATTGGCTGTAACATTTAGCATAAAAATAATTAATTGTGTTTGTTTGGTTTCTTCTTTTCTATGCCATAGCTTATGAATATTGCCATTAATTGAGGACCAAATTGCCGGCCTGTGTGTTAAAGTCCAAGATTTGGTTGGTCTCCCCTTAAGTCACCTACTAAGGCATTTGCAGAAATTGCCTTAACACAACAGGTTGGGAATTTAGGATCAAATTATCTGTTAATAATTCTGACCAATACCATAATTAATTCAAAAGCATGAAAAATAAATAAATTGAATATATAGGATCGCAATCATCTAAAATTCATGGTTTTATGTACCTTAAATAATTAATTAGATTACTGGCAATTATAACTTAAATATATAAAACGTTAATGGATAGAACTCATGGTAGCTAGGAACCGTTGTCTGATATATATCGACTCTTGATCATCAAGATGGTTGACGATAATTAGCATTATTTAATAACTTGTTTGCCAGCTTTTATTGATTTCTCATATATATATATATATATATATTAATGATCCGAACTCTTGATTTGATTGTGATTTCCATAACGTGTGCCAGAATTCGTGAAAGCTCTTATATATATATATATATATATATATATATATATATATATATATATATATATATATATCCAATTCACTCTTTTTCTTTTCATAAACAGATATGGTGGAGAGCTACTTAATTATATATACCACTCAAATCAACTTAGAAAAAAAAATCCAATTATATGAATTAATGAACAATCATTCGATAATAAATCATATGAATGTTTTATTTACTTTCAGAATATGCTAATAAATCCAATTATAAGGAATTATATATTGAAAAAACAATTTAGGTGTTGGAAAACTTACATATCATCTTTTGTGAGATTAACGCATATATATATATATATATATATCACTTACATTAATATATAAATGGAATCCTAATTTATATAATTATTATATTTTTAATTTGCATTTAATTCACATGCATGAAATTAAAACAGAAATATTAATTGGCTCAATACAAAAAATATTATAAATAACTTTATTTTGTAAAATCTGTCTTGCTAATAAGTTTGTCCTAATTAATGATCATGTCAGTCCGATCGAGAACTGTCAATTAGCAATATTTTGATCTTTATTTCCCGCATGCCATCCAAAGTACGGGTGATCAAAAGAATCCATTTTCTAGCTTTAATTTTATGCAAATGGCATTTTATAATTTATACGTAAAATATGATTCATGATTGGTCTCCACGTACGTGTGCCTAGTCCTGATGAATTATTATATTCCGAAAAGGTTGCCTAGCTAGCTACCTGCATATCGTCTTACAAGATGATCTATTACGTACGTACGTACACTGTATTCCTATACGTTTTTAAGGCAAATACCACAAAAATGCTTGCTTAGGTGGTTGTGATAGCAGCATCTGCAAAGGGTTTTTTGGATGGTTGGATGCACGTTGGGCTCAGCTTGTTTCTTTATGAGAAACAGCACCGAAGTTTCTTGGACTTGGGGTTTTGTCAGCAACGATCGAGGAGACTCGTGACAACTTGTCTTTACACTGCATGCTCTAAATGGAGATCAAGATCATTAATGGATTCAATGGTATTGAAATTCGGAAATAATATGTTGCCATGCACTTAAATTTGGATATAGAAAAATAAAAATGGAAGTATATGATTCGATGGTTGAAATTAAGAGAAATCTGAATAACAAAAGTCAGCGTGCAATGATTCAAGATCATGAGGATGATCAATGGCAAAATGCAGATTCAATTGCCATTTTTTTTTTTTTAAATATCTCTGAACAAGAAAATGTGTCCTTTTCAATTTACTAGCTGGACCTTGTTGTAAACTCTTCATGTTATGACTTTATTTTATGAGCAATGACTAATATTGGTAGTCTACAAATTAGCCAAGCATGGTTCATTATTTGATTACAGGATGTGCCTACTTCATAGATTGAAGAGGTCCCAAGTATTTTTTATATTTATCTTACCATTTGGATCTAGAATGTTATATTTACGAGCAATGACTATTTGTGACAAAAATATATTCACTTTAGTAAGAAATAATCATTTTCATAAAAAAAATTTGTCATAAACAAGCAATTTTTCTTTTATTGACTCGATCTTGATCAAGACAAGTCATAATTATACATACAAGAAAAATGTGCTCTTCTGGATCCATTAGTTTTAAAGTTTGGCTAATGAGAGTACCTCAACTAGTACTCTCAAACATGACTCACTACTATTTTTTACTTTATTACTTTTCATCTACTTCTTACTACTATTTATTATTTTTTATTATTATTTAATATTTTATTATTACTTTTTCAATACTATTTACAAACATTGTCAAACTACTCATAGAAACCATAAACTCGTCGGTAAAGTAGTTTGCAAAAAAAAACATACACATGACATTGCACTCGTTAACATAATAAAAGATAGAAAGAAGCTGCCTAAGCAAAACACCACAAGCTTCAGCTATCGAAAGAAACTCCTTGAAATTCTTATTCGAACTTGAGGTGATCATCTTGATGGTACATGTAAGTCACGTCACAGCCCTTCAGAATAAGCAACTCCAGAGGACTTCAACCAATTCCCTCCTTGTATCAGCTCAGCTACAGTGAATTTTTTGGCTTCCTCTGCGCTAGTAATGAGACGGTAGCCAGTTCACTCTCTTGCTTGTACCAGCTCCTGGTCCCCTATTAATATACTCTCCGTAATACAATGTCTTTAATGCAAAATCTTTACTCCACACCGACCACCCTGCCGGATCAATATGGTCACCTATGTACGACTGCATGACCACTGTTCTTGAATATTCCTTCCACGGTCGACCCAAGTACGATCGGACCGAGCCCTTCACGGGCTCCAGATCAGAGCTTGCTATTATATTGCAGTTTTGGATTGAAGTCCCGGTGGCTTGGTTTGGGTCAGTTCGACCTTGGGCTGTTACCATGTTGGCCTGTCCACTCATGGGCTTTCGGGCTACTATTTTGCAGTTTTGGAACACGACAGCCGCATTGCCGAAGATGAAATCCACTGTTCCAGTGATATAGGAGTCTCGGTAGAATTGCCTGTTGGAGTGGGTGTAGAGTGTGTCCTGATAGGCGTCAATGCGGCAGCGGTTTATGATGGATTGGTCGGCTCCAACACGAAGTGCCACCGCTTGGTGCTTCTGTGGCCCAGCCGTGTTTTGGAACCAGATGTCTTGGGCCATGAATCCATCACCAACAGCAGCTGCATTGCCCATGTCCTTTTAATTAGTTTGTCATTGTTGGTGGTATTTATCATTTTATTGAGAAATACAAACAGAATATGACATCATCCTTTCACTATTCATAAAGGGAAATTATATTCCTACCGATCCAGCAATATCACTAAGTAAGTGGGTGAAATTATAAAATAATTTTTTTATAGGAGTCTAGTTTATCCACTTTTTTAAAAAAGAATTTACAATACTTACCTATTCCAGAACAAATATAATTTTTGTTGACTATAATTAAGGAAGATCTTTACCTACAGTTGCAGACTTGAAAGTAGTCGATCCATCGATAACATTCAAACTGCCAGTGATAATCGTTGAGTTCATGCCATCACCAACGATCATCACGTTCTGTTTTTTCTTCCCAACCTCAACATTTTCTTTATAGGTGCCCTTCTTCACATAAATGACGTACCTAATTTTGCTTTTATCGGGTGCCGATGCCACAGCTTCTTCCACAGTCTTGTACTTCCCACTCCCATCTTTAGCCACCACAACGTCGGCCTTGATTTCCTTTGGCAGAGCCTGTAAAAGCCTCCGGTCCCTATTCGTTACCCATGAGGGGAATCCCCCTTTTAATGGCTCAGTCACTTCGGTTTTCAAGGGTGCAACCGCGAGAAGCATGGCTAGGAAGTTTCTGGCCCTTGCTATCAAGTCCTGGACCCCTGGCTCCATCGAGGTTCGGGTTGTTCCCTCTAATCCATCCCAGCATGTGACATGGTTGGTGAGAACACTGCTTAGCCATGCATGGGCATCTTCACAGGAACGGCTGGTCATATTTTCAAGAGCCGCTATGGAGTCAAAGATCCTGTCCCTGGACAATTCCATTAGCTGCACACAATCAAGTAAAGCCAGTTGTTCTTTAGGATCGTTAATCCTATGCTTGACATCTTGGGCTTTGTCCATGACTTTTTGTACTTCGTAGGCTGATCTTTTTAAGAACACTTGAAGTAGATGGACATGGTTCATTTGCACGATCGTACTGTTCGTGTCTCGGACCACTTCTGAGGCCATGGCTAAGCATGAGGCTTGGTTGTGGGCTTGATGACAGATGTGGTGCTGTAGGAAAGGATCGGAGAAGCTGGCAGCTTTAAGTAGATGGGTAGCAACAAGTGCAGATGAGCTTATGATGGCAGCTAGGGAGAGAATTAAGCATAGAGTTTTGCAGGGAGAAGTTTTAGGATTCTCCAACAGCGGTCGATGGTTTTCCATTCTTCTGGCTACTTGTAGTATACTGAGCTTTCTCTTCCTCTGAGCTCGCTGTTTTTGCAATAGCCCTCATATATACTAGGATAAAAAGCAAGTGTTTATGTGGATTTTTGCCATTCGAATAAAGAAACCACCGGATGATCTTGATAATGGATATCAGAGAAATATTAAAGTCAGGGCCGGCTAATCCATTAGGCAAGTTAGGCAATTGCCTAAGGCCTAACTTACCTAAGACCCCTAATGGAAGAAGGCACCAAAAAAATATATATATAAAGTAAAATTTTTTTAAAAAATATATATATCTAATAAAAAATTTTAATTAACTCAATGAAAATGAGAATATAAATAAGATCAAATAGATATTATATCATTATTAGTTTTTAAAAGTATCACATATAATAATTATTTTACCTATTCTCCTTCTAAGAATACACTTCTCTTTTGTCATTATTAGTTTAATATATAATTAATGTGAAAATATAAATAGCAAAATTTAATTTTCCAATATTCATAAAAAGTTTTTGTATAATCCTTTGAAGAGGCAATGGCCCATTTTTTTTCAAATGTGTAAGTTGCTTATAGAACTTTATTGACAATAATGATTATAATTATGTTTAAGAGTCTAAAGTACTTGTAAAACTAGATTTGATAAAATTCTCTCTAAATAAAATATTTCCTAATAAAGATTAAAGCCAGTTATTAATTGAAAATGTAGTATAAAATCTTAATCAATAATTTTATTTTACAAAATGATAGGAATTATTTTTAAATAAAAATATAATATAAAAAAATTATTTAAAAAAAAAAAAAGACTTCACTCAAAAATTTAATCTTAACACCCGGAACGTATTGAGCCGGCCCTGATTAAAGTACACCTCATAATTAATTATCATGGCTTTACAAAAAGGAATGAACTTGTCGGTTTCACATTCTAGCTGTTGGTGACTCAATCCTTGTAGTGGATGGATTGGATCAGCCTTATCTTCAATGGTTCATGCCATGTTCTACAACCCACATTGGTGTACTTATTTATTATATTTTCTTTGGTGCGATTTTTCTATTTGGTCGATTAATGATTACTATCAAGGTATAGCTTGTGTGACTAATGAAGTGAAACTGCAGCCTTGAACAAATAATTGAATAAAATGAGAAAATAGAGTGAGTGAGGGCTGGGAAAGAATGCATGATGCAGCCACTTCAGAGACTGGACGGTACCTTAGTGGAAAACTGAGACTTCAGCTTTTGTACATGATAGCCATCATGGTGGTCGCGCGCTGAAAGAATTACAAAAGTGGGCATGTAATGATTCACACACAAAACACTTTTCACAATGTGATAGGGTTACTATTCTTTTATTATCTATTTACTACTAATTATGTATTTATTTATTTATTTATTATCATTTTTTTAAGTATTTTTTTAACATCTTTAATTATTAAAAAAAATTAAAAAATATATAATTTTATTAATATTTATTTCTTTAATTAACCATTAAGTAAAATTAAAAATTAAAAAAATCATAAAATCATAAAAATAATACACTTATTACTATATAACAACTTGTTTATAGTAGTAAGTTTTGGACAGAACAAAAGGAAAAAGAAATCTTATGAATCTTTAACTTTATATAATCTCGAGGCTCTCTAGTTTGTATGCTTTCCAGATCAAACCTTGGGTTTTGAAAAATTTCGAAGAGATTGAGAATTCAAACTTATCTCATTTCATCTCATTAATCATTTTCATTTTATCTCATCTAATTTAATCATTATAATTTTTTTAAATTTATACATAAAATAAAATAAATAATTTAATTTTTTCAAATTCTAAAATAAAAATAATAAAAAATATATATATTCTAATAATATTTTATTTAACTTTCAATTTTTATCTCAGTTCATTCCATATAAAACAAACAAGACTTAAAGATTATTAGTCATGATTAATGAATGGACCTCTTATGGATGTGGTACTCAAATAGTAAAACACATTGCCAGATAACGTGGGATCTCATCATCATTCTATACTCACCATTTTTTATTTATCAATACACGTTTCAAAACGTGTAAAGTCTTATCTTAATTCCAACCACAATAAAGAACATAATGATGTTTGAAGGCGGTGGGAAAAGATAACAAGGCGTCTTCTTCCGTCGGTGTTGACATCCATTAAAGATCCCAACTTATGACCTCTGGCATTATAGTTTTAAGGTATGATGTCTAAGAAATGGCAGTTATTCGCTTATTTGTATATTTAAGATTACATAGTGTAATTGTTCTCATGAGATAAAATCTATTCCCTAGTCATCTCACAACCATTACCAAAAAAATAGAACCAAGATATAAATCCCTCTCCCAAAGAGTGAATAACAGGACTAAACAGCGCATTAACTATTCACAACCATCATTTCTAATAGAGTAATGCTAAATATAAGCTCCAAATGTGAAAGTATTGCACAAATATTTTGTAAAAATGTGAGTCTCATCATGAATAAATAAATTTTCACACTTTTTCGTGGTATTGTCTATTTTTTTTATAAAGAATTTATAAGAGACTTGTACATTTTAGACTTATATATATAATTTCTTAAAAAATAAATAACATTCACCACGCTCACGAGTTTGGCAAATAAGTCGGATAACAAGTTTCTTGTACTCGTCACCAGAGATGCCTAATCTCATTCTCGTCCCCATCACATGTTCAGGGTTCACGAATCACATCCCCCACCTTCCTTTGAAAACATGGTCGATAAATTTTTTGAAAACTGGCCCACCACTACCAGCACCACTCTACTCTACCTTGCAACCACTGGAGTGGACAATATATTAGTTAACGTTGCATGCATACTCCTTTTAAGTCCGTGAAGAATCCCAATTCGAAAATGGTTCTGCCCGAAACTATTAAATTATTAAGCCACGTGTAGGTTTAGTTAAGTTAGTTAGTTTGTATATAAATAGACTCAGACGGATTGTAATGTACAGAATTCACTTTTCAGATTTCAATACAGTTTTGGAATACTTTTCTTTCCTTTCTTGCATTTCTTTTCTTTCTTGCACATTCTGAGATGGTATCAGAAGGTGAAAATCCTGCTCCCGCAAACTCTACTCGTATCAATTCTTTTATTGAAGACTTTTCAAATCCTTACTGTCTTCATCATGGAGAAAGTCCTGGATCTGTTTTGGTTTCTCAACCTCTGAATGGTGAGAACTATTATACTTGGAGTCGGTCGATGGTGATGGCCCTCAATGCCAAGAACAAGACGGGTTTTATTGATGGAACCTTTTCTTGTCCTGCAAATCGATCTAATCCGCTTTATGTTCAATGGTTTAGATGCAATAATATGGTTCTTTCTTGGATTTTAAATTCTCTTACGCAAGAGATTGTTGCAAGCGTTATCAGTTCTTCTATTGCTGCAGAGGTCTGGAACAATTTAAAGACTAGGTTTACGCAAGGTAATGGCCCGAGTCTTTTTCAACTTAAGAAGGATCTTTCGTCCTTGGTTCAAGATCAAAATTCTGTTAGTTTGTATTACACAAAACTCAAAGCATTATGGGATGAATTCTCCAATGTTAAGCCCATTCCCAGTTGTATTTGTCAACCAAGTTGTTCCTGTGGAGCTTTGAAGACAATCATTGATCAACATAATAGTGAATATGTTGTCCAATTTTTAATGGGCCTTAACGATTCTTTTACACACATTCGGGGTCAAATTCTCTTAATGGATCCAATTCCATCAATTGACAGAGTTTTATCTCTTACTCTTCAAGAAGAGAAACAAAGGAAAGTTGTTGGATCTTCAATCTTGTCTGAATCTGCTGCTTTGTTTAGCAAGAATGTGACCCCTGCATCGAATTCCTCAACTAATGTCAAGAATTATCAAAAATCAAGATCAAGACCAATTTGCACTCATTGTGGTTGTTTCATCAACTAATATTTGGAAGTTTTCTCCGCTGAGACGGAAGGAATTTGTGATGAATATTATACCAGATTTACTCTCACCTCAAAGTTGGATGACTTCTATAACTTACACCCATATAGGTAAGTTAGATATCTGAAATCCGCCACAAATTCGCCACATCCTGTTATTTTTTTTATTGGCACCGAGTGTCCAATAAAGTCCCGACTAATCTCGGGGGTACACAGTCCCCCAACAATAAGTTTTCTGCAAGTGTATTTCGAGTAATTCATAAATGCAAGTCCGAGTGCATCTCTGAAAGTCTCGACGTAGAGGGAGCATACCATCAAAACCAAGACCCTTACCACTTGAGTTAACTCCTAGTGGTTGAAACCATCCTGTTGATGACTAGATATAATTCTTTCAACAAAACTGTTTTCATAGCCATCGATCATGAGTGAATTATCAACCAGATACCAAAGACCAAGTTTTAGGACCCCTTAAGATGGTCATGTGTATTAGAGATGGTATTGTTTTTGTTGTCTCTATTTTTAACAAGTTACATTTTTAGTAACAGAGTTCTGTTACTTAGGTATTTAAAATATTTCTTTCCCGCCTATTATACATCGTATATAAAGCATTTCTGCTTTGATGTATAGACACAAGTCTGAAGTAATACAGAATAGACTTTGATGCTCTACATCTTTTTGGTATTTTCTTGATATCAATCTTAACATTGTATCAGTTTGAAAAACACATTCCCGCGCTCAATGACTGATTCTTCTTCAATATCATCTTCTCCCTCTGATCCTTCTTCTGATTCCTCCAGTCCTTATTATCTTCATCATGGAGATAGTCCAGGATCCATTCTTGTTACTCAAGTTCTTATTGGTGACAATTACCATACTTGGCTTAGATCCATGCTAATCTACTGCCAAGAACAAAGTTGGTTTCGTTGATGGCTCTATTGCCAAACCAGTAGGTATTTCTCCTCTTCTTCACAGCTGGACCAGATGCAACAACATGATCCTATCTTGGCTTCTTAATTCTCTTTCTAAAGAGATTGCTGCCAATGTCATATATGTCGAATCTGCCATGGAAGTTTGGTCTGATCTTCAATAACGTTTTTGTCAAGGCAATGGTCCTCGAATCTTTCAATTGCAGAAGTCTATTGCTTCTCTTATGCAGAATGACCTCTCTGTCAATGCATATTTCACTCAAATGAAGGGTTTATGGGATGAACTGATGAACTATAGACCCTTACCTGTATGTTCATGTGGAGGTCTGCGTACACTGATGGCCATGCATCAGCAAGACTATGTTATGCGTTTCTTAATGGGGCTGAATGACTCATTCTCTCAAATGTGTGGTCAGATCCTTTTGATTGATCCACTTCCTCCTATAAACAAGGTTTTCTCCCTTGTTCTTCAAGAAGAGACATTGGATCACTTCTTGTTTCTCACATTCCTTCTACTGCACTCTCATCAACAGCAAAACAGGCTCATCAGATT
Source organism: Juglans mandshurica (assembly GCA_022457165.1). Taxonomy (NCBI): domain Eukaryota; kingdom Viridiplantae; phylum Streptophyta; class Magnoliopsida; order Fagales; family Juglandaceae; genus Juglans; species Juglans mandshurica. The sequence goes on from CM039626.1 coordinate 25,922,367, forward strand.
AAACCTTCCACTCGCAAAGATAGACCTATTTGCTCTCATTGCTCTGTTCCTGGGCATACCATTGAAAAATGTTTCAAGTTACATGGATATCCTCCTGGATATTGCTCCAAAGGGAAATATTCCACTCCATCATGTTTAGCTCATCAAGTTGCTGCTGACTCTACCCTCTTCATTTCCACTCACACCACAACAATGTCAACAGCTTATTGCACTTCTCAATTCTGAATCACATGTGTCTCAGACAGCCAATGTGATTTCTCCAATTGATCATCTTTCGGGTAAATTTTCTTCTGTTTTTTCCATTAAAACAACATTCCCTTTGCATATTACTTCTAATGATTGGATTATAGACACTGGTGCCACGGATCATATGGTCCATTCCACATCTTTTTTTACTTCTTTTCATTCTACACATAACTCATTTGTCAAAATACCCAATGGCATTTCTGCACCAGTCACACATATTGGATCCATTCATCTATCTCCACAGCTCATTTCGCATAATATTCTATGTGTACCTTCTTTTCAATTCAATCTTCTTTCTGTTAGTCAACTAACCAAATCAACATCTTGTTGCTTTATTTTTTCTGGTAATGCTTGCTATATACAGGACCTCACCCATTGGAGAATGATTGGGAAGGGTAAAGCCAAATGAGGATTATACATACTACATAAATCAAATGATCATGTTACTCTTCCTTATAATTCAAATTTCAATTCTGCTTTTGTTTCCCATTCTAATCATTCTAAGTTTTATATTTGGCATAAAAGGTTGGGTCATCCATCATTTTCTTGAATAAAATTGTTGTCTTCTGTTGTACCTACTGCTTCTATAAATAATGAAATTCCATGTTCAATTTGTCCACTTGCTAAACACAAAAGATTGCCATTTCCTTCTCATAGTGAGCATATTTCTTCTTGTCCTTTTCAACTTGTCCATTGTGATATATGTGACCCATTTCAATCTCAGTCATTGGATGGTTTTAAGTATTTCTTAACCATTGTAGATGACTTTTCTAGAAGTACTTGGGTTTATTTGATGAAGTCAAAATCTGATACTCGAGTGCTATTGCATCATTTCATTAATATGGTTGCCAATCAATTTGATCATTCCATCAAAGCTATAAGAACAAATAATGGCACTGAATTTGCTACGCCTCATTTTTTTTCATCTAAAGGCATAGTTCATCAGTTTTCTTGTGTAACACCCCTCAACAAAATTCAGTTGTTGAAAGGAAGCACCAACATATTCTCAATATTGCTCGTGCTCTCCTTTTTCAATCAACTATTCCTTTGATTTTCTGGTCTGACTGCATTCTCACAGCAGTATATTTAATTAACAGGATTCCTTCTCCTTTGCTAACAAACAAAACACCATATGAATTACTTTTCCAAAAACCACCCTCATATTCTCATCTTAAAGTTTTCTTTGTTCTGCATCTACTCTAGCTCATAATCGATCTAAATTTGCTCCTCGAGCTAGAAGATGCATTTTCATTGGCTATCCTCTTGCTATTAAAGGATACAAACTTTATGACCTTGATAGTCATACATTTTTTTGTATCTTGAGATGTTGTTTTTCTTGAACACATCTTTCCTTTTAAGTCACTAAATCAAAATCTCAGTGCCTTACCACAATCTTCTCCTGTCTTTCCTGCACCTATTTTTGATCAACATGTTTCTTTTCCATCCATTCCAGTGAGTTCATCTCTATCTGATCCTACAAAACCTACCCATTCAGAATCCATTCATACAGTACCTATTCATACATAACATGTTCCTAATCAATCACCACCTTTACAAGATCACTCTTCCTAGAAGATCTTCTCGAGTTCATAAACCACCTGGTTATCTGCAAGATTTTCATTGTCATTTGGCATCCTCACATGCTTGCTCTTCTTCACCTTCAACTAGGAATTCTGGTCCTTTATTAGGTAAGCAATATCCACTCTCATTTCATTGGTTACTCTCATTTGTCATCTAAACACAAAGCCTTCATCTTAGCTCTTTCAACTTTTGTTGAACCTAAATTTTATCATCAAGCTGCCAAAATTCCTCATTGGAGAGTTGTTATGGCTAAAGAAATTCAAGCCTTAGAAAACAATAACACTTGGACATTAACTAACCTTCCCCATGGAAAGAGCCTAATTGGATGCAAATGAGTTTATAGAGTAAAACTGAAATATGATGGGACACTCGTGAGATATAAAGCACGATTAGTTGCTAAAAGTTTCACACAACAAGAATGAGTGGATTACTTTGATACTTTTTGTCCAGTTGCCAAAATGGTCACTGTCAAGTGTCTTTTTTCCATAGTAGCTGCAAAAGGTTGGCATCTAATTTAATTGGATGTCAACAATGCCTTCCTTCATGGAGATTTGTTGGAAGTTAAAACCATAACTATATGTTGGAAGTTGCCAAAATATGCCACTTAACCAATTTTTTCAACAACCTGGAAGGGACCATAAAATCGAGGGGCCAATTTCATATTTCTTCTCAGTGCTACTGATTTCTGTCGATAAGGTTGCAGTTTAAGGAACACCCAATCACCAACTTCAAAGACTCTTTCAGTTCTTTTCTTATCAACATATAGCTTCATTCTACTTTGGGCCTTTTTCAAATTCTCCTTTAAAAGAGAGAGTATTTCATCACGAGATTTAAGCTGCTGATCTACTGCAGCATTAGCAGTAGTGCCTGGAACATATGCCAACAGCTTAGGAGGGCAGATGCCATAAAGTGCTTGAAATGGAGTCATGCCAATAGATGAATGTATGGTAGTGTTGTAACACCACTCTGTCATTGGCAACCAAGCACTCCAGTTCTTTGGCTTGGTGCCAATATATGATCTCAAATAGGCTTCTACACACTTATTCAAAGCTTCTGCTTGGGCATCAAATTGGGGGTGATATAAATTAGTTCCTTGCATCTCAAACAATTGCCTCCAAAATTTGCTAATAAAGACCACATCACGATCAGAGACTATGGTTTTAGGCAACCTATGAAGTTTAAAAACTCCAGCAAAAAACACCTCAGCTACCTTGCTAGCTGCATAAGGGTGTGCCATAGGGAAAAAGTGACCAAACTTGGTCAATCTGTCTACTACCGTGAGAATAACAATCATTCCATTGGAACATGGAAGATTTTCAATAAAATCCATTGCAATATCCAGCCAAGGAGTCTGAGGAATAGGTAATGACTACAACAGACCTGTTGGGTGTGTTGTTTCATGCTTATTCATTTGACAAGTCTGACACTCCTTGACTAATCTTCTGATATCCCTTCTCATACCAGTCCAATAAAAATTCATTCGTGCCTTTTGTAGTGTTTTATGATACCCAACATAACCTGCTTCTGGGTTGTGATGGATATATTGTAAAATCTTCTCTTGAAAAGAGGAAGAAGGTACTATAACCAGCTTACGTTTCCTCAACAAAAGGCCTTGCTATAAAGAAAGTCTTTAGAAACTGATTGCCTTGCTGTAAAGCAGTGATAATACTGCAGAGATCATCAGAAAGAACATAACTTTGCTTAAGCTCATCCACCCAAATGGGTGTAGGAAAAGATATGAAAGCTAATGTAGCTGTCTCATCTATCATTTTCCTTGAAAGAGCATCTGCTGCATTGTTGTCCCTGCCCTTCTTATATTCAATCCTGAAATTATATCTCATAAGCTTGGAAATCCAATTCTACTGAGCTTCAGTTGCTGTCTTTTGTTCTAACAAATGCTTCAATGCCTGTTGGTCAATTTTGATATTAAAAACTTGACCAAGGAGGTATGGTCTCCATCTTGCCATTGCACATACCAATGCCAAAAGTTCTTTCTCATATGTTGAAAGTAACAAAGCCTTGCCTTTTAAAGCTTTGTTGAAGAAAGCTATTGGTTGGCTTTCTTGTATTAAGACAGCACCCAGCCCCATCCCTGAGGCATCACACTCAATAGTGAACTCCTTTGAAAAATCTGGTAGTCTTAATACAAGAGGCTTGGATATTGCATTCTTCAATTGGATAAAAGTTGCTTCAACTTCTTTATTCCAAGAAAAAGAGTTTTTCTTCAACAACTCAGTAAGTGGTATCAGTAGTGGTCGGTCCTACAATGGCAGAAGGTACGAGAGGTTCTTTGAAAGGTCAGCAAGATGGTGTGCAAAAGCAGCAAGAAATGGTTCAGAAGCAATTTGAGCATCATCAGCAGGCAATGAACGGCATTTCAGAAAGGTTAAATCAACTTACTGACATGCTACGTTCTGTTGTTGAATCTAATCATGTTAATTCTCATGAAGCTCGTGGGGGGAATTGTGAGGATAGAAATGCAGTCTATAGAGGGTTGCGTTTGGATTTTCCACGTTTTAATGGCATTGATCCTAATGGGTGGATTTTTAAAGCCACTCAGGATTTTGATTACCATCAAACACCATTTCATCAGAAGTTGTTGGTGGCTTCTTATCATATGGAAGGGGAAGCGTTGATATGGTACCAAGAAGGGTTAGATTCTGGCCAATTTAATTCATGGGAGTCCTTAATTTTGGCTTTACAAGTGAGATTTGGGCCATCAGTATATGATGACCCAATGGAGGCTTTGATGAAATTAAAGCAGACTTCTTTTGTCACTTTGTACAAGTCACAGTTTAAAGCTTTGTCTAATCGATTAAAAGGGCTATCTGAAAAACATAAACTTAGTTGTTTTCTGAGTGGGTTAAAAGATGAAGTCAGATTACCAGTTAAAATGTTTAATCCTGTCAATCTATCTTAACAAGTTGAAAACTCCTAAGGGTTGGTTCAAGTGGTAAAGGCCTTAGACTTGGGGTTATGCTCCTCCTAAGTCTAAGGTTCAAATTCCCTTGAGTGCAAACAATTTCTAGGAGCCATCGGACCGTGAGATTTTTCCCTTGAATTACCCGAGGTGCACTTGCGAAAGACTCTTTACCGAGAGCTTGTGCACCCCGGGATTAATCAGGAGCTTGTTCCCAAACACCCGGTGCCAATTTAAAAAAAAAAAAAAAAATGAAGATGGTCAGGTGAAGGCTATAGTGACCATTGATATACAAACTTGGCACCATCCCACGGCAGAATCTCCATGGAACCTAAACTCTCGGGAACACTAGGACAACAACCTACCCCATGGCCTCCTACTTAAATCACAGTTTGATTCCAGGAGGAATCAAATTTGTGGCTTGGGGCTCATGCACACAAGTTCACCCTTACCACTTGGGCTACCCACCGGTAGGTTATTGCTACGGTAATTATACTAGGTTTCATGCATATTATTAAGTGAAAGGATTCAGGAAAATCAACCTATCATACTTAAGATGAAACCCAACGATCTCACAGCCACGACTTCACCAAACATAATATCACCATTGTCTCCTTAGACCAGAAAGACTGCCGGAACACTTCCCTAACCTATGTTTCACTTAGCCAATCGGTCTATTTCCAGCTCTAGTGCTAATTAATTTTGTTTTTACAGAGAAAAGAAGGTGAAGATTAGAACAAAAAGCCAGCAATCAACAACACAAAACTGGTCTAGCAAATGGCTTTTAAGCCTTAGTCAAGCAGCAATAGGAACCTACTTTATCTCGTTTATCATCAAAAGTTATACAATTCAAACATCAAACTCCAAGAGCAACATAAACCACCTTCACTAATAACCCAAAATCATTACCTTTTAGCAGAGCTCATTTCCAACTTGAAGGCCAGAATCCGTGGATCCCATAACCAGTCTTCCAATTATCCAAGTACACGACCTTCTTGACCGCCCAAAACGAAATGAAAAGAGCAACGATCATGACCAGTCGCTGCACGTTCACATTCCTCACCTTCACGAGCACGTGCGTCATGAACGCCAGCAGCAGCCCCACAATCGTGTACAAGGATCCGACCGCGAACCCCTCCGCCCCAAGCTGCATCCCGGAGCCCTGGTAGAAAAATATGAGGCGGTTCGGATCGTTCCGGTCAGCCAGGAACATGGGCATTTTCCGGATTATGTTGTGCATCGCGCCCGAGACGCTGAAGAAGTAAACGAACACCGAACCGACCAGCCAGATTTTCGGATCGTGGAGCAATGTCTCGCCCATCACGATCTTTTTTATAGCGAATGGAATCCAAATCAAAATGGCAAGGACGATGACTATCAATTGCTTGTTGGAAAGCATGGGTGGCCGGTGGATCGGGCCGAAGACAAACTTGGTCTTCGATTCGATGAACTCGGACATCGATTCGGCGAGTCTGGAGAAGTCTCCCTGGTCCATCTGATGGGATTCTTTGGGGTTTTGGTGCGGAGCGATGAGGCGGATGTGAGGGAGGGCATTGACGCCGAAGAGGCCGAAGCTGGACTGTGACTCTTTGAATTCGACGTCGCAGAAGAAGAGCTTGGCATGGGAAGGCGACTCGGGGTCCTGGTTGTTGGTTATGAATGAGTTGGCAAGGAGGGCGAACTCGCTGTGGAGGGTCTTGAGATGGAGCTCTGTCTTGTCATGGAGCTGAGTGGCGTCAAAGAAGATGACGAGCCAGTAGGGTCTCGGAGTCTTGACCGAGGTGAGGAAGCGAGAGACGGAGCGGTCGTCCAGGTGGATCACTCCCGATTTAGATCGGGACTGGAGGGCCAGAAGCTCCGAGACCCGTTGAGAATCCGAATCGGCTGAGACGGATAAGAGGGCGAGGGAAAACACGGCGACTAAGAGGAGGAGACTCGGAAGTTCGCGAAAGGAAGCCATTTTTGGATTCTGGGCACACACAGATTGAGCGAGGGTTTCGCTTCGTTTTGTTAGTCACGAATGACTCCGTGCCATTTACTTCATCTGTACTACAGGTCGTATGGCGAGCGGTTCTTATTGTGCTACATGTCTCTAGCTAATTTTCTTTTAGATTGGATAAACAGACATAATAATTTTAATAGAGTAATACTAGAGAGAAGCCACTATAGCAGTACACATTTTACACTCACTGCGTAGCTACTTCTAGTTGATTGTTCTCAATACTCACTTGGGGAGATGTGTAGTCTAGATGATGCCACATCATGTGTGCAAAATGGATGCTCTTAATAGTGACTTCTATCTATATTTATTCATTTTAATAAATTACAAAATTGATCTCAACATACACCTAAACTCATTCTGGATGTTGCTTTGGAAAATTACAGGCAATCCCAATCCATTTATATGTTATATTTGTTGTAATTTGGACAAGTTGGTTATACATGTACCATGGTCATCCACATCCATGTCATCCTAGGCTTACATTCTTTAGTTGCTTGGATATTCAGTACCATTTTCGGCTAATCGAAAAATAAAATATTAAAAACCATGCCCCCCATATTTGTTCCAATAGGCAACAAGTCAAACAACTATATCGGATTAAAGCAATAAGCATTGAGCAATTTTAACTGTCTCCCTGTGATCACATAGTTTTTGTGTCTCAACTCTCACAAGATGTTTGCCGATAAAAGAACCAAAACAGCATCGATGGCCTGCAGATCACGCAGCCAAATGTTACAAGACATGGTATAAGCCAAAATCAATAGAGTACACCGTCCAATCATCATGACAAGAATCAGGTTAGCTGCTAAGGTATACCAAAATAATTGGTTATTTAAAACCACGTATCAATCGCTTGTATGCTGCTCGATCAGGTTTAAGCCCCATGCTCAACATTTCATCATGAATTTTCATGGCTTTTCTAAGTTCCTTTGCACGACAAAGTCCACTAATCATAATCGTAAAACTTGCACTGCTCGCCAAATTCATTCTTCTCATGTAATCAAATACCCTGACTGCTGCTTCAATCCTCTTTCCCGAAAAGAGCGCTTTGAGCAGTATATTATAAGTTGCTGCATCCAAACCATTATTCCATCTTTCCATCTTGTCATGCAATGCCATAGCTGAATCAATCCGTCTGCTGGAGCAGTAATGCCCCATCAACAAGCAACAACATAGAGAATCTGGCAATAACCCTTTCTCTAGAGTTAAATTCAACAATTCCTCTGCTTCTCTCCATCTCCCTCTATTACACTGTGATGCTATAAATCTAGACAATTCTGATGCACACGGAGTACTTCCTCTTCTGACAACATCCCTTAACAATTCACAAGCTTCCTCGGACTGATTTTCCTTACAAAGAACATTTACAAATGCGTTATAACTACTATCATTCACTGTAAGACCCCTCTCAGAGATTAAACGATATAGTGGAATCGCTTCCTCTAGTCTGCCTTCCTTTGACAATGCTCTTAACATACACCCATAAGTAGCATCCTGTAACCCGCTGTTCTCATCACGAGCTCTCCAAAAGAACATCTCCGCCGCATACGTCTTGCCCAAGTCACAAAGCTTCTGAACTACTAAATCATACTCGGATGAAAGAATCTTTGGTAGCAGCTTCTTCTCCACCATAATGCACATTATGTTCTCAATTACTACAGCATTTTCGTATTTACATGCCCCATCAAGAACCGAACTATAAGTACTAAAACCCGGGTCAATTTTCCTATCGCACATCTGACTCAAGATATCAAAAGCGGCTCCAAAATCCCCACTTTTGCTATAACAATCAACAACAAGATTACAAATCACGGAAGTATAGAGACCTACATCTAACAATCTAACAATTCTCTCAAATTTCCCATTTTTATACAAAATCTGAGCAACCAACGACCACATAGACCGGTCCGGCGACACCCCACAACGAATTACGGCACCATAGCAACACCAAGCCAGTTTAGTCTCATTTTCTCGCAACAAAGAATCAAGCAGAGCACTACAGGCACGAACCGAAGGGGTACACCCACGACCTCTCATTTTCCCGAGCACCTCTAACCCCTCCATGAACAAACCCTTCTGCGAATAACATTCAAGAACAAGGCTTAATAAATTAGACTGAGAATCTCTACCTCTACAAACTCGAAGCAGGCACTGTAAAAGCACTGGTGCAGGGTGACACTGAATCAGAGAACCCAAGAGGGGCTTCACGGGTTGAACAAGACCCGACGCGAGTGAAAGCTGGATGATTTGGCAGTGAGACTGGAGGTCTGGTTGAAACCCAATATTTGTTTTGGCCCAATTGAAGAAGTTGAGAGAGATTTCAGGGCTAGTTTGGGTTTTTTTGATAATTTGGAGGAAGAGAGACGGGGTTAGTTTGGAGGAGAGATTGAGGTTTTGAAGGAGCGGGACCCAATTGCGTCTCTGTAAGAGAAGGGATGAGATTTGGGAGGCGAGCTGGTCTTGTTTGATTTGGGTTCTCCAAGTGAGAGAAGCTGTTGTTGAGGTTGAGAATGGTTTGAGGAGATGACGAGCTTTGTGAAGCATTTGGGTTCTCAGAAAGAAAAAGGGATCAGTTCTGGTTCAACTGGAGATCATAGGTTTAGGAACTGATCTTGGTCGAAGAAAGTCGGATTTTCCACGAAGGAAAATGATAGAGCTGGTGGCTCCCACCGGAGGCACCGTTCGCTCTATCACATGTTTTTCTATATGTTTTTTTATAATTATTTTTATATAGATATTTTTAATAATTTTAAATATTAAAAAATAAAAAAAATTATAATATTATTAAAAAATATTTCCTTAATTATAAAGTAAAAAAATATATTTTTATTTTACTTCGTAATTAAGGAAGTATTTTTTAATAATTTTTTTTTTACTTCATGATTAAGGAAATATTTTTTAATAATATTATAAATTTATTTTATTTTTTTTAAATATTTAAAATTGTTAAAAACATATATATATAAATAATTGTAAAAGAAACACATAAAAAAACATGTTAGAACCAGCGGTGGCTTCGGAAGCCACTAGCGGTGACTCTAGCATCACTTTTCCACGAATTGTCATTTTCCTTTTTTCTCTTTCACCCTAATTTACAAATGATTTTTAATTTTACCGGTACGTGGTTTTCATAAATTCAAAACTACCGTAATCATAATTCTATGTTGAATTAACTCAAAATAATAATATAATATTATTTTTTTAATAATAATATTTTTAAATTTTTTTTTATATTTTACAATTACACTAACTATATATTAATTAATAATTTAATTTAATACTTAAATTATTGTTTTTCAAATTAAATATATTATGACTCAAAATTGAGAAACAATAATTTAAGTAAATAAAATAATAATTATAAAGTGTGAATAATGAGTCTTTAAATTTGAAGATAAATTAAAATATACTCTAGCTCAAAGTTTCAAATTTTAATGTTTACCAAATCCAATACAATAATTTTAAACATATATTTATCAAATTTTAAAGACTGGGCTCATCATTTATATGCTAATGCTCTTACAAGTGGCCAGTTTTTCATTTATATAAGATTCTAACGTAATTAATTAACGAGGTAAATTGAAACTTGTTATAACTTAATGATTTAAATATGAAAGTATAAAACAAAAAATGAGTTTCGCCTCGTTTGGTTACACAGATGAGATGAAATAAAAGTTAAAATTAAATAAAATATTATTAGAATATAATTTTTGTTTTATAATTTAAAAAAATTAAATTGTTTATTATATTTTGTATAAGAGTTTGAAAAAATTATAATGAAAAGATAGGATAATATATTTTGAATTATGTAACCAAATTAGGACTTATTGACTGTGGATACGATGACTTTGTCACCTCCAGATTTTACCTTCAAGTTTAAACAAAACGAGCACCAAAATACAGAAGCTTTACTTCTCAATCCAAAAAGGCTTAAATCCTTCCATGGGTATAACTTGAGACAAGAATCTATGCTTATTGAACTTCCGGGAATTCAATGAGTTATTAACGCCGTTAACTCAAGATGATAGTTGGTAAATGGTAACGAGTATATATGTGTGAGTGAAAAAGAATTTTAAGGCTCACATTGGAAAATAATAGTCAAATGAACTTTTTCAAAGGAAATGTAATGTTGGGCCTATTACGATATATGGGCCCGTCTAATGAAATGGTCATACTTGTAGCTCAAAATTAATTATAATAGGTTCTGGATGTTGAACAGAGTTAAGATGAGTTGAGTTTTTTTATGAATAGTTGTAAATTGAGATGATAGAGTAAGTTTTATGGAACCTATCTATAATGAGGTTAGATGTGTTTGGATGTTAAGATGAATTTATGAGAAATTGATAAAGGATGTGTATCCTGCGTATAAAGAGTTGTTGAGTTAAATAAGATTGTGAGTCACACGTGTAAAAATATTTTGAGTTGTGATGAATTTAATGATTTGAGATTTTGGTATTTAAATATTAGATTCAGTTTAAAATTATATTGAACTGAATTTATTTTAATTCGGTCAAAATTCCAAACGGGAACTTAAGCTTTCAATAGCGTCACTGAAAATAGTACTAGATATTGTTCGTCCCAACGAGAGGTTAGCACATCGATTGTGAAAAAGTAGCTCGAGTTCTATTTACTTTTCAGGTCCTCTCTTCATTTGTGCCATCAACAAAATTACAAAAAAATCAATTAACTTTTGTGAGAAACTACTTCATTGAGATCCAAGAACTACTAGTGTTTTTTTGCATCAATAGAAATATTATCTGCAAGTGAGAATTGTTCATTGGAAATCTCCATGTCGGTAGCTATTCCTTGAAAACAATATATACCTTAACGGTATATACTTATTGAATTGGAACTTGACTCAACACAAATCAAAGGAAATCTCACCAACCATCATATATACCCCCATCCAAACAAGCAATCCACACCCAAAATGGCTGGCCCAAGTTTTCATCCCCACATTCTTCCATATTTATTCCAAATCAACAAAAACGCCTGTTTAATTACTATATTTACGCATCGACTATCTCCCCAGCCTCAGCAGCAGCAAGAACAAGCTCTGGTTGTATGCTCCCAAGATCGCCGTAGGTCCCGTCAATTGCATTCGGCTGCCCCAATGCCTTCAATGCCAAGTGCGCAGCCTTCTGCCCCGATATCATCATCGCCCCAAATGTTGGACCCTGCAAAATTACAAGCACTTGCTTAGAGAAACATCATTAACTCAGTCACACAGTAGAAGTCATATAGTATACAGTATGTTATGAATCTTACAAACTCAGACTTAAAGGTCCAAAATCAAATTACCATTCTTGGGGCACCATCAATTTCTGCAACTTCCATTCCAGTAACAATCATACCGGGCACAATCTCCCTGGTGAGCCTAACAATGGCATCTTCGGCAGTGTTCATGTCAAGGGCCTTCATCCCCGGCACGCTATCAATCATTCCGATACTCTTCAGCCTCTTAACACCGGTGGCTCCGAACGGCCCGTCGTGGCCACAGGAGCTCACCACCACCTTGGCCTCCATCACGTTCGGGTCCATGCACGACTGCGTGTCGTGGTTCATCGAAACCAAAGCCCAGTTCGTCACCACGCCCGACACCCTATCTCCCTTCACTATCAAATCCTCAGCGGCCACGGCGTTGAACAACTTCACGTTAGGCCTGGCCAATAGTTTGCTCATGATTGTGGAAGTGAACAAAGCTGCGTGCTTGATCACGACGTAGTTTTCTTGCTCATCGTACTCGATTTCAAGCTCATCGAGGAACTTGTGTGCTGGTTTACGCACAACCATGGCAGAAAAGAGCTGGCCACCGAGCCACGCACCACCACCAGGGCTGACGGATTGTTCAATGATGGCTATACGGATCGAGGGGTTTTTGCTTAGTTCATAAGCGCAGGAGAGGCCAGCTGAGCCAGCGCCGACGACGACAACATCAGTATCGGCGTGAGTGATCATGTCCATCATGTATCGGCGAGTCATTTCGCGAGAGACGATGGATTCCTTGATGGGTTCGAATTTGAAGGAATTAAGATCGTATGGACTGGTTAAGGACATGGAAATGGCTGAGTTTTGTGGGGTAGATTTGATGGGTGTGAAGCGAGATGCGAAGGGTGTGCCATGGAAGGAGGACTTGTGGTCTAAGAAAGACGGTTTTGGGTTTGAAGAGAGTGAGGAAGTGAGGGCGGTGGCCATGGCTGCCATTGAAGTGTTGATATGGTTCTAGCTAACTAGGGGATGTATTGAGGAAAATGGAGTGAAGGCTGAGCGTGATAAACGTGATAAGGGTATTTAAGAATTTGTTTTGGCTGGAATGGCGTTGGCGAGGTATGAAAATATCTGAACAAAAAATCTAGAAACTGAGCAGTTGAGGAAGAAGATAGAATTTCAGCGGTTCAGAACGGACCTTGGATATACCCTCAGATAGTTTGCATTGCGAGTATTTATTATGAAGCAATGCTAGCTACATTCCTAAATAGAGACTGTAATGTAAGTTTAGGTTATTTTAACTTTAAAATTTTTTAAAATTATAAAACTATCATCTTAAAATGATATTTTTTCACATTTAATAAAGAGTCTGTACATACAGTCTCCAAGTAGAGAATGTAAATAGAATTTCTCTTTATTACTAACCAAAAATCATTTATGTGGAAAAAGCAACCTTTTCTTTTGGTCAGAAAATCTACTAGCTAGGTATAGATTCGGCAGAGGCCGAGAAAAAAAAAAAGATTCGGCAGAGGCATGGGCCAAGCCACCTGCCCATCCACGAAATAGGGGCAGTATTTGTCCTCTAGGAGCAGCACTTCCTAGGCCCATTTAGTTTTAAAGCCTCATCCCAAAAGCCGAACATGGAATAATGGGTCCTTGAATTCCACTCATGTAGAGTCTCCTTTCACATTTTGGCGTGGGTAATGCTATATATAAACAAATGTCTATGAATTTTCTTTTTAAAAAAATGGGAACAACTATTAAAAAGTAATTTTTTTTATATACTTCTCAGATTTACTTTATTTTTTAAATTAAATATGTAGAGATTGTACACTTGACTTGAGTCTTGATTATATATGCCAAGAAAGATATTTATTCAATCAGAGTACAAAATGTCTCTGTTTCCACAATGGACCCCCAAGTTATATACAGATGAGTCCTATATCAATCTCCTGATCCATATGTGTTGGCCAGCACTAGCAGTGCATGTGATAGAGCAACAGAATCCTGGCCCGTTGATAATTATTTGAAACAAAATCACATAAAAAGGAAGTATAGTCATGACAGCTGTGGGATTTGAACCCACGCCCTTTCGGACCAGAGCCTAAATCTGGCGCCTTAGACCACTCGGCCAAACTGTCGACCAACGATGTCTTTTAAAACTAGTTAAATTATTTAAACACTTTTTCAACTCTCTTCAGCTCAATAGACAAAGTAAGCAATATAACTCATCTTTATGAATAAATATAGATAGAAGTCACTATTGGTATAATCAATTTTATACACATAATGTGGCATCATGTAGATCACACATCTCCCTAAGTGAGTGTTGGGAATAATCAACTAGAAGCAGCCACGCAGTAAGTGCAAAGTGTGCACTGCTATAATGGCTTCTCTCTAACATTACTCTTAAAAAAAAAATTATTTTGGTGGGAGCCAACATTGTGATCACAATCAACCATCAATAACTATAAGTTGTCTCAATAATTCAGTTGGTCTTTTCATCTCATCTCACTCTCCAAATAGGTCCTAAATTACCTCTCATGTCGTGTGGATCTTTCCCAAATCAATATTCTTGTTTAAACATAATTAATCTTTTGCATGTCCATTAGATATTTAAAAGAAAAAAAAAAGGTATAGCAGCTGGTTAGCCACTACCAAGGTCTGGGTTTATGAGGACAGGAAACGACATTGCTAATGCAGCATATCCCAAGTCATCTTGGGATATTGAAATCTGCATGTTGGTCATGTTTATTACCAATAAAGCAAAGTCAGTAAATATATTTCTATATTAAATTAATTAATAGAACAGTTTAAACCCAAAGTCATCTTTTTTAACTTTTGACCAAATCTAATGTAATTATCAAACAGACAGCCAATAGGCTCTTAAGAACCGCCAAATCTAGTTGTCAAATCTAAGAACTTTCTCGGTTATTTTGAATGACCAATCAAAATCACTCACGCGCATGATTGCAACACATGGACCCCACCCTCCATTTTAATTCTGCCAAAAATCCATTGGAGGGCAGCCTGGCTTCCCTCACTCCCAGCTCCTCATTTTTTTTTTCTACTTTAAAAATTCATTTTATCTGATATTTCCCCTAATCAATCGTCCATTCTTCAATTCCTAAATTGCCCATGTCGGCTCATTTTTATCCGTTCTCTTTTTCTTTTTCACGGCGATGTCCGTATTTTTGTCGTTGAAAAGTTCAATTTTCTTGATAATGCAGTATGGTTATGTTGTTTCTGCATCTTCGCCAAAAGCTCAATCTCCATTCATATGTCTAGTCCGCCAATTAAAACAACAATTGTACAAAAATGATAGAATATGAAAGAGACTGATTTAGGTTGTGTTTGGATAATGAGATATTTTCAGGTATTATGTGAATAGTAATGAAAATGTAATAATAAAATATTAAATAGTAGTAAAAAATAGAAAAAATAGAAAAAATAATAATTAAATAATAAATAATAATAAAGTATTTTGACAATACAGCCTTAGGGTTAAATCTTTTAGTACTCGATAGTTCATGAATTTAACATTTTTTTAGGCAATGAATTTAACATTTAGTACAAGACTTAAGATGGGCAAAATTGTATATATGTAACAGCTAAATAATTAACGGGATCAAATCAGTTCCATTAGCCATGTGAAGAAATATACTTTTCAAATATTGATCATTTAATGCACATCTCCTTCTCGAGATCCAGCAGACAAGCCTCGTCTTCCTCAAAGGTCTCCCACCCGAAAATGGAGAGAAGTGTCTTTCCAATGCCCACTCTTCTTTTCATTGCAGCTTTCATGGCTGCCTCTTGCTATCCTTTAGAAGCAGCTGATTCTAAAGGGTCTTTTGAAGATAATTTCAATATAATGTGGTCTGAGGATCATTTTACGACCTCCTCGGATGGGCAGATCTGGTATCTCTCATTGGACAAAGAAACAGGTAAACAAATACACAAGACTTGTTAGTTCGAGACAGACAGAGATCATCAACATGAGGGAGATTGTTGTCGAATTCATATTCTATTTTCATTGCTTTAGTTTGAAGATACTCTATCTTAATTATCATAATCGCATATTTGTCTGCATCATGTTTTATGTTGAATAGGTTGTGGGTTTCAAACAAGGCAAAGATATAGATTTGGGTGGTTTAGCATGAAGCTCAAGCTTGTCGGAGGTGACTCTGCCGGCGTAGTCACAGCTTACTATGTAAGTCTCTTTGACGATTTTAAACTCCTTTGTGTATTTAATGCGAAAGAGTAATAGCTAAGATCATCAATGGCAAAAAAAAAAAAAAAAAAAAATGTTGTAGATGTGCACGGAAAATGGGGCAGGGCCAACGAGAGACGAGTTAGATATTGAGTTCTTGGGGAATAGGACCGGGCAGCCCTATCTAATCCAGACCAACGTGTACAAAAATGGAACTGGGAACCGAGAGATGAGGCACATGCTTTGGTTCGATCCCACCGAGGAATTCCACAGCTATTCCATTCTCTGGAACAATCACCAGATCGTGTATGTTTCTCTCTACTCACTATAAATTAGACTCTTTACTTTTCTTTGATCGATTCCTTGATTATGAAAAGTATGCAAAAAACAGGTTTTTTGTGGATAGTGTTCCAATAAGGGTGTACAAGAACAATGGGGAAGAAAATGATTTCTTCCCGAACGAGAAGCCAATGTACATGTTTTCGAGCATTTGGAACGCCGACGACTGGGCAACAAGAGGTGGGTTGGAGAAGACGGAGTGGAAGAATGCCCCGTTCGTTTCCTCCTACAAGGACTTTAGCGTCGAGGCTTGCCAATGGGAGGATCCTTACCCTCCATGCGTTTCAACCACCACTGAAAATTGGTGGGATCAATACAATGCCTGGCATCTCTCGGATTCCCAGAAAATGGACTATGCTTGGGTGCAGAGAAACCTTGTTATTTATGACTATTGCAAGGACTTTGATCGGTTCCCAAAACTGCCCGGGGAGTGTTCTTTGAGTCCATGGGATTGACGAGCATTCAGTGATACTGAGTTTTTTTTTCTTTTTCTTTTTTCACTCTTCAATTTGGATTGGTATAAGATGTGCATTTTTTGTTCTGTTTATTGTATCTGAACATTAGATTCCTATCTAATTCAATTGATTATTTATTATAAGTTGGAACATCTTTTGTAATTGCTCTTACATGCCGTTCCACTGTGCTGAATCTGAGTTAAATAAGTAAATTTCTACTGAGAGAAAAAGGAGTTCAAATTAAGGATGTCAAATGCCAATATCTTGACCTGTATATATGGTATTATCATATTGCAGAGACCTGTATTGCCGCTCAGACCAATTTGTACATAGCTACTATAGTAATATAATTGTAACCATCCGATCAATTTGGTCCATAAAATTTTAAATGAGCTTAAATTCAAATTGCTCATTAAACTTAAATTTAAATCTAATAAAATTATTGATATTGTATCTCTAATAATACTGAATTACATTAAGGAAAATTCTATACACTATACTACCATCCTATTTTCATTCCACTAAGTATGATGTGTCACATTTATCACCATTAAATAATTATTTATTGCATGCTTCTTTATTATCTAATGGTGATAAATGTACCACATACCACTTAGTATAATAAAAATAGAATGAGGGTGTGGCATATAACATTACTCAAAATTGTCATTCTACCTGCTTATAACAACCAGTATGCAGGCCATCCCAAAGGTAAGGCGACTAGGCTATTGCCTAAAGTCCACCCCTGGTCCCTTATAAAGTCTCTAAGAAAAAGTGATTATTTATTTATTTATTAATTTATTTCTAAGAACAAATATAAACACTATAAATGAAATTTAAATAAAGTCTTATTTTTAAATTATAGTGAGTTGAGATGAGATGAGATGAGATGAGATGAGTTGAATAAAAATATTATAAAATTAAAATTTTATTAAAATATAATTTTTTAATATTAATTTGTTTTGAGATTTGAAAAAAAAAATTTAATATTATTAATGAAAAAAAACTATATTTTAAGTTTTGCCTTAGGCGTCTGTTTACATTGGCTGCTACTGCCAAATATGTCGTATTTTAAATAATTCTTTATTTAAATGATTGACTTATGGATTGATTTAAAATGTATTACGTTAATCGGCATAACTAAGGATAAAGATGTTTTCGTTGTAAAGCAATTCTGATTATTTGGCCGAATTGGATCATCCGATTTAAAGAAAGAACATTTAAGTATACATATGGATACAACAATATTAAAAAATCTATTGCAAGCATCGTTAAATGTTTTAATAACTATTTCTATTTCATTTGAAATTAGAGTATTCAATTCGTTCATGCAATTAAGGAGGATCCTGCTTATTGCTATTCATCAAATATTAATAGTAATGGCCTTGACATGCTCACGAAGGTCTTATGAGCTACCACCGACTCGAGGACTTGATCAATGGCCGTGATTTGCCCTTGTAAAATCACCTCTCTAGTAATGAATATTGAATCATATAATACACGCAGGTCCGCATCACAACCCTTGTTCTGGGCAAAGGCGAAAACGGGAATATAGCAATGTCAAGAGGTCAATCTTCCATCATTTTGGGCCTTCATTCTTTCTTCTATAAATAAAACAACACGCTCGTACGAAGTAGAGGCCCAATCTGGAACGGTTTCTGATTAGGGCTTTGATTTTTCTACTTACAGTGAAGGGGGAAATTGAGAGAGGACAGCAATGGTGTGCGAGAAGTGTAAGCGTTTTCTGATTTTCCCTGGCGGCTTATCTCCGTAGGATCAATCACGCTGCTTTAGATGTAGCGTTTTGATATTCCAAGTTTTTTACTTTCTCGAAAAAATTTGTTTATCTGTTTTGTTGTTTGGTGGGGGAGTGCAGGTGAGAAGAAGCTATCGAAGGTGATAGTTCCGGACAAATGGAAAGAAGGGGCGAGCAACACCACCGAAGGCGGTGGCCGCAAGATCAACGAGAACAAGCTCCTCTCCAAAAAGAACAGGTTCTTCACTTCTCTCTCGCGATACTTTCAAATTTTAATTATTTTTCCGAATATGCTCTTTTTTATATTATCATTCCTTGGTTTCAATGATATTCTCTTGATCTGTTGAATATTTTGCTTCTTTTGGCTACGCTTTGTGATATAAAAAAATGGACTATATAGGCCGTGGTTGTTCATGGTAGTTTTATGAAAACTTGGGTTCATTAAGATAGATTTGGTGTGTAACAGGTAATTAAAATATGCTATATGTGCTCCATTGCGTTTAAATCCATCTACTCAAGTCGCAAGTCGTTATTCGCCTCTAGTTCGCATTATGAATAGTTGGATACATATTTTTCCCCCACAGTGGTTTTTATTGCATGCAAGAATGCCGGTTTTCTGCCATAGTTTGCGGGATTTTGGTTGTATCATGATCAGCAATAGAATTTAGATTGTTGTGCAGACTTCATTTAGCTAATCCTGTTGTAGCATTTGAGAGACGGAGGGAATAAGGTTCCCCAGGGGGCTTTGCAAGAACTGCTGTACTAAATTGTCAGCCTCTTGGCTCCCAATGATGGGAGAATCACAGACTAGACAATGTGCTTTTTAGGTACTGTGGTAGTATTGTTACTAGACTGGTTTATTACTCCACAATAAGCCTAAGAATCTGAGTAAGTTAGCAAGACAGCTATTGATCTTGTGACTGGAACTTTAGCTTGTCCAATGAGAAATTTTCATACCATTGAACCATTATGTCGTGACCAACATTTGTATATGTTAGAGTTTGTGTGCTTCTATTCGGTTCTGTGGGTCTGTTAATCGTTATGCTTTTCTTTCCTGGGTTCAAAACACCGCATTGACATTATTGAGACCATTGAACTGAGGGAATTTCCCTTTGAATTACCTAAGGTGCACTTGCGGGAAACTACTTGCCAATAGCATGTGCAACTCCAAGATTAGTCAGGACTTTGTTCCCGGATACTTGGTGCCAAGAAAATAGTATGTTTTTCTTTCCTACCATGTGAAAATAATGGTGCTGCTACCAAGGTTTTTAATTCTTTAGCTTCTCTCCCTTGCTATGTCATACTCAAAAGGACTTTTTGATTCTATGATTTCAATTGTCCAATGGTTGGCTGGGGATGCATGTTCAATTTATTGGATGGATTGCTATCACTGAGTAAACTTTGAGAAAATATCACATTTTGCGCTTTATCGAATTATTTTGTCTTGTTTACTAAGGCTAATGCTTATAGGTCTTGCTTCTAGTGTTTAATAAGTCAAGGATATGCACACACGATATGAAGGATTTGTGGGCTGTGACACTAGACTGAATGGGATAGAGAATGGGAAAATTTTCACTAAAGCTACATCACAAAAATAAAAGTATTCATATGACATAGCTCCAATGAGTGTGAGTATTCATATGACATAGCTCCAATGAGTGCTAGTATTCATATCACATAGCTCCAATCGGAAAAATTATCTCCGTCCATTTGCATATCTTGTGTTGAGGGTTAGAGGGTTCGTCCTTTTTTTTTAGAAGTTTTGAAAAACTTGTGAAAAAAAAAGCTCCAATGTGGTTTTTTTTTTTTAATTTTTTTTTATAAGTATACAATAGTACTAATAAAGGATAGGCAAAGCCCAAGTACACAAGATGATATACAAGGGAAGGCCTATCTAGGTCATAATAGAGGAAACTAGAAAATCATGAAAATTTAGGCCATTAAAGTCTACAGCTAGAGTCCAAAGAAATAAGGTACGGAAAAATAAAGATCTAAGCTCCTCTAGTGTCCACTCCTTATCTTCGAAAGTCCGCTCATTACATTCACGCCATATGCACCAAAAAAACTCCAATGAGTTATAAGGTAATTGATAAGGTGGTTTTCATATAAAATACACAATTTTCTAAGTGAGAGAAAAAGTGAGAATCCTTGTGTTTTTTTTTTCTCTCCGTACACTATTTTAAGAAAAAAAGTTTTCGTTGTTCTCGTCGTCGATGGTGCTAAGTTAATAGCATAGTAGACTGGTGGTGATGATGGGTCATACTAAGGAGTTGATAATAGACTCCAAACGTTTCACACTCGTGAAGGAGGGGGGTAGTTTGATTATTACAGAGAGGGGTTGGAGGGTGGTGGCTAAGGTGATGTTGGGTTCTGCAACGATTCATTGGTTGGCGAAAGCGATGGAGGCGTGCACAAAGGAAGAAAAAAGAGATTACTATACCACAATCTAGGAAGGCAGCCGTAGTTTCATAGCCCAACGTTGCTCGAATGCTTGAGGAATATATATGGTGGTGGAGGGAGGAAGAATTTCATCTTTGTTCCTGAGGAAGAGGGTAGGGGCTGGAACAGGATGGGAGAGGCGTTGTGGGAATGTTTCTTGGATAGAAGTCCACATAGGGATGGGCAAGGGAAAGAGAAGGTAGCCATGGCTCAGCCATTGCAGCACTCATACAAGGAGGTGTTGAGGGTGGAACAGCTGCCTGTGTCTCGGGTTGGTTATGTTGGCAGGTTGGAGTGGCGCATTATCAGGACAAGAGTTTGACTGTAACACCCCATCCCGTAGGATAGAGATATTACCAACATTTAGATCATAATGCCCGGTAAAGAGATCCATATCCTGAAATACCTCATTTATTGAAATTCTTCAAAACATTAAAACTGAAATGTACATGATTGTTATGGAAACTGAACGAAATACAAAAGATCATAGACCAATCCTATGAGTGACATAAAAGAAATCTAGATTCTGGTGATAAATTCACTTATTCAATCCTAAGTCTTGGTACTAGATCTACTCCTGGCCATCCAGCTCTTCATCATCATAGACATTATCTACGAAAATCAGACATGGAAGAAAAACACGAAGACACACAAAAATAATGAGTTGAATACTCAGTAAGTAGTACATCATATCGTAAAAATATAATTTTGCCTAACATACATTTTATTTCTATGATACCCTTCATACATGCATACAGCTTCATGAATTTACAATTATACACGTAGCATGACTTTCTGAAAGATTTTATATATCTATATCATCACAGGCTTTACATAGCATACATCTTTAATATAGGCGGAACGTATATAATCCACACATAAAATGGTGAATGCATAATATCTTGGTTATCTTGTCTTAACATGAAGTGAACACGTTTGTGTCCGTATTTTCACTTATCTGACATAACATGGAGTGAAACACGCTTGAATCCGTGTTTCACTTAACTTGCATAACATGAGTAAAACACGCTTGAATCCGTGTTTCACTGAACTTGCATAACATGGAGCGAAACACGCTTGAGTCCGTGTTTCACTAAACTTGCATGACATGAAATGAAACACGCTTGAGTCCGCGTTTCACTTATCTTGAATATCATGGAATGAAACACGCTTGAGTCCGTGTTTCACTTAACTTGCATAACATGGAGTGAAACACGCTTGGGTCCGTGTTTCACTTAACTTGTGGTTAACCACGCTTGAGTCCGTGGCACCATAACATTTTTATCTTTCTTAATGTATGAGATTTTTATTAGACTTCATGAACCTTTCTAACATGGCATAATCTTATACATGGCATGATAGGGCATGACATATTCTTGTACATGGAATATTCTTGTACATGGCACATCATAATATGATATAGCATGGCATGTTCTTGTACATGGCATAGATATAACATGGCATGATATATTCCTGTACATGGCATATTCTTGTACATGGTATGAAATAATATGATACATGATCTAAT
The DNA here is from genome assembly GCA_022457165.1 of Juglans mandshurica. Lineage (NCBI taxonomy): Eukaryota > Viridiplantae > Streptophyta > Magnoliopsida > Fagales > Juglandaceae > Juglans > Juglans mandshurica. The sequence continues at coordinate 25,945,051 of CM039626.1, forward strand.
TACTATATAGACATGGCATATACAATCTAAGCATTTCATGAACATGGTTTGCATAATCTGACAATTCCATTACATGGCATACTTGACTTTGAACTACTAAATGAACATCTCATGGCTTTCATATGATTTTAGTAATATTCAATCATTCAAACGACACTTTCATTCATTCAAGCATAATCTCATTTTTCATCAAAGATCAAGAAGGAAATTAACCTGGACTTACCCCTTAGCGTAGCGTAGTTAATAATCATAAGCATATCATATTTTTATTCATAATAAGAATATTCACAGAATGCATGCATTATATGATCATACTATTTACCTCTTAGCGCTGCTTCCTGGTTTCCAACTTGTAGCGCGATACCTAAACGAGATTCTAGACGTTAATAACTTCCTAGCAAACGTGTCGTAATACTTTACGTCATTAAATACGTATAAGGAATTTAACTACTAATAGACTCCAACAAACGCTTTGAAATCCTTTAAAAATCTTTTATAAAAATTGAGTCTAAATGCTGATAATTATTCAAGTAGATGAAGCCCATGTAAAAGTAATGTATTTCGGAAAATATACTAGCCTTCTTTAAAATTGTAAACCAGTTTCTGTCGACCCAGAGATTAGCCACTTAAAGAACTATCTGACTGACTTAAGGCCCCAAGAAGTAGAGGCTCATGAGATTACACCCTCACGGGTCAAAAGGGCATGCATGGAATTACAGAATTTAATGGAGGGCTTTATGGGGAAACTGAGGCACACGGAATAAACAAGAAGAAAGAAGAAAAAGAAAGAAGAAAGAAAGAAAAAGAAAGAAGAAAGAAAGAAAAGAGAAAGAAAATAAAGAAAATAAAATAAAAAGAAGAAGAAGTAAAAACAGGACTTACGGGCGAGAGTGTAACGCGATGCTCACCGAGGGAGAGCAGCGTGCGTCGGCGGTTCTAGGTGGCTAGAAGCGACCGGCGACGTGAGTGGGGGGGGTCCCTATGGTGGTGCGACACCGAGGGAGGGAGAGAGAGAAAAACAGTGAGAGTTTAGAGAGAGATGGTTTGAAACTCAAGCAGCCGAAAGGGAGGAAGGTGGCGCGCGGCCGCAGGGGCTTACCTGAGGGGATGGGTTCAACGGGGTTGAGTTGGCCGGCGTTTTCTGGCGCTGTGGGTAGGGCTCCGACGTCCCGGGATGGTCGACGATGGTTGGGCAGAGGTATGTGTTATGCGGGAATGTGGTTTCTCTTGCTATATCAACGTGTAATCACAGAGGCTTGAGAGTCTTTTATAGGCGATGGGAGGAGGCAGTGTGAACACTTAGTGATTGGCTGAAATTGAAATTGCCTAAACATTAGGAACCTAATCTCACGTGGATACCGCTTCTGAGAGAGTTTGAAAGGTTTGACTTGGTGTTGCCCACAAACTCTGGAAACCGAAACTAGAACGGGGTTAAGTGGATAGAATATATGAAGGTTTTTAAGAGAATTGAGTCACTAATTTAATCTATCTGTTAGTCAAGAATGATAAAAATAAAATAATAAATAAATAAATAAATAAAATACTAATTTTAAGCCCTAGATTTAGACCCAAATGTTACAATAGAGGGGTGCGTCCAGTACAGTGGCAGTGTGTTGGTAGCAAAGGTGGCGTGGTTGAGGGAGAGAACTTGAATGTCTTACTGGAAGCAAAGACGCAACTTGAAGATTTGCAAAACAAAATAGAATGGTTAATTAGGAAGGAGATGGCGTTTAATAATAAGGGACTAAGAGGGGATTTTCCTACAGAATTATATCGCCCTTTACTGAGGTTAACGGGCAAGTGGCCGTATTGGGCCATAATGGAAGTGGGCCAGTTAAGCCCGTTTCGGAAGTTAATAGTAATGGGAGGATCCGAATGGAGGGTGACCTGAGACCCATCTCCAACGGGAATCCCATATACGTGCCGAGACCAATAGCGGAAGCACAGAGGTTCACGGTGGGACCTTCGCCGGTGGCCCAGACAGCGTCGACGATAGTGGTGGAGCAGATTCTCTCTTCGTGTGAACCGGAAAAAGAAACATTGAAGGTGGGTCATGGAGAAAGAGAGGTTTGCGGTGGAGCAGATCCCTTACTCGCAGCGAGGTTCACGGTGGGTCCCTCGCCGGTGGCCCAGACAGTGCCGACGAAGGTGGTGGAGCAGATTCTCCCTTCGCGTGAACCAGAAAAAGCAATGCAGCCACTCAATTTTTTTTCCAGAGGAAGGTTTTGTCGATACACAGTACATTCCAATAGAGGCCTTGGATGTATTATCGGCATAGTCTGAACAGAGCCGAGGGAAACACAGTGCAGAGGGGTTTTCGCAGAGGTCTATAGGGCTCAATGAGAAGGTACTGGAAGGAGGGACGTCGAGAATAGTAGAACTTGGGGATGACAGTGTAGAGGGGCTATCGCAGAGTTTCACGGAGGACAGCACTGACATAGTCGCGGTTCCAGAAACCCAGGTGAGCACTTTCCCTACTGAAAATGTGGTGGTCAATTTGGGTAATGGTGTTGAATGGGAAGGAAGGAATCTGTTTGGAGGGGAGGGAGAAACAGGTGATAGAGAGCCATTCCCATTAACCTGTTTGTTTCCTAATGAGTTTGAAATTTCCGAATGGGTATTCAAAATGGTTAAGGATATTTAACATGTGGTGGGAATGGAGAGTGTGGGTTATGAAGAGCAGTTTATGGCCCTTCTCACGGCCATTGAGGTAGGCCATTCTCACTCAAGTAAAACTGGTTCCAAGGAGTTGAGGGAACTTAACAGACTTAAATGGTCTCTGAATGAGGGTAGCTCAAGTAGTGATAGGAGTAAAGGGAAGGGTACGCATGTTTCTTTATGAAGCCAAAAATTGTGTCTTGGAATGTACATGGGTTGAACGAGGTTAATAAGCGCCTTGGTATAAAGAATTTGCTACGGGATTGGAAAGCGGATATTGTGTGTTTACAAGAAACCAAGTTGAAGTTGGTGTCTAGAAGAATAGTGAGAAGTGTGTGGTGTTGTCCATATGCGGATTGGGTATATTTGGCTTCAAATGGGGCATTGGGTGAGATTCTAGTGATGTGGGATAAAAGGGTGGTAGAAAAAATGGAGCAGTTGGGATTACATAGTGGCTTGCTCCTTTAAGATGGTGGAGGATAATTTCCTATGGGCGTTTGCAAGTATATATGGTCCAAATGCTGACAATATTAGACGTTGTTTGTGGGAAGAACTTGCAGGAGTGTACAGCTGGTGGGACCTCCCCTGGTGCATAGATGGAGATTTTAATGTGGTTAGATTTCCTAGTGAGAGGTCTGGTAATAGTGTAAACTGGGAATTTCTCTTGTATTTATTAAAGAGATGTGGCTTTGGGGAGAAATGGTGTAGGTGGATCAAATGGTGCATTTCAACGGCAAAATTTTCAGTTTTAATCAATGGCAATCCAGAGGGCTTTTTCAGCAGCTCACGAGGTCTAAGATAGGGAGATCCCCTATCCCCTCTTTTATTTGTTATCATCATGGAGGCTTTGAGTAGGATGTTATCGGCAGTGGTCAGTCATGGGTTGGTGTTCGAATTCTCAGTGGGCGATCTGAATAGGGACTTGATCTCGGTTTCAAACCTATTATTTGCAGATGACACACTAATATTCTGCGAAGCAGAACAAGACCAACTTCGTGTTTTGAAGGCGCTTCTCTTTTGTTTTGAAGCAGCGTCAGGGCTGAGAGTGAATTTTGATAAAACAGAGTTAGTGGCAGTTGGGAACGTCAGTAATTCTCGGCAGTTGGCTAATATACTTGGGTGTAAGGTTGCTGCTTTGCCTATGACATATTTGGGGCTATTGTTGAGGGCTAAATCACAGGCTTCAGCTATTTGGGATACAATTATTGAGAAAATAGAACGAAGATTGGCAGGGTGGAAGAGACTGTATTTGTCAAAGGTGGCCAGGTGACCCTTATCAAGAGCACTCTTTCTAACATACCAACATATTTTCTGTCGTTATTTCCAATCCCAGCTTGTGTGGCGGTGAGGATTGAAAAACTATATCGTGACTTTCTATGGAGTGGACTGGGAGATGAATTCAAGTTCCACCTAGTCAGTTGGGATAAGGTGTGCAGACCAATTTCCTCAGGTGGGTTGGGGTTAAAGAATTTGAGAAAATTTAACCGGGCACTTCTTGGGAAATGACTTTGGAGATACAATATGGAATCGGAAGCTCTTTGAAACTTGTAGTTGATTGCAAATATGGCAGGGTATGGGGGGGTTGGTGTTCTAGTGAAGGGAATGGGTCTTATGGTGTGGGGGTTTGGAAATACATAAGACGAGGGTGGGGGTGTTTTCGCGATATACTAAACTTATGGTGGGGGAGTGTACTCGTATAAAATTTTGGAAGGACATTTGGTGTGGGGAAGAGGCGCTCATGGACTTGTTCCCTTTGGTTTTCTGAGTGGCACGTGACCAAGAAGCTTCGGTGGTGAATCTCATGGTGTGTTCAGGGGACCAAATCTATTGGAATATAATCTTTAATAGAGCAGCACAATACTGGGAACTAGACAGTTTTGAGGCTTTTTTCAGTTTAGTGTATACTACGAAGATGAATGGAAGGGGTGGGGATAAGCTATGGTGGACACCAGCAAGTAAGGGTACTTTCTCGGTGCGTTCCTACTATAAGTCCCTTACCTTACTTCCAAATACTCATTTCCCTTGGAGAAAATTGTGGAGGAATAAGGCACCTCCCAAGGCACTCTTCTTCACTTGGACAGCGGTCCTAGATAAGATTTTGACTACTGACAATCTACGAAAGCGTAGGGTAATTATTCCTGATTGGTGTTGTATGTGCAAGAAAGATGGGGAGACAGTGGATCATCTTCTCCTATATTGTGAGACAGCTAGAGCCATGTGGAGCGAAGTGTTCTGTTGGATAGGGTTAAACTGGGTGATGCCTGCTACAGAGGTGGTTTTATTGGCTAGTTGGGTGATACTGGGTGGAGTTCCACAAATCAAAGTTGTGTGGAAGATGGTTCCTAGCTGCATTATGTGGTGTATTTGGCGAGAGCGTAACGAGCGGACATTCGAAGATAAGGAGCGGACTTTAGAGGAGCTTCGAGCTTTATTTTTCCGCACCTTTCTTCTTTGGGCTATGGCTGTAGATTTTAATGGCCTAAATGTACATGATTTTCTTGTTTCTTTTATAGCAACTTAGATAGGTCTTACCTCTAGTGTAACTTCTTGTATACTTGTGCTTTGCCTATTTTTATTTAATACTATCGTTTACCTATAAAAAAAAAGGTAATTGATAAGGTTGCGTAATAAAATTTGTAAGGAATGATGATATAATGTACTGAATCTGTTTGTCTTAGTTTCCTGTTTTCTAGAGTTTAGTAGGTATTTGCTTTGTATACATCCAGTGTACTTGGGCTGTGCCTTTTCTTGATAATAAAATTCTAATTAATTATAAAAAAAAGGGGTTGCGTAATTTCACATAAATATGTGTGGTTGTAGATTGAAGTTCTTGTGTCAATGAGTATGGCCTTAGATAGACCCCAGTGAGCTTGGGCAGTGCTGAATGACGTGGAAAGATTCATAAACCACAAATAGTTAGGATCAAGCTTATTTGAATTAGGTTATAGCTTAAGCTTTCTTGTTTCAATCACACTAGTTTCTGACTTCTTTATCATGCAGAATATCCATCGATGAATGTTAGGTGTACAGCAGACATCATTTTATTTTTTTGAGCAGTATTGAAGGATTTGAATCATAACCTAACCCGAATTCTTGTTGTTAATTTTTTCTCTGGCAGGTGGACTCCATATGGAAAAACCAAATGCATCATTTGTAAGCAGCAAGTGCACCAAGACGGGAAGTACTGTCACACTTGTGCTTATACGAAAGGTACTGCTATTTGACATTGCTGATCTTTTGGCGATTGTAATATTGGGAACTTGGAATGCCTTATATTCTTCTCTCAATTTGCGAAACAATTGTGCTAGAAAAATCCTATTTCGCCAAGTTTGGTGCAGTGAATTTTTACCTATAAAAAAAAATATATATTGGGAACTTGGTGCGAATGAACTTCTGAAACGTCTTCTGTTGTGCAGGAGTGTGTGCCATGTGCGGTAAGCAAGTACTTGACACCAAGTCGTACAAACAAAGCAATGTATGAGGCGAACCACATATCTGTTGATGTTATCTTATCTGGTAAATGCGATAACTCTAAACAGCATTGTGTTTGTCACATGATTGGTGCCTGAGATTAAGCGACAACTCACTCGGATCGTATTTAGTGCTGTAAAAGTTCAATAATTGTAACATGGGTACTTGGTAGTAATGCACGATGACCAATTTATTTTATAATTTGTCGCATTGCACTTATACTTTTAAGATGGATTTTAATGGTGTCTCTATGTAAATTTATGTTTTTTAAAGGCCAACTTCTGGCTGTAGATATATTAGATACACGCATCAAAACGCATTTTGAGTTTTACCTTTTGTTTTCTTTGGTAATTTACTCGTCCAGCTATAATTTCTGCTTGATTTATGCCTTAATTTCCTGCCAAGTAACATGAAGGCAACTGCGAGATACTTTTAGCCGAATTATGCAAAAGCTGTGATATCAACTTGGTATAGATACTGAAGTACGCGGTATTTACTACTTCTCGAGACTTCTGAAATTGGAATTGCATGTCATCTGACTACAAACATATTTAGCTAATTTGTGGAATGATTATAAGCTCTGATAGCACTTTCGAGAAGAAGGAAAGAGAAATCTTGTATAGAATTTCATTTTAAAATAAAGGGTAGTTTTACAAAAATAATTATATATTAAGGTATTATTGTTTGCAAAAATGCCTTAAGATTGAAAACAAAGTTGTCTCTATTATTTCTCAGAGAGGGAATTTTTTAATCCATATCAAATAATTTTGGATTGTCATTTGTAATAAAGCAAGTAATATTTCTTCCTTGTTTTTAGATAAAGTAATATTTCAAATATCCTTATGGGAAATGATAGGGATGATTATTACATATGGCACTACCATTATAGAATTTTTTGTATGGAAGTGTCACAAAAGTGGCTTGTCTAATGGATCGCCGAGTCTAGTTAAATTGATGAGTACGTGTAATATAATAATGAATTTTACAAATGTAAATCTCAATCATAATCTTGAAAGTAAATAATTGAGCATTGATATTTATGGAGTTGCTATATCTCAGCACTTGTCTTTACAGAAGAATGTAGCAAAGAAAAGTCGAGTGGGATGGATGGATCCCTATTTTAATATATATAATGAATTATTCTGCAATCGTGTATGCAAGACTTCGTTGGTATAGTCTACCCCAGACTGAGAGATTAGTTTTTTTTTTAATCAATATCTCATCTCATCTCATCAGCAATAGAATAGTGAATCATTCAAATTGATTTATGTTCTCTGCGTAGAACTACATGGCGGACAGGAGACGATCCACCCAAATGCTCAGCTATCGTTATTGTTTGACAAGTGGTGTTAATTTTGTGGACAACATAATTTATCTAGTACATGACCCACATCCCATCCCAATCTTATAAGTTTCTCTTTTGAAAACTAAGTGCTAGGATAAGCATTAGAGTAAAGTTTGGATAAGGTTTCGGATTAAAGAAATGTAAAACCAGGGTGGATTAGAGTTTGTTAGACAGATGAGACAAAGTAAAAGGAAAAAAATAAAAATAAAAAGAGAAGACGACACATGAATATCCAGGTTTGAACCCATTAATTTTCATATATAATATAGCAACTTATTTTTGTACATAAACAAGAAGAGCACAGGGATGTCTTGTACACACGATGGGGAAATAATCACAATACAAGGCTAAGGCTGAAATCCAAAGCATCAATCACCGTGGCCGGCCACGGGGTGGTATATATGTTGATTGTTCGACGGCAATTGCCCAGATTTTGCACAAATGGGAGGGAATGATCCCCTTAATTGGCCGGGAGTTCTCTCCTCAAATATGTTAAACCCAATTAATTAATATGCTTTGGTTGGAGAATAGCGCCAACCTATTTGATCTGTCATTTCATTTCGCTTGTTGAATATCTAGAAGTCCAGTACTTCTCAATTTCCTCAGCTGTTCTTCCTGGGATCCTTCCGGCAATCAGAGACCACCTGCTCATGATCAAGTCAAATATAATTCAGATTTTGAAAGCTCATAAGACTAGAATTTATAATAATTAGCTACGTAAATATAACAACGAGAGCTAAAGATCAACCTTTCTCCAACCAGATTGAACATCCTTATGATAAGCATTTCCTCGTCTTCGGAGAACTCTAGCTTGGATGCTTCACTTGTTTCCTCTGGAATAAAGAAACCCATGAAAGATCATTTAGGGAAACCTAATAGGAACTACCCTACTCTAAGGACATGCAAGGGAAATATAGAGCCACAAGAGCGACAGTATATGCGACAGAACTCACAAATAAATGCGAGAGAACTCATTAATATATTATATGGAGAAAGGGGTACCTGATCTAGAGTCGGCGAAAGTATCATTGGAAGGGGTTTCATTCCTAACCCCATTGGAAGAAGAGTTTTGAGAGTCAGCCATGAGGAACAAATTTCTGGGAAATGAAATGGAGCCAGCAAAGCCAATGGCCGGGGAGCTAGCTGCTTTGTTTGTGAGGGCAACGGAGATGCTTCATGTTAAGATATTAATAATAGGGGAGCACAAAGAATGGTAGTTGAATAATGGGAACAGGCATTCGGAAGTCTTTAACAAAGTTGATAGGTAGCTGCAATATTATTGCTTATTAGTCACAAGGAAATTTCATGTCTGGCATGCACATATATAGATATATATATATATATATACATATATGTATATATATGCATTTAACAGGACATGATTGTGCTCAATTTTGTCACGTTCATTGACGCCTGTACGTTGAATGGAAATATTTAATTTTTTGCCCTTGATTTTCTAACCCGTGAGAATCCATGTACTGTTAATTCCACACAATAATTATGGAACTTGGTTTATATATTTATATCCACCCAATAAATTTAGAAATATTTATTTCTCTGTTCGGCCCATGGGCATGCATGCAGCTGGCCCGTGTTCCATGCATGTTAATTCACCCTTCCCTTCCATCGTTTTCCCGAACTCTCCTGTTGTTTAGATAAACAGTGCAAGCCAAGCCACAACTGCACAGAGAGAGAGAGAGAGAGAGAGAGAGAGAGAGAGAGTACTAGTACTAGTGATCACAGAAATTAACGTACGTACGTTTTGATTTGGGATATCGTGTCGTGTTGTTATCAACGATCTTCGACGAAATGACTCGTGTGGAGAAAAGATTCTGAGGATGCATGATGCTAGAGAACAAAAAACAGCGTAAGAGTCAGTGTAGCCAATCAAGGACGCTCTCGGATCACGACGTTTTACCAATGTATCACTGCGGCTCCAACCCAGAAATTGTGAGGCCATAATTTAATTTGTGTATGCAAAAAATTAGCAGATCATTAAGAAATTGGAGGGCCATCAGATATTTTGGATGCCATGCCAATCAAATAAAATGTCGCAATAGCATCAGAGGATAAAATTAATGATTTTCTTTGGGATATAATCATTTCGTCAAGTACTTTCCATGCATGCATGCACCACCCAGCTATATTTATCATATTATCATAAGATCATGTCGTATATTAAAACCTCGCAATATGTTAAAAATATTGATGATATATCATCCTATTAAACTCGCGATATGTAAATTAAAAATATTATATGATAATTAATTTAATTAAAGGCTTTAAAGCTATTTAAAATTATTTGGACGAGTGTGTCCTAGTGTAGCATGTCTTTATCAATAATATGGTCTAGCCGTGATGGCCGGGACCCTAGCCATACAATATTCTAAGGTCAATTTTGGAGGGAAGAATACCATAATTAATTATGGTATAGCATGGCTTCTCTGTATAATGTGCATGGTATTGTTTTTCATGATATGTTAGATCTATTTTACAAGAAAAAAAGTAGTTTTACAATATAACGTATCATATGATCAAATCACGTCAGTTTATGAATTTATTTTTATAAAATCTCTTTATGACTTAGTATGGTTCTACCTACTTGCTGTCAATTTTTTCCGTTAATATATTATTAGATATATCTTCAATATTGTGACAGTGAACTTGATCAATATTTGCCAAACCTAAAAACACAAGATTAATGTTGGTTGTGTTAGACTATCAGAATCTTCATCAGCATCTTCAGCAGACAATCAGGAGCATGATCATGCACCAATTATTAACTCTATCTATTCTGTTACTAATTCAAAATAATTGAGCTAGTTAGCTTAACTTTCTCCTACAAACGTGTACTTGATTTTTTCCTTATTTTGCTCATGTTTGTTTCCCGGCCTTATTATACTCTTTGACAGTTCGATTCTACAGCTATAAATATAATTGAAAACTACATGGCTGAAGCATGTTAGCCAAACCAAACTATATCTTGTGTATTTATCTTCTCGGTTGAATTCTTAAAATCTTAAGAACATATATATATATATATATAGCTTGTTGTAACGCATTAGATTGTAAAACGTCTATTTTTATGAAGTAGTAGATCCAACATATCATATCTAGCCACTTCTATTTGTAAACTTAATTTTGTGAGAGATATTTGTAAACCTAATAGGACTCTTTTCGTAATAGATGTTTTCTCTCTGGAATCAATTATTTCTCTTAAAAGTCCAAAAACACAATTATATCGGGAAAGACCAAAAACACAATTATATCTTCCCGATTTGAGAGGAGCCTCTACCCTCCCACCCTCCCAACCCGTCCCTCTCATTCCCATACTCTCTTGTCTATAATTTAATTCACCTCGTTTTTTTCCCTCTCAAAGTCAAGAAGTTACGATCTATTAATTAGTACTTTCAAGCAACTAATGCACACCACAACACTCCCCGGTTGTAGATCTTCTAGGTGAGCTCAAAATCTCTTCATATCACTAGTGTCACTATAAGAAAAACGGGTATTTGTGGCCATTTATTTGCGACGAAAAGACTATTTGTGACCAAAACAGACTCATTTTAGTTGTACATAGTCATTTCGCTGTAATTAACTGACTACAAATAAACAATTTTCTTGTAGTGTGTGTGGGGCTTGCACATAGTTAAGTGGGTTGTGAGTGCCATATAATGCTGCAAAACCACAAGGATTTAGGGCTCTTTTGGAGAACGAAATGATATGAGAATTTTGTAAATAGTAATAAAATAGTTTGTGAATATTAGTGAGATAATTTGAGTTGAGTATTTTTTGGGTTTTGAAAAATGAGAGAAAAAGTTGAATAAAAAATATTATAAAGTAAAATATTGTTAGAATGTAGTTTTATAATATTATTTTTGTTTAAGATTTGAAAAAGTTGAATTGTTTTTTATTTTTTGTTTAAAAGGTTAGGAAATTTATAATGATTAGTTTGAAAAAGTTGTAATGATTAGTTTGAAAATGTTTATATTTGAATTATGTTTCGGAAGGAGATATGATGAGATGAGAATTTTGGGATGGGATATATTTCCACAAGAAATTATTGATATCCACTAAGATAAACGGCCGTGAATACTGGTGCTTGTTGTGAATGATAAGAAGGCAAAGTAAAGGAAAAAACAAAATCAACCACACATGAACATAAGATTTACGTGGTTTGACAACGTGCCTATATCCATGGAGCTGCAGATGATTTTATTCTTGATTGAAAGTTAAATACTTTGTACAACAATACAATATGCTTTTACAACATTACCATATATATAATATGCGGCGAAATCGTAATTAGGATAATTAGCATGTAAACATTAATTAGGGGTCGAGTTGAACCAATTCAAGAGCTAAACATGTAACAACTCGATCCAATGATAATAGGAATTTGTTATATTGGGCCTAATTATGTTTAATGGATCATTTTGAAATAGCCCACGGGCTATTAATTTATTGAAGTTATTGAATTTTTAATATTTATAGATCAAGTATACCTATATTTAATTCATATTGGGGCTAGAATTTATTTAAAACTAAAAAATATGTATTAGACTAGTTTGGCTCATTTTGAAATTTAAGATCGGCCTAACTGGGTTGTTGATTATATACCACTGTTTTATAAAGCCGAAATAGAGTAAAACAGATCGAGAAAATATTGTATTATCTTATTTTCTTATACACAATAATACAAAAATATATATACAAGTGTAATCCTATAATTGTCGGAGAAAATATGTTAGTATAAAGGAAAAACCTAATTATAAGCGATTCTACACACTAATACGCGCACTCATTCAATATGATTGGTCAGAAAGTATATTTTATTGAAAATAGTGCTAATTTGAATTTAGAATATGAAGACAGCAACATTAGTACGCAGATTGGTATGCAAACTTGCTTGTACATAGCAAAACTCTAATATAAAAAGCTAATGATAACGCAAGCTGGATGCATGATTTGTGGAGCTAGCTGGGGGCTTGATTTGTGGAAGTTATTGCTTGCTCATGAGTTGGTGACCCTTTGACCGAAGCATTTAATGTAGAGGACATGATGGCATGATGCATGGGATCAGATTGTGCATTGTCACGCCCTAGCAAGTTCAACGGGGAGGAAGCAACGGTGAGCTTGGAATGGAGAGTGGCAAACTTCGATGCAACCAGGGGGCTTAGTGAGGACGTCTGCAGGTTGATCTTTGCTAGAAATAGAGCGAACTTGAAGCTGTCCGAGGCTAACTCGTTCACATACAAAATGAAAATCAATAACCACGAGCTTAGTATGAGCATGAAAAATGGGGTTGACTGAGAGATATTTAGCACCAAGATTATCATACCATAATGTGAGAGGTGGAGGCAAATAAAGTTCCCGAAAAAGATCTTAAAGCCATATTAATTCAGCCGTTGAGTTGGCTAAGGCTTTGTACTCGGCTTCAGTGCTGGACCGGGCAACTGTTTGTTGCTTGCGAGGGCTCCACGAAATTAAATTATTTCCATAGAAAATTAGGTAGCCACTTGTAGAACGACGATCATCAGGGCAACCAGCCCAATCCGTATCTGAGTAGGCCTGGAGAAGATTAGTAGAATTGGATGCTATACGAAGACCATGCATGAATGTGGCCTTAAGATAATGAAGGATATGTTTGACAAATGTTCAATGACAGTGGGCGATGCATGTATTGGCACACACAGTTGACTACAAAAGAGAGATCGGGCCTAATGAGCAAGACATATTGGAGGGCACCCACTGTACTACGATAGAGATTAGGGTCATGGAAGACATCACTAACAAACATGATAAGGGTGTGAAATGGAGACATTGGTGTGGCTACAGGTTTGGCATTAGACATATTTGTTCGGTGAAGGAGGTCTAAGATATATTTATGTTGAGAAAGGAATATGCCATCAAAATCAAAGTGAGCTTCAACCAAATAATGTAGTTGGCCAAGATCTTTGATGGGAAAACTATACCAAAGGTGCTGCAAGAGAGAGTCAACTGCTTGAGATCATGAGGAGCCAGTAATAAAAATGTTGTCGACATAGACTAGAACAAATAGCTCCAAATTGTGCTGGTGGTAGATAAAGAGAGAATTCTCAACTTTGGATGATAAAAAACCAAATTGAAGTAGTCGTGAACTTAGCTTAGCAAACCACGAGTGGGGAGCTTGCTTAAGGCCATAAATGGACTTTCTGAGCTGACAAACATGGTGAAGATATTGTGGGTGAATAAAGTCAGGCGGCTGAGCCATAAACACTAATTCGGTAAGGTCACCATGCAGAAACGCGTTGTTAACATCGAGTTGCTGAATCTGCCATTTATGTGTGACTGTAAGAGACAAGATAAGTCGAATGGTCTGTGGTTTAACAACCGGACTAAGGGTTTCGCCATAGTCGATGCCAAATTGTTGTTGAAATTATTTGGCCACTAACTGGGCCTTGTGCTATTGCATGCTACCGTTGGCGTTACGTTTCAATCGATACATCCATTTGCATCTGATAAAACTTATCTGAGAAGTGACTGGAACGAGTTGCCAAGTGTCATTGTGTAAAAGAGCATCAAACTCGTCATTCATAGCTTGTCTCCATTCTGGGTGCTTGGAAGCAGTGGTGAAACACATGGGTTCTTGTGCAGCAAATTCTGTTGTGGTGAGGAGAGCATGTAGTAGATAGGGGATGGTTCCGTTGATGCGAGTTTTGGGACACTGAATTTAATTCTGGAGCCTGGTGCACATTTGATGGGTACGTGGGCAATAGAATGGTATGAACTAGAGGTGTTAGCTGTCGCAGAAACATCCATAGCGTCGAGAGTATTTGATAGGGAAGATGACACTATAGTGGCACATGAGATAGGTGCAGGTTGAATTAGTGAGGCAGTTGGGCCTAATGCCGAGAATTGATGTGGGCTAGATGCTATAGTTTGTCCAACTGTGGAATCTAAAGTCAACTGCTGGTGATAAGCCTAATTCTGGAGAAGTGCTATTAACTAGAACCTGAAAACAAATAAGAGAGGCCTACTAGGAGTGGGCTGTGTTAGCAGGCACTGATAAACCAGAACTAAGCTCCTAAAGGGAAATCGACTCTCATCAAATTGAACATGGCGAGACATGTATATGCGACCAATGGGTATATGAAGACAATAGTAACATTTATGAGAAGCACTATACCCAAGGAAAACACACAATTTGGATCGATAGTCAAGCTTGTGAGCATTATAGGGCCGGAGGTTAGGCCAACAACAGATCCAAACGTCTTCAAAAATTTATATTCAAGCTTGGTCTTATAAAGGCATTCAATAGGGGATTGTTTTTAATCACCGGAGAGGGGAGTTGATTGATAAGAAAACAAGCTATCTGAAAAGCATAGGACCAATATTTTTTTGACACTAGAGCATGAGCCATAAGAGAGAGTCCGGTTTCAACAAGATGAGGATGTTTGTGTTCGACGGAGCCATTTTGCTCATGAGTGTGAGGAAAAATAATGCTATCATGAATACCAAGAGATTGGAAAATTTTATGTAATCTTCTATATTCCCCACCCCAATCGGTTTGAACCGATTTGATTTTGTAATCGAATTGTCGTTCAACAAGCTTTTGAAAAATGTAAAAGGTGGATTCGACTTCAGATTTTTTTGTCAATGAATAGAACCATGTAAATTTGTTGAAATCATCCAAAAAATAACATAATAGCGATAACCTTCAATTGAAGGTTCACGAGAAGGGCCCCAATCATTGAAAAAAAATTAAATCCAAAGGTTTTTGAGAAAAAGATGGTAATAAATAAAAGGGTAAATTATGACTTTTAGCTTGTTTACAAGAATTGCAAATAACAAAAGTCTTATTGCTAGAAGTAGGAAGTTTACTTGAAAATAAAATGTGCTTGACTAGGCGAGGAGATGGATGCCCAAGTCGACTTTGCCGCATATCAAGAGAGGCTCGTTCTCCAAAGAAAGGCAGGTTTGACTGGAGTGGTGGATGAAATTGGTGGAAAGATAGCCCATTTTAGTTGGTCAGTGGAGGAGGAGTTTCCTTGTACTGAGGTTCTTCACACCCAAAAAAAAAAAATGTATGAAGTTAAAAAAAAAAAACCACGATTATCTTGAGTAAATTTGCTAACTGACACCAGATTATTATTATTTTTTTAATTGAAGGAACATGCAAGAGTTGTTTGAGGAACAATTTTTTGGAAGGAGATAAAATTGAGAGGCACCAATGTGATGGATAAGCAAACCTGCACCATTTCCGACCCTTATTTGATCTGTGCCAGCATAGTTATCGACTTGGAGTGTTAAATTGTTGAGATCAGAGATAAGATGGTGTGTTGCTGTAGTATCAGGGTACCAACTTGAATCAGTTGAGGATGGTACGGTAGTCATGTGAGCCTGTAGGCTATTGTTCTACTCAGCTTGATAAGCAAAGTCAAAGCGATGGAAGCACTTGAGTGCTGTATGGCCAGGTTTATTACAAACTTGGCAAACTGGTCGTGACCCATTAAATGACTGATTGCATCCATGCCCCCGTCCTCGTGAACGATTATTGGACTGGTTTTTGGGAGTAGGTTCTGAACCACGAGCGTTGCCGTAGTGTGAAGATTGCCGAGAAACCGTACATATTTGTCGTAGCTGGCAGGTTTGGGATGTGAGATGAGAATTTTATATTTTGTTTTAGTGTTTAAAATATTATATTTTAGTATTATTATTATTTTGAAATTTGAAAAAGTTAGAATTGAGATTTGAAAAAGTTGAATTGTTTATTATATTTTGTACAGGAATTGTTAGAAGGTGAAGGTTCAAGGTTGTTTGCTGCTGTTCCAGTCCAAGCTCATAATTAAGGAGATGCCCGTATGTCTCTTGGAGTTTCATGGGTTCAAGTCGAGTTGTGAGAGAGGTTATGAGTGGATCATAGTCCAAACCAAGCCCTACAAGGATCTAACTAATGAGCTCACAATCAGTGAAGGGTTGGCCTATGGCTGCCAAAGTGTCAACATAGGACTTCATCTTCTGGAAATATTCACTAATAGAATTGTTGCCTTTTTTTAAAGTGGATAAATTTACTCGCAAGTTGATTATCCGAGCATTGGATTGAACGGAAAACATGTTCTCCTATGCATGCCACACTTCACTGGAAGACCAATAACGTGAGCCAATATCTCTTCGGACAAGGAAGAAACAATGGCCGAAAGGAGAAGTTGGTCCTGCTGCTGCCAACGATGATATTCAGGATTAGGAATAAAATCTGATCCAGTGGGGTCATTGGCAAGTGCAGGAAGCAGCAGAGGAGGTGCCTGCATGGAGCCATCAACAAAACCATACAAGTGATGTCCCTTGAGATAGGGAACCAGTTGGGCTTTCCATATGAAATAATTTTCTCGGTTAAGCTTAATGGTAATAAGATGATTGATATTGTTGAGAGGGAGATGTTAAACCGAGGAAGCAGGGGAGGAGCGATGACGTTAGTCGTGAATGGCTATGGATACCATAAAACAGATTGAGAAAATATTGTATCATCTTATTTTCTTATACACCAAAATACAAATATATATACATATATTAATAATTTATGTGGTGATATGTTTATTTGATAGGTAATCGATTGCGCATTGAAAGTATTAGATTAAGACTACGGGATAAGTAACTTGCAAATCATAAATTAGAATTAACAAATATTAACTAGTTAAAATAGATTATTATTAGAGTTAATACTTCAGAAGTCAATTTTTACATATGTACCACCGCATGTTATAGTTATTTATGTATTACGTATTTTATGCAACTCACGTTGTATAAAACATATAAGTTTTTTAATGATCAAGTGTAAAATAAGTTCAGATTAATAATTCATACACACGGTATGAATGCAATTATAGGTGGATCTGCAAGCCACAGACTCAAGCGTAGTCCACCATAGTATACTAGAATATTATCAGCGGTTCCTCTTGTGGCCACAAAATGTGTGACCGATGCACAACCTTGCATTCATAGTTAAGTGTGTTGACCATTCGGGTTAGTCAAATAATTAAAAACAAGTCATACATGTCATAAGTATAACTGTAAATAATCATGATTCTTAATTCTCTCAAACATGAAATACTTTATGAAAGATAAATGATATTTAGAGTCCTATGGTGTGCACACCATGCACTTTTTTGAAAAAATGGATAAATTTGAGACTCACATGGAAAAATATTTTTTTTAATAGTGAACCTTACTTTTTCTCTAAGGCTTGCACACCATAGGAGTGTATCTAGTATTACTCTTTATAAAAAATCTTACATTTATTATATTTACGTTATGGTGAATTTCTTACTGAGTTTTTTTTTTTACTCAATTTAATTTTGTTTTATGTTTTAAATCACTTGGGTGACCATCTTTATGATGATGGAGCTGCAGGACCGAACTTGGCTCAAGGAGGTGTGACAGATGCCTAGATCATACCAGAGCTTTTTTAGTTATGATTTTTATTGTAATAAAGTTTGAGAAATTTTAAAAAGTACTTCTGCGTACTCTCTTTCAAGATTTTATTATTTTAAACGATTTTTTTTATTATAAGAAATCTTTGTACCTATCGTTTACTCAAAAAGAAAGTTTTAAAGTCAAAGTTAGTAGCATACCATTTTTTCTAAAATTTTTAAAGGTGATATCGTTCTTCACCTAAGAGAGCAAGATATTATAAAAAGAAAATGATTTGCACATAATATTTTTCATAATATCTTACACAATTATATTTTAAATAAGGGATATTTTTATAAAACATCTAATCTCCTCATCTTGTAACATTGTTGTAAAATATATTATGAAAATATTATATTATTACTCATTACAAAACCAAGTCAAAAAAATTTTCCACAGATCCCACAAAACTTGTCCACGCTCACTTCTATTTGGGCCTTGCACACCATGGCCTAAGCTTCAATGAAAATTCACTATAAAATAAATTTTTGTTAAATCGAGTCATCAAATCGTACCGTTACAAAAATTAATCATGCTCCACGTAAACAAGCCGAACAGTGCTATGAATTTTTAATCCCCGCCATCCATGACAGATGCTTTCTGCGCACGTGGATTTAGTCCACAAGAAAATCAGTAGTTGTGTCAAACTTGTACAAGCAGCTGCAGGGAGTTGTATCGTATGGGTGTTAACTTGTGAAGTTCTTAGTTGACTTATGATAGCCAACATCCAGGAAATGGCTGCAGCACTTCTGCATTAATTGAGAAATGCATACCAATTTTAATAGTAATGAAACGTGGAATCGACGTGGAATCATTTAAAAAATAAATAAATATATGATTAATATGAAAAAAAAAATTAATTTTTTAATAATAGATCTTATTTTTTTTAAAACGATTGTATAATATTTACGTATTCTATGACTATATATAATATTATTTAATTTTAATACATGCGGGTAGGGGCCTTGAAATAAGGTTTTAGATTGTATTATTACATTTTTTACCCAATGCTCAGAAAGTCTGCAAATTGTTTTGTAAAATTCCAAAAAGACATTTTCATGATGAGCTAGCTAGATGTTGTATATTCCCTACGAGTCAAAACAAGTTAGGCAATAATTAAGGAGAATGGACAAATAAAAAAGGGTAAAAAACGGTAGTGGATGGAGTATGATCCATGAGGCCAATACAATGTCTTCCTTCCTCTATGCTGTTAACAATGAGGTTTTGACAGCGAGATAATACCAAGCTCTTCAAATATTCATTTAAAAAAAAAAAACTGATATCAAAATCTTGGGTTGTTCAAATTAATATTTGGTGATATTTTGTTTTGAGAAAACCTTCTTGCAGGTGACACCGGCAACCCTCATTTAGCGGAGGCCAATCAAAACTTGCCACATGTGCAGTACAAGAAAGAACTGAGGAGGCGCATTAGACTGAAACCCCTCCCTCCCTCTGAAGCAAAAGACTCTCGATCCCCCTCTCTCTGATCTTTCACTCTCGTTCCCGCTCTCTTTGTCGATCCCGAAAGATGAAAACCCTCATTATCTCTCTGCCCTCATTTTCTTGCTAACATTCACTATTTTTCTGTTTGGATTTTGAAGTAAAAATCTTCCTGAAATGGCCTGGGCAAGTGCTGCTGTGAAATTGGGATCCTTGGTCAAGGAAGACGCCATCTGTTCCACCAAGAATTATCCGACTTCTGGAGAATCAATTCTGGTTTTTGATTGTTTGGCATCATTACTAGGTTTGGATTTTGCCAAGTCAAGAGTGACGCTAGGTCCAGACGGGCAAGGGCAGAGGCATTCGGGTGCGGGTGCGGGTGGGGGGCAGACCAAGGGGGGAAAATGAAGAATGTTTTGGAGAGAGAGAAGGGGGGACGAAGGTCGCATTCTGGGAAAATCCCTTTGACAAAAGAGCACCATAGCAAACGGAAAGAGCAGAATCACAGAAAATCCCTTCGACAAAATCAAAACCAAATGCACCCCCACTACACACCGTACGACCTCCAGTCTCAATGGAGAAGCTCCAGACGGCGAAATCACTTGTATCATTTTAGTTTCTGATATTTTTTTCCATCTATTTCTTGAATATCCTCTCCTTCCCCAAATAGATTTTTCCATTCCGTTTCAAATGTGCACAAATTCCACAAACTTCAGCAATCTCTCTCTGTCTCTCAATCCCTGTTTTCATTCCCAAGCACCCTGTTATTTTTTCTCCTCTCCTTTCCCACAAAATCTAATTCTTCAGATATTGCAAAAATAATTTCAGAATCCTAAATAATTTCAGATATTAAAATTGTATATGCAAAAATAACAAAGTGTATAGGAATATCTTGGTGAGAAATTGAAATAAAATCTACAAGGTTAACGACCAATCAATGGTGGGAGTAAGAGACCAACGACAAATAAATGTTTAATAGCAAAAACTGTTTCACAGATAGAGAGAGAGAAGGGGGGGGGGGACGCAGAGCATGGGGAAGAAGGTTTTTGGTCTGGTCTGGAGTTCAAGCGGAAAGAGATTTTCGTGATCTCCTACTATACGCCTTACCTGGTTTACAAAAGAATACCTACATGATAGCTTCTAATTGGTTTCCGATAAGTGAGGTTTTTAGGTGACACCGGTTCGAAGAGGAACTGTTTTGTTTTTGTTTCTAAAGTTTGATTCAAAGATGGTATTATTTTGTTCACTGATGCTAAGATGGCCTCCAAATATGTTCTCTAAAAGTGCCTCTTAATGTATTTTAATTTTTTTTTAATGTTAAAAAAAATATACATACGAATTCACTAATTGTAATTTTTTATAACATTTTTAAAACATAAATAAATAAATAAATACACTAAGAGATATTTTTAGAGGAAACATTTGGATGGCACCGAAGTATTTTCCTATTTTTTTTGTGCTGTTGAAGTTTGATGCAAATAAATTATCTTTTAAAATAAAGAAAACCAAATATTATCAGGGAGTATAAGCCAGCGGTCTACCCACCGCAATCAAACAAACTCAAAGATTAGTTTAGATCCAGAACCATTTTTCCAACCACCTTTTTTCTATTTTATAGTTTATTTGATTTTTTAAAAGTATTTTTTTAACATTCTTAATTATTATAAAAATATATATAAAACTTTATTAATAATAAAAATATTAAAATTGTAAAAAATTAATAAATAGATGTTAGGAAGAATAAGTCTCATAATTTCACATTTCACACCATTGAAAGGACAAAAAGACTAATCCTCGAAGGGAAATCGATAAAATAACAGTATTGCTTGGGCCACTTCTTTGTCCTTTCTTTTTTCTCCTTCAAAACGTTGTGGCACTCTCTTCTCTAATTTGCCTTTGATTACGTGGTCAAGACCCGGTACTACGGGTATGAGATGTGGCAGAAAATACCCAGAAATGGGTGTAGAATCAACTCGCAGAAATGCCCGGTCAAAGAAGGGCTTGCTAGAACTCTGAAGAAAGGCTTAAAGCAGAGCTTTCTCACTGACTCAGGAAAGGCTCAATCATCAGAAATGGTTCGAGGAGAGCTTCAATCGAAAAAAAGCCTACTTATTCTACTCGAAAACCCTATTAGACAGTAGTGGCAAGCACAGCAGAAAGGAGCTTTCCTAGATGTCAGGCGGGGAATTCTCGTTGTGTACTACCTAGCCGACTCTCTTAGTGTATCACCGGAGTCTATCTAATGTCTCCTAATGCAGCTACGAAGGGCAATGCTTTTTTGTGGAAACCGGGCACTGAAAGAGAGATTTCAATGGATACTTCAAAAGCACTAACTAAGGAGGAAGCGCCCCAAGCATGGTCTGAAATCATACCATTAGGCTTCCTTCCAGTGGTTGCTCTGCTTCCTTCCTCCTGCAATGAGGCAGATCGCTGAGGAAGCTATTTCCTAACCAGAAAACGAGAAAGGGAACCTAATGTTCCACCCATTGACTGGCAAAAGTAGTGAGAAAAAACAAAAGTGGATCCTTCAAAAAGTAGGATGACGCGGCAACTGCAAACTTTGCTGGTGAATCAGACCAATTTACTTTGATAATCCTTAGTCCCGATGAAAAAGTCTCTGACGATTCAACTGCAAACGGGACAGTTGAATAAGAAAGATTTCCAAGTTAGAACAAGTGGTACCCATAAGAGAAAGTAGAAGTGCGCTACTTCCCCTTAGCACTCAAAGCCTATAAAGATAGATAGGTCTCTAGGTAAATTGGTTTAGGTACCATTTCTGACAGCGATTTGACGGCTAGTTCGGGTCTTATAGTGCTTATCTATGCGCTATGAGGATAGTTGCCGGACTATGAGTCAAGACACAAGGCAAGGGTAAGGTTCTCGCGAGTTTACTTACTTTCTATAGCAGCTAGAGCGGCTCTCAGGATATCTCAATCCAAAGTCAGAGGCAGTGGAAAGGAATTGAAACCATGGAAGGGTCGCTTCCCTCCATAAGGGATTGACTTGCCTTCATTCTTATTTGATACTTCTAGTCGACTTGATTGATCTTTTTGGAACATAGAACTTACATTAAGACAAGGCCTACCTTCTCAGTTAAGAGTTAGGAGCTATAGTTGCTAAGGCGAGTTAGTGCTATGAGTAGAGTGAGAGTCCGATGAGTCTATATGCTCTTTGCTTTTAGAAGTGAGGGTCAGCTAGTGCTTCCCCCCTCTGTTAAAAGAGAACATTTCTCTAAAGGTGGATAATGGGACTACTGGTCTGTTGCTTTGACTTTTTCTTTTTCCAACTACTGTGACGAAAGATCCAGATAAAAGGGGTGGTGTCGCCTTTCTATTCTGGAGTTTTAGAAGAAAAAGCGAATCTTCTGAACCAGTTATGGCAGCAGCAGCACAACAACGAAATCAAATGCATCGGCGTAACCAAGACTATATGGAAGGACTGCGATTACAAGACCGGATTCGCGAACTTCAGCAAGAACGCGATTCTCTTTTGAGACAGATAGAGCAGTTCCCGCTAAGGGGTGGAACCGCGCAGGATAGATCAGATTGGTCGAGAGAGCCATTCCAAGTAGTATAAAACCAGAATTACTACAATCCCTTTTAGAAAAAGGTGGGTTAACTAACGAAAGAAAGATGGAACCAGATGCATTCTTAAAAGAAAGCGCTTTGCCTTACCTATGATTCTCCTTCGGACCCTCATTCTCATTTTGGTTTTCGTATCACGGATCTTGGTTCGCGCTTTATGGCATTTCCACTATCAAAAAAATCCAATCCCGCAAAGGATTGTTCATGGAACTACTATCGAGATTCTTCGGACCATCTTTCCTAGTCCTTTGGTTATCTCTTAAATGGGGGATAACAACCGCTTATGCGGCCACTCCTTCTGAGGAGGCCCTATTGGCCCATTACTTGTCCTACGAGGAGGACCCTGACTACGTCACAACACTCTTTAATGACAACGGACTCCTCAAATTCTACCCTAAATTCTTAAAAATGAGCACATACATTAATTTTAGATGAGATGCAAATTTTTAATTTTAAATGAAAGTTTAAAATATTATTTTTTAATATTATTATTATTTAAAAATTTAAAAAAATTAAATTATTTATTATATTTTATGTAAACTTCGAAGAAAAAATATAATAATAAAATAAAAATGATTTTAAGTTGGCAAATTTCCAGAAAAAAGGAACTCAGATGGCAAACATGAAGGAAGGTTTCATAGTATGAACAAACACCGCACATCATTCATGGACGATAGAGAATCTACAGCATAAGTATAAATATATAAAAACTGCAAACCAAATTTATTTAGATGGCCTCAACAGGGCCTTAACCATATAAGGTGATTGTAGCATAACACAAACTTAAAACATTTAAATTTATTTCTTAAAAACAATAAGATTCATGGGAGCTTGGGGCCAATCCTTCAGAACCCACCACGCAGACGGAGGACAAGGTGAAGGGTAGACTCCTTCTGAATATTGTAGTCCGCAAGGGTGCGACCATCCTCCAGCTGCTTGCCGGCAAAAATCAGCCTCTGCTGGTCAGGTGGGATCCCCTCCTTGTCCTGGATCTTGGCCTTCACATTGTCGATGGTGTCCGAGCTCTCCACCTCAAGGGTGATGGTCTTGCCCGTGAGGGTCTTCACGAAGATCTGCATGCCACCGCGGAGACGTAGCACCAGGTGGAGGGTGGACTCCTTTTGGATATTATAATCGGCGAGGGTTCGGCCATCCTCCAGCTGCTTACCGGCAAATATAAGCCTCTGCTGGTCCGGGGGGATGCCCTCCTTGTCCTGGATCTTGGCCTTCACGTTGTCGATGGTGTCCGAGCTCTCCACCTCCAGGGTGATCGTCTTCCCTGTCAAGGTCTTGACGAAGATTTGCATTCCTCCCCTGAGCCTCAAGACGAGGTGGAGGGTCGACTCCTTCTGAATATTGTAGTCGGCAAGGGTACGACCGTCCTCCAGCTGCTTGCCGGCAAAGATCAGCCTCTGCTGGTCCGGTGGGATGCCCTCCTTGTCCTGGATCTTGGCCTTGACATTATCGATGGTGTCAGAGCTCTCAACCTCCAAGGTGATCGTCTTTCCCGTGAGGGTTTTGACGAAAATCTGCATGCCACCACGGAGACGGAGCACGAGATGGAGGGTGGATTCCTTCTGGATATTGTAGTCGGCGAGGGTCCTGCCGTCTTCGAGCTGCTTTCCGGCGAAGATCAGCCTCTGCTGGTCCGGTGGGATGCCTTCCTTATCCTGGATCTTGGCCTTAACGTTGTCGATGGTGTCGGAGCTCTCCACCTCGAGGGTGATGGTCTTGCCGGTGAGAGTTTTCACGAAGATTTGCATCTGTGGAAAACAAGATCATCAGAGAAGACTTTTAGATACTACGACACTGCTGTCTACGAGATCTGATCAGAAAAATTTGTGCATAAATTTGTGCGTACTCTACGAGATCTGATCAGAGAGGCTCAAACCCAAAATTAGACTAAAATTCTTTAGAAATTTCCGCTCAGATCTGTGGGACATGTAGGATCAAGCAGATCTCAAAGCCGAAACCTTGTAAGTTTTTTAAAATCTCATAAAAATAAGGAAAATAAATCGATTTGAATCTCTCCCACACCTCATCCAAGATGCGGAAACCTCGAACAACAAAAAGGAGATAAATCGATTTGAATCTCTCCCAAATCTTATCCAAAACGTGCAAACCTCAAAAATCAATAATCCTAGAAACAGCTAAGCGGGGAGAATCTAAAAAGGAATTGAAAACAGAGGAGAAGAATTACCTTGATCGAGTTTTGATTACTTTACGCTTGATTGTTGCTTTGAAACGTACTGGATGAGAGGGATATGAGGAATGGGGGTCGCTTTATAGCGGTGGAGATAGGCAAGTTGGAGACGAAATTGGGGGACCCGTGAGGGGAAGGTCCAACAAGAAAGCTACACGTATAGAATATGAGGTGTCACGCTCTGGTTTACACGGCAAAGCAAAAGGTTGCGTCAAATTTGATGTCTGTTTTGACGATGATTTCGAGGCAAAGCACGTCGACGACTAACGGTGGGTTAGGTTGGAGTTAAGTCACAATTAAAGAGCGGTGGGGATGAATTTGATAGCCGCAGGCAGCTTCGGTTTTGACGGAGTTTATCTTGGTTAGCTTTTGGTTTGATGGTTTTGTCCAATGGGGAGTGGGTGTCGAATGTCAATGTCATGTGCGCTTGCTTTTTTCTTTTTCTTTTTTAATTAATTAATTTATTTATTTAGTGTTATATAATAGCAAGTGGGCTTTGTTTATTGATTATCGCCGGGCCCCGCCCGGAGTTGTCTGCTTGCTCCATCTTCAGATCCCTCCGAGTTGGCTGACAATGAATAATGATAATGATATTTTATATTATTTTATAATTTTAATTTGATAAATTTTATTCGTATAGTTTTTTAATTATATATTTTTAAAAAAAATTTTATATAATATAATTATTGCGAATAAATAAATTTGGTGTGGTTTTTAACTTTTTAAGAGATTTCAATGATATTTGTAATAAATGTTTAGCACCTAGTTGTGCTATGCCGTTGTTATGTGAATGATATTACGAATATTATTATCCTTAAAAAAAAATTAACTCCATTATTTTCAATCAATAGTCCATTTATTATCATTCTTACTATTTTTTAAATAATGATAATATTTTAAAACTCTCACGTTAGTCGTTTGTTTTTATAATTCCTCTCAACTCATCTCATCTTATTTAATTATTATAATTTTTTTAAATTTCTGCTTAAAATAAAATAAACAATTCAATTTTTTTAAATCTTAAAATAAAAATAATATTAAAAATATATATTTTAATAATATTTTAATCAATTTTTAACTTTAATCTCAACTCATCTTATCTCATCTACAAAAACAAATGAAAAATTATCTCCTTGATGGACAATTATTTTCCTCGCTTGCCGTCTTATATACTCCTCTAAGTCCTCTTGACTAACCAATTCTTCTTTCGAGCTGAGTTGAAAGTTCTTTTGGTTTCGAAGTTTCTTTCGCTCGACACAAATTTATTCAATGAAATCATCTTGTTTTTGAATATTTTATTTTGGTATCAAGACGAGTATTTGAGAAGAGTCAACTTTTAAGGCTTCTATGCGAGTAACATAACAATAACCTCATGTAGACAGCTTTTAACAATGTTGCTAACGTGCTACTGTTTCGCGGAACTTTAGCTCGGCCCATTGATGAGAACGCGTCAAGGGCCCAAAGTCGATGCTATTGGGCCCCTTAGGCTTATATGACATCAAAAGTGGGTTATGTCTTCGGCCCCACCGGTAGTTTGTTTGTAGCTGCATCAAAGCAATTCCAATGTCCAATGCATTATTGCTATTAGTTTAGGTATAATGTTTTTTTTAAAAATACAAATCCGACAGTAAACTAATTAAATATATCTGTCATACATTAATTATGCACCATATATAGCAGAATATTATGCCCTATTTATTTCAATAAACTATAAATATATATATATATGAAAATCGATAAATATTATTTTCTCCAATAGCAGCTAGTAGCTAGTAGATCTTGCAAACACATGCATGCAAGTAATATCATCACATATATTATTTATTAATATTGGTATGCGTAAACTCGACTGGACCTGGAAGAACTCAAAGGAGATATAACTCGGACTCCTCGCCAACGCCATAATGCCACAGAAACTGATGGTCATCAAGATCACAACCTTTGGGAAATTGGAGGTGCGTCAATGTGGCCGGAACGCCAGGCTTTGCATGAAGAATGGTTTTCAGGTCGGCCACGGTAGTCAAATCATTTACTATTACGTTGCACATCCGTTCGGACTCGGAGCCTATCCTGACGCAAATGGAACATTTCTTGTGGAGGATAAGTGCAGCGTCAACAGGAACTCGATAATGTCGCAAAGACAGTTCATCTATTTTCAGCCGTTGACCATTGTATGCCAGGTCTATCATCTCTGCTGGGATATGGAATTTTTTCTCCAACTCCGACTTCAGTTCCATAATTGTTTGAGCTCTTGGGACCTCCACACGATGGGGCACACCTAGGTGGACAACACTTATCTTTATGGCGCCCGTCTGCATGCATGCACCCCAACAACATTAAGTTCATGATTAATTTCTAATTTTAATTAGTATCTAATTTAAAATCTAATATAATTTTGCATAAAAGAGAATATTGATCATAAATGTCAAGATCAGACTAGACTGCAAGGTTTTTGACATTAATATATATTGAAAATATATATTTTTTTCACATCAATTATTATATATAGGGTTAAAAATTACATACCAAAGAATTTTGAGGATCCATATATAGTAATGTATGCTAATTAGAAGAATGATAGGGGGGATTAGTATGACCTAGCTCGAATGAATTTTGACTGATAAATAAATCTGATCAGATCAGATCATGATATGATCGATCAGCAATATTTCAAGTCTTAATATTATTAATATTCATGCCATAAGAGTGTGGTGCGTAGTTACATCGATGCTATAAGCGTGATATATGAATACAATATATATGAGTTAATTTCTTTCATGCAAATTTTTGTACCAACTGGCAACTACTCCCAACATGATCATGATCCGTCCTAATTTCCAATGAAGAGAAGTACAAGTATTAAAGATATAATAAAAGGCCGGCGTTAATTCAACGTACGTACGGGCCACCACAAACTTCATGCAAATTACGTACGTTTAACATCATGCAATATATATTGTGCAAAAAACCAATTTTTCATGCTCTTTTTGACTATTTTTTTGTCTAAATTAGAGCAAATCCTAACTCATGCACACTACAAGAAAATTGCTTATTTGCGACCAGTTAATTCTAGCGAAATGATTATTTACAATTAAAATTGATCACGAATAGTCTTTTGGTTGCAATAAATTAATCACAAAAGTTCGATTTTCTTGTAGTGATGGAATTGGCACAATCAATACAATTGCAACTTAACTTTTCATGATTATATATATAAATATATAATATCGAGACAAACTAATTTTAGATATAATAAATAAGATACTAACTTCTCGTATACGCATATTTTTGTATTAATATAATTTTATTTTATATAATTAGTCAGTCATGTACGTAGAGAACATACTCTTCAGTACACCATTAATATGACAATATTTGATTTGTAACATATTTTATTTTTAAACATCTCTTACAAGTTAAAATATAATACCATATGATCAGCATATTAGAGAATATTTTTTTTTTCACTAACTTATAAATATTTTTTTATTATATTTTTATTTATGTTAATTAGTGTTTATTATGAAAAAAAAAACAATAATCTTCTCCCGCTCTCGTACGTACCGGCCACGTGTTGCGCATCCCAATCTCTCTTGTCATGACTTGAGAAGCCTGCAACCCAAGCAGGAACTAATTTCTCACCAAATTTTATTAATCTCGCGAGTACTTATGAAGTTACTGGCCGGAAGGTTAGAAAAAAATTGAGATGAAAACTTAGAATAATATCTCATTAATATCATCTCATGAGATGCAGCAACTTTAATTTTTTATTATTTTCTAAGAGTAATATTGGTTAGATAGTTCAATTAGTTTTATTTTATAAATTTTACAAACTGATCATGCATGCATGCTCTTCATTATTCTAGTTTTAGTCATCATGAGTACTCCTGATCATGTGTAATATTTATAATGAGAAATATTTTTCATTTTAAATTTTATCAACACTTGTCACGCTTATTACTAGGTACGTAGCATATTTTAAGTAGTTAATTACTCATGTTTAAGTAGTTGATATATAAAACCAGTTAAATTAATGTGTCGTAACAACAGGATTAAGGTCAACACGTACGTTTGACTAATGCATTTGTAAGTGTGTTTTACCAGAATAATGATCAAAAGGATATATAAAGAACAAGGAATTATAATAATCCTTCTTTTCGATTTGCTATGCTGAAAAATGTCAAAAGAAGGATAATGAAAGAAGGATGTGATTCAAGATTGGTTTAATTCGAGGAAAGCCAGGTGCCCTTGGCCTTGCCTCCAACAAATAGTAAACACCTTGAAATTATATCTCTGGATAATTCAATATTCATGTGATATATATCATGCCTTACCAAAATAATTAATCTATTGCCTGAAAATGATATCATCGATCCAACTCCTTATTCTTCTAGAAATTAATTAACATGAACTAATTGAAAGCAGGTCTTTCTGTCATGCATGTAGATCTGCATCTACACATCAAACAAACCTAGTGTTTAGATATGATGAACCATTGGTTACGTGTCCAGGGAAGACTTCTATTGTATCACCCTGTTCAACATGGTGCCACCTAAATGTTTTGTCATCCTCCATCACTTCTTGCTTGTGAATAAAAAAATACTCCTCTGGAAGATCGAAGTGTTGTGTCTGCTGCAACTTTTGTAGATCATTCCTTAAGTCTCCAACACGATCAAATTCATTCAACTCTATTGGGATTTTGCTCGTCTCGCAACTTGGTAACCAGATCAGTAATTTCAGCATCTGATCTGACACCCTCATACTAGTAGTACTCGGTCGTGCCAATGTGGTTGGTGACGCTGATCTCAAACTGACGTCAATGTTTGAACCGTCAGAAATCTCACAATCATGCAAAGATCTATTGTCTTGTAATTCAGCACCGCTAGAATGAATCACCAAACTCATGCCAGTTGGTACAGCTTCCATTTCTTGTATCTTTTCCTTTAGCTGTCCAATTGTGTCGTATACGTCCATTTCTAAAAGGACGTAATTTTTGGATATTGGCATCTTTACGATGAATCGGATGTTTGATGTGGATGAGTTCTCAATCTCAGAGATGTCTAATTTATCTGTCTCAGGAGAGACAATGAGTTGAATGTGTGAGTCTGGGAGGATCCCATGGAGCACATCGTCGTCTCGGAGGACAAGGCCATTAAGGATTAGGGTTTGCTTGAATATGGGTATACCTTGGTATTTTTGTATCTTTTCTTTGATTTCTAGGACACAGTCGAAGAAACCCACTTGAATGGAAAATGGCCTTCCTTTCTCAGGGTCAATCTTCACCTCCATTGCTGGATAACAAAGAACGGATGATCGAGACGTGGATTTTGTGAATGGTAAAACAAATATGAAGAAAAAAGATTATCAGTTTTTAGATTCAAACCTAGTAATTATAATAAGATATGCATGGCAGCTTGGAGGTGTGGCAGTCACAATGTTATTAGCATGTTCAATATACTCATCTTCATGCAAAATAAAATACAATAGAAGCATGCAGATTAAAGTTCTAATAAAGGATCGATCCAATTCAATGGGCTAGCTGCTGCTCTTCATGAGTACTTCACACAAACATTGTTTTAAAACCACCACTGTTGACACTAGTACTGTTCTTTCGGCTATTTTCTTATGATCAATGAGCAAATATAATAAGTATAGTACTAACCCATGCAATTGGCGTGAATTACGTACTCAAAATCGTGATTTTAAATTTTTTGGTGAAAAATACTTAACATTTTCTCTCTTTTTCTTGCTTTATATAATATAGCAGACTATTTTTTTTAAGGGGAAAAAAACTCTTCAACCTCTAACAAATTAACATTTTACACTGTACAGAAAGAAAGAAAAAAAATCTATCATTTGTGGTACTTTACACCCACAGACTACCTAAAACTTACAATGTGTACTTTTATTAAGATCCGACGATCAAGATCATTGCATCATGTTACCAAGTTTTACCTATTAACTAATTTTTATTCATCTTAACCAGTTATAACGTCTTAATTAACAACAGTGTTATTTGTCAGTTTTTATAGGTGGTGGATATAATTAATGCGCCATTGTATGTAATTTGGGGTATAATTAATGCGCCATTATATATATATATATATATATATATTATATTAAATAATTTTTTTTACATAGTTTAATTTTTCATCTATAATAATATAAAAAAGACCATATATATATATATATATATATATATATAAACACAATTCTTCAGCCCATGTGTTTAGGGATTTGTCAATCCCTTTTTTTAGTGTTTTTGTTTTTTTATTTGTTTCTTCATTTTTACCGAGTGAGATGTTTGAGCTGTTAGATTGGACGTAATCTGGGACAAGAGCTGGTCGAGCATGGCGGGCGATGTCATGGCTGGAGGTCGTACAGCCGGACTGTGTGGTCCGTGCGAGAGCTAGGTGCTCGTGCTGTCTGGGCTCGTGAAGCCGATGTGTGGCGCCCTCGACCCCCACATGTTATTTTTGTGGAATTCGTGACACCGATATATTGACCACACGAATCACGCACCCCAACGACCAGTGCTCAAAGTGTGTACAATATGCAATATGTGTACAAAATAATATTCGCAGTGGAGAAATAATAAGATCTTTCTTTATTAAGTACAATAATTATTCAAAAATAGTAAAATATCTTTACAATAATTATACAGTCATTCGACAGATGAATTAAAGACAGGAAATAACATAAGGGAAACAAATCTCATAACGCTAAACAATATCTCAGCAACTCAAACCTCCAGCGGAGCTGATCCCTCGGGCTCTACGTCAGACTCTACGGCACCATAAGACGGAACTGTAGGATAAAACACCACAATGAGATTATGACATCTCAGCAAGTAATTAACCAAAACAACATCCAAGAGATTTAAAACACATTAATATAATCACACGTCCCTATACGAACAAATATGCAGAAATCAAACCACATTCTTTTTCCCAAAAAATACACTTTTAATCAATCACGCCAAAAATCTCATTTGACCCAGTCATAACCATTATTTAATTAATTATGCATGCACCACGGTCTCCCCTATGGATCGTCCGCACACCCTGGCTCTCATCGTTACACCACGTGTAACGTCCGTGCATAAGACTTCGTAATGAGTGATGCCTAGTTCCGCGCCCAGCGTGTACATGGCCAAGCATCCTCTAATCTCGCCAGCCAAAAGGTCAAGGGACGTCACGTTAGTTTGTTACGCTCCCGAGTGACCAGAGGAGCTCCGCCGAGATAATGCCACATCTCAGCTTGGGGTCGTGATATACACGCACCCACATAATCAGTCTCATTTTTCAAAACAGATAACGTGACCTCAAAACACAATTTATTTAAGACGATAAATGTGCATGACAACAATTTATTGAATGAAATATTAAATAACTCATTTACATAAAATAGCCCTCTATTTACAATTATACAGTTTCACAACTACATGTGTAATCCCGTCCTCCAATCCGGCCCAAGGCCCAAAACCAAAACCAACTACCATTACAACCCAACACTTCAACGGCCCAAGGCCCAATTCCAACAAAACCAACAGTTTACAAATGACAATTATAATGTCAATTTAAATCTCACAGTTGCGATGGAAAATTACTCACACACGAAGATGGGGATTTCTAAAAGATCGCTCGAAAAGGGTTGTTGCCAAGAGTGGCGGCACACGACAGAGCTCACGGCGGAGCAGTGCCAAAAAGGTCTCTCAACTCATGGGTTGAGTCAAAATACAAGTTGAAACACAAGGGTAACTCTCAAGGGTGGTCAAACAACCAAGGGAAAAAACACCGTGTACAGTAGTTCGTGGTGGTGCACACGACAAAAAGGCTCAATACTTACGAGACAACAACCACAAAATTTGGGAAACAAAATTTCGGTTTGAGAGAGAGAGAAAGAGAGAGAAATGAACAAATTTCGAATCCCTGAGAAGAGAGGAAAACAAATCCGGCAGCGCAAGCCGTGGAGGAGAGGAAGGCTAAGGCGGGGACGTGTGGCACGGCAGCTGGACAGCAACTCTTCGGAGTGCACTGCCGCACGACACGGAGAAGAAAATGAAAGAAAGAGGTGGAAAATGGTGGCTGTGTGGAGCGACAGCTGGACAGCAAACCAACGGAGCCTCCACTGAACGACACGGAGCTGCCATGAGGTGGAAGGTGGTGATGGCCGTGAAGAGCGGCAGCTCGACAGCAAGGCTTAGGAGTCCCTTGCTGAACGACACCAAGACAAAAGTGGGAGAAGGAGGTGACGGCTTGCAGCTGAAAGGCATGACTAAGGTCCAACCGGTGTCGGCAGCAGTTGCGTAGAGGAAGAAGCTCGAAGGAAGAAGAAGAAAGTAGAAGAAAGAAGAAGAAAGTAAGAAGGAAGAAGAGGAGTAGTGCGGTGCAAGAAGGAAACAATGGAGCCCTAGATTCCTCTCCAAAACGGCAACGTTTCATCAAGGGGCTAGGTTCCTAACTTCCGCACGGTTGGGCCCTCGAATCACAAGGCTGGGCTTCAGATGCTACACGGGCTGGGTTCAATAAACGCACGGGCTGGGTTATCACTCACACGGGTTGGGCTTGATTTAAAACACACACACAGCCTAATTAAAATAAAAACACAATAATATAAGAAGTTCAAACCGAAAACACACAAAATAAAATATCATAAATAAAATAATTAAAATAACACAAATAGAATAATACAATTACAACTTAATAAAAACTAGGAATTTAAAATACACGAAAATTTAGGGATCTCACACAATGCTTTCGGTGGGCGTGCCGTCTAGGTTCATGCCAGTGCTTGTGGTTATGTTGTTTTAGTTGTGTTTTGTCTTGTAGTTTTTGTGTTGTTTAGTTGTTATTAATAAAGATGAAATAGGCTATTGGACTTAGTTTCCGTAGCAGCAATGTCCCATACTCCTCCTTGGGAGGATGGAAGGGAGTTTCCAACTTTGTTTTACAGAGCGCTTTCTCTTTTAAGAGAGAGTTATTGAGAAGCTAAGACAATGTCCGCCATAATGTGTGCAGGGATGCCCCAGAGTAGATGCGTTAATTGGCTTATAGTCTAGATTTTTCTGTATTGATAGGTCACAGTTATAACTTCAATTTATTGAATGAAATGAAGTTTGTTTCCATAAAAAAAAAAAAAAAAATCGATTTAATAATGCAATTGTACTTAATTACGTGAGTGTTTATCTACTGATATATCTATTATAAAACTTAAATAATGATTTTCCAACTTTAATCTAAAAATCATCATTCGCCTTCAAATTAGTTGTGGTTTTGGAAAAGAGTAAAAGTAGATAAAATCGATGGAAGGATGGAAGAAACTCAAAAGAGAGTGGTAAGAAAGTCTCATTATGATGTGGCATTAAATGATAAGTTCACAATTAAAACATAATAAATAGCTTCCAATCATCTAATATTATATCATGAGATGATAAGAAGATGATAGAAAAATAGATGATGAATAACATTACTCATTATAAAATATTTATTAATTGAAAAGTCATTTCTTTTTATTTATTTATTATTATTATTCGAAGTTGAGAATGGCTTCTGGTCTAATCAAATACAGTTGGATCGGTCCATCCTCAAAGTGGGCCCGGTGTGGTCGGCCCAACCAAATCTTGCACCTCACTCAAACTCGAATGCACCCACCGGGCCACCGCACAACACCATAACTCGCATGCATGCTAAGACTCGAAGATCATGCATCTTCAAACATATTTCAAGATAAACAACATCTCCCATAATTTCTGGATCTTCTTTCTATATTTGAGATTTTATTTCTTGGTACAAATTAGTTATTTGAGATTTAATTTCTTGCTACAAATTAGGTTCTGATCATGTCGAATTGCCTCTCCTTTAACAACCCAATGGATTTGTTTCTTTAAGGTGTAATATCCATATTGCTGATCCTTTACTCGTTACATATATATATGGATTTGTGGCGCTATGGAATAAGGCCGCCTTGGCCTCTATATTCAAAGCATTTTGCCTACTAATCAATTGCAAATCCAAAGAATTTCACGTATGATCTAGTCGTTCAAAGTCTAGATAGCATGAGAGAAGCTTCTTTCTCCATATCATAATTAAGATAGTCATAAACCATGCTTGCTTGCTCTAATTTACAAAACAAAATAAAATAGGAAAAAAATTGTTGCCGAAGAAATAAATAAAGACTACGAGGAATGCTACTCTTCGTTCTAATTCTGAGTATCTTCTTCTATCAACTACTTAAATCCTGACAATTGTTTAAAATCTGTTACATGAGTATTAATTATATTGAAAGGATATAATTAATATACATGAGTACTTGACTGATAGAGATCATTGTACTAGGAAGTGATTCAAACATTCAAAATCCCAATAAAAAATATATATCTTATGAACCGCCGGTTACACTCCCATTGAAGATTTCAATTGTATCTCCATTCCCAACATGGTGCCACCGAAATGATCTATCATCATCCATTACATTCTGCTCATAAATGAAAAAATAACCCTCTGGAGGAAGATGAAAGTGTAGCCTCTGTTGCAATTTCTGCAGCTCCTTCCTTAGCTCCCCAACATTATCCGATGCATTCACCTCTACCGGAATCTTCTTCGTCCCACATTTTGGCAACACCATTAGCTTTAATTTCTTCGAACCCGTCGTAGTAGGCCCAGATCGTGTTGCTGTCATAGCAGCAGTTGGGGACCCTTTAAAACTGACATCGATATCTGAATTATCCGAAAGTTCATAATCACGTAAGGTTCTATGGTCTTGTAATTCAATACCGCTTGAGTGAATCACCAACCTGTTGGCTGGTACAGCTTCCATTTCTTGTATCTTTTCCTTTAACCGTCCAATCGTGTCGTTTACGTCCATTTCTATAGGGACGTGAACTTTGGACATCGGCATCTTTACGATGAATTGGATTTTCTTGGGCTGCGAGTAGTTCTCAATTATCTCGACAGGACTGGCTTTATCGGAATCGGGAGTGACAACGAGCTGAATGTGGGAGTTTTGGAGGATTTCGGAGTGCTCCACATTGCGGTCGTCTTGGAGGACATGGCCTTTGAAGATTAGGATTTGCTTGTGAATGGGTATGCCTTGGTATTTTTGTACCTTTTCTTTGATCTCTAGGACAGAGTCGAAGAAACCCACTTCAATGGTGAATGGTTTTCCTCTCTGAGGCTCAAAAACCACATCCATTGTTGGATAACAAGGAAAGGAGAGGTGGGTTTTTCACTGTGTCAGACACAGTTTGTGCATGCACGTATGGGTTTTGGGAAAGAGAAACAAAAAATTTGAATGATGGGATTGTTGTAACAGTACCCGATATTATCTAACTAACAGCCTACATGTGTGGTCATTTTGGTTAAATTTTCCTTCAAATACGTTCGAGAATATAAGACAAAAGAAAATGCTATATATACTTATAATTTTACACATAATCATGCGTGGTGACCTGAATATATAACACTACACTACTCTACTCAGGTAAGTGGATTTATTTGACACTGAATACCCAATTAGTACTTCGTAGTTCCCAACGCGTCTTGCCTATGAGAAAATAAATCTGGTTACATTGACCTTCAAACACAGGTTATTGAGGGCCATGGATGAGATTAAACACGTGTAGCCAAAGATCTTTCGGTAAGCACTTTTGTTTAATTATTATTTTGCTGCAATTTTGGTAGTCAAAGCCACCACGTATTGATTTATGTAATAGTAAAAATATATCGAAGACAATTTTGAAAAAAGCCACCACGTATTGATTTATGTAATAGTTAAATAAACAGTATCCGATATTGTCTAACTAGAGTCGAGATTCGTGGTGATAATGCCTAAATTCCCTTCATATTGGTTCTGAAATAGAAGAGAGAATTTCACCCAAATATTCTCATCCAACGGGCGACTTTATCAGTGCCAGCATGAGAACAAAAAGAAACAAGATGGCTGAGTAGTCACTAAAAGGGGAAATGCATGAGAACTAACCAGGGAAGAGTAAGCAACTATGAATAAATACAAGAAATTATCGTTGCATTTTCTGCTATGATTGATTCACGTTATCTTAACCACACCTTACAGAGAACTAATGAGCGAGCCACTTGCCAACAAAGGATTTATGCATAAAAATAATTAGAAAAACTCATCTAAAATGAGTACAAATCTAGAATCATGGAGTCGACGACCCCATTTTATGATACACATCAAATGAAGATCGAGAACCAAAAATCAAGAAACACTAATGAAGTTCCTTGTATATACATTAAAGATGTCAGGAATCTTGAATAGAATACAGCTGTACTTGTCGCGGCCAAACTTGACCATAAACATCTTTCTTAGTATATCGCCGGTCCCAAGACCAGGGTACGTCTGCAGAGGAGATAACGGAGTTTAGATATATGTGACCCAAAAACAATGCAATGGATGAGGAACAGAGCAGGACCTTCAGGAGTGTATGGTTGAGGAGGGAGTTCATAAGGTATAGGCAATCGAATTACTTCAGATGTTGGGTCAGACTTCCTACTTCCTTGCCAAGTTAGGGTAACTTGTGTCGTTCCTGGTACTTCAGAATTTTCTAATAATCTGCTCTTATCCTGAAACTCACAGAAACTTTCTTTTGGCCAAGATTCTTCCTACCAACACTGAATATGGCAGTGCAAATTTAAAGGCAGTGATGACTAAAGAACTCACAAGCTAGGATGTAGTCATTACCTCCATTACATCACCATTACTTGTACAAGAAAATTCAGAACCGTGTCTTTCAGTAGAAGATGGTAAAAATAGCACTCCCAGCTGAAATGATAACAAACAAGAAATGGTAGAATTACAATGTCAATACTTCAGTTGGAGCAAATAGTAGGAAAAGACTCAATGATTTGCAACAGGACCGAGACCTATAATTAATGTAGCGTTCATCTATATCTGAACCTAATAGTTCAAATAGCACCAATACCGATATACATACCTCATAAGATCGGATCATCAACTGAGTATTATTTTTCTGGAGGGCTCCCCAGGCAGCTTTGCTAAGATTTGCTGAAGTCAGCAAAAACCAACTGTTGGGGAAAAGTACAGGCTCATAGTTCATGCTTAACATATAATAAATAAGCACAAATAATAGGCAAATACGAACACTTACGCGAGTTGCTGACCATTATACCGGGTGTATGTCTTTATATGTGGCATTGCACGACTGGAATATTGACAAGAATCATTGTAGATCTAATTAAGAAGTATACTTCAAAAGAAACAAAACAGAAAAAAGCAGGAACATCAAGTACTATGAACCAGTGTGCCAGACATTATGACATATCTATAACACGTCTTCACACCCCCCACCCATAAAAACGGGGGGATGTATAAAATATGGATGGTTTCTTCAGTTAAAAGTTCAGTAAATGCTCTAAAGTAACAGAATGATAAGTAAATAGTACAAACTTTCTCTAGTAATAAGAGATACACACCAGCGACCGGTGTGGCCTGCCCTCCACTTTGCCCAATACTTCTTCAAGAATTCTTTCTCCACATTCTTCAGTGGACTTGGAATGGCATTTCCAGCTGCATAACCCTGGGGAGAAAGAACCCGTGAAAAAAAAACATTCAGAAAGTATAGAAATGGACTGATTGATAAAACTCATAAGCAATGTATACTCTAAAATTTGCACGACAGAACTGGGGCTCATCCCTTTCTGTCACAATTATTTTCTTGATAAACAAATTGTCAAAGTCAGTCAACTTGACTCATCTTTTGTGAGTTCAAAATTACTTGATTAGGCCCTGCATATTGGAGCATGAGTAATGAGAACTCCATGTATTCAGATTATATCCACTTTCAAAATGCTATAACACGAGATCATTAGTTGAAAAGAATTAAGGTATATAGATTCACGTTATTTTTCTTTTTCTCTTCCAGGAAGACATATACAATTGATTTTTATGATATCTGAACAAGTTTGACAGCTAGGAACAATGATGTGGGGCTTTGAGTATTGAGGATTTTCGCCCAATAAGTTTGGTTGGCAATGTCTATAAGATTATTTCAGAGGTTCTTGCTAATCGGCTTAGTCCAGTGTTGGAAAATATTATCTCCAAGCCTCAGAATGCTTTTATTCGTGGGAGACATATACTTGATTCGGTGCTCATTGCAAATGAGAGTTTAGATGCTAGATTGCGGGAGGGAAGTCCAGGTATTCTTTGCAAGCTACACATGGAGAAGACTTATGATCATGTGAACTGGGATTTCCTTTTGTATTTGTTGAAGAGGTGTGGTTTTGAAGATAGGTGGATTTCTTGGATGCGTCATTGTATTTCAACGGCCCATTTTTCAGTGCTAGTTAATGGCACTCATGCTGGTTTTTTTGATAGCTCGAGGGGTTTGCAACAGGGTGATCCGTTATCTCCTCTTCTTTTTGTCATAGTTATGGAGGCGTTGAGTAGGATGGTGCAGGCTACTGTTGGTGGAGGTTTTTTTATCTGGTTTTCAGGTGGGAAATGGCTCTGGTAGCCCTTGTATCATTTCACATCTCCTTTTAGCAGATGACACTCTTTTTTTTGTGAAGCGGGAGTCAGGTCCAAACTTTACGTGCATTATTACTTTGTTTTGAAGCAGTGTCAGGGCTTAAGGTGAACCTTGGCAAGTCTGAGATGGTTTCGGTGGGTGTGGTTCCTAATATACGCAGTCTAGCAAGTCTTCTGGATTGCAGGGTGTCCTATTTCCCAATGAAATATTTGGGCCTTCTGCTAGGTGCTACTTTCAAGAGTAGAGCAATATCGTATGGGGTGGTAGAGAAGATAGAGAAAAGGTTGGCTAGATGGAAACGGGTGTATTTATCGAAAGGGGGTCGTCTCACTCTTATCAAGAGCACCCTCACTAACCTTCCTACTTATTTTTTTTCTCTCTTTCCTATGCCTGCAGGGGTGGTGAATAGGATTGAGAAACTCTTTTAAGGCTTTTCTATGGGGGGAGGCATAGGGGAGGAGAAGAAATTTCATTTGGTTAATTGGAAGACAGTATGTTCTCCAGTTGTGAATGGGGGATTGGATGTTTGTAATTTGAGAACTTTTAATAAAGTGTTATTGGGGAAATGGCTTTGGAGATATCATTTGGAAGGGGGATCTTTGTGGAAGGAAACTATAGATGCTAGATATGGTGTTGCTTGGGGTGGTTGGTGTTCCAAAGAAGTGAGAGGGGGGCATGGAGTGGGGCTATGGAAGTTTATAAGGAAGGGGTGGACAAGTTTTGTAAATCATATTCGTTTTGTTGCAGGTGAGGGCAACCGAATCAGTTTTTGGCGAGACGTGTGGTGTGGAGATCATGCATTAGAAAGAGTGTTTCTAACTTTATATCGTATTGCAGTTAATAAGGAGGCTTCAGTGGCGGATGTGCGGTTGTTTGCTCATTGTTCGCATCAGTGGAATATTCTGTTTAATAGGGATATTCATGATTGGGAATTATCTATGGTTTCAGACTTTTTCAGCTTGCTACACTCCTTAGGGTCTACTATGGCACAACATGATAACTTGAAATGGAGGTTTCAGGATCACAAGAAATTCACAGTAAATGCGTATTACAGAATTTTGATTACACAGGATCACACCTCATTCCCTTGGAGGAACATTTGGAGATCTAGAGTTGCTTTCTTTGTTTGGAATGCTGCCCTTGGGAAGATCTTGACCATGGACAACTTGAGGAAGAGAGGATATGTTGTGTTGGATTGGTGTTACATGTGTAAAAAGAATGGAGAATCGGTAGATCATCTTTTACTACATTGTAACGTAGCGAGAGGGTTGTGGGATGAGATTTTTCGAAGGGTTGGTGTGGCTTGGGTAATGCCTAGGAGGGTGGTGGATTTGATGGGTTGTTGGAGAAAATTGCAGGGCAGTCATCAAGTGGCAGCAGTTTGGAGAATGATTCCGTTATCTATCATGTGGTGTATTTGGACGGAAAGGAATACGCGCTGTTTTGAAGACAAGGAATGAACAATGGTGGAGCTGAAGAATTTTTTTCTACATACTTTATTGCTTTGGTTTTCTGCTATTGTATTAAATGGGGATGATATTCATGAATTCTTATCCTTAGTTCATCACTCTTAGAATGTATTTAGGTGTTCTATTGTATACTTCCTGTATACTAGGTACATGCCTATTTCATTCACATCAATAAAGTTTCTCTTACTTATAAAAAAAAAAAAAAAGGAACAATGATGTGTCAGCATCACAAGATCCTTGTATTACAATTTTTTGAAATGTTCAACAACAGGTATTCTTAGGATTCAACCAAACTCAACCCTTACCTCAATCAAGGAAATTATTTAGACAATTTCAGAATACAAGGTGTTGAGTTGGTTGGCCATTGATTTTACATGGGCTGTAACTCTTCTGCATTCATCAAGCATGAAACTGTCTGTCTAGAATGACTGCTGCGACAACCAATACTCAACAACCAATGTCCAAAACCTGGAAAGGGTTTTGGAGGAAACCTTACTCTAACAAGCAATAAGCTCAACCTGAATAACCTACTTGGTAGTACCTCTAAAGAGCATCTGACATCTTCCACAGTAGGCCATATAATGCGTGGTTCCCCAAGACCAAGTAGTGTTTTATCTTCTGAGAAGCCCGATGACATGGAGGAAGCCAGCTCAGCCAGCCACTTCTCATCCAAAGAACCGAGGGAAGAGAACTGCAATAATACAGCATAATTATAAATCATCAAAATATCCATTGCAAACATTTATGCACATAAAAAATTCAGCAGAAAGGAATTGAATGAAAAGACTTGATTCAGAACAGCATAAAACAGGAAACCAAATGAAGGAAAACTTCAACAAATACCATGATCTCTTATTTGATTTATTCACCTACTAACTGAGAACCAATAGGATTGACATCCATTGTCAGGAACCACATCCACTGGCAGGAACCACGTGACCATCATACTAGTCAAGAATTCTAACTATACCTGATAAGCAAGTGGG
Organism: Juglans mandshurica; assembly: GCA_022457165.1. Lineage (NCBI taxonomy): Eukaryota > Viridiplantae > Streptophyta > Magnoliopsida > Fagales > Juglandaceae > Juglans > Juglans mandshurica. The sequence goes on from CM039626.1 coordinate 25,987,165, forward strand.
GACTTTTTAAATTCTTTATCAAAAGTACACTCCTGGAGAACAGTTCGTAGCTTCATGTGTCCCCACTTCTTCATATTGGTACCCCTGTGATATCCAGGAACAGATGCAATCAATCTGACCTGAAAAATGTGCAAGTAGTTTTATATGTCCACATATAATGATATCCTTTTCTTTTTTTTTTTTTTATAAGTAATAAAGATTTTATTCATACGAATGAAATAGGCATCGCCCGTGTACACAGGAAGTATACAAAAGAAAACACCTAATTACATTCTAGCTAAAGAAAGAAAGTCATGGACATTGTTTCCATCAAGTACAATGGCTGAAAACCATAGCATTAAAGTGCCCATAAAAAATTTCTGAAACTCCTCCATTGTGCGCTCCCTATCCTCAAAACATCTCTCATTCCTCTTGGACCATGTGCACCACATGATACACAACAGGATCATCTTCCACACTGCCGCCACTTGGGGACAGCCTTGAAGCTCCTTCCAACAAGCCAATAAATCCACCACCCGCGAAGGCATTACCCAAGTAATATCCATTCTTCGAAAGATCTCATTCCATAACCCCCTCGTGACTTACAATGCAAAAGTAAGTGATCTACAAATTCTCCCTTTTTTTTGCACAAGTAACACCAATCCATCACTATGATTCCCCTCTTTCTTAGATTGTCCGTAGTCAAGATCTTCCCAAGAGCGGCAGTCCATAAAAAGAAAGCTACCTTAGAAGGCACCCGTGATCTCCAAATCCTCTTCCATGGAAATGATACATGGCCTTGGGTTGACAACATCTTGTAGTAGTTCCTGACTGTACATTTTTTACTACCATTAGCCCTCCACTGCAACCTATCCTCTTGAGCCGTAATATTTCCCATAGAATATAGCAACCTGAAGAAATCAGAGACAGCCTACAGTTCCCAATCATGAATATTTCTATTAAAATATTCCACTAGTAAGATCCATGGGAGAATACCCTCATATCTCCAACAGAGGCCTCTCTATTAGCTGCAATACTATAGAGTGCTGGAAATCCCTTGTATAAAGCGCACTCTCCACACCAAACATCATGCCAAAATCTAATTCTGGAACCATCTCCCACCACGAATCGTATGTGACTTTCGAAGCCCTGCCAACCTTTCCTAATAAATTTCCATAATCCCACACCATGTCTCCCTCTTACTTCCTTAGAACACCATCCTCCCCACCCCTTCCCATGTCTAGAATCAATAATCTCCTTCCATAGTGTGTTCTCTTCTAAGTGGTACCTCCATAACCATTTGCCCAATAAAGCTTTATTGAACATTCGCAAATTGCAAATCCCCAATCCTCCATTCGGAATAGGAGAACAAACCTTGTTCCGGTTAACTAAATGGAATTTGGTTTCCTCCCCCATTCCCCCCCCCCCCCCCCAACAAAAAAGACCGGATTAATCTCTCAATTCTAGTCGCCATCCCTGCAGGCAAAGGAAAGAGTGAAAGGAAAAAAGTGGGGAGATTGGTTAATGAACTCTTAATTAAAGTAAGTCAACCCCCTTTTGATAGATACATCCGTTTCCACCCAACAAGCTTCCTCTCTACTTTCTCCACCACCCCATCCCAAATGGCTCGAGCCATAAAATTGGCCCCCAGCGGAAGACCCAGATAGTTCGTAGGCAAAGATGACACCTTGCAATCCAACAACCGCGCCAAGTTGTTAATATTAGGCACCGCAACCATCTCGGATTCACTAAGAGTAACCTTAAGCCCCGACACTGCTTCAAAGCATAGCAAAAGAGCTCGCAGAGATTGAATCTGACCAGGATCCGCATCACAAAATAAGAGTGTATCATCTGCAAATAAAAGATGAGAGAGTGAAGTAGTACCATTTGTGCCATTACCCACAGAAAAACCGGATAAAAAACCTCCACCAACAGCAGCCTTCACCAACCACCCCAGTGCCTCCATAACAATGACGAACAAGAGAGGAGGCCAGGAATCCCCCTGCCTCAAACCACGTGAGTTGTTAAAGAATCCAACAGGAGTACCATTAACTAATACTAAAAAACGGACGGTAGATATACAACAACGGATCCAAGAAATCCACATGTTACCAAAACCACACCTAACAAGCAAGTAAAGAAGGAAATCCCAATTCACATGGTCATAAGCCTTTTACATGTCAAGCTCACAAAAAATACTTGGGACGTCTTCCCGCAACCTATGATCCAAGCACTCATTGGCAATAAGCACCGAATCCAGGATCTGTCTCCCCCTAATGAAGGCATTTTGAGGCTTAGAGATAATATGTTCCATCACTGAGCTAAGCCTATTTGCAAGGACCTTGGAGATAATTTTATAAACTCCACTCACCAGGCTTATGGGGCAAAAATCTTCAACTACCTTAGCCCCATGTTTCTTTGGAATAAGAGCAATGAACATCGCATTTAAGCTTTTCTCAAATTTATGGAAAGAATGGAATTCTGCAAAGACCTGCATAATATCACATTTTACTACATCCCAACAAGCCTAGAAGAAACCCATCGAGAAACCATCTGGGCCCGATGCCGTGTCCTTCACCATGTTACTAATAACCTTGCAAACCTCCTCTTCCTCAAATGCCCTTTCCAACCCATTAGCACTTTGTGCATCAATAGACTCGAATGGCAAGCCATCAAGTTTTGGCCCCAGGCATACCGGCTCCGAAAGGAGGTTCTCAAAATGCTGCACAATATGAATTTCCAAATCAACAGAGGATGAAAGCACTTGGGTACCTGAGTGGAGTGACTCAATAGTGTTACTGCGTCGATGTGAATTCGCCACTTTATGGAAGAATTTCATACATTTATCACCCTCTTTTAACCAAAGGGCCCTAAATTGTTGTCGCCACGAAATCTCTTCCATCAATAGCACCTTCTCCAGATCAGTTACAATCGCTCTTTTTCTAACAATGGCCTCCTCTGAGAGGTCTCCCGTCAATTCCCTGTTCTCCAAATCTTGTAATTCCTCCATAAGAGTATTCTTTTGATTGTCAATGCTACCAAACACCTCCAAATTCCACTTCTTTAGATCTTGCTTCAAAGCTTTGAGCTTACAGCTAGAATGAAACTGAGGTTGCCTGTAAACATATAAGAGGACCACCAAGAACGCACCTTCTCTACAAAACACCTCCGTCGCTAACCACATATTTTCAAACTTGAATGGTCTGCATCTACCAATAATACCTCCACAATCCAAGACAATAGGAAAATGGTCGGAGCACACATGGGGCAACCGTTTCTGAGAAAGATCAGGAAAGTACGCCTCCCACGACGGGGAGACAAGGAACCTATCCAATCTCGACCATCCCCGACCATTAGACCATGTGAACTCTCCTCCGAGAAGCGAGAGATCCATAAGATCTAAATCAAAAACAAACTCCGAAAACTCCTCCATAGCTGTCGAGTGGCGGTGAGTCCCCAAACGCTCGCTGGGAAAACGAACAATATTAAAATCTCCCCCCACGCACCACGGCACCTCCCATAAATAAATAAGACCCGCCAACTCCTTCCATAGTCGCCTCCTCTCATTATCCAAATTCGGACCATAACTACCCGCAAAGGCCCATTCCCATCCATCAATCGTATTTTTAAAACGACTAGCAACCGAAAAATTTCCAACACATTCCTCAACCGACTCCACCACTCTTTTGTCCCACATTAAAAGAACCCCCCCGGACACACCCAACAACGCCAAATAAGACCACCCTACATATGGACACCCCCACAAGCTACGAATTATTCTTCTATCGACTACCCTCAACTTAGTTTCTTGAAAGCACACTACATCCACTTTCCATGACCTCAATAAAGATCTTATATGCAGACGTTTATTGCAGTCATTCAGCCCCCTCACATTCCATGATAATATCTTAGGCTTCATAGTTATAAAGAGTGCCCCTCCCTTTCAGTCTATCTCTACCACCCCCCCTTCTTTAGCTTCATAGTTGATAGTGCAAGAAAGCCTTTTAAGTTCCCTGTCTCGCTTCGTGGTCGACTTCGAACGACTATTTTCAATAGCAATAAGAAGGGCTCTAAATTGATCCTCATAGCCTATACAAGAAATACCAGAGCAGAATGCATCTCCTCCACCTGCTTAAAGACCCAATCCGATGCAGATAAATCCAGGTTAGGGGAAATTGTGCATAGAGGAGCAGGTTCCTCCATCCCCTCAACAGAAGGCCCATTGACTAGACTAGTCACTACCAAAGCTGACTCTTGATCCCACAACTGAGGCTGAAACTGAGTTTTCATGTCCATCGGCACCCCTTCAGAAAGAAAGACAACCATCTGCGAAGGAGATGAGACTACTACTACCCTTGAGGACTCACCTAATTCCATCGGCCTGCTCTATGGCTCCATCGGCCTGATCTGTTGAGGAAAAAACAAAGAAACTGCTTCACACGGCGCCTCCAGAGGAGAAAGAATAGTCGTCGGCAGTGGAAAGGGTGCCACGACTGCCGTAGAAAGCCCAGCAACCTCAGTCGACCCATTATGTGCATGACCCAGCTCGGCACAACCACTTACGGTGGCGCAAATATTCATACCAGCTTCGGTATTTCCAACCATCGGGGCTAATACGGTCACCGGCAACGGAACCAGGGGGGACAACCGTCGAAGGCCCACCAGCCTTCGTCGACCTAGTTTGTGCCAGACCCAGCGCCTCCATCTCACGTGAGCCACCACTTTGAACATTTCCACCAAATGCCTCACCTGAGCTACCACTTTGAACACGCTCCGACGGAGGTGTCACTACCTTCGCCGAAAACTCTGGAGCCTTCGCTGACACCGGAGCAGGGCCCCCGCCGCCCTCGATGCAAGCCACAGCTGCGGGTGGAAATGAGGCCCCGCGCCTCCTCCACATAGGCCCCATGGGTCTAAGGTCTACCCTGGAAGACCTGGGCCCATTGGATGGGCCCTTCCCCTTAACAGGCCCAGAAAAGGGACCAACTTCAGGCCCATACGGGACTGCCTTGGTCTCCTTACCCTTTGGCTGACCCTTGAGCTCCTGGCCCTTTAACTGCCCAATAACAAGCCCATTACCCGTACCAGAACTCAAATCCCACCCCTGATCCTCAACGCATCGTTTCAGCCAAGAAATATTACATTGCAATACCCCCATCTGCGTTTGCATATCAGACAAAACCTGCATGATATTTTCCTTTTGAAGGCCAACAAATCTCCTGCCAACCTCCTCACGTCCCTGAGCACCTACCACAACAATGCTACAGTCATCCCCACTAGCCTCCCTCCTGTCCACAGTCCTTGATATTTGGAGTACGACTGAGGAGTTTTCAAAATTGGTGGTGCCTGCCCACCGAAACAAGTGGTCTCCCTTAAAACCTTAGCAAGTTTCCTCCATCCCCTCCCATCTCTGTCATCTGGGACAAAAATACAGTTTTGACGCCCACCCCCTCGATGCTCTTCCAGTGCCATGAATGCACCTTGAACATTTGAGCACCTCTGCACAGTGAAGCCCCTGTCCCCTTCACGATGACTAGCATAAAAACCCTTTCTCCTTGCATTCACGCCATCCTCCAGGACTCTGCAGAGCCACTGTGCCGTGGCTAACTCCATCTTCATGCTTTTCACAAACTTCCACCCTCTCTCTGTAAGGATCAGCCATCAACCCTCCCTAGAAATCTCAAAAGATTTAAGTTCAATGGCAATGGTTTTCCCATGCACCATTTCTCCTTCCAACCAATCACAATTCAGACTTTCAACCAATCATGAACACTATCCTAAACTAATTTCACTCGAAAAAGAATTCTGAGAAATAATGTGTACGGAGAGGATTTTCTCTCTCTAAGCATGTATCTTGATTAAGTGAAAGGATTTACTATAATGATATCCTAGACACAAGTAGATACTACTTTAACATCATATCCTCCCAACAGAAACTAAGAACAGAAAAAATATGACAGATTAGGGAATAAAAAATGTACCGCCGCATTGCTATAATCAAACTTCCTAAAGAAAGTTGGATTGATATTGAAGTTTCCAAGGGCTGGTAATTTGACAGAGAATTCAGGCCACTGCATCAGTCAACCAACGAAAAAGACAAGATTATTACACTTAATCTAGATGGCAGCATCAATAAACAGAATACAAAGCCTCTCACAGGTAAGCAAAACTCCAAATCTACTGGTTGGACAAGCATATGACGTGGAAGGTGCACTGTAAGTTTTTGAAAGAGAATAAGCTGAGAGCATAAACAAATAAAACGCCCCAAGGCAAAAGCAAGGAAAGTTAAAGGAATAAAAAGAAAGCGTAAGATTTATCACATAGTTGAGGAAGTCCATTACATAGACATTATTTTCACTGCAGAGAGCACAGAGTAAAAAAACAGGGAATGGTAAGAGATTCATGACATCACTTCTATGTCAACATCATCTCAAACAACTAGGAGAAATACACAGGAACTTCATCAAGAAAGCCAAACAAGATCTTTAGGACACCATCTTCAACGTAACAAATTATATGTGTTATTACCTTCAAGGCACTGAGATAATCAATCAAGTCATTTTCAAATCCACACCCTTTGTTTGGGCTATTTTGATCTTTCCATGGGAAGTCTTGCATCCACAAACCTTGACTTTTGTTGTTCCAATCTACATATATTAAATTTGCTGTGTGTACAATAATCCTCACTCCCTTAGGATAGACAAGAATCATGGCCTTTGAATGGTGAGTCCCAAATGAAATTGGTAAGGGTGGTTTATGCAGAATCCAGTTTGCAGGCTTATTTCTCTTGAAAATAAACAGAGTAATGAAGTTAGTGTCTGCCCACAAAAATAAACCCCCAATGCATAATGGACATTGATATTCATTAGAATAAAAGTAAACCTTCATATGATCCAATGTGCCATCACCTTCTCCATGAACTACCAATACATGAGGGATTTTTGCAAGTGCTGGACATGCTACACACACAAAAACAAAAAAAAAGCATAAAAGAATGCACAACTACACAAACGTCTGTATGCATTGGACCGCACCAAAATGCAATCATTAAATAGCTAATAAGATGAGCTTATGACAAAACTACAACAGGAACCATATCCATTAAAGCATCTTAGTTCAAAATGAATAACCTAAAGTGTGAATATTACTTCTAATATTGGCAATTACAACTAAGATACCTATATGTGTAGCAGTGAAATACAACCTATAAACAAATCTATTAAAAGCATCAGTAAAAAAGGCAATTCTCTCTTATCAATAAAACTACCAGGTAATAACCCCATAACCAAGGGCAAATTAACAAGTACTCCAATCTGAGTGCATAACTAAAGAGTGATACAAACATGCAAATAAATTTACCTTTGGTTCTTTCAACTCGAAACTGAGACAAGGGAATTGGATACAGATTTCAGACATTATCGGTGAACGTACATACTTTATTTACATACTTCAAAGAACTTAAATACCTATTTCTCAATAGATTTCTTTCAGTGCAAGATGTTAACCCAGTCTAGCTCAGACAGACAGGAAAGTGGAACTAAACCAAGGATAACAACCAAAGTGAATAGAACTCACCAGGTAACAACCAGTCGATGTCTACCATGTAATTTGAAAGCATAGCGATGCGAATATCCCCCTACCAAACAAACAAGAAATCAGATAATTTGCATGCAAATCAAGTCAACAATCAAATACTAGTGTTTTAGACAATCCATTATTTCTTTCAAAGTGATAAAAGCACCAAAGATTAATTTGGAAAATTCTCCTTGAAAATAACGCACAAAACTCTACGAATTAAGCACGTAGATACTGGATATGCAAAATTTTAAATGTTGGTTTTTTTATTGGTGAATGTTGTAACCTGAATCACATCACTTAATGAAACACAAGAGGTGTTTGCCCATGCTGGCAGCTCTTTCACTTGCAAGAGCCGAAAAGTCCAAGGTAACTTATCATTAGAGACATGAAAATGTCGGATAGCCATCTCATTACTCTCTCCCTTAGACTGGGAGTGCCCTGAATTTCCAATCTGTAAGATTCAAACCAAAGTAAGCCAGAATGTTTCTAGCAAAAACCAAAAATACGGAAACTGTTCCCAGTTTTTGTTAAGAACAGAAATCAAATAAATGCCAAAAGTGTAAATAAAAGCACTACTAAAACAAATGCAAATACAACACCTGAGATTTGGTACCAAAGGATATGCGTTCAGACGTTTGATGCGGCCTCCTTCGACATGGTTCCTCTCCTTTACCAAACTCTCTTGCTTCATTCCTCTTATGGGTCTGACGCAAAGGTGCGTTTTCGTCACCACCTGACGATACGTACTTGAAAAAATGATGCCCTGGAATCAGCTCTATAATAGCACCGTCTGAAATGGTAGCGCTTTCTTGAGGACACAGCTTCCTTCTCTTATTCTCGGAATTGACCACAATGGGATTCGTACCCTCCTAAAACATTCCACCCAAATAAACCAATCGAGCACAACAATATAAATTTACGGAAATAGAGTTGTCTTTGAGCAGAAGTAAAGGGCTACTCACCACAAACAAGTTGGCGGAGGAGCCATCGGCGGAAGCGGTTAGAGTGATGTGCTTGCGGCTGAGCCGCTTGTCGGGCACTGGAAGGTTGTTGCGGCCAATCAAGTTTGCTCCTTCAGAGAGGGTGAGCTTTGGGATTGAAGCGTCTTCGACAAGATTTTGCATAAGCGGAACCAAATATCCAATCTATTATGTGTAACAAAACGAGATTGTTATTATCATTTTTTCAATCGAGATATCATTTACACATGCTAATGGTTACTGAAGTTTCAGAGAAGGGAAGGAAAGAGGACCTGAGACGGAGCCATTAGAGAATGCTTGGTAGCATGAGATCGAAAGAGCCCCGGAGAGGATTTTGGAAGCGTATCGTTGGGGAAACGGAGAAAATCGAGCGGGTACGTTTGGGTAGTCAGAAGTGTTGAGAATGTTTGTAAATAGTTATGAGTAGAGATTGGAGTGAGTTCGTGGGTTCCAATGAGAGTATTTTGAGTTGTTTGAATGTGTGAAGTATGTTGAGTTGTTAATTTTTAAGTAGGTAGTTGAAAAATGTGTGGGTCCCATAAATATTATAGTGATTTGATTTTTAGTAATAAATATTATAAAGATTTTATTATAGTGATTTTTTAATATTAATAAATATTATAATGATTTTATTTTTAATTTATATATAATAGTAATTAATATATAATAGTGATAAATATTATAATAATTTTATTTATATATATAATAGTGATAAATATTATAATGATTTTATTTTTTATTTATATATTATAGTGATTTTATTTTTTATTTATATATAATAGTGATAAGTATTATAGAATGTTTGTGAATAGTTATGAGTAGAGATTGAAGTGAGTTTGTGAATTCCATTAAAAGTATTTTAAGTTGTTTGACATCTAAAATATTTTGAAAAGTATGAAAATACTTTAAAAGTTTTGAGGATAGTACCCAAACATAGCAAACTGCAGTGGCCAAGTGGGCTCGGGAGCCAGGAGTGCTGTGTTTTTTTTTTTTAATAATTCTTACAGTGGTAAGTCTCCTGCGCTTCTTAAATCAAAAGCGAATAAATTTATAATAGAATGTGATGTTTATTTTATTAACTTTTCATTATTTTCACTGATTATATAAGTGAGTATGGTATGATATGATGTTTTATAATAGGATAAGAATATTATATGAGTAATTTTATTGTCAAGTCAATGTATAGAATACAGTATCCACATTACTTAAATGATAATATTTGATTTGTAAAAGTTAAATTTTAAAACTTATCTTCTAAATCAAACTATGTCATCTAAGCATTTTATTAAGTGTACTCTACACAGGCTTGAGAATATAATTTTTCTATATATTTTAAGAGTATTTAATAATATATTTTCCAGTAACCACACCCTGTCGGGTTTTTATTATATTTTCTTTGTTCTTTTTCTATTCCCCCTTCCTTCTTAAATGAAATGAATGAATGATATATGTTTTGTCTGGACAAAGAAGTTAGAGGATTAACAATTTCGCCTCCATGTGTCTCTCGCCATACAAATGTTACTTGTATACATCGATGTGAGAAAACTGACGAAAAATAGGGGGAAATGGGCAACCATCGTACTTCGACTCGCCAACAGAACAAAATTCGGTATGCGCATTTAAAAAAAAAAAAAAAAAAAACATAACAGGCTAATAGCAATATAATTGCCCTCCCAATAATCGGTTTAAAAAGCATCATCATCAAATATATGTCAGAAGCGAAACAAAGAGAGGGAACAAGCCTGCCAAGTTACCTCAGCATGCCATGCCACCCACCAAGATCAGTTTGTAGAACTTCACATCAAGATCTATTGACCCATTAAACCAACTACACATAAGCTCACATCTGAGATTCTGAAGGCTTATGGTAAGTTGGAGGTTCGAAACAATTATCCTACTCTGCCTTTTTCCTAAAAACCAAATACTACTGTTTCTGTTTCTTCGCGCATTATGGCTAAACTCTTCCGTGTATGTTTGACTTGTATCAGAAGTTTGTCGTTGGTATTTCAGAGTATAGCAAAGCAAAGCCTGTTTATCTCCTTCGCTTTGATTCTTTCCGCATCTCGGATAGGTAGCTCTCCAAGTTGGATTTCTCCCATAAACGTCTTTGAACAAGATCTTCCTTTGTGGAGTCATCTGATAGAAACATACAAATATCTTAATTTCTAAAACTCTTTTAAGTTAAGGACCCTCTAGAGCACACAAGTACAGTGTGCAGGTGCAGTATCAACATGCGTGAAGTCTGGAAATAAAGTTTTTGATATATGTAAAATATCAAAAATTACTAAAGTCAGGAAAGACTGCAACCAACAAAAACATAATGGGGAGTTCTTGTATGGGTCCAGCCTTTTGTTTTTTCTCTCTCTCTCTCTCTCTCTTTTTCTTTTTTCTTTTTTTTTTTTTTTGGGGGGGGGGGGGGGTTGATTATAGATGATATGGTGCATAGTTGTTTGGCACACGATTAGCATATGTATATATAGATGCAAATTAGATCCAACGTACCAATATTTATCCACGCATCAAGTGGAACTCCAAGGGACCTTTGTGTAAGGTAAGATGCATCTTCCCAAGAATATTGAGCTTTTTTCACCTTGTATCTCCAAAACCAACAACCAGACCAAAACAATAGCTGGATCGGATAAAAATAAAATGCAAACATCAATTTTGGCTAAATAAGCTAAGATCAGCATCTATTCATGAACGAAATAGATCAACAAGAAACCATAGCCATTGCAGTTACTGTTGAATAATACATATTAAAAAAAGTTGAAGTAACAGCGCTACAACCTTTCCAATTGTATAAGGTAGGAGTAGGAAACGGACACCAAGAAGTCCCCAGATGGAGGGCTTTTCGGCTCCCTTTATCTGCAGGTCGAGATCTTTGCTGAAATCTTCGTCCATTTTTCTGCAATAAGAACACAGCCATTTTGTTGTTACCATAAGTTGAGAATCATAATATGCAAAGCCCGATACAAGGGGAGTACCCAAAGAATAATCCTAAAAAAGGACATGGGAGTATGAAAGGACGAGGTGCCACATTGATTGACACATCATCAAGAGAAGAAAAGGACATCCATGAAATCTTATTATTAACTCTCAAAGAACTTTTGACAGGGTCATACTTATTCGTCAGCTTGTGAGTCTTCTTCTTATTTGTAGTTCCTCCACTACGCTCAAGTTCCAAGGCTCGTAACCTATTTTTGTAAGCAGGCGTTTTCTTGACCATTTCCACAGCCTAGAAAAAGAAGAATTCAAAATGTCATAGGACTTGTCTGGGCATTTTAATATGTGATATTAAAAACAATTTTCATTGCAAAATAATCCCGACAAATACCCTGCATAATATAGACATGTTCTTATCCTACAGCTAACTTATATAACAAAATTTATACATTGTATATGTTCTATATATAGTTGAGTTTAAATGCTTACCACTACCATTCGTTGAGGTCTATCTATTCAGAAAAGACGAGAATAAAGAGTTCTTAAGTAACATCAAGTAACATCAGCCATGACAAGTAATCCACCAAACAATCTCACATAAAGATGCAATGTTTTCATATTTGAGGTATCAGATATCACAGTACCTGGTTATACCTTGTCCACTGATTGAGATACTGAAATCCAGAGAGAACCAAAAGAAGGCCGACAAGGACAGCACGGGGATCCTGGCAGGTACATGCATAAACCAACTTAAGGACATTTTGAATGGAATACAAACCTTAGTCAACTTACTGTCACATTTAGTTCTAAATGAGACAGAATACAGAGATACCAAGACGAATGAAAAAGTACTCACTGTTTTATGACCATAATATGCCTGATAGTAACGAGCTGTATTGTAAAATACCTGAAAAGAAAATGATGACAGTTACAATTTTTTCAATGAATATGTAAGGTTCAAATATTCTGCTATTCTAATTTTGGGGCATTCAAATATTTCCTCTACAAAATGGTAGGAAGAGAGGTGCTTATACAGTGGCAGGGAGCAAGTCCCACAACACCTTTGATGATCAGACCAAGATTTGTACCAGACATAGTCCTTCCTAGTCCAGATACAAAAGCGTGCCTTTACAACAAAACTTACACGAATGTAAACAACAGATGGTACTGGTTTACTACACTATTTTCATGAAGGTCATCAATATCACACAGATATTTTTTTTGATAGGGAAACCATTAACAAGAATATCACACAGATATTAACTAAAATAAAAGCTGAAAGAGGGAGAGATGCTATTTCTTTATGGGCAAGAGGGAGCAATGTTAATTAGAGAGGCTCTAGCACTAAATTATGTATGCTGACTCCCTCAAACTGCTTGATTTTATTGTAGACTACCACTGCAGTATAAGACCCGTACAGATTGAATACAATGTCACTAAGCTAAGGACTAAGCATATCAAGCACTATGTTCAAAGTTTTCTGTTGTATACTTCGTGTGTACATGGGCTTCGCCCATACATTCGTTTCTAATAAAATTACTTCTTACTTATCAAAAACAAAAAAAGGTTCAAAGTTTGCATAACAACTGTCACAACGTCTTTTTGTGGTAGATAAAAACATCTTATTGAAGGTAAGCAGTCTGTGCATAAACACTTTCAAACAAGGTTGGCTGTAACAAGCAGCAAACCAAAGCAACACATGAAAATATAATACACAGCACCCACACACGAACCATAACACTTAGATTGTTCGAATGCCTTGTAGCTTGTTTATGAATGGCCAAGTCACCTACTAAGGAATTATTCCAAGTCTCTAACAAAAAAGAGTTAGATAATGTTCTAATAAAATAATTATGGTCTTTTTACCTCCTCTGGATGTGCAATTGCATAATCGTATTGCTCCCGCGTCGCTTCGTCCTTCAAAATCTACAGCAGCAATAAGTTTTGCGTTTTCAGCACATATAAGCACAGAAAGTAAGGCAGCATATATAAACTAAACACAGCATCAAAACAAATTCAAAGGATAATTACTATCCGATTTGAACGAAAAAAATAGGAGTAAGATCTGCCGTACCTCATAGGCATTGGCAATTTTGACAAAGATCTTTTTCGATTCAGGATCCGGGTTTTTATCCGGGTGACTGAATTAAATCAAGATTAATAAATGAAATTCCAGAATTAGAATAAAACCGAAATAAATAAATAAATAAAAATAATAAAGGCATCACAAACTCACTATTTCAGTGAGAGCTTATAGTAAGCTTTCTTGATTTCCGAAGAATTGGCACTCTGTGAAACCCTAAAAACGCAGGCTAAAGATAGGTTAGAGAAGTAACAATGAGAGAAAAGTGGGGATAAAATGGGGATCGGAGAGGAAATTTAGGTGAGCTTGAGCTGACCCTAGGAGATCATAGCAATCGTCTTCGTCGCAGTAGATCGCCATTGATGGGGAAAGGAGAAGAAACGACATTAGAACGGACATGAGTGCGAACCACCGAATTGTTGCTGCTGGCGCCATCGTTTTTGCTCCGGAACAAAGACCCTCGAGATTTCCCTTTGAACATGCATCTCAAGGTCGGAGTTTCGAAAACGAGGGAGTCTGTGTAGCACGTGCGTTCCATTTCCACGTGGGAAGCCGCATTACCTGTTGACATAAATAAAATAAAATAAGAATAAGGAATTGTAATAGGGGGTGTTAATAATAATTGTAACAGGGGTGTTAAGTGCATTATAATCATTTTTAAAAAAATAAATAAATAAAAATTTTACTCTTTTTCAAAACGAATATACGATATTTATATACTTTATGACTGTAGGTTGTATTACTAAAAAAAAAAATATATATATATATATAGAACTTCTAAATTTGCACAAAAACCTTTCTGTATTTTTAATTTTAACATTTTAATCCTTAAAATTGAAAATATTTACAATTGACCGACTCCTCCCTTGAGCTTTCATTAGATTTGCTAAGGACGTGGCTTTCGGAATTGATATCAATGATTAACGAATCAGAATCCAACACGTGCTATAAAAATATTATGCCATCCACCTTATTAAAATATTTAAAAAATTAATTAAAAAGTTTAAAGTTATTTATTATATTTTATATAAAAAATTTAAAAAATTATAAATTATATGATTAATATGCTAAAATTGAAAACTCAGCGAGAAAGAAATATAAGTAATGATACTCTTCCAATCTTAGAGCACTCACAATAGCTTATTCATCTTATCTTTTAAAATATATCATCAAAACTCACTTTTTCTATTTTACATACTAACTTTTACAATATATCATACATCAGTTTATCTATTTTTTCTTCATATCATTTAAATATTATATGTTTAGAGAGAGAGGATCTGAAAAGAAAATAAAATAAATATAGAAGAATGTGAAAACAAGGACAAAGAGGGAAAATAAATTAATTAAAAAAGTTTACATGCATGAACAGGATTCTATAAATATAGAGAGATCACTGTATCAAAATGTAAAATATTTGTAAAATACAAAATCTGATGGAGTCCTCTTTTAACAACATTTCTTTATATTTTGAAGAAAACTCTATTTTACAAGAGCTGTTGGGAGTGCTTACAACTTACTTTAAACAAAGAGCAGTTATGTAAAGTTAAAGATTTAAATAAAAAACTTTAATATTTATTTAAAGTGGCGTTATTATACGAGTCATTCTACTCGTTATTCTTATATTATATTTAATTTTTTACATTTAATTTATTTATTTTGTTATAGTCTTACTAACCTAAATGAATTATTCTACTGATCATCTATACGCCACACATTTGGTAAGAAAAATTTAAAAAAAAAAATCATGTGCGGTATGTGGTGTAAAGATAATAATTAATATTTTTATTAATAAAATTAATAAAAATTCTATGTGTAGTCAATTTTGCTTACTCTTTGTGCACTCCACTAATGTGATTAATTATATTATTTTTTTAATATAAAATAACTGTTTTAGTCACTCACATCAGTAAAATGTATAAAGAATATACAAAAATAACTTTACGTAACATAACTTTAGAATTAATGCCGAGGTGGACCCCAAACCTGAATTGCTTGATTTGGGCCACTATTCGATTTGGTAGGTTTTGGCCCAGCCCTTTCAAGATGATTATTACATAATTTATATTAATATCTCGTTTATTTTCACAATTCATTTTAACTCATCTTATCTTATCTAATTATTACAATTTTCTCAAATTCTCACACAAAATAAAATAAATAATTCAAAATTTTCAAATTCAAAAAAAATAATAATATTAAAAAATATATATTCTAACAATATTTTATACAACTTTCAATTTTCATCTACTTAAAAATAAAATAAGTTATTTTAAACTAATGAAAATATTGTATAGAAATAGAATTTTAGGCACCAAATCTAGGTTTTAAAAAATCAATAATCGGCAGGCTTTGATTAGTGTATTCACGCCGACTAGTTATAAAATATATTAATATAATTTACATAGAATTATTTGATTTTTCTTGGTATTTTTGTAACCCTACAATGAATTGCACGACTTGGGCCCAACTTTGATTAGATAGGCCTAGGGCCCAGCCCTAACAAAGAGGATTTGTTTTGTTTTATTTTTGTCACGATTTGTATTATGTTTAGTTGGTAGTTGCGACAATTGGTCCATGAAGGCAGAAAAAGATAGTGTGTAACAATCGATGTTGAATGTATAGGGCCACTTAGGCACCAAATCTACTGTAAAAAGAAGAGAGAGAAAAATAATCAGTAATTGGCATGTCTTGGATTCGGATGAATCCGACCCAGATTTAACGGGCTCAACATCAATTGATTTGAATCTGTGCATGTCTGTCTGTCGGGTTTTAATAAATCCATCGATACTCCCATCACTTCTGCTTTTTATTCATTTTGAATGATTCATAATTTGAATCCCATCGCTTCTAATGTTCATTCAGACTTTTTCTGTGCGTTTGGAGGGAGAGAAAATCAACTTTTTCCTATGAAAAAACATGAAGACGAGACTCTAATTTTGGTGAAATTTGTCCCATACTCTTGTTCTTGGGGGTGTTTTGTGTAGTGACATCCGTGTGTTGATTATTGAAAGCTACCATGAAGTGATGAATTCCACGGCGTCGGAGTGTCCCTCACCAAGAGAGTCTATCATTTTTTTTTTACCTAAATGTGGCTTTTTTTTAGCATTTGTGTTATTTTTATTATCTTGTTTTTTTTATTCTTTTGTATTTTTTTAAAATACCCATAAAATGCTTTAAAAATTAAAAAAAAAAACTTTAACACATCTCGATACCATCAGTAGCTTCTCTCGGTGTGAGTATCACCATCCTAACAATATTAATCTATGTTGATTTAGTCGCACTCTTGAGTGATCAGGACTAGGATGGTGTATATTTTAAATTTTTTTTTTTAATTTCTTTGACATGTGTCATATGATCATTGAGATAGAAAAATAATTTGTTCAACCCTAAGGTATGGAAGTTTCGCATACTCTATTTTAAAAAATAGACAAAATTGAGATCCACGGAAAGAAATCTATATTTTTAATTATATGACCCGCTTTTTTTTTATATAAATACTGCATACATTAGAACTGTATATAATATTATTCCTTTGAGATAACATGGCATAAGAATATGTATTAAGTATTACGTATTAAGAAATATTAAGATACCAAATCAATGAATTGAAAAAAATAGAAACATTAACTTAAGAAAACTAAAACTAATTTTTCTTTTAAAAAAACTAAGAATTAAAAGAAATTACAATGTTTAGAAACAAAAGCTAAAATTTAAATTCTTTCAAATTACAAACAAACTTTGATTAAGAGGGATTGAAAGGGATTTAAGAAGACAGAGGATGATTGAGAGGGATTTAAGAAGATGAAGATGATTGAGAGGGAACTTTCTACCGTACGACATCCTCTCTCTGGCAGATGCCCTCTCAAGGGGTGGCCTGAGGCCATGCCATTCGAGAGGTGTCGAGATGGATTATTCAGGGTTCGTACCACCAGGCTGCCCAAGAGAAATGATTTGTACAAATCCCAAATAGACAAATCACATGTAAGCCCTTGTAAAAATGTGGACTCCACTTTAAAAAAATGTAAAAAAAAAAACTATTTTTTATTAGTGAGATCCATTATTTTACAAAAAGCTTGTATGAGGCTTGTCTATTTGGGACTTGTATTTAGCATTACTCGGCCGCCCAATTCCCTATTTTTCACAATTGTTTAAAGGAAAACACTAAACCCACAATAATGGATCAATCTCGATAGTAGGTCTCAATAGGTGTTTTTATTTTATTTTATTTAATGTTTAAGAAAGTGTATTTTAATGATATTGTACATTTTTTTAAATATTTAAGAGTATAAAAAAATATATGAAAAAAATAAAATAAAAAATAAAAAGACAAAATGGTCTTCTCGAGAGATTTTGTCGGGCTACACCCTCGATGGTTGTAGCACGATTCTTGTTTAAAATAGTTTTTTTTTTTTATTTGTCGTAAAGATTTAGTGCATTAATTTTTTTAACTTGAGTTTAGTTTTTTTAATTCAAATTTTAAGATTTTTAATTTCTTTGGGTTTTCTAAATGTTCTTAACTTTTTTTTTTTTTTTTATAATCTAATATTTATGGCATCTCAATACTCGTAACCTTAATCAGTACTTGACATGTTTGAAGTGTGAATTTAACACGTAATATCTGACACACCAACTTGATTTTGAAGGGATATATGTAGGGCAGAACTAATAATTTTTTTTGAGGAGCTAACTTTTTTTACCGCATAACACATTTATGTAAAATAAAAAAATATTAAAAAATATTTAAAACCTAACAAGATATAACATTAGATCTCGATAATTTGCTACAAACACAAATAAATAAAATTCTAAAAATACAACTTAATATATGTTTCAGAGTTTTGACGATAATGTTTTATGGAATAATATATTCATCCATTATCATTTCTATAATGAAATATTTAGAATTTATTTTCTTCATAGAAACTTTCAAGTGATCTTTTAAAATGTCATCTTTTATTCTAGTATGTAAGTAAGTTTATTAAGTTTCATGTAAAATTTAGATATTTTCGTATCTTATTAAACATATAATTATATAATCGAGACCTTAAATAAATTTTTTCTTGCTCAATGAAGTCTAGAGGATAAAACCTCTTAACTAATTTTTATACAGATCATCAAACGTAAATGATTTTTCTTATATTTTCACTTTGGATTCCATATTAAGAAGTCCAATATTATATAACAAAAAACTTTGAGACCCATATCAATTGATTATTTTTCCTAAAATTTGTTTTCATTTCATTTTGGTGAGGTCACATCCTTAAAAATAGATAATATATACAAAATATACAAAATTTTGAGATTATAGGAAAAAAATTGGAAAGAGACATTTATAGGTGTATTGAAATTTTAGAAAATTTTAGAGAGCATATAGGGATTTTAATTTTTTTTTTTTTGGGGGGGGGGGGGGGGGGGGACATTTTCTATATATATAGAATTATAAATAAAATCTAGGGGTGTTTTGAATTTTCAAAAAATTTTGGGGGCCTAGGAGTGGGTTCGCCACTGGATATATCATATATAGAAATTAAAAATGGAAACGTTACACCACACAGCTCCACTTATCATTCTATCTTAATGTCTAAATATGTGTATTTAAATAGAATGAAAAAAATAACAAATCCCATATTAATTAGATAAATGTATGTTGTGTAAGATTTTCTTGTAACAATTTATCATATCATATAATATAAAGCATAAGCACAAGTAGAGAGTGATCTAGAATATGAAAGAAGAGCAATGCTAGATACAGTCTCTATTTGGGGACTGCAATATAAGCCTAGACAATTTTATCTTTAAAATTTTTTAAAATTACAACACTATCCCTCCTGAAATGATATTTTTTCTCATTTAGTAAAGAGCCTGCACATGCAATCTCCAAGTGGGGGCTGCAAATAGAATTTCTCATGAAAGAATAATATTATAAAATATAAATAATTTTCATAATTAATAAACAGATCTAAGAATAATTTTGAGAATTATAAAAATTACTTTTGATGAGCACGAATCCAACAATCCACTTGAAGTGAAGCAAGTAGGAGGGAGTGGATCATGTCTCCTGAGACGAATTTTTATTTTTATTTTATGGAAATGGTCTCATTTCATTAATGAACCGAAGTTACAACAGTGACTTATCAATACATGAAAAAATCTAGACTATAAGCCAAACTACGCATAAGCTCTGGCGCTTCCCCACACACAAATTCAT
Organism: Juglans mandshurica; assembly: GCA_022457165.1. Taxonomy (NCBI): domain Eukaryota; kingdom Viridiplantae; phylum Streptophyta; class Magnoliopsida; order Fagales; family Juglandaceae; genus Juglans; species Juglans mandshurica. The sequence goes on from CM039626.1 coordinate 26,006,939, forward strand.
TTGTGGCAGATATTGTCTTAACTTCTCAATAAACTTTCTCCTAACAGAGAAAGCGTTATGTAAACAAAACTTGAAGGCCCTTCTATCCTCCTAGGGAGGAAAGGTACGAGACACTGCTATGGACACTAAATCCAATATCCTATTTTTATTTTATTAAACACTAAAATAACAAATAAAACACATTAACAACTAACAACTACTAACTAACAACTAAACTACAATACCACAAGCCTCGGTGTGACTTGGACGTCACGCCCACCGCAAGCATCGGCATCTCGAGCCCTGACAGCACGAGCACCCAACTCACGTACGGACACAACAGTCTCCATTACGCAGGAAGCATCTACGCGTGAGCACTGGTCGTACGATATCACGGTCGTTTTAACCGTTAAAATGCTGGGTATTGGTCCAAAAGTAATTAACTAAACGTGCATGCAGCATGCATGCACTTTAACTAAAGAAGAAAATAAAGAAAACAAGACAAAGGTTTTTGTTTCAGCCATATATAAGAAGAAATTACTATGTTCCTAAGCATCATGTCGTGGCCGGTTCAACGTACGATCATATATATAAGAAAGTTACACTGATGAAAGCATTAATTTTGATGTTAAAGCTGCTAGCCCTAGGCCGGGTTCAACTTTAATTTCTTACTCTGATTATACAAAAGCTAACCCTTTTAGTGCAACAAAATTAGTTGCACATGCAAATTAAGGACATGTTTTGTGTTTAATGAAAGGTATTCTAAAATGTGTGCGGAACAATCTTTATGAAAAAAATCTGGGCATGCATGAATAAGCACATGATAAGGATTAATATTATAATTAGTACGTACACATTACAACGATTGAGGTTTTTTTTTTTTCTCAGCAAAATAGAACATTTATAGATAAACTAGCAGTTACAAGATACAAAATTTAATGGGGTGAGAGTCCCCTACAGTATTCTCAAACCAACATATTACAACACGAAAAAGAAAAAAAGTGATCTGGAGCCAAAACTATGGCTCCCACCCATTTCTCACTAGGGGAGACCGTTTGGTGAAGGCTTTTATATAGTCTGATAAACAGACTATAGAACTACAACTAGAAGCCACAGTAAAGGATTGTGTGCCTCAACTTGTTGGTCTGGACTGGCTGGAAGAAACTTTCACGTCTACTTTCACTCGATCCTTGGTTAAGAAAAGCAAGAACATAGCGTAACAATTGAAAATTGTGATGAATTGCCGGCGGGGGGCCTTTACTGGCAGTGGCCGCGCGTGTAGGCCACGCGCCACATCTGGAGTACTAAAGAGAACAGTTGGAACTAGAAGATCCAATGCCGCTGGTCCTGAAACTGTCGCGCGTGGCGGTAGAGAGCTCTCTGAGGTGCCAACGGCGGCACTTGAATCTCATAAAGCATACGCACAACACATATGAGCGGATTTCTTCCGCCATCTGGACGATCGCACTACAACAAATTAGCATTTTTTCCATGAGTGATTTTGTCACAATTAATCCATATATTTGTCTAAAATAACTTTTTCCTGCCATTTCAAGTCGTAGCTGACTCCTCAGAAATATGTGGCAACTTATAGTACTTAAAGCTATGAGTAAAATATATGTCAGAAATACTTTTATTTTCGATGATTTTTATCGTTGCAAAAAGTGCAAGTTGTCATGGCAAAAAGTGTGCCAACCATGGTTAACTGGGGTTGGGAATACTTATTTGCCGTGGTGGGAATTGTGGGAAATACGCATTTGTGACCAAAAAAAGTATTTTTGGTGATTTATGATTGTTGGAAATAGTCTTTTATGAAATAAAAAAATTACTAGTAAAACATTATCATAAGCTCACGACCTTATTCCTAAAATACATAAAAGAATGTGAACAATATATTACAAAAAGAAAATATTAGAATACAAATAACTTGAACAATGGACATGAAAAATGAACTTGAACAATGGACAAGAAACTTACAGTAAACTTACATTACATTACAAAATATAAAATTACATGATATGAGTTACATATCAATAGCATAGTCTTTCATGTGATTTAATCACACCAAATAAAACTTCACAGATATTTCGATGTAGCCACCCAAATTGAAGACAACTGCTTCGTTGAATTCCTAGTATATTCTCTACACCACCCAAACTGAAGAGTAAGAATGTATTTCAACAGAGAAAAGCACAAACCATGGAAATTAACACCAAATTCTCCATGCATACATTCCAAATAAGAGGTTTCCAAAATGGATTGACCAAATATTGACAGTAGACACAATATATAAAAGCAGATCAATAACAGTATTTTCGCATCTTATTGAATAGAGACAATGTCAACAAATAGGTTTCATTCATAAGGATGCTATTTATCCTGAATGCAGAAAGCAAGTCCCATTATACTGTTAGCAAGCCAATGCTCTTGCAAAGCATACCATGTGCAAAAAAAGGTGCTAGGGATTACAACAATGATCTGAGTCTTGTGACCTTAATGTCCAACGCTGTGTAAGAGAACAAGTTAGTGAAAGAGGACCAGAATACTATAACTCAGTGCCCTATATTACTCTATTTAACAATCAGAATACAAAATTATCTGTTTGAAGAAAACAGGACTATTTGAAGAAAAAAGGAATAAGTATTTGGTCATTCAAACCTCTCCCACCAAAACTCATCACTTTCACAGTTTCACTCCTTCAAACCTAACCCACCAAATCCAAAATTAATCCCAAGATTTGACTTCCACCCAAACTTTAAAACCCATCACAACCGAATACTCCTCAAACATTCAAATATTCTCTTCAAAACAAACTCAAAATACCAAAGAGAGAACAAAAAAAACAGAGAGAAGAATACATACCCACGGATGAAGACGACGGCACGAGGATCTAACCCATAAAAATACTCCTCAAACATTTAAATATTCTCTTCAAAACAAACTCAAAATCACCAAAGAGAGAACAAAAAAAAGAGAGAGAATAAAACATACCCACGGATGAAGACGATGGAGTTACGGGGAAGGGAGAGATCGTGGGGAGCTGGGGGATGATCGGCGGGAGCCATCTGGGGGTTTTCAATGCCATCGTTGACGAATGGCGGTGGCTTGGGTGCGGGTTACGACGGCGACGTAGAGAAGCCGAAAGGGAAGGAGGCTCGTTTTGGGGGAGGAGAAGGAGAGAGAGGCGTGTGGGGAGGTTGGGTTCGGCGAGGGGTGTTCGACGGTGAGGTGGTGGTGGCGCAGCGCTGCAGTGGTAGTCGGTTGCTGGGTTGTGGCCGATGGAGAAGAAAGGGAAGATGGGGGGTTCCGTCGACTGAAAAAGGGGAGGGAAAAGAGAGAGAGAAACGAGAAGTGAGGGGGGGAAAAGAGAAGAGTTAGGTTTTAATTTAACCCTTTATCTTGGGTCTTTATATTGATCTGACGGTGAAGAATAAAACATTGAAATAAATTAAGTAAAATGATTAAAATTAAGATAGAAAAATCATATCATTAATCTAAACTCAACTTTAATTATAGAAATACTATTCTTTCATCATTAAATAAATTATGAAGTTTTGCTAAATATTTTTAAAAGAATAAAACCATCTAATTAAATAGAGTTTTTAACATAAATTAAAATAATGCATATCACATAATATTCTTAATAGATTAAATCATTTAAATAAAATGATTTTTTATAACTATATATTATTTTTGGTTGTTCCAAATATACAAAGAGGCTTACTTAAAAATCAGGCTTGGTTCAACAACACTAAAAATATCCTATTTAAAATATTTTTAGACATTTTCTGACGATGTGAATTTGATGGCAAAATGTAATTATTTGCTACCAAATAGTATTCGTGAGAACTGTAAATTTTTTGTTACCAACCAATTCCGTCACTAATGAATGCATATGTCATCATAATAAAATATATTGTGGAAACTTTTTATGATGATCTTAATTTGTGGAAAAAAGTCTTTAATTTTCACAGATTTTAACTCGTGACAAATGGAAAATGGTCAAATATAATTATTTGTAGTGAGACTTTTTTGACGACGTGAATTTAGTGGTGAAACATAATTATTTGCTACCAAATAGTATTCGTGAGAACTATAAATTTTTTGTTACAACCAATTCCGTCACTAATGATTGCATATGTCACCGTAATAAAATATATTGTGCAAACTTTTTCTGATGATCTTAATTTGTGGGAAAAAGTTTTTAATTTTCACAGATTTTAACTCGTGACAAATGGAAAATGGTCCAATATAATTATTTGCGGCGAGGCTTTTCTGATGACGTGAATTTGGTGGCAAAACGTAATTATTTCTTACCAAATAGTATTCGTGAGAACTGTAAATTTATTGTTATCAACCAATTCTATCACTAATGAATGCATATGTCACCGTAAAAAAAAATTATCTATAAACTTTTTTTGATGAGCTTAATTTTGTAGGAAAAAGTCTTTAATTTTCACAGATTGTAAATCGTGACAAATTAAATGGTCCAATATAATTATTTGCGGTGAGAATTTTCTGACGACGCAAATTTGGTGGCAAAACGTAATTATATTCCAACAAATAGTATTTGCAGGAAAACTTTATGTCTCAAAACCACTATTTGTTGTTGTGTTGGCACCTGGAGAAGCTGTTGGAGGGGCGCTTGTCGGCAATATGCTGCTGGAAAGTAACAGATCGGCAAAGTTAACTACAAGAAAAATGGACTTTTATGGCCATTTAATTGCGGCGAAAAGGCTATTTGTGATCAAAACAGACTCATTTTAACTGTAAATAATCATTTCGCTCGAATTAAATGGTCACAAATAAGCAGTTTTCTTGTAGTAGTTGAACGATACTAATAGAAAAAAACTAGAAAACTAACCAGAAATAGATAAAGTTGAATAAAAATAAACATGGTCGTGGCTGACGAGAAGGAGAGGTGGGTGGAGCCGAAGAACCAAACTCCGCCCCCCGGCGAACGGAAACTTTTCTGGTTGGGACAATGGGAGTCTGGAGAGAACTTACTCAGCCTATAAGTCTCTACTTAGTAGTTTTTTTGACCGAGGTTCTTTTCGAAGCACGTAGATCATATTAATGTTACAAAAGAAATGATAATTTATTAGAACTAAAGACGTATAATATTTATACAAAAAATATTATTTAAAAAAAAAAAAGGTGGGGACGGGAGCATGATGAACTGTCTCCTCTCCTGGGACGAAATTGAAGATCAGACCGAATATTTTGGCCTAGAGCGAATGCAACTAAAGCAAAGGACCCTAACAATCGACATAACCTGTCTCACTCTACACTCTTTTGAGAGTCGACACCGACTTGATATATAGTGACGATCGATATTTTTCCTGTACGTGTGAATTAGAGCTGCTAGCTAGCTAGCGCACTACCCAACAGCCAATTGTGCTAGCTACAGATCAACCGTCCAACATATATCAACCATCCACGCGGCAAATTAAAATAATTCAACTACCTTTAATATATAGGCCGATGATGATCATGTATTGAAACCACGACAGAAATTGCATATTGGGATCTGAATATTGAATGATATTATTTGTCATTTACTCGTTAGGTATATTATATATAAGCGGAGGTAATATATATATATATATTTTAGAGAAATGATATTTATAGTTATGGAGAATACAAAATTACAAATATTGCATAATCTCTTTTAAAAAATAAAATAACTGCCTTCGACCGGCCCATTTATATTAACACTAATAAGTTTTGATTTAATTACAAGTCCAGATCATCACTACAAGAAATTATGTTTTAATTTACGGTACTAGTCGATCGACATATACAGTCTACCGACAAATAATTAATTAAGCGACTTCTATAGCTTTGATGGCTGCAGCATTCATTGGGATTCGTTCTTAAGGGGGCTGGGCAAACTCCACGTACGGTACTTTTTATTTTTTAATGACGAAAAAAACGAAGACAGTTAAAAAAAAAAAAAACATCCCTTTTCTTTTCGAAAAGAATTTATAAGAAAGAGATCATCCTGATCATCATGTGGATCGTTGGGTCACGGCCAGCTTGTATATAATACACTTTTATTTTGCAGATCGATCGATCGAGACGCTACTACTTGCAGAATATTACACCATAATTAAGTTGCTTGTCCAAATTCTTCTAACTGTATGCATATATATATATATATGTATGTATGTATTATTCAAAGGCCTTCATGCAGTGCGTAACATTTATGTGAATGGCATGGAAAATACTATGTATGGCGAGAGATACTTTATGCAGTGCGTTACTCTTGGTGATGGGCGTAACGGGAGAGATACTTGACCTTGTAACCTTGGCGAATAGGTGTGGCGGAAGTGATGCTCGACCACATAATCTTACCGTTTGGAGAAAGGCAGGAGAGATGCTCGACCGCTCAGCTCTTAACGAGAAGGAGTGGTGGGAGTGATGCTCGATCGCGTAACCTTACCGATTGGAGAAAGGCGAGAGAGATGTTCGACCGCTCACTTGTTGGCGAGAAGGTATGGCAGGAGTGATGCTCGACCGCGTAACCTTACCGATTGGAGAAATGAGGGAAAGGTGCTTGACCGCTTAGTTCTTGGGAATAAGGTGTAGTGGGAGTGATGCTCAGCCGTGTAACCTTATCAATTGGAGAAAGGCGGGAGAGATGCTCGACCGCTCACTTTTTGGCGAGAAGGTGTGGCGAGGAACACTCTGTGCATTGCGTAACTGGCGAGGAGTACCTTGTGGTTAAGCAATTGGCGAGTAGCCCCTCCCGATGAGCAAACCATGCATGGATTGAATCAGTCCCTGTGGCAAGTAAACCCACTGTGGCGAGCAAACCCATTGTGGCGAGAAAACACATAACTGGCAGCAACTCATAGTGGTGAGAACAGCTGGCGAGAAGTTTCAATGGAGTTATGGCGACGAGTACCTGTGGCGAGCAAACCCACTGTGGCGAGGGACTTTGCTTGGCGAGAGAGGCTCTAACTATGCGGTGAGTAAGTGGCAAGGAGTATCCCGTGAGTGGGCAGTTGGCGAGCAGCATCTTGTGGCGAAGAAACGTGTATGAAAGCAACTCTTAGTGGCGAGGATCGATGGCGAGAATCTTCCGTGGCGAGCACTGGTACTGCATGTGACGAGGAGGTTTCCATGCAATTTTGTGGCGAGGAGCACTAACACACTCTCTAATGTTTCGGTGACGATCTTGTGAGTGTTGAATTCACATCGCGAAAGGGTGTGGCAGGCATCATGTATATATTTGTTTATTTTTTATTTTTTTATCTCACGAACCAAGGAATCCGAACTTTTATAGACGATCCAGTGAGTCGGAGACTATCCTTCTCCCAATTTCGGTATAGAGAAAAAAATTCGATCCCACAGACGGCCACCGACTGTTAATGCAAAAAATTGCACAACAGACCGGAAAGGAAAAAAGGGTCATCCCCGACCCACGTTGGTGGTTCAGGCTTCAATACGGTGCTCTTCACATTCACTCATGAAATAAATAATAAATAAATAAATAAAAGTAAATAAAGGGAGACAATAATTTACGTGGTTCGACATAAAAGCATACATCCACGGGTTGTTGGGGGCAAAATCCACTATATCAATTGATGATTTTACAATATCTCATAACATCACATATTGCTCAATACAATGGAAGAACTTAGTCTAAGGAGAGTCCCTTTAGAGAATTGGTGGAGAGTGCATGGAGTGAGCCTGTAGAGAGCCTATAAAGAGTCCTCTCGATTTGTGGGTATGCTGCTCCTTATATAGAGGTTATTTCCTTGGAGTGATAGAGTCTAACTTGACTTGTGATACATTTTCCTTTTAAGAATCTGAGCTAACTTCTTTGCCTCATCTCTTTTATGCTTTATCTCTTCCCTTAGTAATAGGTTTCCAGAGGGTTTGACCCAGTCAATTTAGTCCCTAACACCAATCATATTCCTTATTTCACATATTTCGCACACGCGTATTAGGTTCGAGCCAAATGTTCAATTGGTGTATATTGAACCAAGTCTCCTTCAATAATATTGCATCTAGTTCATTTGGTTGTGATTCCTCCAAGTCTATATTTTCCTAACCTCTTTCCTCTCCGGTTGCTTTTTTACTCTCTTCTCCTCTTATTATTATTTTCCTTCTTATAATAAGTTCTTAATCCAAAAGGTTAGATACTAAATTTATATCAATCACAATAATACAAAGACCTAATGCAAGAAACCGCTAATTAACTTCCCTTATTTGAGGAGACACATGATGTCCTATTCCCCTTTATAAGGAGATTATACTAAAATTACAAACTCTCCTAGGAGTACATAATTCAACTAATTAATTCTCATTAATCTTATATATATACACACACACACACACACATACATATACATAATATATATAGAGAGTAATGTTACTATGCCCCTTAATTTATACCACTGATCACTTTTAGTATAGGGACAATGAAGGTAAATACTATTAATATTCTTTGTTTAACAATTTATATTGTATTGTTATTTTATATAAATCGATGATCTTGATGCCCTCATACAAAAAACTCAATTGGAGCTCTATTTGGGATTGTAACTTCAATATTATTACCATATGTTTATGTTTTTATTGTTTGGATTGTAATCTTAGACCTAATATTTGGTATTGTTAGGATTTTAGTTTTGGTGTTTTATTATTTGGATTATAATATTTGTTTTATTATACGTTAAAATATGAAAAAATCATCTCTTTTCATTAGTAGTTAGTTTTATATTTTTGGAAGATATTATGATTTAAACATTTATGTGAAATTATGGTAATCAGGTCAAATAGGTTATTCAGGTCTGTTCAATCCATTAACATAAAGCGGGTTGAAACAGGTTGAAATGAGTCATGTCAACCCATTTGTTAATTAATTAATAACGGGTCATAACGTATTTGCGTATCGTGTTAACCTGTTATTTTAATGGATCGTGTTAGGATGTGAAGTTTTGACTCATCTAGCATTACGGGTCGTGTTCGTATTGTTACATTTTATATAATGTACATACTTTGACACGATACGAATATGACCTGTTAACACTATTTGCCATCCCTAATTAAAACTTAGAATTATGATGCAATTTAAGCTAAACAAACTTGTTCGATGACCATTGTTCTACAAAAATAACATGGTAGGCTTAAGATCCAACTGATCAAGTCTTATATATCGACCCACGAGGGACCCATGCGCATAAATCCCAGTCATGAATTACTACAGTACTTGAAATCACTCACCACCACAAATGCAAGCTACCAATAATACTCGAGAAGTTACCAAATTTGGCCTACAAATTCCGCCAACCAAAACCTCATGATAGGCAGTCTCGATCGCTAGCTACATCATGTTCACAAAAATATATAATCGCACTGGAAGAAGTCGTAATCGAGCTAGCTTCCACTAATTATCATGTCCCAATAAAGAAATTCTTGTGCCCCTATCTATCTCACATGATTCCTCGCACACGCAACTAATAATTAACTCCAAACTTGAGGGATAGCACGCAGAAGTAGTAGTAGTGATCGAACAATATTATTGCCAATCTGTTTTTTTATTTGTATATTTTTAATGTATATTTTAGACAGTTGGTTGATTAAAAGAAAAATATTCCTCCCCCGTATTTGAAATATTGAAATTATTTCATGAAAAAATATTTTGAAAAACTCTTGCACCTTTATAAAATATGCAGTGAAGTATTCTCTAAAACGTGCATTACACGCGCTGCATGCCTTGGAATCCTCAAATATGTTTCCGCTCTCCTGTCATGCTGACACTAAAAAATGAAAAATAATGCAAATCTGACCGACAGTTGGATCCCGACAAAATGGAGCAAAAAGATCGATACCACGCTAATTTTTTTCTCTGATAGCGCCATGAGACGCGTGTTCTTCTCCCAAGCATAGACTTCCAATCTTCACTCTCTTCTCCGTACATCAATTACTGTCGGTCACGATTGGCTTTCTTTTCGGCCTATAAATATCCGCCTCTCTCATCTTGCTGGACTACACACACTCACTCTTATATAGCTAACAATTAGTTTTTCTATTAATTTTGATCTTCAATTCCTTTTATTTTTATTTTTATTTTTATCTTTAGGGACTGATCAGTAGTAGTTTTTCAGACACAGCTTACATACATACATATATATAAATTTTCCTGTCCTCGTCGTTAATTGTTTTCTTGCTTTTGTTTCCTTTATTGCTTTGGTCAACAGTGTTGGAGTGATGATCATGAGCTTTCTATAATCTATAGAATTAAAAACGTAGACATCGACGGCTTCGTGCATTGTCATGCAAGTAATCCTTGATCTTCTTCCATTTCTTACCTTTGAATTTTCGTACCCAGACAAAATGATGTTGAGCTCAGGCGCCTTTCCACTTGCTAAAACTAGCTAAAATATCCTTTAATTTCTTGCAAAAACCAGTGCGTACACACACACACACACTACCAATAGTATAACTACTCTATCACAAAAGTAAGCTCCCTGGCAGCATATATATATATAGTTGCCGTACGTGCACTGCAGATTAGGTGAAGCAAGGGCGAGGTGCTCCGGATCGAGCATTGTTGGAGCCTCTAAATTATCAGGTAAAGGTTTATAAGCAAATTAATGTGATTATTAATTAATTCATAGCCATACTTAATTTGATCTTATATATGTGGCCAGGAATTAAATTTTGGCCGGCATATATCCTTACTATTTCTATACGTGGAATGATATATGCTCATAATAAAGCTCGTTTTGACAATAACTTCTCTAGATACAAAAACTACTCAGATCAAATGGGCGTTTTAGATTCTCGCCAATCATTGATTATCTTTCAGCTCATGTAAATTAGAACCATTCATTACCGATATGGCTCAAATGCAATATTATTAGAACTAATTAAGGACCATTGCATATATATATATATGCTAGCTCATGATGAATAATATTCTAATTTTCCCCACCGGAAGAACTATATATATATATATATAATATGGTTTTGAAATTTTTTTCTCTTTCGTTTTTGTCATCCTTGACGCATATAGGATCCATATAAATTATAATACCTACCATATTAATATTCCATGAAAGGTGAGCCTTTGGTTTTTCTCTTTTGTTTTTCTCCATGCACTACACTAGGCCTATTGGTGATCTCTTCATAAAATATGGACAAATTCATCATATTTTCCTAGAAAAAGTTAATTACAGCTGACCTAAGTTTAGCTAGGACTCCTACGAACCCCAACAATACAACATATATGACTAGTTTACAGCTTTTTGGACTGTTATAAGAACCGATCCTAGGATGCCCGTTGACGTTGCCTCTATGTAGATCTATAAGAATTCTACAACTTCCATGAAGTAGAGGTTAAATGATTACGGCGAAATTAAGTACCTGAGCGAGTAGTAATAAGCTGTCAATACATTAATGTTTCTATTAAAAGTTTATAATATAAATAATGCACAATTTGTGGGTCATCACAGTTAGATTAACATGCATAACATGATAAATATTAGTGATCGATCTTGTTTTTTTATTTTGCTACAAAAAAAAAAAAAAAGAATTAATAAACTTATGTACGCGCGTAGTATATATATATAAATAGAAGAAACAGCGTAGCTAGTACTCTAGCAATATCCATATATGGGGCCAAATCATCAAAATAACCCGAGGAGATCACAAGCTGCCAATTGCGGCTACTCGTCCTAGAAGATAACTATATAATGTGCAGGCAGCTCGCGGATGATCATCACGAAGCTCCAGATCATATATACCTACGTACTTACCTAGAAACCCACAAATCCGACTTAAGAGTTACCGTACGTTAGGTACATGCATGATGTCGCCCTAAAATTAATTGTAAGTCATGAATTATCCTCTTAATAATTTGTATGTAACATAAACATATATAAGAAATAAATTAACAAAAATAATTCTTCTGATCAATGAATTAATATATATCCATTAATATTAGGAATGTTTATGTACAGCAGTGGGATATAATTCAAAGTTATTTTCAGTGGGATATTAGGATTAATGCTTTTAAATTTTTTGTTTATAAGGGGTGGTTTATAGGGCTTTTTAATCTTCAGAATTCAAAGTTATGTATCTAGTTTTTATTGAGGAATTAAAAGATTAGAAAATTATATATAATTTTGATTTATTAACAAATTAAATAGGTAATTAAATCAGTACTATATATATGTGATTTTTGTTTTCTTTTACCGTTACTTATAATTTACCATACTGATCTTTTTCCATATATATGGAGATTTAAAGCTCCATGAGTAATTTATGATCTTTTGCAACTTTTTTTCCCTCAAAAATGGAGATGGTCCTTTAATTGATCTTCGAAGGGTACTAAAGCGTGTAAAAGTGAGATGGTTCGACATGATGCTGTTTTAATCACGGGGAGATCATGAAAGTCAAGGATGGCCGACATGTTGGAAGGCCCCACTTTTTTCAATTTTTCGGGAAGGTTCGGTCTTTAATTTATCAGGTAGGCCCAGTACTGCATATATATCACAGTCCATAAATAACGACCGTTTGCGTGTGAAATTAAGTTATGTATATTCTTTATGAAATTGTGCGCATATATGTGTAATATTTATATTACTATTTTTTTTCCCGAATACCACTTATTTTTTTAGGGATCATTACCAAGTACTCCTCAATGATCGCGTGTGTGTGTATATATATATATATAATATAAGTTCTTGGTATAATCAACAATATATATACACACACATATAAAATGTACTACTATTAGAAGTTAATTGGTTTTTTGAGAGTTATGAGTACATGGCGCAGTAGTACTACTACGTACTCTTAAGAATTAAGTTAGCTGGAATTGTTTTAAGGTTATGATCGATGTGTATATACTCGATCGATCCGGTATCGTAATAATAATTGTTCTTGCATGCTGATCTATTTTCCTAATTACGAGAGATCAGGGCTCTTAATTAATTAATTAATTAGTCCATTAAATCGAATGAAGCAGTAGTAGTAGTGGATGATCGATGGATTCAAATTAAATTATATACTTTGATTTTGTCCTCTCTTTTTAATTCACCCCTTGGTTTTGTGGCATAACTTTTGGTTTTAAGCTACAGCTGTGTTGTGTACAAGCTCACATCGAAAAAACTAAGAAAACAAATTTTAGTTCAATAATTTAAAAAAAGAAAAAAGAAAGGAAAAAAGAAAAAAAAAAGTCTTCTAGCCAAAGAAAAAGACATTGATCAGCTTTGTGTCCAAAGTCCAAAACTTCAACGATTAGGAAGAAACAAAAAACAAATGAAAAGATAGTGGGGCCCGAGAAAAATTGAAAGGATAAGTGGGAAATGTATTTTGTCCCAACCTTCTTTTTCCTTCTCTCTATCTCCAAATAAAACCCACTACTTCGCATTGCTTAACCCTATTTTAACCTAACTAATGTTACTCTTATATATATATATAAAGCGCTAATTACATTCTGTCACACCATCTTTCAGCCGCTAATTAACATGGACGCGGACCCACCATTTCATGAGGCCTACAAGACCCTCTTCGACAAAACCATCGAAAGGAATAACCACCCAGTACGCAACCAGCTGCTCATCGACAACAAAGATAACGAGCAGCTTGTCATCGTCGAGGAATGCGAGCTTCCGTTGATCGACCTCAGCCGTTTAAACCTCGGTGAACCTGAGAGCGAGGAGTGCAAGGCCGAGATAGCTAGAGCTTCGAAAGAATGGGGTTTTTTTCAAGTTATGAAGCATGGAATCTCCACTGAGATTTTGGAGAAGATGAGATTTGAGCAGGAGAGGCTGTTTAAGCAACCCTTTCATGAGAAGAGCAAAGAAGACAAGAGCAAAGAAGACAAGTACTTGAGATTTTCAGCTGGTAGTTACCGTTGGGGCACCCCTTCAGCCACAAACCTAAAGCAGTTATCATGGTCAGAAGCTTTCCACATTCCTTTGATCGATATTACCCCTTCTGGTGGCTTCGATAGTCTCGGGTAATTATTAACAACTACTTTGGTTTTGCGTAAGCATTCTCTTCTATTTCATTTCTTGACAATTCAGCCGACCGAGATGAATAGGGAGAAGTGTTTCTGATGTTCACACTATAGCTGATTAGAGTGCACTTACGTTTCAGGTGATATAGACGGAGGCCAAACTTTTCTAGACTTATTAGGTTAACTGAATTGGTTATGATATTACACTTCCATCACAGCTAAATTAAGATGCGAGAGACTGATATCGAACAACAAAAATAGAGCACACGTACTCATGTCTGGGTGGTCTATAGTCTCATGTACGTACAGTACTCCGGCCCTGGTTTAAAACGGGGCTCAGACACGTCTGCTACATCTATTTGTTTCTACTCTTTTGTTTTTATAATCAATTTTGGATCCTCTTTTAACCCAACAGTGCTATTGCTTGGGGGGTTTATTTTTACTCGCAATTCACATCAGTTTCATTTGAAGTACTGCACGAAACGACAGCACATGATGACCACATGACATGTAGATTCAGCTAGTTTCTGCTTCACAACATCACATGTAGATGTTAAGATATAAAATAATAAAATCTACTCATTCCCATCAGCTTAAACTTTTGGGACAAGTGGTAATTTCACATGGTATCAGAGCAGAGGTCCTGAGTTCGAACCCTGACTCTACACTCTACCCCATTTAATTAAATATTTCACGTGTTGGGCCACCCATTGAGGGGGAGTCTAGCCCACACGTGAGGGGGAGTGTTAAGATATAAAATAAATAATAAAATCTACCACTTCTCATCAGCTTAAGGTTTTGGGGCAACTGGTGATTTTCACATAGTATCAGAGCAGAGGTCCTGAGTTCGAACTCTGACTCTACACTCTATCCCATTTAATTAAATATTCAACTTGTTGGGCCTACTCATTGAGGGAAAGTCTGGCCCACAAGTGAGGAGGAGTGTTAAGATATAAAATAATAAAATCTACCCCTTCCCATCAGCTTAAGCTTTTGGGACAAGTGATAATTTCACATGATATCAGAGCAGAAGTCCTGAGTTCGAACCCTGACTCTACACTCTACCTCATTTAATTAAATATTCCACTTGTTGGGCCTACTCATTGAAAAGAAGTCTGGCCCACAAGTGACTCATACATAGTACTCTGCAATTTCACAGTTTGCATCCGTATACCTCGAAAAAATCGGGGCAAATCAACAAGCATTAATAACGTCGGTAGTTAATTTCTAAAATCTTAGACCAACATTTACTTTGCATGCATTGTCCCCTCTCTATTCTGTCTCTTCTCATGTTTCCTCACTAGCAACGCCTCCTTATGTATAATTACGGAAGAATCAAACATCTCCTTGCGTACGTGGACTTCACGATTACAGTCGTGAGAGCTCTACGAGCAACTGGGTCATGTGGTATACAAACCAGGATGTGAATTACCACTAGGCCACATAGATTTCACGTCAAGGTGAGAAATAAACAAAGACCTTGACCATTATGTTTTTTTTTTTTGAACTTTATGCGCCGGCCTTGAGTTTTTCAACTTTAATCCTAGGAGCAATTTTGACATGGCCAATGGCATCGTCGCATGTGGGGTTTTATATATTCCAGATCAGACAAGCCCATTGGCCCTGGCCATCGCCCTGCCCTACTATAATAATAATATATGAATCTGACGTTTATTCTAACAAAGTTACTTTTCTTATAATTATCCAGCACAACAATGGAACAGTTTGCAGCCACAGTATCCAGTCTAGCACAAAAATTGGCTGGGATTCTGGCTGAGAATATGGGTCATAATTCAACTTTCTTCCAAGAAAATTGTCTACCAAACACTTGCTATCTTCGAATGAATCATTACCCTCCGTGCCCAATATCTTCAGAGGTATTTGGCCTAACGCCACACACCGACAGTGACTTCCTCACAATACTGCATCAAGATCAGGTTGGTGGACTGCAATTGGTGAAAGATGGGAGATGGATTTCGGTTAAACCTAATCCGGAGGCTCTTATTATCAACATTGGAGATTTATTTCAGGTAGACTTCACGTCTTTTTTACGTCACCTACTTCGATTTAGTGTGGACGAGCAGTCCGCCCACTAATATATATATAAGATGTACGTGTGCGCTAACTTAATTTTTGTTTGGCTGTTGGTGAATCATTTTCTCACGTAGGCATGGAGCAACGATACGTATAAGAGTGTGCAACATCGGGTTATCACCAATCCGCTTGTGGAAAGGTTCTCCACCGCATATTTCTTCTGTCCATCGTATGACACTGTGATACAGAGTTGCTGCGAGCCTTCGGTATATAGAAAATTCAGCTTTAGGGAATACAGGGAGCAGGTCCAAGCAGATGTTCAAAAACTAGGATCTAAAATAGGGCTTCCTAGATTTCTTATGTAAAGCCATGCATGCATCCCAAAGGAGTGGTGCATATATCGCGACTGGGACGTATTATTGTTGAGAATGTGTGTGAGAGAAAAGGTATATAAGTGTAGTCCAATTAGAAAATAAGAAAGGGTATAGCAGTTTTAATTAAGCTTAATTCAATATTGATCAGTTGTAGGTAGTACTACACAATGCGAAAGAAAGATTTTCGGACGTTTTGGTTTGAGAAAGTAATTTCTTGGATGCTTTGGTTGAGATGGGATTATTGCAATATCTTGCCATATATAGCAATTAAATCTAGCTAGCTGATCATGAAGGAGATTACTTGTTTTTGGTTTTTAGGTCAATTCCCCTTGTCTGCATGCAATCAAGGCTATAATATAATATTTTACCTGCTCCACTTACCAAACTCCAACTTCATTAATGCGTTCACAATGATTAATGACGCATCAAAGCAGCTTTTGCCTCCGCTAGCTATCTAGATGTGATTGGCTCCATGGAAAAACTTTTGGAGACATCTTGATAGCCAGAACCTCAACTAGCTAGCTAGCTACGGCATCTCTCGTGTATATATATATATATATATATATATATATATAGCCATTCCTTTCATTCCATAAATCAAAATCCAATTAAGTTAATATATGCCATTAATTAGTTGCGTGAATAAAATATAAATGTTAATTATTATTATATATTCCATTATAATTAACATGCTCTGACATGGAATTAGAATTAAAATTAAAATTAAAATCACCACCCGATCGATCTGTCCGGCCTTCGAAAGATGATACGGAACCTACATCAGAGCACGAAAAATTAATATATATAGGCTGTTCTATAAAATTTCCATGCAACGTGATAAGTGCGTCGTTAGAAATTATAAGTAGGCCAGGCAACTGTTTCTTTCGTATATCACTCAACATTATATAAGTTGTCATTATATTAATGCATAATATCTTATTATGTGCTGAAAACTCCCACTTTTGCAAGCTGGCCAAGTCTAAGCTCCTGATCTCTCAAAACAAGCATAACATCCATGATAAAAAAAAAAAAAAAAAAGCGTAAAAAAAGGAATTTAGGCAGCTCGATCAATCCAATCTTACAGCTAGCATGCATGTCTTCCATTTGCATGCCGATCGAAAGCTATCACCAAAAAATTAGATTCCGCATCCGAAAATATTTGGTGGGGTTTTGAATATCACATTCAGCATTCTGAACATCTTGATCATCAGACGTTCATTGAACAATAGCAGTCTTTCATATTGTTAGAGAAGGAGAATATTTTCCAAAAGAAGAAGAATTCTTTTTCTTATTGAGCTCGTACATGTTGAGGGTTTTTATACATAAAGAAAAAGGAATAAAAATGATTTGTGTTTGTTACAAATAACCGTAGGGAGCAATAACTAATTTCTCTACTGTTACATTCTAGAATCTGCATTCTGTTTTTGTATGTGGCAATGGCTTTGTGACTTGTCTTCTTTACTTGCTGTAGTGGCACGGACGCCTGCCTTCTATTTGTGAAAATGCAACAGAGGTTCATCTATTCTAATACACTCCCTCGAGTCCAATGGGGTATCAACCACATTGAGACTTGTTCTTAGGGTAGTAAATTTTTTTGCAACTAGTGGAATAGTTAGGACATCTGCTAGTTGATCCTTGGAGCTTCAAAATTGAATTTGTAGTGTACGGGCAGCAACTCGATCCCTCACGAAGTGAAAATTAATGTCCATATGTTTTGTCTTGTAATGATAGATTGGGTTGACAGAAAGATAAGTGGCTCCAATGTTGTCACACCACAATATTGGAGCCTTCTAAGGACTGTTTGAAGCCATATGGTCTTTGCAGCTGATGATGCTAGTGACTTGTACTCGGCCTCAGTTGAAGAACGAGCAACAATCTTTTATTTCTTTGAGCTCCATGAGATTAGATGGTTGCCAAGATAGATGCAAAAGCCTCCAGTTGATCTTCAATCATCCGGACAACCTCCCCAATCAAAATCTGAGTATGCTTGAAGTGTGAATGTGGACTGCCTTTTGAAGAGTAAGCCATAATTAATTGTGGCTTTTAGATACTGAAGGACCCTTTTAACAACGCTACAATGAGATGCCTTAGGAGAGTGCATGAACTAGCAGATTTTATTCACTGCAAAGGAAATGTCGGGCCTGGTGAGGGAGAGGTATTATAAACCACCAACAATGTTGCGGTATAGAGTTGGATAATCAAAATCTGGGGAATCAAATTTTGAGAGCTTGAGGGAGGCTGCCATCGGTGAGGAAATTGGCTTGGCATGCTACATCTGACTTCGAAGGAGCATATTGTTGATATACTTGCGCTGAGTTACTAGAAGACTGTGATATGAGGGTTGGAATAGAAGAGAGGCACGAAGTGTTGAGGGACTTCGGAAGTGAACTGGGAACAAGAAAACCCTAAGTGTTTCTAAGTGTTTGACCTTTTGGTCATGGGCTACCGTAGAGAAGGATGGGTGATGGACCAGATAGTGAAGAGGCTTGGTGGGCTTAATCATGCGGAAGGACCATGGGCTCATCTACAGGCCATACTATGTTATGTTTCTTTCAATTTGTTATTTCAATATTGTAAGGGCCTGCGGCCCAGTTATTTAGGGACTTTAGAGTAATTTACATGCTACAATATATGAGGTCACTGTACGAGACTTGACCTATCTCTAGAATATTTTCTACTGTTCATTGTTCCTATGGAGGCGCTTTCCCTCGAGACTTGACCATGTTGGTCACGCCCACTAGAGGCACTGAAATTTGTAGTGGGTTCAACAGAGGAGGTAGTACTCCTTGTAAAATGAGAAGCACGAGCTTCGTGTATGAGCAAGAGTTGATATAACTCATGAGAGGTAAGGGGATCTGCTCTTGTTGTAACAAAAGTTATAAATGCTTCATAAGCATGGCCAAGGCCATTGAGTAGGTATGTGACGATTTCTTTGTCAGGTAGAGGGTTTCCAATTGCAGTAAGAGAGTTATAAAGAAGGCAAACTTTTCCAAAGTACTCGGAGATGGGTTGGTCTCATCAGGAAAGATTTGTGAGTTGAAAACAAATTTGAAATTCTTTAGCTTGGGAGTGAGAAGAAAACATTGAGACTAAGAGAACCCATAGTTCATGAGTGGTTGTGGAGGATAGAACATGACCAATGATGGAATCAGATAAAGAGGAGAAAAGAACGTTGAGGACCAGTTGGTCTGTGCATTGCCAAGGAAGAAATGAGGGGTTGGGTTTGGGTAAGTGATCAACTGGGTCAGTGATAGTTGCAGAGGGGCGAGAAATTGAGCCATCAACGTAACCAAAGCGATCTTGGCCTCTGAGATAAGCAGAAATTTAGACCTTCCATAGAATGTAATTGTCGATGGTGAGTTTGGTGGAGACAATATGTGAGAAGGACGTTAAGGTGGAAGGTGGAGGAGAAGGAGGAGGAGAGGGATTAGGAGATGCGGTAGCCATGGATCAGAGACGGTAGTCAGTGGATCTCAATACCATGTTAGAGAAGGAGAATATTTTCCAGAAGAAGAAGAATTCTTTTTCTTATTAAGCTCGTACATGTTGAGGGTTTTTATACATAAAGAAGAATGAATAAAAATGATTTGTGTTTGTTACAAATAACTGTAGGTAGCAATAACTAATTTCTCTACTATTACATTCTAGAATCTGCATTCTGTTTTTGTATGTGGCAATGGCTCTGTGACTTGTCTTCTTTACTTGCTGCAGTGGCACAGACACCTGCCTTTTGTTTGTGAAAATGCAGCAAACGTTCATCTATTCTAATACATATAACTAAGTTATAGAATGAAATTGTTAGAAATACTAGATCAAAATATACAGCGAAAACGATATTACCTCTTTGGAAAATCGTATATCTAGTGCGGTTGTTCCACGGATTATCCAGTTTCGTTGTTCGTCCACGATCTTCACATTGATGGTGGAGTGTGCTACATGATAATACATGTATTATGTAGTAATACCAGAGCAACACTCACACGTTCCACAGCCTAGATGCCGTGACTTGAGAGAACCATTTGATAGAGAGATCGTTTGTGATGCAAGTATCTCATCCAAAGGGGGAGAGGCTATGCAAATAGCCCCTCTAAGTGTAACCCTCGGCTGACTATTAAGGGCTAGTCATCAAGACTCATGAAGTGGCTTAAGAGCCACTTCATAACCCCCAAGAGAAGGGGAAGGGGTTCCCACTATGGGTGCCTCTTTCTTACATCTCCCACTAGCACATAGTCGGCAAGACCTCAGGTATGCATCTCTCAAAATATTCTCAATCTTGTTCATACTGGCAAATAGGCCATGCGACCATCGAGCACAGCTGTAAAAGAAAAAATGGAACACTATACCAAATCTCTCGAAGAGATGACCAACATAGCAACAACTCTAAAAGTGTCTCGTTATGCCCCGACTCATTTAGTCACATCAGACTAAGTATTCCTAATCTCTCTTGAGTCCGAATGACTCAGAGCAATACTCAATCTCCATAAAACATAATGTACTTATAGCTATATTGCAACTCCCAAGAAGCAACATAATTTGCCGGCAGTGAATACACATTATTATCTATGTGTTACCAAATAGTCTTTCTTTCACCCTTGTGTCATTTAGTTTCAGTTTAGTCACTTTCCAAGCAATGTCTCTTTAGACCGCATCATTCATGGCCATAGATAACATGCCAAAATAGCAAACACTAAAACATCAACCTCGTGATAAAGTCAAAGGTCTCCTAAGGGTATAAATAAATTAAGGTCATCAATTATAACCTATAGGACTCAAAATGAGAAAGCAGGGATTCATTCACTTACCTCTACAGTTGATCATAAAAATAAATTTAGTATGAAATACATGTTACGGTGGAGTTTTCTTTCAAAAAAGAAAGAGCGTATATCTAATCTCAATACACCGTACAGATCTTAGTCTAGTCGATGTCTCAACGCCTAACTCGAGTCTCTCCATTTGCTCCCTATCGGTAGCGCCAGAAGGGTTTTTGCATCTAGCTAAACCACATGCTACATGGATTGTGGGTAACCATGCACAGTCCTTTGAAATATAATGGATCTCATCTTAACTTCCACTAAGGCGACATATCTTTTATGTCTTACAACTTATCCATTTCTGGACAAGTACCGAGTAACACTTTGTCTCATCTTTGCTCGCTACCCCTTTGTAGTGCCAAGAGTGATCGCTAGTGTGAGTGAGCCGATCTAAGCCTGTCGATATATATTTTTTACCATAACTCCTAAATTTATGGTGTATGTGTGTGCTTACCAAACATGTTTCCAATCACACAACATAATTATAGAACACATCAATATCATGTGCACGACGAGCAATACCATGAGGTAGAGAGAAATCACATGGTTAACTGCAAGTTATTAAACCACAACTCTCAAGTGGTATTTAATGACCATTTCTCTCAATGCACATACTAATGTGTAGTAACTTTTCAAAACATGCTCCTATCAAGAGATTCTGTTTTTACATATAAAAGTCCTTTACATAACAATGAAGTCAGCGACGACTCATTACAAATCCCATTTAGGTAAAACTCACAATATAAACTTTAGATTCTAGTCCAGAAATCCAGCTGCGATTTTTAAGAATCTACAAGGTGACCACAAATGTCATTCAACAAACTTAATTTGCAACTTTAAGGTTTCATATAAATCTCTTGTACTCAATAAAAGCATGTTAGATAACTATAATTTATTTTTCATTAAGGGTAAAGTGATTATGGCATTTGCCCCCAAAGACAATCATAATAGTCTAGTCATTACTTTTAACGACAATCGCATAACAAACTCACTTAATCAAGTAAGTCATATTTACCCTCTAACAAAATCTTAACCTCTAACTCCCATAAGCAAATTATAACGGAGACACCTAATAGTATAGGCAAAACTAGATTCTTTAGTATTTTCCATCTCTTTAATTATCTATGGATTTTGAACAAGAGTTTCTAGATACTATTTTTCTTGTAAATAGTCTCACAAAACGTGAAGTCTGAACTACTTTTCATAAACCTATGTCCACTATCTCGTAGTGTGGGAAACCTCTCATTAGGGGAAAATTAATAATCTAAGACAACTAGATTGTCATATCTCTTAAGATGACACTTTTATAAGATTGTCAACAACGTTCAAAAAACTCAATTTTATTCAACAGGTCAGTTAATAAAAAAAATGACTAAATACATTGGGTATCTTTGAATAGATGCATTCATTTGCTTTTTGTACCAAAATAATATAAGCAACAATCATGCGCTCAAGTACTTTGTGCCTAAGAATTACAAAAAACTAACTATCTAATTCTCCTCCGAGAATCAACTATTTGATTCTTTTAAGAAAAATTCAATAAATGTGCGATCAATAGTTATCTAAATGTAACTTAATTAGTGCCATGAGATGGAACTATACCTCTAATAACTCCACTTTTCCTTTGTCAATTAGATTAACAACTCCAGGTTGGATTATATAAGTGAAGTAAATCTAAAATTCTATGTTGGGATTCCTACTATGTGAATTTAATACCTTAAGCGGAACCATATTACAAATATTCTCTTCTAGTTTTTAAACGACGAGATAATATTGATATATCGCTTCCACGCTATTTATGAGGATCTTTATATTCTATAACTTTTGGGAGTCACTATCACTAGTGGTATACCATCACTCAAATATATACTCGTACTAGTTGTTGAATTACTTCCACTATTTTCGGCAATCTTTTAAAAAAAATTTGAAAATATTTATATTAAGGTAATGTGGAATGAAACTAAGGTAATGCGGAATGAAACGTTATTTCCAAAAATACAAGTGTTACTCAAATTTGAAATCCACAATTCCCTACCCTCGCCAATAATACGAGTAATTTTCCTGACTCAACCAAGTGTTAATAGAATTCACGTGTGCACAAAATAGTCACTCAACCTTTCTTAAAAAATGAATGAATTTGATCTAAAGATGACAAGTCAGAATTAAGGCTGCAACCCCCCATATTACATCAACCCAAGTATGATGTAACAACTGCTTTGCGCCATAACTCATTTATAACTCCATTCTTAGCAAGTTATTAAACTGCGAGATAATTGTTCTCATCATATAAGTCATACGATTTCGATTTTGAAAAAAATATTTTAACTGAAAAAATATATTTTCCTTAAAAATAATTTGGAATCGTATTTATATGATGAAACAATATTTTTATTATCACATATCCTTAGTGTGCACGTTTAGGAGTTTTCAAATAGAAAATGCTCATATTGTTTTTTCTCTTTGACTCTTCTAAATAATAGAGAGGGATATCATTAGCGAGAAAACCTTCAATTTCTCAAGTTTCACACCCATCATCCTTTGCCTCCACGACACATTTTTAGCATATCATCTCTCCACTTGAGAAATAATATCATTGTATCAATGAGTGCCCATCTAACTCCTAAACCTCTAGGAATTCTCACTAACATTACTATTTTCAATGAGTCTTAAATCAAATTAGATCTAGACTTCTCCTATATCGCATTAAAAGCGCTAAAAAAATCGCTTTGTGCAACAAATGCAATATGTAACGTTTTATCTGCTAACTAGCGATATATCCAAATTTCTTGCTTTACTCAATATTTTTCATATTCTCTAATCCACTATAGGAGAGAAAAGAAAAAAAAAATTACAAGAAATTATCTTAGCCTAAAACCTATCTTGCATCAGTTCAGCCACAAGTAAGCTTTTTAGGCTGAATTAAATTGTACCTAATTATTCATATTTTTGCCATTGTTAATATGCAAACCTCCAAGATGCTTGGTATTACATTACTCTCAAAGGATGCTCCAAAGTTTCTATATCTGCAAGAAACTATTTGTTCTCGCTAGAGAGAAATAAAATTTGAGTAAGATTACCAGTACTGATACCACATAAATGTGCACTGATAAAAATTTTAAAAAATAAATGTGCCAATCAAGAATGTCCTCAACACTCTTGCACACTTAAAATTTAATGTCCTTACTTGCCAGACATACTAGCAAGTAGAGAGTGTATGTGCTTATATGTGAGTTAATCTAAGTTGCTTCAAGATTTTAATGCTCAACTTCAAATATATGAGAAATTAATCTTTGTGTTACAAAAACAACACGCAACTTCTGTTATTACCCACTAGATTCAAAGGTAAAGTAGTGATTTAACTTTATCTGACAGTTGATCCCATCAACTTCTATAGAAATTGTAGTGCATGCGTCACACGCGCACTTTCAATTTTACTCTAGACCTTTCAGAGGTTTCACAATAATGATGGTCTAAGATTATTTGACACTCATAATAATCTTTATTCGTTTCCGACTACTGCTCATAGAGGAGATTAATGTGACGATTAAGTCGTATAAATAATCTCTAGGCTTTCTTCATGGTTATCTCAAAGGTACTAAACTATGTGTATCTAATTGCACACACATTTAAGAAATTTGCCGCGTTAATCTAGGTCAGAACAAAAAAAAATTAATACAGGTTGCAAGATCGAAAATTCCCTAAGCTTTCTAATCATCTATTGCGCCTTGATGCCTAATTATTAATTTCTAACTTAATTTTCATGCAAATTTATATCGTATAGGAGATTAATTCCAAATCAATCACAACCATACTCTCACTAGGATAAGTAATCTACCGAGTCAGTCACATGTAAAAGTAATTTTTTCCTCGATCGAAGAAATCAATTTGAGCCAATCATAAGCATGGACTAATCAAACTCGGACTACTTAATCCTCTAGTTTATCACATTCTAAAAAATTGAAGACTAATTCTTAAAAATAGCCTAACAATACAAGTGATAAAATAAGCTCATTGTTTGGCATGTAAATATAATACATATACAAAAATTCATCACATTTTGCCCAAACAATTATTATTCACAAAAAAATAAGAATAATCTAGGCAATTTATAACATAAAATAAAATGCCTAACAAATGTGACCAGAATTTTCTCATAATCTCATGGCATGCATATATTTAATAATAATAATCATGCAAATAATATTTCGAAAAAAATATTCGTGCCCTAACAATATGATCTAGCCCAATGGTTGAGGTTATAACATGTGGGGCATTGGGTTCAAAACACCATAAAAAATTTTTTTGTCAAAAGAAATTTCTAATCTTGGACTGCGAGTGGGCCGCACCCTCTTGGGCGCCCAACTGCAAAGTAAGCCTGTGCCAGCTGGGCTCACGGCCCAAATCTTCCAGTGGTTAAAAAAAAAAAAAAAGAACTAGGCTGCATTTTGTAAAAAAAAAAACAACTAGTTGGACTTTTCTTTTTCAACAAAACAAGAACTAATATTGGCTTTTCAAAAAAAAACTACGTGGCCGAAGTGTTTCAGCTGAAATAAAACCAATAGATTTGCAGCCCATAGCACATAAATAATTTAAACCAAACTGTTTTCCTTTTAATTAAAAACAGATGGGTTTTCCAAAAACAAATTTACATGGGCCGGGCCGAAAGCTTGATTTAATAGCAAACATCAGACCCAACCATTTGAGTCCAGACCAAAGTCCATCACAATGGAACTCACAGTTCATCTTCTTCCTCCCAACGGTTACAGTGTTCTTGTAACGGAAGATAATTTTTTTTTTAGCTGCTTGTAACCGCTGTCCCTAGTGGCAACATGTGATCACAGCAGGGCAGCCTCACTCGGCGCAGCGTGCAACAGTGATACTTCCGTCGCCTGTGCTGCGGGCAGCACCATGGGCTACTACCTACCTGGTGTGCGCATCCCATGGTGCACCGTTGCACCTGCACTGTCGGACAGCACCACACACCTGCACGCAACATCCATCCGGCGTTGCTTGTCGCACCGCACAGAAAACATTGGAGGTTCCGTGCTCTGTGCGCGGTAGCGCTTGCACCACCACCATGGTGCGCGTTGCTCTGCGCGCAGCAGAGGACAGCGCCTCCGTCGAGGTGTGCGCAGCTGTGCATAGAGCGGGGCCATGCCGCTCCTAGATGCTTCTCGCACCTACAGGTGCTCCTCACCCCGTGCCGCTGCACTGCGCTACACGGCCTGGTAAGCCATGGTGCAGAGCAGAGCATGGCGGGCTGCGCCATGGCTGGTGCGCGCAACTGCATGGGCGTCGCAGCACCCAGCTGGTGTGCCAAAGTTGCACTGCACGCTGAACTCTCATGGGTGCGAGATCACTATTCCGTCGCACCACGGTGCAGGTGCCTGCTGCACCGTCAAGGTGTGCTTTACCCACGGTTATTAACCGCCGCAGCACCCTGGGCAGCGAAACACTGTGGGCTACGCTGCACACGTTCGGAGCACGCAGCCAGGCTGGGCTACGACACCAGCTGCTGCAGCAGCGCAGAACACCTTGCGCTGCTTCATCCGACACTCTGGAGCAGTGTAGCTCCTCTGTCATGGCAGTGCTGCTGTCTTGTGTGGCCTAACACCGATGTGCACCACCACCTCTCAAGCAGCCATGGTTACCGACAGAAAAAAAAAAAAAAAAAATTCTCATCGTGCAGCAAAAACTCACTAATCACGTCAAATACAAATGGGAAACAACTATGCTAGAAATATTAGATCAAAGTATATAGCGAAAGTGATATTATCTCGTTGGTAAATCGTAAATCTAGTACGGTTGTTCTATAGATTCTCCAACGTCGTTTTTCGTCCATGATCTTCACATCGATAGTGGAGTGTGCTACGTGGTAATACCAGAGTAACACTCACACGTTTCCCAACTTAGATGCCGTGATTTGAGAGAACTATTTGAGAGAAAAATCGTTTGTGATACAAATATCTTATCCAAAGGAAGGAGAGGCTATGTAAGTAGCCCCTCTAAGTGTAACCCGGTCGGCTCTCAAGGACCATCCATTAAGGCTCATGTAGTGGCTTAAGAGTTACTTCATAACTCTCAAGAGAAGGAAAAATGATTCCTACTATGGATGCATCTTTCTTACAGAAAATATATCTTTCATAGAGATGACTCCGAGTTAGAACGTAGAATAGTGCCTAAGTTCTCAATCCAGTAAAAATTATATTTTTTTAAGAGTAGTGATAAACACACAACACTTTATACAACACTTTTTACAACACAAGTGATAAAATAAGGATAATTTTATAAAGTAATGTTAGTTTTATAAGGTATTTTATACAAGATAAATTCTATTTGCAGTCCCCACTTGGGGACTGCATGTGCAGGTACATTATTAAATAAGAGAAAACATCATTTTAGGAGGGATAATTTTGTAATTTTAAAAAATTTTAAAGTTAAAATAGCTTAGGCTTGCATTGCAGTCCCCATTTGGGGACTGTACCTAGCATTGCTCTTTATACAAATACCCCTCTTTTTAAAACATTGTTGTAGAAAATGTTGTATAAAGTGTTGTGTGTTTATCATTTTTCTTTTTTTAATACAGTTACCCGATTGTATTGTCTAAAGTTTTGTGGCTCGTACTGGCTTTGTGCAAGGTGCTATGGAAATAGAATATTAATTAATTGGTGGTCGGTTCACGCGAAAAACAGCAGGATCCTTCTTGGGTAGAACTTCGGGTGATGCCCTTCGATCTCCATAGTACGAGAGAGAATTAATACAATTTATTCAACACACATGTTCTGATCTATTACTTCAATTTCTAGCAGGAATTTTCCCTTTCTGAGGTATATATAGTACCTTCGTTCGGCGGAGTGAAGCAATAGAGTTTACCATGCATCAAGCTGCAGGATGCATGATGGGGCGCTGCCCTCAAGATCTGTACAAAGCTAACATGATTGCTCTCATGACTAGTGTCTCTCGTACTCATGAACGGGATGGGAAGACACCCTTATCAATTAATATGGCACAGAAAAGATACAAAATGACAAATGTGCCTATTGTAATAATATTGGTTGTCGAATTGCCGAAATAGAAATGATATTTGCAGTCGTGAGTGTGCAAACGTCGTGCAGTCGCTTTGAAAAAAAAATGAATAAATATGAAACCCACATGAAAATAAATTAATTTTTTAATAGTGGACTCCATTCTTTTTCAAAGCGACTGTACGATATTTGCACATTCCACGACTGTATGTAGCATTACTCGGCCAACAATTGGCTATACGTAAGATCTCATACTTTAATTAAGAGTCTAGTATTTCGTATTTCGAATTGTCTTTGAGCTAATAGCAATGTATAAGTTTGGAATTATCATTAATAAAAAGACGACAACTGAGGGCATTGAAAATGAAATAAACTCCATCACTCCGAGTCATTTCGCCGCCTCTCATTTTCCTTTCCATTTCTATAATATGTATATACTTTTATGATACATTTTTCTTCTTCTCCTTCCACCGATTTGGTTTTGATCAGATCTACTATTTTCTGGCCGCCATCAGTCGACATGCGCCCCACCACCACATCTGCCGGCCACTGATCTACTGGGATGATGTGGAGTTGCGCCCAAAAGCTCAGCGCGCAACTTGTTTCGGCGCGTGTTCCTCACGCACCGCCGTGCTTCAACGCCTCCGATGGCTACACGTGCCGTACCCGGAGATTCCTCTCACCGAGATCTTCCAGATCTAGCTTGCCTCGCCTCCATCTCACCGGTGTGTGGTTGCCATGCGCCACCACAGATGCACGGGAGGGCAGATGACCGATGACAAATTAGCCCATTCGATGCCGTGCTTTCTACTATGTTATCACTTTCCTTAACCAATGATCTTGAGAAAGAGATTACGGATCTCTCCAAAAAATATTTCAAAATAATAAACTACAGTGCACCAACCAGCATCACTGCTTCCAGCAGAGGCTCCACCGCCACCAGTAGTGGTTCCATAGTTCGCATAACTTTGTGAACTGGTTATTTTTGTCTTTTAGGACAGCATCCTCTTTGTATGGCATGGGTAGGGACTAAGAAATTGGTCCCAAAACTATTTTTTTTCTTTTTTCCACCTTCTTTGCACTGTAGTTTTTTGTACTGGGGCATTTGTTGGGGAACCCCACCCCCTCCTCATGTATCATCATTTCCGTTTCTAATAGAAATTTGCTTGCTTAGAGGAAAAAAAAATGAAATAAACTACATGCAGTGGTACTATTGGTCGTTGTTACTTCTTGAAATTTCAGAAGTAGTAGTACTGGCATTCTCTTCCAATCGAATTTTCTATATTGTCACTTCCTGCAATTTTAGAATGACACTTTAGCAATTGTATTGAAATATCTAGAAAAAATAAGTTTTATTTATTTATTAAGTAGCCAGAAAATTAAGTTACAGATCATGGCAATCTATCAATTGGCGTATATACATACGTAGACGCATGCTACAAGAAAACTGCTTATTTGTGACTAGCTATTTCCTGCAAAAATGACTATTTCTTGCGAAAATGTCTATTTCCTATTAAAATGAGTCTGTTTTTGTCATAAATAGTCATTCTTGTCACAAATAATTCGTTACAAATGCTCTTTTTTTTATAGTACACAATAGTTGTATATGTAATTATTATTAAATTTGTACAAAATAATTTAATTTACTTTTCCTCCAATACTTATCAACTATGCAATAGTTTCTAATACATGTTACATCAATAAATTTTTTGTTACTTGATGTCCTAATGCATACTCAAGAAAAATAATCATTATTGACCAGATCATCCCAGATGATTACTTTTGGGGAAAACATGACACTCAATTGCAACGATAATGAGATAGACAGTTAAATAAGTACAGAAACATAGGAATCAATCATACGATATACGATTTACGTGGTTCAGCAATGTGTCTATGTCTACAGAATTGTAGAGAATTTTATTTAGAGGAGATTTACAAATACACAGTGAGTTACAAGAGCTTCTCTCTACTCACAATCTCAATTGTCTCTCTCTCTCTCTTCGCGTTTTTCTCTCAAATCGCCGTTTGTGCTTTTGTTCTTCAATCTATTCTATTTTTGTAAAATAACATTACATATATATAGCAAACAGTGAGAAAATCCTAAGGCGACAATTTTTTGGGTTTTTAGCTCGAGTGGTGGGTTGAGTATGCCTCGAGCGAACTCTCAGCTTGATGTTAGTTAGAGCGGTCCATCAAGTGACACTCGAGCCAACTCTCGGGTTGAGTTTTACTTGAACCCATTGTCGCGCACACTGTGAGCGCGCACAAACTCTCTGTCCAACGTTTGCTTGAGTCAACCATTGAGCACACTTTGAGTGAACTCTCTGCATAAGTTTCGCTCGAGCGCCATGTCAAGCGAGAGTTGAGCGAACTCTCGACTTGACTTCTTAGCTCAAATCAGGCTCCACATGACCCAAAAATTACTTGTTCAAGGCTTTTGTACAATAGTTTTGTTGTCAACCATTGCCCGGTTCAGCCATAACTTTTGTGGATTTGGGGGAAAATTGGAAATTTCTGTTCATGCTGTACTTATAAATGGTTAAACATGCATGTCCACATGTCGTGACAAGTATATCTTGTTACTTGTACTTGCCGGTTGACTTATGCTTGCTTTTAGCCAATAATTTGGTTATACACTGTATGTTAAACTTTTTGCCTAACTTCACCCAGATGGAGATGTCCGTAAGGTTTTCAGCTCGAGCAGAGTAGAAGCTCTTAAGAAGCATGACTTCATTCTGCTTCCTAATACTTAAGAATTACCCACAGATCATGTAATGGGTTGGGGATTTGATGAATTTCAATCATGTCTTCCAAAATCTTAGTCTATTCAGTGCTAGAAAAGAATTTCACTCTCCCTCCCATATTTCTGCACGCACGCATTGGCATTACTTCATTTCTTGCAGATCATCTAGTAGTTTTTTTCGTCCTTTTGCCGGTTTGCCAACTCACATGAAAGCCACATACAACAAAAAAGGCCTGTTCAAGTTGGAGAGCCGAAAGAGCAAACAAAATAGAAGGTATTGGGTAGGGAAAAGGAACAGAAAAGAGAGCAAAAAGTAACTTTCTGATCCTCCACTAAGCTGTGCAGAAACGGCAAGTACAAGCAAGTTTACAAAAGAAAAACTCATCTGTTTTAATCTCTACCATCATGTTAAAAACAATATTCTTTTTCTCTGTCTCCGTGTAGTCTGTCGTTGTCTTCATCTGTAAATTTCTTAACCTCCCGGAGAAAAGCTTAGAAGAATCTTCAAGAATGTGATGCCTATTAGTTTCGGATTGTTACCTTCTGGAGTCTTATTTTAACATCTTTTCCCTTCTTTATGTTCTGTATTTTGTTTCAAAACGCCATCAAAACAAGCCCATACTCCAATTTCCAAACTGGAACCCCACTAGGGACTGCTTACATTTCTTCTGTTTCTGACCCTGATTTTGGCTGGCCACTATCTCACTTTTGAGGCTATGCCCGCAGTCAGTGCTGCCAATCTAGACCATCTTCTTTTGCATTGAGCTTGGCAATTGATAGGGTAAAGTATATCAATAAGATTGTTCCCATGCTTGACCTGTCACCAATGAATAAAATTCTAAGAAAAACCCTTAAGTGGGGAGATAAGAGATTAAAGTCTCTGTAGAGAGCTGCAGAAATAGTAGACTTACAAGGTGGCAAAGAGGAAAAGAATCTTCTTAGGATCAAGGACCCATGGAGAGCGCCTGAAACTATTTCTCCTAGAAATGCATCTGCTTTCGGTGGGAGTGTTGATGTTGTTTCCGGTAGTGATGGTAATCTGATGATGAAGTTGTGGGCTGCTAGGATTATTAATGGTCCCTACTGACATGGACTTTTCAGGCGTGGTAGACCCTACCATAGCAGCTGCTGATTAATAAGTTCCATACCCAATATATATGCATATATTACGTGTTAGCCAATAAGATCTTCACCCTAAATCCCAATAATGCAATTGCACATGCCTCAAGGATATATCTATGCATACATATATGTTATCTATGTTTCTACCAAACTTTTTTTTTTTTTGTTAAGTTGATGTTTCTACCAAACTGAAGAAAGACAGAGAAACAAAAAATGCACCTTGGTCCAAAACTCATTAGATGTACAGGGCATTGTGATCCAGTAGTCAGGTAATATATCAGCTCTCACAAGTGTAATCTACTTAATTGCTATGTGGACCCTGTAATCATTTCATTCAAAGGTGATTTTGCTTCAAATTGCATGTGGAAGCTAGAGACTTCGAACTCACTTATAAATCTAAGAAATCTCACCCTTCCCATATGTTAATTCCACCCTAATTGATTAATTGTATCCCCAATACGCTTAAAGGCAGGTAAGAACTCAGCAGATGTAGAGCAAACCCACCATAATTCTCTGTACCAAGGCGATTCATGTCCCCTTCCCCACACCCACAAAAAGAAAAAGAAAAAAAAAAATCATGTAATTCAATAATAATAATGATAATAATCACTAATGATGATCATAAAATAATAAGTTGATAATGGATCCAGGAAACATGAACTACTTGTGAGTCACCCACCTGAGTGTGAGGCTGGTAGAGGTTGGGAACGAGCAGTGATATATTATTATATTTTTTGCCGGTATATATATTATTATATTTTACAATAAGTTAGGCCCAAATCTTAAAGGCTTTCAATTCGTCCACATGTGGACAAAAATCTTAACTTTCTTGGTAAAGGTTAATATGGAACTGGACAAACCAAATTCATCAAACTACTTGATCTTAATATTAAGTAATGATGATGAAAATACCAGTAATTTTGAAAAAAGGCAAAAAAGTAATGGCTGTAAAGGTAAGTTTATAATTTCGAAATGGTACCTCTGGGTGAGGATGTAGCAAGAACAGGATCTCTATCAGCAGCAGCGGCAGTCGTAATCGGAATGATCTTTTTCTCGCCAGCACGCTGAGACCCTTTTCTTGAAAGGCTTCTCTGCAACTTTCCATCCATAAGAATATGTCAAAACAGGGCAAAGAAGAGGGGAAGACAGTACATTGGAAATGTTCGGCAGATAGTAATGCTTTAGATAGATATTATCCCATTTCTACCATTGCAGAAAAATGCTAACGTGCTATCTCAGTCATGTCTGTTTCCTCCATTTCAATAATGTCAACAATAATTGAGAATTAAAAATTAAAAAATGAATGGGCCGGAAATTCAAAAGATATATATATATTGAGGGGAAAAAAATCAGAACCGTTGAAAAAAGATACAAAAAGAGGAAAACCTTACAGTAATTCTTGAATTTGCAGTAATTTCTTTATTAGCGCCATGAGATAAGCTCTCCATGTCAATAACAAAGCTATCGGATTGATCGGCCGAGTACTGAAATCCGTTTATATGATCGGAAACCGAGATTTCCTGCCTACCCATATTCTCTTCTAAGCCACAGACCACCTATCAAAGAATCAGCCATATCCTGAGAACAACAGGAACCAAGAACCCAAAAAAAAAATATGCCCCGAGAGAGAAAGAGATGAAACGTACGTGAATCAGGGAATTGACGAAGAAATGAAGAAAAGATGCAAAGCCCAATGAAATAGTTATGGAGAAAGAAAAAGGTTACGGAAATTTTTGTTATTTTTTTCAATAAAAAAAGAAAAGAAAAGAAAAAGAAATCCGAAAACTGAAGCTTACCAACTTTGGATTGTCCGCCATTTTCGTCACTTTCTAGGAAGAGAGAGTCGCAGACAATAAAAGGCAGAGAGAGGGGTCTGGACGAGAGTAATATACAGCGTCACCTCACCGTGGCGTAACGAATGGAGCAATCCCTGTTTACCACCTGATTGGAAGAAAAAAGAGAAAAGTGACCCCATAGGCAAAAAGTCAACACTTTGACAAACAAATACCCAATCGAACAAGTCTCGTTAACGATAAGAAAGAAACTAAACCAACCTCTCTTTTTTTTAAATTTTTTTTTCCTTGTTGTTCTTGTTCAGCTGCTCCGATTGGTTGGTTGGAAATTAGAACCCCTTATCCGAGAAAGACTAGAAGAGAGGCAACCTTTCTTCTTCTTTGTTCTTCTTCCCGAATCTGTTAGAAATAAGAAACAAATCACATTCCACGTTCATTAAAACAAAAAGAACAGTAGTACGATTTTTTCATGAGAAAAGCTGTTGATGATGAGCTGACCTGTTACAACTTCGCTTTTTGTCTGATGGTGAAGACAATTTTCGTGAGGCGGAGGATTAGAGGAACAGAGAAAGGGAATAGAAAAAAGAGACCGGGAGTTGAAGTTAAATTTTGTTGAAGAAGTAAACGAGGTTGGGCTTAGAAAGAGAAGAGAGAATGATCTTGTGTGGGGGGTATCTACAGAGCCATAAACAGTGGGAATTGAATTGAATATTTATTTTCGTGGGGGCTCTCTGGCCTTTTATATGGTGTGATGGGTTCATGTTTGTTGGATAGATAAAGTAAAATAAAATTTGGGAAATGCTATACATCTGCCCCACACCAGCACACACTTCACTTCACTTTTTTTTTTTTTTATTTACACTCAGTACGTTGAGTGTGCCCCGGAGTGGGGCAGATGCAAATATTTTTCCATAAAATTTAGAGATGTACAATGGGAGGAGGGCATGCATGGTAGTAATTTCTCATAGTAATGTTACATACAGTTGTAGAATGTGTAAACGCCGTGCAGTCGCTTTGAAAAAAAGTGAAATCCACTATTAAAAAATTAATTTCTTTTCACGTGGGTCTTATATTTATTCATTTTTTTCAAAGCGACTGCACGACACTTGTACACTTACGACTGCAAGTATCAATTTTCAATTTCCTATACTCTCTCATGCTCTACATAAATAAATAGCTTCTTTAATTTCAAAAATTCTAATTTGTTCCCTTTTCATTGGTTAGTCCTTCTTTAATTTCAACATATAGACAAACATTACTGATTTTGTGGGGGTCTCAAAGGAGAGGATGTAAACGTGTGCGTTCGTGGATGTTAATAACTTAATGATGAGTCGGACGCTTGGATATTGACACTCTTTTTTATCTTTTATTAAGAGGAGAGAGGCTCTCTCTCTCTATATATAATTATAGGTAATGTTACTTAATGATTTAAAAAAAGAATGGGATGTATAATTAAATTAATTTTTTTTTATGAATATCGTATTTATTTAAATTTTTTAAAAATTATACGATACTTACACAATCCACGAATGTAAATATTATTTGTATTTATATATATATTCATGTAGTTTATTTAGCCGTTGAAATTTGAGAATTATGTGTTGACGCTTAAGATTAAGGACATATTGAACCATTACAGTAGTCTCGAAAGTCTAAATAATTATAAATTCAATTATTTATATTTGGATCCTCTTGTGTGTGGGGAAGTTTCAGAGTTTATGCGTAGTTTGACTTATAGTCTAGATTTTTCTATATATTGATAAGTCACAGTTGTAACTTCAGTTTATTAATGAAATGAGACTATTTTCATAATATAAAATATAAAATTTTATTATACAAGTGATATGTAAGATATTATACATTCTAATTATCACTGATTTACAAATAAGATAAATTTATTTGAAAAGCAGGATGTTTACTACCATCTTAAGATTCTAAAACCTTTAAACTCAGCATAAATAATTCCTACTTGACTAGAATATCATATTTCAACACGCAATTCAATCACCATGCAATATTAATGTGTAAAATAATATTGGTCGACGTAAAATATTACTCCATTTGAGTGCAGAAAAAAAGGGGAATAAATAAAATACAGATTATGCTAAAAGTAATAGTATAAAGTAATAGTTTAAATGCAAGCTGCTGCTAGACCAACAAGCATCCTAGCTAATGTATAAAAAAATGGATATGGCTTTATAAAGAACCAATTAATTAATAGTAGTAGATTAAGTACAACTTTGTTTTCTTTAGTGGAAAATTATATGGAACGCACGTGAAGAACAAACCCATGCCAGGTGCGGCGCATGTCACGATCGAGCCGGAGCTTTCTGAATTTCTTCCTCCGAAATTTTAAAGAGTAATGTTATCCATAGTCGTAGAGTGTATAAATGCTGCGTAATCGTTTTAAAAAAGAGTTGATCGGTTTACAATTAAAAAATGAGTACTGTTACATCCACAAACGAATTACAAAAAAGTAATCCCACAAATTGATGTAGTTTCATCTGATTTGTTAGATTTATTTTACAATAAAAGTAATTTTATAATCTGACGAACCACATCAAGCCACATCAGTTTGTGATATTATTTTTGTATAATTCATTTGTGACTAGAGTATTTCTATTAAAAATTAGTTTTTTTTTTCTTTATATAAGTCTCATATTTATTGACTTTTTTTAGAGAAATTATACAATATTTACGTACTCCAACACTACAAATATTATTTCTCATCAAAATCCTATATTTCCTTAATTTCGTGAATGGCTTTTAGAATGGTCAAAGCACTAAGATAATACTAAAAGGGGATAATATTTTTCATCTCTTCCGATCTCTTTTCCTTCCCAAGTACTGTCACTCAACCTAAAATATTTTCAAATTAATCATTACAAATTTTCTAAACTTTCAAATAAAATATAAAAAATTATTTAATTTTTTCAAATCTAAAAATAAATAGAATATTAAAAAACTATATTCTAACAATATTATGAATTTATAATATTTTTATTCAATATTTTCTCTCTCATTTTCTAAAATTCCATAAAATAATATAACTCAAACTATTTTATTACTATTCACAAACCATTTCATTATTATTAACAGATTTCTCCAAACATCCCTAATTGTGTTTTACTTTCCATAAATTGGAAAAAAAAAAAAGTTTCCTAGACTTTGTATATATATTGGCTCGATGGTAAATATGAAGTGGAACAATATTGATGTTGAGAGCTAATTGTGGCTGGTTTTAATCTTGTATGAATGCAGAGATTCGTGGGCAGTCTGAAAGTAAACTTTGATTATCCTCGCCAAGTCTCAAAATGCAAAAATCGATGATATTTCCAAAATTATATGCAGCTTTAATTCAGATTATTGGTAAAACTCATGAGGTCGATCGCGCGATGTATGAAGAAATTCATGAGTCTAACTCATCTCATAAAATTAGTTCTATAAGAAATGATTGCTCATTGCTTATAAACATACCCAAGACCTTGTCCACAGCCAATCTGAGATTATTCCTCAACATCCTCTCTCACGTGCAGACCAGTATTTTTTCTGGTCCTTGTCGCGGGATAAGTAGTGTGGGCCCCCATTCGTTTTGTGGCAGACTCTGATACCATGAAGAAATTCATGGGCCTAACTCATCTCATAAAACCGGTTCTACAAGAGATAATTGCTCATTGCTTATAAACATGCCCAAGAATAATCCTGTGATAAAGACCAGAAAAAAATACTGGCCTGCACATGAGTGAGGGTGTTGAAGAATAATCTTACATTGACTGTGGACAAGGTCTTGGGCATGTTTATAAGCAATGAACAATCCTCTATTGTAGAATCGGTTTTATGATATGAGTTAGACCTATAAATTTCTTCAATGTAAACATCCAGCCCTGTCGATCGCTTGTCAGTTAGAATTTAATGTCATTAATTAATTTTCTTTCCAACTTGGAGAAAAATGAACAAATCTAGCTTCACTATCAAGTCTCAAGAATATATTGGTACAAAAAAAAATGCAAAAGAGAGATCAATGATTCCAATTTTCTGTTTTGGCTATTAATGGGCAATTGAATTTCATACGTACAGTGGAAAATTGACCATTTTGATGGTCGCCATCTATCTAAATATAAGAGGACAAAAATCCATCGCAATTGTTCCATATTTCTTTTATTCTTTTGGTCCCCCGGCGGCGGCTGCTTTCTTCAGTTATCATTTACAACTGTAATTCGCACCTATTAAAATTCAAGGAAAAAATAAAAAAAAAATACACTTAATCTCCTCATGATCATGATCATCATCGACTATATAATTTTGTAAAGAAAAATATCATTTTCCGTACTTGATATCCTGAATTAAAAACTTAAAAAACTTTAATGTCACTTTACATGACATGATCAGGTAGCTAGATTTTTAATTTTTTTACATTAAATTGGACACGTAATTTTAATTGTGAGCACCTACGTATGTTATTCTCCCAAATTTAACGACAAAATCTAATGGAAGAAACAAAGTTACATTGAGGTATGGAGTTGATATTGAGAAGTCCCACATGGTTTAGAAACAAACTCATACTGGACGTTATAAAAAGTTATTTCACTTCTCCTATTAGGCCTTTTATGAAAAAAAGTGAGAATTTCTATAGTTGAAATGCTAAGTATAGAAAGATAATATGGAGGCGTTTTTACAAAAATTAAGAAACAAAGTGATAATTGACATATAAATCGAATAGAAAACCCACGTCCAAGAAAGAACTAACCAAATCTATTCCTATAGTTATGGACCTTTTGAAATAATCATTTAGGCATGTAACAATGAGTATTAGAGTAAACACTATCGTGGAAAGTTTAAGTTACAGAAGGGGCGTCTTATAGATTAAATTAAAATATTTTAAGATCATGTATTTTTATATTACTAAGAGCGATTGATTGAATAATATTGATTAGTGAGTGAAACTACTAAAATGAAAATTAAAAAGAAAAGACCACCATTGATCTCTCATTGCCAATAAAGCAAGTTGTTGTAGAATATATTGAATTCGAAAGTGTGATATAATGTCATAAATCAACATTCAACGTCATTTCTTAAGATTTTTTAACATCAGGCCGTCAAATATCGTGTGACAATAAATTGCGAGCAATCTGCCAAAACCAGCCTTAATGTTGAGGTCTATACGGTGGTTTATATCCATCTCTCATGTTTTATGTTTTGGAATCACATATATTGCAACTCTTTTCAATCAAAGAAAGAAAAGAAGAAAAAAAAAAGAAAAAAAAATGGACATTTATTACCAAGAAAAATGCACGCTACTTCCACCAAGAAAGGGTATCAAGAATGTGTACCAAATAATGTTTTGTATTTTTTTTTCCTAAACATTTGTGTGTGGTTTTCTAGTTTTTTTTTTTTTTTTTTTTTAAATACATACAAATATACAAAAACAAAAAAAAAACAAAATACTATTCGTACACGTTTCGATACCCTTTGATCAACTTTCTTAGTAGGTGTAGCAGGACTGTTAATATAGAGGCTATAAGTGACGTCTAGTTAAGTAATGGAGTTGTTAATGCCTAAATTTGCACAATAGACTGGAATGGAAGAAAGAGTGACTCCCGATCCAGATTTTTTTATTGTGCAGATGGCAAGACCTGTAGCCCAGCCACCACCCCACATGGCAGGGATGTCACGACGGCAGAGCACCCACCAGACGCTCATTGCAGCAGTGCATTGTGCACGCCTTGCACATTGCGGGCAGCTCAACTAGTGGTTGGAGGCCCCCACACCAACGTCCGCAAGCCAGCGGGGCCACCACCAACAACCACTTGCACTGCTGGCAATTTCTGTTGCCGGTGGGGTGGTTCCTCGACGCCTGAAGTCAACGATGTTGCAGGTGGAGGATGCGCATGGGCAAGGCACAACCTTGCACAACACAACGAGTAGAGGATGCCACCGACCACCACCGGCCACCCACCGAATTCCTCTGTCACCAGCATAGTAGGTCCTCCACCACCTGCACCGTTGGAGCTGCCTATCGCCGATGAGGTGGTCCTCGACCACTGAAGCAGTTCGCATTGGGCCATTGTGCGAGCAGAGGACATGAGCTACCAAAAGAACCACCAAAATCAAGCACCGATGAGCTTGTCGCTGACCACCAAGCAACCCGAAGGAACCAGCTCAATCACCACCTGTTTCGCCGGATATTTCTGTCGTCAGCAAGAAGGTCTAGATACCTCACGGTGCTGCTCGCCAAAGTCCCTCGCCATTCTCACTAGTAGAACCACGGGCAACTCGCTCAACTACAACTCGCCGTGAAGGTCCAGTCGCCGGACCACTCAGGCAGGTTGCAAGTTACAACAATCAATGAGGTGCAACTCAGAACTAAGTAGTCGCCCACTAAGTTTGCTCGCCACGGAAGCTTCTTGCCATCGGTTCTCGCCACTAAGAGTTGCTTCCATACGCAGTTCCTTGCCACAAGATGCTGCTTGCCAATTGCCCACTCACGGGATACTCCTCGCCACTTACTCACCGCATAGCTAGAGCCTTCCTTGCCAAATTACACACCAAGCAAAGTCTCTCACCATTTTTGCGCCATACACTTGAATTTTATTTAGTGATGCAATGAGTGAGAGAGAGAGAGAGAGAGAGAGAGAGAGAGAGAGAGAGAGAGAGAGAGAGAGGAGAGAGAGAGAGAGAGAGAGAGAGAGAGAGAGAGAGAGAGAGAGAGAGAGAGAGAGAGAGAGAGAGAGAGAGAGAGAGAGAGAGCGAGCAAGCAACCTTGATCAAGAATGGTCAAACACAACAACCCAAGCAAGATTACTATGGTTTGGCTCTTTCAAAATTGTTATTTTATTTTTACTAACGAAGTTGATTTTTTGAAAGACTTTTCCAACAAAGCTCTTTAAGGTTCCACGAGAAACTTGGCTGCTACATGTCGTGGGAATATATTTCACTGGAAATGAATCGCATGACGCGAAATACCAACAATGAAGCGAATATCGGACTCCATCTGTGCATCTCAATTTATCTTCAATAAAATAGGTCGTTCGGTATATCGGACATCTCAGGCCTTTTTGCTAGTATCGTGGGCATCCTAGGCCTTCATCAATGCCAGAGCATGGCTGCCCACGGGCATCGCTTATGTGTCACTAGCCTTCTCCATACTCAAACGAGATAGCCAAGGTTTGCAAACCTCAAACTTGTGATTTGAATTATTTAATCTAACCTGTTTGGTTTTTATTTTGGTACAAGGCGAGCTCTAGCTCCGACCACAGAGTGTAGTTGCATTTTTTTTCCTACTACAACGAAGCAGTTGAGCTCAACTTTAACATCAACGTAGTAGAGTCATCCTCCCGCCACACCTTCCTCGCCAAGGTTACATGGTTGAGCATCTCTTCAGTTATGCCACTCGCCAGAGTTATGCAGTCGAGCAACTCTCCTACTACACTCCACTCGCCAAGGTTACGCGGTCGAGCAGCTCTCCTGCCACACCTTCTAGCCAAGGCTACATGGTCGAGCATCTCTCCAATTACGCCACTCGCCAGAGTTACGCGGTTGAGCAACTCTCCCGCTACACTCGCATCGCTGAGGTTACGTGGTCGAGTAACTTTTCGGCCACACCTTCTCGCCAGGGCTACACGATCGAGCATCTCTCCCGTTACACCACTCGCCAGAGTTATGCGGTCGAGCAATTCTCCAGCTACACTCACACGCCAGAGTTACGCGGTCGAGGTACTCTCCTGCTACACTCACATCTGAGTGTCTCTACTCACTACAACCGCTGCCAGTAGGTTACGGCCTTTGGGAACGAGCCTCCAAGTTCTATAACTGCCTAGCGTGGGTGTCCTTCGGGAATGAGTCGACGGGCTCAGCAACCGCCTAAGATGGATCTATGGAGTCGACGGACACCCTGACCACTTAAGCGCGGGTTACTACAAACAAACTTTTACATCCACATCAAAATAGAAAAACACTAACAAAAAATACAATACGAGGCAAAATTTATTGATGCCACCGAAAACCAAAAATGATCACTGAGCACGGAAATATGTGCACTTTACTAACGATAAACAGTCACATACAATCACCACGCAAACGTTTTTACAAGCAAACTTCACAATAGCCCATCCTCAAAGGCTCTTACTACAAATTTCACAATTTCTTCTTGAGGACCACTCATGGAAATCTCCATTATATAACAGTAAAAACTATGAACTAACCACCAGAATTGCTTTTTTCGCAAGTTAACTCCACCACAGTTGATTTGAAGATTCTCAAGGCCTTCTTGATAAACAAGTTAACCTTTAGAATCACAGGCATCTATTAGGTACTAAATTGAATGAGTCAAATCCTTTGGAAACCTATCACAAATAATAAGGGAAAGATAAAGCCAATAGATAAGGCATAGAAGAGATAAGGCAGGGAAGAGATAAACCAAGAGAGGTTGGCTCAGACTCCTAAAAGGAAAAGGCTTCGCAAGGCAAATTGGATTCTATCACTCAAAGGAAATAGATCTCTTAAAAGGAGATCTCTACAGATGAGGGATGAACTCTCTCTAAAAGAACTCTTCAGAGGTTCTCCACATAAGCTCCTTACGCCAAAGTACTCCACCACAACTTCTCTATGCTTAGACTAAATTCCTCCATTGTATTGTAAAATATGTGAGGCCATGAAAGATTGTAAAATTACCTATCATCGTGGATTTTGCCTCCAAATAATCTGTAGACGTAGGTATTATGCCGAACCA
Source organism: Juglans mandshurica (assembly GCA_022457165.1). Taxonomy (NCBI): domain Eukaryota; kingdom Viridiplantae; phylum Streptophyta; class Magnoliopsida; order Fagales; family Juglandaceae; genus Juglans; species Juglans mandshurica. The sequence continues at coordinate 26,049,535 of CM039626.1, forward strand.
CGTAAATCTTTGTGTCTTTATTTATTTATTCTTATTTACTATTATTTTATGGATGAGCGCGAAGAGCACCGTATCGAAGCCCAAATCATCAACGTGGGTTGGGAATCACTCTTTCTTCCTTTCCGGCCTGTTATGCAAATTTAGGCATTAACAAGTATTTTTAAAGTTAGGACACTAATCCTCTCCTATTGTATTCATCATTTCAATTAATGCATTTGTGATTAAAAAGTAAATATTCAAATTGTGATCGTTATTAGTACTAATGAGCCATGATGCCTGGGTACATATAATGTGGGTAAGTTTTTTTACAGTACTCCATTTATAAGAGAAATAAAATTGATTATAAAAAATGGAATTTTTCATGAAAACCTTCAATTATTTCTATTTTTTAATTGAAATGCGCCATACTTGCACAATAAAAATGATCGATTGAGAGGCTCGGTGTGAATGCGGTCTTGCACACTTGACGATGGATCATACGTATACACTATACAATAAAAATGAGATATTCAACGTGACCTAATTATTTTGCCACTTTGGGATATTAGTAAAACATATTTTTTTAATCAGATTTCTTGCTTAAATTACTCAAAAGAAAAATAATACCTTCGGATTTGTAATATACTTTCAATCCCTGATAGTTGCAATGCCGCGAAAGATGGTAGAGATCGATGCATCTATTATATATATATACATGATATGAATTAATCACAAATTATTATCTGGTAATAATGTAGAATCTCTTCAGAAAACAAAAGGGGATGTTAGATTTTTCACCCCTAACTCTTGAGGAAGCTATAATATATCAGGAGAAATACTTTAGTCACAAATAAATTATGCAAAAGTAAATATATAAAGTGATCTAACTTGATGTGGTACGTCAGATCTAGATTGTAAAATTATTTTATTATAACGTAGATTTAATAGATAACATAAAATCACGTTAATTTATAAATTTATTTTAATAAAATCTCTTAATTACGTATGCAGTAATAACTGGTTCTCATTTATCTAAAGAGAAAGAAGAAATAAGAAAAATAAATATAGCGTTATGTCGCTGATTGTGTAGCGTTGTGGTTCCCAAGAGCATTGGCAATAGCTATTGTCAAGTCCAAAGTTTGGCTAGAATTTTAACTTTTGGCTATAACATCAACTTTTAATTAGGTGAATCCACATTATACTAACCATCTTAAAGTCAAAATAATAATATAATATTATATATTTTAATAATATTTGACAATTTTTCTTTATATTCTGTAAATACACTTCATATATTTTAATAATATTTGACAACAAAATTTTTTTATACAACAATTGAGAACCAAATGCAGGTTTGGAAAATGTATCTGCACCAGTTGAGAAAAACCATTAGCCACTACTACGATCACAAGTGCAAGATTGACATGGTAGTCAAACTTTATAACTTGGGCTATAACTATTTTAACACCTCCAACACATTGAATTATCACAACTTCCACCCATGTTCTTTCAATCAGCCAGTTGGTAACAATCTCACTAACATTATGAGAGGTATGTTACTCTAATACACATTGTCAATTGACCTCAATCATATAAGGTTGGCCTGAGTTTCCAATTTTGTGGAAATATTGCGATGTCCCATGTAAGAACTAAACCAAGTTTTAAGGCTAGTAATGCTGCAGAACTGTTTCACATTCACAAAGCACAATGCTGTTTCTAAGTATGGGATTTTTCAGTTTTTATTGATGATCTATTTAGTTACAAATGTGTAGTCTATAAAAGTTATTTTGATGTCAAGATTGGATGTCGATAAGGTGTTGTTCGGTCTCATAAATACAACTTCATAGTAGAGCAGAGTTTCTAGAGTCTAAATCTTTGTTTTGAGAATTCCCTTGGCTCTTCAACAAATCAACATTTATATGAAGTCAAATAAATCAGTAACAAAATGTAACGCCCCGTACCCGAGGGTCTGGAGAGTTAACTCATGTCACTTAAAAATCATTTTCCTTCCACATAGTACATATTCTAATCTTTCCCAATCGCGCAAAATACTCATATATTTACATCAATTACTCCAGAATAACTATTCTAAGACGATACAAAATTTAATATAAACATCAATCTCCCAACAAATCACATCATCAGAGCACAACAAGCTTACTGAATGAAAATCCTCAATACCCATATAAACCTTCTATGCTTAAACCATCATTCTTAACTCTTCTCACCCATGCTCCATATCCTTGATCCTCAACTGAAACATTCAAATCATCTGAAAAATATTGTGGAGATAAGGGGTGAGTTATCAACAACTCAGTAAGCAGAGAACATATACTAGCATGTAAACATGAGCCTTTTCAGAAAGTTCAATATGCAGAAACAAAACATTTTATTTTTATATGCAGATCTCAGAAAACGTGTTATCAGAAAATCAGAGCGACTTTTCAAACATTTCATACTCAAGTCAACAATTCATATTTGAGGATCCATTTCATATTCAAAAACACTTTGGCATAACATAACTGAACATCTCCATCTTATCATATCATATCATATACCATGTTTAACCCCCGTGGTAGGGTTGTGCTATCCCCGGTGGCCAAACCAGACAGTATCATGTGGTGAACTTCCCCTTTTTCAATCTCGGAGCCCCGAGTGTGCACACAGGAAAGAACACGTAAAAAGACCACTTTGTTTCCAAAGTGGGTGCACTCATATCATATCATGGTGGTACCAACCATATCACGTGAACAGTATCATCATATCAGAACCATATTCAGAACAGATAAGTATGCCAAAGTTTTATCATATCCATATCATATCAAAACACGTGCGAAACATATTCATATCATTTCTATTTGATAAAAAACAGATCCATATCATTTCATATCACATGCATAAAAATTTCAATGATATCATATTCGCTCTTTTGCATATTTCAGAAACATGTCAAATATTGCTCATGTCTACACATTTCATGTCAAAAACATTTCTTTTCTCTTTCATATGTATCTCATGAGGGAATGCAAAACATATATTGAGGTTGTTTTTCACTTTTTCTTTTTAAAACAACATGCACATTTTTTTTTTACAAACCAACCTCAGTTCATTTCTTTTTATGCAAATCCAGCATAGGAACCCCGCTTACCTGGATTCTTTAATCTTTCAAAATTCCTCAACGAAGCCAAATAAATATTAATCGTCACCTATAAAAATCACGCAAATTCTGTAAATTTTCAATCAATCATGTATTTCGATATTTGAACCTAAGAACCTATTTTAAATCCTCAAAACCTAGAATTCTAATAATTCCTATAATACCACCATTATCTAAAACCACTAATATCCACTTAGTCGAATTCGTACCGAATAAGAGATTTAATCGAACAATTATTTAGGCATTTGCGGAACTCAATAAAGAGTAATCTTCAAAAATATCTAAAGTACCAACAATGTATTTTAAATTAATAGAATACTTAGACTACTTTAAAAAGTCTTATAAAATACGCCATGCAAAACTCCTCTAAAAAAAATTAGAGTTTTTGTTAACAATATTGTTAAAATATTTTCTACACAAAAATAATGTTTTATGAGACTTAAACCCAAAACTCATTTTAACATAACAACAAAAATAAATAAATAGATAAATACCCTTCATCCGAAACACATTTCAATAAAAAAACAAATATCAACTTAGTTGATGATTTAAACAAAAGGGCGAAACGGTAAAAAAAAAAACATTTTTCTCCTAGCTGTTACTCGAGAAAACCACAATTTCCTTTTTAAGTAACTGTTATTAACAGCAAAACTAAAATCAGAAGAGGCAAAAATGCAAGTGACAGTAGAGACATACTCACGAGAAAGAAACTCGAGGCAGCAGCACCGTGGGAGTGTGACAAACGCTGGACAGAGGTGGTGATGACCTTCCTCGACGGCGTCGCACGGGAAGAGAGGGAGAGAGAGAGAGAGAGAGAGAGAGAGAGAGAGAGAGATGGTAAGAGAACGAGAGAGACTGAAAAGAAAGAACCCTCAACCAGAAGTGGCGCGCTTACCGTGGGAAAACTGAGGCAGCGTGCGAAGGACCGGGGTGGGGGAAAGTCCTCGCCGGCAGTTTCTGTGGAGGCACAGCGCGGTGAAGCTCTCGGTGGGGGTAATTGCAGCGGCTGTAGGATGCTCTGTTTTAGACAACTAAAACAGGGGATTTTCGGGGCTTGAAATGGAGGCTACGAATGCGTTGGGCGGCGGCTACGGGGCTGAGCTTCCGCGTGGCTAGATCCGGGGGAAAGTGGCGACCCGATGGCTGGCTAGTGTTTTGCTTTTCAGTGGTGCAACCAAGAGTGGTGTTTACACGGAGAGGGTGGTGGCTCTCGGTTTCGTGTGGCGGAGAAGCTGCCAAGCAGAGGTGTTACGGTGCAACGTTGGTGGCGGCTAAGTGTGGCTGTCATTCCGTGTGCGTGGACTGCGTTCAGCGGAGAATAATGCACTGGCCTGGCTGTGCAGGTGGTTGAACAGCTGAACGAGGCTTGCGGTTTGATGCCTTGAGGGTAGGGAACTGGTGCAATGGCCACGGTTCTAGTGTGCTGAGGCGTGAAATGAGGGTTGCGGCACATGAACTAGGGTTGAGAAGACTTAAACTTATACATAACCATAAGTAGAAAGTAGAACAAACCTAATTAAAAAGGGAAGGCTGGACGTGCATGAAATAGAATTGGCTGGACGCCGTGCGATGAAGTCTGGACCCGCGCGATCCCACGGCTAGGCTCTGAACGAGATTAATGTATTGCTATCATCTAAAGCTTCGGGTCTCTAATCAACAGTTTAAAAGGGGTCTGGCAATGCTGGGTCTTACACAAAATATTCAAGCAGCAGTCGTGTAGTACAATTCAAACAAGTAAAATTTCAGTTATGTGACTTAGGGTTTTAAGTACACGGGTACGACAGATCAGGACCGAAGCAACTGTTTTCAACGAATTCAAAAAAGAAAAAATCAGAAACGAAATTATCAGAGAAAATGGAAAAAAACATCAATATAAACTAATTGAGAAATTAAAAAAAAGAAAGAAAGAAAAAGAAATCGGGACATGATGGTGAAAAGATTACCATCGCTAGAAGGAACATAGCCCAATTCCCACATTTTCGTCGATTCGCATTCCATCAGAAGCTAGAAACCCAAATCTGAGCTGCGAGGGTGAGGTGCTGATATGGTCAATGACTGCTATTGTAAGCATGAACTCGTTTGGCCTGGAAGACGAGGGCAATGCAGATGACCGCCAGAGAGAAAGGGATGCTTGCAGGTTGAAGAAGAGTGAGGCCGGTATGTCTGGGTGGCTTTCGGGTTGAAGAAAGAGAAAAGAACGAGAAAAAGAGAGAAGGGGAGGTTGATGAAATAATAAAATACTGTGATCCAGTGTGAACAGTAGCTCACCAACTTTTGAGAGCATCCAAGAATTACTGTAGCTCATATGTTGAGCTTTGGACCATTGACTAGTCCAATATGAAAGTTTTTTGATAAATATAGCCAAATTATGGACTTGCATTGACATTTAGCTAGGCCATTGCCAATGCTCTAAGTCAATTAAAAGATGTGGGTTTACTAGGGTTATTGGGAAGGTTGAGGCTCTGAGTAATCATCCTCGATGTTTGCTGCATGCCCTTGTAACAGCTAGCTAGCCTGATATATATGCATGGCCGTGATCCTCGTCTTTGGCATTTGTGATGCAACCATTGTAGATTGTAAACTACACATATATATCCACCACAGATTTAAGAATTTTTATGAAACCAATGTAAATTTGTTTCAGGTCGATCGACTTTTGTTTATCTGAAAAATGATAAAAAAAAAAAAGAGGATTAAGTCGATCTGTTCTTTATACAGTTGACAGTCCGTATGACTAACAGCGCCTTATTAATTACTACATATATAATTTCAGATCATCCAAATTAATGATCTTCTCTCTGTCATTGTCTCCTTACCTATATAATAATATTACCATAATATAAGATATATAAGTTGCAACGTCGTACGTTCATATTGTTCTTCACCGGCCAATTTGAATTTGGCAGGTGTAAATTCTAATGTACACAAGGTCTCTTTGGGGTGATCTACTTATCCAATCAGCGGTTGATATGTCCGGAGTGATACACACAAGGGGATCAAGGGATCGAATAAGCACAGAGAGAGAGAGAGAGAGAGATTGGGGGTATCATTACGGCCTCCCCCACTCAAACCAAACTTATAGGACAACACAACACGGTACTAGATTTGATTTACGAGGGAACCAGAGATCAGTAAATTATGTAAGAATTAAAGAGAGATAATTTGCTCGATGATCTATTCATCCGTTGGCCAGATGGGCGTACGTGGTGTTGATGTTGGTTGCATATATAATGGGACCGGAGCTGTATAAGCTAGCTGTTAGCATGACGTCCAAGAAGCAATTATCATGAATATGTGGGATCGATACAAATCATGTACATGAACAAAATTGATATATCTAGTGTACCAATATCATAATCATCCACCAAACACGATTTATCTCTTATAGTCATGGATCGTGGCTACACCCACCCGGAGAGATTTTCTCGATAAGGTTATTTGATCTTTTTTAAAAAAAAAAAATAATAATAATTTTGCATATATTTTTTTTATATCCTTAAATATTTTTTTAAAAAAAATTTACAATATCGTTAAAAAAATAATTCCTTAATTATTAAGTAAAAAAAAACTGAATCAGAATTCACTGTCGGTAGCATTAATCGGGACGCATAGCATTATTCTATAATCATTTGTTTTTCGCTGACAGGTAGAGAACTGGGATTTCCATTTCACAATGATAGCTATTCTTGTTTTGTGGGTGCAGTTGAAAGTGGGAGCTGGGGTGAGAATTCACGACTATTTTTCTAGCTGTACAAACTTATCATGTACTTAATTTGCAGTTCCAATTAGCACGGAACTCACAAAATCATGTACATGGCGCGCTGCCAGATTTGATAGGAAGCCGGCCATGCAAAGTAGATCGATATAGATCAGAATTTATAAGTAGAACATTCTAGTTCTCGTCATTAATTATATAGTGTGCATTTTGAAGTCAAAATAATTACTACATGGGTGATCAAAGTGGAAGGAGAGATGTTGGATGAAAATTTGAGGTGATGAAATGATTTTTATGGTGTGCATGCGGATTTTGTTTATGGAAAATCATCACTTGTCTTAAAAGTTTAAACTGATGAAAAGAGTGTAGAGAAAAATATTTAATTAAATAAAGTAAAGTGTAAAGTCATAGTTTGAACTTAGAATCTCTGCTTTGATACTGGGTGAAAACATCAAATGTCCTAAAAGACATTTGAGCTAATGAGAACAAATAGATTTAATTATTTGTATTATTCTCTTAACAATTTAATTATGTTTTTTTTTCAACTTTTATGCAGATGTAGTACTGCTATATATATAATGTGTGTTAAGATTAATATATAATACAAATAATTAAATCTATATTTTCTCATCAATTTAAACTTTTGGAATAAGTAGTGATTTCATAATATGATACCAAAGATCATATTGAATTCGAAACCTGACTCAACACTCTACCATATTTAAATCTACATCTTTTTATTATCTTAAACTTTTACAACAAGCGTGATTTCCATTATATTAATATTCAAAATAGCTTTTGCTGGAAGGAGAAACCATCAAGAGGCTTAAGCGTGCACGTGATCCACCAAAAATATCATAAGGAACATATATAGAAGAGATGGGAGATCATATTGTGGCCGGCCTCTCTTTCTGGCCCTCTCCAACAAGGAACGGCGGGCAGTGGCTACACTTAATTATTTTATCTCCTTCAACTCGCCTGGCCATCATTGAAAAAACCAAAAAAAAAAAAAAAAAAAGCACCGAAATGTTAATAATGGCAGAGTACTAGAATAGAATCTTCGGTGGTCCATGCATGCTATTTTGTACGTTTACCAGCCATAGGTTATCCAACCTAAACCTCATGAGAACCAAAGGCTGGGATCCGAGTAATAAATTGTTACGAGTACTAACAGAATATAGGACAAAATTGTTGAGAGTGAGACAAACTTCCAACCCACATCGAAAAGGAAAGGGTAGAATGGGCTAGCTAGCTCCCTTGTCATGGGTTTTAACGACCTTTCGGTCGATTTGTAATGACAGGAATTTTTTCATGAAAAACAAACCATTTGTCGTACGTATAAATCGTGTCTATTCACCCTTTGCACTTCAATCCCTTTCTCGTTTAACCAATTAAGCTAGGAAATGTAGATCTTATATTTACGATTCAGACATATCTAGGGGTGGCAATATATATATATATATATATATGACATAATTCGTTAACCCAATACCAACATGATATGAAATTAACAGGTTTTGTATTGATGTTAACGAGTTCGGGTCAAAATTGGGCAACCCGTTAATATACGATTAATTAACGGGTCACTAACAGGTCAACCCGCTTAACCCGTTAGTGACCCGTTAGTGACCCTGACCTGTTAGTGACCCGTTTAGACCCTTTAAATTGTTTTACTCACAATTACAATTATCTCATTTTTAACTTAAAAACAAAAATACCCTAACCTTATTTTGTATTTCCTAACTCTCTCTCAAACTCTCACTCTCTCTCGGTTCTCAGTTCATGAGTCAGTAATTATCACGAGTCACGACCACCTCTTACACTTCCTCTGGATTGTAATTTTGGAATTTTTATTGTTTGGATTGTAATTTTAGACTTATGTAATTAATTTTAAATTTTTGGGAGATATTGTGATTTTAACTTTTATGTGAAATTATGTTAATCAGGTTAAATAAATTATTTGGGTCAATTCAACCCATTTACATAAACGGGTCATAACGGATCGTGTGTCGTGTCAATATATTTTTAATTAATTTATATTGAATAAAAACAGATCGTATCGTGTCAATCCCACTACAAGAAAACTGCTTATTTGTGGCCATTTAATTTCAGCGAAATGACTATTAATTTACAACTAAAATGAGTCTGTTTTGGTCACAAATAACATTTTCGTCGCAATTAAATAGTCACAAAAGTCTATTTTTCTTATAGTGCCTATTATTTTAATGGATCGTGTTAGAGTTTGAAAATTTGACTTGTTAAGGTTAACGAGTCATTTTCAGGTTAATCCATATCGTATAATATACACGATGGCCTATCATGACACGAACACGAACTGTTAAAGTCATTTGTCACCCCCTTGTGATATGTCCCTGAATATTTTGTGCGCCCGCCCTGAAAAGGGTATACTCTATATATACGTAAACATAGAGAGAGAGTCTTTAAGACTTGGGGCCTCTGGCCGTCTTCTGCCAATAGAATTGAATATTGTGCGCGCTTCGATTACAGTTGACTTGAGGTTCATTTATTTCTCTTTCTTATTAAGTGAACTGGTGATCAGTTTCACCCAAGAAAAGCATGTAGGCCAAACTTATATTGTTTGTCACCCAGTTTTGAGACCTACAATATCCATCCCCTAGCTATTAATTACAATTCATACTGATACTACCAGTACCTTGATCAAAAGGTTGTAAAGTTGACTCGTGTGATTTAAGCATGTGTTGCGGGAAGAGATCCAGTCTCACAGTTAACCATGTCCATGGCATCTGTTCTCTTGTATGGCCTTGCTGTGGTTCTCATGGTTGGACATAGTGATGCCAGCAAGAGGGTGACAAGGTTTGACTTGTTAGCCCATTTGATTTTAAAAAAAGTGGGAAAATTCACACTCAGTATATATAGATGGTGCATCCAAAGAGAATCTAGGAGTAGTTGGATGTGGATCAGGAGCTATACGTGAGGTAGATGGACTTTTCATCTATGGTTTCTCGATCCACCTTTTCTGGGCAATGGAACTAATGTCTATGACAAGTTGTCCGCCCTAAAAATTGGCATGCTACTAATTTGTTACCAAATTCAAATCTTTGAGTTGATCGTAGAGACAGACTCTTTGCTGGCAGTGACTTGGTTCGAGAATCGAAACAACCCCCCTTGCATGGCAATATTTCGAACTCTAGCTTGCTGATCATGGGTTGGCTACTAATTGTGTCACAGCTGGTCGACACGAGGTCTCTTTTTCTTTGGTAGCTCAACTTTCCCTTAACTGACTGGAATCTTATCTCTTGATAGGTTAGAATATAGTACTGCCCAACTTTCGATCGGCACCGAGTTGTAATTACGTACTATAAAATATAGTTTAATGTAGTTTTTTTCTTATGAGTTTTGTTTCGGAATTCTTTTGTAATCTCTGCCCCTTAGTTGATCTATATTATAAAAAGTATTCTTATCAAGGTTTTGATCAATATCGTATCGTACCAGCTGGTAAGGCCGGTATTTACATGCTGGACATGTAACCTACACGGAGAAGATAGGTGTTTTGTACCGGGTCAAATACCGGCCATTTCGGTCAATATCAGCCGGTTTTCAGTGTCCTGGCCGAAATTTTGTATTTTTGTATTTTTCGTGTATTTTCATAATTTTCACTCAAATTCTCACATATGAAAACTATTTTCTTAAATTTTTTTAATCCATTTTTCTCGAGGACTGAAAATCAAATCTCTATTCCTCTTTTCGTGGTAAATATGAGTGATTATATTTTTTAATAGTTGGATTGAGAACTTAGCTAGAAGTATTCTTGAGTTTTATAAATATTTGTTTTTACTTTTTAAGACTTGGATCGATGCTATTTTGAAATATAATTTATACATATATAATTAAATTATCTATATATAGACTATTCCGAAACGGTACCAGTATCAAAATATTTCATTCTATTGCCTTAACCGAAACGATATTTAAAACTTTAATTCTTATGCCACAAGTGAGAATCTATTAATAAAATTGAGATTTCGTTTCTTTTTATTTATTTATTAGATAAACGTTGCACATTTATATATTTATCAACATCTTTTGTTCCATGTCACATATGCCCGTAGGAGGCGCATGATCTCCATATATATGTGCACCATGGGTCCATAACTCATTGCCTTAAGTTTTAACCCCTTAACGACTTTGTACGACAACATTGGAATATATTTAAGAGAATAAATAGGTTTAACATCACATGTACACAACTTATAACGGTGCATGCATGATCGGTATAAACTCCATATATATACGTACGTACAGAAATACACACACACATATATATATATTGTAAACCTTTTGATCAAACTTGCAAGTTGGTCACTGGATCTCCGTTCATATCCGATCAACCTTTTAGTCATACAAAAATCAATCATTTGTCCAACAAAAACAATTTATTATGCCAGGTTAATGCTCGATACATGCAGGATACTCGGAGACTTCGGAAAAAAAAAAAAAAAAGATTCCCTATCAAATCTACCCTGTAGATGGGTTAAAGCAACCCAAGGTTCTTCAATGGGCCGTAGTCATGTTCTTTCGGCTCCAATGAATTATGGACCAAGATGTACGCCAGGTTAATTGTTTGGGTTGGTTCAACGCACGTGATTCCTCTCAATTAATCTTATTTTATTTTGCCTAATTATTACAATTTTTTTAAATTTTTATATAAAATAAAATAAAAAATTTAAATTTTTTAAATTTAAAAAAAAATATTAAAAAAATATATTTTAATAATATTTTATTCAACTTTTAACTTTAATCTCAATTCATTTTATTTCAACTCATTAAGAAAAACACAATTTTGTTTTTCCGTGATCGGCTTTCTAGCTTTGCTATTCATCATTCTTACATGCCACCATGATAAAATATTTTTTTATTTTTTTAGTTTTATAATAAAACCAATTGGTAAGAGAAAAAAATTAAAAAAAAATGTAGTGTCTGCAAATGATGAATAAAATTTTTCTTTCCTACGACCAAAATAACTGGCTAGCTCCAAGCTCCAAGTAATATCACGGCCTTGTCGGTAAAAAAAAGTATGCTACTTATGCGTAAACACACTATTTAGCACGAGATTACGTTAATTATATAAAAATAATTTTAATTTATTGACGTGATAGTTAGTATATAACTATGCTTATTAGTCAATAAACAAGCAGGCAAATAGATTATTATTATTTTTTCTATAAAATTGTTACTGATTAAAGTTGTAGCCATATGGCATTTTCCTAAGATCAGCGGGAGTAGCAATATCGCTCAGTTTGTAATTTTTTTTTTTCTATTCACATTTTTTAAAAATATTTTATATTTAAATATTTTTAAAAAAATAAAAAAATACATCAATACATTTAAAATCACTTCCTTAATCACTAAGTAAAAAAAAAGATTATTTAAGCAATACATTTGAGCGGTACACTTAGGGAGGCAAATTAATATATAGCTTTTCTGTTTTCCTTAACCTATTTCTTGGGCTAAGATATATAATATACTCTATACTGTTTACGGGTATATGAAATGACATAGAGAAAGCCACAAATAGTAGTCTTATAACTGCAAATAAATTTTATAAAAGTAATTAATTTATAAATTGACGTAATTTCATGTAATATATTAAATGTATTTTATAATAAAAGTAACTTTACAAACTCATATAATAAATCAATCCATGTAAGTTTTAAATTTATTTTTATGAAATTAATTATTTGTAATTAAAGTATTTTTCGGAACAAAATACTTAAAACATGAAAAGAAAAGTACCGTATAAATAAATTAGTACAATTAGCAACATTGGAAGACGTCCCACGAAACCCTATTCTCTTAAAAGTAGTTAGAATTCGTATATATACTTCCCACAGGCTGAAGGAAACCTTATAGAATATTCTCCTGCATGCTTAAACAAGCTGCACATGATCATTTCTTAACAAAAAGTATGACAATATGCATATAATAGTGATCAGTGACTAAGACATGCAGCAACTACGACAGTCATTAACGATATAATTAGATAAATCTATTGAGCTTTATAATATGTTATTTCAAAGAGTATATAATTTGCTCAGTTTATTCCTTCCTTACTCCAGGCAAAAGAACCAAAATTCTCCCACGTATAAATTAACCCTTCTATTCTCCGCCACCTTCCTCCATATAAACACTACTACTACTCCAACAACAAAGACGACCTGTGTTTCAAATTTCAATTGATTTCTTGACCGCAGAACAAAAATAGAAAAAGAAAATGTTTCCCAAACCAGCCAACCAGTCCAGACAAATAAAACGTCACCACACCCCACGAGAAATCGTCCACCGGGTCCGAGAAAGCCTCACCACCCGTGTCTCCAAGATGGTATGTGCCATTTTCTTGATGTTTCTATTTGTGCTCGGTCTGACCGCTTTCATTCTATGGCTTAGTCTACGCCCACACCGCCCGAGATTCCATGTCCAGGAGTTTTCGGTTCCGGGTCTGGGCCAAGCAACTGCGTTCGAGAACGCCCAAATATATTTTAACGTGACGATTCGGAACCCGAACGAACACATCGGCATCTACTACGATTCCATGGATGGGTCAGTTTACTATAAGGATCAGAAAATCGGGTCGAATCAGTTGCTCTTCCCATTTTACCAGGAGCCGAAGAATACTACAGTGGTGGCAGACCTACTGAGTGGGGAGGCATTGACGGTGAATAGCCAGCGTTGGACGGAGTTCATGAATGATCGTGCGGCGGGAATGGTGGTGTTCCGTCTTGAAATAACTTCGATCATCAGATTTAAGATCTCCAAGTGGAGTAGCAAGCACCATCGGGCCCACACCAATTGTCATGTTTCGGTCGGGCCTGATGGGGTGATCTTGCCAACTTCTAGAGACAAGAGATGCCCTGTTTATTTCACTTGATCAGAGGCATATCAATCCATTTTCCCTTCTTTTCTTTCTTTACCCCTCATTATTTCCCTGTTTGAAATCTTTTTCTCGCATGTTTCAGCCAGACATTGATTCTTTTACACGTGCATATAATATTCTTTTCATAACCATAAGACTATATATATGTATATATATCTAGAGAGAGATAGCATTAACGCTCCGGCCAACTTCCATGAATGGGGTCTTGTTGGATGTAATTTTGTTGGACAGCTGTTGTGTTGCGGTAGGAATTTTCAAGTTTTTCATCTATTTGTCATTATCTTTCATCACTATCTCTTATGTAATATCAAAAGATTAAAAAATAAGTAAGTAATAATAATTAAATAACTTTCTAATTAGTTAATGTCACATGATCATAATACAAGGATGATAATTAAAATGATGTTAAATAGCACTTCTCATAAATGAAATTTCGGTGGGCGCAATCTTTGTCGATGGAGAAATGATTTTATTAATAGTGGATCTTACTTTTTTTTAAAGAAATTGCATGAGACTAGCACAACTTAAGAATACTGTATCTAGCATTATTTTTATTGATGTATTCTTTTTGTGCATAGAATTAAATTTGCCATAGTCGACGAGAAAAAGTATGCTAGCCAGAGCTTTTTCCCCTTCCGGAACAAGCACTATGTTAATCAGCAGTTAGGCATACATGGGTGAGATTCTCCAATAATTGCTCAATTACATGCAGCAAGTATAGTACATGAAAAAAATATAAAAGGACAATGCTAGGGATCCTGGGGATCTCGTTAATTGGTAGCTCCCGCTCCTTTTTTTTTTTTTTTTTTTTTCCTTAGTGATTAAGAAAGTGTTGTTTGATAATATTGTGATTTTTTTTTCCTTAGTGATTAAGAAAGTGTTGTTTGATAATATTGTGATTTTTTTTTAAAAAAAAAATTTAAAAGTGTTGTGATTTTTTTTTCACAATATTTTTTTAACACTTTTAAATATTTTTTTAAAAAAGACGAAAATTCATAATATTATTAAACAACACTTTCTTAATCACTAATTAAAAAAAACTAAAAAAAAAATGGAGCGGAGCTCCAACGGGATCCTATCATTTTCCAATATAAAAACGTATTATGGAACCAATTAATCGGTTCCTACTCATTCTCGCACAAAACTTGATTATGAAAGGGCATTGCTTCTGTTCTCAAAACAGACTTCATTTTGATCAACACACCCCTATAAAAACAAGCGAGTGATACTAGTCTTCGACTCGATCTGTATATACGTACTTCATTTCCGAGTTTTAAACTTTTAATTTTTTTTTTCATATGCTTTTAATTATATTGTTTACGTGGATGTTGGCCGGACGTTACATGTAAGATCCACGTATAAAGGTATCTTAAAGGACTTCGGGACCAAGAAATCTTTATCCATATATATATATATATATATATATATATATGGATATGTTCTTTATGGTAAAAATCCAAAGACAGAATTAATTTGTGCTCTACGTGGCCTTAAAGGTTTAGGCATGTTTGGGTTCAGAAATTATTTCATTTCATCTCATTTTATTTTATTATTACAATTTTCTTAAATTCTTACACAAAATATAATAAACAATTCAACTTTTTCACATCTCAAAATAATAATAATATTAAAAAATAATATTCTAACAATATTTTTTTCAACTTTTATATTTCATCTAAAACCATCTCATCTCATCTCATCTCTAAATCCAAACTAGTCCTTAGCTTTCCACGACAGACCAGCTAGCGTTATAAGAAAACAAAAAGAAACGAGTTGATCTTTGGAAAGAATATAGTCTGTTTGACATATGAGTGATGAACAAGAAATCACAGCTGCTTTTGTTCATATTTTGATTTGTTATATATATGTGGTACGACAAGAAGTTTCAATCCCATACCAAAATCAGCCGAGTACACAGCTTATTAATGGAACTTCGATCTCAAGCCCATGCAATATGAATTTAGCTTTAAAACTCAAAACGAGACCATTTATTTTTTTTTTTATAATAATAATAACAACAACAACAAGCCACGTACGATTTCTAAGTCTAAAACAAACATAATAAAGAAATTTATAATAAATAGCCATGTTAAAATCAAAATAAACTAAAATATAAATAATTAATCGGCTGCTTTGTGTAACACAAAATTAGGGAAATGAGAAATTCTCACTTCAAGGGGAGAAGCCTCTAGAAGAAAATTCGAAGAAGAGGAGTAAAATTTGATTAATATTCAACATAAGAAAATAACACTATCGTATATGTTCCCTTATAAGGGATGGACGTAACAAACAGTAAAAAGCATTACTGACACTCGGGTCCCACTAGAGAATATTCTTAGATCCACCAATCATAATATTACAGCAATAAAAGATGAAATAGCATAAATGTAAAATAAGCTTCTAAAATACTATTCTTAACACTGCTGCTCTGTAGTGATACTAGCCTTTAATTTGATCAATGGCTCTCAATCAACAATGACTTCATCTAACCCTTTCCTCTCAATGACTTTACTATGAGACTTGCAACAGAGTCTCCCACTTTCAAAACACTTTGCCCATAAGGTGTGGGTAAGTGTTACCTTATGGGCAAGGTGTTTTTCAACTGAAGAAATGCCTCCCAAGTCGCATCCTCATCTTTCTATCCTTGCCACTTGACTAGCACCTCAGCCAAAGGAAAATATCCTTTCTTTCTGACCCTGCGATCTAGAATAGCCTCAAGCTCTAGCTTCAAAATACCTAGACCATCCACAGGAGGAAGTTGCGCCCAGGGACTCAGAGATTGCCTTAACTTCTTCTTCGACATTAAAACATGAAAGACAGAGTGTATCTGTGCCGAATTTGGGAGCTTCAACCTGTATTTGACATTCCCAATCTGCTCGATAATCTCAAAAGGGTCGTAGAATTTGGGGCGACAACTTCACACTTCCTCTAAGCTACAGATTGCTGCCTATAAGGTTGTAAGCGTACAAAAACCCAGTCTCCCACATTTAAAGTTATCTCATTTCGTCTCAGATTTGCAAATTTCTTCATCCTTTCTTGGGTTGCGTGGGTTGATATGCAAACGGGCCTTGAGAGTGGCGTCCACAGCCTCAACCCGAGAGGTACCTGCATGATAGCTCAGTAGAGGGGGTGGGGGTAGCCATAAAGAGCCTCAAAGGGGGTTAGTTTTGTAGATGCATGGGTGGATGTATTGTACCACCATTTAGCCATAGGAAACCAGAGCACCCAATCTTTAGGTCTATCTCCCACAAACAATGCAAGTAGTTCTCTAAGGTTTTATTAACGGCCTCAGATTGGCCGTCTGTTTAAGGGTGGTAGGCTGAGCTATAGGCCAACTGAACCCCTTTTTGGCTGAATAATTCACGCCAAAATTTACTTGTTAATGATTTGTCTTTGTTAGAGATAATGGAACTAGGCATATCGTGGAGTTTAAATTTGTGTTTGATGAATTGCTGGGCTGGGGTTAGGGCTGTGTATGGATGGGAGAGGGGTATAAAGTGGCTAAATTTGGTTAAACGGTCCACCACCACCCAAAGGCAGTTGACCATGGGATATGGGTAAGCCTTCAATGAAGTCCATTGAAATGCTGGACCAGGGTCTAGAGGGTATCTCCAAGGGCTGGAGTAGTCAACCAGGCAAGTGGTTCTTGTGTTTTATACACTGACATATATCATAATTATGTATAAACTCCTTTACCTCTGTTCTGGGTTTGGGCTGGTAGATCTCTCTTCTGATCTTGTGAAGTGTTTTGTCATAGCTCGAGTGGCCTCTAGTGTTTAAGCTTGAAGGGCTTGTTGTTGGTAATAAAGAGTATGTCTTTGTAGTATAGTAAGCTACCCTCAAGACTGTTTTTAGGCCCCAACTCACCATTTCTCCACTTCTGCAGCACCACTTGGAAATCTGAGTCTTGGCCGTACAACTGTTGTAGTTCCTCCAGTAGTTCAAAATTAGGAACTGAAATCATAGACAGGGCTAGAGACTCACCCTACGTAACATCACCTTCATCAAACCTTTTTGACAAGGCATCAACTACCTTGTTATCGTTCCCTTGTTTGTACTCCACCAAGAAGTCACAGCCTAAGAGTTTGGACACCCACCTTTGCTGCATAGGTGTCCCTATCTTTTGGTCTAACATAAACTTTAGGCTTTGGTGGTTTGTTTTAATAATGAATCTAGCCTCTAATATGTAAGGCCGCCATCTCTTGACTGCAGAGACTAGAGCAAATAGCTCATTCTCATAAGTAGGCCTCTCCCCCTTTAAGGCTTGACTGTAATAAGCTATGTGATGGCCTCTTTGTAGCAAAATTGCCCTTACAACCTTCCTCGAGGCATCACACTTGCAAAGGGTTCTTTAGGAGGTTAGTCAAAGGTGTAACAACTCCTTCATAGCATTTGATAAATCTTCTGCAATAACCTGTCGACCCAAGAATTCCCCTAAGGCACTTAAGTGAAGTGGGCCATGGCCATCCCTTCATTGCCTTCAACTTAAATGGATTTGCCTTCACACCTTGTGCCGAAATGAGGTGTCCCAAATAGGCTAGTTCAGGGCTCCCAAACTGGCACTTAGATCTCTTAACAAATAATTGGTGTTGTCTCAAAATTTCTAGTGTAATCTTCAGGTGTTGTAGGTGTTGCACTTCATTAGAACTGTACACTAAAATATCATCAAAGAACAGCAATATGAACTTTCGAAGATATGGCTTGAAAATAGCATTCACTAAACTTTGAAAGGTAGATGGAGCATTGGTTAAGTCAAAAGGCATGACCAAAAACTCATAGTGACCCTCGTGGGTCTTGAATGCTGTTTTGGGAATGTCAGCTGGACTCAACCTGATCTGGTGGTAGTCGGACCTTAGATCCAACTTAGAAAAAATGGTAGATCCACATAATTTGTCCAGTAGCTCCTCAACCACAGGGATAGGGTATTTGTCTTTTATGGTTGCACTGTTAAGGGCTTTATAGTCAACACATAGTCTCTAAGAGTCATCTGCTTTTCTAACCAATAATATTAGGGAAGAATAAGGACTCTGACTAGGTTGTATGACTCCTGAAGTCAACAGTTTTTTAATAATTCTTTCAATCTTATCCTTTAGAAAGAACGGTATTGGTAGGGTCTTACGAAGATAGGCTTAGTGCCTGGTTGTAGGAGAATGGAGTGGTTATGGGATTTATGTAGAGGTAGTGTTTTGGGTTCAACAAAGACATCTTGGAATTGTTCCAAGAGATCTTGTAATTTAGGAATTTATGTGTACTCCATGTGTCAATGAGGGCCACAATTCCACAGCTTCTAATGTTAGCCCTTACCCGCACAGTTCTAGGATATATTGACCCCAAAATAGCATGTAAGGAAATTTTAGGATTTTCCTTAAAAGTCCCTAAATCCAAAACCATCTCCTCTTGCACCTTTTCTGCTCTCTCTAACTCTTGACTCACCTTTGTGCTTTTCTCTCCCTCCATAGTATCATAAATTTCCTTGATTAAGTACAACTTTGGCTTCTGACATTTATGGTCAGAACCCCACTTAGCCTTACAATAGTAGTAAAGGCCTTTGTCTCTCTTGTCTTTCATCTGATGTTGACTAACATTTTGAATGGGTAAAAGGTTTTTGGTTGGATTTTTCTAGAAGTCAGGTGGTCTATTTGGAGGTTTGAGTAAGCTTGGGTCAGGGTTATACATAAAGGTTCCTTTGCTAGTCTTTTTAGTGAGGGTAACATGTTCTCTTTGAATTTTTGCTAAGTTGTAGGCTGTGATTAGGTTATGAGGATTGGACATTCTTACTGGCAACCAAATTTCATCCCTAAGACCACTGAGAAAACAATTCAGTTTGTACTAGTTAGGCAAGCCCCTTAGTCTATTTGATAGGTTCTCAAACTGTGTTTTGTAACCCTCCACAAATCCAATATGTTTGAGGTATGTGAGGGCCTCCACAAGGTCATCATAACAATTTGGCACAAACCTAATGAGCAATGCCTTGACAAATGACTCCCACTCCCCAATTCCTCCAAACTCCTCAAGATCTTGATACCATGTGAGGGCCTTTCCCTCCATATGAAATGAAACCAAACGCAATCTATGTTGAGGTAAAGTATGATGGAAAGCAAAGAATTATTTTACCTTATAAAGCCAACCTTCTGGATCATCCCGATTAAAAACTGGAAAGTCCAGTCTCATGGAACGGGTCTGCACCTCACCAATGTTCACCTGGGCCTGTTCTAAATTTTGTTGTGCATTGTATGATGACTCTACTTGATGCTGAAACTGGTTCTTCTTTTGCTGCTCTAGTGTAAGGGTGGACATCTGTTGGGCTACCAACTCCACTTGACGTTTCAAAGCAATCATCTCGGTTTCCACAATTTTAAATTGAAACTCTGTATTTTTCTTAAGCGAATTGTAACTCTCTTATAATTGAGTGAAACGTGTACCTTCTACCATGGAAAATGAAAGAAGAATCGTGGCTCTAGATACCAAATGTAATACAAAAGTTAGGGAAAGGGGAAATTCTCACTTCGAGGGAAGAAGCCTCCAGAAGAAAGGTTGAAGAAGGGGAGTAAAATTTGATTAATATTCAGTATAAGAAAATAGCACCATCGTATATGTTCCCTTATAAGGAATAGACGTAACAAACTGTAAAAAACACTATTGACACTCGGGTCCCACTAGAGAATATTCTTAGATCCATCAGTCACAACATCACAGTCGGCAATGGTGGTATTCCATTTGGAAATAACCACGATCATCCAATTTAAGATCTCCATGAGGAATAGCAAACACCATCGAGCCCACGCCAACTGTCATGTTTTGTTGGGGCCTGACAGGGTAATCTTGCCAACTTTTAGTGACAAGAGATGCCTTGCTTATTTCACTTTATCAGAGGCATCAATCCATTTTCCCTTCTTTTCTTCTTCTTTTTTTCCCCTCATTATTTCCTGTTTGAAAATATTTAAGTCTCTCACATATTTCAGTTGGACATTAATTTGCGTAGGTAGAGGTGTAAAAAAAACTTGAAAAATTGGTTAAACCAAACTGGACTGGACCGAATGGGTTCGGTCCAATTTG
This sequence comes from Juglans mandshurica, assembly GCA_022457165.1. Taxonomy (NCBI): domain Eukaryota; kingdom Viridiplantae; phylum Streptophyta; class Magnoliopsida; order Fagales; family Juglandaceae; genus Juglans; species Juglans mandshurica. The sequence goes on from CM039626.1 coordinate 26,070,355, forward strand.
TAAGCGGTTCAGTCCGGTACCCATTTTTAAGAACTAAAACTGGTCCTAAACTGGTACAATAGTAGTTTTCATATTTTAAAATCTGGTTTAAACCGAACCGGACTGATATATATTTATAATTTTTTTATATTATATATATATATATTATATGTTAAATTGTTAATTCGTATAACATAAAACTGTAATCTTATTATTTAAGTCTATTAATTTGACAACATAAAATTAATATAAAATTTGATATAACATAAAATTAATCTTATATTTTTTAATATAACATTTGATATAACATATAAATTTTAATTTTAAACATAAACATTAATATTAAAATTAAAATATAAACTTACTTTTGATATATATATATATATATATATATATATATATATCAACGATAAATACATTTTTGACATAATAAATCATAATAAATATATATAGTCATTTTGTAAATAAATTTGAATACATTTGATCATATTTCAATACTATACTAGTATATGTTAATTATTATAAAATAATGTACTTATACTATAATATAAATAGATTAATAGTTTAGTATATATAAACATCATAATATTACTTATACACATTATCCGTTAAAACCAGAAAAAGGGGGCCGGACAGGTCTGAAACTGGAAAAATCGGAAAGTCTTTGTTTTGGTAATAAATCGGTCCGGTATTGGTTCTTAAATTTTTTAAACTGGTGTATTCCGGTTCGGTTCTAAAAAATATAGAAAACCAGACCGAAACGGACCGGTTACAGTTACACGTGCATATAATATTATTTTATATATATTATATATAAAAGAATATTATATATATGTGTATATATATAGAGAGAGTTTTTTCATATGCTTTTTATAATGTTTCAGAGGTTTAAAACAATGCTGGTGGGTTTTTTTTTTTTTTTTTAATTATATAACGAGGGTGAGAGGTTTTGAATCAGATTTTTCATTTTGAGAATCTAAGTTGTATGCCATCAGGTCATCAGTCCATCAAACTCTTAGCTGCTGGTGGGTGTTACAGGTAAGATCCATGTAAAGGTATCTTAAAAGACTTCGGCACCAAGAAATCTTTCTCCAAATATTATATGGATATGTTCTTTATGGTGAAAACCCAAAGACTAGAGGCAGAATTTGTGCCTATCGTACTGAACTCTACGGTGCCTTAAAGGTAGAGCTTTTTGATGAATTATGAACAAGAAATCAAAGCTGAGTTCACTTATGAATAGACTAATAGATAATAATTCTCACATATTCTTAAATTACTTCATTAATATTTACAAATTATTGACTATTATTCTTATTAATATTCACAATCTCACAGATAATCTAAGATACTCTTAATATCCAAATGGAGGCTTAATAGAACGTCTCAAATCCATGTAATATGAATTTAGCTTTAAAACTCAAGAGGTTGAATTTTTATATGATAATAAGAAACCACGATTTCTAAGTCTAAAACAAACATAATAAAGAAATTTATAATAAATAGCTATGTTAAAATCAAAATAAACTAAAATACAAATAACCGGCTACTTTCTTAACTCTCCTCATAAAGACCTAAAGGTATTTTTTTTTTAAGTAAGCATAATTTTATAGGACGAGTTAAAGATACTTGTTAGTTGTTACGATTAGTGATCGAAGAATAACAAATAATATAAAAAATAACAAAGTGAGATGAAAAATGTTATTTTATATTATCAGAATTTTTTTCCTTGTGAGATGGATAATCCAACAATCGATACTGAAGCCCTGATTAGCCCATGTTTTGATGTAAAATAAGATACAAATCTGTGAGAAATGTTTGTGAAAAATTGAAAGATGAGTTTGAAATTTGGCTTTAAGATGTTTGATAAATAGTAAAACTAACAATAAATAAATTAAATTAGTTAAAATTACTATTTTAATAAATAAAAAAGTCTAAATTTGGTGGCAGTCGTGGCTGCCACCACTACAAGAAATCAGACCTTTTCCAGCGCTCAAAATCGTCGCAAATACATATAATAATCGCTGCATTTGATCATTTTTGGCGATTTATAAATCGCTGCAGGTTCGCCGCAATCCTAGAGCCATTTTTGATCAATTTCGGCGATTTTAAAAAATCGTCAGAAAAACTACTATTTTCGGCGATTTTAGTCCGTCACAAATGTTAAAAAAAATCGACAGAAATGGCCTTTTCGTTAACCATTAAAATCGCTGAAAAAAGTTATTTACGGCGATATTAACCGTCACAAAAAGTTAATGAATCGCCGCAAATAATCATTATTTTTCCCAGCGATTTTAAATTATCGTCGTCATTATGTATTCCCGGCGGATAGGTTTCGCCGCAAATACTTTTTTGCGGCGATGTGATGTCGCCAGAAATAAATTTATGCTATACAAAAATATTTCCGGCGAATTGTACTCGCCGGAAAAAGTGTTTCAAACAATTAAAAAAAAAATTGACAAAACATGCCCATATGCTATAGTATGCAGTTCATTCAGAAGTTGCAAATATTTGAGCCCTCAATGAAGGATGTTTGCTGAGTGAAGATATTTGAGCCGTGTAATGCGAGTGATCAATTAGTAGTAAGAACATTGATATTCAGAAATTAACTAAAGCTTTATATGGTTAGGGACATATTAGATATTAACAATGCAAGACCAAGACCAACATTCCTCAGAGCTTATTGACTAAGATGCATAGAGGAGAATGCAGGAGGAATACTAGAACCACTCAAGTATTGCTTGTTTGCATCATATTGGACATTAGCATTACTACTAACGGAAGCCACTCTAGGAGCAGAGGAGCACTTGTTAATTAGTCTCCCAAAATCTGATAACAAGTGAATCACAAAACCACCTGGTCTTTACAATGAAAATAGCACATGTAAAGTAAAAATAGCACTGTATTGTAGCACTGTATTGTAAAGTAAAAATAGCACACCTTTATAAACGAGAGTTGAATTGTAGAACTGTGTATTGGTCTACTTTTCTGAACTACTTTTCCAAGAAAAAAAAAAGTTTTTTGATCTACACTTGCACTCCTACAGCATTGTAATATTATTGTTTTTCCCCTCTATAGTAGCTCCTATAAAGTATAACAGGAATCCAATGATATAAGAACTGAGCTAGGACAATCATCAAAATCATGAGCTATCATGAACTTTGATTGTAAAACAGTACTTGCTGCTTTAACACCAATATGAATCTACATGCCAATTCCAATTTCATTGTTCCTAGCACTTAGATACCCAAATTTAATTACAATCGAATATAATCTTTCTCTATTAAATAAATTCCAGTAGAGAATGCTATATCATTTTCCAATTCCACTCCTACGTATTTTCTAAACTCAAAAAGTTGAAACCAAATGATCGTACACTTTTTCCATCTTTGATTGTTTAGTGTGGTGGGGGTTGCCACTAATATAGCAAGAGCTAACTTCCATGACAATATAGGAGCTGCGGCCAGCTTCTTTTCCATATTTGATTGCTTGCCACTAAAATGCTAAAACCCTCGATGTTCACCAACTGAAGATTACTAGCTAGCCGTATATATATATATATATATATATATATATATATATATATATATATATATCAACGTATCATGCGTAGTACAAGCAATGGAAACAACAAAAGAGGAACGAGTGATGACCATTACCTTGTATGCTGGTTTATGAGGTCATCCACAAAAAGAACAGTCCCAAGTTTAATTTACCTGACCAAAAGAACAACCAAGACAGAGACAGCTACTGAAAGTCCAACTATAAAAATGAGAGTTGTAATACCATTTAGGCGTACCTAAAACAAATGATTTAAAAGTAAACATAATGTGCAAAATTTGAGTTTCAAGAAAAGATAAAAGTGATCACTACCTATTTATTATTTACTCATCCTCACAACCAATTCTCAAAACCCCCCAGCATGCACCTATCTCCTTCAATTCTCCAGCTTTGAAAAACACTCTAGGCCCTTGAAAATAGCAATCTATTTCCTTCTAGAGCGTAATAAAATTAAGTAACCTCCAAATTACTAAGAAAATGATCAATTCAGTACTGAATTGATATCTTTTCTCCTGTTTCTATCTAATAGGCATGGTACTCACAAAACACCAGACTATGAACAAGCACAATGATAGCAGGGTGGCATTTGTTCATCAAAGTAAGAATTAAGGACTATCATGTGCCAAATATGATAGCCTAACAAAGAGTCAAACGGTAATCCCTGGCAATCATATTTACCAAAAGACTCAGTCCACCACATGGATAAGAAGTATAAACAAGTAGATAAATTGATGGGACCATGACATATAATAAATATAAGCATTCACAACAATTTATAGACTTGACAGCAGGATAAATTCTATAATTAGTGTGATTTATGAATAAATTCTATGGATATGGGTTGCACTAATAAGAAATTAGAAGCAGCACCATCTGCAAGTTAATGGGAAAGTAATAGTAAAATGAAAAATAGTAAAATGAAAGAACATGGGTTGAAATGTAGGAGAGATTAAGAAAGTCAAGAATCTGAACAAAATTATATATAAGGCCAGGCAAACTTACGTTAAGGTAACAACCAAGGGAAGCCCTTCGGGTACTGCAACTACTACTATGGTGACCTACAAGATTTCAACAAAGGTAATAGGAAAATAAAATTCTCCACACAATAATAAATATATATCTACATACAAAAGGGGACGAGTACAGCAACAGTAGCAATTTTAATGCCAGCATCTATGGCATCACTTTTTTACAAATGACTTGTACGGGATTTATCTATTTGTGACTTGTACCTAGTATTACTTTTTTTAAATACTATACACAGAGGAATAAATACCATAAAATCTGAGTATTATATCTACCTCTCTAATTATAGAAAGCATACACAAGCCCTCATACACAAGCCCCGTGTACTCCATTTTTTTGTCTTTTGTCCATATCAGTATAGGTAGAATGACCAAAAGCAGAATCTGCATGCATAAGCAAAAAAACTATTGCAGCGCACTCAAGTTCTGATTTACAAGCAATTAGGCCAACCAGCAGCTTAAAATCTATCTTATTCTGTAAATTTAGAGCCTTTAGAGGAGTCTTGTGTTACAAATATTAAAAGCAGTTAAAGAAGCCTACTAGTAGGTGGCCCAAAATACACAATACAATAAAGGGGCTTGAGAACTATACACTTCTAATCACCTCTAAAGGCTATGGTCCTCCAACTCTAAGCTTATTTAATAATAGAAATATGATATTATACAAAAGTCATCCTTGATGCTTGGCTAAGACCAGAAAATAGACAACAATAGCATATAAATTGAAAGATCTATAAGTGCATGAACTAGTTGACCACAAAAGCAGAATTTGACAACTAAAATCTAATTATTGTCAGCTCAAAAACATGGCATAACTCTTGAGTAAATAGAGTTTATGTTAATTCAGAAAATTAATCAAATGGCCATTTGATATCAATGTTTATATGCACGTAGATGTTACTTAACAAAAATGCCAAATACATTACAAAGTATAAGTTTAAAGGAACAACTCAATTAACAAAGACTACTGCTTTAGATTTTATTCCTGATTGCCTTGTTCTGTGATCAGTCATTTATGCACTTTCCCCTAACAAAATTTGGGGCTAAAAAAGAGAAAACGTAAAACTAACAAAAAAAATAGATAGAGAAAGCTAAAACAAAGAGTGAACAAAAAATAATTAATAGACCTTTGCAGCTCAGGAAGGGGACGACGCACGGTGGAGAGGATATACATCACAACTTTTCAATATCTCAAGGATACAATGGGTCAAAGTTAGTGGTTTGGAGTGCATAAGACAAAATAGTTGGCAGTTTGGAATGATAATGCAAAAAGAGGTAGTTTGGAGGTGTAAAGTATAATTCTCCATATACTTATAAAAAAAAAAAGTATAATCCTCCATATTTACACATCTTTTACTAGAATTTTTCCATATAATTTCCCAATAATGAGTCAAGTTTCACACAAACCTAATATAGCCACTTCAATTTGAATGGTCAATAAGAGATGGCATAACAGGTAGACCATCATCAGAAGGCACCCTATACTCCACTCCCTCCACCGCCCCTTTTTTTTGGAAGTAATATTCCACCCAAACTAGAAAGTAGCTCCAATTTGGGACGCTAAGCATGGATGCTGTTAAACTCATCTCCTGAGCCAAGCATATGAACCAATGTTTAATGGCTTGAGTTTAGCTCGATAGCCCCTCCATTAAGAACCCTCATCATCTAAATTCTCTTTTTTTAGAAGAAGAAAAATAATAAATGTTATTTTTTTATTTTATTCTTACAAAGATCATACAACATTCACAAAATGGAAAGAAAATTACAACAAATAGAAAATCATCAAAAACCTACAAGATGAAACAGGAAATTTACTTTTTAAAATTATATACTTTAATAAATCAATAAGCTGAAATCATGATTAACTTGAAGATTAACTTGAAAACTCATACCAGGGGTGGTCGTGGTGGTAGCTTGGCGTGGAGTGGTGGCTCGGGAAGAGCACGGCGGCGCTGAGGAGAGCTGGTGGTCGTGGGTTGCGAACAGAGCAAGGGAGAGAGGGAGGGCCTCGGGCTGCTCCGCTAGGCGTGGAGGAGAAGGGGGCTCCGATGGAGGACTGTCGCCGAGATGTGGGTGGTGGCGAACGGCACCCCCAGCGGCGGCGATATAGAGAAATCCGAGAGAGAGAGGTGAGGCTAGATTTGGGGAAAAGGCAAGAGATCGGCGCGGGGGCTGGGGCTGGGGGAAAAGGAGGGGTTGGCTGCCGAGGTGAGGTGGCGTGGTGGGGTCGTCGGCGACGACTGTGCGTGGCGGAGGCTTGAAGGAGAAGAACGTTGGGAGAGGGGGGGCAGGGGGGCGGGGAGAGTTTGGCGAGGGAAACAAATGAAGAAAAACGTAAACCGCGGCTTTTAAATTTTATGTTCTTTTTCCGGCGATTTTTATTCGCCGCTAATAAGTTCTACTTGCAGCATATTAAGTTACGGCGACAATTTTCGCCACGAAATCCATTAATTACAGCGATTTTTTCATTTCGACGGAAAATTAACACGCTACAGGGCAAAATTATTTTTTGCGGCGAAAAAAGTCGCCGCAAAAGATCAAAAAGTCGCTGCAAAAAGTCAAGACAAAATTATATTCTTCAATTTCCTAACTTCACATAGGAAATTGAGCGGCGACTTGAAAATCGCCGGAAATAACATCTAATTGCAGCGATTTTTTTTGTGACGATTTTAAAATCGCTGGAAAAGGCCTGATTTCTTGTAGTGCACTGTTCTGGCCACCAATGGCAGTCCAAGTTGGGCCGTCGGCAGTATCTGACACCGTCGTTGACCTAGATTGGGCTGCTCATAAGCTGTCAGTAGGCTTCTAGCTATCATGCTGCAACCTAAAATAATGGTTAATTATTATGGTATCAGAATAGAGATATTGAATTCAAATTTTGATTTTACATTCCATTCTATTTAATTAAATATTTTAGATATTATATTCATTTATTAAATATAATTATTAAATAATTAAAAGATATAATCTAAATAATTAAATTTACATTTTTTAGAAGGAACAAGTGATGGTTTGTCTCGGACTTCAAAGCTCTGTGTATGTAATCTAGTTAAGAGCGTGGTCTTCTGTGCTGCACACCATGGAAAAAAACACATCGTTAAAGTTAAATAATTAATACTTCTTTGAGACAAAAAAGCTATTCATATTGCTCTAAATTCTAATAGTGTCATGTAAAACTGATCAAACCGAAAAACAGAGTACCTAAAAGCTATTTAAAAGGGATGAAAAGAAAGCAAGTGCTAGGTCCTTTTCTATCTTTCTTTTTTTCGACTTTTAATTTCTTTTGATCATTCTTTCATATGCTTTTAATGTTTCCACGCTGGTCACTAAAAATAGTGGTTAGCTACGTACTTATTTGTTGAAAGAGTAATGTTACATACAGTTGTAGAATATACAAACACCACACAATTGTTTTGAAAAAGAGTAATGTCTACTATTAAAAAATTAATTTCTGTATGTAAGCTCCATATTTACTTTTTTTTTTTCAAAACGATTGCGCTGTACTTGTGCACTCCACAATATCATTTTTCAAAGTAAAATTGGTTTCGGCTAAGAAATCAATAAATCCCACCATCATTGGTAATTTGGTCCCGTGCACTTGTGGCTGTGGAGCTCAAGAGCCAATACATGATGCGCATGCTCTTCGTAAAGCAGCCTCTAATCTGTATATATATAATCCGCGCATCCGCGAACGTACCTTCAATCAGTTCCTCCAAAATAGCACTAATATATATTTTTTTTTTCCAAACATGGCTGATGATCTCGAAGAACCCTCAGGATCTCAACCCATTCTCCAACAAACCTCTGAACCAGAACCTTCAATATATGTGTGGATTCTCCAAGTTGTATCCGTGTTGATACTTTCCTCGGTGGTAATATGGCTATGTCTAACTCCAAAGAGTCCCATTTGCATCATCACCCACGCCTACGTTCCAGCCTTAGACGGTGGGAATTATACCTCTTATCATCCCCACAACACCTCCATTCTCCTGAATTTCGAGTTCTTAAACCCCAACAAAAGGATGGGAATCTACTACAAGGACATCTGCATAACATTGTACTGCAGTGATGCTGTCATTGGCTCCAACTCTTTGCCGGATTTCTATCAAGGTTACAGAATGACTACAGCTTATGAAGTGCTAGTGAGTGCTGATCGACAGTTCTGTAAAGGAACTACAGATGGAACAGCACCGTTGAAGGTTTGCTTGGAAAGTGTTGTAAAATATAAGATATTCAGATCCAAGACAAAGCATCACCGGTTATTTAATGAAGCTTATTTGCGTATCGGTTCAAATGGGAGGATGTTAGGAGAGAAGAATATAAAGCTAATGCACCACAAGTGAAAGCTGACAAAAAATTGAGATTAAGGTTGGTTTGTAGGATTTTCTGTCTTTCTTTCTTCGTTCTTTTTATTTTTCTGTTAGTTTTCTTCCCATCTTTCAGGCCGTCTGCTGCATATGATGATTAGTGCAAGCCTGTGATCTGTTCACATCAACAAAGCCTGTGTCCCCCCCCCATACTTACACCTTCCCTCAATTTTGAAGGGTTGGGAAGTTCAAGTTAATGAAAAATAGTAAATTGAATAATTTCGTTTAAAATTCTGACACACTCCCTATAAGGCTCAACGTGTATTTGCCCAGTAGGGTAGCGAGGGGTTACTACCCGTTTATTACTTATAGTGTATTTGAAGTTTTTTTTTAATCATTTTTTTAATTATTTTTTTAACATCCTTAATCTTTAAAAAAAATATAATTTTACTAATAGTTTTTTCCTTAACCATTAAGTAAAATAAAAAAAATCAAGTACAAAAAGAGTAGTAAATGAGTAGGAGGGTAGTAATCCTATCTTTATCATTCCCAATAACCCTCGGCCCATGTTTCACAAATGGTATTTGTTGGGTTTTGCTCTTTCGGCTTTAGTTCGGTTTTGGGGAGTGGGCTGGGCCCTCTCGAATTTCATGGGCCTCTTCAGTATTGGGAATCAAATCAGAAATAGGCAAAGGCCAAGGCCCATACTGTATTGACCGAGAGGAATGCCCTCTCCAGGCCAGTTTTTTGCAAAGACTGCAGTCTCTAATATTAAATTAAACAAGAAGCTCGAGAGATGTCCCCCGTTCCCCCACAGATTCTTTAAATAATTCCTTCAGTGTCATATACTCCATGTATAGAGAAGGAAGCTTCTTGATAGCTTCTCTTGATACCTTCAAGGCTCATTAAGTGTAGGAGAAGGCAAGAAAGCAAGCACCCAGAAGAAAAGAATAAATCCCCATGTCCTTTAAACTTGAACAACATGTAGCCTTCCCTCCTATAATATTATAAACTAATCGACACCCCTCGATATCTCAAAGTTTCAAAGTACGTTTAATTTCCTCATTTCTTCTCATTCAAAAATCAGCCTCCCAACTTGCCAATATTTAATCCAAAATGAGATGCGAGTCCTGTGAAAGTTCAAACCACCCTCTTGATGACGAGACATGTATAGCCAATACCAATAACTTCTACGTATGGCTTCTCCAAGTTGTAGCACTCTTGGGTATCCTAGCCCTTTCTCTATGGCTAATCTTGCGTCCTCGATCCCCAAAGTACACCATTGTCGACTTCTCCATCTCCCAGTCCTCGTTAGTCAAGGATGGCCAAAACGGCACCATCTTGTATAACCTTGAAATTGAAAATCCAAACGAAGACTCCAGTATATACTATGATGACATTTTGTTCAGATTTTATTTTGGGCAGGATACTGTAGGGGAGAGAACCATACCTTCTTTCCATCAGGGGATAGGTAAAACTCGTCAAGTAATTGATCGTGTGGATGTCAATCCACGAGTGTGGAAATCTCTTCTCAATGCAATATCAAATGCAACAGCCGAGTTGAAGGTTGGGTTATCAACTAAGATTCGATATAAGACGTGGGGAAAGAAGAGTAAGCATCATAAATTAGACTTGGAGGGTCTGCTAAAAGTTGGCTCGGATGGGAAGATTTCAGGCAAGAAGAAGAAGATTAAGCTACACCATGCTTCAAAGAAATGGAGGAGGTATAAAGTTTGACCCACTGTGGTTGAGAATTAGTAATTACAGGATTACTTTGGTGCTTTTGTATATGTAGAGATAGAAGAATGGTTGTAATTACTTGCATTTATGTACAGTTTTAACATAGTAATGCATCTTAACAAATTCCGAGGGACGAGCATTTTAGGCTTTAGCCATTTCATGGTGAGTTGGAAAAAAACTCTTAATTGTGACCCTAAAATTATATGCTGTTTCCTGGGATTACTAATAGCTTATTTAACATCGACAAAGTTTACCCAGATATCATTCCGTTGGCAAGCAATGAAATATAAGAGATCCTCTGCCACGGGGAAAAAGAAAACAGAAGAAGGTAACCCCAATCAGACTTTAGAATTACTACATATCTAAACAACGAGAGAAGAAAAGATTAGGTCCAATTGGCTCACCAGCCCCTTCGAAGGACAATAAGAAGAGAATAATAGAATGTTTACAGAGTACAAAGATATGGGCACCAGGTTTGAAGGCTGGAACATGGTAGAAACCCCCCATCAAAAAACAATACCAAAGAAGAAATTATGCCACGCTTGTACTACACCACAGCGGCAAGTGCAGTACTTCTCTAGGTAGGCAATCTCCTAGAGTTGGCACATCATTTGACTCCTCTAGTCAGCACTCAGACAGAACCCTAACAAGCACACCATTAAATCATCTCACAACTCTTAATCAACCCTTTTCCTTGATGTCCGAGATTGTGAAGCAACTTGTCTTCGCCACTCACTAATTCGAACCTACAAAGCAACCAACAGAGATTTTAAGTCGTATCCATATTATATTTGGTCAAAAATTTCCAACAATCACTTAGCAGCAACAACTTTGGCTGATCCATTACCATCTCGGGAACAATTAGGCAAGAAACAAAATTAAAACGGAAAAAAAAAAAAACGTAATAAGGCAATCCTCACAGCAGGGAAGCCGCCATAATCCCCAGGTTCTTTGATATCCTTGGTGACACAGCTAGTAGCAGCAAGCCTGACCTGCAACTCCATGGTATTAGATATCTTGTTCTCAACCCAGTACTCTTACTCTCTAGCCAATGGAAGCAGTACAATGGTAATCCTACCTACGTGTATATACTATGTGCATTCTGTATGACCAAATAATAAGAGCACGGAGACATTCAAGTATGCAGGCAAAAGATGTATATTGGATGGTCATGTGAATCCACTTCAGACAAGTGTAGAAAAGAGAGCAAGAATGTCTGATTTTTTATTTCAATTTATTTTCTGAGTGACTCAAAATCTTAAAACCAAATAAATTGCATCTCTAATACATGAAAGGAGCCAAGGATACTCATTTATAGAACAAGTAGTAAAGTCGTTAAAACTCTGATAAGAGTTCAAACTGAAATGATAAGAGGAAAAACATGGAAGATATATTACTGAATATATGCAAACTTAATCATTAAAGAGTTCATGCCAGATGACAATCTATATCTGCCTCATACAGAGAAAATTCTACTTTTTTCACCAAATGAGCAGTCACCAAAAATTTAGTTTATGCCTTTAATGGGCCATCAACATTTTATATAATGCCTCATAAGATGAATCCTCTCTGGAGAAATACAAGTCCATATTCAATATATAAACTCAATTAAAAGGATTTTTCCAACAGCTAACATTATATGCTGCTAATTATACCAAATAAACCCCAAGGGGTTGGCCCAAGTGGTGAAGGCCTTGGTCTTGTGGTATCACTTCCTTCAATGTCCAAAGTTCAACACCTCATAGGTGGAAACAATCTTTTGGGGCCACACCCCCTAGTGAAAAACCAGTGATTTAACCAGTTCCAGGTAGGGATACTTCCTAAGGTGCGGTGCACGGGACCAGGGTTTATTCTGCATGGGTGGGTCCAGAGGGCCCTGCCTTGGAGAGGTTCCCCCCCAATATAAAAAAAAGAATTATACCACATATGTTTCCACTAGCATATTTGATAAGTGGGTCTAACAAGCTCAAACCGACAAGCAAATACAAGGTTGTTGGGCTTTCCTGAAAATATGCTACATCTCGACATCCTTTTTACATTACCAAGTCAATACCTTTGAAACAATGGAAATGTGATCCCGAACTGCTACCCTTCCCCCAAAAGTAACATAGTCTCCTACACTGTAAAGAACATGCAAGACATAGAAGTAACGATAAGCAAATTAGCTTCATCAAGTACTTGTAAACAGAAAGCTCGATAATGGTGGCTGAAAACTTGACAAAGATATAAAGAATTGAAAAGAAAAGCTAATCAAAGTAACATACGTCACTGAACCTGCAATCCCAACTTGTCCACAAAGCATGCAACTTTTCCCAACAACCACATTATGACCAATCTGCAAAGCCAACCATACCGGCAATCAACAATTTACAGAAAAAGTTGACAGCCAATCAAGAAAGCAGAAACCAACCTGAACTAAATTATCTATCTTTGAATGATCCCCTATAACTGTATCTCTCCAACTGCAAAAACAATTAAGTGGCATAATTAAGCTTCCAGCTTGGACAGCTTCAAGTACAAACTGATACAGAAAATTTTGTAACTACTCATGAAACAATATCTATAATAACTACTCAAAAGCCATTACACGTCTCACCTCCCCCTGTCAATACATGTATTTGCACCAATCTCCACATGGTTCCCCACCCTAGCATCCAGCAACTGCAGAGGAAAAACAAAAGATATCTATAAAATAAAGTGCTTCATTGCTGATCCAAAGCAACACATTCATGCGGCAGATGACAACATAAAGTTGACTTTGAGTCAAAAAATATAATATCACCAACTTGAGGCTTCTTCAAGATGTTCCCTTTTTCATCCACAAGAAAACCAAATCCTGCATGTAAACAATTTGGCATCTAATATCAGAAGACAGCAATGGACTTGTACTTAAAACTATATTTCTGGATAACACCTATAAAAAAGGAAGTGGAAAGTAGGGGGAGGGGGGAATCTTTGTCTGTTGAAAATTTAATGATGGATCACTATTAAAATTGAAGGTGAAGGTCTGCAAGCAAGGAAAATCACAAGAAGCATAGGCAGTATAAGGATGCAAATCATGCATTAAAAGTAAATCACTTTATACACATCAGTCTTCATTATATGCAAGGGACAAGTAAGGTAAGTCAATAGAAAACATGAAATATACGTGGAATTAATCTCTAAATGAGTTGAGAGTCCAGCTATCCATTACGTACAAATCAACCAAGCTAATAGTTATAAAATCTTACCATCTTGACCAATGCAAACTCCATTGTGGATTACACATGAATCGCCTATGCTGCAATTACTGAGTGCAACATTATATCTGGCAAAATAGTAGCTCAGTTTTACTTATAAAAAAAAAAAAATCTGGCAAAATAGTAGTCTTGTTCAAATCATATCAGTATACATGCATATATAAACATTAATTTGATAAATAGACCTGTATCTACATTTGCATTATTCGCTCCCACAAATCATATGGTCTTGCATTCACACATGCATCCATCCAAAAAATGCAGGAATAACCGATCAGGCTCAAGATTGCCAATAAGAAACTTTATATGTAAGCTATGTTTTTAGTTTTCTAATCTATCATTTTTTACCTTTTTTAATATAAATTAAACCCTGTTGCTCAATATTTCCAGATCACTAAAAGAAATCTACATAACTGTTCACGATGTCTTGGAAATCCTGGGAGCCAGCCGGCAGCCAATGATATAGGGTTCTAAAGAAAATATCCTTTAAGTATACCATCATCTTCTAAGAATCCTCAAAATTCCAGTTATTCCTTTCCCTATATATGCACCACAATAAGTTAGATGGTATAAGCTTCCATAGTTTATGCCACCCAGGGCAGGCAAACTTGCAGGTCCAAAATCCCCATGCTTTGATAGAATCCAACAAATCCTCCCCTCCCCACTCCTCAGCCACAAAGCACAGTACAGTACAATGTGTTTTCCCATAATATGCTCAAGAGTTTTCTTCAAAGTAAATATATTATTGCACAAAGGCTTCAGTGGAACAGCGTAAAGAAATGAGGAGAGATGGCTACCATAAGATCGCCAGAGCAGTGTCACATTACATCGAACAATAATACACATAGAATTAAATTTTTGTATGCTGTATAAAGAAGAAGTTTCACCCTATTTTTGTCAATTGGCCAATTGTAACAGAAGGTCCGATTACAGTTCCCGATCCGATATAAACATATGCACCTACAACGGATTTTGGATGAACTATAGCACCAGTCTCTATGAGTGCTGTCGGATCAATGCAAGCTGACTTGTGGAATGCCCCACCTCCATTTTGCCATCTCTGGAATTCTTGGTGGCTTAGTCCAGCACCATCCTCTAATCTTGAAATTCAATGCATGTTACAAATTTCCAATCAGTGCATGAGTGAAGTGAAAGTCCAAAAGAAATTCAACAGTTTTTATGTTTGAAGAGAAACGCTAAGCCCAGAAAGACAAGTGAAATTACACATGGGAACCTAACAATCAACTGAAACAAAACAGATGCAATTCGGCTTCATAATGCATGTCGACGACGCATCAAAATAATAAATTTCTGTTGAATTTCAGAAAAAATATCGTCATTTATAATACACCTTAAGCTAAGCAATAATATACTACACGGTTAGTGTTTAGGATACTGCCTAAACTCATTTTTCCCAAGCCTTTCACCTTGATTTTCCAACAGTTACAAGCTCTATCAATGAAACACAAACCACACATATAGAACATGATATTGCAAGCTTTGTAACTGGATCTACCCTCGCAGACATTTCCACAAACAATACTACTGCAAGACAACTTCAAACTTCATCAGTCAGCTTGACGCACCAGACGTATCAGAGGAAGCACTAGACCCGGCTTGGCAATTTCCCACTGAGAAATGACAACGAATACTTTTTCCCCACGGAGATGACGCATATAGGCCTTGACTATTCGCCTTGTGCTTGTTGTAAATGAGGTGAGATATTGGAGAGGAGGAGGAGCCCAAGTTGTATAGTTTTCGAACAGCTTGTGCCATGGCGAGAGAGAGAGAGAGAGAGAGAGAAAAGAATGACTGCGACGTTAGGCTTCAGAAGAGTTGGAAAAGGTTTCACTTTGAGAAGTGGGAGTGAAGCTACCTCGGATGTCTGCTTCTGAAGCTGTTTAGATTAGAATCAGATCTCGGGTTGGGCATAAAGGGGCACTCCAGTTATTCTCACATATAGCTAAGGGTATTATCGTCACATACAGAATAATATATAAAATTGTATTGGGCCTAATCTGAGTCGTGATCGCGAAGCTGGGAGGCCTGAATTCTATATTTACGGCCCTTCTCAGCTCCGACCAGACTAACTAAACGAAGAGGTCGAAATTTAAGATTGGTTATTGTGATATTTCTGTTATGCATGAAAAATAGCTCAACAGGTTAGAAGGGGAAGGGGAGAAGAGTCATTCCTGCCTGCTGAGATAATTCGGGCCTCGATTGGTATTGTTTGGAGCCCCAAGCAGTGGTCCGGTGCAATTTTACTGTGTCAGTGTGTATATCCATAACGGTGAATGGAAAACTAGTGTAGAGAAAATAGAGAGAAAAAGATACATAAATTTACATGATGCAGCATGTTGAGAGGAAAATTTTATTATAATATGCTTGTTTATAGTTTTTCATAATCTCTTATTTTTCACTATACAATAGGAGCTGAATATCTACTTGCTGGAAAAGACATTCTCTCTGCAGCTCTCCCTCCAGAGGTTGAAGAAGAAGTTGAAGAAACCCCCTTGAAGTTGTCTGGATCTCCCGTTTTATCTTATCATCTTCTCGCGTGCCCTTGTAGTGGTGAGGCATGGTTCACTTGTATGTCTGACCCCGGCCTCTCCTTTTCTCACTTTCTCCGGACACTCCACGACTCCTGACACCCTCCCTAATTCCCCTCATGTCCCGCATGGTGGGTTAGATATTTTACCCTCACAATTCCATACAGGTGTTGTGGCCTTACAAGCAGCCAGTATTCTATATTGACCGCAAGTCGTCCAAGAAAAATGAGATAATCCTTGAACTTGCCTTCAAGGATAATCCTATATACTTCTGCTTATCGCAATACTAGTCAAACGCATTTTTTCCCCACGTGGCTGTAATACATACTATTTTCCACAAAGTGGTTTGATGTGGAATAGTACAATTGTTGACTTGGCTTCGGCCTTAGATCAACTCGTCGGAAGAAATTTCCTGTAAATTGTATTTTAAGAGACTCGATCAATATATGAACCTACTTTTTGGGATTATGGGCTAAGCTTTAACAGCTACTCCAAAGAGAAATTTTCCCATTATTGAGTGAATTTAGGAAGTGAAGCATGAATCATCCCCAAGATATCAGTCCAAGATTAATTCGATTGCTTTTATTTTCTGCTTTTCTTACCCTTCTCCTATGGGAGCTGGCCTATGCCGACCCTCCTTATAGCTTCTGTCCTAACACAAGTGCTTACCATATAGACGGCAGTCCATTTAAAAATAACCTTGAAGAACTCCTCCTCTCTTTATCTTCAAGTGCTTCTTCTTCCAAATTCTATAATACCTCCACAGGAAATGGTACAGATAGAGTTTATGGTGTACACATGTGCCTCGACTATGTCACAAATGAAAACTGCGGGAAGTGCATAGCAACCGCTACAAAAGACATTTTGAAGCTTTGTCCACACACAAGGGAAGCAGTTGTATGGGAGGAGCTATGCCAGCTGCGCTACTCCGACCAAAATTTCTTTGGCCAAGTGAATTTCATAGGAAACAAGGACCAATATAACTCGCAGAATATTTCCCAACCACTACAGTTCAAATCTGTTGTTAAGGAGACTTTGAATAACCTTACGACGGAGGCAGCAGCTTTCAATCTTTCAGCTAAAATGTATGCTACCGGAGAAGTAACCTTTGAGGATAAAACAATATATGCTCTTGTGCAGTGCACAAGAGACTTATCCGGTGATGGCTGTAATTCATGTCTTAAGAGGGCCATTGCAGATGTATTAAACTGCTGCTACTTCTCCATCGGTGCAAGGCTTTTCAGTCCTAGTTGCTTTTTGAGGTATGAGTTCTACAACTTTTATGACGCGACATCTTCAGTGAATGGCCAAGGATCAGGAAGTAAGTATTCGTCAACACGTACGCCTCTACAGATTATAATTACTTCTATTTTTTACTATTCAACGTGATATATATATATGTACTAGTCAATTATAAATAAAGAATCGGAAACGATTGCCTTCAATTAAACGCAGGCGGTGGAAGGCCGAAAATATGGATGATCATGATAATCATTATAGTTGTATCAGCATGCTTGGCGATGGTACTTTTTGCTTCCAGCATTTATTGTCTTGCGAACAAAAAGGCTTGGAAACGTAAGTCGATGCTTATCACTGAGCTTACTTTACAAATTCTACAATATTACTTGGTGAATTTATTTCTACAAAATGTCTTTGTAACCCAACATTTTTCTGTTCTTTTTTATTCAGGGAAGAAAGAAGTTGTTTGCCAACGAGCAAATAATAGTACTAATCCTAGTGTCTCAAGCTTTCATCACCGCAATTTTCAAGGAAGATATGACCCCCAAGCTCAAGATTTTCCCTATATTGAGTTGGCATCAATACAAGCAGCTACTGACAACTTCTCCGATTCAAATAAGCTTGGGGAGGGTGGTTTTGGTCCTGTTTACAAGGTAATAAAAATTGTTATAGGAAGTAACAGGAATGAAGACGGCGAGGAGTACGATCGTCTCAAATTAAGCATTTGCCCCCCCTTTTTTTTTTAATGTTGATCGGAAAAATTAAGTAAATTATCTTTTGTAGGGTTTACTAAGTGATGGAAAGGAAGTAGCGGTTAAGAGGCTGTCCTTCGGTTCCGAGCAGGGTTCAGAAGAATTTACAAATGAGGTTCTACTTATAATGAAGCTTCAACACAAAAATCTTGTCAAGCTTCTTGGTTTTTGCGTAGAGGGAGAGGAAAGGCTGCTTGTTTATGAATTCATGCCCAACAGCAGCCTAGATGTCTTTCTCTTTGGTTCGTTAATTTCCCGATCCCCACGCATTCTTTCTGTTTTTTATTTATTTTTTATTTCTTTCTTTAATGGGTGCTTGAATCAACTTTGTACATGATATATAATATATACAGATTGAAGCAGATGTGCACAACTCAGTTGGAGCAGACGACTTAATATAATAGATGGAATTGCAAGGGGAATTCTTTATCTTCACCAGGATTCTCGACTTAGAATCATTCATAGGGACATAAAACCTAGTAATGTCTTACTGGACAATGACATGAACCCCAAGATCTCAGACTTTGGAATGGCAAGGATCTTTGAAGGAAGCGAGGGCGAAGCTAATAATACTGCTAAAATTGCAGGGACCTAGTGAGTACAGTAGTACTACTGTTTTCTTTCTTTTCGATTCCATTCCTTAGATAAATGGAAATTTTGTAATGATTTCTCTTTAAGAAAATATTTCATCCCATGAATCAGCGGGTACATGGCTCCGGAGTATGCAATGGATGGACTATATTCCATTAAGTCTGATGTGTTTAGCTTTGGTGTACTCTTGATTGAGATCATGTCTGGGACAAGAAATGCTGGCTTCCATCGATCAAAACGTGCTCCTAGCCTCCTAGCATATGTAAGTTGTTTCTTTTTCTTTTTGTTTTCTTGAAATAATTAGTAAAGACTACATGACGAAGCTAATTAATTATTATATTGGGGTCAAAAAGATTTGTCTAAGCCAACTATATGCATGAGTACGGTACGTGCAGGCATGGCAAGTATGGAATGAAGGAAAAGCAATGGAATTGCTGGATCCTTTATTGATTGACTCATGCTGTGAAGATGATTTTTTAAGATACATTCATGTCGGATTGCTATGTGTTCAAGAAGATGCAAATTATAGGCCAACCATGTCATCTGTCGTTGCAATGTTGAAGAGTGAACCTGGAACTCTTTGCCAACCTGAGCAACCTGCCTTTTTGTGGGCAGATTCATTGATCACGACGAAGCAGATCCCGACAGACTCTCTTTCAATGGCTTGTCGATTTCCAATATTGGGCCACGGTGATCGATGGAGCCATGAGTGGATCCTCTGAAACTTCATGTTCATGTCTCTTTCTTTAATTGGTGTAGATCAACTAGACAGCAATACAACTGTGTACTTGGCAGTTTTCAAGTAATTCACCTATGTATGCACGCGGTTTTTGTCAGCTAGCTCCTAGTTGTCAACATAGCGATTAATTTCCACCTTATTCCATTGTACTTTCCCTGGATTTCCGGATAGGATTCTCTATATTTCCAATTCAATCGTCAATTTTAGCGTCAGTGAATAACTTTGAACACGGTATAGATCTTAATTTGGATTCATTTGTCAATTTCAGAAAATGATTTTGAGAACACATGATAAGACTGACTTCGATCTCTTTTTGTTTTCCACAACTTCACATTTCAAATGATAGAATATCTCAAAGCAAGCATGCAATACCCAGGCCCTGAAATCCAGTATCCATTTTCAACCACTAGGCTTGCATTTTAGAGCTTCGTTCATATTAAAATTCCTAAGCCTTCTTTATTATTATTATTATTACGAGCCTATAATTCGCGCAATGCGCGAATTGTCATAAAATAAGGAAGTGATTGTAAAATATATCCGAATTTGTATATATCCGAATATGTAGGTTATAAATGAGATTAGTATATATCCAAATACAAAATTCTTTCTAACCAAAACATTGCAGAGCCGATCCACTCTCCACAGCTTCTATGCTCCACCATCTCGTGCGTGGCTTGAGTTTACTGAAACAAACACATCCGTCTAATATTGAAACCTTGTATAACCCACAAAAGATAGACATTAAAGCTAGCAAACCTACCAACCAAATCAAGAAGTAAAACAAAACCATCAATCAAATACTTGCGTATTCACTACTTTCAGTTATCCAAATTTAACCTTTTTTTATCATTGGGGTGTGTGAGGGTTGCATCTTTCAAGCTGCCTAACAATTTATTCAACTACAATAGAGATCGTAAAATCTTAATTAAAATAATAAATTCATTAATAATGGGGTGCTTAAAAAAAGTATCTAACAATTTATTCCGGGCATCATTTTCTCAATGATGACAATGATCACCATGAAATGTATTCTACCCATCTCTCAAATCGGAAGCATCAAGAGAAACAAATAAAACTATTAACTATTAACCTGACATGGATAGTTATAAGAACTTTCTAAAGTGCGAGGTCCGTAATCCCACACTTGATTCACGAAGAACCCAACTTAGCCCAAGATCCCAAAAATAAATATTTAAACATGATCTTTATGTCACTAAGTTTCCAAAAAGACGTGTCACTAACTGATTATATTGTAGAAAATAATTTAAAAATTTTTGAGTTTTTTATATAGAACTAATAATACTATTTATTTAAATATTCTTAATACATCTTATTTTCGAGTTATAACTTAGTGAATAGTTATATTTTATATAAATCTATTAAAATAAGTAGCAAAATGCTTAAATCAAATCCTTTGCAATTACAAATTTAAGTGAAATCAAGCCCTAATCTCGAACGCAATCACTTTTTGTCATGATTTTGAATTCAAGAGCAATAAATAATAAGGTCTTTAAAAGAATAAAGTATTTCACTTGGGGGGGGGGGGGGGGGGGGGGGGGGGGGTTGGAACGTAATTTAGCCACAAGGAAGTAAAAGCAAGTCAGATTTACTTTTATGCTTTACATAGGGTTGCTTTTATGCTTTTTACTTTTATATCACGAAGAAGAGGGATGCTTTTAGCTGCATATCTCACCGAGAGGTAAAAATAGATTCACTTGAGCGAAAAGCCATGAGACAGACTCACCGAGAGGAAGGAGAGAATGCGATGAAACTGGTGGCTGGAGGCTACAATGGCGAAGGCTTCTGTGTAGCAAAAAATAATTTATGATTCATTAGGCTCAAGAACGATGGAGAAAAGATAGAGAAATCAGCATGTAGGCGGGCATGAGTTTATTGCAAATTCTAGTCTCATTGCAATTCTTCCCTTGTTGCAGGGACCAAAACCTCACACTGCTGCCAAGCCTCACCACCACAGGCAAGCCCCACGGCCAAGCTAGATTCTACATCGCAACCCTCCACCACAGTGACCAAAGTCTCATGCATGATGAAAACCACACATGAGCCAACAATGCCGAGTCTCTCGTGCACAACGGAAATCGCCAAGCCTGATCAGCCACCGTGCAACGATAACACACTCCACAAAGCTGCCCATGCCACCGTGCCAGCCACCGCAAAACTTTGGAATGGGTGCTCTATTTTACACCACTGAAAACAAAGGAGTTTTCTCTCCACCGTGAGCCACATCGCCACTAGCATAGACAGAGCCACCGGGCACCCGCCACCCCCAAGCCACCGCTTCTCTCTCTCACTCTCTCTAAGTTCTCACTCTCTCCACCATGAATGACAGTTCGCTCTCCATCCTTTTTGTTAAGGATTCCTTAGAATCCTCTCTTGATTCTTAGCCATCCTTCCTAACTTGTTATAGTTTACCCTTAATTGTAGACTTGTAATCCATTTGTAATCCTTTGTGATTCTTTCCTTATTTGTACAACTACACTTGTATATATATATGACATTTGGACTCCACCTAAATTGTGGTGGTTTTATAAACATTGTCATGGTATCAAGAGCCCTATAGGAATCACTTCTGATAACCTTCTTTTTCTTCCTCATGGTTGAACCTCTCTCTTTCAATATCATGGTTCACATGGTCACTATTAAGCTCTCGTTAACCAACTATTTACTCTGGAAAAGCCAGCTTATGCCCCTGCTTCAATGCTAAGACTGTCTCGGTTTTGTTGATGGTTCCTTTACCAAACCATCTGAAACTCTGTCTAACCCCACCGATGGCGTCTCCATGCACAACCCCAAGTTTCTTGAATGGAAACTCAAAGACCAGAGGATCCTCAGCTTGTTGCTATCGTCCCTCTTTGAAGAAGCCATGGCAGCTACCGTTGGCCACGTAACCTCTCGGGATGTCTGGGTTGCACTCGAACGTGCCTTCAGCCATGGCTCTAAAACTCGTGAGTTGTGTTTGAAGGATGAACTCCATCTTATCAAGAAAGGCAACTGATCTGTTGCTGAGTTTGCCCATGCATTCAAAGGTCTATGTGACCAATTAATGGCCATTGGACGTCCGGTTGATGAAATCGACAAGTCCCATTGGTTTCTTAGTGCTCTCGGTACCAAGTTCGCTGGTTTCTCCTCCACGCAGATGGCTCTCACGCCACTGCCCTCCTTCCATGATTTGGTCCCTCTGGCCGAAAGTTATGATTTGTTTCAAAAATCTCTTGAAACTCACTCTGTTTCACCTGCAGCTTTCATGGCAAACCATTCATCTAGTCATGGCAGACATTCTCGTTCCACAGGCAATCGGGTCTCCACAGGTGGCTCTAATGGCAGCACGAGAGGTTCTTCATCTGGTGGCCACTCCTCCAGCAACAACCATTCCCATCGCCCATACAATCCTCGCTGCCAAATCTATAAAACAGAGGGCCATATAGCCGATCGATGCCGCAACCGTTATGATCATGCAGAACCATCAGCCCAGCTTGCTGAAGCTTTTCAAAATAATTGTTCTCTCGGCGATGGTCTCTCCAGTTCCGATTGGTATCTTGACATGGGTGCCTCCGCTCACATGACGTCAGACTCAACTGCACTCGACACTTCCGAGTAATATGTTGGTAAGGATAAAGTTGTTGTGGGTAATGGAGTGTCCTTGACCATCACTCACACGGGTACTTCTAACCCTTCTCCCAACTTAAAATTGCTTGATGTTTTATTAGTTCCCCACCTCACAAAAAATCTTCTCTCTATTAGTAAGTTGGCCTTCGGCTTTCCTCTTCAAGTCACTTTTACTGACTCTTCCTTTGTCATTCAAAACAAGATCACAAGAAAGGTGGTGGCAATCGAAAGATGTGATAGCAGTCTCTATGTACTAGAGCGTGGCAATGATGCTTTTGTTTCTGTCCTTAATAAATATGCTCTTATAGAGTCGAATGACCTATGGCATGCGTGTCTTGGTCATGCTAATCACTCCATCATTTCATTATTAAATAACAAAGGTCAGTTATCTCTTACTTTTATTTTGCCTAACCCTGCTATTTGCGCTACGTATCAATTTGCGAAAAGGCATAAGCTTCCATTCTCCACTCATACTACTCGGTCCACCTCAATTTTGGGCCTTGTTCATTGTGACATATGGGGATCGGCCCCAGTTAAATATAAAATGGGCTTTACTTATTAAGTCATATTTGTCGATGATCACTCACGCTTTACATGGCTTTATCCTATGAATTTAAATATGATTTTATTGACATTTTTCTCCAATTTCAGTCATTTGTGGAAAATCAATATTCTTGCAAAATTAAAATTTTCCGAAGTGATGGTGGTGCTAAGTTTTGCAGCAATTGCTTTCAATCTCAACTTCGCTCCTCAGACATTCATCACCAAATGTCCTGTCCCTACACTCCTTCCCAAAATGGACGCACTGAACGCAAGCATCACCATGTGACTGAAATGGGCCTTGCGCTCTTATTTCATTCACGTGTACCCACTTTCTATTGGGTCAACGCTTTTAGTACTGCGACTTATATCATTAACCGGTTGCCCGCCCCACTTCTTGGAGGTATTTCTCCATTTGAAATTTTACACGATAAACCTCCACTCTACACCAACTTTGATCATTTTGGTTGTAGAGTTTATCCCTATTTACATGACTATGCCGCTAACAAATTTTATCCTCGCAACATTCATTGCCTATTTTTAGGCTACAACCCTTCTTATAAAGACTTCAACTGTCTGGATCTCCTCACCTCTAAAATCTATGTCACTCATCAAGCCAAGTTTGATGAACAAAATTTCCCCCTCCTACCCACCTTTATCGCTCAGCCTCCCACATCCTTAGATCTCTCATGTTTTATGGAATCTATGCACACCCATGACCTACCCCTACCGCCTACCCCATTGCCCCCCCCCCCCAACTTTATCTGATCCGCATTCTCGGTCTAGGTCTCATGCATGTCGTCTCTGTCTTGACTCTTTCTCTGACCCTATGCAGGTATCTATTGAGTCCCTTACTCATGACTCCCCAGCGTCGGTTCCACTGCAGTCTGATGCTCCAGTCTCTCGTGCTCCGTCCATACCTTCATCCTCTCACCAGATGGTCACTTGAGCTAAGGCGGGCATTTTCCGGCCGCGGTACCCCACTTACCTCAATCATCATATCTCAGATCTCTTACATGCTCTTCTTACCACATCTGAGCCTCGCGATTTCAAATCAACTACTAAAAATCATGCATGGCTCGTTGCTATGGATGAAGAGGTCAAAGCTCTTCGTGACAACTGCACTTGGGATGTTGTTCCTTGGCCTCCCAAATGAACATTGTGGGTTCTAAATGGGTCTTTCGCACCAAGTATCTTTCTGATGGCTCTATTGACCGCCTCAAGGCCTTGCTTTGATTATACAAATACCTCCGGTCCAGTGGTCAAAGCCTCAACTGTTCGTGTTGTGCTCTCTCTGGTTGTGACTTATGGTTGGCCCTTTCGCCAACTTGATGTTAAAAAAGCTTTTCTTAATGGCATCTTGCAGGAAAATGTTTATTTTGAGCAACCACCTGGTTATGTTGATCATCACTTCCCTCATCATGTATGAAAACTCAAGAAGGCTCTTTATGGTCTCAAGCAGGCTCTGCGTGCTTGGTTTCAGCGTTTCAGCTCGTTCCTTTTGAAGCTTGGGTTCACTTGTAGTCGTGCAAATACCTTTTTGTTCATTCTCCATCGCCAGCAGCACATCATTTACCTCTTACTGTATGTTGATGACATTATTCTCACTAGCAATAATGTGTCATTTCTCTGCAGCTTCATTCAGCAGCTTCACTTCGAATTTGCCACCAAGGATTTGGGATCCCTCAGCTATTTCCTTGGCCTCGAAGTCAGTCCCACCTTGGCAGGTCTTTTCCTCAGCCAGACCAAGTATGCACGTGATATCCTTGCGCACGCTCAGCTTCTTGACTGCAAACATGTCACAACTCCTATGGTTGTCGCCCAACGCCTCTCCTCTAATGGTTCTCCATTCGAGGATGTCACTCTTTATCGCTATCTTGTTGGTGCATTGCAATATCTAACTATCACTCGCCCTGACCTTGCCCACTCGGTCAATTCTGTCAGTCAATATTTGCATGCTCCCACTGATGAACATTTTCAGGCTGTGAAGCGCATCCTTCATTACGTCAAGGGCACTCTTCACTTTGGTTTATCATTCACTGCCTCCTCTTCCTCTAGCATTACTGCCTATTCTGATGCTGATTGGGCCAGCTGTCCTGACACTCGGTGCTCTACTTCAGGCTACTCTATCTATTTGGGTGACAATCTTGTCTCTTGGAGTTCTAAAAAGTAACCCATAGTCTCTCGCTCCAATTGTGAATCTGAATACTGTGCTTTGGCTACCACTGCTGCTGAAGTTCTATGGTTAGACCACCTTCTTCGTGACCTGCATGTTTCCACCAGCTCGTCCGCTTCTTCTATGTGACAACAAGAGTGTCATCTTCTTAAGCTCCAACCCAGTCTCTCACAAGCGCTCCAAGCACATTGATCTGGACTATCACTTTCTTTGAGAACTTGTGGTCGCCAGTCGGATACGCACTCAATATATTCCTACCACACTTCAGGTTGCTGATGTCTTTACCAAGAGTGTCTCACGGTCCCTCTTCACGTTCTTTCGATCCAAGCTACGTGTGTGCTCTAATCCCACACTTAGCTTGCGCGCACGCGCGGGTTGGGGGGGGTTAAGGATTCCTCAGAATCCTCTCCTTATTCTTGGCCATCCTTCTTAACTTGTTATAGTTGACCCTTAATTGTAGGCTTGTAATCCGTTTGTAATTATTTTCTTATTTGTACAGCTACACTTGTATATATATGACATTCGAACTCCACCTAAATTGTGGTGGTTTTATAAACATTGTAACTTTTCTCCCCGTGCTCTGCCACCACTCTCGGCCGTGCCGCCATCAATAGTCACCCAGGCCGTCGCCGCACGTAACGATCTCTCGGTAAGGAACGCTTCTCTCTATGGCACGGGTTTAGGTCTGGAAGTGTGCTTGGGAGTGGTTTCTCTAATTCTTGTTTCTCTGCATGGAGTGCTTGGCCATTTGTTTTTAACTATCTCGACGAACTTTGCAAATAAACTATAGAGCACGTTGACAATTGCACTGCTTGACCCTTTGTAAATATGCTGAATCATTGCACCTCTCGACTCTTTGCAAATAAATGGAATTATGCCAAACTGTAGTCCTGAAAATCAAATTCTTCTAAGCAATGCTCTTATTTGTTTTACACCGATTGACGTCTAAGGGGTGCTCTAAATCTTTTCCACCCATTGATGTTTTGTTCTTCAAAGTCTGGCGTTGTGGGGTGGCTTGGTTGTGGGGGAAAGGTTACTCTGTTTTGGTGGTGCAAAACAGAGTTCTTGGCCATTTGTTTTTAACTACCTCGACAAACTTTGCAAATAAACTATAGAGCACGTTGATAATTGCACCGCTTGACCTTTCGTAAATATGATGAATCATTACACCTCTTGACTCTTTGCAAATAAACGATTTGCAACTTTGCTAGTTTATTACACTGCTTGAATTTTTACAAATAAACGATTTATTGGTTTGTAAGATGTGCTGATAATTTATGGATTGTTAAGCCGATTTTGCAGATTGAATGCCAATTCAGCAAGTTAAAAATTGGCTTTTATATAATTAAATAGATTTTTTTTTTTTAAAAACCCATGAAAGTATTTTCATCCCTCATCAAATCTAGGGTTTCAGTTTCACAACCACCCACGTCGCACGACCTCCCCATTGGCAGACCATGTTGTTTTGTACTGCAACCTCCCTCTCCACACCAACCCAAACTGCAAGTCATTACACACATATATAGAGATTGAGAGAAACCCATGCAGTACTATGCGTCCACACCTTAGCTACCGTAAATCCACACCAGTAACAACCACCAATGAGCCATATAAGGGACCCCACCATGCACGTCAGTTTCCTCCCAAGCCTTCCAATTTCTTTCCCCTGCACCACGCACGGCCACCTACAACCTTCAACCCGCCTCTAGTGCTCGGATCTGCAGCAGGCCACTGCACCTCCTAACACCACCACTGATGACACCCAGCCCCACCATAGGGTCGTGCTTCACTCCACCTCATGTAACCCCCCTTCACCATCACCATAACCCCAAATCTCCACAGTGCCAGCCACTGAAAGTTTATAGTGGGAGTACTCTATTTTCACCACCGACACAGAGAAAAATGGTTACATTGCTGCCAGTTTATCTGGGCTCCGAGCCACAGCCAGTGATGGAGTTGTCGTGAACCACCAGTGTAGCCAGAAGACGCCGATCGTGCACCTAGGTCTGTCGTGACCACCTCTCGGTAAGCCCCCACACCGAGCCCTCACGGGTTCTCCATCCTTTTTTACCTGTTGTTTTGATGTTAACTTCACTCTCACATCATTGTATCTCTTTTTCCACAATGCCCTGCTGACGCTCCCTGCTGCGCCGACGTCGACGTCCATCTAGTGCTGATCTCCTCCCTTTCTGTCGCGAGTTATTCTCTTCTCTTGGTGAGTTTAATTTGGTCGCATGGTTTTATGGTTTAACTTCATACATTGTGTTGTAAAGTTCAACTTCAGCCCATGCGTTTTATGGTTTTTACTAAAACACCTGACTTTAGGTTGGTCTTATATTAAGTCTAGTGTTCGTCTACTTTATTTTTAAATATATAGCTTATAAAGAAGATACATAAATTTTTGAATTATAATATTAGTAAGAATTCTTTTAAAAAAATATGAATTTTTGAAGTGAACAGTAGGTACAAAATTTTATTTTGAACCCTTTAGAAGAATATTTTTGATTTAAAGAAAAGTATGATTCCTTTTACTTAAAATGACTTTGCTATAATTGATTGGAGAAGTATTTTTTTGTGGGCATAGTTGTAATTAGTAAAATATTAGTATGCATTATTAGTAATAATTTTAGAGTTTAATAGTCGGATAAATTAAGTGGATATTGATGGATTTGGAAATTGATAATATCTTAGGATTATGAGAATTTTAGGTATTGAGGAATTAAAATAGGTTAAAGTTTAGCATTTCATGTTCAAATATCGAAATATGTGTTCAATTGAAAATTTATAGAAATTACGTGATTATTTTATAGGGGACGAGTAATTTTTGTTTGCCATTATTAGAAAAATTGTTGAAAAGCTAAGAAGTCTAGGTAAGCATGGTTCCTATGCTAGATTTGCATAAAAAAAATGAACTAAGATTGGTTTGTAAAAATGTACATGTTTTAAAAAGAAAAGGTGAAAAAAAATTTCAGTATATGTTTTGCATTCACTCGTATAATATGTATGAAAGAGAAAAGAAATGTTTTTGACATGAATAGTGTAGACATGAGCAATATTTGACATGTTTTTGAAATATGTAAAAGAGCGACTATGATATTTGAAAATTTTTGTACATGTGCTATGAAAATGTTTTGGATCTATTTTTGGATCATATAAAATGATATGAATATGTTCAGCACGTGATTTGATATGATATGCATAAGAAAAACCTTTGGCATGACTTATATATTTTTATTCTGATTCTGATTCTGATTTTGGTTATGATATGATAATAATGGTTCGTGTGATATGTTTTGTACCAACATGATATGATATGATATGAGTGCGCCCACTTTGGAAGCAAAGTGGTCTTTTATGTGTTCTTTCCTATGTGCACACTCGGGGTTCTGAGAATGAATAAGGAGAAGTTTCACAATGTGATACTGTTTAGTTTGGCCATCGGGGATAGCACAACCCTAGGTTTAATATGGTATATGATATGATATGGTGACATAACATGATATGATATGATATGATACGATAAGATATAATATG
Source organism: Juglans mandshurica (assembly GCA_022457165.1). Taxonomy (NCBI): domain Eukaryota; kingdom Viridiplantae; phylum Streptophyta; class Magnoliopsida; order Fagales; family Juglandaceae; genus Juglans; species Juglans mandshurica. The sequence goes on from CM039626.1 coordinate 26,099,950, forward strand.
ATAAGATGAAGATGTTCAGTTATGTTATGTCATAGTGTTTTTGAATATGAACAGTTAGTTTTTTAATATAGAAAGTTGGTTTTTTTTAATATGAAAAAATTGAAAAGTGCTCTGATTTTCTGATAACACGTTTTGAGATGTGCATATGAAAATGAAATGTTTTGTTTCTGCATACCGAACTTTCTTAAAGTGCTCATGTTTACATACTAGTATATGTTCTTTGCTTACTGAGTTGTTGATAACTCACCCCTTATCTCCATAATATTTTTTAAATATTTTGGATATTTCAGCTGAGATTCAAGATTATGAAGCATTGTGTGAGATGATTTAAGTATAGTGGATTAAGTATAGAAAATTTTATGAGTATTTGAAAATTTTATCAAATAATGTTGTGTTCTGATGACTTGGCAATTTGGGAGATTTAGGCTCATTTGGTTTATGTTATTAATATAGTGATGACTTTGTGGAGATTATTATGTGTCCATTTGGAAAATATGAGATTGATTATTGTTTTTGAAATCTTTTGGAGATTTTAGATGTGTTGAGAGACATGTTTATAAGTGACAGATAGTAATTCTCCAACCCAGCAGGACCAGGGCATTACAAAGCTGCAAATGCAATTGCCAGTATTTCAACTCCATATTTCAAAGGATAGAATATTTCAACTTGAATCTAGTGTGTAGGAGCGTAACCGGTCGGTTTGGTCCGATTTTGGAGATATTTTAGAATTGACCAAACCGGTACTTCTGATTTTGAAGTACTGATATCGCACCGGTAACACTCCTAAACCGGTACTTCTGATTTTACCAGTTTCGGTCCAATTTTTCCGGTATATATTATAGTAAAGTTAATTTTTCTTATTTTTGCTTCAGTTTTTTTTTTTCTTTTATTCTTCTTCCCTTCTGTTTCTACCCACCTGGCAGTTTCTCCTTCAGTTTAAACACCCATATTTTTTGGCTCTACTCGATCTCCCTTTTCCCACGTTTCATCAGTTATTTTTTTTTTACTCCTCTCAACAAATGGAAACCCTCCCTTTCACTCTCCCTCTCGATCATTTGTTTTTCTCAATTTCTTTTCATCTCCTGCAGTCATCCTCCCTTGCTCTCTGCCCCTCCCGAAGTGCAGTGTTTTTGTGCCATTGACGTGCGACTTCCACTCCACGACGGTAAGCCCATTCCTCTTCCACTCTGTAGCTCTAGAGTAGACCATTTTTTTTTTCTTTATACCTCCGTCCATGGGATTTCGGCTTGTTGTGTTGGGTGTTTTAACGTAGATATTTTCAGACTTGGTAGTCATGCCCTTTTGACGGATTATGAGCATAATAATGCCTACATTCTTCAATCCTCGTGCAGACTCGTGATTTTCCTCTCTATTGAGCCGCTCATTTTTTTCTCTTGTGAAATTGGGTATTATAATTCTTGGTAGGCCTTTCATTTTGGGGTTGCTGAGACCCTCACTTTGGTAAGCCCTCTCCCTCTCTAAATGTGATTCTTTTGTTATCTATTGTTGTTCAACGTTTTCGTCCCAAAATTTAGTGAGTTTACATCATTAATTGGACTACTTGATTGATAATCACAGGGTAGATCTAGTCCTAAGCAGCACCATTTTACTCGAACTAACAGTTCTTTACTTTAGAGATCGTGAAAGGTAATCACGAACATTACTCATGAAGCTATACTTTATTTTGGGAACTTATTTTATTCTTGTGAAATTGTATTGTTGAAAGATTTGATATGAAAGTCTGGGTGGTGATGTTAAGTGATGGAGGTATGGTTGCTGGAAATTTCCAAGGAAGAAGTTATATGGTTGTTGTGAATTAATTATTGGTTGTATTGGAATATGTGGAAATTGTAGAGTTGTTGTGGCGATATAGATAAAAATTACGTAGCTGTCCAAGAAAAAACATGGATTGTTTTGGGTGTTACTTTTGAGTTGGTGTCGACTTTTGGGATGGTTTATATGAATGTTTTGTGAAAAGGGTTGTGTGGGGTTGATTGTGTAGGCGCGCCGTGTGTTGTGACATGATTTTGGGTTGTAATAAGTGGCTCTACAGATTACGCTATGACTGTTGTTGGGCTATTATAAACTTAGTTATTAATTGCCTACCCAGTTTTATCTCTTAAGGGTTGTAAACTTTGATTAGTTAAGTTTGTATACTAGTTTGGTATAGTTATTAACGTGTGCATAATTATTTATAATATAGGTTACCGTGACACTACTAGAGTACAGATCTAGAATTTAGAGAGTACAATGTAAAAGTTAGGTAAGCGGGATTCCTATGCTAGATTTGCATAAAAAAAAATGAACTGAGACTGGTAAAATGTGCATGCTATGTTTTGAAAAGAAAATGTGAAAACAATTTCAGTTATGTATTCTGCATTCACTCATGAAATCTATATGAAAGATAAAAATTATTTTTTGACATGAATAATATAGACATGAGCAATATTTGACATGCATAATAGTGAATATGAAATCTGAGAATTATGTAAATGTTATATGAAAATGTTTTGGATCTATTTTGATCATGTGAAAATTATATGAATATGCTTAGCACATGGTTTGATATGATATGCATCTGAAAAACTTTTGGCATGACTTATCTGTTTTTATTCTGATTTTGATTCTGGTTCTGATATGATTATACTGGTTCACGTGATATGGTTGGTACCAACATGATATGATATGATATGAGTGCACCCATTTTGGAAGCAAAGTAGTATTTTATGTGTGCACAGAATGAATAAGGGAAAATTTCACAATATGATATTGCCTAGTTTGGCCACCGAGGATAGCACAACCCTACCACAGAGGTTAAACATGGTATATGATATGATACAATACGACATGATATGATAAGATGAAGATGTTCAGTTATGTTATGCCAAAGTGTTTTTTGTTATGAAAATGATTTTTTAATAGGAAAATGATCTTTGAATATGAACAATTGATTTTTGTGTATGAAATGGTTGAAAAGTCACTCTAATTTTCTGATGACACGTTTTGAGATGTACATATGAAAATGAAATATTTTGTTTCTGCATACCAAACTTTCTAAAAATGCTTATGTTTACATACTAGTATATGTCTTCTACTTACTGAGTTGTTGATAACTCACCCCCCTTATCTTCATAATATTTTCAGATGATATTGATGACCTAGCTGGGGTCAAGAATAGAATTGGAGCTTAACTAGTTATGGATTGTTAATAGAAGGGTCTAATTTGAGTATTTGGAGTTATTTATGTTATTTGGATCTATTGAGACTTAAAGATGTATCCGTTTATTTATGTTGGGATTTATGGGAGATTGTGGACCCCCTTGGTTTATGTTATTTTGTAATGATGACTTATGAAGTTTATATTATGTTTATTTGGAAAATATGAGATTGTGTACTATTTATATAATCTTTGGAGTTTTTAGATGCTTTGGGAGATAAGTTTGTAGGTGACAAATAGTAATTCTCCGACCCATCCAAGTTCCAAGCCTTACAGCGACATTATTTTCTCGCTAATATTCTAGTTATGGTGATTAACAATGATTTAATCTTTTTTTATTTTCTATTATCAAGCATAATCATATCAATGCAATAAAATAATAATGAGTAGTTTCTAACATTACTCTCCAGTAATATTCTTTCGGATTATGATAATTAAGGCTTCGTTTGGATGTTAAGAATATCTTACATTATTTATAAATAATAGTGAACTATTTGTAAATAATAATAAAGTAGTTTGAAAATATCTTAGAACAATTATGTTCTCAAACAAATTAAAAAAAAAACTGATGCTGTTCCATCAACATCGTACTTCAATTGGCAAGAATTTTCACGGAATGTGCAGGATGTTATATATCTTCACTCGATCGGAACGGTCAAAGACTCTAAGTTCAGTCAAATATGCTACCTCTCATAACGCCAAAATTGAATGTTCAATAAAGCCGTAATCATAGATAGTGCCGATGGCTCAGCTTACTCAACACTCAAAAAACTTATCGTCTCGATCTGTACCCATCACCATCGGGAAAAGTCAGTCCTAAAATTTGTGTCCTCAGTAATTAACTTGAGGGCGGAAGTTTCTGTGTAATGTTCAACAGTTTAACGTTCTACAAAGACTTGTGAGGCTATAATATCATGTTGTCAATGGAAGAAATGTCGCGCATGCTGACATGAAGTATTCTGATACCCTGATATGTGCTTTGATCTCCACTGCCATTTTTTGCTAAACTATTCATCCAATCCTGTGTGCTGCCATCATATTCGGAAGATGGAGAAAGAATATGTACACTCATTTCTGGCTTTCTTGATTGTATCATTTTTTATGCGTCCTAATATCCTTGCTGGTGGAGATTCCCTTCTCTTAACCTTTTGTGAGGAAAACTTCAAAAACTACACACTTAACAGCCCATTTGAAAACAACCTCAAGCTCCTTCTCGAGTCTTGGTCAGCTTCGGCAAAGTGGTTTTATTTTTTAACCTTAGAAGAAGGGTTGACTTAATTTTAGCCCAAGAATCTTCGAAGCAATTACCTTGAAAGAGGTTTTAAATCGCAAATTGAAATAAAAAGTTAAAAATTAAATAAAATATTAAAATTTAAAAAAATTAAATTATTTATTATATTTTCGTATACTTTGTCCGAGACCGGAGTTTTTTTGGTTATGGCCGCTAAGGTATAACAGAAGCAAAAGCACCTTCAGCCACTATATAGAGAGATTTGGCCACTATATATCAGAGTTGAAGTACTCAGGAAAGTATGAATCATCCCCACATCAGTCCAAAATTCATTCGATTGCTTACCTTTTCTGCTTTCCTCGCCCTCCTCCAATGGCATCTGGCCTATGCCGACCCTCCTTATCGGTTTTGTCCCAACACAAGTAACTATACAGATGGTGGTCAATTTCAAAAGAATCTAAACGATGTCCTCCATTTTCTAACCTCAAATGCTTCTGCTTCCAAATTCTACGATACCTCCGCAGGAAATGGTACAGATCAAGTTTATGGTGCCCACATGTGCCTCAATTATATCACAAATGAAACCTGCCGGAACTGCATAGCAACCGCTACACAAGACATTTTGAAGGTTTGCCCAGACACGAGGGAAGCAGTTGTATGGGAGGAGGAATGCCAGCTGCGCTATTCCAACCAAAATTTCTTTGGCCAAGTGAATTTTACAGGAAACATCAGCTTAGATAACGTGCAGAATATTTCCCAACCAGAACAGTTCAGATCTGTTGTTAAGGAAACTTTGAATAACCTGACGACGGAGGCTGCAGCAGCTTTCAATCTTTCAGCTAAATTAATGTATGCTACCGGAGAAGTAACCTTTGAGGATGAAACAATATATGCTCTTGTGCAGTGCACAAGAGACTTGTCCGGTGATGGCTGTAATTCATGCCTTCAGACGGCCATAACAGATGTATTAAATTGCTGCTATTTCTCTATTGGAGCAAGACTTCTTAGTCGTAGTTGCTACTTGAGGTATGAGTTATACAGCTTTTATGGAGACACATCTAAATCTCCACGTTCAACTAATGATCAAGGGGCAAGTAAGTATCTATATATATATATATATATTTGTCCACAACACCCTCTTCTATCACAGATTAGTTTTATCACACTAATTAACAACGCCTAACACCAATGATTGCGTCTCTTTTAATGGAATTCTCGAACTTTTATTATTGCAAAAGAAAAATACAACAGTATAAGCCTCATGAATTTGGAACTGTGCCAAGAAAACAAAAAATCATTAAAAAAAAGGATCATTTTGGCTGCCTAATAAATTATTGCCTTTAAATGCAGGCGGCGGAAAGAAAATGAGGATCATCATTACCCTCATAGTGGTAACAGCCTGCTTGGCGCTAGTAATTTTTGCTGCCTTCATATATTGCCTTGTGAACAAAAAGGCTATAAAACGTAAAGACGAATATCACTGGGTTTGCTTTACAATTTTGAATTTTGTACTTCCTTTTTTCACCAGTGATACCTCCCTTGTTTTTTCTGTTCAGGGGTGAGAAAAGGTGGTATCAGTCGACAAGCAAATAGTACTAGTATCGATGCAGATTTTCCCCGTATTGATTTGGCATCAATACAAGCAGCTACTGACAACTTCTCTGATTCAAATAAGCTTGGGCAAGGTGGTTTTGGTCCTGTTTACAAGGTAACATGATGTAGTTTTCTACAAAATAACGAGACTATTAGTACTAATGAAGACGATCGAGGTTTCTTGATTGTCTGGAACACCCCAAAGTATCCTTTGACCTTTTTATGTTTATTGATCGATAAAAGCAAATTATATATGTATTTTGCAGGGTATCCTAGGTGATGGAAAGGAAGTAGCGGTAAAGAGGCTCTCCTTCTGTTCGGAGCAGGGTTCAGAGGAATTTACAAATGAGGTTCTACTAATAATGAGGCTTCAACACAAAAACCTCGTCAAGCTTCTTGGTTTCTGCATAGACGGAGAGGAAAAGCTGCTTGTCTATGAATTCATGCCCAACAGCAGCCTGGATGTCTTTCTCTTTGGTTCGTTAATTTCCTCCCCGGCTCGTCTTTTTTTCTTTTTTTTTCTCCCTCAAGAGGACAAGCTTGAAAAAACAATTTTTTTTTTTTTTTTACAGAATAATGATAAATGAGTTTTTTTTTTTTTTTTAAATAAGTTGATAAGTTGGTTTTCTTTGGGATTTTGATGGTTAGATCGAAGTAGACGCGCACAAATTGATTGGAATAAACGAGTTAATATAATAGGTGGAATTGCTCGAGGGGTTCTTTATCTTCACGAGGATTCTCGACTCAGAATCATTCATAGGGACCTAAAAGCAAGCAATGTGCTTTTGGACTATGACATGAACCCCAAGATCTCAGACTTTGGAATGGCAAGAATCTTTGCAGGGACCGAAGGTGAAGCTAATACGGCTAAAATTGTCGGGACATAGTGAGTACACCTTTTTCTTATAATTTCTCCATTAATTCCATTTCTTGGATTTATAAATTTGATGACTTATTACATATATATAGCACGCATGCCATGTAAAAATATTTTTCATTTTTAACTTTAAAAAAAAATTATAATTAATTCTCTTTGTTAACTTTTCTTCTATAACCAAAACAACGATCTTCTATGAAGTATGCACTTTTAGTAACAATAGGAAAAGAAAATAAAAATAGAATCAATCTATGCAAAATAAGATTTATGTAATTCGGTAACGTGCTTATATCCATAGAGTTACATGCAAAGGAGTTTATTTCAAATGGCGACAAAAAAGAAAAAGAAAAAGTGTGACGGATGTAAAAGAATATATACAATACAAGTAAAGATCTAAAGATAAAAATGAGAAAATCTGAATTATTGATTTCCTTTATTTATATATATGCTTCTTATAAACATGAGACTGACATTTTTTTTATACAACTTGGCAGTGGGTACATGGCTCCGGAATATGCTATGGAAGGAATGTATTCCATTAAGTCTGACGTGTTTAGTTTTGGAGTACTCTTAATTGAGATTTTAACTGGAAGAAGAAATGCTGGCTTCCATAGAACAAAACGTGCTCCTAGCGTCGTTGCATTTGTAAGTACTATTTTTCTTTTTGCTAGACAAGCTAGGATAATTTTCTAAACTTATGCATTAATTAAATTATTAATGGTGCAGGCATGGACACTATGGAATGAAGGAAATAATCATGTTTTGGAGTTAATGGATCCTTTGTTGAAGGAGTCGTGCAGCCCGGACGAGTTTCTAAGATATTTGCATATTGGATTATTGTGTGTTCAAGAAGATGCAAATCAAAGGCCAACCATGTCTACTGTCGTTGCAATGTTGAAAAGTAACACTACAAGTACTCTTTGCCAACCTCAACGACCTGCCTTTTCTGTGGGCAGATTCACTGATCACTACGAAACAAGTGGACCAAGATTTCTCTCCTTCAATGGCTTGTCGATTTCCAATATTGGACCACGTTGATCGATGAAACGCTACAAGTGGATTTGGAACTTCATTAATGCCTTGCCTTGTTCGCATGTCATGTAGTGCACAGCAATAAATTATTAAGAGAAATGTTTAGTAACAAAAGGATTATAAAAGTAAATTCAAAAATTGATATGACTTGATGTGGTGCGTCAGATTGTAAAATTAGTTTTATTGTAAAATAGATATAACAGATGTTATAAAATCACATCAATTTTAAGTTTATTTTTGTGTAAATTTTTTGTGTCTGAAAAATTCTCATAAATTAAACATTGTGTTCTCAAATTTAAAAAAAAAAATCACTTAAAATGTATAATATTATTTAATATTTATATAATTAGGGATCATAATAATAGTTTTTCTTCTTGTAATTGACTCATCAATGTAAATGTGGCAGATGTTTCATTTGCCATTCCCTATTCTTAAAAACTTATGATTTTATATTCACCTCGAGTTGCATAAAAAGATTCTCTAAATACCCATTTTTAACTGACCATTTAATTCAATAAATAAGTAACTCCGATCGAAAACCACGTATACAGGAAAAAAAATATATGCTAGTCTTCATTTGAATTTAAAGATTAAATAAGATGAGTTGAGATGATTTGTAAATAATAATAAAATTTATAAATTAAAATTTATTAATAATAATAAAAAATAATTAGATAAGTTGTAATCCAAACCGAGTAAATTATTCTATTTCCGTTTTTGAGAAATTTCAAATGATAGAAAATATGAAAGGAAAGTTGTATTCCTAGTCCGGTCCGAAACCGCACACCTACTGACGTGACAAAACCGGTCTGAAGATAAGTCCGCTCCATCAGTTAATTTTGCACGAAAAATTCAATTTTTAAATCTCATATATCACACACTATCTTTTTTTATAATATTTTTAATTTTATTCTCTTACAAAATGTGTAGTATATGAATTATTAATAGAATAATAAAATTATTTTAAGAATAATAAAATCAAAAAAAATTTAATTTTTTGATTTGTGGTGTATAGACTTATAAATAGCAACCCTCAATTTTGCACTACCCCTCCGGTTGCTTTCCAGTTTCCACCCCCAGGGCCCCACCTGTGCAATTCGAGAGGAAAGAGAGAGAGAGCTTGAGAAGAGAGAGACGTGGAGAGCTTAAATATTGAAGAAATGAGAACGGGAAAATGGCAGAGGTTAGAAGAAAATAAAATCTGATCTGTCAGAATTTACAATAAAATCTGACTGTGTCTAAAAATCAGGGTCCTACTAGGGCCAGAGTGATCTGAGAATTTCTATGAAAAGTATAAAATACATTTTTTTTCTTTTTTATTTTTTAATTATTTTTTAAATATTTTTAAATATTAAAAAAATTCACAAAAACTCATTTAAAAATAATTTCTTAATAATTAATTAAAAACATATAAAATAAAATAAGAATCAGCAGCTTTTATCGGATCCATATCCTTTTCCAAAATCATATACAGGGAGCGCAAAAGATCAGTAAGAAAATCAATAAAAAAAAAAGTTGACAAATATAACAAAGAAGATCAGGGTCATCGTGTAAAACAAGAAGAAGTCTACTAACCATGGTTCATTGAATAGCAATGTTTTGATACGTATGATCTACGAAAAATATGTCAGATTAAGGGTACTAGTGGTTAGGTAGTGCCAATTAATGACTTTGAAATTGAATCCATTGGATTTGACCCAGAATGATGACCAATAAGAAAGTCCTAATATTCGATTATGATAATTTAGAAATAATACCTCTTGGCTTAGTACTCATCTTGTTAATTCCTTCATGCTTCGTTGGGCTGGTTTTGGGAAAAAAAAAAAATATATATATATATATATATATATATATATATATATGTGTGTGTGTGTGTGTGTGTGATCCAGTTTCTTCACCATGCCATTCCATCGTTTTCTTCGAATCTTTTGACGAAGTCAATGTATCTTCAAATAGAATTGTCAAACAAGTAACCTCCCACGAGATAATTTGAAACTCTCAAACAAATGAGCCACTTGTTTAGCTCGTTCTTAGAAAGCACGAATCAACTATCGGTTATTATCTTAAAGAAATGTCAATTGATACGTGGATGCTTTAAACAATAGCAGTAAATTACAAGTATTTTAAGCTCAGAACAAAAAATATTCTACTTTTTTGAACGGGAAAATTTGTACCCCATCGATCGTCCCCATTCGGAGAAGTCAGTCCTAAATATTTCGAGTCAGTATCAACGTCCAGCGGGGAAGTTTCAGAGGAATGTTCGACGGTTCCATCAGAAAGAGTCGGACCTAAATCTTTTTGGGCGGAGGTTTCTATGTAATGTATAACCTCATACAGGTTTGTGGGTACATCGTGTTGTCAAAGCTGGATGAAATGTCGTGAAGAGATCATTCTGACCGACACGTACCAGTTGTGCTTGATCAGATGTCAAGTTAATTACCTTGATCCATCTCTCCACTACCTTTTGGCCAAAGTAATCAATATCCTATGATCATGTTCAACCATATTTGGAAGATGGATAAGAAAGATGCATTATTGGCTATGCTTTTGTTGATTATACCACTTTTGATGCGCCCTATGCTTGCGGCCACGCCGGCCAGTGGGGATCCTCTCTTTACGTTTTGTAACACACAGATCTCGACCAAAAACTACACACTCAACAGCCCATTTGAAAACAATCTCAAGCTCCTCCTCGGGTCTCTGCCTTCCTATACTTCGTTGACAGGTTTCTACAACACCTCCACTGGAGAGGACTCGGACAGAGTCTATGGACAGGCGCTTTGTAGAGGGGATGTCAACTCCACAGTTTGTCGGAATTGTATACAGACTGCAACCAAGGAAATCTTAAAGCAGTGCAGAAGTGAAGATGCTATGATATGGTTTGAACTCTGTCAAGTTCGCTACTCCTTCACGAACTTCTTTTCCTCGATGATTTATACTGGGAAGTATCCAGAGCAGAATCAAATGCAGAAGAATATATCAAATCCAGTTCATTTAGAGCAAGTTTTAACGTACTTAATGAATAACATCTCGAACGAGACTGCGTTTGATCCCTCTACACGCATGTTCGCAACTGGTGAAATTAAATTCTCAAGGAAGAAAAGAATCTATGGTCTTGTACAATGTACTAGGGACATCTCAGAAAAGTCCTGTTATAACTGTTTGCAGTCAGCCTTTGGAGAGCTTCAGGCATGCTGCTTTTATCGCCAAGGTGGAATTATTGTTAGTAGGAATTGTAATATGAGGTTTGAGCTGTACCGATTCTACAACGCCTCAAGTTTTCAGTTGTCCCTCCCAGCTTCTCAAGGTAAGGATGTGACTAGATCATCAATTAATTTTCTGTATGTCGATGCATTGTAATGCTGTCAAATAATTAAAAACGATATAAAAAAGAAAAAAAAATGTACTTACCTTTACGCAAAATAAAATCTACAAATTAACGTGACTTCACGTGATTTGTTAGATCTACTTTATACTAAAAATAAATTTATAATCTGATATACTGTATTAAGCTATATTTATGTCAGATTGTAAATTTACTTTTATATAATTACTTTGTAGCTAAATATTTATCAAAACTAAATGAAGATTTAAGGCAGTTCTTTTTGTCCAAAACCAGGGGCTAGATGGAAGATTTGGATGGTTGTGGTGGTTACGTGCATACCACTCTCACTTTTAGCTGTTCTTATTGGATCATGTGCGGTTAATTATCATTTGCGGAAGAAGAGAAGGCAAAGAGGTGAATGCATGTATCTAACTAGATGCCTAATTATGCATCTTAAATATTAAGTTTATAGCAAAAATTACCAACAATTAAGGTTAATTCACTACAAGAAAAATAGATATTTGTAATCATTTGTTTGTGATGAAAAGATTATTTGTGATCAAAACAGACTCATTTTAACTGTAAATAGTCATTTTGTTAGAATTAATTGATCGCAAATAACTAGTTTTCTTATAGTGATTACTTTCATGTTTATTAAATATTTGCAGATGATGATAAAAGCCAGAATGCAGAACTGTTACATGAGCTGGCAAGCCCCACCGGCGTTGCCATTACACAAGAGGGGGAATTGGTAAGTTCGGAAGACCTACATTTCATGAGTCTGTCAATAATAATGGCAGCCACGGATGACTTTTCTGAGTCAAACAAGCTCGGGCAAGGTGGCTTTGGCACTGTCTACAAGGTAATCGATGCATGTCATGATGGCTTGAATATTGCTTCATAGCTCATCGGCCTGAATTTATGCCTGATGTTAGAATATTCTACTCGATGATCAGGGAGTGCTAGAAGATGGGAAGGGAGTAGCGGTTAAAAGACTATCAAGGAAGTCATGGCAAGGCTTAGAGGAATTTAAAAATGAGGTCATACTCATTGCACGACTTCAACATAGAAACCTTGTGAAGCTCTTGGGATGTGCCATTGAGGGTGAGGAAAAGCTGCTTGTGTACGAATTCATGCCCAACAGAAGCCTTGATTTCTTTATATTTGGTTTGTAACTTCAACCTTTCCGCTCATTGACATAATTAAATGTTACAGTATATTTATGACGTTGGATGGGCTTCTTCTTTTTTTTTTTTTTTTTTTTTTTGAAGGAAAATAGTCTCATTTCATTAATGAAAACGAAGTTACAAATGTGACTTAATACATGGACAAATCCAAACTATAAGCCAACTACGCCTAAGCTCTGGGGCTTCCCCACACACAAATTCCTTTGTAGCGGACATTGTCTTAACTTCTCAATAAACTCTCTCCAAACAGAGAAAGCATTCTGTAAACAGGTTATATGCATATAGATATATATGTGCTTCTAAGAGCATCTCTATCTCATTCCCCATATCACTATTATCTCTAAATTATAGGAAAAAATTTAGGGAAAAGGTCAAAAACCCCCCTCCCATCCCATTCCCTATTTTAGGATTTTGATTTAGGAAATGAACAGTGGTTCCCTAAATATAGGGAACCACTATTCATCCCCTAAATCATTTTTTATTAATATTTTATTCAAATACATAAAATAAATTATTTTTTCAATCAACTACATTTTCTCTTATACTCATATTTATTATATTTTTAAATAATATTTTTAAAAATAATTTAAATAATTACTAAAATATAAAAATAATAATTTTAAAAATATTATTAAACCCTTAAAAAATAATTTAAATTTTTGTTTAAAATATTCACTATAATAATAGTTCAAAACATAAGAAAAAATATTAAGTAGTTAAGTTTGAAAATGGAAGTGAGAGAAAAAAGTAATAAAGAAATAATAGAATAATATTATTTTAATAGAATAGAGAAATGATAGGGAATGGGATGTAGAAGGTTTTTTAAAAATGAGTAAAATTTAGGATAAAATTATAGAGAGTGTCCTTTTTAGCTAAAATTTAGAGAAAAATGTAAGGGATCGGATGTGAATGCTCTAATAAACTATTAATTCCTTTGGATGGGCTTCTAATATTGATTGTGAGCTTTGTTTTTCTCATGAAACTGGCTGGACATATATATATATATATATATAGGTTATATGCATATATTAATCATATATATAATAGTATCCCAAATAAATAAATAAAATCGCAATTTTGCTGAATTTTATACACCCCTGCATGCTGATCATAGGAAATGAGTACTTAATTATAAACTTTAAATATAGGACTCTCGTGTAGTCTCATTGTAAAAAGAGAGATGCTAGGTAGACCATCTGATGGTCTACCAAGCATTTGCACCAATAGGACATTTTTAGTTTTATTTTTATTTTCTTAAATGTTAAGAAATGTATTAAATTTTTTTTTTCTTTTTTTTTTCAAATATTAAGAAAACTATTTCTTAATTTTTTAAATAAAAATAAAATACAACAATCAATCATTCTATCAGTAGACCATGGGTATCGGTAGAATGATCCTTGTACAAAAGTATCTAGAGTACCTATACTTTATTAGCATTTAATGAGATGACTTTGTTAGTATTTTCTATATATAAAAAGAAAAAAGAAAAAATAGTTTTCTCATATGTATTGCTTAAAGAACTACGTACTTTATTAGTATTTTCTGCGGCTTAGATTTCTATAGGTGTGTTATGGTACTCGATCGATCAGCATGTTCCTTGTATCTCTAAAATAAACATGTTTCCATGCATTAATGACTTTGCTCTAGTACTACTGAATTCCAGATCCGAAGAAACGCAGTCAGCTTGACTGGAAGACATACAATAACATTATTGTTGGTATTGCGAAAGGACTTCTTTATCTTCACGAGGACTCTCGACTTAAAATAATTCACAGGGATCTAAAGCCAAGTAATGTATTACTGGACCATGAAATGGTCGCCAAAATATCAGATTTTGGCATGGCAAGGATCTTCGGTGAGAACCAGAACACTGCTAACACTAGGAGAGTCGTCGGAACATAGTGAGTCTACTTTTTCTTTTATTTTCCTTATTTTTTAGTGTTCAATTGAGAAGAAAGTTACGTTGTATTGCTATATGCTCAAAACAGCGGATACATGGCTCCCGAGTATGCAATGGAGGGACTATTTTCTGTAAAATCTGATGTTTTCAGCTTTGGCGTCATCTTGCTTGAGATTATTAGTGGCAAGAAAAATAGCGGCTTCTACTTGACCGAGCATGCCCAGACACTCCTTGCATACGTATGTTTCTTTGGCCATTATTTATTCTTTTATAGCAAATTAATATTTGTTTAAAAAAAAACTTATTTGCAAATATATATATGATTATCAACAAACTAGACATATTAAAATAAAAAATATACTGATGTACGTGTTTTAGTTTTTATACATATGAACGACATGTCATGTAACAAATTGTGTGATATATACCTCCATGTTTGAAATACCGGATCGGTCAGGACATAATATGGCTTAGAAATAAATAAATATATATATATATATTATCGTAAATTAATCACAAGCATTACAAGCTGTTTTTATCAAACCATATAGTTTGAGAGACATCTAATTTAACTTCATCCCACCACATTTCAATATTTTCTACATTCTAAGCATAACGTGCTTATCTATGTGCAGCCTCATTTCCTAATTTATTGACATCTTGAACTTTGCATTCTCTGATGAGTTACATTAGTCACTTCATTTTTTTTTTTTAATAGCTTTCCTAGCATTGAGAATGAGTCTTTTGCATCTTGTAGTTCTCTCACCATCAATAGACAATCACTTTCAAGGATTATATCTGAGATACTCATATTAACACATAATTGCAGGCCTCTAAAAATTGCTAGTAGTTCAAAAGATCCTGGATCAGCAACCACTATTTCTACTTTGCTTCCCGCCATCACCGTGTCTCCTTTCTCATTTTTGAGAATGACCCCAACACCTACTTTATATTGATTGAAGAACATTGCCCTATCTACATATAGCTTTAGGTACCCCTGAGGGAGTGGTTTCCATCAGCAAATAGTCTTTGACTATGTGCTTAGAATAGCCATCAACTCCTTGTGAATTTTTTGCATAGATAAAGCATGCTCGATCACCTGTCTAGGATCAACACAAATTTTTTCATGCACCATTTTATTTCTTCAAAACCAAATCCCCCAATCTATCAAGAAAAATACAGCTAGATCTTCTAAATTACCCTTCTCCTTCACAATCATAGCCATATCCATAATATTCAAAAGATTGTCAATTCCTTACAAAGAAGGGAAATATTTGTTCCAAGATTCTCGGTTAGTGTGGCAATAAAATAATGCATGTGGAGTTCTTCCATTCTATTCGAGTAGAAGCAACATGTTTCCTCAACTTCAACTTATTTTCTCTTGAGATTGTACTGAGTAGGTAGTCCCTTTCTACAAACTCTCCAAGCAAAAACCTTGACTTTGGTAGGAATTTTCAATTTCCACAAAGTTTTCTAATGAACTGGTTGTCTGCTAGCATGTGAACTCTCTCCTAGGTTACTTTTCAGCTTGTCTCTAAAACATTTGTAAGCACTTTTAGTGCTGAAGCTACCACTTCTTTCTTGAGTCCATATCCACTTATCCTCGATCCTATTTACTGGGGCATATGATGATCTTCATAATATCTGTAGCAACATCTGGATTGAATAAAGCTTTATTAATCTTTTCAGCATTCCACCACATAGTATTGTTGTCTAAAAGGCAGCCAATAGTATCCTCACAAGCTCAACCTCCACATTAGTGTATTCCTGCCTTAAAGCTTGATGACCTAGAATCCAACAGTCCCCCCAAATTTTCACAGATGTTCAACTACCTATTCTCCATCTACATCCTTGGATTTGCATATTCTTTGCTTCCCAAATTCCTCCATATATATGAATGATTATGGCCAAAAGTGAAGTCAAATAAGCTCACTTTTGGAAAATACTTTGCTTTATAGATTTTATGCAGTATACTACATTCCTCATGCAAAATTCTCCACCCCTGTTTTGCCAAGAGTGCCATATTAAAGACTCTCCATTCTTTCAAGCTCAAACCCCCTCTGAATTTAGATTCACATATTTTATCCCAGCTAATTCAATGTATCCTTCTCTCTTGCTTTTTTTAGCTCCACCAAAATCTTGCCATTATGCTTTCCAATTCATAACATAGGCTGTTAGGTAATTTAAAGCAACTCATAGCATATGTAGAGATGGACAGAGCCACAGCTTTTATAAGCATTTCTTTACCTCCTCGAGATAACAACTACTCCTTCCAACTCTGCAATTTCTACCAAACCCTCAACTTAATCTCTATGAAGGTTCAAGATTTGGACCTACCCTCCACTAGGGGTAAGCCCAAATACTTCTCATATTGTTGTATATTATTAACACCCCATAGCGACATAATCTCCTCTTATCTCTCAGCTGACACATTCCTAGCTACTGAATACCATAGATATTTTCTCTCTATTTATTTTCTACCCCGATGTCATCTCATATTGTTTTAATAGTAACTAGACTCTTCTATTTGTATCAGTATCAACTTTGCAAAAACATACACTATCATTTACAAAAAGCAGATGATTAATTCGATGGGCCCCTCAATAGATCTTGATGCCAGAGACAATATGATTATTTTTAGCTTTTATCAGAAGGCATATTAGCCCTCTCAGTAGATAATAGGAAGAGGTAAAGGGATAGGGGATTCCCCTTCCTCAATCCTCTACTGGTAGTTTGTAGCACTCTGGCCGTGGAATACAAAGTTATAGGACCTTATGGTTCACCATTAACCAAAATAGAGAAAGAAACTATTCTCACACACTACATAACCAACTTGATCAGTTTGACGTCAAAACCTAGTTTGTGCATAAGAACATCCAAGAAATCTCACTCTACTCTATCATAGGCTTTACTCATATCCAATTTCAGTGACATATAGCCTTTCTTCCCAACTATTTTTTGTCTCAAAAAATGAATAAATTCATAAGCAACAAATTCATTATCAATGATCAGTCTCTCAGACACAAAAGCACTCTGTGAGTCTGATATAATACAAGAAAGAACTTGTTTCAATCTATTAGCAATGACTTTAGATATGAGTTTATACGTCACATTGCAAAAATTTATTTGTCAAAAGTCAGCTACTTTCACAGGGGATTTCTAATTCTTTGGTATTAGAATAATAAAAGTATGATTAAGAAGCCTTGGAAACTCACCAATATTCAAGTTGAAGAACTGCTACATTGACTGATTTGCCAATGAGGTGCCAGTACCTTTGGAAAAATTTTGGGTTCATGCCATTAGATCCAGTGGCTTTTATAGGATGCATTTGTTGTAGAGCAATTCGTACCTTATCCTCAATGTATGCCTTTGCTAATTCCTCATTCATAATAGTAGTAACTGTCCTTAACAGCTCTTCCAAGAATTCCATAGAGCCTCTCTTATTAGAGGCTTTAAATAGAGATAGGAAGTAATCAAATACTAGTTTATCTTTGTTCTCACCTTCTTGCCATTCTCCACATTCATCTTGTAACTTCTGTATGGTATTCTCTCTTCTCCTGTCTGAGGCTTTTGTGTGAAAAAACTTCAAATTCTGATCCCCCTCCAACAACCATAGGGCCTTAGACCTCTGTCTCCACATTATTTCCTCTCTCTAGCCATATTTAGACTTCTGCTCGTGCATATGAATTCCCAACAATATCAACACAATTTGGATCTTTCTCATGCACATTTTTAAGTTTCAAATTTTCCTTTTGCAATTGGTTCTGAATATTTCCAAACGTGTTTCGATTCCAATAGTCTAATTTCTTACTACGTCCTGAGATCATTTCCATCACTTCCTTCATATTACTTCTAGTAGAGCCATTTCTCCAAAACTCTTCAATAATTTTTACACATCCTTCTTCTCCTACCCACATGGCTTCAAATCTAAATAGGTTTTTTTCCTCTTTTTTTTTTTTTTTTTTTTGTTTTTTTGTTTAAAGCCTCCAACCATAAAGGTAATTGATCTAAGTATGCAGCAACTCCATGAGTGACAATTGCTTTGAGGAATATCAAAACCAATGGAAATTTGCCAAAAACCTATCCAATCTCTCACTTATGCAAGAGTTTCCTTCTCTTTTGTTGTGCCGTGTATACTTAAGACCCTTAAACCCTAGATCCCTTAATGCACAGTCATTTAGCATTGCTCTAAACTCAAGCATTAGCTGTTCTGGTCTAATATCCCTCCCTTCCCACTTTTCATTCTGGTTTAATAATTCGTTGAAGTCACCAAAAACCAACCAAGCCTTCTCCCCCACTCTACATACAGATCTTATTAAATTATATGTCTCAACCCTACAGTTAGTGTCTGGAATTTTGAGTAGCTAAGCCTCGATAAATTAACTTCATGATTCTTCCACAGCAACGCAATACCCCATGCCAACTTCTTCCATTACAATCTATTGCTAAACAATTCATAAAATACAAAAAAGAATACTTACAATTTTCCATATCTCGAGCCTTCAGTTTTGGGTACCTGGTGGACCCTTTTGCACCTACGTATGTACAGTCTTACTCAACAGGCCGCAAGTTCCCATATCGGGGAGGATATGAAAATTAAAGTACTGAGTTCGTAACAAAATGATTAAAAAAATTTGACTGTATGTATATGGATGACAGGCATGGAGACTTTGGAATGAAGGGAAAGAAATGAAGTTTGTGGAGCCTGTGTTGATAGAGTCCTGCCTGACTACACAAGAAGTTAAAAAATACATGCATATCGGGCTTTTGTGTGTCCAAGAGGATCCAGCGGATAGACCCACAATGTCATCCGTCGTAGTTCTATTGGGAGACGAATCAATATTACCTCTTCCTAAACCAAAACAGCCTGCACTTGCTATGGGTAGAATCGTTCAGCAGATTGATCCCTTTCCCGTTACAAATCCTTCTGTAAATGGGCTTACTGTTTCCAGTCTTTCTCCTCGCTGAACACCGGCAAGATTTCCTTTTTCCGTGCAATCGATCACATGTAATTTGTAAACTAACTCCAAAAAAAAGGGACATGTTTGTAACTGAAAAAGTTTTCGTAATTTCTGCAAATAGGAAATCTGGAAGTGGATGCAAAAGTACTTTGCGTATCATGTGGAGGAATTTAATTCTAACATGATATTGTATATATGTAAAATAAACAATGGTAGTTTTTATTTCAAGTTGGTGTTCTCCAATTTGATCAGCATGATGCCAAAAAATAATAGGAAAAGCGATCGAGAAAGAAAAGGAACTTTCAGTAGCTGCATTGGTTGAATAATTATACATATTCCAATATATTAATGAACTTCCATGGTAATCATGAGTTTTGACATTTGCATAAGAATTATTTTCCCTTGTGATCATGTGCATGATCAAGGTTTAACAAGTTTGAGTAAAGTATAACGTAATTTGATTTGAGTAAAAATACATAATATTTATGGAAAAATACAAAGAGTCTGTACAAGCTAAACAAATTAATCTAACAATTAAATTATTAAATATTTTACTTTCGGGGAGAGAGAGAGAGAGAGAGAGAGAGAGAGAGAGAGAGAGAGAGAGAGAGAGAGAGAGAGAGAGAGAGAGAGAGAGAGAGAGGAAGGGAGAGGTGATTTTTGACGGATACACCTGACCGCTTTCACACAGTTTCATGCAATAATAATGATTTGTCTAAATTTTGTGATGAGATCCCTAACCTTGACTAAGATCACATAATCTTCTTGACTAAGATCACATAATCTTCTTGACTAAAATATTTCTCCCAAACTTTGCTTCATCCATCCAATGGCAGTCAACTTAAAATCAAATTTGTTCTAAGATATTCTCAAATTAATTTACTATTATTTACAAATTATTTATAATTTTTTTATTATTATGTTTTATAAATTATTTGATTATTATTTATAAATAATCTGAAATACTCTTAACACTCAAATTCAAAGGCACTATAAGAAATTAAGTTTTTTCCAACGTTCAAAATTTTCACAAATACTCATAATAATCGCTGCACTTGATCATTTTCGGCAATTTCTAATTCGATGCATGTTCGACAAAATTAAAGTGTCTTTTTCTGATCAATTTTAGCTATAGACCAAAATCGTCGCAAAAAACTACTATTTCTGGCGATTTTTGTCCATCGAAACTATCCCAAAAATGACGGAAATGACCTTTCCGTTTACTATTAAATCGTTGAGAAAAGTCAATTACGGCGATATATATAGTCACAAAAAGTTAAGAAATCGCTGCAAATGACTCCATATTTTCTCTACAATTTTTAATTATCATCGCTATTATACATTTTTAGTAGTTAATTGTGGCCCAAAAAAGTTTATGTATCTATCATTTCTAATTTTTTTTCAGTTGTTTGTATAGTTGAGGACACCACACTAATCCAAAATTTAATCTTATAGTATATGGTCCGAATTATGTTAATTATATCAACCGGTCACTTTAATTATTACTAACTAATTAATTATATAACCAGAGAGGAGACTTGAATAATTCATATTCTAACCTAAATTTAATTTAATTTGTCGGTAACCATATAACCATGTCTCACAAAGAACTTGACTTGAGACTTGAGATCTAGGTTATCTATCAGTGCTCATGTGAAAAATTAATGATTCAACTAAATGAAGTTTTAAGGTTGTCCAAAACCAGGAGCGGCTAGATGGAAGACTTTGATGGTTGTGGTGGTTACGTGTTTATCACTCTCATGGCTGCTTTGGTTACACAAATCAAACCATTTTATCTCATATAATCATTACAATTTTTTTAAACTCTCATATCTATAGGTATATTTTCTAGTAGAAAAGAATAATATCTATTATATAAAATCTTACTATGCTAATGAATATTCTAGAATAAAATAAATATTAACATAAAAAATATATAACCTGATTTAGTAAATTAATGAGCTTCACTTTTATATAACAAATTACCTTTATTTTTATATAAAATTGTTAATATACACAATAAAGTAAAATATTTAAATATTAATATCCAAAATAAAAAAATAAATTATACATAGAGGAATTTGAAAGAGGAAGAAACAAAGTTTGAAAAGAAGTCCGGGAAGGCGGAGGCCCATGGGCCATGTGAATTTTGAAAGCTATATATCCTCGGTTGAAGTCTTGAAGAAGACAACAAACAAGGGATTTTCTAGAAAACAAGTCCTTCAATGTTAACGTCTTTTTATTTTTATTTTTATTTTTATTTTTATTTTTATTTTTCTTTTTATTTTTATTTTTCCTCACAAGTTAAGATAAACAAAATAGCTACAAGGATACAAAATTCCATGAAGTGGGAGTCTCCAACAATCATCCTAAACACAACAAAAGCAACATCTAAAATAAAAATAAAAAAGACGAGTTATTAATTCAAAAATTTGACTCCAACTCAATTCTACGTAGAGATGCAGTATTAAAGCGGTTTTAATATAACTTGATAAACAGGTTATAAATCTATGACTAAAAGCCGCAGTCCATTTTGTTAACGTTTTTTTATTTAGTCTAGATAATTTAAATCGTTTTATAACTTTTTTTAATAAATATCTTTATAGTATTTTTTTACAATGGCAAAATTTCCATTTTAATTTTTCTGTGCAATCGATCACATATTTATATAAATGAAAATTTATAAATTAATGACATAATATTATAAAATTATTTTTATTATAAAGTATATTTAACAATATATTACGTGAAACTTGTGTTTATTTTTGTGTAACATCACTCTATATATAACACTTCTCTTTATATAAACTAACTAAAATAAAAAATGTAATTGAAAAAGTTTGCCTATCTTGTGGAGGAATTTATAACATGATATATATTGTATAAATGTAAAATAAGAAAAAGGTAGTTTTTATTTAAAAATAAAGTTGGTGTTCTCCCATAGAAATGAGACTTTCAGCGTGATGCCAAAACATAATAAATAGGAACTGTCAGTGTACCTGCTTTCGTTGAATAATTTTGGCAATTGGGGTTGGGTTTTGGCAATTGCATAGGAATTATTTTCGTCGAGACAGAGAATAGAGGCATTAGTCACATTACACCTGTCCCGGAGCTTTCACACATATTCATGCAATTTTTCATGATATTTATAAGAATTTAAAAAAATTATTTTGTAATTTAAAAAAGTTAAATTATTTATTATATAAAAATTTAAAAAAATTATAAAGATAAAATGAAATGAATTGAATTGAGATGAATTGATCTGAATTTTAAATTCAAACGACCGCGCCTTAAGTTCCATCACGCCAAGCCGTTAATATTCTTTACAACTACTCGCCGCTCTGTTCGGTGTCGTATTCGGTGGTCTTTAAGATCGGCGGCAGGGCATCACCATGGCGGGGCGCGTGCTGACTTGTGGCGGCAGGAAGACCTAGATCGACGACTCACACCTCCTCCTCCTCCTTCCATTCTCTTCGTTGAATAATTTTGGCAATTGGGGTTGGGTTTTGGCAATTGCATAGGAATTATTTTCGTCGAGACAGAGAATAGAGACATTACACCTGTCCTGGAGCTTTCACACAGATTCATGCAATTTTTTATGATATCCATACCAGTGATTAGCACCCTTGAATCCTACATGGACGCGTGTCCCTATCATTTTTTATCTTGTTTAAGCATTTCTTCCCAACTTTGCTTCTTCCAACAGCAGTCAACAGTACTGGTTAGGTTTAGACGGTGGGTGGGTATAAAAATTAAAAATTAAATAAGATATTATTTTTTAATATTATTATTATTTTAAAATTTTAAAAAATTAAATTATTTATTATATTTTATATAAAAATTATAATTATAATATGAGATGGGTTAAGAGTCTCTATCAATCCAAATTGAGCTAACCTAAAGGGCAATGAACTTGACATCTATTTACATTTCTTATGACTGACTTTCATGAAATAATATTCATATTTTATAATGATGTTTTAGAAATTTTGCTCTCAATAAAAATTAATAAGTAATTTTTCATAAACTCATCTTTCATTCTAGCACATAAATTGTTTATACAAGTTTTATATAAAATTTGGATATTTTTGTGACATATTAACTATATAATGCTACAATTCAGACCTTAAATAAATTTTTTCTTGTTCAATAAAATCTAAATAACAAATATTTTCAACTATTTTTCATACGAAATATCAACCTTAATTATTCTTCTAGTATTTATTTCACTTTGAGGTCCATATTACGAAACTTAATATCATATAATCAAGAATTTTGGAGTTCATATTAATAAGTTTAATATTATCATGAATTTAGTTTCAGTTTTTTTTTTTAAAATTTACCCATCAAAATGAAAGAATTATTGGGGGTAAAGAAATTAATTTTGAAGGGACCACATCTTAATAAATACTAAATACATGATATATAAAAATTAAATAAAATTCTGGGTCAGATAAAAGAAAACTAAATAGGGACATTTATATTTATATACAGATCTTAGAAAATTCTAGAGAGTGTGTAAGGGTTATAATTTTGTTGGGAGGTCAATTTCCATGTACATAGAATTTTGAAAAAAAAAAAACAAATAGGATAGATTTTCAATTATAAAAAATTTTGGGGGGCATCTATCCGCCACTGCTAGAGGGGAGCCGTGGCTCCAACTAGCCTCCCAAAAAAAAAAAATTGAAAAAAAATAATATCGATCCCAAAATATTTTAAAACCTTTTAAAATCTTTCAAACATATGAAAAGCTTCTTATAACCCATCTAAAATTATTGAGTCCTCTTAGAAGTAAGAAAAAACAATTTCTATGTTTTTTTATAAGTCCATAAAGTTTGTCTTGAAAATATAAAAATGAGAATATATATAAAAAGTCAAAAAATATGCCACCAAAAATTTAAAAACCTGAAGATATGAATTAAAAAGAAAAACTCAAAATTTGGTTGCTAAATTATGAGTTTATATATCTATATTCGTTCATATATATTTCTTTTATAAAATCTAAAATTCATTCATTTTTAAGTATCCTTTAAAACCTTTGCATATTCTCTCTTAAGTCTTTTCAATCAATTAATCAGTATTTTACTAAATGAAAAATAAACGAACAAAAATATGCATTAGGATTTCTTATTTTATTTGAATTAAAAATTTTAATACGATCAATTATCTAGTCAAATAAAAAAATATTTGTTATAAATTGAAAGAATATGAAATTAAATTGCATTTATAATGTATTTTTTTATAATTATAAACCAAATGTATAGTATAAATATGAATAATGTTACTATGCTTTCTCAATTTGTCCTCTTATTTTGACCATTCATGTATTTAATTTTTTTTTAATGGTTAAGGAAGTGACTATTAGTGTATTTATATTTTTTTATTTTTTAAAAATATTTAAACATGTTTAAAAAATATTTAAAATAAAAAATAGGTACAATTTACAGTGAGCAGCACAAAGAGTAGGCACCTGCAGGCGGCAGAGTAGCACCACTCTATAAATATAACGATGTAGAGCGATGTGCATGATAGCCTAATAACTCATTTACAATTTGTAGACAATTTTAAATATAATAATATGTTTTATTAAATTTAAACACATCAAATTAAAAACCAAAATCAAAATAAGATTTAAAATAATCTTATTTTATTATATAATTGTATACAAATGATTATTCGGTGGTAAGTTTATCATTTGGAAATGGCCTAAAGTCAAAGATGTAATTCCGCCGCTGCACAACAATACGTTGTATCTACTATGAAACACGATTGCGCTCATCGTATCTGAAGGAAGAGTGAAATTAACCTTAGAACAACAGTCGGGCGAGCTAGCTAGCTAGCCAGAAGGTTCATCGTCATGTTTCTGGGCTTTTTACAGTTGCGCTCCCCCTCCTTCAACTTCTGCGTTAGCGTTTTTGTATTTATTTCTTTGCCGATCAGTTTCGTTAGTCAAACAATAACCGAAGCGGCTGCAACTTACATGCACCATGACTGCTTAAACGCCATCACCACCCCCGACACCACGTACCGATTTAACCTCAATCACCTCCTCGCTTATCTCTCATCTAACGCCACCCGCACCACCGGATTCTACAACGCCACCGCCTCCTCTGGAACCTCCGAGGAAACCGTCTATGGCATGTTCCTCTGTCGCGGTGACCTCCCCGCCGACGCCTGCCACGACTGTGTTTCTGGCGCAACCAAAGACCTTGTTCAGCGCTGCCCCGAGAAGGAAGGGGCCGTTGGTTATTACGAGGAATGCACGCTACGCTACTCTAGCCGGTATATCTTCTCCAGTTCGGCCGTCGACCCGTCCGCTTTCATCTCGGGCAACAAGAGTATTTCGGAGGCAACCCGGCTTGGCGAGCTTCTCAGGGCAACATTCAACGAGTTGGCAAGCGGGATCTCAGATCTTGGGCCTGGGGCCAAGAAGTTTGGAACGAAAGAAACGAGATTCACAGCATCACGAACCGTGTACTCCCTTGTGCAGTGCACGCCAGATCTGACGGGTTTCGATTGCAATAGGTGTCTTCGTATAGCGATGTCGTATTTGCCGGATTGCTGTGGTGGAAAGGAAAGTGCCTCAGTTCTCTTTCCCAGCTGCACAGTTAGGTACGATGTGCACCCGTTTTACTTGAGTGTAAACGCATCGGGGGCAAGGCCCACTCCACTTGTGCCTCCGCCACCTGGTAAAGTATAATAATTCTTTTCATGTTCTTTTTTAGAGGATAAAGAAAGGAATCCAAAATACGGAAGGTAAAGTTGGTTTCTCAATTATGATTAGAACTTGGGGATTTTTGCTTTCCTATATATCTGTCTCGGTTGTTGTCAAGATGTTGGACCTTGGAATATGATATCACTGAGTAATTAAAATGCGAAAGTCGGGCCTTTTCTTCTTCTTTCTTCATCCTTGAATTTGTCATCCCCAATCACCCTGTCTTTACTCATACAGCCGAAAGATAATATGCCCTACAAATGTGTCTCAACCCCCCAACATGCCAATACTCGCAACTGGTCGCACTAAGGAACAATGACGGTAGTGGTACTTACGGCGTTTTGGGCCCAAAAGACCTCAAATTCGAAAGGTTTGTCAGGGTTTGACCTAGTGTAAGTAGTGCCAGTCACTTGAAGGAACAACCACTTAAAACATGCCAGTGTGGCTGAGGATGACAAAATCAAGAATGAAGAATAACATTACTTTTATTTAAATTATTGAGAGTGTGTTTAGGCTACAAGTCTAGATACAAATAAAACATCAAACGAGTTAGGAAAACATTGCTGGATGATACCATATATAAAAAGACAGACACTTGGTTTTCCCATTCCACATGGCGACTTTGTAGTTTTAACTTCAGAACATAGGTCACTATCCTTGCCAATATATTAATGTTCTGCAAAAATAATTGATAGACTGCCATTGTTGTTTATGCAGGAAAAAGTCGAATCTCATCACTGACTATTATTGCCATTGTTGCTTCTATTTCCGTCTCTGTGGTGCTATTCGCTATTCGCTACTGCTTCCTTAGTAAGAGAGCAAAAACAAAGTATATACAGGAGGAAAATGGTAAAGAAAGTGGAGCTCCGGATAATATTACCACTGTAGACTCCTTGCAATTTAGTTTTGCTACAATTGAAGCTGCAACAGAGGGATTCTCAGTGAATAACAAATTAGGTGAAGGCGGATTTGGTGCGGTTTATGTGGTATAGGACGAGTTCTCATTGTTTGTTTACTCTTTTTTGTGAGAATTCTACTCATTGAAATGTAGCTAATTTAGTGGATGCAAAACATGATAATGCTGATGCTTTTGATGTTTTATATGAATAGGAAGGGGTACAATATTCTAATGGCTGGTTAAAGTATGTTGCCAGGGTACACTTACTAATGGACAACAAATTGCTGTGAAGAGGTTATCGAAAAGTTCCAAGCAAGGAGGAGATGAATTTAAAAACGAGGTTGTATTGGTAGCCAAGCTTCAACACAGAAATCTTGCAAGGCTAGTGGGATTTTGTTTGGAAGGAGAGGAGAAGATACTGGTCTACGAATTTGTTCCCAACAAAAGTCTTGACCATTTTCTTTATGGTTTGTCTCTTTTAAGCATATTACTAATTTTCTTGAACGTTAAAGGAAATGAAAGTATTGAATCCACTCAAATAGGGCGTTGTTTGCAGTTTGCTATCCAACAAATTTATTGAGTTTTGTAAAACTTAAAAGAAGTCGATTGATTAAATTTCTGTTTCTCAAATGATCTTTGGTGTATTTATTTTAAAGTTGACTGAATTAGTTCAATATGTATCGGCCTTAATTATTCAGCCCTGACTATTAGGTTCTAATGAATGTGTAGACCCTGAAAGGCAAGGACAACTGGACTGGTCTAGGCGTTACAAGATTATTGTAGGGATTGCTCGAGGAATTCTTTATCTTCACGAAGATTCTCGGCTTAGAATCATACATCGCGATCTTAAAGCCAGTAACATTTTGCTAGATGGGAATATGAATCCTAAAATCTCTGATTTTGGCATGGCCAAGATTTTTGGAGTTGATCAAACACAGGGAAAGACCCGTAGGATTGCCGGCACATTGTGAGTTCTTAATCTTTGTTTATTTCTATTACCGAATATGAAATCTAGATTTGTGAATTCATTCCCAATTAAAGTAAGTGCTGTTGCGCGCGGCAGGGGAGGGTGGGGGGGCATCTAATATACTACTAGAAATTTCTTACAAGTTAGAGATGCATAGACACTCCAATCTTCATCGCATCAAGATCATATGCATGAAAGTAATTTTGAAACAGGGATCATATGCTTTACACTGTTTAGGTACCAAGTTAGCATGTATTATAACTAATATTGGTGTATCAATGATGCTGGTTTGTAGCGGTTACATGTCTCCAGAATATGCCATGCATGGAAAATTCTCTGTAAAGTCTGACATGTATAGTTTTGGAGTCTTAATTCTAGAGATTTTAAGTGGCAAGAAGATCGGTTCTTTCTCTCAATCAGATGGTGCTGAACACCTTTTGAGCTATGTGAGTATGAACCAAATATTTTGATTTTATTTTTCCGTTTTAATGCAAACATCATCACATCCATTTGGGGAGGAAGAATAACATTGGAACGCGTTACTTGACCTATTGGTGCAGGCTTGGAAACATTGGAGGGATGGGACACCCTTGGAGTTGTTGGATCCATCCTTGGGAGATTCTTACTCGATAAATGAAGTCACTAGATGTCTCCATTTTGGACTACTTTGTGTACAGGATGATCCAGCCGACAGGCCGACAATAGCATCGGTAGTTCTAATGCTAAATAGTTACTCAGTTGCTTTGCCATCGCCTAATCAACCAGCGTATTGGCTTCATAGTCGAACAGAGCAAAAACTGCCATTAAAGGAGCCGGAGGTGGATCAATCCACAAACAAATCAATATCATGCACTGTCAACAAAGTATCGGTTACTGAACTGTATCCTCGATAGTGTGAGCAGCAGAGGATTCCTTATAACCTGCAATACTCAGTTGCCAAGGGCTTGAGGGAAATTGATGGACTGGAGATTCCGAGGAGCAAAACGGCGAAACTCTTATTAAAGTTGACTCGGGCCGATTTACCAGCTTAGTACCATTCTCCCCACATAAGAGCGTAGGTACATTACATCCTGCTCCGTGTAAGTTGAGCGAATAAAATTACTGCTTTTAAAGTATAAATTAATGACCCTCGTCCCTCGTGACTAAAGGGCCATTTTCAAAACACTGCAATGTAAATTAATCCCTGTTATTTCTTCATACTAGGAGTCTTGGAGAAGTAAAAGTAAAAACCCAATAAATGCAGAAGGTTTACTAAAAACATTTCAGTCAAAATGTAGAGAAATGTTCAAACAACCATGAAACTGGAATAAAAGGTCAAAATAATGATGTATTACTCTTGAATATTTTCTAAAATATAATGTATATTTTGAAACTGATGGTATTGATTTATTTTCAAAATTAAGTATTAAAAAAAGTATTATGGATAGAAAATAATACTCCACTTACATAAAAATTATGTTATTTTTCAAATTGTTATATTTCTTTTAGATGTTATTACCCAAACCAATAATAGTTGTTAAATGACAATTCTATTTTATTAGTATTTTTCTTTTATTTTAAATTTTAGATTTTTTATTATTTTTAATTACCGACTGTTAGTGATTAAGCTTCCAGCTCTATTTCCATC
This sequence comes from Juglans mandshurica, assembly GCA_022457165.1. Classification (NCBI taxonomy): domain Eukaryota; kingdom Viridiplantae; phylum Streptophyta; class Magnoliopsida; order Fagales; family Juglandaceae; genus Juglans; species Juglans mandshurica. The sequence goes on from CM039626.1 coordinate 26,129,480, forward strand.
TCCAAATCTACAGCACATGTGGAGTCCAAATCATCTAAGCAAGAAGAATCTTCTGGAAATCATTTGTTGTAAATATTTTCAGTTATTGTATTGTTGTAAATATTCCATTGGTTACTCTGTTTTGTATAAAGGACCTTTCTGTTGAAACGGTCTCTAGACAAGCTGGCCTGAAAGCCATGCACGTAAAATGTTTGTTATTTTGCCTGAACAAATGTCGGCAATCCTGGTCTATAAATAGAGTCTTGTATACTGCTCATTTTGATGAATGAAGTGGAATATTATCTGAGTGTATTCGATTTACATGGTATTAGAGCCATCCATAGACAAACGTCTTCCATGGCCGACAACTCCATTTCTATCACTCCAACTCCTCCGGCCCCTCCAACTCCTCCCCCTTCCTTTCCTCTTTTACCTCATCTCAATCATCTCGTCTCTGTTAAGCTTACCAACAAGAACTTTCTTCTCTAGCAAGCTCAAATGGTTCCATATCTGAGAGGCTAGAGATTGTTCCATTTTGTCGATGGGTCAAATCCCCCATCCCCTCGTTTTTTACAAGATCAAATCACACCAAACCCATAATACATTACTTAGTCTCAAACCGACCAACTCATCCTCAGTGCTCTTATTTCTTCTCTATCAGAGAATCTGATTGCTTAAGTCGTTGGTAAATCCACGGCTAGGGAGGTCTAGGCAGCCATTGATAAACTCTTTACCTCTCAATCTCATGCCCGGATCATCCAACTTCGATACCAGCTTGCTACAATCCAAAAAGGCTCTTTATATGTATCTGACTATTTTCGGAAGGTCAAACACCTTTTCGATACCATGGGTGCCTCCGGAACCCTACTCTCCTCACCAGAATTCATTTCCTATCTTCTTACTGGACTAAGCAGTGACTATGATACCCTTGTCACCTCAGTCACTGCTCGTGTCGACCCCTTATCTCCTGAAGAAATCTACAGCTTACTACTTACCCATTAGAGTCGTCTCTCTCACTCATCTCACCTACCCCCCACCATGGATTTATCTGCCAACTTCACGACCTCTAATCGTGGCCGTGGTAACCTCATGGTAATACGCGCGGGGGTTATCGAGGCCGTGGCAGGGGACGACATAACCCATCAAATTCATTTCTCCCAAATACCTCCACTCAGATCTCTTCCTTACCCCATTCTAAACCTACATGTCAAGTATGTGGAAAGGTTGGTCACTCTGCAATCAAATGCTATTACAAGTTTGATCATGCCGTTCAAAGTGAACCACCTCGTTCTTTCAATGCAAACTTCACCACTACAGCAACTACTCCTGACCAATCTTGGTACCCAGATACGGCAGCCACAAACCATATTACCTCTGACCTCACCCATCTCAACATTAACTCCAACCCCTACACTAGTACAGATCAGATCCATATAGGCGATGGCACTGCATTACCAATTGCAAACTTTGGTGATTCCGAGTTCATTTCATCCTCTCACTCTTTCACTCTCAAACGTTTACTTCATGTTCCCAACATAACGAAAAATCTAATTTCTGTCAAACAATTATGTTTTGATAACTGTGTTTTCTTTGAATTTCATGATTCATTTTTTTATTGTGAAGGATTCAAGGACGGGGACTTCTCTTCTTCGTGGTCTCGTACATAATGGTGTCTACACTTTTCCAGCTTCTCTCCATCTCCATCTGCGTCGACTACACATCAAGCCTTTGTTGGTGAGCATACCACTTCTTCTCAGTGGCACTCTCGACTTGGGCACCCCTCTCTGCGTCTTGTTCATCGTGTCATTTCTCAGCATTCTCTTCCAGTCTCTGCTCGTGATCCACCAAGTCTCTGCTCTGCTTGTTGCCAAGCCAAAAGCTCACAATTACCTTTTCATTCCTCTCATCAACGATCCACCAAACCATTGCAACTTCTTTATTCTGATGTATAGGGCCCTGCCTCGGTTCCTTCTCGTGAAGGTTACTGTTACTATGTTGCCTTTTTAGATGATTTCACAAGATTTACATGGTGGTTTCCATTAATACAAAAATCCGATATTCTTTCTGTGTTTGTTCAATTCCAAAAAAATGTTGAGTTGCAATTTAATTCCAAAATTTTATCTATTCAAAGTAATTAGGGTGGTGAGTATCGAACTCTACACATCCTACTTAAAAATTAAGGAATTAATCATCGTCTCTCCTGTCCTCACACCCATCAACAAAATGGTACTGTAGAACGCAAACACCGACATATTGTTGAAACCGGTCTTGCTTTAATGGCTCATGCCTCTTTACCTCAAAAATTATGGGCTGACTCTTTCCAAACAGCAGTCTATTTAATCAACCATCTACCCACACCTCTTATTGACTATAAATCTCCTTTTGAAAAAAAATTTCTCACTCACCCGATTACTCCATGCTTAAAGTTTTTGGCTATGCTTGTTGGCCTCACTTAAGGCCCTACAATCGCCATAAACTTGATTTACGCTCTACTCAATGCCTGTTCATTGGATATAGTGATTCCCATAAAGGCTACAAATGCCTCCACATTCCCTCAAATCGTCTGTACTTATCCCGAAATGTCATCTTTGATGAGAATTGCTTCCCTTTCAAATCTACTTCAAATACTTCCTCTCAACCTAGTCCATCATTTCTGCCTTCTATTCTGGGTCCTCTTCCCACTCATAACACATCACCTCTGCCTTCTAGCCCATCACAGCCCGCGTCCTCCTCTGACGTCTTACCTAAGCCCACTCCAGGTCTCACAAACGCTCACAGTCCAAGGTTCTCACGCAATTCTCAATCTGTTTTGGCTGACTCCCACTCCAGGCCCACTTCACCCACTACTATGATACCACGGCCCAACTCATCTTCTCCTATGTCCAACCCTAATATCCCAAATCAAAGTCCCTCGTCCTCTTCTTCTTCTCCTTCGTCTACCTTCGAGTCTTTCCCTCCTTCTCATTCCATCATCACACGGTCCAAGACTAACTCACTCCGCCCAAAAAATTTTCAGATGGGACAGTGCTATGGCCACCGCCACGGAGCTATCTTACCACCACCTCTAGCCTTGTTCCCGATGGACCCGCAAACTTTACAGAAGCTTCCAAGCATCATCAATGGCGAACTACCATGACAACCGAATTTCAGGCACTCATGGAGACTCAGACTTGGACCCTGGTTCCACCCACTGGCATCAATAATCTGGTTGGCTGTAAATGGGTTTTTCGAACAAAACAGAAATCTGATGGCACAGTAGAGCGTCACAAAGCACGATTGGTCGCGAAGGGTTTTCACCAGCAGGAAGGTATAGATTTCTCTTAAACTTTTAGTCTTGTGGTGAAACCCATCACCATTCGGACCATTCTTACACTTGTTGTTACAGCAAAGTGGCCCCTTCGACAGTTAGATATCTCTAACGCCTTCTTGCATGGAGATCTTCATGAACAAGTCTTCATGACTCAACCTATTGGATTTGTGAACCCTGATTATGCCTCTCATGTCTATTGCTTGAAAAAGGCCATCTATAGCCTTAAACAAGCACCCAGAGCTTGGTTCTCCAAATTGATCTCACGGCTCATTGAGATTGGTTTTACCCAATCTATTTCTGATTCCTCTCTTTTCATTTACAAACACTCTTCTAATATTTTGTATTTTCTGGTGTATGTCGATGATATTATCCTTACGGGATCTTGTCAAACAGCTATTGCATATGTTCTCAAGTCACTAAGCCAGTCCTTTCCAGTCAAGGATTTGGTTCTCTTCGATTCTTCCTTGGTTTAGAAATTCAAAACTGTTCAAAGGGTCTTCACTTATCTCAAACCAAATACATTTGTGATCTTCTTCAAAGGACCAAGATGGACCTCGCCAAGCCTGTTAAAACTCCCATGACTTCTAATATCAACCTTTCTCTTACTGATGGAGCTACTTTCGGTGATCCTACCCTCTATAGGAGCACTATAGGTAGCCTCCAGTACTTGTCTCTTACTCGTCCAGATGTGGCTTTTGCTATGAACAAGACTTGTCAATTCATGCATGCACCTACCATCAATCACTGGCAAGCAGTAAAGCGGATCCTCCGCTATCTCAAACACACAGCACACTTTGGTCTTCTTATCACACATTCTTCCTCTTTTCAACTTCAAGCATTTTTTGACGCTGACTGGGCAGGCTGCCCTGATGATAGGCGCTCTACTGGGGGTCACTATATCTTTCTTAGTCCAAACTTAATTTCCTGGGAATCTAAGAAGCAACAAACCGTTGCTCGTTCTAGCACGGAAGCAGAGTATAAAGCTCTTGCTAACACCACAGTTGAGCTATTATGGCTGCAGTCACTACTTCATGAGCTAGGCATTTTTCTTCCCAAAGCTTCCACTTTATGGTGTGATAATCTGGGAGCCACGTATCTCAGCAAATCATGCTCTCCATTCACGTACAAAACATATGGAGATCGATTTTCATTTTGTACGTGACAAGGTTGCTTCCAAAACTTTGCAAGTTGCATTCATTTCCTCTCGGGATCAGGTAGCTGATATCCTTACTAAGCCGTTGTTATCCTCTCGGTTCATTGCTCTGCAAACGAGTCTCACCATGGTTCCCTTGTTGGACTCGCGGGAGGGTGTTAGTGATTCAGCTTCCAGCTCTATTTCCATCTCCAAATTAGTAGCACATGTGGAATCCAAATCATCTAAGCAAGAAGAATCTTCTGGAAATCATTTGTTGTAAATATTTTCAATTATTGTATTGTTGTAAATATTCCATTGGTTACTCTGTTTTGTATAAAGGACCTTTCTGTTGTAACAACTTCTAGACAAGCTAGCCCGAAAGCCATGCACGTAAAATGTTTGTTATTTTGTCTGAACAAATGTCGACAATCTTGATCTATAAATAGAGTCTTGTATACTGTTCATTTTGATGAATGAAGTGGAATATTATCTGAGTGTATTCGATTTACACTGACTATGATCAACAACGATGTCAATTCGTGTTCGTAGGACTTATGTTATTTACTTACCGATTATATGAATTAATTTAAATACGATTAGTTTACTTAAATCAATTAGATTTATCTATATAAATCTCGAGTTAAATGATATAATTCACATAATTTATTTAACTATAATTTTTTATTAGATTTATTTAAATACGATCTGTTTTAACTAATATCATACAAATGAATTGATCTCATTCCTATATTTATGTTGATTCAATTAACATAATTTTATATATCATATATTCATAATTATATAAATTATTCATAATTCAACTAAATTGATGAAAAAATATTTACTAATAATACCTAAAAAAAGTTAACTTTAGTTTGAAACTGGAAAGTGTTGACGCTGTTAAACATAGAATTTATTAAAATTACAAGAATTGATTACAAGTTTTACAAGTAAACTTGTTTATTAATTATATTTTATTGACTATTAATTAAATATATTTATATTAAATTTAAGCTGAAGATAATTTAGCTATCGTTTATCTAGCTCTCACACGTGAGCCACCTATATTTTTCTTTGATATTTCCAAGGGAACAAGAAGTTATTTGAGTTTGACCGACGAATGACGCTTGACATTAGGGGCGTACATAAACTGGCCGGACTGGCCGCCGCCAATGTAGACTGACCGCTAGGGGTGTAACCGGTCCGGTCCGGTCCGGTTTTGGACAAAATCTAGGACCGAACCGGTATGTACCGGTTTTATGTTTTTCAAAACCGATTACGCCCCGATTACCCTCCTAAACCGGTACCTCCGGTTTTACCGGTTTCCGGTCCGGTCCGGTCCGGTTTTTCGATTTCTTTAAAATGTAAAAAACATATAATAAAGTGTTAATTCTTATTATAAAATGTTATTAATAATTTAATATATATATATTATGCTTAAAGCATATGATCAATTAAATTTTCATCTTTAAGATTAAAATTTTATTTTATAAATTATAACAACATTATCTTATATATAATTATATTAATAACATATGATTAAATAAATTACAAATGTTCATATTTAAGATTAATATTTTATGTTATTATTTATAAATTATAATATGAAATTTTTTCATACATGATATATAATTATATATAAAAATTTAACATATAATTATATATTATATATATAAATATTTTGTATAATATATAAAATTAATTTTTATATTTTTTTTTCAACCGGTCCGGTTCGGTCCGGTCCGGTCCCGAAAATTACGAAACCGGAACCGGACCGGAACCGACCGGTTTTCATAAAATAGAAACCGGTTCCGGACCGGACCGGTTCAAAACCGGACCAACCGGTCCGGTTTGGTCCGGTCCGGACCGGTTTTCCAGTTTACCGGTTTAAATTTACACCCCTACTGACCGCTGGGATTCAGGAACAGGCTGAAACCGGTAGAGAACCGGTTGGTTGGCAGTTGTAATTTAACAAAACCGACGTTGGCTGATTCGATCTACGGTTCAGGCTCGGTCTAAACCGAAGAACCGACCGACGTTAATAAGGTTATTTTTTTTTAATATATTTCTTAAACAAAACGGCGTCATTTTAGTTAGTAATCCATTTAAAAAAAAAAAAAAAGAACGAAGGCGTCGTTTTTGGGTAGGGTTAGAAGTTTTGAATCCGACTCCCCCCCCCCCCCGAGTTTCACTTTCTCCTTCTTCGCACTTCGCACTTCAATTTCATTCCCACTTCCCAACCGTCATTCTCTTCTCTTCTCAGACTCCCTCTCCCTCTGACTCGCTCCCTCTCCCCGAACCTAACGTCTCACGGACTCACTCTCAGACTCTCCTCTCTCGTCGTCGACGACCCACATGCCGCACGACTCTCTCTCCTCTCTCGTCATCGATGAACTACACGGTCCACATTCCCCTTGTAAGTTTTCTTTGTTTTTCATCTTTGTTGGGTTTCATTGTTTTGTTAGTTGTTAATTTATGGGAAGAATTTTTTGGAAGGAAAAGGAAATGCCAAAATGTTGATTTTTTTTGTTGGAAGAGGAAATGCCGAAAATTGTTGATTTCATCTATGTTTTTGCCTTGTTTAATGTTAAGTAAAAATATTGTGGTTATTGGTTTGTGTCGTGTGTGATGACTGATGAGCAATGGTTACAGTAGACTTGTGGTTTACAACTTTACTGGTTTATGCCGAAATGAGCACTGCTTAGTTGCTTACTGTCCTAAATATTGTGGTTTGTGTCTTGTGACATAGTGTCGTGTGTGATAATTTGTGTGTGTATGATAGACTTGTGGTTTTGTAAAAATATTCAGGTTTGTCTTTGAATTTATTTTCTTATTTTCTTTGCAGTCTTTGAAGTTGTGGGCTGTGAATCGTGATTGAAAATTTATGCAAAAACACCACATAAAGGAAAGATGAGTTTACTAAACTTAGATTAGAGTCTTAGACTTGTGATGTTTGCCATGTTCCAAACTAGCTGCTGTATAATACTAATCATTATTTTGTTTTATAATGTACGTGACAACGTATAACATTTATAATTGTTTTATAAAATAGATGGATTCTTCGTCGTCTCCGATTGATGTTGATGCATCAAGTCCAAGTCCAACCATTAACTTGAGAGATGATTTGAGGGAGACCTACTCATCAAAACCCCCTAGTGCCCCTACTAGTACCACTTGTCCATTACCTAAGAAACGAAAAGGGAATGATCCATCGATTGTTTGGAACCATTTTACGAAGGTGGAGGGTTGCCCCGTAGATGATCCGAATGCTAAATGTAATTATTGTGGTAAGACGTATGCTTGCCACTCAAAGATGAATGTGACTTCAACAATGCAAAACCATTTACCTTAATGTCCTAAAAATCCTCATAAACGTGGTCCTTTGGATAGGTATCAAAAAATATTAATAGGTGAGGCAACACCTGAGGAGGGGGTTGGAGAGAGTGATGGTATGTTAAGGAGTCTTGTAACTCACAAATATAATGAAGATGTTGCGAGGTTGGCGATTGCAGATATGATAATTATCGATGAGTTTCCATTTAGAATTGTTGAAGGACAAGGATTTATGAAAGTGTGTTGGTGTCTTGAACCTCGGTTTAAAGTGCCATGTCGTGTCACAGTTGCAAGATATTGTATGAAATTGTATGAATGTGAAAATGGGAAACTTAAAAAAGTGTTAAAAAATGGTGGCATGAGGATTTCGTTGACGACCGATACATGGACATCGGTACAGAATTTGAATTATATGTGTCTAACTGTACACTTCATTGATACAGATTGGAAATTGCAGAAAAAAATCAATAACTTTGTTTAATCCCTAATCATCGAGGGGAAACAATTGAGAGATATGTTGAGACATGCTTGCTTGATTGAGGTATTGATAAAATATTTATTGTGACTGTTGATAGTGCAAGATCAAATGATACTGCAATTTCATATTTGAAACAGTTTTTGAGTAGGAATTTGTTGGAGGGTAAGTATATGCACATGAGATGTTGTGCTCATATATTGAATCTTATTGTGAATGAGGGTTTGAAGGAGTGCAATGACGCCATCACAATGGTTAGAAACGTAGTTAGATATGTGCGTTCATCTCCCGCAAAATTAGACAAATTTAAGAAGTGTGCAGAAAAAGAAAAAATTGATTGTAAGAAAATGTTGTGTCTTGATGTACAGACACGATGGAACTCAATTTATATGATGTTGGAGGCAGCTGAGAAGTTTGAGAAGGCTTTCAGGCGGATGGAGAGTGGGAATTATAATTACCTCTCTTAGTTTGATGATGGCCCTGGGTCTGGGCACATGGGGCCTCTTACAGTTAGGGAGTGGGAGATAGTGCGAGTTTTTGTTAAGTTTTTAGGAATGTTTTATGATGCCACTAACAGATTTTCTAGGTATTTATATGTGATAGCCAATACCAGTTTTCTAAATATTTGTGATCTCCAAAATGAGTTGGTGAAGTTGAGCGAGAGTCCTAATAGTTGCTTGAGGAATATAGTCATAAATATGAAAACAAAATATGATAAGTATTGGGGATCATTAGATAGGCTGAACTTGTTCATGTTAATTGTAGTTGTGCTTGATCCACGAAGCAAGTTGCTTGATCCACGAAGCAAGTTAGGACTTCTTACTTTCCACTTGAGGAAAGTTCGTGATGAGTTTCGTACTGAGGAGTTGGTATCGAGTGTGAAAAATGTATTGAGAGATTTGTATGCGGAATATAATGCGGAATGTAATGCGGAATTTGGCTCCACCACGAGTACCCAAGAACGTGAACAACCCCCTCCAATATCTAGAACCATGAATATTGGTGATGGCAACCATGAGACCAAATGGTTCTACGAGTGGTATAAAACATCTTTCGCCATGGGATCTAATATTGCCAAAACAGAAGTGGATCGATATTTATTAGATGGTTGTGAGGCACTCTCCACATCGTTTGACTTGTTGACTTGGTGAAAAATTAATGAGGCTAACTATCCTATACTCGCGAGGATTGCACGAGACTTATTAGCCATGCCTGTTTCCATGGTTGCGTCTGAGTCAGCATTTAATACAGGAAGTCGTGTGTTTGATCCTTTTCGGAGTTCATTGGCTCCGAGAACTCAAAATTGGTTAAAGCATCCGGCAACAACCATTGATATCTGAGAGGTTATGGATAATGTAGAGAGTTTCATAGTAGAATCAGGTAATATTTTTTTGTTTTCATTGTAATTTAATTTTAGTATTTGTTATAATCCAAACTCACTAACATTTGATGTTTTATTTTTATTATTTATATTTTTTAATGTTTGTATATAGAATTGGGCACATCTTCAAACGTGACAACTATTGAAGATTGATGGTTGAAGGCTTGAAGTTGAAGTAGCAAATATGAAAATCATTCTAATTTTCCAATTTGTTGTCATTTAATTATATTATATTTATTAGTTGCATTTTGTTATGCTTAAACAATTTGTTTTTGTTTTTTGGTGATATGTATTATGTAATACTAAACATTTAATGAAGTTATTTTTATTTTTTTTAATTATGTAATAAGTATTAAGTAGTAAGTAATAATTATTATTAATATAGTTAGTTATTTAGCAATAGTAGAAAATTATAACTTATAAAAAAAAATAGTAGAAGATTATAAATGACATTACTATTAAAATGAAATTAATTTAAAAAAGGTTAAAAAAGAACTTGGATAATGAATTGAAGAAAAAAAAAAATTAAAATAGATGTTGAATTGATTCAAATAGGACAAGAAAAAATGCCCAAAAACGGGTTCAATAAAGAATCCCAAATCGATCAAACTGACCGGTAACCGGTCGGATCGATTCTGGTCGATTTTATCGCCTATTACCGGTCGATTTCGATCGACTTTTAGGAATGCAATTACTCATTCGGTCGGTTTCGATTTTTTCAAAAATCGAATCGACATAGTTAGTTTTCAGCCCTAGCGCATGACATGACAGACACTAGAAACTTAAAATACTAAAAGGAAAAAAAGTTACGTACTGGAGTTGCTTCATTCGATAGCAGTCAAACTCGGTCGGTCCACGACACCTGCATCGAATGTGTCGTCGTATATGGCTATAATGCTGTAAACACTAAAAAGTTATCATTTTTTCGGACAGCAATCAGATCAAGAGCAATTTTAGGAAACAGCCGGAAAGTCTTTTGTTTTTTTTTTTTTTTTTTTTTTGTTAACCCAGCACGTTAAGTGTGCTGGGGAAGAATTTTTCTCGGATCAAATATTCTGACCCCTTGATTTGCGACTGCGCGAGGACCAAGGAGCTAGCGAGGTGTTCGTCATGTTACTGGGCTTGAAGTTGCCCTCGGCCTCTTCCTCCTCCTCCAACTTCTGCGCCAGCCTCTTTGTATTTATCTCTTTGTTTATCAGCTGCGTTAGTCCACCGAGAACTGAAGCGGCTGCAACTTATATGCGCCATTTCTGCTTGGACGACATCACGACCCCCAACAGCACCTACCGATCCAACCTCAATCACCTCCTCGCTTATCTCTCATCAAACTCCACTCGCACCACCGGATTCTACAACGCCACCGCCTCCTCCGGAACCTCCGAGGACACCGTTTACGGCATATTCCTCTGTCGCGGTGACCTCCCCGCCGAGGCCTGCCGTGACTGTGCTGCCGGCGCAACCAAAGACCTTGTCCAGCGCTGCCCCGAGGAGGAAGGGGCTGTCGGTTATTACGAGGAATGCATGCTACGCTACTCAAGCCGGTATATTTTCTCCAGCTTGGCCCCTGACCCTAACGACTTCACCTCGGGCAATAAGAACATTTCGGACGCAATCCGGTTTGGTGAGCTACTGAGGGCATCATTCAGCGAGTTGGCAACCGGGATTTCAGATCTTGGGCTTGGGGCCAAGAAGTTTGGGACGAAGGAAGCGAGATTCACATCGTCACAAACTGTGTACACCCTTGTGCAGTGCACGCCGGATCTGACCGGTTCCGACTGTAATAGGTGTCTTCAGATAGCGATGTCGTATTTACCAGGTTGCTGTAGTGGAAAGGAAAGCGCCTCAGCTCTCTTTCCCAGCTGCACAGTTAGGTACAATGTGCACCCGTTTTACCTGACTGTAAACACATCGGGGGCAAGGCCTAATCCACTTGTTCCTCCACCTCCTGGTAAAGTTATATTCTTTTCTTGCTCTTTTTTAGGGTATAAAGAAAGGAATCCGAAAATACCGAAGGTACAGTTGGTTTCTCAATTTTGATTAGAACTTTGTTTTTGCTTTCCCATATATCTGTGTTGTTTATTTTCATGATGTTGGCAGATGTTAACTTGTAAAAGTCAGGCCTTTTTCATCTTCTTTACTAACTACTGAAAGTGGTTTTTTTTTTTTAATTTATTTAAAATACTGAAAGTGTTTTTAGGCTTACTAGTGTAAATACAAATAGAACATAAACGAGTTCGGAAAACATTGCTGGATGATACCCTACATATATAAACAGACATTTGGTTTCTCATTCGTCGTGGTGACTTCGTAATTTCAACTTCAGATCAACATAGGTTACTGTTCTTGCCAATGCATTAATGTTCTGCAAAAATAACTAATGGAGTGCCATTGTTGTTCATGCAGGAAAAAGTCGAAGCTCATCGCTGACTATTATTATCATTGTTGCTTCAATTTCCGTCTCTACGGCACTATTCCTTATGGGCTACTGCTTCCTCCGTAAGAGAGCAAGAACAAAATATAACGCTATGCAGGCGGAAAATAGTAAAAAAAGTGGAACTACGGATGATATTTCCACTCTAGAGTCCTTGCAATTTAATTTTGCTACGATTGAAGCTGCAACAGAGGGGTTCTCAGTTAATAACAAGTTAGGTGAAGGAGGTTTTGGTGCGGTGTACAAGGTAAAGGATGAGTCCTCATTATTTGTGTACTCTTTTTTGTTTTTGCGAGGACTCTACTCGTTGAAATGTTCTAATGGCTGGTTAAAGTATATATGTTGCCAGGGTACACTTACTAATGGACAACAAATTGCCGTGAAGAGGTTATCGAAAAGATCTAGTCAAGGGGGAGATGAATTTAAAAATGAGGTTGTATTAGTAGCCAAGCTTCAACACAGAAATCTCGCAAGGCTAGTGGGATTTTGCTTGGAAGGAGAGGAGAAGATACTTGTATATGAATTTGTTCCCAACAAAAGCCTTGACTATTTTCTTTATGGTTTGTCCCTTTTAAGCATATTCCTAATTTTCATGAATGTTGAAGGATATATGAGGATTGAATCCACTCAAATAGGGCGTTAATTGCAGTTTGCTAATCAACTAATTTATTGAGCTTTAGTGTACTTAATTTAAAGTTGATTGAATTTGTTGATACGTGTCTGATTTAAATATTCAGACCTGATAATTGGGTTCTAATGAATGTGTAGACCCTGAAAGGCAAGGACAACTGGACTGGTCTAGACGTTACAAGATTATTGTAGGGATTGCTCGAGGAATTCTTTATCTGCACGAAGATTCTCGGCTTAGAATCATACATCGTGATCTTAAAGCCAGTAACATTTTGCTAGATGGGGATATGAAGCCTAAAATTTCTGATTTTGGCATGGCAAAGATTTTTGGAGTTGATCAAACACAGGGAAGGACCCGTAGGATTGCCGGCACATTGTGAGTTCTGAATCTTTGTTTATTTCTTTTACTTAATATGAAATCTAGATTCGTGAAATTATCATCTCTTCCAAGTAAATAAGTGCTGTCAGGGAAAAAAAGTGAAATTTTTGACAGAGGACTTTACACTAGTCAGGTACCAAGTTAGCATGTAGTATAACTAACATCGGTGTATCAATGATGCTGGTTTGTAGTGGTTACATGTCTCCAGAATATGCCATGCATGGAAAATTCTCTGTAAAATCTGATGTGTACAGTTTTGGAGTCTTAATTCTAGAGATTTTAAGTGGCAAGAAGATCAGTTCTTTCTCTCAATCAGATGGTTCTGGACACCTTTTAAGCTATGTGAGTGAGTATGAACCAAATATTCTGATTTTATTTTCCTGTTTTATTGCTAACATCATCACATCCATTTGGGGAGGAAGAGAATAACATTAGAACGTTGCTTGAGCAATTGGTGCAGGCTTGGAAACATTGGTGGGACGGAACACCCTTGGAGTTGTTGGATCCATCCTTGGGAGATTCTTACTCAATAAATGAGGTCATTAGATGTCTCCATTTTGGATTACTTTGTGTACAGGATGACCCAGCCGACAGGCCGACAATAGCATCGGTAGTTCTAATGCTAAACAGTTATTCTGTTGCTTTGCCCTCGCCTAAACAGCCAGCGTATTGGCTTCAGAGTCGAACAGAGCAAAATCTGCCATTAAAGGAGCCGGAGGCGGATCAATCCACAAGCAAATCAACGTCATGCACTATCAACGAAGTATCTGTTACTGAACTGTACCCTCGATAGTATGAGCAGCATGAGATTCAGTATAACCTGCAATACTCAGTTGCTAAGGGCAGCTTGCCAGAATATCACTGGTTCTGCCATGAGGGAAACTAGTGGACCGGAAATTCCGAGGACTGAAACTCTTATTAAGTTGATTCGGGTCGATCTATCAGCCTAGTACCCTTCTACCTACATAGGAGCTAGCTTAGGTACATTACCTTCCTGCTCCGTGTATGTGTTTTTTTTTTTTTTTTGAAAGAAACATTCTCATTTTATTAATGATTCGAAGTTACAAATGTGACTTATCAATACAAGAAAATCTAATACATAGAAAATTCAATCTATAAGCTGACTTACGCAACAGCTCTGAAGTTTTCCCACATACAAATTTTTTTGTGGCGGAAATTGTCTTAACTTCTAATCAAGCTCTCTCATAATAGAGACAGCGCTCTGTAAAATAGAACTTAAAGGTCCTCTCTATCCTCCCAGGGGAGAAGAGTATGGGACACTGCTATGAACATCAAAACCAATAGCCTATTATTATTTTATTAAAAACTAAATTAACAAACAATTACAAATAACCACATTAACAAGTACAAGACCACAAGCACTGGTGAGACTCCAGACGCCACGCCCACCGCAAGCATCGTCATCTCGAGCCCTGGTGGAAACGAGCACCCAGCTTCTGTACAAACCACAATAGTCCGACCATACACTCACCGGCCGTAACATTGCCCACCACTCTCAAAAGACTCTTGTCCCGAATTATATCCGATCTAAGGCCTAAACCTCACTCGGGTCAACAAAAACAACACCAAAAATAGAAACAAAACAACTACAAAACATTGAAACGGACAACAAGAAAGAAATAGAAAAAAATAAAAACGGATGAACGGTGCACAATGGTCGGCATTGGCTCGTGCAGAAACTGTTCACGTTGGGAGGAAAGCCGACGGTCAGACTTGAAAGTCTCGGAGTCAGAGGTTCCACAGAAACCAAGCATGGCGTCGAGAGAGGGCTCCTCGGTGGCGCTTGAAGGCCACTCGCCAATGATGTCCGGAACTTCGTCCTGCGCGTGCGGGCTACGCTCCACTCCGATGGACGTCGGATTTGGAGGTCTTGAAGATCGGCAGCTGGTCGTCATGCCGGCGGGGTGCGTGTAGAGATGTGATGGCTGGAAAGACTCAAACGACGATCCTCCCTTATTCAGCCTAAAAAATATAAAAACAAAATAAAAAAACACTTCACAAAAATAAAATAGACAGAGAATAAAAAGAAGAGGGCGGGGGGCGAGGCTCCCATCCCCTTTCAAAAGATCTAGAGTTTTGGAAACTTTAGAAAGAAGGGAGAGGGTTTTTCTAGAGAGAGAGGAGCAGGATTTTTTCGATCCGTAAAAAAATTCAGTCTCTGCTCCATGTATGTTGAGCGTGTTATAAAATGACTGTTTTTAAATGTGTGCGCTCATAAATAAAATAAATAAATAAATAAAAAGTATAAGTTTCTATTGATTGGACATTGAAGAGTTGCTGGTCCCTTGTAATTAGAATACAACATAATTTACCAAATCAAATGACTAATTAATCCACATTTTATACGTGTGTACACGTGTACATGCACATATCAAGCTTCGGCCATGAAGTCAGACTTGTGGGCTGATTTCTGATTTTATTAATATTTCAATGTTCGTAGAACTGTTCTCTCTCTCTCTCTGATCTGTATAGAGTAGAATTTTTCATTTAAAATTTGTTGTCATGTTGTTTCAGTTCTTAAGTTTGGTCTATTTACGTAACATGCCGTCACTCCTCAGTTTCAGAAGCATTCTACCTCTGCCTAGAAGCACATTATTAACATCCTTTATTTTGTTTGCACTAGGTAAAGAGTTTCCACTTTCCAATGATGTCCTGATACACTCTACAATTATTTATTTATTTATTTTGATAATCACTGGCATGGGTCTGATCTTGTCGATGGTGTCAAAGTGTCAATATTGTCTGCCAGTATATGCTAGCTCCAACCTACAGATGGAACATTAATTTTCAGGTTGACAAATGCAAGTGGAAGGCGTCTTTCATTTTTTGTTACTATAACATTTAGGCCTTGTTTTTTAAAAACATCTCTATCTCATCTCATCATTATAATTTTCTTAAATCTCCACATAAAATAAAATAAAATAAATAATTCAACTTTTTCAAATCTCAAAACAATAATAATATTAAAAAATATATTCTAACAATATTTTATTTAATATTTTAATTTTAATCTCAACTCATCTCATCTCATCTCTAAAAACAAACCAACCCTTAGTCATCAAGGCTTGAATTAAACGAGATGGGGCAAAACATTTTAAAAAGTGCTAGAAAAAGGAACGCATCTTTAAGATCAAAATATTCGTACCCCCTCAAACAATTGATATCATTATTTAAATGAAGGTGTTCAAAATTTATGTACTTCATTCTTCCTCACTGACTTTGCCTTAAATTCCACGAATCTACTTTATTTATTACTTTCCCATGCCTTATTTTCCACGTCTCAACCTTCCTTTCTGTCGTAGGCCCGGAAATCGAAAAAATCGCGAGCCGGCTTGACAATAACCCATTGACTGGACCTTGGCATGTGAACGCTTACGTCCAGTAGCGCCACTGATCTCGTACCTGTAGCAAATCTCTTCGAAGAAAGATCAGAAAATAGAAACTCTTTATGGACCAAACCCTCTTCCAAATTCCAAGATACTGATCATTAAAGAAGAAAGAAGAGGGAAGAAGAAAAAGATATGGGCTTGCCCTCTTTCGACGTCTCCATGATCCTAATTATGGTTCTATACTTGCTCGGTTTCCTTAACCTTTCCAGTGCAGCAGTACCAAATTACAGAGTCCATGTATGCCCAAATGATACCACTTACACCCCAAACAGCACCTACCAAGTTAACCTCAGCCACCTGCTCTCTTCCCTTTCCTCAAATGCCACGCGTGAAGGTGGTTTCTACAACGCTACCGCCGGCCAAACTCCTGACACTTCAACTTACGGCCTCTTCCTCTGCCGTGGTGACCTCAGCACAGATGCATGTCGAGATTGCGTGGCCTTCGCCGCCACAGAGATTGTTCGGGTGTACTGCCCTGTTGAAAAAGTGGCCGTGATATGGTATGATGAATGCATGTTACGTTACTCAAACCGGTCAATCTTCTCCACCATGGAGGAAAGACCTGGATATTTTATGTGGAACACGAGGAATGCAACACAGCCAGACCAGTTCCGTCGGTTGGCGGTCTCCACATTGAATGACTTAGTGCCTCGGGCCGCGAATGCTACGTCCGGTGCTAAGAAATTTGCCGTGAAGGAGGTCACAAATGCTTCGGGATTGCAGGAATTGCAAACCCTATACAGCCTTGTCCAGTGCACCCCGGACATAAATAGCTCCGATTGCAGTACGTGTCTTCGGGAAGCCATCACGAGCCTCCCCAATTGTGGTCCATGTGATGGGAAGCAAGGGGGTAGAGTTCTGAGTCCAAGTTGCAACGTTAGGTTCGAAACATACCCATTTTACTTAACACAATCAGCCGCTGCACCCGCACCGACACCGATACCTGTGCTCCTTCCTCCGGCTCGAGGTACTGTCCTTAGACCAAAAGGTCAAATCAGAATTTACTACCAATTTTCATATATTGATATATATATCATTCAAATACGATGGCATGCATGCGTCATATATAAAGACAGGATTGGCATGGTGAAAGTCTTTACACCTCGAATTGTTACGCATGTAAATGAGATGGGATTAGAAATGTGAGTGTGATAATTTGTGAACAGTAGAAATAATTTGAATTAAAAATTTTATAGGATTTCGAAAAATGAGAAAAAACTTTAAATAAAAAAATTATAAAGTTAAAAGAGAGAATATTATTTTTGTTATTTTTGTTTGAAGATTTAGAAATGTTAAATTGTTTTTTCCGTTTTGTTTGGAAGTTTGAAAATGTTGTAATGATTAGAGAATGATAAGATGAAGAAGTAAAAAATTTAAAATTTTGAAATTGAAATTTTTTTAATATTTAGATGGTGTTTGGATGTTGTGATCAATAAGATAGGACGAGACGATTTCAAAGTTTTGTGAAACAAAATCACTTTTGAACTTTTCTCTTTCAGATCCTACCTGGTTTGTAGTTTGTTCTGATATATTGCAAGTGATTATGGTTATTTTCTTACTTTAAGACAATTTATAGAAGATAATCGAAACAATAAGACGTGGTTAGGACCCAGCCTGACAATCATTAATTTATCTGTCAATGGTTTTGGGCCAGCCATTACATCCATTTGGTACAATATTGGAAGGGAAATTCGCCTTATGAAAGGTATACCGTTGAGGCAAAATTAGATCGACCAATGGAGGGAAAATCCATTTCTGCAAGCAAAAACTATACTCTTATTATTTACAAATAACTTGTTCTTATAACTTACATGAGATCCTTTGTATTGTATTCTGCATATTTTTTTGATAGGTGTTGCTAACAGTTCCAAATTGAAATTGAAATACATTAAGAAAAAAGTTATAGTGTGTTTTCTTTTGTTTATACTTTGTTAATACTTAGGGCTTGTTTGGAAATAGATCTCATCCCAAAATTCTCATCCCATCCCCTTCCTAAACATAATTCAAATACAAAATTTTCAAACTAATCCTTACAACTTTCCCAAACTTTCAAAAAAAAAAAAATTCAACTTTTTTAAATCTCCAAACAAAAATTATATTATAAAACTATATTCCAACAATATTTTAACTTTATAATATTTTTACTTCAACTTTTTCTCTATCATTTTTCAAAATCTAAAAAATACTCTACTCAAACTGTCTTACTACTATTCACAAAATATCTTACTCTTATTTGCAAAATTTTCATTTCATCTCACTCTTCAAACGAGCCCTAAATGGATAGGAGTTTAATATATCTTATTATCATTCATGCTTTGGTCTCTCCCAATGAGGAATCATGATTCCGTCCTTCATAATAGCATGCTTTGAGAAACATATATAAATTGATATGATACAATTTCAATTTCAAAATGATGGGTTGGCAACCAAATAGCCACCGGTTGACATTGTGTACTGAACCCTTTTAGTTAAAATGAAGTTCTTTACCTATTTTCAGATAAGTTAAGAATCTCTTTGTCCTTGAAGTTCAACTACCTTTTGTTTTAAGATCAGACTTTAGCTGCTTACAAGTTATAATATAAGATTGGACATTGTTGATGCCAAAAGCTATTGTACACTGTACAGCTTGGCATACTCCTGAAAACATTATGATTGGTTTATGCAGGAAAAGACAAAATATCGACGATAACAATTGTCATCATTGTTGCTTCAATTGCTGTCTCTCTGGTGATCCTCTCTGTGAGCTACTGCTTCTTAAGAAGGAGAGCAAGAAAGAAGAAGCCCAATGCTCTACCTGAGGAAAATGGTAAGGAATTCATAATTATTGAATTGAATTTATCTAATGTGTAATTTCCTCATGTCTGGAAACTGATCTTGTAGTGTAATCCTTTTATATGTTTGTTGGTAATAAATGAATCCATAACTTTTCTATTTGAGTGTCTGTTAAAAAAAATATAAGTTTAGATAGTGGAAGTCACTGAAATATTGAAAATGTGCATGAATGAAAATCTAAGAAATTCTAAGAGAATAAGAAGAGACTGTCTAGTTCTTGGTTTCATCATACGATATGGTACTAAAGATCCCAAGTCTAATCTAATTGTTAGATTACACAGATCAGTTGCACATCAACTGCAGAATATAGTTGACAGTTAAGTCTGTTAGTCCAGTCAGAAGTTGGCTACAATGTATCACGTGTTATATTTAGATCAGCTATATATATTGATGTACACATGAAATTAATATGAAGTTTTCTCATTCTTTAGTATCTTCAATTTCATTTCTTGATTCTAGGTGATTGGATCACCTCTCTGTTCCTTTTGTTCTCTGTTTCTGCACTAACAGAGAAAAATATATATATTAACAAAGAATTGCAAGCACATGCGCATGCACATACACACACGTGATACTCAAAAGAAGTATTTTTTTATATGCTTCCCTGCACAGCTAAAATTTCCTACATTGTTTTAAGGCATTTTGTGTGCATAGCAGCCAATGAGATTACAACTGTCGAGTCCTTGCAATTTGATTTTGCTACAATTGAGGCTGCCACAAACAAGTTCTCAGATGATAACAAGCTGGGTGGAGGTGGATTTGGTGAGGTTTACAAGGTAGGAATTACTCATTTCTTGTTACTGTTGATTTATTCAGTGCTTCTGAGGTGGGAAATTTATGAATTCTATTTATCTATTCTGATTGCGTTGAACTACATTATCAGGGTACATTTCCCAATGGACAAGATATAGCTGTGAAGAGGCTCTCAGGAAGTTCTGAACAGGGTGCAGAGGAATTTAAGAATGAAATTGTTGTGGTAGCCAAGCTTCAACATCGAAGCCTTGTGAGGCTATTGGGATTTTGCTTGGAAGGGGCGGAAAAGATGCTCGTCTACGAATTTGTGCCCAACAAAAGCCTTGACTATTTTCTGTTTGGTTTGTCCTTTCTAGCCATTTGTCCAATGTCCTTTTTTTCATCATACGATGCGTGTATTGAGTATACGTTTTTTTTTTTTTTTTTTTTTTATATTAACACGTCATTCATTCATTTTAGGATCAAATTCATAAAAGAAGGGTTCATTTTAAGAGCATACTGGAACTCATGAAGATGCAAGAGATAAGAGTAGTGCAAGTACTCTGATTCTTCTATTCTAATCCGAATGTTGTATTTCGATTATCTGTAGGACCTGACAAGCAAAGACTATTGGATTGGCCAAGTCGATACAAGATTATTAGAGGAATTGCTCGAGGAATCCTTTATATTCACGAAGATTCTCGCCTTAAAGTCATACACCGAGATCTTAAAGCCAGTAACATCCTGTTAGACGAGGATATGAATCCAAAAATTTCAGATTTTGGTATGGCAAGGCTTTTTGGAGTTGACCAAACGGAAGGAAATACCAATAGGATTGTCGGGACATAGTAAGTATTAGATAAAGAAAGTTACTAGAAATTAATGAACTTTACTATTTTTTGTCTTCCTAACAAATCAATCTCATGAAAAAGCAGAAAGAAAACAGGACATTGTGATCTGAAAAAATTTGATACATAGTTATTGATGGATAATTTAGAGATATATACATTGTTAGTGCAACCCTCTCTGCATTACGCATTAGATATAATAAATGCATTACATGTTCAGCAGAACCCAATTGGCTGTGAATGTAGCTAATGATGATACACACAGGTATCAGATATAATTTTGTGATTTCATAGTCACTTAGTAACATTGTTGATATGTTTGCAGTGGTTACATGTCTCCAGAATATGCAATGCAAGGACAGTTTTCGGCGAAATCCGATGTATATAGTTTTGGTGTCCTAGTACTAGAGATATTAAGTGGCAAAAACAATGCTTCTTTCTATGAATCAGACACTGCTGTGGACCTGTTGACCTATGTGAGTATGAAGAACATATGCTGAAGTTTCTTTTCTTTGTTGACACTAGGAATTAATATTGACTGAAGCTTTTTTTTTTTTTTTTCTTTGTTGACACTAGGAATTAATATTGATTTACTTATAAAAAAAAAGGAATTAATATTGATTTACTTATAAAAAAAAAAGGAATTAATATTGATTTACTTATAAAAAAAAAAGGAATTAATATTGACTGCTTGATGCAGGCTTGGAAACACTGGAGCAACGGGACATCCTTCGAGTTATTGGATCCGACTTTGGGAGATTCTTACGCAATAAATGAAGTGATTCAAAGCATCCATATTGGCTTACTTTGTGTTCAAGAAAATCCAGACGACAGACCAACAATGGCATCAATAGTTGTCATGCTTGAGAGTTACTCTGTTACTTTGCCAACACCTGAAAAGCCAGCATTTTTCCTCCAAGGTAGATTGAATCAGTCAAGCATGCCGACCAAAGAGCTGGAGTCAGATCAATCTTCGAGCAAGTCAATTCCATTGTCTGTCGATGAATCAAAGATTACTGAAGTATACCCTCGATAGAGTGAGTGCAACGACTGGACCTCCAAAATTAGTATCTCTTATAAATAAGTCATGGAACACCAACACCATATGCTGCATATTATTACTTGATAAATGAGACTTGATGTATGTGTAATAAGCTTGTTATGCAATTCCTCTCAGGTGGGTTTGGTTTGGTTCTTAAAAATATTAAAATGGAATCCAAAGTCGAACCGAACAATTTTTGGGACAGTGTGATATTCCGACAGAGGATGTCTTCCAGGAAACTTCGGCCGATGAATTAGAAGTCCAAGTGAGTTTTCTTTTGTTAATTGAAAATGAAGGATCTTTTTAGTGGTCACGCCGACCGGCCACTAATTTAATCATTTCTTACGCCAAACAGGGATATAATTTTCAAGAAATTTTCAAGTCTTTGTTAGTGGAAGTCAATCGAGCATAAAATATTTGCATAGGT
Source organism: Juglans mandshurica (assembly GCA_022457165.1). Lineage (NCBI taxonomy): Eukaryota > Viridiplantae > Streptophyta > Magnoliopsida > Fagales > Juglandaceae > Juglans > Juglans mandshurica. The sequence goes on from CM039626.1 coordinate 26,151,824, forward strand.
TGTTTCGTGGCAAAATCTATGACAACGAAGTGATGGAAGTTTGTAAGTTTGGTTTAATGTATAATATTCTTACGTTTCAAAAAACTGGGGTTGAATTTCAGAGAAAAAAGAGTTCGAATATGTTACGATAAACTTCCGAGCTGCTTCAAAAGCGGCAACTCCACCAAAAACCTAAATTTGAGCCCATTAGTTCACACTTCGAACACCATCTCCTTCGTTAAAAGCCTCTCTTTATCGGAGGTCTAAACCTTGCCAGTCCGAAGATGAACACGTGGCCGGCAATGGTTTCCTCAAGATTGCTTCTTTTCAGCCCTGCTATTTTCATGCTAATTGCTGTAGTCGTCGGGCAGCCAGCCTTTGATCTAAACTCTTTCTGTTCATCCGGAGAGAGCGACTGCACTGCTAAACGTACATCCGACGCATGCTTCCAACATCGCCTCCGCCGCTCCTCCCAGTCATCCTACTCAAATGGTTCTCCCTGCATCCATTTGAGATTACCCCACTCGAACGGCTCCAATATTGTTGATTTATTCATTTGGAACACGCCATTTTGTCAAACAGATTTTAGATTAACTATGGTACTCAAAACACCCGGAAAAAATAGGATTTCATGGAGGAGCCTACCTCGTGCTGCAGCAGCACCTGGTAAGTTTGAAGCAGACAATTAATTAGGAGGGTGGGGGGATGGATTAGTGGCTTATATTTTTACTCTAGCTATAATTTTTATAACCCTCTTCCATGTTATTAGAATAATAATTCTCATCGTTTGATAGGTTTCTACAACACCTGCACTGGAGAGGACTCCGATATAGTCTATGGACAGGCGCTTCGTAGAGGGGATGTCAACTCCACAGTTTGTCGGATTTGTATACAGACTGCAACCAAGGAAATCTTAAAGCAGTGCGTAAGTGAAGATGCTATGATATGGTTTGAACTGTGTTTGGTCCGGTATGACTCGGTTCAATCGGTTTACATGAGTGGTTCTTTTACCACCGGTCAGTTCATAAACCGACGGTACAACGCAAGTTTTCACTGGTTGCTCGACGCCCTCCAGCCCCTCCCAGCTTCTCAAGGTAAGGATGTGACTAGCTAGGTCATCAATTAATTTTCTGCATGTCGATCCATTATAATGCTGTCACATAATTAAAAACGATATATAAAAAAAGAAAAAAGAAAAAAGAAAAAATATTACTAATCGATGAGTACTATTTTTAATGGGCTTTACAAACCAACATTGTCACGAGATGTAAACGGCCCTTGTTGATCATGATGAATATGGAAGTTAAGGATGTACGATGGATCAAGTTTTTTTCTTTCTTTTTGCCAGAATACAGATTCACAAAAACATCTTAAAAGAATAAGAAAAAAATGCGGGCATCTGTCCCACACGGCCACACTCTGTGTTAAAAAAAAAAAAAAAAAGGAGTGATGTGCAGTGTGTGCTGGTGTGGGGCTGATGCCCAGAATTTGAATAATAATAGAACCACACAAGCAAATCCACTCTCTCTCTCTCTCATTTCCCCATCACTCTCTCTCTTTCTCCCCCTCTCTCCACTCTCTTTCTCTGTTTTTTCTTGTGCCGAGCTAATTTTCGGCATATGCATAGAAATTTGTGTGCTTTTCTTTATGAATTTGCAAATGTTTATGGACAGGCAACAAATACTCAGAAATATTGAAGCGCCAAAAACTCATATTCGCAATAACAAGCCCTCTATACACCGGCCTCTCTGTAAACCCTCCAGCTTTCTATTTTTCCCCATCTCTGTTTTTTTTTAACCCTTTTTTTTATTTGTATTTCATATCTTTTTTGTGATTTCTTGTTTGAATTTGGAGATTTTAGGGCAAAGTGAGGAGAGAGAGTGCACTGCCAAGTACAGTGAGAAAGAGGAGAAAGATATCAGAGCGCGAGATGAAAATAGAGGTAGCGAAGGAAGAAAAGAAAAGAAAAAGTAAGTTTTACTTGCATGTTGTGCATGCGGTTCTATTAATTTTCTTTTAGAATGCTTATATGTCAAAATTCTGTTAGAGGGTGTAAAAGTCCCTAATTCACCCGTCCAGGTCCAGCCGCAGCCCCTAGCCTCTCCCTATATTGAGCACTCTCAAGTAATAAGTTATTACATGCTTTAAAGTATATTTCTTTCTTCATATCCAGACGAGCCCTCAATAATAAGTACAGAAATATATGTTCTATGTGCAGGGAAGGAAAGGAACAGTACATCTCGATATGTCGTCCTTACCGTTGCCGTTCTTCTAACTGTTACTTCTGTGCTACTAATCATAGCCTCCACAGGCATCTATATAAGAGCGAAGATGGCTAGGAAGAACGTCGGTAATTAAGTAAAGTGAATTTTGTTTTGTTTTTTTAATGCTTCAAATTGGGCAGTGTATAATAAAACTTAATAGCATAAAATCAGACCAATACTGAGGAAACAAATGGGTAGACAAACAAGTTGTCTTGTTTCTTTACATAATTTTTCTCAATTTATTTTATTTCAACTCATCTAATTATTATAATTATTTTAAATTTTTTACGTAAAATATAATAAATAATTTAATTTTTTTAAATTTTAAAATAAAAATTATATTATAATAATATTTTATTCAACTTTTAACATATGGCCAAACTCCTGTAGAATTAGAAATATATATGGGAAAAGATCTGGCCTCAATCTATAGCCCCCCGAGCTGTTTGTAATCCAGTAGTGATTGCACACGCTGGTCTAGAGGGTAGAGACCATTTTCCCACGATTTTTGAATTACGAGGGGCTTAAATATAAATGGATATTGAATCGATGATCTTTCAAGCCCCCACACACTACTTGGTTTGTAGTGAAGGTAAGTTAGATTAGGAGAAGGCTTGGCTTCCTTCCGTAGAAGGGGTGATGGACCTCTGCATCTAGCGGGAAATAAATTATAGGGTGAGGACAATAGCGACAATGAGTCTGTCAGTGAGGGAAACCAAGAATATATGATTAGCTCCCTTCTCTATTCCTCTGCCCTCTTTCCTTTTGGATGTAAGTAATTTGGATTAATGTGGCAGGAGTTGTTACGGGGACAATGCCTGGTGAGGGGAATGAGGAACTATTAACAATGCGTAGCCCCGTCAGTATGGTTCCTAGCCAACCAAAGAAGAACAAGGACAGAGGTTCATTTTTGTTTGCTTGTTTTGCATTCCGTACAGAGTCTATGACCATTGGTAGCCAGCAGAAGGTTAGCCAAGCCACTGGAACTAGTCAATATAGTTCAAAGCTACAGGAGGCACTGGACAAGTTCGATACAGGATACAATGACAGTCAGCCGGTGTCTCATTTCTACTGTTTTGATGGCTACCTGGAGAAATTCCTACGGTTCACCATCCCTAGGGAAGGCATCCCTTTGCTGGAGAAGCTCCGCAGCCGTTATGGTGACTTCACAGCAGAGTGTAGGCTAGGAAACATGGCTGGGAGCATGCTGCTAAAGCTTCTATCTGCTGTACTTCTGGATATTCGTCGCGTGCCCTTGAAGGACTTAGATATTACTCGTGTTTGCGAGTGGCGCGATGCACTGAAGGAAGTTCTCGCAGCTGGCTTTGACGTGGGATTTCTACTTGGTCATATCCGCCACATGATTGTGGAGTTTCACAACCGTCCATCAGAGCAGGAGCTTGCGTTGTTGGAGGCCACAATTACGAAGAAAGAAGCTGAAATGTTGGAGCTAAGGGCAAGGAAGGACAGACTTGTTGCTGCCTGTTCTTCTTTTGAAGTTGGACCTTGTTTTGACCATATACTTAATTAGTGTTTCTTTAATAACTAGGTGAAAACTTTACGATGCTCTGGTTTTATTTGTTTTTTTTTTTTTTGGGACTGTTTGATTAAGGAGTTTCGTTAGTAAGAATTTATATTTGGTTATTGTATGTATCTTAGGACGAATGTTATTTGTTTGGCAGTTATGCAAAAGTAAATATTAGTTGAAAATATATCATTTGATTCATGTTGAAGTGATTTTAATAGTGAGGAAAGTTGATGTTGGGTTTGTGGAGCCTGGTAAATTGTTGTGGCAGCCCGACTTGATGATATGACCCAAAAATGATTTGTTACGGTTTATGAGTGGATTTTGGCACTATTTTTTACTTAGGAAGCACCAGACAAAAAATTCGCTTTAATGTTTGCTCGACATTGAGCCAGAAAGTTTTCTCGAGTCACAATCAAAAGTGGGCTCGAGCAAAACTCAGACAAAGAGTTTGCTTGACAGTCGCTCAATTCGGAGCTCGAGCAAATACCATATAGAGAGTTCACTCGATATACGCTTGATACTCAACTTGAGTCAATATCGCAAAAAAGTGAAAATTAGAATTTCATTCTTGTAACCCTATAAATATGCTTATTATGAACAGTATGACCGTTTTGAACAATGAAATTTCACTCTAAAGTATATTTTGTAATTACTCAGCATAATAAAATCTTTTGTAGCTCGTGAATGTTGGCATGTTGCCTAATAATGTAAATTTGTATCATGTGATTGATTGTTTGTTTATTTCTTGTTTACTTTTACTTTTTTGTCATCTTTTTCACAACAGTTGTCGTTTCCTCCAGCTAGCTATGCCAAAGAACAACATGTAACAACAACGCATGTATACACGTGCGCGGTTTTGTTTAAGCAGTAGAGTGCATTTTTTACACGGAAAATGCTATGGGTTTCGAGACATTGTCCTGATAATATCTCTCGACTTTTTTTTTGACTTAATGATTAATGATTTTTTTTTTTTTAATGATGTTGCGAATTTTTTTTAAATGTTTAAAGAGATTAAAAAAAATACATAAAAAAAGAAAAAAGAAAAAGAAAAGTGGATTACACTTTTCGGGACATATTATTGGTAGCCCTAGGATGAGTGTTTGACATTTGGTACTTAATTAGGAGAAAATCTCGCAAAGCATCTCCCTTCGAGCAATTGACTTTATCTTTAGGCAAGCAAACCTTACTACGAGCTCTATCTGCCTTGATCCTTCATGAATATGGAAGGGCATTCTCAAATCGAAGACATTCTTAGAAGAGGTTGTTGCTTCAGTGATCCCAAGAATCGCTGACTACAAACTGTCACACGCGTGAAAGGTCTGATGGGAAAAGAGAGCTGGGCTTGACGTGGGCCAGGACACGGGAGGCTTAGTAAGAAACGGCACAGTGGAAGGCATAGAGTGGCACTTGCAGACCCTGGGCCCTGTTATCTGTTTTTTTATCTTTCTGTACATCTGTAAGGCCTTATTGAGCCCATTAGGATCTTTAGCAACGATTATTACTATTTTACCCTTATATGTTATGTGATATTGTAATCCTATTGGATGGCACTCTGGGAATGCCGCGGGTGTGTAATGTGTATTCCTTAGTTACTAATATCCTCAGAGCGTGGAAGGAATCATCATAACAGTTATTTAAATACAATTTCATCATTTTCTCTCTAATTTTCTGGAGGATTCTCATCCTCAAATTGAGTAAATTACATTGATCTGGTCTCTTTTCACTGAGTGTTACACATACCCTAGCCAAGAGTAACAGGCAGCTCAGCAATCAACTGGGTCTCATAAATCATTACCAACAATCCTTATTATGTTGTTCTCAAAATGTCTACTGATGAATTCATTTCTTCTTTTTGCAGCTGTAGTAATGGACATGGACTGGTTTCTTCACAACAATATCCACCATGAACAAGCTGGACCAGACATTCTAGAGTACTAGGCGTTGACCAAGTCAAAAGAACTTACAATGAGCATTAAGCAGCATGGGCCACTACCAAAGAACCGATCAAATAGAGAAGAATGGAAAGCCCTAACGCTCCAAAAACACAGCCTCAACTTTGATTATATCACACTAAGAACCAATTTTCTAATGACAAGTAGCAATACGCCACAATTCAGAAAGCATATATGCATGGACCCTTGAGAGTGATTCCATGGCAACGTACACTTGCTAGAATTTGTAGACAATATGGGAAGTTCCTGATCGAGAGAGTGTTAGACAACAAGTGCACGATTGAAAAATATATAAAAAGATGTATCACTTGATGGATAAATTTCTAATTTCCAAATTGCTTATTGCTGACTTCAAACTCGACTAAGAACAGTATTATTTTCGTAAAGAGAAGGATTACATATACAAAGAGAGTATATAAAAATAAATCTATAAATTGATGTAATTTCATGTATTAAATCTACTTTATAATTTGATATACTGCATCAAATTATATCAATTTATAAATTTAATTTTATTAATCTTTTTAGAGTTAAAATATTTCTATATGGCAAAAGCAGTCAAATAAACTGGCTCTAGGGGCAGGTTTGGGACATCAAACAAAACACAAAATTCTCATCTCATCACATCATTACACCTTTTTCAAATCTCTATACAAAATATAATAAATAATTCAACTTTTTAAAATCCCAATAAACATTTTTTAAATTCTAAAACAATAATAATATTAAAACTTAATATTTTAAACTTTAAAACAAAACACAAAATTCTCATATCACCCTAAACCTACCCTAAGACAAGGAAAAAGCACCAACAATCAATACAATGTTTGTCAAATGCTTCCGTCGGTTTCACTCCAGCAGTGGGTCGTTCTATGCATCTTTCGGCTGGTCAAAACCCTATCCCTCGTTACTTTAAGGCTATCTTACTAATCTCTTAAGATTTGTTTGAATAATGGGACGAGATGAATAAAATAAAATATTAATTTTTAATATTATTATTATTTTAAAATTTTAAAATATTTATTATATTTATATAAAAATTTAAAAAAATTATAATAATAAAATAGATTGAGAGTGTTTTATCTTCCTTAACCTTATTTTCCAAATCTCTGACCAGAATTTTCTGTCATTTCATTTTTTTCCCAATTCTGTCATTTTCCCTTCTAGAAACGACAGAAAAAAATTAATAAAATTCTTGACTTGATTCATTGACCTGCGCCTCTGTTACCATTTTTTTTTTTTTTTTGTGGAATATTCACACCCACTAATGTCCTTCCATCTTTACTAGAGCGCTATCAGTGTATTTGTTATTATTGAGGGGATATTTCTTGATGTCCGAATCCTTATCGGTACAAATAATTATTATATTTATTTAGTGCGTCTTCAGTGTAATGAAATAATATTTGCGGTATTAAGTAGAGTTTATATAAATAAATATGAGATTTATATTAAAATAATAATAATAATTTTTTAATAATAAACTTTATTTAAAAAAAAAAAATCAGTAGTTGCTCAAAATATATTTGATAATTTTCCATTCCATGTCTGAGTTGCAACTGATTTATCAAAATGACTTCCTTCAATGTCTCCATGATCCTTTCGTTGCTTTTCATGCTCGGGTTCCTTGGCCTGACCTGTACTCACGCAGCCGACCCAGTTCCACTCTACCACTTCTGTGAAAATGCTACCTTTTCCCAAAATAGCCTCTACAATTCCAGTCTCAACTCCCTCCTCTCTTATCTCTCCTCCAACGTCACCCGCAACATCGAATTCTACAACACCACCTCCGGTCAGAACACCTCCGACCCCGTCTACGGCCTCTTCCTCTGTCGCGGCGATGTCACTTCCCAAATGTGCCGAGCATGCGTGGCTGCCGCGACCAAAGAGCTCGCCGCTAAATGTTCAAGGGAAAAGGTTGCTGTTATTTGGTACGACGAGTGCATGATTCGCTACTCCAACGAGTCTATCTTTTCCACCGTGGCCGTAAGGCCTAGAATTTCTCTATTGAACACTCAGAACATCACCGAGCAGGACCGGTTTAATCGGCTGGTGAACACGACGATGATTAACTTAGCAAGTCGGGCCTCGAACTTCCCGACCGGTGCTAAGAAGTACGGGACAGAGGAAGTAAAATTTTCCGAGTTTCAAAATCTGTACAACCTTGTACAGTGTACGCCGGACCTGTCTAGCGCCGATTGCAACCTGTGTCTCCAGACAGCTATCAACCGTCTTCCGATATGTTGTGATGGAAAACAAGGGGGAAGAGTTATTTTTCCCAGTTGTAATGTTAGGTACGAATTGTACCCTTTTTACCGGACGGCAACTGCGATACCGACTACTCCTACGCCAGCTCTTCCACCTCCATCTGCAGGTTCCGTGACTGGACTTAACACTGCTTTCTCCGTTTATACTTTCTACTTTCTCCGTCTATAAAGTAACGGAAAAAGTAACGATGTGTCAATTTCAGGCCTCGCTAACTTTTTAGGAATAGAATAATTTTATTTAGGTTGTGTTTGGATGTTGAAGTGAGTTGAGTTGAATTAAGTTGAGATGATAAAATATTATTAGAATATTATTTTTTAATATTATTATTATTTTAGAATTTGAAAAAGTCGAATTGTTTATTATATTTTGTATTGAAATTTGAAAAAATTGTAATGATGAGTTGAGATGAGTGAGAGGAGTTAGGTAATACAGTATCCCCAAACATCACATTTTATTTATTTATTTATTCATAATAAGTATGTAGTGTTGAGCAGAACAACTCAATTATTTTAGTATGAATAAAATAAAAATATTAAAATATATATAATATGTGGTGTAAAATGTCGAGTAACATAATTCGAATAGAATATTATCATCTTTTTAATTGAAAATGGAGTCATTTGACTCGTTGCTAATTTTTTTTTAGTCTGAGAGTGATTGCCAAAATTAAATATTTTAAGGAGTGCTTAGAAACTGGTAGTGATTTGAGAAAACTGTGTATTTTTCCCTATTAGATAACTTTGAGATATTGTTAGAATATCTGAATGGATCCGGAATGATCATCAAACAACTTTTGAATTCTTGACCTCAAAGGCTCGTCTTACTTAATCTCCCTTTATATATGTAAGATGAGTGTACATAAAACTTAGCCTCGTTTGGTTATGCAGTTAAGATCATGAGATGTTTCGTTGAAAGTTGAATAACATATTATTAGAATATAATCTTTTATTGAATTGTTTATTATATTTTGTGTGAAAATTTTAAAAAGTTGTAATGATGAGATGAGATGATTTTATGTATCCAAATGGACCTTAATTTCTACCCTGCATTACTCCTCATTAACTATGGTACTGCTTCGTATATCAATGAAACGTGATATTTTTATGCAGGAAAAAGCAAAATCTCAGCTGTAACAATAGTAGCCATTGTTGCTCCAATTGCTGCCGCTGCGATGCTCCTAGTCCTGTTCTACTGTTTCATAACTAGGAGATCAGCAAGAATGAAGTTGAACGAAGAAAAAGGATCAAGTTTTGAGAAACCAGATCATGTCCTAACCTATAATGGTATGCAATTAAGTTGTCTTGTGTTCAATAGATCTCACTCTTAAGCATTTTGATTCAAGCATCTATCGGCCCCGGAAAAAAAAAAAAAATCAAACATGTATCTGTACTCTATACTCATCCAATTAAAGTTTTTCTTGGACCTCCACTCGTGGGAATGATAAATATATAGAGAAAACATGCCACACATCCTTTGTGTTTTAGTACAACACGAAATAAGACAATTATATCATGATGAAGAGAATAGTAAATTATCTCTATCATATAGCTGAATCACTAATGGTATCAAACTTTGCGTCCTCATGTCTGCACAAATTGCTGTATAATCTCTTCCTTTTTTGGGATACATAGCTGCAAATGAAATTGCAAAGGAAATAGCAACAGCAGACTGCTTGCAATTTGATTATGGAACAATTGAAGCTGCCACCAACAAATTCTCAAATGACAAGAAGTTAGGTTCTGGTGGATTTGGGGAGGTTTACAAGGTACTAAATTAATCGATATTCATTTTTTGACTTTCTTCATTTTTTCTTTTTCCAATTTTCTAATAGTTCTCAAAAGAACCATATCTATCAAATTTTTTGCATTTTAATACGAACAAATTCAGAATTTTAGAAACCTTTTGAAGTCGGGATTTTGTTAATTCTACAATGAAAGTTATTCTAAAGCTGGTTGAAGTACCTATATTGGCAGGCTACTCTTCCTACTGGACAAGAAATAGCAGTAAAGAGGCTATGGAGAAGCTCTGGACAAGGTGTAGATCGATTTAAGAACGAGGTTGTACTGGCAGCGAAACTTCAACACAAAAATTTAACAGCGCTATTGGGATTCTGCTTGGAAGGAGAAGAAAAGATACTTATCTATGAGTTTCTTCCTAATAAAGGCCTTGACTATTTTCTATATGGTATGTCTACCGGAACATCTGTCTAACACTTTTACATCAGTATGCATGTCCATCTGGTCCTTGATTTATTGATTGAAAAGTCTCTTTCATCTTGATAAACCTGTAGATCCCAAGAGACAAGGACAACTGGATTGGTCAAAACGTTACAAGATAATGGGCGGGGTTGCTCGAGGAATTCAATATCTTCATGAAGATTCTCAACTTAAAATTATCCATCGTGACCTGAAAGTCAGCAGTATTTTGTTGGACGCAGATATGAATCCAAAAATTTCAGATTTTGGTATGGCAAGGATTCTTGAGGCTGATCAAAATCAAAATGATGCAAGTAGAACCGTGGGGACATAGTAAGTTCTAGGTTGCTTCTCTCTGTTTTGGAACATTAGAACTGATTCATCCAAGTGCCAGAAATACTTAAGGATAAATAAATAGACGGTCATTCCAAAACTTTGATCTCAAGAAACATATGCCATAGCCTTCCTACGTCTTTTAGTAACACTGCTATGTTTCTGGTGCTACTTTGTAGTGGTTACATGGCTCCAGAGTACGCAATGCACGGGGAATTTTCTGCGAAATCTGATGTGTATAGTTTTGGTGTCATAGTCCTAGAGATCATCAGTGGGAAGAAGAACAGTAGTTTTGAATCAGAGCATGTTGATGACCTCTTGAGCTATGTGAGTATAAACCAGATGTTTGTTTTTTTGTTTTTATCATACCCTCCAAGTGCAAGGAGATATTCTGACCAATATTACTCGATAAAACATGCAGGCTTGGATACATTGGAGAGACGGAAGTCCCCTGAAATTGTTGGATCCAACAATGGGAGACTCTTATTCGAAAGAGGAAGTCATTAGATGCATCCATATCGCCTTATTATGTGTTCAGAAAGATCCAGCGGATCGACCCACCATGGCATCAGTTGTTCTCATGCTTAATAGCTACTCTGTCACTCTTCCATCACCTCAGCAGCCTGCATTTTTCCTTGGCAGCAGAACTGATCCGAACATACCTACAATGGGGATGGAGTCTGCTCAATCTATTGGCATGACAATGCCATGGTCTGTTGATGACGCGCCCATTACCGAACCACAGCCTCGATAGTGTGAGGAAACAAGGCATATGCAAATATTGTAAAAACATGTCACCTGAGTGCCAGGTTTAGAAAACTCTAGTAGCCTGCTGATGGTATTTATCCGTGTCTTAATAAAAACAAGTCTAGCTAGAAGACATCTATGACTTGTAACCTTACTGTTGTTACGTTGTAAAGCAAGTGTAATAATGGACGAATTCCCCTCATCATCACACTTATCTGACAAAGGGAAATGCTTATCCCACAGGCACGATGCTGGCCGCCGATTTTTTTTTTTTTTTTGGTACTTTTTTTTGTACTTTGTGATTAAAGAAGAATTTTTAAATGATGTTGTGATTTTTTAAAAAAAAAAATCAAAAATAGCAAAAAAAATAAGAAAAAAGAATAGCCTATTCGGTGGCCACCCATCGGTGGCTTTTGTACGTGGTTGTAGCAGGATCCATCTGACAAAATGGATATTGTTGTGATTTTGTAGGCTTGTCACGTTTTAGGGAAATCCTTAGGACCTGTCGGGCCGCTATTAGCCAATTTACAGTCTGCCAATCACATATTAACACAAACTTTCCACCACAATTATCTTAAAGCAGCACTACACCAAAAAATGGCAAGCTCTTCTTGGCGATTGAATCCCCTTAGCCCTCACACCCCCTTAAAGCTAATTTCAACCCATCGAAACTGACTGCAAGTGGAAAATTGGGAGTCTCAGTTGAAACCAGAGGTAGAAAAGGCCAAAGGCAACGGCGCCGGCGAGGACGAGAACGAAGACCCAGAGGAAGTAGCAGCATGCACGACATCAGCTTCTATGCCTCTTCTTCGGTGTGAAAGATGGCGAGAGGGCTGGTTTGCGGGGCAGCGGTCTTTCAAAATGAAATTGTTAAAAATAGAATAAGCAAGCCATTGATGAACAAAGAAAAATAAAACTTTTTGACTACAAAAACTGATGAAGTAATTGTAGGGTTCTCAAGATTGATTCGAACTCAAACTCAGAACTTCACCTTTGCATTGAAAAAAAAAATTCGAATTGAAGTTGATAGAATCTGTGACTGGGGAGCCATGAAAATGGACCGAAAAAGTTAATTTACTCTGTTTAATCCGTTTCCAGATATATTAAGTCAACTTTTTCACCGGATCAAGCTTCTCAATGTGGTTCGCGGTGAGCATGAAAATCCTCTCGCTCTCACAGTAAGACCATAACCCGCCCGTAAAATTTAACAACTTCGAGAGCTTAATCATATTATTCCCACCATCGTCACCCGAGCCACACCCCCCACCTCGCATTTCACCTGAGTCAAACTTAGAGATCAATCTATGTCCTCGATGACAATTATGTACTTGGAGCTCGTCTTCATCAGTAGCTTCCTCAGCTCCGAGTTGGTATGCACCTCGGTTAGCTCCAAGTCATATATGTCGTAACCCAGAAAATTTGCTACGGCTGCGATCATGCTTGATTTCCCTCTCCCCGGCAGACCATAGAGTAGGTAACCTCTTTTCCATGCTCGCCCGGTCTTCTGGTAGAATCCTTGACCGTTCACGAAGTCTATGAGATCCTCCATAATCTCTTGCTTCTTTGTTGGGTCCATGGCTAAGGTCTCAAATGTGCTTGGATGCTTAAAAAGTACAGACTCCCACAAGTGTCCCCTCGAGTCCAAGGAATCGCCATGAGAAGGTTTGACCTTGCCTTTGCGTGACGACGTGTTCCCAGAGAACGGTGACGCCGTTGTAGGTGTCAACAATGCTGTCTGATGAAGTGTTTACTGAATATTGATAAACTTGATTACAATATATTGCCGCACGATATAGATGAATAGAGTGCTATATATATACAATGAATGCATAATCTATTATAGGAAAGCTAGCTGGGATTGAATATACAATGAATATAAAATCTATTCTAGGAAAGCTAGCTGGAATTGTGGCTGTGAGGATTGTAACAGCTTGTGAGACGTGATTCTTGTGATTAGTCCAGCAGTTTATTCCCTTGATTCTCGACTACACTTATGTGACTTGATTTGTTGCATGATTTATGAATTATCTCTGATATTATTGGAGAGGCCGAAGGTGATGGCGCTGGAGTTTAGGGCGTGGGTGAGGTTGAGGTGGCTACTGGTGATGGAGACGGAGGAGCTGAGGTAGAGCTGGACGGTGTTTTTAGAGCTCGTTGGTGTTGACTTCGTCGATCTCGATGATGTCGAAGTAGCAGTAGGAGACCAGCGAAAAATCCGGTTGAAGAGCTTGACAGTGGAGAACCGGAGTTCGGGTGGGAAGACTACTTGCGTCGGCATCGGCGTCGACTTCGGACTTGGGGAGGTGCAAAGGGATGCAGCGAGGAAGATAGGACAGAGAGAGGCGGGTAGTGCAAATGAGAAGGCAAAAGGGCTGGGCTATATACGACCGTGATTCTATGTGATGGAGCGTATTTCTGTTGGAGTGTATTTTCTTACGTGAAGCTTCATAGCTTTTGTGGGATTTTCAGCCCGACCACTGGGAAGCGTTTTTGCATGTTTTTATTCTCGGGTAAAAGAGATAAAAATAAATAAATAAATAAATAAATAAAATAAAAAGATATGAAATTATCACTATTTAAAAGAGTAATTCTAGATATAACTATAAAATACATAAACGCTGTGTAATCACTTTGAAAATTTAAAAAATAGTGAAATTCAATATTAAAAAATTAATTTTCTTTTATGTAAGTCTCATGTTTTATTCACTTTTTTTAAAGTAATTACGCGGCAGTTACACAATTCATGATTGTAAATATATTTTCACTTTAAAGAAATGCAACTAATATTTACCAAATATCAAAGTTGAGCTAGAATTTTATTAGGAGTTATTCTATTATCAAATCGGTATATAGACCACATAATCTATATTACTTAAATAATAAGATTTTTTTTAAAAAAATGATAAATTGTAAGATTTGATTTAGAAGATTCAAATTTTAAGATTTCTCTTTCAAATTAAATTATATTATGTAAATATAATAATTAAATATTATTTATTTGGGTCATTTTTTAAAATGTGATTTTTTCGTTTATCTGGAACCATAATTATTATATTTTTTAAATTATTAGATTAATAAGTAAAATCATCAAAATATCTTATATTTTAAGCGAAATGACCCCTCTACGTCGCCGTCACTCCTAACCATATTATGATCCAGGCCGTAAATATGGCGCAAGTAACAAATTTTGACAGCTCTCTAGAGTAGCTCTAGCTTATTAATATCCGACCTAACGTATGAATAATACTACTCTTACCAATGAATTTTACTAATGATTTTTATCGTTCTACTTTTTTTATTTTTTTATTATTATTATTTTTTACTTAATAATTAAGTAAGTATTTTTAATAATATTATGAATTTTTTTATTTTTTTTAAATATTTAAATGTATTAAAAAAATACATAAAAGAAAATATAAAAAAAATAAAACTCACAATTGGTAGCTCCCAGCGGTAGCTGGGAGCGGGGGCTCTAGTGCCACTCCTAACGTATTGATCAGCCTCCAATATTTCAAACTATGTTTTTGTTTTTTCTAATCAAATCACCAATATTTCAACGTATGTTATCTCATCACTCACATGTTTTGAATAGAAACATGGTAATCAGTTGTTTTAAAATCTATTTGGGAATACAATTACTTAAGATATTTTTATATTATTTTATTAATATTGATAAATTATTTATTATTATTCTTACTATTATATACAAATAGTAATGGTTTATATAATTGTAGAGTGTGAAAATATCGTGCAATCATTTTGAAAAAGAATAGAGTCAACTATTAATTTTTTTTCATGTGAATCCTTATTTACTCACTTTTTTAAAAAAATTACACAACGCTTACGCACTCTATAATTAAAAATATCATTTATCATTTACAAATCATACGAGATACTAAGACTGTTCTTTCAGGCCGGATTTTTTCTCAGCCTGCTCCGAAACCTGAAAATCCGAATTCATGCCCGGATCAAATCCGGGCCAGAACCTAGATTGTCAAAACCTAGACTTGTCTGATCCGGATGCGGGTTTGAAACTTGGGTACCCAGGTCTTTTTTAAGAACGATAGCCCAAGAGTCTCAAAGTCCTAGAAGTTCTGAAAGACTGAAACAAGCCTCACACCAGTTACAAGCTCACCCGAATCCCACCTTCGACGAGTTCAACTCTTCCTCCCCCATTGAAGCTCTGCACGAGCTCCAGAGTCCAGATTGAGTCCGACACCATCCTCTCCAAGGACCTGAAACTCTCCACCATCTCCCCCATTAAAGCTCTGTAGGAGAACATGTTTATTCGAAGAGAGAGAAATTGACGATTAGAGAGAGAGAGGCAGGCTGTATTGTAGTTTTATCTTTTCCCCAGAGAAGAGAGATAAACAGGGACCCATTTGTCAAAAAACATCTCCCTCTGATCAACGCCTTTACTGCACTCTCATTTATTCCTCATCCTTTTCTTCCTAATTTTTCGTTTTGTTTTGTCTTTTAATTTTCACATCACACTGACACACAGTAAATGTGTAGTTTATAGAGAGGATGAAGAGAAGAGAGGGTGTCAGCGCCTCTGCTGCACTCTCATTTATTTTATCTTTATGTGGGTAGGTTCTTTGTGCTATTAAAAAAGTCTCGAGATTCGCATCAAGATAAAGACCACAAGACTCCCTCCCTGTTCAAGTTCAAGCCCTTACCCAGCTTCGCTTGATGAAAACTAGATCAAAGCACACCAGCTAATGAAGGAGAAAGTAGGTCTCTTGGAGGAGAGAGCCTGCCCCAGAACACCACCAACATCAACAACAATAATAAAGAAGTTGAAGAAGCGGTACCAAAGTTACCACCTTTCTAAAATCCCATTTTCTTGGTATGAACTTTAGTCATGCACTTCAAAGTGAAAGTTTGCTTCATCCAATTGTTATTCTTTTTTGTTTCATTTGATTATCAGAAGTCTTTGGCCATATCTCATCACAATATTATGCTTGTATCCGAACGATGAAAAAAAAAATCGGATTAAACCCGAGTTGAATCCGGATTCCGGACTTCAAACCCTGGTTCATCCGTGTTTCGACCCGGGTTTGAAATTCGGGTTCCGGTCCAGATATATCTGGATTCCCGGGTTGGAACCTGGATGAACAGTCTTACAAGATACAACCAATATCTACGCGTGTTTTCCTCTAGCTGTGAATGGGTCCCCGGTGATGCAGCCATTTTTTAATTATGTTAACCACAAATTCCTTGGCAAATACATACATATATACATGAAGAGAAATGATTTGTACAAGTTTCAAATAGACAAATCTCATACAAGCCCTTGTAAAAAATGGACCCCATCTTAAAAAAACTATTATTTATTAGTGAGATCCATTATTTTACAAAAAACTTGTATAGAGTTTATCTATTTGAGATTTGTATCTAGCATTGCTCATATATAAATAATGCTATAGTCACTGAATTGGGTCCCCACATTTTTTTATTTATTATTATTTAGTAATTAAGTAAGTGTTTTTTAATAATATTATTAGTATTATGTAAGTGTTTTTTTAATCTTTCTAGAGAATTTGTCGGACCATACCTTGATGGCTGTATCACGAATCTGTATACATACACATCTTTCTTCGGACGCTAAAAATCAAAGAGAAATAATACTTGTAGTCGTGAGTGTACAAGTACCGTGCAATCGCTTTAAAAAAAATAAATAAATATGGGACCCATATAAAAAGAAATTAAATTTTTAATAATGGATCTTACTCTTTTTCAAAACGATTATACGATATTTACACATTCCACAACTGCACGTAACATTCCTCAAAATCAAAAGCATGCCGCATGGCGCTGAATTATGAGCCAAGCTCTAGCTGATTGAGACCAGAAAAGTAAACTTGAAATACAAGGTATCGATGTTAGAGCACCCCCAATGGGTTTTGTAAAACTCATTGTTATGTAAAATTTGAAGAAAAGTAGTTCAAAAGTGCATCCAATGGATCATTTATTTTCAAATCTATTTTACATTTTACTACAGTGTTCAGCTATATTTAGCATGAACTATTCACAAATGTAAAAATATTTTATTTATTTATTCTCTTTTCATGTACTTTATCTCCCATAATAATTTCTCTCTCCTTGTACTTTTTTTTCAATAAACTATTAAATAATGTAATATAAAGAAAAAATAGATAAACTGATGTATGGTATATTGTAAAAATTAGTATGTAAAATAAAAAAAGTAGATTTTGATGATGTTCCCGTCTGCCTCCGAGAAAATGCTTAACCAAATGTTCGTACGCTTCATGGGAGATATGAGAGAGAGAGAGAGAGAGAGAGAGAGGGGGAGACGTCATTTTATAACTCCCATCCATCCATCCATCAATGATATTACGATATCTTCTCTCCTTTTTCTTATCAACAATATCTTTATCTCCTATCGCACCAGGATGTTCTTTTTTTTCTTATTTTTATTGAAATTTACTTTTTCGGATAAATAAATTTGTTTTTATTTTCTGATTCCACCTAATCTCCTTCGCTACGGAACACTGATGAAGAGTGAGATATAAAGGAATTATTTAATATGTTTAGAAATATGTTCATCTCATATTATGTGATTTTCATTTTATTTTATTTTATTTTATTTTCAAAAACCGTTTTAGATTAATTGTTACAATTTTTTTAAATTAATCATTATAATTTTAAATAAAAAATAAAAAATAATACAATTTTTTTAAATCTTAAAATAAAAATAATATTATAAAATAATATTATAATAATATTTTAACTTCATAATATTTTTATTCAATTTTTTTTTTATTTTTTTAAAATCTAATAAATATTTAATTCAAATTATCTCATTACTATTTACAAACTATTTTATTATAAAAAAATCTGCCCATTATTCATTTTCTCATTCCTCTTATCATTGATGATAAATTTACAAATAAAATATAATAAATAATTTTCAATCATGTAATACTATATTATAAAAAAATAAAAAAAATAAAAAAGTAATAACATTATTCTTTTATTATTATTTATAAAATTCTATTCTCATCAACTTAAAAGGTTGCCTCCTTAAAATAATAATAATAATAATAATAATAATAATAATAATAAATGTAGTTGTCTCGCCCTGCACCAACTTGGTTGACTTGGATCTAGAAGACCCCTCTTCTCGAAGGCAAAATGTCTTGCGTTTTCAGCAGTAAGTCCAGGCTTGGCTTATATCTATTCTGTTTCCTGGTTGATTTCACAAATTAGTTCTGCAAATCTTGCACAATCTCAAAGTGGAAGAGATAATGCTTTCCTTCAATCCTCTCTTTCTTCCCGTCGTGTTACTTCTCATGCTTGGCTCCCTCAGCCTGACCACTCACGCAGCCGACCCAGTTTCGCTCTACCACTTCTGTGCAAACGCTACCTTCTCCCAAAATAGCCTCTACAATTCCGGTCTCAACTCCCTCCTTTCTTCCCTCTCCTCCAACGTCACCCGCAACATCGAATTCTACAACACCACCTCCGGTCAGAACACCTCCGACCCCGTCTACGGCCTCTTCCTCTGCCGCGGCGATGTCACTTCCCAAATGTGCCGAGCATGCGTGGCTGCCGCGACCAAAGAGCTCGCCGCTAAATGTTCAAGGGAAAAGATTGCTGTTATTTGGTACGACGAGTGCATGATTCGCTACTCCAACGAGTCTATCTTCTCCACCGTGACCGTAAGTCCCAGGGTTTCTCTGTTGAACACGCAGAACATCACGGAGCAGAACCGATTTAACCGGCTGGTGAACACGACGATGACTGACTTGGCAAGTAGGGCCTCGAACTTTCCAATCGGTGTAAAAAAATTTGGAACCAATCAAACGAAATTTTCCGAGTTTCAAAATCTGTACAACCTTGTACAATGCACGCCGGACCTGTCTAGCGCCGATTGCAACCGGTGTCTCCAGACAGCTATCAACCGTCTTCCGATTTGTTGTGATGGGAAGCAAGGGGGAAGGGTTCTGTTTCCAAGTTGTAATGTTAGGTATGAATTGTACCCATTTTACGGTGCATCTGCGGCGCCCCCTACGCAAGGGCCTCCATCTCCGCTTCCACCTACGGGGTCTGCATCTGGATCAAAAGGTAAAGTGGAGAACCCGTTTGGCTGCTTTTCATTCTCCTATTATCATTATCATTATATCATCTATTATTATTATTATTATTATTTTGTTGAGGGATAGAAGTCAAGGAAAACAGCAACCTAAGCAGATAGGAACACCGTGTATCGCACTATATATCCCTCTCAGCCTCGTTGCACAAATCATGTCATTTTATTTTATTTTATTATTATAAGATATAATAAATAATTTAATTTTTTAAATTTTAAAATAAAAATTATATTAAAAATTATATTTTAATAATATTTTATTTTACTTTTTACTTTCATCTATCTCAGGTACGTTTGTCATGCCTAGCTAGTTGGGTTGCAATTATGAGTGATGAACTATGTGATAGTGCAAATATGTATATATATATATATATAAATATATATAAAGTTGAATTATTATATAAACATTCACTTATTAATGAAAAAATCTTCTTCACACTCTACTATTTATTACACACTTCACACACTTAGTGTATTTGAGTTTAAAAAAAAAAAAAAAAAATTAGTGCATGGTGTGTGGAGAGTGTAGGTAGATATGTAGAATTGCTCTTTATTAATTCCCTTCTGACATGTCCACATTTAAAAATTATTTTGAGATTAATATATTAGACCCGCCGATAACTGAAGAATTCCATTAGTAATTAGGTATCGATGGCCACTTAGCAAGTGGACAAAGGGATGGAGTAAAACTTGACTTGATGTGATAATCTTGTTTGGAAAAAACTACTGTACCTCCCAAGTTGTACCGCTCTACTTCACCGCTCGGTAAATTTTTTTTTTTTTTTAATTTTTACTTAGTGATTAAGAAAGTGATTTTAAGTATATTGGTGTATTTTTTTATTTTTTAAAAATATTTAAAAATATTAAAAAAAAGTGAATAGAAAAATAAATAAAAAATTGCAAACATCTAGCAGTCAAGTAGAGTGGGCTACTCTAGGCGGCAGAGTAGCCCGACTCATCTTGATTATATGATTTTTATTTAATCGAAGATCTTTCTTCTCTGATAAACTTGTTACTTCTATTCGAATTTCGATCCATTCCTTTTTTTCTTTTCTTTTTTTAATTACGTTTTTCGGGTGCTAAAGTGTCTAGTTCATTAGTAGTTTATTTTTTTTAACTAAAGCTGCTTTCCCTTTTGTGCTTGTGTTTTTTTGTGCTTAATGGTCTTTGGATCAGGCCAAATGACATCCTTATTCAGCAAGAGTCATAACTGCTGTTTATGCAGGAAAATCAAAAATCTCAACAAGCACGATAGTCGCCATTGTTGCTCCGATTGCTGTCTCCGTGCTGCTATTTATTGTGGGCTGCTGTTTCCTAATTAGGAGAGGTAGAAAGAAGTTCAATGCAGGAAAAGGAGACAATGGTAAGGAATATATATATATATATATATATATATATCTGCTTCTTATCTATGATCAGCTTCTATGTTTTCGTGTTTGTAATTTTACATGCTGCTCTTTGAATTTCAATCTCTTACGTAGGGGTGTAAACCGGTCGGTCCAGTCTGGTCCTCCGGTCCGGTCCAGTCCTCCGGTCCGGTGCACCCCATAGGTATCGGTCCGGTCGGTCCATTCGGTCCGGCCTTTTTTTTTTTTAAATCAATTAATAAAAAAAATTTATTTAAAATACTAAATTAAATTAAGTGACTTATTAATGTGAATTATGTAACAAACTCAATAAAAAAATATTTTATATGGTTAATGATAATAAATTACATTATTAATTTATATAATGATTATATAATTAACTAATTGATATTATATATTAGTTAATTCATAGAATATTAACAAGTGTTAATAACATATTTAAAATTTTATATTGTTAATAGTGATAGGTTAGATGAAGATATATATAAAATATTGTTAATTTATAAAATATTAACAAGTATTAATAACATATTTAAAATTTTATATTATTAATTGTACAATTATTATATAAATAATATATATAATATTTTATTTATTTTATTTTTTATTCGGTCGGTCCGGTCCGGTCCGAGAAATCTCCACCCTGGGACCGGACCGAAGACTTCTCCTATTTATTGGACCGAAACCGACCATGCATTTGGTCGGTCCGGTCCAGTCCAGTCCGGTCCAGTCCGGTCCAGTCGGTTTCTCCGGTCCGGACCGACCGGTTTACACCCCTACTCTTACGTTTATTGTTTGCATTTGTAGCTTTAAATGATATTACCACTGCAGAGTCCTTGCAATTTGATTTTAGTACAATTGAAGCTGCGACGAACAAATTCTCCGAAAACAGCAAGCTAGGTGAAGGTGGATTTGGTGTGGTTTACAAGGTATGGAATTGCTTTACATTACTTGGTTTCTTTCTTTTCAGTAATACTATTATCACTTTGTCAGGATAATACTTCATTAAGTACAGTAAATTAAAGACTTACAACTATGAGTGATTTGGAGTTCACATTTTTTTTTATTGGAATTATATAAATTGTGCAAAGTAAACTGTTGTAAAGATTGACCGTTGAACATTTTCAGGGTACACTTTCTAATGGACAAGAAATAGCTGTGAAGAGGCTTTCGAAAAGATCTGGACAAGGTGCAGAACAGTTCAAGAATGAGGTTGTATTGGTAGCTAAGCTTCAACACAGAAATTTAGCGAGGCTTTTGGGATTTTGCATAGAAGGAGAAGAAAAGATACTCGTCTATGAATTCATACCCAACAAAAGCCTCGACAATTTCCTATATGGTATGCCCAACCGTGCATATGTCAAATGTTCTCGTGACATGTTGATTAAATTGTAACTTCTGAAAGATTTTAATTATTCTAATGAACTTGTAGACCCAAAAAGACAAAGACAGCTGGATTGGTCCAAGCGTTACAAGATAATAGACGGAATTGCTCGAGGAATTCAATATCTTCATGAAGATTCTCGACTCAAAATTATACATCGTGATCTCAAAGTCAGCAATATATTGTTAGATGCCAATTTGAATCCAAAAATTTCAGATTTTGGCATGGCAAGGATTTTTGGAGTTGATCAAACTCAAGGAAACACAAGTAGGGTTGTTGGAACATAGTAAGCTCCGAACCTTTTCTTTTGTTTTTCATGATCAGAACTGCAGGTAAATTCATTGTTTTTCCCAACATATATATCACTTAAATCTAACAACATAGGTAAAAAGTGGATCATTCGTTAAAACCATAATAAATAGTATTATGTGAGTAAGGTTAAAAGAACTCTCGTGGTCTTTTACCACAACCGTAATTTTGGTGCTGGTTTGCAGTGGCTACATGTCTCCAGAGTATGCAATGCATGGAGAATTTTCTGTGAAGTCAGATGTTTATAGTTTTGGCGTCTTGATTCTAGAAATTATCAGTGGCAAGAAGAACAGTACTTTCTATGAATCAGATGGTGCTGAGGACCTCTTGAGCTATGTGAGTTTGATCTAATTGTAAATGTATTCCTTTTCTTTAATATCATCTTTGCACTACATTATAACAAAAAGTGATGCAGGCATGGATACATTGGAGGGATGGTACGCCCATGGAATTGTTGGATCCAGTTTTGGGAGATTCTTATTCAAGAGACGAAGTCATGAGATGTATCCATATTGGGTTATTATGTGTTCAGGAAGATCCGGCGGACAGACCCTCCATGGCGTCAATAGTTCTCACACTCAGTAGCCACTCCGTTACACTGCAAGCACCTCAGCAGCCTGCATTTTTCCTTCGCAGTAAAACAGACATGCCAACAAAGGTTCTGGAATCATCAATACCATTGTCAGTCAATGAAGCATCCATTACTGAATTACACCCTCGATAGTTATATATATACATCCGAATTGAGGGATCTTTTACTTGCGGAATAGGAACTGAAGAAAATTATGTTCAATGGTTCCAAGTGGTGTAGGTCGAACATGATCATGAGTTCAAACCCTTTTGTATGTTTGGGGTATGTATGCTATGCTAATTAGTCATGCATGGTGTTGAGCATAAATAAGTGGTGGGTGGGCTTCTGTCATGCATGCATGCCAACTTAATCTTGTTTAATTTAATTTATATATAGATATATAGATATACATGGTCTATATGATAATTTTGATTGCACATTTAATTTGGCTACCTAGTGTGCAAATGGGTGTTGAAGAATAGAGCATTGCGATCGATTGCAACTTTAATGAGTATCAGCTTATCCAATGAGTATCAGCTTATCCGAAGGAATTCAAGTTCAAAGAGTCAGTTTGTTTATGAGTAAGGGGAGAACACATATTTTTAATTATTTTTCTTTCATGGCAACTTATTAGATAATTAATGAAATATATTCTAAATATCTTTTTCCCAATATGAATAAATTAAACTAGAAACTTTAAAGTAAATACATCTACATAAATTATAGGTCGAAATCATGCTCAGGCAAAGTTGCTTGATTGTCAAATATATACTTGAGATTTAAACCATAATTAATGAATATTTTCAGGTTTTTAAGTTAACTTTTGAACAGAATTCTGGCTAAATGCCAGTTATAATGCGTTCAATTTTTGTTTTCTTCAACCATTTTTGTTTTTGCTGAATTTCTGAAAATTAATGAAATTTGGGCCAAACAAAGATCCAATCGTATCATCTTTAATGAGTTATTATTAAAAACAAATAAAAACTCAAGATTATTAAATATCACGACGCCAATTATATAAAGTGGAGCATATAATATTTTTTATTATTTATATAAATATTTTATATAATTTAAATAAATAATAAATATTATAAATTTATTTTATAAGTCTATGTTTAAGTGACAACCTTAAATTTGAATAACAAATTTGAGGAGACATTTCTAATTGTTGTTAAGAAGGTGTTAATTTATTAGAGTAATGTTAGAGAGAAGTCACTGTACTAGTACATACTTTACACTCACTATATAACTGCTTCTTCTCTACTTCTTTTTTTTAGATTTGGAAGATGTGTAGTCTATATGATGCCACATCATATGTACAAAATGGTTACTCTCAACAATAACTTCGATCTATATTTATTCAATTTCTTAAGTTAGATTTTTCAGCAACTGAAGACAGAAATGGCTGAAGTACTATTGAGCCATGGCTCGCGCCACATCATTAATTTCCCCGCCTTATCTTTATCTCCGTGGACCTCACTTATGGTATGAAATAATCTCAGTGAAACAAAAAGAAAAAATGGAATAAAAACATTGGTAAAGACTGTGAACCTGCCGATGCCTGCAAAGTGTAAACTTTAATTTGTGAGTAAAAGTGTGAGAAAAGCACCACCAAGAAAACAAAAATGGCTTCTTTCAGGTTTTCCTTATGCCTTGTGTGTCTAATCTCCATCATAATGACCTTGTTGAGCCTCACCATTGAAGCAGCTCCTACTTACGCATCTCACTCCTGCCCAAATCCATTGCTTTCACTCCCAACAGCCCCTACCAAGCCAACCTCAACTTCCTCCTCTCCGCTCTTTCTTCTAGCTCCACCTGTGAGGAGAGTAATCCCCAAGGTCAGGCAAGGGGAGTAGGCCCAGCCCACAAGACCCAAACAATTTCAAGGCTCGAGGACAAGGGTTGGGCCGGATCAGGTTGGCCTAGGGGGCCAGGGAGGGAAGCAGTCGGGTGTCATGTGCAGGCTAGAGAATGGAAGGCAGAGTTGTTTGATACCACTGATGGCCGACATTCAAGGACAATCCCTGTCTCTGGGCCTCGGCGTCTAGGTAGGCCAAAGGGATGGATACACCTGATCGGGACCACGTCGCATTTAATGAGACGGAAATGGGCACACCACGACATAGAGCCATGCCGCATTTAATAAATCTCAAGACTGGGCACGCCACAACGTGCCTCCTAGGGTGTTAGCAGCAATCACAATCAAGTTTGGAAAGTCTGCTATGTAGCAGGGAGATGGTAGGTACACTCGCCCCAGTACGGAGCAGCACACCCACCATGTCCTTCCTAAGGATCTCCCCGACGAGGTATATATACCTCATCCCCCAACCAGAGGAGGGGTTCAGACACTTTTACTCTTCGATTCATAATCCCCATAAAGAAATCACACGCTGACTTTAGCATTTGAGGTGTCCCCCACCACCCCAAAGCTCTCATTTCTGCATATTAGCAGGTACAAGAATTAGGCCCCCGTGGAGTTGTCCGGGTTGCGAAACACGACATCAACAATGGCACCTTTTGTGAGATTCTTTTTCAAATAGTAGCGTGTTCTTCATATGCCAGCAACCACACATTCCCAAGCATCACGATGAGAAGAAGAACAATTTGAAGTAATGGAAACAAGGGCAACGAGATGGGTGAAACCATACGAAAAATCATGTAAGAAGTAGCGGCTCTCTACCATAATAATGCTGCTCTGTGGAGAATTGAGGGGGAATTGGAGGGAGATGAGCCAACCAGATCCCGAATGCTGCCGCAGTCGAAGAAGAAAGACCCATAATGCACCTTGAGCTCCGGGAGCTTGGGGATAAATATGTTGAAATGGCCAAACGAATAGTCACGTCATCCTCGGTGGAATAGCTACTCACTAGCACGGACCTGCCATATAGCGCCGAAGTCATGGCGATTCCTCTCCCACCAAGGCACAAAGTTCCGCAAGTAGATGCTTGCGACGTGTTCAAGGACTCCTTGGAGCACTTGGAAATGTTCAAGGCCCACATGACCCTGCACGTGTTCCCAGGAGAAATCGTGTGCAGAGCATTCCCGCTCACACTAAAAGGGCGGCGAGGGCTTGGTTTGGATCCTTGCCACCTAGTACTATCAACAGCTTTGCCGATCTGGCCCGTCTCTTCCTGACGCAGTTCATGGCAAGTCAGAAGAGGAGGCGCCCGACCGCCTACCTCCTGATGGTGAAGCAACAAAACGACGAAAGCCTGAAATTATACCTCTCCTGGTTCAATCAGGAGCATACGATCACGAAGATGAATGTGCCTTGAGCCAGTTGAAGGAGCCACAATGGGGCCAAGAGAGTCGCAAGTTTGCGACTACCACCTGACGAACTGGCACAGTACTAAAGACTGCAACACCTTAAAGTGAAGGAAGGAGTTGTTGGAGGGTCTCCAAGACTGGTGGCAGTAGACGGCAGACAAACAGGAACGCCACAAGGGTGCTGAGTCTGGCGGAGTGAGAGCCCGATGAGGAAAACAGCCTTGTGGGTGAGATTCACACAATTGCAAGAAGATACGCGAGAGGAGGCTCCACCTTGTCGGCTCAGAGGGCCCACGCCCAAAGGGCCTAATAAGAGGAGGTGTTCACAACAAGAAGGGTCACGATCGGCACCAGGAAGCAGACCGGGGGAACAACGAAATCCTTCAGTGAGATGGATGAGGAAGGCATCCTCCGCCTAACCCCGAATAGACTGAGGGCAGTAACTTCCACCTACCACTTCAAGATGAAGTTCCCCATTAACTTGGAGGTGGGAGAGGTCCGTGACGAGGAAGTGCTAGCTCGGGAATGCTACGCTAAAGTGCTAAAACATGAAGTTAAGGAAGTCAAAACGATCGGGGAAGCAGGGGAGGCAGCCAGGCTACCTTCACCCCAACCCTAGCTGAATGGGATGAGAAAGTCCGAGATGAGCAAGCACTAAGGCAGGCTGAGCCCAACGAGCTCCTGGAGTTGGTCTCCGTAAACCCACAAAGGCTTGAGCGCACCATGCGGGTGGGAACCAAAATGGCTCCAGAATTAAGGCAGGCCATGAAATGGCTCCTCGTCGAGCACCAGGACATGTTCGCCTGGAGTCACGACGAGATGCCCGGGATCAACAACTCAATCATCGAACATCGCCTCTACGTGGACCCCACGACCAGGAAGGTCAAGCAAAAATGCCGAAGTTCCAGTGCGGAAAAGTATGTGCCCTCCTCCGCACCCCGCCCTGCACCATGCGGGGGTTGGGGATTTTCCTCCTGCCTCCTATATAAAGGTTGGCCTAGGAGGCCAAAGCAATCCAATGATTTGAATATAATTTTAAGTCTTTAATAAATTGTATATATCTATATACAATATATTTATTTATATATATAAATAAATAAATTTTTTTATATGTGGAGCGGGGGCGGGGCCCTTCTAGAATATTGGGAGAGGACTGGAATATTGATCTTTTTCAAAGATTAGATGGTTTGGAAAAAACAGATATGTTGATTGAGAATTTGGATAAATTAAAAAATAGTGAGGATGTTCTTATTTGGATACCGAAGGCGGATGATAAATTTTTCACTAAAAGTGCTTGGGAGTGCCTTCGGACTCATTCACCCAAGATTTCGTGGATGGATTGTGTGTGGCACCCTTTTATTTCTAAAAAAATGTCTGTTTTGATGTGGAAGGCTATGCATGGTTGCCTTCCAGTTGATGATAGATTACGTAGAGTTGGTAATAAACGATTCAACCAAACAGTTTTGAGTATGTACATGGGTAACTGAATGTTCAACATAAATTCCTATTGACATGCAATAATCCTCAAAGGCTTGAGATGTAAATTAAGTTGCATTATCCAATCTGATAGACTTGATTGGATAACCAGGAAATTGAGCTCGTAATTTAATAATTTAAGCAAGAAATCTAGCAAATGCAACATTACGAGTAGAGAGTAGACAAACATGTGACCATCTAGTTGATTCATTTATTAAAACCATAAAATATTTAAATGGTCAACATGGTGGATGTATTGGCCCACAGATGTCCCTATGAATTCTTTCTAAAAATGATGGAGATTCAATTACTACCTTAGAAGGGGATGGTCTGATAATAAATTTTCCTTGAGAACATGATGCACATAGATAATCATTTGGTAAAAGAATCTTCAGGTTCTTTATAGGATGTCCATGTGAGTTTTTAATTATTCATCACATCATAATTGATTCCAGATGTCCAAGGTGATCATGCTAAAGTATAAAAAATTTTGTATCAGAACATTTTTAGTGCATTACAATATTTGATTCAATTATACTCATAATTATATAATATAAGCCTAAAGAAAAAAATCGACAGCTTTTCTAATATGAGCTTTTGGTTCGAAATATTGGAGGCTGACCAATACCTTAGGTCGGGTATTAAGAAGTTAGAGCTATTCTAGAGAGCTATAACAAAGTTGTTACTTGCGCCATATTTACGGTGTGTGGATCTCATAATATGGTTAGTAGTGACTGCGGGGAAGTGGGGTCATTTTAAGATATTTTGATGAGTTTACTTAATTAATCTAATAATTTTAAAAGAATAATAATTATGGTTCATATTGTAAATACTTGGAATGTATTTGATGGATGAATATTAGAATTCTCCTATATTCATGTACCTTTATTTTTCATGTTCATGTATCCCTTTGATTTATGTATTGTCATTCTCTAAGTTCATGTACTCATTTAATATCATCTATCATCCATATCTATAAAAGAGTATCTTAAAGAGTATTTGTAATAGACTCACAAAAAAGAAGTTGAGAGGAATAATATTTAGTTTTTGAATAACTAATTCTAGATATCGTGGTCTTTCAATTCTCTTACTACTTTTCTTTAATTTTACAACACGTTAAAATCTCATCTCACCCGATCCAAATCCATGCACATTATTTTCCCAGTTGTAATGTTAGGTACGAATTGTACCCCTTTTACCGGACGGCAACTGCGATACCGACTACTCCTACGCTAGCTCTTCCACCTCCATCTGCAGGTTCCGTGACTGGACTTAACACTGCTTTCTCCGTTTATACTCTCTTACTTTCTCCGTCTATATAGTAACGGAAAAAGTAACGATGTCAATTTCAGGCCACGCTAACTTTTTACGAATAGAATAATTTTAATCAGTATCCCAAACATCACATTTTATTTATTTATTTATTTATTATTCATAATAAGTATGTAGTGTTGAACAGAATAACTCAATTATTTTAATATGAATAAAATAAAAATATTAAAATATATATAATGTGTGGTGTAAAATGTCGAATAGCTTAATTCGAATAGAATAATATCATCTTTTTAATTGAAAATGGATTCATTTGACTCGTTGCTAATTTTTTTTTTTTAGTCTGAGAGTGATTGCCAAAATTAAATATTTTAAGGAGTGCTTAGATATTGGTAGTGATTTGAGAAAACTGTGTATTTTTCTCTATTAGATAACTTTGAGATATTGTTAGGATATCTGAATGGATCCGGAATGATCATCAAACAACTTTTGGAATTCTTGACCTCAAAGGCTCGTCTACTTAATCTCCCTTTATATATGTAAGATGAGTGTACATAAAACTTAGGCCTCGTTTAGTTACACATATGAGATGAGATGAGATGTTTCGTTGAAAGTTGAATAAAATATTATTAGAATATAATCTTTTATTGAATTGTTTATTATATTTTGTGTGAAAATTTTAAAAAGTTGTAATGATGAGATGAGATGATTTTATGTATCCAAATGGACCTTAATTTCTACCCTGCATTACTCCTCATTAACTATGGTACTGCTTCGTATATCAATGAAACGTGATATTTTTATGCAGGAAAAAGCAAAATCTCAGCTGTAACAATAGTAGCCATTGTTGCTCCAATTGCTGCCGCTGCGATGCTCCTAGTCCTGTTCTACTGTTTCATAACTAGGAGATCAGCAAGAATGAAGTTGAACGAAGAAAAAGGATCAAGTTTTGAGAAACCAGATCATGTCCTAACCTATAATGGTATGCAATTAAGTTGTCTTGTGTTCAATAGATCTCACTCTTAAGCATTTTGATTCAAGCATCTATCGGCCCCGGAAAAAAAAAAAAATCAAACATGTATCTGTACTCTATACTCATCCAATTAAAGTTTTTCTTGGACCTCCACTTGTGGGAATGATAAATATATAGAGAAAACATGCCACACATCCTTTGTGTTTTAGTACAACACGAAATAAGACAATTATATCATGATGAAGAGAATAGTAAATTATCTCTATCATATAGCTGAATCACTAATGGTATCAAACTTTGCGTCCTCATGTCTGCACAAATTGCTGTATAATCTCTTCCTTTTTTGGGATACATAGCTGCAAATGAAATTGCAAAGGAAATAGCAACAGCAGACTGCTTGCAATTTGATTATGGAACAATTGAAGCTGCCACCAACAAATTCTCAAATGACAAGAAGTTAGGTTCTGGTGGATTTGGGGAGGTTTACAAGGTACTAAATTAATCGATATTCATTTTTTGACTTTCTTCATTTTTTCTTTTTCCAATTTTCTAATAGTTCTCAAAAGAACCATATCTATCAAATTTATTGCATTTCAATACGAACAAATTCAGAATTTTAGAAACCTTTTGAAGTCAGTATTTTGTTAATTCTACAATGAAAGTTATTCTAAAGCTGGTTGAAGTACCTATATTGGCAGGCTACTCTTCCTACTGGACAAGAAATAGCAGTAAAGAGGCTATGGAGAAGCTCTGGACAAGGTGTAGATCGATTTAAGAACGAGGTTGTACTGGCAGCGAAACTTCAACACAAAAATTTAACAGCGCTATTGGGATTCTGCTTGGAAGGAGAAGAAAAGATACTTATCTATGAGTTTCTTCCTAATAAAGGCCTTGACTATTTTCTATATGGTATGTCTACCGGAACATCTGTCTAACACTTTTACATCAGTATGCAGGTCCATCTGGTCTTTTATTTATTGATTGAGAAGTCTCTTTCATCTTGATAAACTTGTAGATCCCAAGAGACAAGGACAACTGGATTGGTCAAAACGTTACAAGATAATGGGCGGGGTTGCTCGAGGAATTCAATATCTTCATGAAGATTCTCAACTTAAAATTATCCATCGTGACCTGAAAGTCAGCAGTATTTTGTTGGACGCAGATATGAATCCAAAAATTTCAGATTTTGGTATGGCAAGGATTCTTGAGGCTGATCAAAATCAAAATGATGCAAGTAGAACCGTGGGGACATAGTAAGTTCTAGGTTGCTTCTCTCTGTTTTGGAACATTAGAACTGATTCATCCAAGTGCCAGAAATACTTAAGGATAAATAAATAGACGGTCATTCCAAAACTTTGATCTCAAGAAACATATGCCATAGCCTTCCTACGTCTTTTAGTAACACTGCTATGTTTCTGGTGCTACTTTGTAGTGGTTACATGGCTCCAGAGTACGCAATGCACGGGGAATTTTCTGCGAAATCTGATGTGTATAGTTTTGGTGTCATAGTCCTAGAGATCATCAGTGGGAAGAAGAACAGTAGTTTTGAATCAGAGCATGTTGATGACCTCTTGAGCTATGTGAGTATAAATCAGATGTTTGTTTTTTTTTTTTTTTATCATACCCTCCAAGTGCAAGGAGATATTCTGACCAATATTACTTGATAAAACATGCAGGCTTGGATACATTGGAGAGACGGAAGCCCCCTGAAATTGTTGGATCCAACAATGGGAGACTCTTATTCGAAAGAGGAAGTCATTAGATGCATCCATATCGCCTTATTATGTGTTCAGAAAGATCCAGCGGATCGACCCACCATGGCATCAGTCGTTCTCATGCTTAATAGCTACTCTGTCACTCTTCCATCACCTCAGCAGCCTGCATTTTTCCTTGGCAGTAGAACTGACCCGAACATACCGACAATGGGGATGGAGTCTGCTCAATCTATTGGCATGACAATGCCATGGTCTGTTGATGACTCGCCCATTATCGAACCACAGCCTCGATAGTGTGAGTAAACAAGGCATATGCAAATATTGTGAAAACATGCGACCTGAGTGCCAGGTTTAGAAAAGTCAAGTAGCTTGCTGATGGTATTTATCCGTGTCTTAATAAAAACAAGTCTAGCTAGAAGACATCTCTGACTTGGAAGTTTGGAACCTTACTATTGTAAGCAAGCGTAATAATGGACGAATTCCCCACATCATCACACTTGTCCAACAAAGGGAAATGCTTATCCCACAGACTATGCTGGCCACCGATTCTCTTCCTTTTTTTAAAGAAGTGTTTTTAAATGATCCTATACGTAAAATTATTAGATTAACAAGTCAAATCATCGAAATATCTTATATTTTAAGCGAAATGACCCCAATACGTCGCCGTCACTCCTAAGAGCAAAACATCCGATTTCTTATAAAATGTTATTTTTTTATCACTTTTAAATAGTGAGATAAAATGAGATGAATTGAATAAAATATTATTATAATATTATTTTTTAATATTATAATTATTTTAGAATTTAAAAAGATTGACTTATTTATTATATTTTATATGAAAATTTAAAAAAATTATAATGATAAGATGGGATGAGATAAATTGAAAGTTTTTCTGTATTCAAACGGGGCCTAAAATTTCCTAAATTTTAACTAAAATACATAATTCATTAAATTTCATCCTAAACTTTACATATCTTTAAAAAAACCTCCTATATCGCATTTTCTATATTTTTCCTATTCTATTAAAATTGATTTATTTATTGATTTTTCTCTCACTTTCATTTTCATTTTTAACTACAAACTCTTTTGTTTTTTTCCTCTTATTTTAAAAAATCACATTCTATTATATTTTGTAAACACTTTATACAATTTTTATCCAGATACAATAATATTTTTTAAATTAATACAGTATTACGAATAATAATTTTTTCTTAAATATTTGCGATTTCCAATGCGATGATATTTTTTAATATATTTTTGTCCGCATATATAACAATAATATTTTATTTGCATTGTGTAGCGGTAATAGTTTTTGTCTTTCATCCAATGTTTAATTCTTTTTAGCCTTTCGCTAATAGTAACATTTGTTATCATTTCTCTAACGGTAATATTTTGTTGGTCTTTTTCCCAACGGTAATATTTTTTATCTTATCTCCAGTAGTAACATTTTTCGTTCTCTCTCCGAATGTAATATTTTTTGTCTTCTCTTCAACAACAACTTTTTTTTGTCCTATTGTAATGGTAACTTTTTTTTTGTATAAATAGTCTTTCGGTTCCGGTCACATTCTCCTGAACCTAAGTCTTATTTCATCTTAGAAATTTTCAATTTCCGACCTCATCTTCCACTCCCTTCATCAAATGGCTCGTTTGTTTTTCCTCAAGTTGTTACTTAACTTATCCTCAAAAGATGAGTTGAAGGTTATTCTTAATGACAATGTTGGATCAACATCGAGACGTGGTCGCAATTGCCAACATCGTAAATATATTCGGCGTGATGATATTCAAGGGCATGAACGGCTATTTTGCAACTATTTTGTAGAACCACCAGTATATCCTCGAATCTCTTTCAAATGAGATTTAGTATGAGTTGTCTGCTATTTTTTCGTATTCAACATGAGGTTGAGGCTTACTGTAATGTCCTGTTCCCGGAGGTCCAAAGAGTTAGCTCCTATTACTCAAGAACATCTCCAATAATCAATAATAAATAAATAGAAACTCCACAAAACACTTAACTTATTTGATTGATCCAAAAATCCATGTCCCTCCACAGAAATACTAAACAAAAACCTCAATAAAATAAATAACATCTTTACAAAAACTCAAATTATTCATAACTTGATGTATCAAAATAACCGCTAGAGATAAAACTAGTAAATATGACCCTCCAAAATACATGTACCTTAGTACTCATTCATCCATGATTATCAAAATTTTCCAATACTTCATATTCTTATTCTCTAGATGAGCCATAAAAATATCTGAAAAATGTTATGGAGATAATGGGTGAGTTATCAACAACTCAGTAAGCAGTGAACATATACTAGTGTGTAAACATGAGCATTTACAGAGTTCAGACTGTAGAACAAAATATTTTCTTTTAGAATGCATAATCAGAATATTATCAAAAATATCAGAGCGAAAGTACAAAAATATTCATAATCAAAATGTCTTTTGGTATAGCATAAACTGAAACATCACATCTTATCTTATCATATCAAAACAGATACCATGTTTAACCCCCGTGGTAGGGTTGTGCAAACCCCAGCGGCCAATCGGGTAGAAACAGAATGTGAATATTCCCCTTATTATTCTCGAAGCCCCGAGTGTGCACACAGGAAAGACCACGCAGAAAACTAATTTGCTTCCAAAGTGGGTGTACCGAAAATAGAAAAGTTAGTACCAACCCAAACAAAGACCACAGTTTTACACCCGTGGTAAGGTCAGAACGGAACAGAAACAAAATGTTATGTCAGAAGTTTTTAGAAATCACATCATATCATATTAGAGTACATAACATCTTTAGAACAGAACAAAATCAGATCACAAAAACATAATTTATGCACAAAATTTCATATTCGATCTCTTTTGCATAGTTCAAAAAGAGAATGTCAAAATAAACTCATGTCTACAACAATCATGACAGAACATATTTTTTTCTTAAACAAAATCTCATGAGTAATGCAGAACAAATAACTGAGGTAGTTCAAATTTCTTTTCATAACCAAACATGCCTGTTTTTCAAAAATCAACTTCAGCTCATTTTATTTTTATGGAAAGTCTAGCATAGGAA
Source organism: Juglans mandshurica (assembly GCA_022457165.1). Lineage (NCBI taxonomy): Eukaryota > Viridiplantae > Streptophyta > Magnoliopsida > Fagales > Juglandaceae > Juglans > Juglans mandshurica. Next base: position 26,186,607 of record CM039626.1, read on the forward strand.
CTTCGCTTACCTGGACTTCTTAACCTTTCAGAATTTCTCCACAACAATACTAAACAAAAATCAATCATCACCTATAAAATAGTCACGTACTCCTATAAATTTTCAATTGAACACGTATATTAATGCTTAAACCTGAAATACTACGTAACCTATTTTTTTCTCAAAAAAAAAAAAAAACAATCTACAATTCTTATAACCCTAAAATATAATCACTTGCCAACATACCTTGATATCAAATAACACTTCAAACTTATACATTAATTCTAAAATATTTTTTGTAAAAATAAAAAATATACTAATATAAAAATGCGATTAGGTCCACTTAAACTATTAAAGTAATTTTCTACAAACCAACTATGCCCATAGTAAAAAATAAAAAATAAATACACTCAACCTTAATAAAACGAGTTAAAAAATTGGCTTGTAATTCAAGGGCATAAATGTAATTTCATAAAAGAATTTTCCTCTACTTTATGCAAAGCTATACTGAAGACGGAAAAACTTTCATATTTTGGAACAAAGCAAATACTAGCAGATGGGGTGCGGCTGAGGCTTACCAAGAGGACAACAGTGAAGTGGAGGGGATAAGGGCGGCGTTGGGTCGCTGATCACTAAGCGAGAGAGAAAGAGGGGATGGTGGCGTAACACTTTACGTGCAAGCAAGGACCTTCTGTGGTGATCTTCAGCGTGTGAGGTTGCACAGGGTGGATGAGACGTGGCTAGCCAGTGGCTTACAGTGGCTCTCCAGATCTTTGGCAGACTCTTGTGCGAGATGCGGCTCTAAACAAGGTGGTCGAATCAAGCTTTGACCCTCACACGTTGTTGCTTTGTTTTTTACTAGGAAAACAGAGGTTACAGTGACGTCTTCATGTAGTCTCGACAGCGTTGGTTGGTGGTGCAAGGTAGTGTTGTAGTGGCTAAGCAGTGGGCTACGGTGCAAGAGATTGCATGGAGAATCTTGGTAGAGAGTTCTCGTTCGAGGTAGTGGCTGGCGGCAAGGATCCTCTCGCTTTACAGTGACCTGCATATTTCCGTGCGTGAAGTTGCAATGGCTACTTGAAGGTAGTGCAGCGGCAGTTTCCATGGTGAAGATGGGCATGGGTGCAGAAAGGCTAAGCGAGATGGAGGCTGGTACTTTTTTTAGGAGAAAACATAGACAACATGGTGGTTGTAGTTCTTTCGTGGGGCTGGGCAAGGCTGTGATCTACTCTTTTGTGATGGTGTGCAACGTTGGATGTGGAGGAGCCATGGCTGTAGAGGAGCAGTAGGCTAGGAGAAGGCTGCAAAAACCCTAGCTCTAGGTTGAAGATCATTTATGTCTAACGTGTACGAGTTCTATAATATAAAGGGACAGTTGCCGTGAAAATAGAATGGAGACGTGCATGATCTGTGAAGTTATTATGTGAATATATAAGTGATTGAAACAAAACAATAACAAAATCCTAAAGCTGAGGAGAATAGAGACGTACGTGCATAACAGTGCAATCGTGCGTGGCGACGAAAATATCATAAACTCATAGTTGGTTTTAATGATTTAAAAGAAACGGGTGTGAGCTTGAGTCTTGGTCTTTTTCTTGAGTTATCGAACACGACTTAATTTCTAAAAAATAATTCAACTAGTACAAAATTTGCTCGACTCATAAAAAGATTTTTAACCTAATTATCAACACCAAAGAAAAATCATAAACCTCCAAAACAAAGATTTTAAGCCCGTAGTCTATTCCAAAAAAAAAACTCAAACACTCAATTGGGTTTTACACACTCATAAGCCCAAAAGTATATAAAAATCGGGCTTGATTGGGTCCGAGTGTTACACTTACAAACCCTACTTCATCAAAAGAAGAGATAATGCTGGAAGACTTGATTTATTTTCTATGCAAAAAATAATTGCTGCCATTAGAACGTTTGCGTATGGAGTAACTGGTGATTTAATGGATAAATATATACGGATTAGAGAAAACATCACAATGGAGAGCCTAAAAAACTTTGTAAAGACAATCATAACTGTTTTTTCTAAGGAATATTTGTGGTCTCTAAATACTAATGATATTGCTTGATTACTCACGATTGGAGAATAATGTGGATTCTCAGGGATGCTTGAAAGCATTGATTGCATGTATTGTAAGTGAAAAAACTATCCTGCTGCTTGGAAAAGTATGTACTTCGGCCATTGTCGTGAACCAACAATTATTTTAAAAGCAATTGTTTCGTATGATCTTTGGAAATGACATGTATTTTTTTTGTATTGCCTAATTCGCATAATGATATAAATGTGCTACAGAAATATTTTATTTTCACGAAACTGGCCCAAGGCCATGCTCCTCCAATAAATTACTCAGTCAATGGCAACGACTACACTATGTGGTACTATCTTACCAATTGCATTTATCCAAAGTGGTCAACTTTTGTGAAGACGATTTCATCTCCACAGGGGAATAGAAAAAACATTTTGAAGCAGCACAAGAATCAACATGAAAAAATGTAGAGCGTGCATTTAGGGCCATTCAATAATGATTCGCAATCGTTCGTGGATCTTCACGAATGTTCAAGATCAAAGACCTAACAAATATAATGAAAGCATGTGTTATTCTACATAACATGATTATCGAAAATAAGCCTGATCATAATCAGGTTCTGAACATCGAGTATGATCAAATTGATGATGATATTCTGGAACTGTCATAGGAGAGTGTTAGGGGTGGAAAGTCATTAACAGTCATAGGAGAGTGCCATTTTGACCACCGTAAGTGGGGTCCAATTGAGGACCTTGACTTAGGAGGTTAGTGAAGTACATATATCCATGGTCTTACGAATCCATCTCTAAAACATTATAGACACACAACAATTGGTAGACATGTTAGACACGTAAGAAAAAAGTTTGGGTGATTTTGCTAGCTGGCTCAAAAATTGAATGATAATATGTATGAAATTTGGCACCCTCCAATGGCTGTAAAAATCAGTTGCCACTACTTATTGGCCGTCTGAGTTACTATGCCATAGAGGTATGTACCAAATTTCCTGTGTCGCCACGAGATTTTGTCATCATAACAGTCGAGGGAGGTAATCCAACAAACGTTAGATGAGATACATTACTTCTCTATCACAACAAATAGCCAAAGGAAACCCAAACAACATTGCAAAATCAATAAACAATCAGAAAATGATTGCAAAACCTTAAACCCTGGCTTCTTTTTGTAAAAACTATTACAAAATACTTGATGGCCATTTGGGCTAAAACTACCCTGCCATATGGATAAGGCCCTACTAACCCTTGTGAATTAACCTCCTAAGTATACAAATTGTTATGTGTTGTTTCATTGCGTTGTGCTAATTTCCTGGTATAAAGTTATAAACAATTAACCATTAGATGACAAACATTTAGGGCAAGATACTCACAACTTAATGAAGTATTTCAACTACTTAATGATTTTAGTTCTTCAGCCACAACTCAAGTAGCATAAGAAGGAAAAAAAAATCACAAAAATATCAAGTACTACTAAGTAAGACAAAATTAAAAAAAAAATCAATATTCTTGTTAAATTGCATGAATTTAAGTAAGGCATAACTAAAGTAAGTCATATTCATTTGCATTCGGTGCCGCAAACGTCTTTTTTTCTTATAATTTGGGAAAATGTTTAGGGTTTTCACTCCAAACCATCAATTGCAATTCACAACATAGAGCAACGAAAGAGCATAGAGCAATGAAATAGCAAGTTCACAATGAAACAACAAAGATCAATGGAACAATATAAAATAATGAAACTGCACAGAACAATAAAACAACATGGTCGTAATGGAACAACACAAAGCAATGAAACAACATGGTCACAATCCAACAACAAAGAGCAATGAAACAACACAGAACAATGAAACAGCACAGACCAATCCAACATCACAGAGTAACTGAACAACACATATCAATCCAACAACAGGCAAAACTATCTAGGTTTTTTTTTCTTCATAATTTGCAATATGTAGATCAGTGGAAAAATAGCCCCAAATTTAAGCATAGAAAATGGCAATCTCAACACATGGAGGAATAAATTGCTAAGAAAAATCTAGGGTTTTTTTTTTTTTTTTTTTTCTCTAAATTGCAATTCACAAATCAGTGAAAAATAGTCACAAATCTAAGCATAGAAAATAATTATCACAGAAATGGAGGAAATAGATTGCAACAAAAATCTGAGAAAGCATTTATTTGAAGGAGATCTGAAAACCTGAAGGAAATTTAGGATTTTATGCCAAAATGTTGGATCTAAAAATTCAGCCATGGAGGAACCTTATTCTTAGTGAAATGGGATAGAGAAACTGGATGCAAACATCCATGAGGATTCCAAATGGATGGAATTTCAAAACCGCTTGAAGCCAAATTGTTAATGTGTGCGAGGAACCCAACAATGGAGGAAAGCGAGAGGGGATTGGGATACTTACAGTGATGAATTGATGGAGTGGCTTTCGTCGATGGTGGTTACAGTGCGAGGGAGGGGCGAAAACGAAGAAGACCCCCAACGATCGAAGGGAGGGAGACACATAAGTAACAAGCAGCAGCCAACGGAAAAAACAATTTGGGATGTACAATAGATCCCCAAACTATAGCATCTGAATTCTACCATCCTATTTTAAGGATTCAGATGGATGAGAGTTTGAGGTGAAAATCCTCAACGTTCTCCCAAATTATAAGGGAAAATGATGTTTAGGGCACTGAATGCGAATACTCTAACCATATCTTAAGGAGATTTTCCCCTCATTAAGCCCAACAAGCCTGTGAATGAAAGGAAATTGAGATCAAAGGCCCAACCTATGACAAATAGTCTTCAACCCGACCCACGGGAAGAGTCATCTGGACGCAACTCGCAGGAGGGATGGTACTGCAGGGGATAAGACTCGTCGATGTAAAGGCCCTTTGAGTAATGTCCAGCTCTCAAGTGCTCACCCACATAACAGGCGTAATATGCGGGGAACCCTTGATCTACTGACAGGAAACACATCAACGGACCATTAAGAAGGCAGTCTGGGAGAAGGAGGCAGGGAACCATGCCGCATTAATGGCTCTACTACCTGGATTACACGTCATATTAATGACACCACAGAGCCACACCGCCTTAAAAGACTCTGACATAGGGAACAATACAAAAGGATACATACTTCATGGGGGCAGGCACGATCAGTCCTCCCAGACTTATAGTATAAATAGCAGATCTCAGATGCGAGAATGTCTCTCTGATTCATAGACTCATTTACTTATTTACAAACTTCCAAGAATATTTACTAACTTTGACATCAGAGGTTCCCCGGCCCCAAGGCTGCCCTCTTTTAGTTGCACTATTCACCATCTTTTGCAGGCCTATTTTTAAAAATCTAAGTTGTCGAAACTTGACTCAAATGTATGCGAAATACAACGTTAACCTATATTATGATCCAGACTATAAATATGGAGCAAGTAACAAATTTACATCTCTCTAGAGTAGCTATAGCTTATTAATGTCCGACCTAACGTATTGATCAGCCTCCAGTATTTCAACCTATGTTTTTGTTTTTTCTAATCAAATCACCAATATTTCAATGTATGTTATATCATCACTCACATGTTTTGAATACAAACATGGTAATCAGTTGTTTTAAGATCTTTTGGGAATACAATTACATGAGATAGTTTCATATTATTTTATTAATATTGATAAATTATTTATTAATATTTTCACTATTATTTATAAATAGTAATGTTATATATAGTTATAGAGTATGTAAATACCATATAATAAATTTAAAAAAGAATTTAGTCTACTATTAAAAATTAATTTTTTTTCATGTGAATCCTTATTTACTCAATTTTTTTAAAAAGAATTACGTGATACTTGCACACTTTACAATTAAAAATATCATTTTTAATTTACAAATCATACGAGATACAGTCAAGATCTGAGCGTGTTTTTCCCTAGCTATAATATATATAAAAAAAACATTTAGGCTAGTTTGATTACACAAATTTATCTCCTCTCATCTCATAATTATTATAACTTTCTTAAATTTTTATATAAAATATAATAAATAATTTAATTTTTTTTAATTTTAAAATAAAAATAATATTAAAAAAAATCTCCTGAATTATATTGGTCAAAGCCGGCCGACTCAAAATCAAAAGCATGGCCCTGAATTATGAGCCAAGCTATAGATGATTAAGACCCGAAGAAAAGTAAACTCCTTGAAATTCAGGGTACTTATGCAATAAATGTTCTTTCCCGTCTGTTTCCGAGAAAATGCTTAACCAAATGTTCATACGCTTCCTGGGAGATATGAAAAAAAGAGAGAGACGTCATTTTATAACTCCCATCCATCCATCACCGATACCACGCTATCTTATCCCCTATCCCACGCTTACGAGGATGTTCTTCTTTTTCTTATTTTTATTGAAATTTAATTTTTCGAATAAATAAATTTGTTTTTATTTTCTGATTCCACCTAATCTCCTTTGCTGCGGAAGAGTCGATGTTTAGAAATATGTTCATCTCATATTATGTTGTTTCGTTTCATTTTATTTTACTTTTAAATATAGTTTAAATATAAATATTTTTAAATTAATTATTATTATTTTTTAAAATTTTAAAATAAAAATTAATTAAACTTTTTCAATTTTTAAAATAAAAATAATATTTTGACTTCAGAATATCTTTTATTTAAATTTTTTCTTCTTTTTCAAAATTCAATAAATATTTAACTCAAATTATCTTATTACTATTTACAAATTATTTTATTATAAAAAATTTATTAATATCATTTTCTCATCATTTCATATTAAATTATACAATTTATAAATAAAATATAATAAATAATTTTTAATTATCTAATATCATATTATAAAATAATAAAAAGATAATAAAAAAATAGATAATATTATTTTTTTTATTATTATTCATAAAATTTTATTTCCATCTCACGTCCTAAAAGGTTGCCACCTTAATAAATAAATAAATAAAATTAAAAAGAAAAAGAAAGAAAAGAGAAGGTTGCCTGGCTCTGCGCCAGCTTGGTTGACTTGGGTCAAGAAGACCCCCCTCTACTCGAAGGCAAATGTCTTGCGTTTTCAGCAGTCAAGTCCAGGCTTGGCTTATATCTGTTCTGTTTCCTGGTTGATTTCACAAATTAGTTCTGCAAATCTTGCACAATTTCAAGTGGAAGAGATTCTTTCATCAAAATGCTTTCCTTCAATCCTTTCTTTCTTCCCGTCGTGTTACTTCTCATGCTTGGCTCCCTCAGCCTGACCACTCATGCCGCCGACCCAGTTCCCCTCTACTACTCCTGTGAAAACAGTACCTTCTCCCAAAATAGCCTCTACAATTCCAGTCTCAAATCCCTCCTCTCTTCCCTCTCCTCCAACGTCACCCGCAACATCGAATTCTACAACACTACCTCCGGCCAGAACACCTCCGACATCCTATACGGCCTTTTCCTCTGCCGCGGCGATGTCAATTCCCAAAAGTGCCAAGCATGCGTGGCTGCCGCGACTAAAGAGCTCGCCACTAAGTGTTCCAAGGAAAAGCTTGCGGTTATTTGGTACGACGAGTGCATGATTCACTATTCCAACGAGTCTATCTTCTCCACCGTGGCCGTAAGGCCCAGGATTTCTCTGTTGAACACGCAGAACATCACGGAGCAGGACAGATTTAACCGGCTGGTGAACACGACGATGACTGACTTGGCAAGTAGGGCCTCGAACTTTCCAATCGGAGTCAAAAAATTTGGAACCAATCAAACGAAATTTTCCGAGTTTCAAAATCTGTACAACCTTGTACAATGCACGCCGGACCTCTCTAGCACCGATTGCAACCTGTGTCTCCAGACAGCTATCAACCGCCTTCCGATATGTTGTAATGGGAAGCAAGGGGGAAGGGTTCTGTTTCCAAGTTGTAATGTTAGGTACGAATTGTACCCATTTTACGAGGGTGCATCTTCGGCGCCCCCTCCGCAAGGGCCTCCATCTCCTCCTCCACCTACGGGGTCTGCATCTGGATCCAAAGGTAAAGTGGAGAACCCTTTTGGCTGCTTTTCATTCTATTATTATTATTATTATTATTATTATGTTGGGTACAGAAATCCAGGAAAACGGCAACCTAAGCAGATAGGAACACCGTGTATCGCACTATATATCTCTCTCAGCCTCGTTACACAAATCATTTCGTTTCATTTTATTATTATATATATATATTTTTAATTTAATTCAAAAATTTTAAATTTTTTTTTAAAATAATATTATAATAATATATTATTTTCAACTTTCATATATTAAAATATAAGAAAGTTAAGTACAAACGTGGAAATCATGCCTAGCTAGTTGGGTTGCAATTATGAGTTTGCAATGATGAGTGATGAACTATGTGTATGATGAGTGATGAACTATGTGTATGATGACTGATGAACTATGTGATAGTGCAAATATGTATATATATAAAGTTGAATTATTATATAAACATTCATTTATTAATTCCCTTCTGCCATGTCCACATTTAAAAATTATTTTGAGATTAATATATTAGACCTGCCAATATATGAACTGAAGAAGTCCATTAGTAATTAGGTATCGATGGGCCATGGCCACTTAGCAAGTGGACAAAGGATGGAGTAAAACTTGACTTGATGTGATAATCTTGATTATATGATTTTTATTTAATCAAAGATCTTTATTCTCAGACAAACTTCTATTCGAATTTCGATCCATTCTTTTTTTTTTTTTTAAATTACGTTTTTCGGGAGCTAAAGTGTATAGTTCATTAGTAGTTTATTTTCTTTACTAAAGCTGCTTTCCCTTTTGTGCTTGTGTTTGTTTGTGCTTAATGGTTTAAATGGTCTTTAAACCAGTACTCCAAATTACATGCTTATTCACCAAGAGTCGTAACTGCTGTTTATGCAGGAAGATCAAAAATCTCAACAACCACGATAGTCGCCATTATTGCTCCAATTGTTGTCGCCGTGCTGCTATTCATTGTGGGCTGCTGTTTCCTAATTAGGAGAGGTAGAAGCAAGTTGGATGCAGGAAAAGGAGACAATGGTAAGGAATATATAGCTATGATCAGCTTCTATGTTTTTGTGTTTGTAATTTTACATGCTTCTTTTTGAATTTCAATCTCTTACGTTTATTGTTTGCATTTGTAGCCTTAAATGATATTACCACTGTAGAATCCTTGCAATTTGATTTTTGTACAATTGAAGCTGCCACGAACAAATTCTCCGAAAACAGCAAGCTAGGTGAAGGTGGATTTGGTGTGGTGTACAAGGTATGGAATTGCTTTACATTGCTTGGTTTCTTTCTTTTCAGTAATACTATTATCACTTTGTCAGGATAATACTTCATTAAGTACAGTAAATTTAAGACTTAAAACTATGAGTGATTTGGAGTTCACATTTTTTTTTTTTATTGGAATTATATAAATTGTGCGAAGTAAACTGTTGTAAAGATTGACCGTTGAACATTTTCAGGGTACACTTTCTAATGGACAAGAAATAGCTGTGAAGAGGCTTTCAAAAAGATCTGGACAAGGTGCAGAACAATTTAAGAATGAGGTTGTATTGGTAGCTAAGCTTCAACACAGAAACTTAGCGAGGCTATTGGGATTTTGCATGGCGGGAGAAGAAAGGATACTCGTCTATGAATTTATACCCAACAAAAGCCTTGACAATTTCCTATATGGTATGCCCAACTCGTGACATGTTGATTAAATTGTAACTTCGGGAAGATATTTTTTTTTATCTATCCTAACACGAATAATTATTCTGATGAACTTGTAGATCCTGAAAGACAAAGACAGCTGGATTGGTCCAAGCGTTACAAGATAATAGACGGAATTGCTCGAGGAATTCAATATCTTCATGAAGATTCTCGACTCAAAATTATACATCGTGATCTCAAAGTCAGCAATATATTGTTAGATGCCAACATGAATCCAAAAATTTCAGATTTTGGCATGGCGAGGATTTTTGTAGTTGATCAAACTCAGGGAAACACAAGTAGGGTTGTTGGAACATAGTAAGCTCTGAACTTTTTCTTTTGTTTTTCATGATCAGAAATACAGGTAAATTCATCGTTTTTCCCAACATATATATCGCTTAAATCTAACAACATAGGTAAAAAGTGGATCATTCGTTAAAACCATAATAAATAGTATTATGTGAGTAAGGTTAAAAGAACTCTCATGGTCATTTACCACAACCGTATTTTTGGTGTTGGTTTGCAGTGGCTACATGTCTCCAGAGTATGCAATGCATGGAGAATTTTCTGTGAAGTCAGATGTTTATAGTTTTGGTGTCTTGATTCTAGAAATTATCAGTGGCAAGAAGAACAGTACTTTCTATGAATCAGATGGTGCTGAGGACCTCTTGAGCTATGTGAGTTTGATCTAATTGTAATTGTTTTCCTTTTCTTTAATATCATCTTTGCACTACATTATAACAAAAACTGATGCAGGCATGGATACATTGGAGGGATGGTACGCCCATGGAATTGTTGGATCCGGTTTTGGGAGATTCTTATTCAAGAGACGAAGTCATGAGATGTATCCATATTGGGTTATTATGTGTTCAGGAAGATCCGGCGGACAGACCCTCCATGGCGTCAATAGTTCTCACACTCAGTAGCCACTCCGTTACACTGCAAGCACCTCAGCAGCCTGCATTTTTCCTTCGCAGTAAAACAGACATGCCAACAAAGGTTCTGGAATCAGGTCAATCCACGAGCGCATCAATACCATTGTCAGTCAATGAAGCATCCATTACTGAACTACACCCTCGATAGTTATATATATACATATCCGAATTGAAGGATCTTTTACTTGCGGAATAGGAACTGAAGAAAATTATGTTCAATGGTTCCAAGTGCTGTAGTAGGTCGAACATTATCACGAGTTCAAACGTCTCTTCTGTATGTTTGGGACTTTGGGCTTAATTAGTCATCATGCATGGCGTTGAGCATGAATAAGTGGGGGCTGGGCTTCTGTCATGCATGCATACCAGCTTAATATTGTGTACTTTAATTAAAAATTGATATGGTCGAACCTTGATAATTTTGATTGCAAATATAATTTGGCTACCAAGTGTGCAAATGAATGTTGAAGAATTGAGTGATCGATTGCAACTTCAATGAGTATGAGTTCATCCGAAGGAAATCAAAACTTAAAATTCAATTAGTCATTTATATAAAAAATTATATAAATTTCATATTTATTAATTTTTAGAAAGAATTACGATATTGATATATTTTTCTATTATAAATATTATTATTTTTTTATATAATATTAAATAAATGATTAATATTAAAATTTATTTTACTTATGTATCTTTATCTCATTTTAACAACCTCAAGTTGTTGTTGTCTAGAAGGTGTTAATTTCTTATGGCAGATTTTTCAGCACCCCAAAACAGAAAAGTCAAGTCGTCTTAAGCCATCGCACGCGCCAAGATGCCCCTCGTGCCAGGTTGGTCACCAGAGTTGTTTTGTATGGTAAAATAAAATAAAATATTTTAAATAAGATGAATAAAATATTATTTTTTAATATTATTATTATTTTATAATTTTAAAAAATTAAATTATTTATTATATTTTATATAAAAATTAAAAAAAATTATTATCTTCTTATCCGTGGACCTCACTTGTGGTATGAGTTTCAGTGAACCAGAAACAAAATGAGAGAAAATCATTGGTAAAGTGAACCTGCCTGTGCCTGCAAAGGGCAAACTTTAATTTGGGACTTGGGAGTAACAGTACTGTGAGAAAACCATCGCCAAGAAAAATGGCTTCTTTCAAGTTTTCGTTATGCCTTGTGTGTCTAATCTCCATCATAGTAACCTTGTTCAGCCTCACCATTGAAGCAGCTCCTACCTTCGCATCTCACTACTGCCCAAATGAAACCCTTTTCACTCCCAACAGCGCCTACCAAGACAACCTCGACTTCCTCCTCTCCGCTCTTTCTTCTAACTCCACCCTTCCCGAGGGATTCTACAGAGTGAATACCGGAAAGAACCCTCCCGACGTGATCATCGGCCGGTTTCTTTGCCGTGGTGATCTGACCCCGGACCTCTGTCAAAAGTGCATCTCTACTGCAATGGAAGATGTACGGAAACGCTGTCCGTTTGACAAAGTGGCCCTTATCTGGTACGATGAGTGCACGCTACAGTACTCCAACGAGTCCGTCCTGAACGACATGGTACCATTTGTTAATATGGCCAGCAGTAACCAGAGCGTCGTAGAGCAGGACCGCTTCAACAGTTTGTTGTCCAGCACAATGAAGTCGTTGGCGGCACGAGCGGCCAATTCTCAGTCGGACAAGAAGTTTGCGACGGAGGAAGTTAAATTTACGAGCTCACAGACTCTGTACGCCCTGGCGCAGTGCGCGCCCGAGCTGTCTGTCGAATCGTGCACGACATGCTTGGAAAGCGCCATCGGCTCTATTCCTCAGTGCTGCGCTGGAGTACAGGGCGGAAAGGTTCTGCTTCCGAGCTCTAACATCAGATATGAATTGTACCCATTTTACAATCATACTGCTGGACTTCCTGTTCCAGGTAAGGCATACAAATTCTACTTGAAAAAGAAATTAATTTCTCCTACAAATCTAAGTCTGGGCGTATACCTGATTTCAAATAGAATTTTTCTAGAAAAAATTCACCAACCTCACTGGCAACATTAAGCTCTGTGATTTCACCTGCGGTTTTCGATCAAGGTTTCTTGAGAAAAATGAAAATAATAATAATAATAATAAGCACCTCATTATCTTTCATTTTTTTCGCAGGAAAGAGAAAGTCAACGTCATCTTCAACTATCATCGCCATTACTGTCCCACTTGCTGGCTCTATGATACTTTTCTTAGTAGGCTTGTACTTTCTGCGTAGAAGAACAAGGGAGAAATACAATAATTTACCGGGAGAAAAAGGTAAACAATAAAAAGTTTAATTGTCATCATCATCTGTTATTAATCTTTGAACTTCTTGCCTCTGCCAACCATTTTGCTATGGTAATTTTTTCTTTCCCACCGTTTGGTTGTGTAGTTGCCATGGAAATTATATCTGCAGAGTCGTTGCAATTTGACTTGGCTACAATTGAAGCTGCGACAAACAATTTCTCTGACGATAACAAGATTGGTAAAGGTGGATTTGGTTCGGTTTACAAGGTACGGATTATATTATTATAAAAACAATTCATATACATATACACACGAGAATGGAATGTTCTAACCTTGTTCCAACTATATTCTTAGGGTATTCTTTACAACGGACAAGAAATAGCAGTCAAGAGGCTATCCAGAAGTTCCGGCCAGGGTGCAATAGAATTTAAGAACGAGGTTGTGATAGTTGCCAAACTTCAACATAGAAATCTAGTGAGGCTCTTAGGATTTTGCTTGGAAGGGGAAGAAAAAATACTCATTTACGAATATGTGCCCAACAGAAGCCTTGATTACTTTTTATTCGGTTGGCCATCTGAACTCATGCCTAGTTCTTTGATTTATTATTTATTGTTCCCAGTAGATTGCATGATAAGCATTTCCCTTTAAATAACATGACATCTCCAAAGGCAGTACCAATGATTCGAACCACTTGTCATTAACTTTTCACAAGCGGAATCACTGCTTATAAGACGCTGAAAATTTTAACAAGTAATGAAAGTAAAGTTAATATATCTTTCCATATGAGTCAAACTCTGTCATCATCTCTATGATAATTACTTATTTCTAATATTTGATTTTGCCAAAATTATAGACTCTGAAAGGCAACGGCAATTGGATTGGTCAAGCCGTTACAAAATTATTGGAGGGATTGCCAGAGGGCTTCTTTATCTTCATGAAGATTCTCGACTTAGAATTATACATCGTGATCTCAAAGCTAGCAATGTTTTATTAGACGCGGATATGAATGCAAAAATTTCAGATTTTGGCATGGCAAGGATATTTGTAGTTGATCAAACTCAAGCAAATACAAATAGAATTGTTGGGACATAGTAAGTATTCAATCACAATATCTGTCTTTGCATAATCTGAATTGTCAAGTTTATTTATTGTCTTATAGAATGTGGAAATTGTTGAGAAGGAAAATATAGGCTTTGCTTGTTTCAGAGTTCTGTTTGAATTCATATTAAAGGTGATAAATTGATCCATGAGCTTCCTCCGATTGCCAATCTATTTTCTGGCGAGGGCTGTAAGAAACCTTTTGTGCATTTCGTTTTTTAAGCTGATTATTGGCCTTAAATATCATGACATATTTTAACAGATTTACTTATATGATCGGATTTCCAAATTTTACTTGTTATATTTCCTTAGTATAGGCATATTAACTTCAGCATTGGTTTGTAGTGGTTATATGTCTCCAGAGTACGCGATGCATGGAAGATTCTCGGTGAAATCTGATGTGTTTAGCTTTGGGGTCCTACTTCTTGAGATTATAAGTGGAAAGATGAACAACTGTTTCTTTCAATCAGAACACAATGAGGACCTCTTAGGCTACGTGAGTATGGATGAGGCTCATGTTTCAATATTGTGTTAATTTGTGAATACTTGTATGGCTAATCCTCTTCAAGTGCTGAAGAAAAAAACATAAATGGGGTGAATATAATACTGCAGGTTTGGAAACAATGGAAGGATGGAAGACCCTTGGAATTGTTGGATCCAACTATTAGGGGTTCTTTTGCGAAAAATGAAGTAATTAGATGCATTCATATTGGATTATTGTGTGTTCAGGAAGATCCAGCCAACCGACCTACAATGGCAGCAATAGTTCTCATGCTCGACAGTCACTCTGTTAGCCTCCAATTACCTCAGCAGCCGGCGTTTCTGCTCCGGAGTAGGGCAAGGAAGAACATGCCGTCAGATGTGGTGGAGCTTGATAGTTTTACAAAGCAGTCAGTGCCATGGTCTGTTGATGAAGCATCAATCACTCAACTAAACCCTCGTTAGTGCTAGGAAGCGAGGCGCTGTCAAACATGGATTTTGTTTTTGTTTGAGGAATGTAAAGTTAGGGCAGTATTTCCGATCCCCAGAGTCCTTTTACTTTGGAGAGATGCACAAACATGGATTTTGTGGTCATAGCATTTGCGAGTGCTCATTGGGCTATGTTATATCAGAATACAAATGGGAGTTTAGAGACTGGTATGAATGAGGAAGTAAACTCTTGAAAGAGAGACAAGACCAGGATTTGGGAATAACTATTTATTTTTCTCATATATAAAAAGTGGTTTTACATATTGGGTCGAGGCATGTGAAAAATAATAATTAGATCTTCACTCAAAACATTGACTTTTGGTACTAAATGTTGTTACTAATTGATAACCATGAAACAAGATGTTCAATAGAGATTGTGTGTGTGATTGCATGATTATATTGAAGAAAAATGATAAACATTACTCTATATGGTAGTTTAATGTGATATTTATCTCTTTCTGTATTAAAAAACCATTCAATTTATTTAATTAAAAAATAGGAGAAGATCTCAACTGATGGAATTGAAGAATTTACAGAAAATAAATGCTTTTTTCACCGATTCGCCAGAGCAATTGTACGGTATTATAATGTTCCTTAATTTATCAATTAGATTAGTATGCCACCCACGATTTATTGATTCATACCTTGAATTTGATATGGATTGACCATTCAATTTCTTCCTTATTTGAATAATCAATGGTTGGTTCCACTTTTTTCTTCCCTGTAGTTGGAAAACCCCCATCACATTAATCTAGCGGTTCACAGATCATCCTTTTATTATTTTTCAACACCGTGCTAAATGGTTAAAAAATATTCATTTTTATTTATTTATTTATTTTCATTTGATTCCACGTTAAAATGATGAAAATAATATTTAAAAAGTCAATAATATTTTTTTTATTTAAATTTTCTTTTCAAGTCTAGTCTTGAATTATTATTATTATTTTTTTTATTTTGGCATGAAAAGTGAAACTTAAAGAAAGTTACAAAAATAGGCGGCGTGTTCTTTCCAACTTCCATCCCCATCAGCTTCGCGGCAATTGTTATATTTTTCTGACAGAACCTTCACGGCATGGGTCATCGTTAATTCAGAGCTTCCTTCGCTTTCAGCCTTTGTAGACTTATAGTCCAGTATTACCAATTAATAATGGAAAGCAAAAAAGGCTGAAAGAAAAAGATTGTGGACCGGCACGCGCACAAATCGGTCGAAGTTGCTTTTGTTGACCCGCGCGTCAAGAGTCTCCAACTGCATTATTCAATCACCCACAGAGTACCAACCACAGAGATCCAACATCAAAACAAGTGCGAAATCCAAGAATCATTGAGAGTAGAGCACCACCAAAATGCTTTCTTGGGAATATCCCCTCATCTTTTTGTTTCTCCTCGCGATTGCCTCACTTAGCCTTACCAGTGAAAGCGCAGCCACTTATGGTCAACACTCCTGCTCAAACTCAACCTTCTTCACCGCTAACGACACCTTCGACTCCAACCTCAATTCCGTCCTCTCCTCTCTTTCCTCGAACGCCACAAGGGCCAGTACCGGGTTTTACAATGCCTCGGCCGGTGAGGACACTCCTGACGTGGTTTTCGGGCTCTCTCTCTGCCGGGGCGACGTCAGCACCGCCGTCTGTCAAGACTGCGTTGCCACCGCGACCAAAGAGATACTACGGCGCTGCCCCTTGGACAAAGTTTCTATAATATGGTACGACGAGTGCTTGTTACGTTACTCCAACGAATACATCTTCGCTACCTTGGACGAAGACCCCGGGGTATACCTGATCAACACTGGATTTATCCAAGAGGCGGACAGGGAACGCTTTAGCCAGTTGTTGTCGGGCAGCACAATCAATTCGTTGGCGACACGGGCCTCGAACTCTCAGTCGGGAAAGAAGTTTGCGACGAAGGAAGAGAAGTTCAACAGTTTTCAGACTCTGTACAACCTGGTGCAGTGCACACCGGATCTGACTGCGCCCGATTGCTATAGATGTTTACAAAGAGCCATTCTTCCAATATGCTGCGGTGGAAATCAAGGTGGAAGGGCTCTGCTACCGAGTTGTACCCTCAGATATGAATTGTATCCATTTTACAACATCACGGCGGCTGCTTCGCCTACACTTCCTCCTCTTGCCCCAGGTACTTCCGTCGTCAAATAGCATCGTTAATATGTTGTAAAACATTGGTTGCTTTCCCAGATATGTGCTTTTCTAACATTTTTTTTTTAATCTTTTTTAAGGAAACGCTAAATATTACATTGAAAATCGTTAACCGAGGTGACATCTTTGTTAGCGATTAAAACCAAAAGAAGAATTAAATTGAAATAAACGTTAGAGATAAGACGTGGTCGACTGTTGAGAATTACAGAGACTAGACAATCCTGGAGATCCACAATCACGCGGATCTGTATGACCCAAAGTCGACGATGGGTCTCGCGGTGGATATCATTCGCTCATATTTATTATTATTTTTTTAAAATAATTCTATTTATCATATCCACACACTACACATCTTATTTATTTATTTTTTTTATAATAAAAATATAGTATATAGATGATAAATAAAATAATTCAATTAGTTTAACAAAAATAAAATAAAATAAAAATAATAAAATAGAATTTTAAAATATATAAAATATATGATGTGGGATAAAGAGTAGCATTTCTCTATTTTTTATACGATGTCTTGTCGCTTTATAAAATGAATGGAATAAGAATTTTAGAAAAGAAAAGGAAAAACAATTAATTTTATTGAATGATGTCAAGTTTAGTTGTCAAATGTGAGCCAGAAGCATTTTCATAGATGCAATAGCAAGTACTGGACATGTATTTTAGTTATCAAATACACGGAAAATGCACGGGATGTGCGTAAAACAATTGCACATCCTGCCCGTTCCTGGTGTATTTCTCCCCGTGTACATGTCATTTCCCAGATCGAAATCACATCAAATTGTTTCTAAAGACTCAGGAGATCTGGTTCTTCCACCCCACTGTTTTTGTGGCTTTTATATATAACTACATATATTTTGCGTTTGAACAGAGATCACATTGCAGGCTCTCAGCCAAAAAGAAAACAGAATGCAGGCAGTGTGCCACTTTCTCTGATGTATTAGAAGTGTACTAGACCTTTTTCCACTAACCTCATATGTTATGGTACCGGCCTGTAGCTTTTATGGTTGGGCGGCGTAATATGTCTTCTATATCAATATACTTTGATGTTACTTATGTTGTAAAGGAGTAGTTTTCACCCTGAACTATCTCAGTCTGTAAGACTGTAACATGTCACTGACGCATGCTGTTGTTCGCAGGAGGAAGCAAAATGTCGTCTCTCACAATTCTTGCAATTGTCATCCCAATTGCTGTTGCCGTGGTTCTTTTCTTCGTGGGCTTTTGCTTCTTTCGGAGGAGAGCCATGAAGAAATACAAAACGGTGTCCAAAGAAAACGGTGAAGAATAAATAGTTCTCAATCATGGAATCTATTTAAGCTGTCTCTGTTGTCTAAACAACGTTGGACTGAAATTGGTCAGTTTAAAATTGTTGTATTTACTGTTTGATTGTGTAGTGGGAAATGAAATTCAAACCATAGAGTCCTTGCAATTTGACTGGGATACTATTGAAGCTGCCACAAACAAGTTCGCAGATGATAACAAGATAGGTGAAGGGGGATTTGGTGTGGTTTACAAGGTACATGTTTAATTGATAAAAGTTCAGTTAGATTTATATGACCTCAGTAATAAAACTGTTTATACCTTGGTTCAAATATATTTTCAGGGTACCCTCTTTAATGGGCAACATATTGCTGTGAAGAGACTATCTAAAAGCTCTGGGCAGGGTGCCGTCGAGTTTAAGAATGAGATTTTAGTGGTAGCCAAGCTTCAACATAGAAATCTGGTTAAACTATTGGGATTTTGCTTTGAAGGAGAAGAGAAGTTACTCGTTTATGAATATGTGACCAACAAAAGCCTGGATTACTTTCTATTCGGTTTGTCCCATCTGAACTTAATGTCTAGTTCTTTTTTCCCCCTTAAAAGGGCTACCTCTGGTTTTATGTCCAAGAGAATGCATGATTAGCCCTTAAATAATAGATTATATTGATCTATCACAAATCTTTCAATACTTTGTCTTGAACTTCCAAGAATTGAATCCTTTTAAAGAAACTGAAATTCTTAGAAATAAATGAGAATGTTTTTTTAAGCTGAGCCAAATCATATTTTTGACTTGTTCAAATGCCATGCCTTTCAACCTTGAATATTTAATCTTGACAAACTTGCAGACCCTGCAAAGCAAGGACAATTGGACTGGTCAAGACGGTACAAGATTATTGAAGGAATTGCTCGAGGAACTCTTTACCTTCATGAAGATTCTCGGCTAAGAATTATTCATCGTGATCTCAAAGCTAGCAATATTCTGTTAGACGATGATATGAATGCAAAGATTTCAGACTTTGGCATGGCAAAAATATTCGTAGTGGATCAAACTCAAGGAAATACAAGTAAAATTGTTGGAACATTGTAAGTTTTTAGTCGCCATATCTGTTTTGCATGATCTAAATCAACGGTCATTTTAGTGGCATTCCTCATGTTAGCAAATGCTGGAAAGTGGAATACATGGTTACTTCAGCATGCCTACTCATGGTCTGATTAGTGTATTTCGTGATGCTCTATGTGCAGAACATTATCCCCTGAAACTGATTAGCTTGGAAAATAGTCCCCATATCTTCTTTTGCATGATCTAAATCAAAAGAATAATTTTATTATCATTTTGATGTTAGCATGTCAGGAAACGTATCAAATGTTAGAATGTAAAATAGGTGGTTACTACAACACTGCCAATCCATGTTCTGAGTGCAATTCGTGATGCTATGTGCAAAACAATATCCCTTGAGATTGCTTGGCTTGGAGCACTCAAAATCGCATGAATATATTACCATGATCAATTTTCAATTAAAAAATATTTATCTTTTTGCTTAAATTGTTCTCTTCATACTCCCTTTGTAGTGGTTATATGTCTCCAGAGTATGCTATGCATGGACGATATTCTGTAAAGTCGGACGTGTTTAGCTTTGGAGTCTTAGTTCTAGAGATCATAAGTGGCCAGAAGAACCGCTGTTCCTATCAATCAGATCATGCCGAGGACCTCTTGAGTTATGTGAGTATGCAAAATATATCATAAGCATGTGTTGTATTATTGGCGCAGGGGGCCATGAACGATGGAAAACAAAATAAAATTTTCATGAATTACTGCAGGCTTGGAATCAATGGAGGAGTGGGACACCCTTGGAGTTGTTGGATCCGGCTCTGAGACATTCTTATTCAAGAAATGAAGTTATTAGGTGCATCCATATTGGGTTATTGTGCGTTCAAGAAGCTCCAGCAAGCCGACCTACAATGGCAACAATAGATCTTATGCTTAACAGTTACTCTGTTTCGCTACCATTACCACAGCAGCCAGCACTTTTGCATCGAAGTAGAGCAAAGCTGGACAAGCCAACAAACGAGCTGGGCTCAGATCAATCTTCTTCCAGTCAAGTAATTTTAGGGTCTGTTAATGAAGTATCGCTTACTGAAATATACCCTCGATAATGTGATTAGACGAGGTGTTCTCCAGAACCTGTTGATGATGTTAGTAGTTGGTGGAACCTGTACTCTAATTTGCAAACACAAGGAACTCAAAGAGGGTTTGGACCGTAATATACCGTCCGTGGACAAATCATTTCCACATGTAAGACAGGTAAAGTAAGAGAACCTAAAGATTTGCTTGAATAGGAAAATTGGCAAGAAAACAAATCTTGTCTTGTCGTACGATATTTGTCATTAGCGGATGAGATAGAAGCACAAGCACTATATTAAACTGACATATCCAGAGTCTATTCTTCACCTTCACCTTCACCTTCACTAGATGACATCGAGTACGTACAATAATCGTTTGGGGCGTACAGATCTGTCAAGCTTTGGGGACGCCTCTTCCTAAATTTACTTTCAAGAGATTTGCTAATTCGTATAATTTATAAATGAAGACCCATTCCTTCTATTAACCTGCAAGAAGTTCATCCGAGTGCAGCAACTGTTATGATTGGCAAGTGGGACGTAAACGAGAAGCTAATAAAGCTGGCTCATGATTTAGCTAAGAATGCCTTGAATTGTTCTGACGATATTATTGACATTGAGGAAGAACCTGAATGCATTCAGCCTGTTATAATGGCTGATCAGTTTTGATAAATGAAAGTTTGACATCTTTATACATATATAAAAGAAATAAAAAACTCTTAATCATACAGGACTCGGGAGACATTAGACCGGAAGGAAGAGCAACACAGAGACAGCAACCGGAGCAACAACAGCAACTACTTTTACTGTTAAGCTTTCGTATTTACCTACAAAAACAAAGTCATGGATCAAACTCATAAAAAATGAGATATGTTGAATGGTGAATTCAGGATGAGGAATCTCATTCTGAAAAATGAGATAATGTGATTTGGTCCACCAACCAAGTCATATCGAAAAGAAAAGGCAACTCACGAACTAAATAATTAAGCATCCAACCACATCAATTTTTATTTTTATTTATTGGATCTCAAATAGAGGTTGTCGTCGTACAAATAACTGATCAATTCATTAGAGTTACAGTATACAAATTTGAAAAATGATTTAACTTACAATTATTTTACCATTAATCTATAAGAACTAAACAATAATTTTGTAAAATTGCAATTCATTTTCAATGAAATGGCATGCCTGGCTTTGTTGATTTCAAAAGAATACTGAGTACGATTATATGCAGGTCTAGGGTGCGTAAGTCCCACGCAGACTGAATTTTTTTTTTTTTTTACACAAACATTTTTTTAAAACAAGTAATACTAAAGTGGTGCACTATTCATGGTGAGTGAAGTGGGTAAAAATAATAGGCCCAACCCATTAAACGACTACCATGATGAGGCCAGTGGGAAAGGATAAGGAAGGGACAAAGAAAAATAAATGTTAGAAGAGAAGAGAAAAGAGATAAAAATGAGAAATGAGAAAAAGCAAATCAGACAAGCTAAGACGAGTGGGATAAAGCAGACTTCCTCACCTACCACTGACAAGGGCCAAAATAAAAGGGATTTGAGAGAAGACTCCAGGGGACGATTATGAGAAGACAAAGCATCGCCTTCAACTTGAGAACGAGAGCTCTAGGATATTATTTTATCTAGAATAGAGATCTTCGAACCAAAGTTTTAAATACCGTTTCAGTTAAGGCACTGAAATGAAATATTTCAATACTTGTACCGTTTCGGGATAGTCTACATATAATTATATATGTATAAATAATATTTCAAAATAACATCAATACAAGCCTTAAAAAATTAAAATACATAAAAACTTAATAATACTTCTAAGTTCTCAATCCAACAATTTTAAAAAATAATTACTCATTTTTATCACGAAAAGGGAAATAGGAATTTGATTTTCAATCCACGAGAAAATGAGATTAAAAGAAGTTAAGAAAATAGTATTTAGATGTGAGAATTAGAGTGAAAATTATGAAAAAGTCTGAATTTTTACATTTATTAAAACAAATTCAGCCGGTAAACCGAAACAGGCTGATATTGACTGAAATGCACTAGTATTGCCGGTATTTGATCCAGTACAAAATACATACATTTCTTGTACTGGTCACTACTGCGGTACGGTAATACCGATTGTACCGGTCGGTACGGTATGAAATTTAAAACATTGCTCTGAACTCTATTGTATATAGAGAAATGAGAGATCTTGAAGGACTGTAAATAATCATATTATAGTGATTTGCCTTCCAAACAACTAGTGAAAGCAAGCCTTTTGTCGAACCACTTAAATTGTTTTAATCTCTATTTACTTTTTCTATATATATTTTATATTCACTACTATGCATGTACGTACGAGCATTGTACCACCGCTTCAGACCGCCATCGTGAGTTTCGGACCACTTCATCTAGTCCTTGGACCACCTCAATGAGTCGGGAATGACTATTTCTTCTGTTCCATCCCATTGTGTGATTTTTGGCATTAACTATGAGTTTCTCTTTTTTAAAAAAGAGCAACTCCATGAGATTTACGCATTTTAAAATTGTACAAAATTATTTTCTCCATGAAAAATGAATTTCTTTTCGCAAATGACAGAAATTGCATACCTTATACATATACATATTATTTTTCTATTTTTTGTAGCAACTATGTATTTTGATTTCTAAGTTTTTGGACATTTTATAAAAATAAAGGTCATGTTTGGTAAGGAATTTTTTCAAGAATTTTTAAAATCAACCAAAAGTTTCATTTATATATTTATCCTTCTAGTTACAACTGTGAATGATTATAAATTAATTGTGAATGATTGAAATATATAATTAGTGTAATGATTAAATGTAAATTTGAAATATTGAAATAGAATTCTATATACCTTATCCACCTGCCTAGCCTATATATACGTGTGTGAGAGATATATAATTGGGTAATGATTAAATCTAGAGTTGAAATATTGAAATAGAATTCTATATACCTTGTCCACCTGGGCTAGCCTCTGTGTGTGGAGTTCTCCCAAAACGTCGTCGTTGCCTATTAGGTTTTAATTTAAAAACCTCCCCCGGCCACTCCCTCTCTTTCCTCTCTGTCGCCATGGCCAATTACAGTCTCCGGCCCCTTTCCCTCTGACTGTCGCCACGGAGCCATTGGGTGAACAGACCTTGGGCCAATCTGCCTTCCATCAAGTAGACGAGGGCGCCTACTCCCGTGGGACAAGTCGGTGTCCAGACTCCAGAGGCCAAACTCCCACTAGATTGATTGTAAAGTATTTTATGATCATTATTCAAAACGATAACATATATATAATTAATTTTTCTATAAAATAAGATTATATATTAAAAATATTTAATATTTTGAGATATTAAATAGTCAAATATTAATATTAATGTCATGTACCAATTAGGGGTGCTACTCGGGGTATTAATGTTGTATAGGAATATTAATTTTCGTTTGATTGGTTCCAAATTTTCCGACACCGATTGGAAACTTTGAGGCTAGACTTGCCAAGTCCAAAACCATTACGCAGGGTGTAAACGATCCGGTAAGTCGGAGTCGGACTCTAAAGGCCAAACACTGATTTTAAATTTTGTATCGTATTGATCGGTACTTATCGTATTGGGATAGTGACCAATACAAAAAATATATATGTTTCGTATCGGTTAAATATCGATTGTATCGGTGTATTTCAATTAATACTGGCCAGTTTTAAGTGTATCGGCCAATTTTTTTTTATATAATTAATGTAAAAATTATGATTTTTTTTTCATAATTTTCACTCCAATTCTTATATTTAAAGACTATTTTCTTAATTTTTTTTAATCTCATTTTTTTGATAACTAGATCAAATCCTTACTTTCCTTTTCGTGATGAAGATGAGTAATTATTTTTTTAAATAATTGGATTGAGAACTTAGAAGTATTATTGAGTTTTATAAATATGTATTTTAACTTTTTAAAATTTATATTGATATTATTTTAAAATATAATTTATACATATATAATTAATTTCTTATATATAAACTATCTCGAAATGGTATTGATATCAAAATATTTCTTTCCAATGTATTAACCGAAGTAACCACCGAAACAATATTCAAAACGTTGAGAAAACAAATGATATAAAGATTTCTAAAGTATGCAGCGAATTGTTGATATGGTGTAAAAGAATTGAAAAATCAATTGAGCCGATTGAATCGGACCAAACATGTGGTCCGATTTGTAACGGATCCAGTTTGGTATTGGGTTTCAAGAATCGAATCGGTCTTAAATTGGTTTGGTGTCAATTTTTATATTTTGAAAATTAGTTTAAATTGAATCGGACCGATATATATATATATATATAATTTTTTATATTATATTATATATTAAGGCCTGATTAATTACATAGTGAATTAAAATGAGATGAGTTAGAAATTATTTTAGTTAAAATGTTTTATGGGATTTTTGAAAATGAAAGAGAAAAAATTGAATAAAAATATTATAAAGTTAAAATATTATTAGAATATAATTTTTTTTATTATTTTTTTTTGTATTTGAAAAAATTGAATATTTTTTGTGTTTTGCTTTAAAATTTGAAAAAATTATAATAATTAAATAATGATTAAATGAAAAAGTTAAATATTTAAAATTAAAAAATGTTTATTTTTATGGTATTTTAAAATATGGGATAATTAGATAAAATGGAAACATGTCTCAATCTAAATCGGGCCTACACTTCTAATTGATAGAACATGAAATTTTAAAGTCTATTAATCTTATAACATAAAATTATTATAACATTTTATATTAGTTAGACACTAATTATATTATTTTAATTATATTATTTAAGTCTATTAATTTTACTAATAATTTAAACACTATTTATACGATTTTAATCTTATTATTGAAGTCTATTAATCTTACTAATAAGTTAGACATTACTTATATTATATTAATATAATTATACAGTAATAAATTAGTAATTAGTAATTATTAATAATAAATACTAAATTATAATAATTAAGTATAATATTGAAAAAATTATAATTCTAAAGTTATATAGGACGCGTATGGAAACGATAAATCGAAAAAATCGGAATGGGGCTGACCGAAATTGAAAAAATAAAAAATTTTATTTTCGACAATGAATAAATCCGTATGGATCCTTAAATTTCCACAACTAATAGGTTCTAGAATTTGTAAAAAAATAGACCGATTATACCCAATAATAATAATAATAATCGGAGAATGAAAAGCAGGCAAAAGGTTCTCCACTTTACCTGTTGATCCAGATGCAGACCCCGTAGGTGGAGGCGGATATGGAAGCCCTTGCGTAGGTGGGTGCGCCGGAGATGAACCGTATAATGGGTACAATTCGTACCTAACATTACAACTTGGAAACAGAACCCTTCCCCCTTGCTTCCCATCACAACATATCGGAAGACAGTTGATAGCTGTCTGGAGACACCGGTTGTAATCGGCGCTAGACAGGTCCGGCGTGCATTGTACAAGGTTGTACAGATTTTGAAACTCGGAAAATCTCGTGTCATTGGTTCTAAATTTCTTTACAGGGAAGTTCGAGGCCCTGCTTGCCAAGTCAGTCATCGTCGTGTTCACCAGCAGGTTAAATCGGTCCTGCTCCGTGATGTTCTGCGTGTTCAACATAGAAATCCTGGGCATTACGGCCACGGTGGAGAAGATAGACTCGTTGGAGTAGTGAATCATGCACTCGTCGTACCAAATGATAGCAGCCCTTTCCCTGGAACACTTACTGACAAGCTCCTTGGCCTCGGCGGCCACGCATGGTCGGCACGTTTCTGAATTGACGTCACCACGGCAGTTGTAGAGGGTGTGGATGGGGTCGGAGGTCTTGTTAATGGAAATTTGAATTTTGCTGGAAGCGTTGGAGAAAGGGGGATGGATAGAGGAGTCGACACTGTAGAATTGGCTGTTGTAGGCGGCGTAGGAGGATAGAGGAGAGAGGAGGGAGTTGAGACCGGATAGGTAGTTGCTACTGGGGCTGAAAGTAGTGTTTTCACAGAAATGGTAGGGGAGAAATGGGTCGGCTGCATGAGCGGTCAGGCTGAGGAAGCCAAGCACTCAAGCAGGAGAAGTAACACGACGGGAACAGAGAAAGGATTGAAGGGAGGCATTTTGATGAATGGAGTCTCTTCCACTTCGAAATTGTGCAAGAATTGAAGTACTAGGTGTGTGTAATTAAGTAGGAAACAGATGGATATAAACACGGACGACTCATTTCTTGTGGAAACTACATTTTCTCCGTGGACAGTCGAGCCACAGTTTCTGGCGGACACCGCTCACAGACCAAAAGGAATTATTTTATTCCCAAAAACTTCTTCCAACTGCAAGAAATATTATTATAATTGCGAAAACAACTTGAACTGAACTGATGCATGGTCATGTTATGAAATTTAGCATGGTTAGTATAATTGCAAAATTAATATATGGTTAGTATAATAAATCAATATTTTATTATTATTTTGATTAATAGATGAATAATTTAATGTAAAGTTATATTTTGAATGATAAAAAAAAAATTAAAACATATAATTTTAACTAAAATTTACCTTTTCCTTTGTAGTTGTTGAAGACGCATGGCATTTGCCCTGAGGAAGAAGGGTCTGCTTAGCCCATGTCAACCCGTTTTGTGATTTGATCTCTACGTAACAGATTAAGGCTGCGTTTGGATAGTGAGAATAACTGAGAAGTATTGAAAATATTTGTGAATAGTTATGAGTAAAAATTGGAGTGAATTTGTGAATCTCATTAAGAGTATTTTGAGTTGTTTGCATGTGCGTATTTTGAGTTGTTTGCATGTGTAAAATATGTTGAGTTGTTGACTTTTGGATAGGTAGTTGAAAAAGGTATGAGTCCCATAAATATTATAATAATTTTATTTTTAGTAATAAATATTATAGTGATTTTATTTTTTATTTATATATTATAGTGATTTTATTTTTTTATTTATATTTAACAGGGATAAATATTATAGTAATTTTATTTTTATTTATATATAATATAAATAAATATTGTAGTGAAATTATTTTTTATTTATATATAATAGTAGTGATAAATATTATAGTGATTTTATTTTTTTATTTATATATAATAGTAATAAATATTATAGAATGTTTGTGAATAGTAATGAGTAGAGATTGAAATGGGTTTGTGGGTCCCATTGAGAGTATTTTAAGTTATTTGGCATGTGAAATATTTTCATAAGTACGAGAATACTTAAAAAGTGTTGAGAACATTTTGCTACCCAAACGTAGTCTTAAGTGGACTATTCAAAAAATAAAATAAGAATATACTTATTTATTCGAAAAATAAATGTCAATAAATAATTAAAAAAAAAGTCATGCTACCGGTACCGATCACAGGTACCGATTGTTAACCGATAATAGTAATTTGTTTTTATTATTTTTCTTTTACAAATTCTTTTCAAATATTTAAAAAATTAAAAAAATACATATAAATTCACTAATAATTAGTTTCTTAATTGTTAAGAGAAAAATTAAAAAAAATCACTGGTCAAACCATCTGTTTATTTAGCATTCATCAAGAAAAAAAGAAGATCGTTGTAGGTCCTGTGTAGCAATAAGGATGTAAAAAAAAATTAAAAAATCGGTTGAATCAGACCGGATCGGAATGGACCTTTGTAAGCGGTCTGGTGCGATACTTGTTCTTAACAATCAAAACCGGTAAAAAATTGGTGCGATATTGGTTTTTATATTTTGAAAACCAGTTTAAACCGAACCAGATCAATATATATATATTTATAACTTTTTATATTATATTATATGCTAAACTGAAAATTAATATAAAATAAAATTCTAATTTTATTATTCAAGTCTATTAATCTTATAAAATAAAATTAATATAATATGTGATATAACATAGAATTAATCTTATAGTTTTTAATATAACATTATATAACATATAAAGTTTAATTTTATAATATAATTAATATAACATAAAATTTTAATATTAGACATAAACTTTAATATTAAGTTATTAATATAAACTTACTTTTGATATATATCTATATATATAGCAAGGATAAATACATTTTTGGCATAATAAATTATAATATATATTTTTTTGTAAATACATTTTTACATATTTAATCATATATATTTTTATAAAAAAAGTCTAGAACCTATATAGATTATAGCTAGATTTAATATTATACTAGTATGCGTTAATTATAATAAAATAATGTACTTATACTATAATATAAATAGACTATTAGTTTAGTATATGTAAATATCATATTATTACTGATATAGATAATTCATAAAATTGAAAAAACCAGACCGAAACCTAAAGTTCCGGTTTTGGTAGTGAATCGGTCATAAGTTAAACTTCACATTGAATTAATTATCATATTCTCTATCATAATAAAATAATAATATTTTTTAAAATTTTGTATCTACTTTTTTAATGCATTATTAATTTTTTAAAATTATTTTCATTTTCATAATTTAAATATATATATATATATATATATATATATATCAAAATACATAAACTTCATCCAACAACCTAAATTAACTTCATATTCAAATACAAAACATTAGACTTGCATAATTTCTCAACACCAAATCATTGTCATAATCTGTTCAGTCACATCATTTTTATAATTTCTCAACAACAAATCAAAAGACTTGCACTTTTTTTTTTTTTTTTTAAATATAAAGGTTTGATATTATATATATCCCTCACTTTTGGCGGAGGAAAACCGTGGTAACAAAACACTATGCCTGCAATTACATGTTTTTTATGACTTCCAAACCAGAACAAGAGGCAAAAGGCTATATAAAATCAAAAAACAAACACAAACCAGAAAAACACACCCATGCCAAACCAAAGCCAAAAGCATCAGTCCAGAGTTTAAACTAGCCGAATGTTGGGGAGGCCTGTCTTTTCTAGCCTCAATATACCTTTAAGTTCCTGGGGGACCTCTGCTGGAGACCCCCATTGACCACCACGCCCCTCCGCACCCATCCTTGCCAAGAAATCTGCCGAAGCATTTCCTTCCCTGTATATATGTGATACTGTTATCTCTAAAAACTTCGCAACCTCCAAGATTTCCTCCCAATATTCCTCAAGGTACCAGTTCTCACATCTCTGCGCCTTAAACCATTTGACCACCACCAAGGAGTCTAGTTCCACATCTAGTTGTTCAAGACCCATATTTTTTGCTATACGAAGACCATGTAGTAAACCCAACAATTCAGCATAATTATTGGTGCCAGTACCTAAGTCAACCGAAAAAGCCATAAGCAAATTTCTCCTCCAATCTCTAAAAACTCCACCTGCACCCGCCCTTCCAGGATTCCCTCTTGAAGCCCCATCGACATTGAGTTATATTAATCCTGGTTTCGGGTATTGCCAATAAACAAGCTGGGCATACTTTTGTTTTGCTACCTTGGTTGGAATATTCAATGCCTTATTGAAGAGAGCCTTCCATTCTTGCCCGACACCTCCTTTTCCACAAGATCCATGTGATAATAGAAGGTAGCAAGCCTAATATCTGCCCCATCTGTGAGTTCCTCGATGCCTTAGTAAGCCAGGCATTAAATAATTGGTACCATGAGGATCCTTCAACATCACCTAAACCCACCTGAGAAGCCGCAAGGTGCCAAATTTGTTTTGCAAACTCGCTTGCTGCAAGCACATGATTCATATCCTCATACCCACCCTGTCGACAACAATCGCATTTGGAAACTATCGGGATCCCAGCAGATTTCAACTTATCATCCACACTTAGTACATTGTTCATCGCCTTCCACATGATGACTGAAATATTTTTTGGTATACAAGGGTGCCAAATCCATTCAGCCCAACGGAGTTTTGGAGCTCGAACTCTAATGCACTGCCATGCACTCTTAGTAGTAAATTTTCCATTTGAATTTTCCTTCCACACCAGGACATCCACCCCTTTTCTTGCCTTGCTTAAAGTTTTCAGGATCCTTTCAGCATTCTCGGCCCCCAACAGATTATGTAATCTATTAACATCTCATCCATCTTCTATCTTACATTCATTCACTTGTAAGTTTTGACTCCCCACAATCAGGTAAGCATCTCTAAGAGGGCCCTCATCAGCCCAGCTATCCAACCAAAAAGCTACGTTACCATTTCTTATCTTTTATTTTGAGAAATTTAGAACGTCCGGGATACATGAGTGAACCTTTCTCCAAAACCGAGTACCCTTACCTTCTTCCAAAAGAGAGATGTGTTGATTTCTCACGTATTTGGCTCGAAAAAATCTGGACCATAAAGTATTCTCTGTCACTATCTTCCAAGCAAATTTCATAAATAAGGCCTTTTGGATATCAAGAAGACTCCCGAATCCCACACCCCCCTCCTTGGTTGGCAAACAAAGTTTCTCCCAAGATTTCCAATGCTTT
The DNA here is from genome assembly GCA_022457165.1 of Juglans mandshurica. Taxonomy (NCBI): domain Eukaryota; kingdom Viridiplantae; phylum Streptophyta; class Magnoliopsida; order Fagales; family Juglandaceae; genus Juglans; species Juglans mandshurica. The sequence continues at coordinate 26,217,500 of CM039626.1, forward strand.
TTGGGTCTCCCATCTTTAATACCCCAGAAAAAATTACTAAAACATCTATTGATACTTTTCATAATCGATAAAGGGACATGCACAATAGATAGCAAGTGTATGGGAAGGCTCATGAGGACATATTTTAGCAAAAGCACCCGAGCACCATTAGAAAGTAACTTGTTTTTCCACCCCTCTAGCTTATTTTTTATTTTTCCCAATATTTCTTCAAGATATACTGCCTTCAACCGACCCGAAACAATTGGAACACCCAAATATTTAAACGGCAAAGTTCCTTCCACAAATCCTAGGATTTCTATCAACGCTCTACGTCTAGCCAACCCAATATGCTTAGAGAAGGTAATAGTGGATTTAGCCTTACTCATTTGTTGACCCGACCACTTCTCATATAAACTAAAAATATTAGCAATAGATCGAACTGAGTCTTTGCTACCATTTGCAAATATTACTATATCATCAACATATAATAGATGAGAAATAATAGGAGTAGAGCGAGAGTGAGAGAACACACCAATTTTTCTTTGTCGAAACTGCCTTTGGATCAACCTTGAGAGGATTTCTTCACCAATGATGAAGAGGTAAGGTGAGATGGGATCACCTTGCCTCAACCCGCGCCCACTTTTAAAGAAACCTTTAGGTACCCCATTCATCACCACAGAGAACCAAGTTGAAGAGATGCATTTTTTTATCAAATCACAAAATTGTAATGAGAACCCAAAGGATTCGAGGACATGCAAAATGAAGCTCCAATCCACACTATCATAGGCTTTCGCCATATCAATCTTGAGGATAATATTCCCTCCACGAACAAGTTTATTCAGACTGTGTGCTAATTCTTGGGTTAAACTGATATTCTCAAAGATGCTTCGTCCCGGAATAGAAGCACCTTGTTCCGGAGACACCAACCGAGGTAGGAGGGGCGCTAAACGACTTACCAAAATTTTTGAACAAATCTTGTAAAATACAGAGCATAAGCTAATAGGTCTGAATTTATCAAAGCTGGTGGGGGATTCCACTTTTGGAATTAGAACCAATGAGGAAGCCGAAAAGTACCTAGGCAGTTCAGCACCCAAGAAAAAATCTTGGACTGCCAAAGCTACATCCTCACCAACTATATTCCAGCATGACTGATAAAAACCCGACCCAAATCCGTCCGGACCTGGGCTACTTTCCACATGTATGGAAAACACAGCGTCTCTAACCTGTTGGATTGAAGGGAGTTGTATCAACTTGGTATTTTCCTCTTCCATAATAATTTTTGTCACCAAACTAGATAAATCTGTTTCTTCCACCTGCCTTTTTTCTAAAGATTGATTAAAAAAATTCACTGCCCCATTGTGGATCTCTTGTGGCGTTTTTAACCAGCTCCCGTCTTTAAGCTTCATCGCTCTCACCTTTGTGTTTTTCTTAGCACTGAAGGCCCGAAAGAATTGAGCTGAGGCTTCACCTTTCTTAAGCCAAGTCTGTTTATCTACATTTCCCTTCTGACATGTCGACATTTGAAAATTGCTAGTAATTTTGGGCTCTAGACCTGCCAATATATGAAATGAAGTCCATTAGGTATCCGTGGCTACATAGCAAGTGGACAAAAGGATGGAGTAAAAAATTGTCTTGATATGATAAACTAAATTATATGATTTGCATTTAATTGAAGATCTTTATTCTATGATAAACTTCTATTCAACACCTTTTACGTTTTTGGGGAGCTAAAGTGTCTAAAAAAAATAACAATGCTCCCCAACCTTCACACACTACATTTTTTTAAATTTTTAAGTTTTTTAATATTTTTTTAGTTTATTCTTTTTTAAATAATTTAATTTTTTTATTTATTATTCATATATTAAATATTTGATGAAAGAAAAAAATAATAAAAATTAAAAAATATGTGATAAGTGGAGGTTGAGAGGTTGTATAAATGTTTTCAAAAAACATAATATTTTTTCAACTAAGCTGCTTTCCCTTTTTTGTTTGTGTTTGTTTCTGCTTAATGGTCTTTGGAGCAGTCCAGATCACATGCTCATTCACCAAGACTCTTGTTTATGCAGGGAAAAGCAAAATCTCAAAAGCCACGATAGTGGCCATCGTTGCTCCAATTGCTGTCTCCGTGCTGCTATTCATTGTTGGCTGCTGTTTCCTAATTAGGAGAGGTAGAAAGAAGTTCGATGCCAGAAAAGGAGACAATGGTAAGGAATATATATATTGTTGTGAAATACAATGCAAAACACACACACCAACGATGATAAATATAGTAAAAATAACACAATCAAGCACACAACGCATAATATACGTGGTTCGGCAAATTGCCTACGTCCACAGGAGCTGCAGAAATCTTATTAACCAGATGAGATTACAATCACTTAATCTCAACTCACATTCTCTAGGACTTTTTGCTCTCTCACACAAAATGCACTCATTAGACAAAAGTTCTCTCTCAAAATATGCTTGAGACCGTCCAATACAAGTCTAATAAGATGTATTTATAGTGAGTGGCGTTGGAAACCCTAATCTGTATTTCGCTCGAGCGGACTGTCGAGCGCGACTCGAGTGAACAGCCAAATGAACATTAGCTCGAGCGGAGTGTCGAGCGAGTGTCAAGCGAACACTAGGGTTTGTTTCTCGCTTGAACGAAGTGTCGAGTGGTATCGAGTGAACTCTCGGACTTGATCTTAGCTCGAGCGGTATGTCGAGCGACGTCGAGCGAACTTGGCTCGAGTCAACTGTTGAGCCAACTTTCAGCAAACACTTTTTTAGCTCCAAAACCAGTTTTCACATATACCCCAACATATATATCTGTTTCTTGGCTATGATCAGCTTCTTTGTTTTCCTGTTTGTAATTTTACATGCTGCTCTTTGAATTTCAATCTCTTACATTTACTGTTTGCATTTGTAGCTTTAAATGATATTAGCACTGTAGAGTCCTTGCAATTTGATTTTAGTACAATTGAAGCTGCCACGAACAAATTCTCCGACAACAGCAAGCTAGGTGAAGGTGGATTTGGTGTGGTTTACAAGGTATGGAATTGCTTTACATTGCTTGGTTTCTTTCTTTTCAGTAATACTATTGTCACTTTGCCAGGATAATACTTCATCAAGTATAGTAAATTAAACTCTTACAACTATGGGTGATTTGTGAGTGATTTGGAGTTCACATTTTTTTTTATTGAAATTATATAAATTGTGCAAAGTAAACTATTGTAAAGATTGACCGTTGAACATTTTCAGGGTACACTTTCTAATGGACAAGAAATAGCTGTGAAGAGGCTTTCAAAAAGATCTGGACAAGGTGCAGAACAATTTAAGAATGAGGTTGTATTGGTAGCTAAGCTTCAACATAGAAACTTAGCGAGGCTATTGGGATTTTGCATAGAAGGAGAAGAAAAGATACTCGTCTATGAATTCATACCCAACAAAAGCCTTGACAATTTCCTATATGGTATGCCCAACCGTGCATATGTCAAATGTTCTCGTGACATGTTGATTAAATTGTAACTTCTGAAAGATATTTTTTTTATCTATCATAACACGAGTAATTATTCTGATGAACTTGTAGACCCTGAAAGACAAAGACAGCTGAATTGGTCTAAGCGTTACAAGATAATAGACGGAATTGCTCGAGGAATTCAATATCTTCATGAAGATTCTCGACTCAAAATTATACATCGTGATCTCAAAGTCAGCAATATATTGTTAGATGCCAACATGAATCCAAAAATTTCAGATTTTGGCATGGCGAGGATTTTTGGAGTTGATCAAACTCAGGGAAACACAAGTAGGGTTGTTGGAACATAGTAAGCTCCGAACCTTTTCTTTTGTTTTTCATGATCAGAAATACAGGTAAATTCAAATATTGTTCTTCCCAACATATATATCGCTTAAATCTAACAACATAGGTAAAAAGTGGATCATTCGTTAAAACCATAATAAATAGTATTATGTGAGTAAGGTTAAAAGAACTCTCATGGTCTTTTACTGCAACCGTATTTTTGGTGTTGGTTTGCAGTGGCTACATGTCTCCAGAGTATGCAATGCATGGAGAATTTTCTGTGAAGTCAGATGTTTATAGTTTTGGTGTCTTGATTCTAGAAATTATCAGTGGCAAGAAGAACAGTACTTTCTATGAATCAGATGGTGCTGAGGACCTCTTGAGCTATGTGAGTTTGATCTAATTGTAATTGTTTTCCTTTTCTTTAATATCATCTTTGCACTACATTATAACAAAAACTGATGCAGGCATGGATACATTGGAGGGGGTGGTACGCCCATGGAATTGTTGGATCCAGTTTTGGGAGATTCTTATTCAAGAGACGAAGTCATGAGATGTATCCATATTGGGTTATTATGTGTTCAGGAAGATCCGGCAGACAGACCCTCCATGGCGTCAATAGTTCTCACACTCAGTAGCCACTCCGTTACACTGCAAGCACCTCAGCAGCCTGCATTTTTCCTTCGCAGTAAAACAGACATGCCAACAAGGGTTCTGGAATCAGGTCAATCCACGAGCGCATCAATACCATTGTCAGTCAATGAAGCATCCATTACTGAACTACACCCTCGATAGTTATATATATACATATCCGAATTGAAGGATCTTTTACTTGCGGAATAGGAACTGAAGAAAATTATGTTCAATGGTTCCAAGTGCTGTAGTAGGTCGAACATTATCACGAGTTCAAACGTCTCTTTTGTATGTTTGGGACTTTGGGGTATGTTATGCTTAATTAATTAGTCATCATGCATGGCGTTGAGCATGAATAAGTGGGGGCTGGGCTTCTGTCATGCATGCATACCAGCTTAATATTGTGTACTTTAATTAAAAATTGATATGGTCGAACCTTGATAATTTTGATTGCAAATATAATTTGGCTACCAAGTGTGCAAATGAATGTTGAAGAATTGAGTGATCGATTGCAACTTCAATGAGTATGAGTTCATCCGAAGGAAATCAAAACTTAAAATTCAATTAGTCATTTATATAAAAAAAATTAATTTTTTTATTATATAAATTTCATATTTATTAATTTTTTAAAAAGAATTACGATATTGATATATTTTACTATTATAAATATTATTATTATTTATATAATATTAAATAAATGATTAATATTAAAATTTATTTTACTTATGTATCTTTATCTCATTTTAACAACCTCAAGTTTGGATGAAAAATTTTACTAGACTTCTGAAAAGTTGTTGTCAAGAAGATGTTAATTTCTTATGGCAGATTTTTCAGCACCCCAAAACAGAAAAGTCAAGTCGTCTTAACTCATGATGCCCCTCGTGCCAAGGTTGGTCACCAGAGTTGGTTTGTATGGTAAAATAAAATAAAATATTTTAAATAAGATGAATAAAATATTATTAATATTAATATTATTTTATAATTAAAAAAAATTAAATTATTTATTATATTTTATATAAAAATTTAAAAAAATTATAATTATAAAATATATAAAATCATCAATATTCAAACAGGGCGTAAATGTAATTTCTTCGCCTTATCTTCATATCCGTGGACCTCACTTGTGGTATGAGTTTCAGCGAACCAGAAACAAAATGAGAGAAAATCAATGGTAAAGTGAACCTGCCTGTGCCTGCAAAGGGCAAACTTTAATTTGGGAGTAACAGTACTATGAGAAAACCATCGCCAAGGAAAAAAAAAAAAAAATGGCTTCTTTCAAGTTTTCCTTATGCCTGGTGTGTCTAATCTCCATCATAATAACCTTGTTGAGCCTCACCATTGAAGCAGCTCCTACCTTCGCATCTCACTACTGCCCAAATGAAACCCTTTTCACTCCCAACAGCACCTACCAAGACAACCTCGACTTCCTCCTCTCCGCTCTTTCTTCTAACTCCACCCTTCCCGAGGGATTCTACAGAGTGAATACCGGAAAGAACCCTCCCGACGTGATCATCGGCCGGTTTCTTTGCCGTGGTGATCTGACCCCGGACCTCTGTCAAAAGTGCATCTCTACTGCAATGGAAGATGTACGGAAACGCTGTCCGTTTGACAAAGTGGCCCTTATCTGGTACGATGAGTGCACGCTACAGTACTCCAACGAGTCCGTCCTGAACGACATGGTACCATTTGTTAATATGGCCAGCAGTAACCAGAGCGTCGTAGAGCAGGACCGCTTCAACAGTTTGTTGTCCAGCACAATGAAGTCGTTGGCGGCACGAGCGGCCAATTCTCAGTCGGACAAGAAGTTTGCGACGGAGGAAGTTAAATTTACGAGCTCACAGACTCTGTACGCCCTGGCGCAGTGCGCGCCCGAGCTGTCTGTCGAATCGTGCACGACATGCTTGGAAAGCGCCATCAGCTCTATTCCTCAGTGCTGCGCTGGAGTACAGGGCGGAAAGGTTCTGCTTCCGAGCTCTAATATCAGATATGAATTGTACCCATTTTACAATCATACTGCTGGACTTCCTGTTCCAGGTAAGGCATACAAATTCTACTTGAAAAATAAATTAATTTCTCCTACAAATCAAAGTCTGGGCGTATACCTGATTTCAAATAGAATTTTTCTAGAAAAAATTCACCAACCTCACTGGCAACATTAAGCTCTGTGATTTCACCTGCGGTTTTCGATCAAGGTTTCTTGAGAAAAATGAAAATAATAATAATAATAATAAGCACCTCATTATCTTTCATTTTTTTCGCAGGAAAGAGAAAGTCAACGTCATCTTCAACTATCATCGCCATTACTGTCCCACTTGCTGGCTCTATGATACTTTTCTTAGTAGGCTTGTACTTTCTGCGTAGAAGAACAAGGGAGAAATACAATAATTTACCGGGAGAAAAAGGTAAACAATAAAAAGTTTAATTGTCATCATCATCTGTTATTAATCTTTGAACTTCTTGCCTCTGCCAACCATTTTGCTATGGTAATTTTTTCTTTCTCACCGTTTGGTTGTGTAGTTGCCATGGAAATTATATCTGCAGAGTCGTTGCAATTTGACTTGGCTACAATTGAAGCTGCGACAAACAATTTCTCTGACGATAACAAGATTGGTAAAGGTGGATTTGGTTCGGTTTACAAGGTACGGATATATTATTATAAAAACAATTCATATACATATACACACGAGAATGGAATGTTCTAACCTTGTTCCAACCATATTCTTAGGGTATTCTTTACAACGGACAAGAAATAGCAGTCAAGAGGCTATCCAGAAGTTCCGGGCAGGGTGCAATAGAATTTAAGAACGAGGTTGTGATAGTTGCCAAACTTCAACATAGAAATCTAGTGAGGCTCTTAGGATTTTGCTTGGAAGGGGAAGAAAAAATACTCATTTACGAATATGTGCCCAACAGAAGCCTTGATTACTTTTTATTCGGTTGGCCATCTGAACTCATGCCTAGTTCTTTGATTTATTATTTATTGTTCCCAGTAGATTGCATGATAAACATTTCCCTTTAAATAACATGACATCTCCAAAGGCAGTACCAATGATTCGAACCACTTGTCATTAACTTTTCACAAGCGGAATCACTGCTTATAAGACGCTGAAAATTTTAACAAGTAATGAAAGAAAAGTTAATATATCTTTCCATATGAGTTAAACTCTGTCATCATCTCTATGATAATTACTTATTTCTAATATTTGATTTTGCCAAAATTATAGACTCTGAAAGGCAACGGCAATTGGATTGGTCAAGCCGTTACAAAATTATTGGAGGGATTGCCAGAGGGCTTCTTTATCTTCATGAAGATTCTCGGCTTAGAATTATACATCGTGATCTCAAAGCTAGCAATGTTTTATTAGACGTGGATATGAATGCAAAAATTTCAGATTTTGGCATGGCAAGGATATTTGTAGTTGATCAAACTCAAGCAAATACAAATAGAATTGTTGGGACATAGTAAGTATTCAATCACAATATCTGTCTTTGCATAATCTGAATTGTCAAGTTTATTTATTGTCTTATAGAATGTGGAAATTGTTGAGAAGGAAAAGATAGGCTTTGCTTGTTTCAGAGTTCTGTTTGAATTCATATTAAAGGTGATAAATTGATCCATGAGCTTCCTCCGATTGCCAATCTATTTTCTGGCGAGGGCTGTATGAAACCTTTTTGCATTTCGTTTTTAAAGCTGATTATTGGCCTTAAATATCGTGACATATTTTAACAGATTTACTTATATGATCGGATTTCCAAATTTTACTTGTTATATTTCCTTAGTATAGGCATATAACTTCAGCATTGGTTTGTAGTGGTTATATGTCTCCAGAGTACACGATGCCAACAATGGAAGATTCTCGGTGAAATCTGATGTGTTTAGCTTTGGGGTCCTACTTCTTGAGATTATAAGTGGAAAGATGAACAACTGTTTCTTTCAATCAGAACACAATGAGGACCTCTTAGGCTACGTGAGTATGGATGAGGCTCATGTTTCAATATTGTGTTAATTTGTGTCTTGTGAATACTTGTATGGCTAATCCGCTTCAAGTGCTGAAGAAAATAACATAATTGGGGTGAATCTAATACTGCAGGTTTGGAAACAATGGAAGGATGGAAGACCCTTGGAATTGTTGGATCCAACCATTAGGGGTTCTTTCGCGAGAAATGAAGTAATTAGATGCATTCATATTGGATTATTGTGTGTTCAGGAAGATCCAGCCAACCGACCTACAATGGCAGCAATAGTTCTCATGCTCGACAGTCACTCTGTTAGCCTCCAATTACCTCAGCAGCCGGCGTTTCTGCTCCGGAGTAGGGCAAGGAAGAACATGCCTTCAGATGTGGTGGAGCTTGATAGTTTTACAAAGCAGTCAGTGCCATGGTCTGTTGATGAAGCATCAATCACTCAACTAAACCCTCGTTAGTGCTAGGAAGCGAGGCGCTGTCAAACATGGATTTTGTTTTTGTTTGAGGAATGTAAAGTTAGGGCAGTATTTCCGATCCCCAGAGTCTTTTTACTTTGGAGAGATGCACAAACATGGATTTTGTGGTCATAGCATTTGCGAGTGCTCATTGGGCTATGTTATATCAGAATACAAATGGGAGTTTAGAGACTGGTATGAATGAGGAAGTAAACTCTTGAAAGAGAGACAAGACCAGGATTTGGGAATAACTATTTATTTTTCTCATATATAAAAAGTGGTTTTACATATTGGGTCGAGGCATGTGAAAAATAATAATTAGATCTTCACTCAAAACATTGACTTTTGGTACTAAATGTTGTTACTAATTGATAACCATGAAACAAGATGTTCAATAGAGATTGTGTGTGTGATTGCATGATTATATTGAAGAAAAATGATAAACATTACTCTATATGGTAGTTTAATGTGATATTTATCTCTTTCTGTATTAAAAAACCATTCAATTTATTTAATTAAAAAATAGGAGAAGATCTCAACTGATGGAATTGAAGAATTTACAGAAAATAAATGCTTTTTTCACCGATTCGCCAGAGCAATTGTACGGTATTATAATGTTCCTTAATTTATCAATTAGATTAGTATGCCACCCACGATTTATTGATTCATACCTTGAATTTGATATGGATTGACCATTCAATTTCTTCCTTATTTGAATAATCAATGGTTGGTTCCACTTTTTTCTTCCCTGTAGTTGGAAAACCCCCATCACATTAATCTAGCGGTTCACAGATCATCCTTTTATTATTTTTCAACACCGTGCTAAATGGTTAAAAAATATTCATTTTTATTTATTTATTTATTTTCATTTGATTCCACGTTAAAATGATGAAAATAATATTTAAAAAGTCAATAATATTTTTTTTATTTAAATTTTCTTTTCAAGTCTAGTCTTGAATTATTATTATTATTTTTTTTATTTTGGCATGAAAAGTGAAACTTAAAGAAAGTTACAAAAATAGGCGGCGTGTTCTTTCCAACTTCCATCCCCATCAGCTTCGCGGCAATTGTTATATTTTTCTGACAGAACCTTCACGGCATGGGTCATCGTTAATTCAGAGCTTCCTTCGCTTTCAGCCTTTGTAGACTTATAGTCCAGTATTACCAATTAATAATGGAAAGCAAAAAAGGCTGAAAGAAAAAGATTGTGGACCGGCACGCGCACAAATCGGTCGAAGTTGCTTTTGTTGACCCGCGCGTCAAGAGTCTCCAACTGCATTATTCAATCACCCACAGAGTACCAACCACAGAGATCCAACATCAAAACAAGTGCGAAATCCAAGAATCATTGAGAGTAGAGCACCACCAAAATGCTTTCTTGGGAATATCCCCTCATCTTTTTGTTTCTCCTCGCGATTGCCTCACTTAGCCTTACCAGTGAAAGCGCAGCCACTTATGGTCAACACTCCTGCTCAAACTCAACCTTCTTCACCGCTAACGACACCTTCGACTCCAACCTCAATTCCGTCCTCTCCTCTCTTTCCTCGAACGCCACAAGGGCCGGTACCGGGTTTTACAATGCCTCGGCCGGTGAGGACACTCCTGACGTGGTTTTCGGGCTCTCTCTCTGCCGGGGCGACGTCAGCACCGCCGTCTGTCAAGACTGCGTTGCCACCGCGACCAAAGAGATACTACGGCGCTGCCCCTTGGACAAAGTTTCTATAATATGGTACGACGAGTGCTTGTTACGTTACTCCAACGAATACATCTTCGCTACCTTGGACGAAGACCCCGGGGTACACCTGATCAACACTGGATTTATCCAAGAGGCGGACAGGGAACGCTTTAGCCAGTTGTTGTCGGGCAGCACAATCAATTCGTTGGCGACACGGGCCTCGAACTCTCAGTCGGGAAAGAAGTTTGCGACGAAGGAAGAGAAGTTCAACAGTTTTCAGACTCTGTACAACCTGGTGCAGTGCACACCGGATCTGACTGCGCCCGATTGCTATAGATGTTTACAAAGAGCCATTCTTCCAATATGCTGCGGTGGAAATCAAGGTGGAAGGGCTCTGCTACCGAGTTGTACCCTCAGATATGAATTGTATCCATTTTACAACATCACGGCGGCTGCTTCGCCTACACTTCCTCCTCTTGCCCCAGGTACTTCCGTCGTCAAATAGCATCGTTAATATGTTGTAAAACATTGGTTGCTTTCCCAGATATGTGCTTTTCTAACATTTTTTTTTTAATCTTTTTTAAGGAAACGCTAAATATTACATTGAAAATCGTTAACCGAGGTGACATCTTTGTTAGCGATTAAAACCAAAAGAAGAATTAAATTGAAATAAACGTTAGAGATAAGACGTGGTCGACTGTTGAGAATTACAGAGACTAGACAATCCTGGAGATCCACAATCACGCGGATCTGTATGACCCAAAGTCGACGATGGGTCTCGCGGTGGATATCATTCGCTCATATTTATTATTATTTTTTTAAAATAATTCTATTTATCATATCCACACACTACACATCTTATTTATTTATTTTTTTTATAATAAAAATATAGTATATAGATGATAAATAAAATAATTCAATTAGTTTAACAAAAATAAAATAAAATAAAATAAAATAAAAATAATAAAATAGAATTTTAAAATATATAAAATATATGATGTGGGATAAAGAGTAGCATTTCTCTATTTTTTATACGATGTCTTGTCGCTTTATAAAATGAATGGAATAAGAATTTTAGAAAAGAAAAGGAAAAACAATTAATTTTATTGAATGATGTCAAGTTTAGTTGTCAAATGTGAGCCAGAAGCATTTTCATAGATGCAATAGCAAGTACTGGACATGTATTTTAGTTATCAAATACACGGAAAATGCACGGGATGTGCGTAAAACAATTGCACATCCTGCCCGTTCCTGGTGTATTTCTCCCCGTGTACATGTCATTTCCCAGATCGAAATCACATCAAATTGTTTCTAAAGACTCAGGAGATCTGGTTCTTCCACCCCACTGTTTTTGTGGCTTTTATATATAACTACATATATTTTGCGTTTGAACAGAGATCACATTGCAGGCTCTCAGCCAAAAAGAAAACAGAATGCAGGCAGTGTGCCACTTTCTCTGATGTATTAGAAGTGTACTAGACCTTTTTCCACTAACCTCATATGTTATGGTACCGGCCTGTAGCTTTTATGGTTGGGCGGCGTAATATGTCTTCTATATCAATATACTTTGATGTTACTTATGTTGTAAAGGAGTAGTTTTCACCCTGAACTATCTCAGTCTGTAAGACTGTAACATGTCACTGACGCATGCTGTTGTTCGCAGGAGGAAGCAAAATGTCGTCTCTCACAATTCTTGCAATTGTCATCCCAATTGCTGTTGCCGTGGTTCTTTTCTTCGTGGGCTTTTGCTTCTTTCGGAGGAGAGCCATGAAGAAATACAAAACGGTGTCCAAAGAAAACGGTGAAGAATAAATATTTCTCAATCATGGAATCTATTTAAGCTGTCTCTGTTGTCTAAACAACGTTGGACTGAAATTGGTCAGTTTAAAATTGTTGTATTTACTGTTTGATTGTGTAGTGGGAAATGAAATTCAAACCATAGAGTCCTTGCAATTTGACTGGGATACTATTGAAGCTGCCACAAACAAGTTCGCAGATGATAACAAGATAGGTGAAGGGGGATTTGGAGTGGTTTACAAGGTACATGTTTAATTGATACTAAAGTTCAGTTAGATTTATATGACCTCAGTAGTAAAACTGTTACATTGGTTCAAATATATTTTCAGGGTACCCTCTTTAATGGGCAACATATCGCTGTGAAAAGACTATCTAAAAGCTCTGGGCAGGGTGCCGTCGAGTTTAAGAATGAGATTTTAGTGGTAGCCAAGCTTCAACATAGAAATCTGGTTAAACTATTGGGATTTTGCTTTGAAGGAGAAGAGAAGTTACTCGTTTATGAATATGTGACCAACAAAAGCCTGGATTACTTTCTATTCGGTTTGTCCCATCTGAACTTAATGTCTAGTTCTTTTTTCCCCTTTAAAAGGGCTACCTCTGGTTTTATGTCCAAGAGAATGCATGATTAGCCCTTAAATAATAGATTATATTGATCTGTCACAAATCTTTCAATACTTTGTCTTGAACTTTCAAGAATTGAATCCTTTTAAAGAAACTGAAATTCTTAGAAATAAATGAGAATGTTTGTTTTTTTAAGCTGAGCCAAATCATATTTTTGACTTGTTCAAATGCCATGCCTTTCAACCTTGAATATTTAATCTTGACAAACTTACAGACCCTGCAAAGCAAGGACAATTGGATTGGTCAAGACGGTACAAGATTATTGAAGGAATTGCTCGAGGAACTCTTTACCTTCATGAAGATTCTCGGCTAAGAATTATTCATCGTGATCTCAAAGCTAGCAATATTCTGTTAGACGATGATATGAATGCAAAGATTTCAGACTTTGGCATGGCAAAAATATTCGTAGTGGATCAAACTCAAGGAAATACAAGTAAAATTGTTGGAACATTGTAAGTTTTTAGTCTCCATATCTGTTTTGCATGATCTAAATCAACGGTCATTTTAGTGGCATTCTTCATGTTAGCAAATGCTGGAAAGTGGAATACATGGTTACTTCAGCATGCCTACTCATGGTCTGATTAGTGTATTTCGTGATGCTCTATGTTCAGAACATTATCCCCTGAGACTGATTAGCTTGGAAAATAGTCCCCATATCTTTTTTTGCATGATCTAAATCAAAAGAATACTTTTATTATCATTTTGATGTTAGCATGTCAGGAAACGTATCAAATGTTAGAAAGTAAAATAGGTGGTTACTACAACACTGCCAATCCATGTTCTGAGTGCAATTCGTGATGCAATGTTCGAAACAATATCCCGTAGATTGCTTGGCTTGGAGCACTCAAAATTGCATGAATATATTACCACGATCAAATTTCAATCAGAAAATCTTTTTCTTTTTGCTTAAATTGTTCTCTTCATACTCCCTTTGTAGTGGTTATATGTCTCCAGAGTATGCTATGCATGGACGATATTCTGTAAAGTCGGACGTGTTTAGCTTCGGAGTCTTGGTTCTAGAGATCATAAGTGGCCAGAAGAACCGCCATTTCTTTCAATCAGATCATGCCGAGGACCTCTTGAGTTATGTGAGTATGGAAAACATATCATAAGTATGTGTTGTATTATTGGCGCATGAGGCCATGAACAAGGAAAACAAAATCAAATTTTCATGAATTACTGCAGGCTTGGAATCAATGGAGGAGTGGGACACCCTTGGAGTTGTTGGATCCGGCTCTGAGACATTCTTATTCAAGAAATGAAGTTATTAGGTGCATCCATATTGGGTTATTGTGCGTTCAAGAAGCTCCAGCAAGCCGACCTACAATGGCAACAATAGTTCTTATGCTTAACAGTTACTCTGTTACGCTACCATTACCTCAGCAGCCAGCATTTTTGCATCGAAGTAGAGCAAAGCTGGACAAGCCAACAAAGGAGCTGGGCTCAGATCAATCTTCTTCAAGTCAAGCAATTTCGGGGTCTGTTAATGAAGTATCGCTTACTGAAATATACCCTCGATAATGTGATTAGACGAGGTGTTCTCCAGAACCTGTTGATAATGTTAGTAGTTGGTGGAACCTGTACTCTAATTTGCAAACACAAGGAACTCAAAGAGGGTTGGGACCGTAATATACTGTCCGTGGACAAATCATTTACACATGTAAGACAGGTAAAGTAAGAGAACCTAAAGATTTGCTTGAATAGGAAAATTGGCAAGAAAACAAATCTTGTCTTGTCGTACGATATTTGTCATTAGCGGATGAGATAGAAGCACAAGCACTATATTAAACTGACATATCCAGAGTCTATTCTTCACCTTCACCTTCACCTTCACTAGATGACATCGAGTACGTACAATAATCGTTTGGGGCGTACAGATCTGTCAAGCTTTGGGGACGCCTCTTCCTAAATTTACTTTCAAGAGATTTGCTAATTCGTATAATTTATAAATGAAGACCCATTCCTTCTATTAACCTGCAAGAAGTTCATCCGAGTGCAGCAACTGTTATGATTGGCAAGTGGGACGTAAACGAGAAGCTAATAAAGCTGGCTCATGATTTAGCTAAGAATGCCTTGAATTGTTCTGACGATATTATTGACATTGAGGAAGAACCTGAATGCATTCAGCCTGTTATAATGGCTGATCAGTTTTGATAAATGAAAGTTTGACATCTTTATACATATATAAAAGAAATAAAAAACTCTTAATCATACAGGACTCGGGAGACATTAGACCGGAAGGAAGAGCAACACAGAGACAGCAACCGGAGCAACAACAGCAACTACTTTTACTGTTAAGCTTTCGTATTTACCTACAAAAACAAAGTCATGGATCAAACTCATAAAAAATGAGATATGTTGAATGGTGAATTCAGGATGAGGAATCTCATTCTGAAAAATGAGATAATGTGATTTGGTCCACCAACCAAGTCATATCGAAAAGAAAAGGCAACTCACGAACTAAATAATTAAGCATCCAACCACATCAATTTTTATTTTTATTTATTGGATCTCAAATAGAGTTTGTCGTCGTACAAATAACTGATCAATTCAATAGAGTTACAGTATACAAATTTGAAAAATGATTTAACTTACAATTATTTTACCATTAATCTATAAGAACTAAACAATAATTTTGTAAAATTGCAATTCATTTTCAATGAAATGGCATGCCTGGCTTTGTTGATTTCAAAAGAATACTGAGTACGATTATATGCAGGTCTAGGGTGCGTAAGTCCCACGCAGATCTTTTTTTTTGTTTTAATTTTAATAAAGACATTTTTTTAAAAAGGTAATATTATTATATATAGTCCTAAAATGATACAATATTTATGGTGAGTGAAGTGGGTAAAAATAATAGGCCCAAATATACTAGGCCCAGCCCATTAAATGGTAACCATGTTGAGGCAAGTGGGAAAAGATAAATAGGGGACAAAGAAAAACAAATGTTAGAGGAGAAGAGAAAATATAGGAAAAAGAGAGAAAAAAATGAGAAATTGAGAAAAGCAAGTCAGACATGCAAGGACGAGTAGGATAAAGCTGACTTCCTCACTTATCACTGGCAGGGGCCAGAATAAAAGGGATTTGAGAGCAGACACCAGGAGATGATTATGAGAAGACAAAGCATCACCTTCAACTTGAGAACGAGAGCTCTAGGATATTATTTTATCCAGAATAGAGGTCTTTGAACTAAAGTTTTGAATACCGTTTCGATGGCCGTTTCAATTAAGGCATTGATGTTATTTTGAAACATAATTTATACATATATAATTAATTTATTAAATTTATTATATATAGACTATTTTGAAACGGTACCAAAAATATTTCATTCTAGTACCTTAAACGAAACGGAAACAGTATTCAAAACTTTAAGAAAAACAAATGATACAAAGCTCTCTAAAGTATGCAGCGAATTGTTGATATGGTGTAAAATAATTGAAAAATCAATTGAGCCGTTCAAATTGGACCAAACCTGTGGTCCGATTTGTAACCGGTCCAGTTTGGTATTGGGTTTTAAGAGCTGAAACAGTCTTAAATTGGTTTGGTGTCAATTTTTATATTTTAAAAATCAGTTTAAATCAAACCAGACTGATATATATATATATATATATATATATATAATTTTTTATATTATATTATATATTAAGGTCCGATTAATTGGATAGTAAGTTGAGATGAGATGAATTAGAAATTATTTTAGTTAAAATGTTTTAGGGGAATTTTGGAAATGAAAGAGAAAAAATTGAATAAAAATATTATAAAGTTAAAATATTATTAAAATATAATTTTTTAATATTACTTTTGCTTTGATATTTGAAAAAATTAAATTATTTTTTGTGTTTTGCTTTAAAATTTAATAAAGTTGTAATAATTAGGTAATGATTAGATGAAAAAAATTAAAGATTTAAAATTAAAAAGTGTTTATTTTGTGGTGTTTGGATCAATATTGAGATGTGATAAGATGAAATAGAAACATGTCTCTATCTAAATCTGGCCTAAATTTCTAATTGATAGAACATGAAATTTTGAACTTGTTACTTAAATCTATTAATCTTATAATATAAAATTATTATAAGATTTTATATAAGTTAGACACTAATTATACTATTTTTAAGTCCATTAATTTCACTAATAAGGTAGACATTACTTATACGATTTTAAGTTTATTAATTTAACTAATAAGTTAGATACTACTTATACGATTTTAATCTTATTATTCAAGTTTATTAATCTCACTAATAAGTTAAATATTATTTAGACTATATTAGCATAATTATATAATAATAAATTAGTAATTATTAATAATAAATACTAAATTCTAATAATTAAGTATAGTATTAAAAAAATTATAATACTAAACTTATATATTATCACGTGTGAAAATGGTAAATCGAAAACATGGGAATGGAGCATATCGAAATTGAAAAACTCAAAAATTTTATTTTCTACAATGAATAAGTCCTTATGAATTCTTAAATTGGTTTTAGAATTTGTAAAAAAATAGACCGATTATACCCATAATTAACATCACTCAACTCAATAATAATAATAATAATAATAATAATAATAATAATAATAATAATAATAATAATAATAATAATAGGAGAATGAAAAACAGGCAAAAGGTTCTCCACTTTACCTGTTGATCCAGATGCAGACCCCGTAGGTGGATGCGGAGATGGAGGCCCTTGCGTAGGAGGGGGCGCCGGAGATGAACCGTAAAATGGGTACAATTCGTACCTAACATTACAACTTGGAAACAGAACCCTTCCCCCTTGCGTCCCATCACAACATATCGGAAGACGGCTGATAGCTGTCTGGAGACACCGGTTGCAATCGGCGCTAGACAGGTCCGGCGTGCATTGTACAAGGTTGTACAGAATTTGAAACTCAGAAAACTTCGTTTCATTGGTTCCAAATTTCTTTACAGGGAAGTTCGAGGCCCGACTTGCTAAGCCAGTCAACGTCGTGTTCACCAGCCGGTTAAATCGGTCCTGCTCCGTGATGTTCTGCGTGTTCAACAGATAAACTCCAGGCCTTACGGCCACGGTGGAGAAGATAGACTCGTTGGAGTAGTGAATCATGCACTCGTCGTACCAAATGACAGCAGCCCTTTCCCTGGAACACTTAGTGACAAGCTCCTTGGCCGCGGCAGCCACGCATGCTCGGCACGTTCCAGAAGTGACGTCACCACGGCAGTTGTAGAGGGTGTGGATGGGATTAATGGAAATTTGAATTTTGCTGGAAGTGTTAGAGAAAGGGGGATGGATAGAGGAGTCGACACTGTAGAATTGGTGGTTGTAGGCGGCGTAGGAGGATAGAGAAGAGAGGAGGGAGTTGAGACTGGATAGGTAGTTGCTACTGGGGCTGAAAGTAGTGTTTTCACAGACATGGTAGAGGGGAACTGGGTCGGCTGCATGAGCGGTCAGGCTGAGGAAGCCAAGCAGGAGAAGAAACACGACGGGAACAGAGAAAGGATTGAAGGGAAGCATTTTGATGAATGGAGTCTCTTCCACTTTGAAATTGTGCAAGATTTGAAGTACTAGGTGTGTGTAATTAAGTAGGAAACAGATAGATATAAAGTGACGATTTATTTCTTGTGGAAACTACATTTTCTCTGTGGACAGTCGAGCAACAGTTTCTCGAAAAGTTGAGTTTGGCGGAAACTGCTCACAGACCAAAAGGAATTATTTTATTCCCAAAAACTCCTTCCAACTGCAAGAAATATTATTATAATTGCGAAAACAACTTGAACTGAACTGATGCAGGGTCATGCTAAATTTCATAGCATGGTTAGTATAATTGCAAAATTAACATATGTCTGGTATAATTGTAAAATAAAAAAAAATTAAATATTATTATTAAAAAATAAATATTTTATTATATTTTAATTAATAGATGAATAATTTAATGTAGAGTTATATTTTGAATGATGAAAACAAAAAATAAAACATATAATTTTAGAGAAAGTCTAGTATGCCGCTCTAATTTGACCGCTGGTAAAAAATATATATATATTTTTATTTAGTAATTAAGAAATTGATTTTAATTATATTGGCATATTTTTTTATTTTTAAAAAGTATTTAAATGTATTAAAAAAATATAAAAAAAAATCACTCGGCAGCACGTTTAGTAAGGGTGGGACGGCAGAGTAATTCCAATTTTAACTAAATTTTACCTCTATCTTTGTAGTTGGTGAAGACGCTGAGGAAGAAGAGTCTGCTTAACCCAAGTCAACCCGAACGGCTGAAGCAGGTCAAGTACGTTTTGTGATTTGATCTCTACGTAGCGGATTAGGTGGGCAAAATAAAATAAGAATATACTTATTTATTCGAAAAATAAATGTCAATAAATAATTAAAAAAAAAAGTCATGCTAGCGTACCGATCATAGGTACCGATTGTTAGACCGATAATAGTAATTTGCTTTTATTTTTTTTCTTTTACAAAATATTTTAAAATATTTAAATATATATTTTTAAAATATATAAATTTACTAATAAGTACTTTTTTAATCTTTAGAAAAAAATTAAAAAAAATCACTGGTCAAACCATCTTTTTATTTAACATTTCTCAAGAAAACAAAAGAAGATCATCATAGGTCGCATGTAGCAATAATGGTGTAAAAAAACATTAAAAAATCGGTTGAATCGGACCGGATCAAAATGAACATTTGTAAACAGTTTGATGCGATACTGATTCTTAAGAATCGAAATGAGTCCAAAACCAATGCAGTATAGGTTTTAACATTTTAAAAACCAATTTAAACGGAACCAAATCGTTATATATATATATATATTTATAACTTTTTATATTATATTATATATATTATATGCTAAATTAGAAATTAATATAACATGAAATTCTAATTTTATTATTCAAGTCTATTAATCTTATAACATAAAATTAATATAACATGTGATATAACATAAAATTAATCTTACAGATTTTAATATAGCATTTGATATAACATATAAAGTTTAAGCTTATAATATAAATTTAATATAACATAAAATTTTAATATTAGACATAAACATTAATATTAAGTTATTAATATAAACTTACTTTTTATATATATCTATATATATAATAAGGATAAATACATTTTTGGCATAATAAATTATAATATATATTTTTTGTAAATACATTTTTACACATTTAATTATATATATTCATATAAAAAAGTCTAGAACTTATATAGATTATAACTAAATTTAATATTATACTAGTATGTGTTAATTATTATAAAATAATGTACTTATACTGTAATACAAATAGACTATTAATTTAGTATATGTAAATATCATATTATTACTGATATAGATAATCCATTAAATTGAAAAAACCTGACCGAAACCTGAAGTTCCGGTTTTTGTAGTGAATCGGTCAAAAGTTAAACTTCACATTAGATTAGCTATCTTATTCTCTATCATAATAAAATAATAATTTTTTTTTTAAATTTTGTATCTAATTTTTTAATGCATTATATAATTATTTTTTAAAAAAAAATTATTTTCATTTTCATAATTTCCAACTATATATATATATATATATATATATCAAAATACATAAACTTCATCCAACAACCTAAATTAACTTCATCTTCAAATACAAAACATTAAGACTTGCATAATTTCTCAACACCAAATCATTTTCATAATCTGTTCAGTCACATCATTTTTATAATTTCTCAAGAACAAATCATTAAGACTTGCACTCTTAATATGTCCAGCCATAAAAAATTCATACATTTGTCAAGCCATTACATAATCTATCCATAAAAAGGGCATACGTTTGTCTAGCCACTACATAATCTGTCCAGCCATCAAAAGTTTATCAAAACAGCAAAACAAAATATATGGATCAAAACAACAAGTTATCACAGCCACTACAACTTACAAAAAAAAACACCAAATATATTAACATTGAGATGTTGATCTATTCTCATGTTTCTCAAGGATTTTCATTTGAAGAGACATGAAGTATTCTCGCTGCCTCGCATTCATGCTATCATCATCCAAACTCATAATTTCCATCTCCATCCTCATTTTCGTAAGGTGTATCAATTCAAACTTGTCCCTCTTAGCCCGCTAATTGATTCCTATCGCTCAATCATCATTATCTTCTTATCACTTTCCATGGGACTTAACACATCATCAAAATCAGTAGGTGAAGATTCTTGTGTATCTTTTTTCAGCTTTTTTATCTAGTGGTCTCTCTGCATTGACAGACATGCTCTCACAAATGTCGTCATCCCCGACATTGACAGTTGGAATGGTAGAGCAACCTCTCTTTCTCATTGTTGACAAATTATCCATATGTACATGCCATTTTGGTTTGTGCCTCAATAGGTTCATACAATGGTCCAAATTAAAGACAACTTTTTATGTCGATCAATACATTATCTTTGCCTTCTCAATCTAAACAACAATCATAAAATTATAAATACGTATTTCAATAAAAATTTATAATAATTAGAACCATACCTTGTCTTGTTCATTGGTATTGCTGAGATGTATTGATTCAACTTGGGCCGAGCAACCACAAAACTTGTTTATAAATTCTTGAATGGTTGACCATCGATTAGTCAACAAGACTACAAAACATTCAGGCCAGTTAGGTTTTTTAAAGGTATTGAAGTAACCATGAATTCTTATCCACATTTGTATCGACTTTTGGTCAGTCCTCCTGATAATGTCTATGCTAATGTGGAGCACACTAATATAATGTGGAGCCTCGAGCCACTACAACTTACAAAAAAAAACACCAAATATATTAACATTGAGATGTTGATCTATTCTCATGTTTCTCAAGGATTTTCATTTGAAGAGACATGAAGTATTCTCGTTGCCTCGCATTCATGCTATCATCATCCAAACTCATAATTTCCATCTCCATCCTCATTTTCGTAAGGTGTATCAATTCAAACTTGTCCCTCTTAGCCCGCTAATTGATTCCTATCGCTCAATCAGCATTATCTTCTTATCACTTTCCATGGGACTTAACACATCATCAAAATCAGTAGGTGAAGATTCCTGTGTTTCTTTTTTCAGCTTTTTTGTCTAGTGGTCTCTCTGCATTGACAAACATGCTCTCACAAATGTCATCATCCCCGACATTGACAGTTGGAATGGTAGAGCAACCTCCCTTTCTCATTGTTGACAAATTATCCATATGTACATGCCATTTTGGTTGGTGCCTCAATAGGTTCATACAATGGTCCAAATTAAAGACAGCTTTTTATGTCGATCGATACATTATCTTTGCCTTCTCAATCTAAACAACAATCATAAAATTATAAATACGTATTTCAATAAAAATTTATAATAATTAGAACCATACCTTGTCTTGTTCTTTGGTATTGCTGAGATGTATTGATTCAACTTGGGCCGAGCAACCACAAAACTTGTTTATAAATTCTTGAATGGTTGACCATCGATTAGTCAACAAGACTACAAAACATTCAGGCCAGTTAGGTTTTTTAAAGGTATTGAAGTAACCATGAATTCTTATCCACATTTGTATCGACTTTTAGTCAGTCCTCCTGATAATGTCTATGCTAATGTGGAGCCACCCTAATATAATGTGGAGCCTCGGATCCAACAAGAACGTCAAGATGAACCGGAACGAAATCTCTAGAGCCTGCAAGGCTGGTTTCAAAACAGATTATTTTTCCAACTCGGAAACTCTTCGGAACTCCATAGCTTCCGAAGCTCCGGGAGGCGAAAATAGTTCTCGTAAAAAGAGCAACATTGGTTGGACCCGATGAAGAAGAAAGATTCAGCATTTTCAAATTTTTTTTTACCAGGTCGGGTCATACAAGTTTGACCCGATTTTGTTTTGATGGATCGGTTCAGATTGGGTTTTTGCCTCATTACGAAGATGCTCGGGTCAGGTCGGGTACAAATCCGATTTCATCAACTAGGGTTGTAGGCCTAATCACAGTACAACACTCATGAGAAAAAAAAAAAAGAAAGAAACTTTCATAGATTAAAAAAAGAAAGAAGAAAAGAAAACTCATAACTAAGTGTGCTTTGTATGTTCTTGGATAATGGTCATTCTGCTACCCTATTTCTAACAGTATCACACTGTAACACTCATGAGAAAATAAGAAACTTCCGAGGCCTTTGCTATCGGGGTAAACGAAATAAGCATGTCCATCTCCATCAAATCACATATCACAAAAATAAACATGCTAATAACTAAGAAAATAAGCAAGAAATTTTACAAATCATAATAATAACCATGCTAATATGCAACGAATAGGAGCAAAAGATGAAAGAAATAATGGGATAGCTAGTAGAAGAGATAAAGTACAATGAATGGTTAACAAGCAAGTTGTTGTTGAGAGAGAGAGAGATGATGTCAAGGAGGAGAGGCTTCATGGGGCTCAGTGGTAGAGGGAGAGGGGAATGGTTTGGTAGGGGCTTCACGGGGGTTGAGAGTTTTCAGGAGGGGCTTAACTCGAGTGAGGGCGAGGGTTTCGGGAGGGGCTTTAGGGGTGATGGTGAGGGTGACGGTTTGAGAGTGAGAGGGAGAATGGGGAGAAGCTTTTGCTGGTGAGGGGGAGGGGCAGTCAAGAGTGAGGGGGAACAGGGATAGGGATTTTGAGAATGAGAGAGAGAAAATGTTCATGCGGGGTGGGAGATTTCGAGAGTAAGAGAGAGAATGGGGAGTAGCTTCTAGAGTGACAAAGAATGAGAATATACTTCGCGCGGGAGGGAAAACATAAAGTTTTGTTTCTTGCAAATTTAAGATGCGTGAGAAATAATATAAAGCATATTTGTTGAGCTACTGTAACTCACATCAAATTTATATATCAATGTCTAATCTAATGTGGGATTTTAAAAGGTATATTAGCTAAATTTTAACTGAAGTTGGACTATAGCTAATTCAATAAGAATGTTGTAAGTGGATCGTAATTTATCATTTTTTATTGAAATAAGATTCTAGTTCCATAGCATCACATTATTTTAAGGAAAATATTAGTTTGTCCACTAACTTTGTCATTTTATTTTAACTGCTTGCGTATTTAATTTTTTTAATAATTAAGAAAGTAATTTTTAGTATATTAGTGTATTTTTTATTTTTAAAAATATTTAAATATGTTGAAAAAATTTGAAAAGAAAAAAAAAATCATACATTTGACCTAGCAAATTGAGCGGGCTACTCTCGCTACTCTGAGAGTAGCCTGACTCTTGTTTTAGGTTGTGTTTGGATGTTGAAATGAATTGAGTTGAGTTGAGTTAAGATGATAAAATATTGTTAGAATATTATTTTGGGATTTGAAAAAGTTGAATTATTTATTATATTTTATATTGAGATTTAAAAGAATTGTAATAATGAGTTGAGATGAATTGAGAGAGGTTTTGTAACCAAATGAAGCCACGAGTTTGAAAGGGATTTTTGTTCCCGATGAAGGGGAAACTTTGAAGTATTCTTTCAGACAACATTGAAATTTGGTCCTATTATGAACTCAACTAACCATTCGATAAATATCCAGAAAACGAATTATTTTCCCCCCACTTGCAAAGTTAGAGGAAGTTCAGAGCTTTTGTTTTATATCTTCTGTGGCGTCGTAGCAGTCAACCTAAAATAAATGAGTGGCCACATGGATGGGCTATTGATCTATCCAACCTGCAACCGCGTTGGAAAAGTATACATAAATGAGGGGATGTTGGGAAAAGATTGACCAAGAATTTTGTTAACAGTAATAATATAATTTGTAAATAATAATAAATTAATTTAAATTAATTTTTTAAAAATTTTAAAAAATAATTAAATTAAAAAATAATTAAATTAAAATATTATTAGAATATAATTTTTTATTATAATTTTTCTTTTGAAATCTTAAAAAAATAAATTATTTTTTGTTTAAAAGTTATAAAGATTAGTTTAAAAAAAGTATAATAATTATTTTAAAAATATTTGTTTTTTAGTGATGTTTGGTTAAGAAATAAGATGGGATATGATAAGAATTATTTCTAAACATCCCTCACCCTTAGAACTTAGGAGCCACATTATAAGGTCCCTGCTTAATTAATTATGGTTAGTATGTAGATATGATTATTATTTTGGCTGACTTTTCTTATTCTTCTTATTATTTGGCTTGCTTTACTTTTCCTCGTCAATGTAGAAATTAAGAAACTTTATAAATGATGCTAAAACTATTCCAACTACCCACCTTCATGCATACCGCGAATATACAGACCAAAGGTATGATAACTTGCAAGAAAGACAAGCACATAAGGAAAAAAAATGCAAATCAAGTGAAACAAGCAAGTGCCACTTGATCATTTCCAGCTATTAGCTTCACATTTATATGGAATTGGTCAAATTAATTTCCTATTTTTTGCAAGAACAGATTCATCCGGTACGCGGAATTGATCGGACAGCGAAACAAGACATCAACACTATGTTTTGTTTTTTCTAATCAAATCGCCAATATTCCAACGTATGTTATCACAGCACCCACATGTTTTGAAGACGAACATCGTACTCTAGCTTTTATACTTGCCCATCTTTTCCGCTAGCTGTGAAATGGGTCCACAGTGATGCAACCATTTTTGAACAATGTTAACCAGAAATTCCTAGGCAAATACATACGTACACGACGTTGCTTTCCGGCCCCCGGCAGTCGCCAAAAACCAAAAGCATGGCTTTGAATTAGCAGCCAAGCTCAAGATGATTAACCCGAAGAAAAGTAAACTCCTTGAATTACAAGGTATTGATGGTAGGTTGCTCAATTAAGCTCATGGTTACTCAATTAGACTATCCTATAATTACCTAAATATTAGTGACATAGTTTGTTAATAGTAATGAAATGATTTGAGTTAAAATGTTTAATTAAGTTTTAAAAAATATGAGAGAAAAATTTATATAAAAATATTATAAAATTAAAAAATTATTTGAATATACTTAATAATAATTAGGTAATGATCAGATGAAAAAATTGAGAGTTTGAAATTGAAAGTATTTTGTGTTTAAAAAATGTTTGGGAATGAAGTTTTGAAAATATTGAGAATAACTCATTACCCAAACATATCCCAAATGTTACGTCATCTTCTTTAAAATGTTTATAATTATAATTTTTTTAAGCTTCTAAATGAAATATAAAAAATAATTCAATATTTTCAAATCTCAAACAAAAATAATATTAAAAAATAATATTTTAATAATATTTTAATTTTATAATATTTTGTGAATGATATTAGCATCATTAGCGTTCACACACTTTATGGGGGGAGAGAGAGGTGTTAACTAGGGGGAATAATTATATTCATAAACCTTTATACAACATACTATCCACGTGACATAATTTAATTTGTAAGATTTAAATCATACAAATCAAATTATGTCATGTGGATGGAGTGTGGTGTAGAGACCTATAAATAATATAACTCTCCAATAAAAACACAAAAAATAATACAACTTTTTCAAATTTTAAAACAAAATAATATTAAAAATACCATTCAAACAATATTTTAATTTTATAATATTTTAATTCAATTTTTTCTCTTTTTTATCCAAAACCCAATAAAATATCCTAATTCAAAATTTTTTACTATTATTCACAAATTATTTCACAATTATTCAGAAGATTTCCACATCTCATTTCATTATCTAAACACGCCCTTAAGTTATAAACTGATGTGTCTCTAAGGTAGTGTTGTATAACGTTAACACTAGAGGTGTAACCGGTTTGGTTTTGAACATATTTTAGAATCGAACTGGTAGATACCGCACTAGTTACATTCCTAAACCAATACTTTCGATTTTATTGGTTCCAGTCCGGTTCGGTCCGCCGCTTTTTTCAGTATATAATATAATATATATATTATAGTATATAATAATATAGTGATAATATATTATAGTATATTATAATATATAGTGATATAGTATTAGTATAACTACTAACACAATAAACTATAATGATAATATATAGTTATTTATATAAGATTTTAAAATTTAATATTATATTAACTAGTAATTTATCATATAATACAAAATAATTTTATTTATAATAATATATATATATTATATTATATATAAAAATTATAAATAATATAAAAATTAAAATATATATATATGAACCGGTCCGATACGAAATTAGAAAACTGAAAATCGAAATCGAACTGATTTCAATAGGTTTTGAGAAAAGTAGAACCAGTACCGGACTTGACTGAACTCGATTTTAGACCAAACTCACTAGCTCGATCTGGTCCGGTCCGGTTCACGGATTTTTTTTTTACCTTTGATTAGAGCTTTACTATTTATCATTTTTGTAGATGTAAAAGTTTGGCTAGGACTAGGTGACTAAGTTGATAAGTTTGTATAGGATTAGGTGACTAAAATGATAGAGTTTATCCTATCATTAAGTTGGTAATTTTAGATGAATGTAAATTATTTATTTACTTTATCTATAACAATATTAAATTTATCTTGGAGGTATTAGACGTTGTTTAGACAAGTCATAAATGAGAAAATCGAGTCCCAAGAAATTTACACTTATCCAGAGAAGAGGTTGATCTGAAATCTGTTACTGCAATGAAGATTTATCGCGAAATGTCAGCATTCCGTCAGAAGACGACTTCACGACCGTCAGCAGAGTCCTACTGCAGATCAAATTACTACCAGACTTATTCCGTCAACAGAGTCCTACTATAGATCAAACTCCTATCAGATTTGTTCCGCCAGAAGAATCCTACTGCAATTGGAATTGATTTTCAGATTGTTTATTTAAGAGATCCTATTGGTTAGGATCAATAGAGATTCAGATTTGCATATTTTCTAGAGCACTTTCCAGTGCATATTTTAGTGAGAAAATTCTTTAGAAAATTTTCATACTGTTTCTCTCAGAGAGTGGTACTTGAGTGTGAGAATTTTCTCGTGTTTTATCTCTGTTTTTTGAGTGTGTGCATACTCCATGTTGGAGAATTGATTGGTCGAGTTTCAGCCACTGGAGTTCCAGGAGAAAAATAAATGTTTAAAGATTGTCAGAGGTTTTGGCTGCTACTGCGGTAGAAGACAAATGAGTCATTTGTCTGGTCAAGTAAGAGTGTCAATTGACAAAGGTTTTGTAATTGAGGTTTACTTGTAATTGATTTTCAAATAATAAAATTGACTTTTATAGGTTGGTTGCTTGTAGGGTTTTACCTTTAAAGAGTTCTTTAAAGGGTTTCCTTCGATACCAATTTTGATGTTACGCACTTCGTTTATTTTATGTATTTGATTTTTTATCAAATTAATTGCATGCTTGACGACTAACCAATTTGTTGAGTGAATTGGTAGATATTCCCGCTGCGTTATAGGGGTACTTGAGTAATTTCAATTGGCATCAGAGCGTGATTCACTCATCCGAGTGTGATCCGTATCCCTGTAGATCATGTCGTCGTCATTATATGTCCCGTCACACTTTGATGAGGAAAACTATGCTTATTGGAAAGTTCGTATGAAGGTTTTCCTAAAGTTTTTATATGAACGTGTGTGTGACATTAAGCAATAGGACTACTTACATATTCTTACATTCTTTGCATATTATTAGCCTAGGACATGCATTTTTGTTTAGTTTTTGTTTTATGTTTTTGTTTTTCAATGTAAAATACATTATTTTTCTGGTTTGTTTTTATTTTGTTTTTGGCAAGTACATGCTTGATATGTCAAACGTTTAAGCACACGTGTTCTCACAAAATAAATTTTTGAATTTATGCATCTCTCCACTTTATGCAGTCCACTTTGTGCATACTAATCCTATGTGTCATCTTGACAAAGTTCATTTACAAAGCACTGTGATGAACTTATATGTATGCACATTATAATTAAGTTCCATATTTATTATTGAGATGGTTAACATAGATGGAGTCCATGCCTTGAATTGACTAATACTAGTTGAACCTAGTACAATAATAGAGAGATCTTTCATTGCCAAACATAAATAGTTGATCCATATAGGAAAAAATTGGTGTTATATCATTGCAGAAAAAGACAAACACCATACACAGATCTATCTCTTAAGTCCTTATAGAAAGAATCGTGGTTCAAATCATTGTGGAAAAATGTGAGCAACAAAAATGGACATAAAAAAAAAAAGGTTGTGCAAACTAGTGTTTGGAGGAGATACTCATGTATCTAGGCCCTAGCATAAAGTTTGACTTTTGAGGTGAGTGACAATTTCTTGGGAGCATCTATAAGAAGAAAATACTCATGAATAAATTTATCAAAAATATATTGAAGAGAAAAAGAAATAAAGAGTTAATTTTATGTATAAGTTTGCTTACTCACACATTCACATGAACTTTGACATTGATGATCTTATGAGGTGTGAACATCTATGGTGATTGTTACAAATAAGAGGGTGTACTCTATTGAATGTTTTTTTTGTGAGTGACACTATATTTTGAACTAAGATGCATCTAGGCATGTTACTTGCCCCATTGATTATATATATAAAAATAAAAATTTTTGTTAAAAATTTTTATTATTATTTATTTATTTTGGTTTATATAAAATAAATATGAAAATATAAAATATATTGAGATATGGGTCAGTGTTGGGAGCTCTTTTTATATTTGCTGTATAAGTCCCAATGGTAGGTCTCTGGATTGCTTCTAAGTGTTTGCTTTTACGTCTCAACCAAACTATTTCATTCATTTTGTCATGATTTTACTTGCATTCATGCCTATATATCAGATGCATTTAATTCATGAAAAGTTTAGACACATGAGAGTTGTTCGTCATGTCTTCATCTCAGCTCACATAAGTGATATTTATTATCTTATGAGTCTTATCATATTAGTCTTATCAGATTAGTGACAAAAATGGGGAGATTTAAATGTGTTGTTGAGGGAGAGTTGAATGAATATGTGAAGAAAGTGTATTTATTGCTAAAAAGAGATTAAGGGGGAGCAACATAATATTGAGAGGGAGAACTAAGTACTAAACATGGTTATTGATGATGACCAGAACACTATTTTAGTAGGTTTAGATTACGTCTAACCTTTGATTTTGTTGAAACTAATTTCAAAGAGTGTTCTATGTCATTTATTTTCATTACTGTATTAAGATTTTTTTCACGAGATCTTGGTCTTCTGGTTGTGTTTGTCTCAGGTACACTTTACATTTATCAAGTTGGTTTTGTCACCAATCCGCCAAAGGGAGAGATTGTAGATGTAAAAGTTTGGTTAGGACTAGGTGACTAAATTGATAAGTTTGTATATGATTAGGTAACTAAAATGATAGAGTTTATCCTATTATTAAGTTGGTAATTTTGGATGAATGTAAATTATTTATTGACTTTATGTATAACAATATTAAGTTTATCTTGGAGGTATTAGAGGTTATTTAGATAAGTCATAAATGAGAAAATCGAGTTCCAAGAAATCTGCACTTATCCAGAGAAGAGGTTAATCTGAAATCTGTTATTGCAATGAAGAGTTATCGCGAAATGTCAGCATTCCGTCAGGAAACGACTTCGCGACCGTCAGCAGAGTCCTACTACTAATCAAACTCCTATAAGATTTGTTCTGTCAGCAGAATCCTACTGCAATTGTAATTGATTTTCAGATTGTTTATTTAAGAGATCCTAATTGTTAGGATTAGTAGAGATTGAGATTTGCATATTTTCTAGAGCATTTTCCAGTGCATATTTTAGTGAGAAAATTCCTTAGAGAATTTTCATACTGTTTCTCTCAGAGAATGGTACTTGAGTGTAATGTGTTTTATTATCTCTCTTTTTTGAGTGCGTATATACTCCATTTTGGAGAATTGATTGGTCGAGTTTCAACCATTGGAGTTCCAGAAGAAAAGCCAATGTTTGAAGATCGTTAGAGGTTCTGGCTGCTACTACGGTAGAAGACAAATGAGTCATTTGTCTGGTCAAGTAAGAGTGTCAATTGACAAATGTTTTGTAATTGAGCTTTACTTGCAATTGATTTTCAAATAATAAAATTGACTTTTCTGGGTTTGGCTGCCCATAGGGTCTTACCTTTAAAGAGTTCTTTAAAGGGTTTCCCTTCGATACCAATCTTGGTGTTACGCACTTCGTTTATTTTATGTATTTGATTGTTTATCAAATTAATTGAATGCTTGACGACTAATCAATTTGTTGAGTGGATTGATAGATATTTCAGCTGCGTTATAGGAGCACTTGAGTAATTTCAATTTTCATATACCACACACATACCTTTTTTTTTTTAAACCTTGGTTCACTTACAAAGTTCGAGGAAGTTCAGAGCTCTTGTTTTATATCTTCTCTGGGGCCATCGCAGTCAACCTAAAATAATGAGTGGCCCCATGGATGGGCTATTATCTATCCACCCTGCAACCGCTTTGGAAAAGTATACATAAATTAGGGCATGCTGGGAAAAGATTGAACGAGAATTTTGTGAACGGTAATAAGAAAAAATCTATTCATCATTTTAACTTTCATCATCTCATGATGTTGTATTAGATGATAGGTTCATAAGTAAAATATAATAAATAATTTCCAATCATCTAATGCCACATCATAGGATGATGAAATAATGATAGAAATTGGGATGATGAGTATTATTACTTCAGTAATAATATGATTTGTAAATAATAATAAAATAATTTGAATTAAGTATTTTTTAAATTTTGAAAAAAAATAATTAAATTAAAATATTATAAAATTAAAATATTGTCAGAATATAATTTTTTAATATAATTTTTCTTTTGAGATCTTAAAAAATTGAATTATTTTTTGTTTAAAAGTTCTAAAGATTAGTTTAAAAAAATTGTAATAATTATTTTGAAACTGTTTATTTTTCAATGATGTTTAGATAAGAAATAAGATGGGATGAAATAAGATAGGATGTGATAAGAATTATTTCTAAACATCGCTTACCCTTAGGACTTAGGAGCCACATTATAAGGTCCATGCTTAATTAATTATGGTTAATATCTAGATATGATTATTATTTTGGTTGACTTTTCTTATTCTTCTTATTATTTGGCTTGCTTTACTTTTCCTCGTCAATGTAGAAATTAAGAAACTTTATATATGATGCTAAAACTATTCCAACTACACACCTTCATGCATGCATACCGCGAATATACAAATCAGCATAAATTTGCTTCTGCTCGAAATAGTAAAAAGGAGCCCAATATATAATAATTTATTCATGACTCCAATTAAACATCTAGCAAATTTTAATTGTTCGATCGATCGGAATATCAGATGTTTCTGTCTGCAAGTGATGCTTAACCGAAGTGCCACTCATTAAACTATATATAAAAATTAACATGAAAACCCAACATTCCGTACGTGCTCACGTACGTTATTCTGGACTGCAAGAAAAGTTTGTTTGATCTTCGATCGGTCCACCAGTTTCAATTGGCACTTGTGTTGTGATCACAATTGGGAACATTCAACATAGTCTGTATTTTCGTTTAGTTCCAGTTGTGCCATCTCATATCCAGCAAAACTTCAGTCAGCTGCCAATATTAGTGCATGCCTAAGGGTCGCTAGCTATATTTATTCATTTAATAAATTAAATTATTACTATGCATCCATGCAAATAAAAATTATTAAAGACGGACATTATGATCTCCCAATTAGAATGGTAAGTGAAATGAACAATTTATTATTATTATTATTATTTTACAACTCTACGTGGAATAGAAAGTAATTTTATAAGATTTGTAGAAAATTAAAATTAATAGAAAATAGTGATGGGAAAGGGAGAAGGAGAGAGAGACTTTGAAGACTGTATATTTGCTGTAAGGGGTTTTTTTCCCTATCGACTCACAGAGCAATCCCATGAGAGGCCACTAGGAATTAAGTTAGAGAGCCTGGCCGGGGCCAACGACCCTCTCTCCTCTAAAAAAAGTCGTGGGGTTTTGCATAGTACTCGGCACATGAGCGAAATCTATCACGAAGCAACCCACACTTGAGAAAAGCGGATGGTAGGAGTAGATGAGACTCATCGTCCTGACACCTATCCAATGACACCCTACACTCGAGAACGACAATAGACTGGCGGTGACTATGCTGATCGTCAACTTCACCACTCGGAGGATCCTTATTGATAATGGCAACTTCGCAGATATCTTGTTATGGGAAGCCTTTACGTGAATGGGAATAGAAGCCTTCTGACTCCGACCAGCCGCACACCACTGAAGGGCCTCTCTGGGGAAATGGTCTAGCCAGTCAGAACCATTACACTGTTCGTCTTGGCGGGCGGCGCCGCTCGACGGCCTCTATCTTGGTCGATTTCCTAGTTGTGAAGGCCCCTCCACTCCCTCCCTTCCTTCTAGAGGTTCTCTTGATGGGCTCCTCGATTGAGGCAACCGGGATCTCAACTGTGGCGGTGGCAGGAGCAGGGCCTTCGAGTGGCGATTGGGTGTGGATGAGCTCAGAGGAAGACCTCCCCTCCCCACCTAGACTAGAACTCCTTGCACAATCCTTAGCCACACACTCAAAGACTTGACATTCGATGGCA
This sequence comes from Juglans mandshurica, assembly GCA_022457165.1. Taxonomy (NCBI): domain Eukaryota; kingdom Viridiplantae; phylum Streptophyta; class Magnoliopsida; order Fagales; family Juglandaceae; genus Juglans; species Juglans mandshurica. Next base: position 26,250,871 of record CM039626.1, read on the forward strand.
GATTGCGTTGTAAATTGGGTGGAGGGGATCATCTCCACGTTCACCTTGGGAGGAGGCTCCACCAGTGTTGGCTGACAAGGAGCTAGTTCCAAGAGTTCCTCATAGAAGTGTGTTGAGAGCACGTTTGCCCTGCGAGACAACCTGTAAGGGCCTGTTGGCACGACTAGCGCAGCGGGGACAGCGACCATTACAGGTTCGGTGGTCAAACCGGCCCAAATTGGGGAACTCGTAACGATTTACCTGCCTGACTGGAAACTCCCACCCACGACCGATCATGAAGAAAAAATTTAGGATCCAATCATTGACCTTGTGATAACAGGGCTCTAGAGAAACAAGGGCGTGTGTTGCCTTAAACCTACAAATGTTCCCCTCACGCTTTATAACATTATGAGTCAGGAGAAACTCGCGGCCAGTGAGGTCAGCATGCTCAGGATTGACTCTGACAAAGCTTGCCACTAGAGAATACAACAGCATATCAAGATTCTCCACGCATTTGGGTGGAGTTGAGAGGCGGCCAATGTGAGGCGATCCTGTAGGTCGTGAATAGGGTGAGGGAAAGGTAACCTTGGCCCTCAAGAAAACATGCTGGGGAAGAGGGCAACCTTTGAAGCATGACTCTCATCGTTGACAGCCCCCTTATATGGCCTAGGAACCTCAAAAACCACATTCTCATGGACATGGAAGGTGGAAGCTAGCGACGATAAGAACTCGGGGGTGACATTCAAGCTCTATGAAGAATTGCTCCGCAGTGTAAACCTCGGGTTGGTCCAGCTCCCTTGGAATCTTGGATTAAACGGTCTTCTTGGGAGCCATAAAAGTTGAAGTTGAGAAAGGTAACAGAAAGGAAGAAGAGTCGAGCAAAAGGAACGAGAAGGCTAGAACAAGAAGAGACAAGAATGTGAAAAAGGTGAGAGAAAGAGGGTAGAATCGTGTTTGTATAAAGAGGAAGTGATAGTTGCCCTTTCGTACCCACGTGACATAATGAGGGATGGAAAGGGCTCGAATTTCTTGAAATGCGCAACACGATGCAACGTGGGAAAAAAAATTATGCCTCAAGACAAATCTGAGGAGTCTAATTGCTAGGACACGAAGGATAAAAACATAAAAGAAGGAAGGAGAAAGGCCAAAAAGAGAGCCCCAATGACAAGGGAGAAATTTAAATAAGCAGCAGCGACGTTTAACATCCCAAAGTCATGGGAACGCACGTGCCCAATAGAGTTGGCAAGACGTGGATGCATCCCACGTCACGTACTATGCATTATGACGTGGAGAAAAGAAAACAACCGACACCATCAACGATGAGAGAATTGGAAGGATGCCACAAAGTGCGAAACCCAACCATTCGGAAACGTGCCAATAAAATCGGAAGGAGAACTGTCGCTTGGCATCATTAAATAACGAAAAAGTTGTATGGGTATAATCGTGAGTCGAGGACCTCACAAGTAGAAGAATCGAGAGGGTAATGGCCGCCTATTTTTAAGGGGGAGGATCTCTACAACAGGAACATTAGGAAAAGTATGTAACACAAAGATTGAGGCAAAAAAGAATTCCCATCGGACCAGTTTGATGAAAATTGTCGAAGTAACTGTAAGAGATTTTTTCCCCCATCGGCTCATAAGGCAGGCCCACAAGAGGCCACTAGGAAGTAAGTCAGAGAGCCCGGTCGGGGCCAACGACCCTCCTTTAAAAAGAGTCAATGGGCCTTTACTGAGTACTTGACCATGAGGAAAACCCACCCACGAAGCAACCTACGCTTGGGGAAAGTAGATAGTAAGGGTGAATGGGACTCGCCGCTCTGACACTTCCTCGATAACACCCTAGACTCTAGAACCTGCTTAGGCAAGCATGCGGGAAATAGAGAGAACTCATGATTTCCTGAAAGTAGGCATGAAGGAGCTTAATAGGGAGCGTCCGCAGGGAAAAGTGAGTTAGGGATCCATGCCGCATTAATGGCACCACTCCTCAGACTCTAGACCGCATTAATGACACTGACCCAGAAGTCACGCTGCATTAAAGGATTCTGACAAAACGAACAGTGGAAATGACATAGGCTCATTGAAGCCAGGTACGACCTATTCCCACCAAAAATCTAGTATAAAAGTTGATACCCAGGTACGAAAAACTCTATTTGATTTCTCTAGATTTATGCACAAACTACTATGGAGATATATTGACTTTAGTATTGGAGACAGCTATCACCAAAGTCCCACATTCTCCGTGTTTACTTAAATGTGCAGGTGAAAACCCAAAGACCCGAGTTGCTGGAACCCGGCATAAGGGCACGTGAAACACGACCTTAACATTTTCTATTATCAATTACATTTGAATGGAAAATGATCTACATGTAATATTTTTCATAACACTTTACACAAATATGTTTTAAATGAGGAATATTTTTGTAAAACACCTAATAAAAGTAACATAATTTTACAAAATAACCCTTATCTTACAATATTGTTGTGAAAATATGTTGTGTATATCATTACTCTATTTGAATGCATAACATATGTCCTTATTTATAGGGGAATGAAGCTAGAGAGAAAAGTTGAAAATGCAATAAACCAATGATACTAATTGATTCTGATTGATTTACATATTATATTAAATACGGTAGAAAATAAATCATATTATCATACATGCTAACATATTATTAATATATTCTATGTATGGTAATTTTCTAGTAAAATTAAATATTAGTTTTAATAAATTTAAAAAAATTATAAGCGTATGTCAAAATATTATTCCCACTCCCAAAGAAAGCTTCAGTTAGTTATTGATTTATTTTTTTAAAATTTCCAGGCATTCATCGCATTTCCAATGGTAAGAAATTACTTTAATTAAAATTGTCATTTAACTCTTTGAAGTTTATACTATCAGTTGGACTGTTTAATCTCGAAGGAAATAGAAAGTTGTAGAAAGAGTAGGATCGTGGGGCCGGGATAAAGACTAGAACCCTCCTGCCCAAAAGTTCAAAACCTCATCGGAATTGGCCGAATTGCTTACTGATGCATTGACTTCAACAAGAAGACCCCTATTCTAATGGCAAATGTTTTTATCTTCTTTACCCACACAAGCTACTTTTCAGCCAGCCATCTCATCGTTTGCAATAAAGCTTTCAAGGCTGAAATCGATCCATACGACGAACAGACATGGTAATGGTTTCCTCAAGACTGCTTTTCTTCCTGTTCTTGATTTTTGTACTAGTTTATCAGGCCACAACCCAGCCAAGTTTCATATACTATTTATGTTCAATCAACCCTGGTAAATATACCAGTAAGAGTACATACAAGGCGAACCTCGACCACGTCCTCGCCTCTATCTCCTCTAACGTCACTGGTACTGACAACGGGTTTGTCTCTGATTCTCATGGACAAGACCTTGACAAAGTTTATGCGATCGGTTTCTGTAGAGGAGATCTCAAGCCAGACGTTTGCCGTAGTTGCCTCAATGATTCTAGAACTGCTCTCACACAACTTTGTCCCAATCAAAAGGAGGCAATAGGATGGTACGACAATTGCTCGTTGCGCTTCTCAAACCGCTCCATGTTTGGCGTTGAGGAAAGTAATCCTAATTACTTTACGTGGGACGCAAAGAACGTATCCGATGTAGAAGGGTATGGCGTGGTCCTTAGGAACCTATTAAGTGACATGATACGTGATGCTGCATCAGGTGTTTCTCTCAAGTTTGCGACGAGGACCTCATTAGCCCCCGACTTGAGCAAAATATATGTTCTTACGCAGTGCACTCCAGATTTATCAGAGCAAGACTGCCGTGATTGTTTAGATTTGATTTATGCACAAATTCCACTTTTTGGTCTTGGACAGGCAGGTGGGAGAGCATATACACCTAGCTGTAATTTCAGGTTTGAGACTTACCCTTTCTTCGATGTCGCCGCTGTTGTGCAGTCGCCGCAAGTGCCAAGGCCAGTACTGTCTCCTCCGATGATAAAAGGTACGGTAATGCTTATGTACCTCCCTAGTGGGTGCAAAACTTATCTGGATTTCATAAATATATATATATATATTTTTTAAGAAAACTAATTACACTGTAAGTTTTCATATTTTGATAGCTCTGCGTAAATGCTCCCGCGTCCCTGATCAATCTATATGACAATATATAAATGAGTTAGGACATTCTCGGAGTGGGATCAGTACTTTTCTTTTTTTTACATTCATGGTGAAGTAAATAAAATCTTATTTTTCTTTATATGGGATTTTCATTGTTTTTAATTTTTAAAAAGTCCTCACAATAATCGACTCCACAATTGATTTGGTGCTGCAAAAAGAGTTCTCATTGTTGACCCCAAAAATATTTTCAACAGGTGCAATAATAGAACTGTCACAATTTTATAAAATCATGTACGTATATCCAAGCGAGTAGAATAAACTTAAATTTGTTGTAAAATTATTTATGGTCAAGAGAATATAATTTATTTTTATGTTTTTATATCTAACTTATATATGGCATATATTAAGTGATTATTGTTTAAGAGTAATGATATACACACAATATATTACATAATAATGTTATAAAATGAGAATATTTTTATAAAATATAATTATATAAAATATTGTAAAAAATGTTGGATATAAATCATTTTTCACGTAGGATTGCTTGGTTAGAGATACCCTGTTTTGGTTGACGTGTCCCAAATCCAGTGCAGTCTCAGTCAAGCGTTTGAATCACTCGTTGATAAGTTAGGATAATGCTGGAGCTCCCGCTGGGCTACCGCTAGAGCTCTAGTGAATTTTATCATGTGTATTTTTTAATTTTTTTTTATATAGATATTTTTAATGATTTTAAATATTTTTAAAAAATAAAAAAATTTATAATATTATTAAATAATACTTGTTTAATCACAAAGTAAAATATAAGATATTTTTTTATAATTTTTTATTTTACTTCGTGATTAAAGAAGTAATTTTTAATAATTTTTTTTTACTTCTTAATTAAGAAAATGTTTTTAATAATGTTCTAAATTTATTTTTTTTTTAAAAATTATTAAAAGATATTAAAAAAATTAGATAAAAAATAACTTAAAAAAAAACACATACAATATATGCCTTCAGCCCCCAGCGGGGGCTGTAGCACGATCCGATAAGTTATTAGTCAAAGTGAGATTAAGCACATGAAGGGCACAGCTCATCATGCAGGAATTAATTAAATATAAAATAATGTAGCAGTCTTATCCGACTTTTCCAGGGAGTTTCCTATCAACTTCTCCATGAATTGCTACTGTTGCTTGACACGTTGACCGGCAGCTTGGTCGACTCTGTCAAGAGTATCCCTTGATCGACTATGCCTCACATTTTTCATTCTCCTATACAACATAGACGATGCTCCATGTTGCCTGATCGGCTTGATTCAGTTAGTTGAGCAGATCGCCCCGGCTTGTCCTAGTGAATTAAACTTGCTTAATTCTTTAGATGGATTGAAGTTTGAACATATATAGTTCCAACAAAAACTTCAAATCAGCAAGCCATTTCCCCCTTCTCCATAAAGCTTATAGGCTTAGATCTGTGCATTTTACTGACAATGGTTTCTTTAAGGCCGATTTCTTTTATTCAGTTCTGCATTTTAACATTCATAGCTCTAGCCACTGCCCAACCAAGCTTCCTATACCATGTATGTTCAAACGAAAAGGGTAATTATACCACTAACAGTATCTACGAGACCAACCTCGACAGAGTCCTCTCGTCCATCTCCTCCAATCAAATTATTGACAACGGGTTTTACAGCAATTCTCATGGTCAAGTACCTGACAAAGCTTATGGAATTGGACTTTGTAGAGGAGATGTAAAGCCAGATGTTTGCCGTAGTTGCCTCAATGATTCTAGAATTTCTCTCACAAAACTTTGTCCCAATTAGAAGGAGGCAATAGGATGGTACGACAATTGCTCGTTACGCTTCTCAAACCGCTCAATATTTGGCGTAGCGGAAAGTTCTCCTGCTTTCTATATGTGGAATACAAGAAACGTATCAGACGTAGATGGGTATAGCGTGGTCCTTAAGAACCTATTAAGTGGCATGAAAAGTGATGCTGCATCAGGTGGTTCTCTCAAGTTTGCGACGAGGACCTCAGTCGCCCCCGACTTGAGCCAAATATATGTTCTTGCGCAGTGCACTCCCGATTTATCAGAGCAAGACTGCCGTGATTGTTTAGATTGGATTTATGGACAAATTCCACTTTTTGGTCGGACAGGAAGGTGCTAGGATGTACACTCCCAGCTGTAATTTCAGGTATGAGACCTACCCTTTTTTCGACCTTACAGCTGCTGCTACACCGTCACCACCCTCGCAACCAGTCTCCCCTGAGTCCCCTCCACCCATAAAAGGTATAATAATCCTCATATATCCCATATCGATGAAACCATAGTTGTTTTTAGATATTGCCCTCAGCATAGATGCTATCCTTTACAAGTATGACACGGGAATTGGCCGGAACGTTGCGGGATGTCCTACGGAGTAGATTGGCTAATCCTTTTTATTCGAATTGTGATTTTCTTTCAAAACTCTCATCAATCAAGTCCAGTCATATTGTTTCTTTTTTCCTTTCTGTTTTGGAGTTATTTCTATATTATGTTGTACGTAGCGTTGTACGTGATAAGTTGTGATTTGTGAGACAAATTTGACTGTTTCAACTTTTGTAGTTGGCCTGCCTTTCAAAAACAACGTGCTTTTGGTTTTCGCAGGAACTAAGAGAAACACTACAACTCGAACTGTCATCGTCGTTGTGCCCACTCTTGTTGGTATCATACTGGTCATCAGTATTATTTATTTATTTTTAAGAGTGAGGAAGCGCAAGGATCATTTTGAAAGTAAGTACAGCATATATAGTTCTTGTATTCCTCGTTCTTTTTGAGATTTTGAAGGCTATTTTCCTATATTATATAACAGTTCCAAAAATTCATGACTTTCTTTTTGCACTTGGATAACGCGTACACTGGGTTTTAGGAAAAAGAAAATGTCTTTTTCTTATAAATGGTTCCACTCTCTGTTATTAGTTACTAGAGTCATACCTTGTTGTATGCTTTCATATGGAGCAAATTAATAAATCATTCGAATATGTATGAATTCGGTGGTTCCTTTTCTGAAGCCATCGATGAAATGGGAAAAGTCGAATCCTTGCAATTTGATTTCGACGTTATTAAAGCTGCCACAAGCGACTTTTCTGATGCAAATAAGCTTGGAAAAGGGGGATTTGGGCCCGTTTATAAGGTATGAAAACAATATGACAATGAAGAGTATTACCAAACATCTTTCAGAATTTGTAAAACTAATGTATTTTGTTCCTGAAAATTGATTCGAATTGTTTTATTTGTGCCTTATTCTCCAACATATTCAGGGTAAGCTTTCCACTGGAGAAGATATAGCAGTAAAAAGACTATCGAAAAACTCTGGACAAGGAGATTTGGAATTTAAGAATGAGGTTGTATTAGTGGCCAAGCTCCAACACCGGAATTTAGTTAGGCTCCTTGGATTTTGCTTGGAAGGGAATGAACGTCTTCTTGTGTATGAGTTCGTGACAAACAGAAGCCTGGATCACTATATATTTGGTACCATTGCATTCTATGTTTACATTGCGATGAAGATAATTTCATTAATTTCCAGCTTAAAAGATCATAAATTTTAAATATTTGATCGAGTACGATTTCATGCATATGTAGATCCCAAGAAGAGTGCAAATCTAGATTGGGAGAGTCGATATAAAATTATAAAAGGCATTGCTCGAGGGCTTTTATACCTTCATGAGGATTCTCGGCTTCGGATTATTCATCGTGATCTCAAAGCTGCCAACGTTCTATTAGATATAGAAATGAATCCTAAGATTTCAGATTTTGGCATGGCAAGGATGTGTGTACTGGATCAGACCGAGGGCAGTACAAACAGAATTGTGGGGACCTAGTAAGTATATAAACATATCCAAATAGGCTAGAGCTAATGACTACAACTTTGCATTTTCTATATGATTGATTTATGTTGATTATTTGCATCAAGAAAGGCCTATGAAGAGATGGAAATAAAATCAATTGAAAATAATAATCAAAGCTCTACTGCCTTCAAATTGAAGTTGAGTTTATTAATATTGATATGCAGTGGATATATGGCACCAGAGTATGCAATGCTTGGGCAATTCTCCGTCAAGTCAGATGTCTTTAGTTTTGGTGTGCTGATGCTGGAGATTGTAAGTGGTCAAAAAATTACATCTTTCCGTGAAGGGGAGAATAGAGAGTACCTTCTAAGCTATGTGAGTGTATACATAAATTATTAGACCCCTGTTCTTTGTTTAAATGAAAATCAACAATATTCTACACTATTTTCTTTGACATGTATGCGTGAATTAATGTATATCTTCAGGCTTGGAAAAACTGGAGAGAGGGGACAGCTGCGAATCTCATAGATCTCACATTGAGGAGTGGTCCACTGAGCGAAATCATACGATGTATTCACATTGGATTGCTGTGTGTTCAAGCAAATGTTGCCGACAGACTAGACATGGCTTCAGTTGTTCTCATGCTTAATAGCAATTCCATTGCTCTCCCTTTGCCCACACAACCAGCAAGCTTTATGCAAAATGGGGTTCCATTAGCCACATCAATGAAACTGGATACTGATTGCAGGCCGGTGAGTCAGTACGAGGTTTCGATTACAGAGTTAGATCCTAGGTAGTGTTTTATGGGTGTTGTCACGGTGTACGTGTTTTTGTGCAAATTTCACTTGCTATTAAATTTTCATAGCATTAGTACTAGAAAGACACCACGCACTGATCAAGATATTGATCCCCGTGAAAGCCTGAGATTACAATAGGATTGATGAGACTACAGACTTGCTCATATTATGAAATTACCTAATAATTAACAGCCTTTTATGTATCTCTTAGTACGAAAACAATGACGCAAGGTAACATTTGAGGAGCATTTGCTCAAGTATGATACATGCATGCCTATTTAAGTTAAAACATCATGTCAATTGTTTTTGTTAAGGGAGGGAGTGCTGTCAGTACTTTTGTGATTTGGGAAGAAAAGGAATTAAGTACCTATCGATTGAACAAATTTATATTTTGATGGTGAGACTGCAAATCGAGCATTAATATATGTTTTTAGTGGATAATATAAGATATATATATTTCGCTTAATTATTATCACCTGCATCCACTAGTACACTTATAAATTAGAGGAGAACTACTGCCGTTAGTCTTTACGGCCGTGTGCAACGCTTCGAGGTTTTAAATAATTTTTTACTGGTTTTTAACCCTCAACTAAAATATTGAAGGAGAGGAGCAAGTGATACGTTCATCTATACTTCTTGGCCACGAGCCATGATGCGTGGTTCTATGCGCGTAAGCTTTTTGAAAATTGAGTACTCTTTTGAAAAGGAAATTTTCTCAGAGTGGATATATCTGTTTTTAAAAAGTCTACGGCTTTGAATGTAGCTTGTAGATCTTGAACTTGTACAAATTATTTTTTTTGTTGAAATGAAATGATTGGTTTCCTTGTTTTATAAATTTTATTTTCTTCCTTCTTATATTCTCATCATTTTTCTCCGGTCCCTAATTACTGATCGTAATTTAAATTCATTATTTAAAAAAATCTCTGAAATTCTGGAGTTGAACAGCCAAAAGTTCCATTAAAAAAAAGGCTAACTACAACATCATAATGCTGGAGCTCAAGCTGCCAAAATGTCTAATTCAGTTCATGAACAAAGTAGTACGTGTGTTTATACTCCCATGGAGTGGGAATGGCCTGGTGAGATGTTTATACTCCCATTAATGGGAATACCGTTGGGGATGTTTCCGGTGGCCCACAGACGGTAAAATATTTTTTCACCTAATTGTTACAGAGTTTTCATGCTCCATGCAGTACTCTTTGCCTGTACTTTATAGCATGACTTTTTTTTTCCTATTTCTTCCTCTTTTGATATGACCCAGAGATTGTGAACTTCTTTTAATATATAGGATTCGACTGCTTGAGGGAAAGGATCAGGCCAATCAAACTATGGTGGAGGTGCATTTTATATGCCAGTAAGCTTGCCCTTTTCCGTTCCTTGATACCTTTACTTTAGCATAAGCCCTTTTTTTTTTTTTTTGGCCTCAAGCAATGCAGAAGAGGCATCTTTCGTGTAAATTATTTTCATAGTGGCAGCATTTCTCATTGTTTTTTGATTATTTTGTTGTGTTTGTTGTAGAGGCATGGGTGCATTGATTATTGGATTGATGTGTTCCCAGTAATAGGCATGGGTGCATTGATTATTGGATTGATGTGTTCCCAGTAATAAAGAACTGGAAATGTTGATTTTAATGTTCCAAGAAATCGTTTCATTGTTTGAATTGATTCATTGAAATTTTTATATTCATGTCCTAAAATTGAATTGTAAGATTAGAGCAGCATGTTCATCACAGCTCCTCTACTGCCATTCATCAAGATGATCAAGATCAAGTTGATAGTGCTACCATGAAGACATCTGATCTACAGCCTCATGCACTCGCAGCTTCTGATAATGCTCCTCTCAAACTACCAGAAAGGGTTCTCTTGTAATTAAGTCATCATGTCCTTTTATGTAATTGTACAGTTTGTTACGTAGCTGTAGCACTCAGATGAATATTCTCTTTTACTTTTGACTTGTCAGAGTCTGTTATTATTTGTTGTATATAAACCAGCACCTAGCACCTCTTGTAGGGTATCGAGATAGTGAATGAATTGAATTCAGAAAGCTCTCTCTCTTTCTTTCCTTTTTAGTTGTTCTGCAAGTTATTTGCTATTCTTACATGGTATCAGAGCCAGGTTTTTCTGAGAAATTTCAATGGAAACACCTATTCAACAGATACACCCATTTCAAAAGAAACACCCATTTCAAAAGATGCGCCCAAATCCAACACATCAATTTTTCTCGATTTCACTAACATTGTCAATCCTTATAGACTTGACCATGGAGATAACCCCTCTCTTCCTTTAGTTCCAGATCTTTTTACCACATAAAACTATACTACTTGGTCCAGAGCCATGTGCAGGGCCCTGCGTGCCAAGAATAAACTTGGGTTTATAAATGGCACTTTGTCCAAACCAAAAGACCCTTTACATGAAGCCTGGGAAAGATGTAATGACCTCATTGTGTCCTGGCTTCACAACTCTATCAACCCAGCCTTGAAATCTAGCATCATCTTGGTGGATGATGCTCAGCAAATTTGGACTGAACTCAGAGATAGATTCACTCAACAAAATAGCCATCGCATTTTCCAGTTGAAGAAATCCTTGACAGGTTTGCAACAAGACAGTGACTCTGTCAATGTCTACTTTGGTAAGCTTAAAACCTTATGGGATGAACTTATCATATATGAACCCATGCCTAATTGTACCTGTGGTAAGCTTGCTCTCTTATATGATAGATATCAGAGAGATTGTGTTATACAATTTCTCATGGGTCTGAATGATACTTATAATGTGACCCGAGATCAAATCATGCTCATGGACCCATTACCTCCCATCAACAAGATTTTTTCCATGATTCAACAGCAGGAAATACAACATTTGATTCTCTCTGGAATACCATCCCCTGACTCCATGGCTCTTGCTGTCAAACAACCTCAATTCTCCTACAAACCTTTTTCCAAATCATCCCAACCCCCAAAGCGTGAGAGTCCTTATTGTACCAATTGCAAAATTTTTGGCCATTTGCTTGAAAATTGTTTCAAGGCTGGAAATGCTCAACCACCAACTTGCACACACTGTCATATGACAGGACATATAGCAGATAAATGCTATAAACTACATGGCTATCCACCGGGCCATAAGTTACATGGCAAAGGTAAGCAACCTGACCTTCCCTATGCCAACATGACATCCCTTGAGCCAGAATCACCATCAGATATCCAGCTTACTTTTACCAAGGATCAGTACCACCAGATTTTGTCTCTATTGCAGTCAAGAGAAACTCCCATTGCCACTCATTCAGTCAACACTGCCATGAATGGTACTTTCCTTTCCCTCACTTTCTTCACTCACACACACCACTCAACAACCCATTTACCATGGATCATAGACACAGGTGCTACAGATCACATGATCTGCAGCATCTCCCTCTTCTCCTCCATTTCCTCTTGTGTCTCTTTTGTTGTTAAATTACCAGATGGAACCACAGCACCTGTCACAGGTATTGGCACTATCCACCTCACTAATACATTAACCCTTCACAATGTATTATATGTTCCATCTTTTCATTTTAATTTAATCTCAGCAACAAAACTGACTACCTCTCTTTTTTGCTGTTTTGTTTTTCTTTCACAATCATGTTTTATTCAGGACATTTTGTTATGGACCACGATTGGTATGGGTGAGATGAAGGATGGACTCTACAATTTGCTTACTGCTTCAGTGTCTCCTACTGCCCTCATTGATTATTTTTCTACTTTTCTACACAAACAGATTTATGTTTCTGCTATTTCCACAAGTGTAGATCATATTTGAGATATATGGCATTGTAGATTGGGTCATACACCCATTTCCAAGCTAAATGCAATTCAAGATACTTCAATTCAGAATCACACATTTACTATTTCTCATAACAATCCTTGTCACGTGTGCCCCATTGCTAAACATCATAAACTCCATTTTCCAATGAGCAATCATCAAAGTAAAACCATCTTTGAACTTATACATTGTGACATATGGGGTCCCAATTCCATTGAATCTTATGATGGTCACATATTTGTTTTAACTATAGTAGATGATTTCTCTCGGACCACTTGGATTTATCTACTCAAGGCCAAATCAGACACTAGACAATGCATTGAGTCTTTCTGCAATCTAGTTAATACACAGTTTCACACAAAGGTTCAAATACTCCGAAGTGACAATGGCCTTGAATTTCAAATGAAAGAATTTTTCCATAAAAAGGGAATCATCCATCATCGAACTTGCGTAGAAACACCCCAACAAAATGGGGTTGTTGAAAGAAAATACCAACATCTTTTGAATATAGCTCGAGTTCTGAAAATACAATCCAATCTTCCTAATAAATATTGGACTGATTTTATTCTCACTGCAGCATATATAATTAATCGAGTTCCAAGTTCAATTCTGTCCAATAAGACCCCCTTTGAAATTCTCTTCAACATTTCTCCTACATATTCTCATATGAAAGTATTAGGGTGTCTTTGTTTTGCTTCCACCCTTTCACAAAATAGGAAGAAATTAGACCCTCGAGGCAGGAGATGTGTTTTTCTTGGTTATCCTTTTGGGGTAAAATGATACAAGTTACTTGTCCTTAACACTCAAGCAGTCTTTCTCTCTCGGGATGTCACATTCTATGAGCATATTTTCCCTTTTCATCATTCCTTCCACCTCTACATACCACCATTCCACTACCAAACACTTTCTTACCCAGCCCAACTTCCAAACCCACTTCCTCCTCACCCCCATCACTTTCTTCTTCTGCTCCTTTACCTATCCCATCACCCCCCCCCCCACCCTTACAGGCTCCTGACCCTGCAACCTCTCCCTCTTTGCCTCTTGAACCTCCACACTCCTCTCTTTCTCCTGAACTCCCTCCCAATCCTACTTCTGCTTCTCCACCAGTACTCAGAAGGTCAACCAGAACACAGACAGCTCCTCAATACCTCTAGGATTTTCATTGCAAACAAGCATCCTTCATCTCACCTTCTCCATCCAAAGCCATGACATCAGGTACCTCTTTCCCTCTATCTCATTTTATTTCTTATGATCGTTTGTCACCAAAGTTTTCCTTATTTTCCAATTCCATTTCATCTACTCAAGACCCACAAACCTATAGACAAGCTGTCAAAGACCCTGATTGGTGTGAGGCAATGGAAGCAGAAATTGATGCACTAGAATTCAATAAAACCTGGGTTCTTACTGATCTGCCTCATGGTAAAATCCCAATTGACTGCAAATATGTCTTCAAAACGAAGTACAATTCCAATGGTACTATTGAAAGAAAGAAGGCAAGACTAGTTGCCAAAGGATTCACTCAACAAGAAGGAGTGGATTACCATGAAACCTTTTCTCCAGTGGTTAAAATTGTCACAGTCAGAACTATTCTTGCTTTAGCTGCCATTAATGGATGGCACCTTCACCAATTCGATGTTAACAATGCATTCTTCAATGGAGAGCTTCAAGAAGAGATTTATATGAAAAGACCTCCTGGCTATCAAAAGGGCAACCCGAGACAAGTTTGCAAGCTGCTTCGAAGTCTCTATGGACTTAAGCAAGCTTCAAGACAATGGTATGACAAATTCTCTACATCCATCATTCAGTTTGGTTTTAAACAGTCAAAGGCTGATTATAGTCTTTTCACTTGCATCAATGGTGCTACTTTCACAGCCTTGATTGTTTATGTAGATGACATAGTGGTTGCAAGCAACTCACTTCAATCTATTTCCATCTTAAAATCTTTCTTGAATCACCATTTCAAAATAAAAGACCTCGGCCATTTAAGGTATTTTTTTTGGCATAGAAGTTGCTAGGTCCCCTCTTGGCATCCATCTCTGCGAAAGAAAGTATACCCTTGATATACTTGCTGATTCAGGACAGTTAGCATCCAAGCCACTCAAAATTCCCATGGACCAAAACCACAGATTAAGCAAAACCACTGGCTCTCCATTATCTGACCAAACTCCATACAGACAACTCATTGGCAGGCTCCTCTATCTTACCTTAACCAGACCCGACATCAATTATCCCACTCAAATTCTCAGCCAGTTCATGGAAAAACCCACTAATGTTCACCTTGCTGCAGCTCATAAAGTTTTAAGGTACCTCAAAAATGCCCCTGGCCAAGGTATCTTGTTATCCTCCCATTCCTCCATTCACTTAAGAGGATACTGTGACTCAGATTGGGCATCATGCCCTGACACCCGAAAGTCTGTTACTGGTTATTGTGTTTTCATGGGTCATTCCCTCATCTCATGGCGCTCAAAGAAGCGAACTGTGGTCTCCAAATCCTCTGCTGAAGCAGAGTATCGTGCAATGGCCTCCCTCTCCACTGAGTTCACTTGGCTGAGGCATCTCCTCTCTGACCTTGCCATTTCTCATCCTCAACCTGCTGACATGTACTGTGACAATCAGGCTGCTCTTCATATAGCAGCTAACCCCGTCTTCCATGAGAGGACAAAACACATAGAGGTGGATTGCCATCTAATTCGAGATCAAATTCTTGCAAAACAAATCAGAACTGCACATGTCTCTACCAATTCACAGCTAGCTGATATTTTTACTAAATCTCTCCCTTCATACATTCTTTGTGCTCACTTATCCAAGATGGGAATAGCCAATATCTATTCTCCATCTTGTGGGGTGATATTAGAGCAGCATGTTCATCACAGCTCCTCTACTGCCATTCATCAAGATGATCAAGATGAAGACATCTGATCTACAGCCTCATGCACTCGCAGCTTTTGATAATGCTCCTCTCAAACTACCAGAAAGGTTTCTCTTGTAATAAGTCATCATGTCCTTTTATGTAATTGTACAGTTTGTTACGTAGCTGTAGCACTCAGATGAATATTCTCTTTTACTTCTGACTTATCAGAGTCTGTTATTCTTTGTTGTATATAAACCAGCACCTAGCACCTCTTGTAGGGTATCGAGATAGTGAATGAATTGAATTCAGAAAGCTCTCTCTTTCTTTCCTTTTTAGTTGTTCTGCAAGTTATTTGCTGTTCTTACAGTTGAGGCTTGTAAAAAATACCAGACTAACCTAAACGAGACCTTTTATAGACTTCAAAACTGTTATAGACCGAAGCTCTTTATGTTGAATAATAAACTTAATTTAGTAAATAGAGTTGTCTTTTGGTAGATTCATGAACTAGAGTGAAGGTTTATCTTGAAAGAAGTAATTCATGTATCTGGGGATTCATGTATTTGGGATAATTCATGTACTTAGGTGTTCGTGTACTATGGAAGTTCATGTATTAGAGTAAATGCTAGATGAATCTACAAGCCTATAAATATCCATGTATGCATTGGTACAAAGCAAGCCACTTGAGAAGTAATTCAGTTAGAGAAATTTAAGAAATAATCTCTCATCTATTCCCTCTAGAATAGAATATTTGTTTTTCTCCTCCAACACTTTATTCATTAGCACCGAAGATGTTAGCTACTGTTGATGTACTTCATTTATGAAGACTTAGGTATCTCAACTCCTTGCCACAACCCCGATCAGAAAGTTGGCCAGGTTCAGCGCCCCCGCCACAACCACGGTCCTTCAGCGCAACATGATCATATTGATTAGTTTAGGATGGCTTTATTTTCATGTGCTTTGTGTTGTTTTCTTTTTCTTTTTTGGTGCTTCTGAGCCATACACGCATACTGCGCAAACTTCAAGTCGGGTAGCCACATCTGATGGGTTTTATTCTCCGGAGTTTAGGGGTGATTTTGGTGCTGGGCTTTTTGATCTCCATGCTATGGATGATACAGAGCTTCTGTCTGAGGTATGTTTCGTTGAAAGGTTTTCTGTTCAACTGTGCAGGAAACGTCATAAATGGTCATGTGAAGTTTGTTCCTATAAAATCAGAATGTAATGTACTTTATAGTGTAGTCTTAAGAACTAAGATTGAAAACCATGGAATGGATGTAGTCCTTGTTGCTCAAGTTTTCTTTAAACTTTTTATTTTTATTCAGTAATATATGCTCTTGTCTTTCGTTCCCCTTATATGAGAATGAAAAATAGTGACTATGCAATATCATTCAGTTGATACATTGTGGTTTAGGCATTTAAGCTTAATTCAAAGTACCTAAATCATGTAGACCTGCATATAGGATGAGTTACTTGGCCTTTTTTGGGCTGGAACTAGCTTCTAATTAACTTAAATAAAAAGCGAAGGAAATATAGGGAGTAAATTTTTCTGGAATAAAAAGGGCGGCAGATTCCAATTGCCTTCCTTGAGCGAATCAAGGAGGATTTCACCAAGAGACGTGGTGGAGGAAAAGCTGCAACAACACATGGTGGAGGAAAAGCTGCAACAACAGTTGCCAATAGCCTCAACAAGGAGTTTGGTACCATTGCATTCTATGTTTACATTGCGATGAAGATATTTTCATTCATTTCCTTAAAATATCATATTGTTGCTGTAAAATAGGATATTCATTTTAAATTTTTTAAGTTACTTTAATGCCAAATTTTTGGTCCTAATGATTTAGGCCCAAATTGAAGGAGCAGATGCAATATTGTGTAGATCATCCAAAGGAGATCAGCAACCTGGCTAAAGTGAAAGTTCAGGTTTCGAAAGTCAAAGGAGTTATGATGGAAAATATAGAGAAGGCAAGGCGGTGTTGCTTTCTCTTCTATATGTCAACAGCAAAGACTTGTAAAAAAATGTCAATTTCAAAGGTTATATTCTCTTTGGTAGAATCTTTTGTTTGGAACTATGGTGCCATTTCATTTTATTAACAATTTTTCTGTATAGGTTCTCCACCGTGGAGAAAAGATTGAGCTTCTGGTGGATAAAACAGAGAACCTTCATTCTCAGGTTAGTGACTTTGTATCGTTGATTCGTTTTGCTTTTTCTCCCTGTTTTTTAACCTCCCTATCTTGGAATGACGGTGGTATATAAATTATAGAAAGGAATAATGAACCCAGAACCATTATTGAGGACATACCGGATAATGAGGAATCGTTGTAACCACCAGAACTCAACGAGATTATTTAGTGTTCTTATTACTAATAAGTTTTTTTTATTACTGTTCTTATACCTATTTTGATTTATGTGATGGATGGTTCAAGTGGGAAAGGTATTTTTGGCAAATAAGTTTTGGACTTCGTTGAATTTTACTTATTTTTCTTTCTTTTTTTGGTATTTTGAAATGTCTTTGTTCTGATTTGTTCTCATGATTAAACTGATAGTTGATTTGAAAAGATAGGGTTTGTTTTTGGACCAGTTTTTCTTCGCACTTGGTCGAATATCCGGTTGCTTGGGCTTTTTCCTTCTACTTCTGTGCTTAAAGTAGATTTTTTTTTTCCCTCTCAATGCTTTCGAAGTTATATAATCATCACAAACATGCTCAAATGATCTGAATTGATGTGCAATTCTGGAGAAGGATTTTGATTCCAAGTTGAAAATTCAGGGGAAGTTTTCCAATGGTGGGAATGTGTAGAGATCAAGAACTTGGCTTTCAAGGCACCCCAAGAGTGTTTTACAATTCAGGATTTTGATATTGACAAGATCTATGGCGTTGGTTCTTATTCCAAGGTTTATACATTTCTTTTTCTTTATTTTCATTTTTGCAAGGTATGGTAGGTTTTTCAGTGATTTGGTTCGTTTGCGCTTTTGTAATTTTGGGTGCTAAATGGTTTGTGTAAGTTTTCTTTTTTTCTTTTGGCCTACACTTTTAGAAGCTTAGCGTGTGTGTGTGTGGGGGGAGGGGGAGATGCAGAGAGGATTTAAGGATTATCAAGATGAGAATCATGTATGCTGCAGATCTGTTTAGGAAGACATATTTGCTTTTACAGAAAAGTTTATGTTTAGGCACAATTTTCCTATTCTTCCAACTGGGCAAAAGTGCATGTTGAGCCCTTACTAGTATATATATAGATATATGTAGATGAGAAAATATATATATATATATATATAGATATATGTCAGAGTTAATGATTGGCAAATCAAAACTTGGTATAAATTATAAGTATAATATCTTAGGGTAAAACTTTCAACAAAATAATTGAAATACTTCAGGATGCTTGGCTCTTTATACAAGAGATTGAATAGAAATACTTTCAGGATTTTCCATTCGACTTCCCCATTTTCCACAACCAGTGTCACTCAAGTCATGATCAAGATGAGCTGTATTGATATTTAGATGCTTTGAATCAGTCATGCAATAAGATATGGTTGCATCGGATTCAGCTGGTCCACGTAAAATACACGGATGTACGTAGGCTCATACCACTGCTTGGAATTTTCAACATCGTGCACTTCGGGGCTTGAAATACTCAAGTCATGCAGAAACAGGTACACTTTTCTCATTCGGGATCATCTTTCTCTAATCAAAGTTAGACTGAAAAAATAATCAGATTAAGATATCCGAGATGATCAGTAGATAAAGTGAAAGGGGATTGTCTTTGGTTTCAGAGATCAGGATCGGAGGAGAATATTTTTTGGTACTGAGAGCACCAGCACTCATCACCTCATTCGTTATCTTTAACGACTAAAAATAATTCATTACTCATCAGGTTAGGTATGGTTTGTATTGTCAATTGAGATGAGATGAGATGGGTTGATGAGTTAAAATAGTTTGTGAATAGTAGTGAGATATTTGAGTTGAGATGAGATGAGATGGATTCGAAATGAATAGAGTTAAAAATGTTTTATGGGATTTTGGAAAATAAGAGATGAAATGTTAAATAAAAATATTATAAAATTAAAATATTGTTAGAATATAATTTTTTTAATATTATTTTTGTTTTGTGATTTGAAAAAGTTGAATTAATTTTTGTTTAAAAATTTAGAAAAATTGTAATGATTAGATGAAAACGTTAAAGATTTGAAATTAAAAAGTATTTGTATTTATGTATTTAAATATTGAAATAAAATGAAATAAAATGTAAGCATCTCTTTATTCCTAATTCTTTTGTTTCATAATTACAGCAAAGGTGTACAGATCTAGATTTTCGTATTTATAGATTTTTATTTATGTTTTTATTTCTATGTTTGATATGTCTGTAATCGTACATTTATATCTTAATGCCTGTTATTTTCCTGAAAAAAAAAAAAAAACTTGGCTTGGAAACAAGTGAAATGCTCTCCCATCACGCATTAATACCAAACCTAACCTTACCGATACAGAAAATAGAAAAAGAAACGTAATCGTACAAGTGCATTGTTTATGACGTTATTCCTCAATCACGCTGATACGGATTATAAGAACACTAGTAAAAGATTCACTATGAAGACAAATTGAAGAAAAACTACAAACATATGAAGCTTCTAAGTACACATCTTGAATCTGTTATGATCACTATTTTGTTTGATGTTGACAATGAAAAACTTTTAACATCTATTTTATAAACTTTTTTTTTATAAGTATATGATGTACAACAAAATTAAGCAGGGTTTTAAGTTTTTAACGTGTCGTTGGCTTAGTAATAATAATAATAAAAAAAAAAAAAATTAATGTGTACTTTTTAAATAACGAATAAATATTTAAATTATAATTTTATTTAAAATAAATAAAAATTTAAAAATTAATATTTTAATAGAATAATGATAGATTTAGAGAGTTTGTTAATTGGTGTTGTTGAAAAGTGACTAGCTAAATTTATAAAAATAAATTTTCTAGTTAAATTTTCATCAAACTTTATTAAGTCCACTACTAATGCTCTAAGAGTACTACAAGTACTAAATAAATAAGTCTCAAGTAAATTTTTACAAAAAAAGTAAACTCTACCTTTAAAAAAAAATTAAAAAAATATTGAGACCAATTTTTTTTTACGAAGGAATTGTATGGTACTTGTTGATTTGGGACTTGTACCTAATATTGCTTTAAATATATTATGGTTTCATTTTGTTATATACATGAGATGAGATGAAAGTACTTGAATATAAAATTATAAAAATGTTATATAAGTTTGATAGAAGATCTTTTTGTAAAATTAAATTTATTTTTAATTAAATTACATGATTATGTTTGTTGATTTTAAATTATGCAAGAATGTCATGTTTTGAAATTTTTAATCCATATTCAAATAACAAAATGAAAGAAAAAATAATTATTTAAAAAAGTACTAGTAATAAAAGAAGTATTAGGATATTATTATTACCCTTATTAGAGTAATACTTTATAACGTATTTTTGTCTTATTTTTATTCCATTATATAAAATTTGTAACACCCAGTTGTGATTTAAGGTATGAGATATACAGTTTCTATGACCCTGCAGCCACTACAACTGCTTCCACCCACACAAGGTACGTATGGTAAGCGACATTTCGTTCTGTTTTGGCTCTACAACGTATATAAATCCTACTGTGCCAACGTTTTATCATTTATGGACCGTAAAGGGATTTTGAGAGAAGAATATTACATATAAATTAGAATTTCGATAGGCGATTAGACAATTATTTCTTGTAATCGTAGGTAATAGGTATATATATATATATCTTTAACTTTACCATATTCATACTTGTGGGTGTAAACGAATGGTCCCCTGGGCGATGCCGTCTCGGCGTCTCCCCAGCTGAAATTTTGAAACTACCTTTCAAGTCTGTATCCTCTAAACGCGTTAGGAAGTAAATCCCTGAAGTGACCTCTTATGAAGTGCCTCTGGCATGCAGAGCAGAGATGCCGTGTGGTCCATATCTATATTTTTAGAATATAAAATTATATAAGTCAGTTAATCGCTTTTTATTTATTTATTTACGTATAAATTAATTTTAAAATTTATTTCTAACTCCACATCTCATCCGACTAAAATCAATAAAAGCATTTATATAAAAGCAGAACTCTGGTGTCTGCAGGGAAGGAAAGTAACTCATCAAGAACTACAATTGCTATAGTGGTGTCGGTTGTTGTTTCTGCTGTACTAATCTTCTGCATGTCATGTTTCTACCTCTTCTATTTAAGAGTGAAGAAGCCATGGGAGAAACTTGAAAGTAAGTTCAGTATTTGTTTATTTTACATTGTTGCTATCATAATTTCTTTAAGTAGCAGGGAAAATATAGATATCTAGACACCTTGCTGCATGCCTTTGACGTGATGCGTCTCTAGAGAAGATCTTCTCTAAGTTAATTGCATTTCTTTAAATAATTGCATTACTTTTCTTCTGGCGATGCATTAATCTAATTCAGATTGTTCTTACGTGAAGGCGTGGATGAAATTAGTAGTGCTGATTCCTTGCAATTTGACATCGAGACAATTAAAGTTGCTACGGACAACTTTTCTGCTGCAAACGAGCTTGGAAAAGGTGGATTTGGTATTGTTTACAAGGTAATGAGACCCAATCCAGTCGTAATTTATGTCATTTACCTGTCATAATTAGTTAAATCTAATATTATGAATGTTGAGGTTATATATGCTAGATTTTGGTATATTCATTCATATCTTTCAGGGTGAGTTTCCAAATGGACAAGAAATAGCTGTGAAGAGGTTGTCCAAGGCTTCTCAACAAGGAGATCCAGAATTTAAGAATGAGGTCGAGTTAGTGGCAAAGCTTCAACACAGGAATTTGGTAAGGCTCCTAGGATTCTGTTTGGAAGGAAAGGAAAGACTTCTAGTCTATGAGTTTGTACCTAATGCAAGCCTTGAAAAGTTCATATTTGGTATGTTTGCCATTCCTCTCAAATCCCAAATTCTATTCATAGTAATTACATTTTCCTGTCTTACACGTATATTGCTTCAACATGTAATTCACAGTACATTTGCATGAATATGCAGATCCAAACAAGAGTGCACTAATGATTTGGAAAATGCGTAACAAAATTATAGAAGGCATAGCTCGAGGACTTCTTTACCTTCACGAGGATTCGCGACTTCGTATTATTCATCGTGATCTCAAGGCTAGCAACATTTTGTTAGATGCAAATATGAATCCAAAGATTTCAGATTTCGGCACGGCAAGATTGTTTGTACCAGATCAAACTCAAGGCAATACGAGCAAAATTGTGGGGACCTTGTAAGTAACACCTACAGTTTGTGCCGTAGAAACAAACATGAACAAGGAGGTCCTTTAAACCATCTCAAATAAATAAGATGGAATGAACTTCATAAAAAACTACATGTACCAAAAGCTATGATCATGTCCTTCAAATTAAACTAATGCTGCTGATAATGTTCACCTGCAGCGGATACATGCCTCCGGAATATGTAATGCACGGACAATTTTCAGTAAAATCTGATGTGTTTAGTTTTGGCGTGTTAGTTCTGGAGATAGTAAGCGGTAAAAAAAATAACTCTAGTTTTCAGGATGAGAATGAAGCTGGCGGCCTTCTAAGTTATGTAAGTGCAAATATTTTCTCTTTTATATATGCATTTCTTTTTTATCTCAAAGTCCGACCAGATAGTAAGTCATATGATTTTGAAAAAATAAATGAATGTTCTGCTTATTGTGGTGTCTCCCAATGTAACCATCCTGCAGGCATGGAAAAACTGGAGGGAGGGGACAACCTCAAATCTTGTAGATGCCACATTAAAGACCAGGTCAACAACTCAAATAATGAGATGCATCCACATTGGATTATTATGTGTTCAAGAAAATGTGGCTGCCAGACCAACCATGGCTACAGTCGTCCTCATGTTTAATAGCCACTCTGTTACTCTACCAGTACCCTCGAGACCTGCATTTCTTATGCGCAGCACTAGATCAGATGTGTCGTCCCAATCGGAGAACGGTGTTGGAGTAACAAGACCAGATAGGAGACGAAGTAGATCTGTCCAAGCCTCAATAAATGAAGCTTCAATATCTGAGCTAGATGGTCGCTAACTTTTAATGGAAGCTAGTGGGAATGCAATTCTTTAAGGTTCAAGATTCCCATCCCCCATCCCCTGTTTTTCAATTTCTTAAGCAACTTTTCTATAAATGAAGATGGTGGGTGCATTGGTGTGTACTTAGGCAGCAAAAATATATATGATGTCATTTTCTCCATCCCAAATGTTTAGACTTGATTAAACTTTAAATAATTAAGTTTCCATGCTGTAAATGTTGGTGTGTACTTAGGCAGCAAAAATATATATGGTGTCATTTGCGATTATTTTCTCAATTTTCTTTTCTAGTAAATATGTTAATTAAGAAATTTGTTATTTTTTCTTAAATGACTCATGTCGAATAATTATTGGAGCTGACAAGACGTCTCCAGTGGTTTATTGACATGGATGTAAAGACAAATAGAATAATTTTGATAATTGGTAAAAAATTCAGGGATTAGAAATAAAAATGAAGCATCACAGTATCACATTACAACACTCATGAGAAAAGAAGAAACCTACATACATTAAAAAAAAAAACAATCTTGGATAATGGTCATTCTGCTACCCTATTTCTAACAGTATCACACTGGAACACCCATGAGAAAATAAGAAACTTCCAACAAAAAAAAATTATCAATTGAATATAATTTTTCTCATTATTCAGAACACAATATTATAGTAAAAAGGAGCCCATTCCCAATATATAATAATTTATTCATGACTCCAATTAAACAGCCAGCAAATATTTGCTTAACCGAAGTGCCACTTGATCATTCCCAGCTATTAGCTTCACATTTATATATGGAATTGGTCAAATTAATTTAAAAAATTCATTAAACTATATATAAAAATTAACATGAAAACCCAAACATTCCGTACGTGCTCACGTTATTCTGGACTGCAAGAAAAGTTTGTTTGATCTTCGATCGGTCCACCAGTTTCAATTGGCACTTGTGTTGTGAACACAGTTGGGAACATTCAGCATAGTCTGTATTTTCGTTTAGTTCCAGTTGTGCCATCTCGTATCCAGCAAAACTTCGGTCAGTTGGTCCATGCCTAAGGGTCGCTAGCTATATTTATTCATTTAATAAATTAAATTATTCCTATGCATCCATGCAACTAAAAATTATTAAAATTGGACATTATGATCTCCCAATTAGCTAGAATGGTAAGTGAAATGATCAATTTATTATTATTATTATTATTTTATAACTCTACATGGAATAGAAAGTAATTTTATAATATTTGTAGAAAATTAAAATTAAAATAGAAAATAGAGATGCGAAAGGGAGAAGGAGAGAGAGAATTTGAAGACTGTACATTTGCTGTAAAGGAGTTTTTTTTCCTACCGGCCCATAGGGCAAGCACATGAAAAGCCACTAAGAAGTAAGTCGAAGAGTCTGGCAAGGCCAACGACCCTCCTCTAAAAAGAGTCAGTGGGCCTCTATAGAGTACTCGGCACATGAGCGAAACATACCCACAAAGCAACCCACGCTTGGAGAGAGCGGACGGTAGGGGCAAAGGGGACTCATCGCCCTGACACCTCCCCAATAACACCCTACACTCTAGAACAAGTACACACAGGTGGGCAAGAAATAGGAAGAACCTTTAATCTCTAAACACTAGGCATGTAGGAACTTAATAGGGAGCCACGCCGCATTAATGAACCTGACCCAGAAGTCACGCCGCAATAAAGAATTTTGACAGAACGACAATAGAAATGATATAGGCTCCTCAAAGCCAGGTACGGGCTATCCCCACCAAAAATCTAATGTAGAAGTCTATCTCCAGGTACAAAGAACTATCTCTAATTCCTCTAAATTTACGCACAAACTATTCAGGAGATATACTGACTTTAGTATCGGAGACTCCCTGGCCACCACTAAGGTCCCCCATTCTCTATGTTTGCTTAAGTGTGCAGGTGAAAGCCTGAAGACCCGAGTTGCTGAAACCCAGCCTAAAGGCGCGCAAAACATGACATTAACAATGACGCTGTTTGACGGATCTCTATAGACTTCACATCTCTTTCGTATGCCTACGACAACCCGTTCTTAAACAACTCGGGAACAAGAAGCAGTAACATTAACAAACATGGAAGCAAGGCTCACCATGATAGAACAATTGGTGGGAAAGCTAACCACAGAAGTGAAAGCTTTTCGGAGAGAAAATGAGATGCTCAAGGTAGCCACCAATATACCAGAGAATGATGTAGGACCAAGTGATAACGAGCACATGGGATCCAGAAATGTAGGAGGGGGAGGTGACACGAAAGAAGAAAGGAAAAATATGCAGAACGAGCTGCGCAACCTCAAGGAAAAGTACGAAAAAATGGGCACATCGTCGTCGATAGACCAATTGGTTACCAACACAAGCCTGCCATACAGCGTGTAGGTGATGGTCGTGCCCCTACCACCAAAGTTCTGGGTGCCCTTCATGGACATGTACGATGGGACTGGAGATGCCCTCAAACACCTAGAAACCTTCACAGCCCACATGACTCTGCATGATTTCTCGAGAGAGGTGGCTTACAGAGCCTTCCCGTTGACTTTGAGGGGGACAACAAGAGTATGGTTTGGGTCTTTGGCGCTTGGATCCATAGGCAGCTTCAGGAAGTTGGCTCGTCTATTCCTCACACAGCTTATGGCGAGCCAAAGAAGGAGACGCCTCGCAACATACCTCCTCACCATCAAGTAAGGGGAAGACGAGAGCCTGAAGACATACCTATCCATATTTAACAAAGAGCAGATGACTACGGATGACCAAGACGAGAAGATAACTCTGGCGGCCCTCTTGGGAGGAGTGTGGCCTCGATCCCAGTTCATGGTAGAGTTGGTAAGAAGAACTTCCGCCACCATGTGAAAATTCATGGACCAAGCCGACAACTACATCAATGTCAAAGATGCGCTTCAAACCTTAACGGAGCAGAGAATGAGAGAACTAGAACATGTGAAGAAAAAGGTGAAGGCACCGACTAGAGGCAAGGCTCACGAGAAGTTGGAAAAGGGGCCACACAATAGCAGGAGGGAAGAAGCCCCTACAAAGGCCTCACGTCTTCGATTTAAGCTGATAACACTCGCCATTCAGAAAAAAGACAACTAGCTAGCCCATGAGGACGACTACAGGAGCGATAGCCGCAGTTATTGCACCTACCACCAGTCCCCCACCTACAATACTGAAGATTGCCTTTCCCTGAAAGATGAAAGAGAGCAGGTTGGGTGGCTGAGGCAGTCGTACCCTCCCACCCAAAGGCTAGAGTGGAAATGGAGGAGGAGGTGGCGAGAAAGAAGTGCGAAGAGGATTAAAAGGCCAAGAAAGGAAGGGAACCTGAGGTAGAGAATAGTCGCGCAAGGACCTTAGCGCGATTGCCCCCTCGCACCGCATCAAGGAGGACCTAGGGGAGATCAAAACTATCATAGGAGGCTTCGCTGGCGGAGGTGCAACCTCATTCGGGAGGAAAGAGCACGCCAAACGAGCGAAATACCAATAGGTGTATTTGGTGGAGTGCCGCCCCGCCAAGTACAGAAGGAACGACCCGACCCCAATCATTTCCTTTGGAGAGGATGACGTGGAGGGGTTCCTCTATCCTCACAATGATGCCCTGGTGGTAACTATGCTAGTCACCAACTTCACTACTTGGAGCATCCTTATTGATAATGGCAGTTTCGCAGATATCCTGTTCTGGGAAGTCTTTACACCAATGGGAATGGAGGCCTCCAGTCGGAACCATTACACTATTCGTCTTGGTAGGCAGAGCTCCCTCGACGGCCTCTATCATGGTCGATTTCATGGTGGTGAAGGTCCCTTCATTGTACAAAGCCATAATCGGCCAACAGGACACCGAGCATTTGTGGGAGCTTCACTGTGAAGGAACCTTATGAATGGTAACTTACATTTCCACAACGATGTATAAATTATATTAATGAAAGTGTGACTTTTCACGGATAAAATATGTCTCACCCATCAACGCATCTCCACTAACGTAATCTCCACCAACTTAATCTCCATCAGTGTAATCTTCATCAACTTAATCTCCACCAACGTAATATCTATCGATGTAATCTCCACCAGCGTAATCACCATCAACGAAATCTACATCAAACGACTACTTACCTCTCTGCAATACACTAAAGGGATGAGTCACACCAGAGGCTGTTGTATCCTTCTCGCAGTGGAGAGTGGACCAACCCTCGGCTGCCGAACACTTACCTTCCTTGTGAGCGTCAACAAGGGGGAGAGGATCCAGCCCTAAACTGCCCGACAACTTACCTCTCTATAGGAGATAGAAGGCGAGATGCGCCTTAAGGCCATGTCGCTCCTCCCACGTCGAAGAGAAGGTCCAGCCCCTTGGCTGCCCTACAACTTACCTCGAGCTCTACCACAACGAAGAGTGGGATCAATATGAGTCAAAGAATGGGATCAGCGCGAACCTGACCCAACATTTACCTTCCGTGTGATGTCAACGAGTGGGAGTGGATCTAGTCCCAAACTGCCTGATTACTTACCTTTTCATGAGGACTAAAGGATGGCCTAACTTGTCTCGCCGGGAGAGTGGGTCCAGCTTCTTAGCTCCTTGAACAACTTACCCTGCCCCCATCACGGTGAAAAGTGGACTGGTTGCTAACGTGTTCGACACTTACCTCCCCGCGAGGTACCAAATGGATGAGTCATGCAAAAGGCTGCTCTATCCTTCTTGCGGTGGATAGATGGCCAACCCTCAGCTGCTCGACACTTACCTTACTCGTGAGCGTCAATAGGCGGGAGCGGGTTCAGTCTCAAACTACCTGACAACTTACCTCTCTGCGGGAGATAGAGGGCGAGATGCACCTTAAGGCCATCTAGCCCCTTCTACGACAAAGAGTGGGTCCAACCCCTCGACTGCCCAACAATTTACCCAGACCTCCGCCACGACGAAGAATGGGATCATCGCCATCTTGATCCAACACTTACCTTTTTTGTGGTATCAACGGGTGGGAACGATTCCTATCTCAAATTGCTCGACAACTTAACCCATCCCCACACGACGAAGAGCGAACCGAATTCTCATTCATCTGACAAATTACCTCTTTAAGGGACTAAAGGAGCGGGCTTGGCCTAAGACATCCTGACCCCTCCCCCAATGGAGAGCGGGTCTAGTCCTTCGACTACCCGACACAACGTCATCTCCAACAATGGGATGCCAAATGAGCAATGCCTTGGACTCCTTTCGACGATCCATCTCTAGCAAATGGAACTCCAAGCTACTAATGCCTTACGCCTCCAGCAAAACAACATTGGTTTGCAAATTTTACACTTGTAGGTCGAGAATGGGTTATGTTAACTTATTTATTTTTTCCAACGATACATTAGATGTCTCCTCAAAGGGACCAAAGGGGCGGCTTAGCCTAGGGCATCCAACCCCTTCCCCCCCGGTGGAGAGTGGGCTTAGTCCTTCAACTGTCCGGCATTACGCCATCTCCAACGATGGAATGCCAAACAAATAGCGCCTCAAAATTCTTTCTGAAATCCTCCTATGCAAAATGAGAAACCGGAGCGAGATGACTCGTTGACTACAAGGCGGCTCATGCCCCCCCTCCTCTCAAGGATGCCAAAGAGGAAGACTTAGTCTAAAAGCATCCCGACCTCTCTCGTTATGGGATATAGGCCTGTTCTCTCCGCAACCCAAAGGATACACCGATACAAGGAGGGGAGTGTTCAGCTGGCAGGGTTGCCTAAGAGTGCGCTTGAGATCAACTCCTTCCCTATCAAGGCCCCACGCTTTGATGCTAGGTCAGGAGGGATTATTTACACTCTCGGCACCCTCAAATTGTTTCACCATGTGGCCGTGGTTCCAAGCATTGTAGGCCTTCGCGGACCAATCAATATACGAGGTCGACGAGAAGATCAGGGGGAGCAAAGCACCATGTCATCATGGACTTGTCTAACCCTTGCTTCAGCCTATGAGGTTGACGAGATAATCAGGGTGGACAGGGCATCATGTTCCTGAGGACTTGCCTTTCCCCTTACCTCGGCCTACAATGCCGACAAGAAAGCCTAGCAAGTATCGCATTCCCCCGGATTTGTGCAAATTTCATTTGCTATTATATATGATTCATTTGATGATTTAAGGTTGAAGTCTTCTCTGACTCTTGATTCAATAGCTATGATTGATATGATGTGCTTGCTCTAAGAACCTAAATCCAACCAATAAACAAAGAATTACCAAGTCAAAATCACAAATCATTTTCTCTTACAACGAAAGAGAAATTTTCATGGCATTAGTACAAGAAAGACACCACACATTGATCAAGATTGATCCCCGTCAAAGCCTGAGACTACAATAGGATCGATGAGACTACAGACTTGCTCATATTCTGAAATTACCTAATAATTAAGAGTCTTTCATGTATCTCCTAGTACGAAAACAACTGACGCAAGGTAATATTTGAAGAGCATTTGCACAAGTATGATACACGCATGCCTATTCAAGTTACAACATCATGTCAATTGTTTTAGTCAGTACTTTTGTGATTTGGGAAAAAAACGAATTAAGTATCTATCAATCGAACAAATTTATAATTTGATGGTGAGACTGCAAATCGAGCATTAATATATGTTTTTAGTGGATAATATAAGATATATATTTCGCTTAATTATCATCACTTGCGTCCACTTTATATACACTTATAAATGTATGGGATGGGAAGCCCCAAATAAGAGGAGAACTGCTGTTGTCTTTACGACCATCTGCAACGCGTCCAAGTTTTAAATAACTTTTTACTGGTTTTTAACCCTCAACTAAAATATTGAAGGAGAGAAGCAAGTGATACGTTTAGGCCTGTGCATTAAAGGCCTGGCCCGATCAATCCGAAAGGCCTAAAATAGGCCCACCCGACCAAAAAGGGGTTCAACGGGGTTAAACCCATTACTAGGTTTATTACCCCTAACATCCGTCGAAACAAAAAGAATACAAAAATGCTACGGACAACCGGCCTGTGTCCTCGCCGCGACATCGCATCTGATGTGGCTAAAATGGAAACGACCTCGTTTCACAAAAATTGAAAACAGAAGGGCTCTGGTCTCCAACCCATTTCCAATCCACAGTTTCACCATCTTCTTCTTCCTCCATTCCCACGATTACTTTTTCGAATTCAAGAAAGCCACGGACCTTTCTCCGTCTTCATTTCGCCCCCATTTTCTCTTTTTATTTTCTCCATCTTCTTCTTCTTCTCCATCCCCACGATTACCTTTCGTAGACCTCTCTTCGTCTTCTCCACGTCACAATCGAACTCACGATGGTTTTGGGTATTTTCTCT
This sequence comes from Juglans mandshurica, assembly GCA_022457165.1. Lineage (NCBI taxonomy): Eukaryota > Viridiplantae > Streptophyta > Magnoliopsida > Fagales > Juglandaceae > Juglans > Juglans mandshurica. The sequence continues at coordinate 26,281,572 of CM039626.1, forward strand.
CCGTAGTATCCCCTGCTCACACTCGCAAGTTCCATTGGGCTCCATGGACTCTCGTCACAATTTCTCTCTATCTCTCTCTCTCTCTCTCTGGGTGTTTGGTTGTTGAGAAAAACAGAAGAAAATAAATGCAAAAGGAAATTTATAACTTCAGGTCTCGATTTGAGATCTAATTTTGTGTGATTATCTTTTTTGGTTGCAAAGAAAACATATAGAAGTAAATGAAAAGAGATTCATGATTTTTCTCGAACAATTTATAACTATTTCTAGATCTGTGTATTTGGCATTTCCATGGCAAGCTTCGATGATGGCTCTCTGTCTCCAGATTCGGTCCCTGTTCAACTGCCTAGTCCATAGTAGCACATTAAGCTAAGTTAATTCTTATTGATGAGCTTCAACTGCCCAGTTTTGCCCCTATTCAACCAGTTTTGCTCTCGAAGACAATGGGATGAGGGTCACTTGGGAGGAGACGAAGACAATGGGGAGAGGGCGATGGCTTCTGTGTTCGTGTGGATGGGTGTTTCGATGGGTCAAAGACGAAGGGCTGCTGTGTTCGTGGGGATGGGATTTCGAGAACTGTTTTTGTTTTTTATTTTTTTAAAATAATGCCACATCAGCTGCGATGCCGCGGCGGGGTCGCAGGCCGGTTGCCTATAGAGTTTCTGAAAAGAATAACGCCCAGCAACTCTCAAATATTGCAGCGATGAAGGTGGCACAGGTGGGCATGAGGATCAACCAAAGCTCGAGCATCTTTGGCCATGGTGTTGCTCGAGTAACCAGTCGAGCTTGCTGCTCTCGGAGGAAGACAGATTTCTTCGCCATGGCGCTTGGTTGTACTGTTAGTTTGCAGAGTGTTATCAATTTACATTTTAGCAATACCCTCCAATCCGTATGTTATCACTTTCCTGCTTTCCATTTTCTTTAATTATTAAGGTATGTCTAGTTATTCTTTTGTCATCAACTCGCGTCTCATATTCACGGAAGCTTTAAACGATGCTCTCTCCTCTGCTTTTATGACCTTTATTTTTTGAGATATCATTTTCATGATCTAAACGCTTGCGCCCTGATCAGTCAGAGGTTGAAAGCTATGGAACGACTGGTCTCTAGTATTATCTACAGAACTGAGTGTATGACGGAACGAACAAGGAGGAGGAGAACGGTTTCGACCTGACCCGAATTTTACGGGTAGGTCCGAGGTTAATATGGTCTAGATTTCCTGCGGATTGGGTCGGGTCGGGCCCAAATTTGGCTTGGACGCTTCTATGTGCAGGCCTCGTTACGTTCATCTATACTTCTTGGCCACGAGCCATGATGCCGTAGTTCTATGCAAACTTTTTGAAAATTGAGTACTCTTTTAGAAAAATTAAACCCATATTAATTTATTAAATATATTTAAACCTAAAAAATTAAACTTATCTCATCTTAAAAATATACATATCTCAATAAAATTTATAAAATATTATTATTTACAATTGAACTCAATATCTAAACATAATTAATTCATTTGTATTTTTTAGTGGCGCTTACTGTTTTACAAAACCTGTCATTTAGGACTGGACTCAGCATTACTTTTATCATTATTGGAAGGGTACGTAATGACAAATGAAGGTGAATGATCAGACTTGGAATTTTCAACATCTGGTTGCCCGCAGTGGTTGTGCTTGGAGGTTACAAATACAGAAGCAACACAAATTTCCGGATTGGCATCCTTGATCAATAAATGATGACAATTACTCTTAAAAAAAAAAAAAAAAATCTTTATTCCATGAACAGAGAAAGGCATTCTGGTCCAACGTGAAGAAAACGAATGGTCCCTGCGCGGTGCAATAAATCCCTTTCAAGTCTTTACTCTCTAAAAGAGCATCTTTATTGGTTTAATCAAATTTATCTTTAAAATTTAATTAATATTATATTTTTTTACATTTATTTATTTTATTTAAATTCAATCTTTATATTAGATTATCCATTTACTTTTTATATAATAATAAAATATTATTAATTTAAGAAATTTTTTATTTAATTTATTTTTATCACATTTTATATCTCTATTAATTAAATATTAATAATAATTATATTCTAATTAAGTTAAAATTAAAAAAATCATATTTTCAAAAGTCATTTAATGCTAATAACAAAAAATATTTGATTAAACTCATTTAAAATTTATTTAAATTTCTTAATTACAAGCCAAATAATATTTTTGTCTCGAGTGAGTAACTAATATTTTAATGTTTATTTGGAGTAAGAAATTAGTATTTTAATATTTGATAAATCAATTATAATTCTCCATATTTGACCAACTAGTGTAGTAAAAGTCTAAATTATTTTAGATTTATCCAATTCAATATAAGATGTTTTTGGTATTAATTATGTAAATTTTAACCAACCTCCTTATTTAGCTAAGCCAACGAGGATACTCTAAAGAAAAAGGAAGTTACTAGGTCCACAAAGAATTTCTACCGAACAGTTCAACTCTTTTTTTTTTTTTTTTTTAACTTTTTCTTTCACCATTTTTTAAAAATATTTAGATTTTTTTTTTAAAAAAAAACACATATTCATTTAAAAACATTTACTTACTCATTAACTAAAAAAAAATTAAAGAGCCTGAAGTCACCCATTAACTAAAATATTTACTTACTCATTAACTAAAATAATTTCTAGAATATAAAATTATATAATTCAGTTCATCGCTTTTTATTAATTTAGCCTGATATTAACGTATAAATTAATTTTAAAATTTATTTCTGCAACACCCAGACACTAGAGGAGCCAAATCACCAATAGAACGATGTGGTTTTGACGTGCCAATTCTTATTGCTTTTTTTCCTCTCCTTTAAGTCGGTTTCTCATATTTATCCTTCCGTGATTTATCTCCTTTTCAAATAATCAAAATGACATTAAAACTAAAAAATTTGTAATAAAAATTTGGTTGACTGCGGTCTTGCGAGGACTTGCGAAGCCTTGCCAAACTTGACTCGGAGTCGACGCTTATGATATTCACTTGAATTTTCAATATCGTGCACTTCGGGGCTTGAAATACTAAAGTCATGCAGAAACATGTATACTTTTCTCATTCATCTTTCTCTAATCAACGTTACATTAACAAAATGAGCAGGGTTATTCTATCGCTGAGAATGTACTGTTACATTTTACCGCTTATTGAAAGTTTCTTTTTAATTTTTTTATTCTTATTTTTTTATCATTTTAAAATATTTTAAAAAATTATAAAAGAAATTATTGATAAATTAATAGTCACTTTTTTTACCTATTAAGTAAAAAAAAAAAATAGATGAGATGTCAAAATAAAGAAATCAATATAATAGACAAAGTAATATTTCGGAGGAGAAAATATTTTATGGTACTGATAGCACTGGTACTCAACACCTCTTTCGATAGCTTTAATGACGCAAAGTACATCACTCATATTAACTATTTCGTAAATGATAGGATTATTATCTTTTTATTATTTTATTATTTTTAATTTTTTTAATTTTTAATTTTATTTAATAGATAAAAAAGTGACTATTAATAAAATTATATATTTTTTTAATTTTTTCTTAATGATTAAAAATATAAAAAAAAAGTGATAAAAAATAAATATAATATAAGTAATAAATGAGTACTAATCCTATCATTTTTTTAAAACAAACAAATTGTTCAAACGATAAAGCGATTAACGTTCGAACAAAGAACTTCCATTCAAACGCTCTTTCATTTACATTCGAAATAACGTCTGAACTTTAAACGCGTTACATTTAAACATTTACGTTTACGTTTGAACGAAAAGTCGAATGTTTATTGTAATTAACGTTCGGACGCATTAACATTCTAACGTAAATATGATACGTTCGAACAATAATCAACGAACGTCAAATTCTCTCATTCGAACGCCAATCGGTCGGGTTAACGTCCGAACGTTTAATTTTACGTCTGAACGTGACTTTTTGTGACAATTCCCAACCGTCACAAAAAAAAGGAACGTTCGAACGTTGTACCAAACGGAACACTTCCAACCGTCACTAAAAATATTTTTTGTGACGGTTGAATAGTAAACCGTCACCAAATATTTTCTGTGACGCACTTTAGGTGACGGTTTCAAACCGTCACCAAATATCTTAAGTGACGGTTTGCCATTTTTTTGTCATAATTTTCTCTGTCACAAAAGACATATTTTGTTGTAGTGAGATTTATTCATTTGTCCATTACACAGTTTATCAATCGATTTTGCATCCTCTTTCCATCCTATTGTTCATTGTGGAGTGACATGTAACCTAATAGGATCCAATTTGTTCTCACAGCTGCAAGTTTATCCTATTATTACCTAATATACGTAATAGTCATATTTCAATCTATTTCATGCTATTATTTGCTTTTACAGAAAAGTTTATGTTTAGGCACAATTTTCCTGTTCTTCCAACTGGGCAAAAGTGCATGTTGAGCCCTTACTAGTAAATATATATATATATATATATATATATATATATATGTCAGAGTTAATGATTGGCAAATCAAAACTTGGTGTAAATTATAAGTACAATATCTTAGGGTAAAACTTGCAACAAAATAATTGAAATACTTCAGGATTTTCCATTCGACTTCCCCATTTCCCACAACCAGTGTCACTTAAGTCACGATCAAGATGAGTTGCATTGATATTTAAATGCTTTGAATAAGTCATGCAATAAGATATGGTCGCATCGGATTCATCTGGTCCACGTAAAATACACAGATGTATGTAGGCTCATCCCACTGCTTGGAATTTCAACATCGTGCACTTTGGGGCTTGAAATACTCAAGCCATGCAGAAACAGGTACACTTTTCTCATTCGGGATCATTTTCTCTAATCAAAGTTAAAATATTGAAAAAATAATCAGATATACGAGATGATCAGTAGATAAAGTGAAAGGGGATTGTCTTTTAGAGATCAAGATCGGAGGAGAAAATATTTTATGTTACTGAGAGCACCAGTACTAGTCATCATCTCATTCGAGATCTTTAAGGACGAGAAGTAATTCATCACTCATCATGGTAAGGTATGGTCGTAAGATATTTTAGTTGAGATGAGATGAATTAGAAATTGTTTGAATTAGAAATGATTTATAGGATTTTGAAAAATAAGAGAAAAAAATGTGAAATAAAAATATTATAAAATAAAAATATTATTAGAATATGATTTTTTAATATTATTTTTGTTTTGTGATTTGAAAAAGTTGAATTAACTTTTATTTGGTTTTGTTCAAAAATTTAAAAAAATTATAATAATTAGGTAATGATTAGATGAAAACGTTGAAAATTTAAAATTAAAAAGTGTTTGTATTTATATATTTAAATATTAAGATGAAATAAAATAAAATATAAGCATCTCTTTATCCCTAATTCTTTTGTTTAATAATTTCAGCAAAGGTGTACAGATTTTTCGTATTTACAGATTTTTATTTATGTCTTTATTTCTATGTTTGATATGTCTGTAATCGTTCATTTTTATCTTAATGCAAGTTATTTTCCTGAGAAAAAAAAACATCCTTGGCTTGGAAACAAATGAAATGCTCTCCCATCGCATTAATACCAAATCTAACCTTACCGATACAGAAAAAAGAAAAAGAAACGTACCAATCATACAAGTGTATTATTTATGACGTTATTCCTCAATCACGCCGATACGGATTGTAAGAAGATTAGTAATGATTCGACAAATGAACAGTAATTATAACTCAATGTTATAACTCAATGCTACTCTCCTCCGCAAGAAGAAAAAATGAAGAAAAACCACAAACATATATGAGATTCAATCCCACGCCGAATTCCTGTTATGATCACTATTTTGTTTGATGTTGACAAAGAAAAACTTTTAACATCTATTTTATAAACTTTTTTTTTATAAGTATTTGATGTACAACAAAATTAAGCAGGGTTTTAAGTTTTTAACGTGTCCTTCGTTGGCTTAGTAATAATAATAATAATAATAAATTAATGTGTACTTTTTAAATAACGAATAAATATTTAAATTATAATTTGAATTAAAATAAATAAAAATTTAAAAATTAATATTTTAATAGAATAATGATAGATTTGGAGAGTCTGTTAATTGATATTGTTGAAAAGTGACTAGTTAAATTTATAAAAATAAAATTTCTAGCTAAATTTTGATCAAACTTTATTAAATCCACTACTAATGCTCTAAAGAGTACTACAAGTACTAAATAAATAAGTCTCAACTAAATTTTTACAAAAAAAGTAAACTCTACCTTTAAAAAAAAATTTAAAAAATATTGAGACCAATTTTTTTTTACGAATGAATTGTATGGTACGATTTGGGACTTGTACCTAATATTGCTTTAAATATATTAAGGCTTCATTTTGTTATATACATGAGATGAGATGAAAGTACTTGAATATAAAATTATAAAAATATTATATAAGTTTGATAGAAGATCTTTTTGTAAAATTAAATCTATTTTTAATTAAATTACATGATTATGTTTATTGATTGAATTTATTTATTTTTAATTATGCAAGAATGTGATGTTTTGAAATTTTTAATCCAAATTCAAAGAATAAAATAATAAAAAAAATAGTTATTTAGAAAATTATTAACCTTACTAGAGTAAAACTTTATAATGTATTTTTGTCTTATTTTTATTCCATTATATAAAATATTATATTTTTTTTATCACTTTTAAATTATTTTTATTTAAAAAGACTTGAGATTAAAAGTTGATGGCTAATACCATTAATATATCATTAGATACATTATTAGTTGGAAGGGTAATGACCAATGAAAGTGTATGACTAAAGACTTGGAATTTTCAACATCTAAATTTCTAATTGCCCGCAGGCTTTATGATGTTATGTATCCTTGAAAGTTCGCTTAGAAAATATCGTCCTTACACGCACGATATAAAACGTGTGGGCCTTGTCTACAGTAGACAGACGATGCTTATGATTTTCACGATTGTTTGGAATTTTCAACGTCGTGCACTTCGGGGCTTGAAATGCTAAAGTCATGCAGAAACAGTATACTTTTCTCATTCATCTTTCTCTGATCAAAGTTTGATTAAAAAAATGCAACTTCCTTTTAGAATGTACCGTTCCATCTTACTGTTGGTGGAAAGTTTTTTTTTTTTTTAATTTTTCTTCAATTTTTTTATTCTTATTTTTTTATCATTTTAAAATATTTTTAAAAATTATAAAAAAAATTGATATACTAATAATTACTTCTTTAATTACGTAAAGAAAAAATTAAAAAAAAAATAAGATGTTAAAATGAGGGAATAAATGAAGTAGGTAAAGTAATATTTAAAAAAATAATAATCAGATATATATACGAGATGAGTGAATAAAGTGAAAGGTGATTGTCTTCGAATATTTTATGGTCTTAAGACTAGCATCAGTACTCATCACCTCATTCGATATCTTTAACGACACAAAGTACTTCATCACTCATATTAATTATTTGAGAAAAACTTAAAACCAGTCGGGTGTCCATTCCATTTTTACACTCACTAATAAAATTGTAACACGTGGTAGATTTATTAAATTTACAATGGGTGCAAATACATTCTCCCCCCTCTCTCTTCTCCCTTTCCTCTAGCCCCGAAGTTCTCCCTTGAACCCAAGAGATGGCAGAAAATAATATTCTTACAAATTTGAGCTTTGTCCTCTCTATCTCTCTTCAAGCCTGAGCTCTTCTTTCTCGCCCCTTAGACTTCAGTCATGCTCTCTCTCTCTCATCTCAAGCCCGTCACAGACTGTCTCCCCCTCAAGAGTTTGGTCTTCCATTTCTACAGCTTTAATTCCAAATCCCACTTGTAAAAATTCAATATTAACCTTTACTTTCTAAAAAATTTGCCAACATTTTTTAGAAAACTCGAAATTCAATTAGACCACTTGAATCAAAACCAATCTGGAGAAAACTCAAAGCTTGGAGCTCAACCAACGGTTCCAGAATGCCAAAGTGAAAATTTTTCTTTATAACACAAAGGAGGGAGTTCTAAATAACTAGAAATCCTAGTCTGATTTTGTTGTCTTTAAATTTCTGTTTGGATGTTAAGGAAATGTATTTCTGTTTGGATGGAAGAAAATGTGAGATTTATTTCTGTTTGGCTGTTGGGAAAATGCGGGATCTTGAGTTTTATTTTTGTTTTCTTATTTCCACCAGCCCTTAGATTCCACACTGCCACTCTAATTTATCAAGTTTTAATTTGCACCTATATGAGGCAAAGATTGTATTCTAGAGGGAGATAAAAGAGAGTGAGGGAGGGAGGGAAAGAGCTGTAAAATAAAATGTTCATATGTGTGCAAGTGTAAATTATATTTTGCTGCAACTCTTGCGTAGCAGCTTATGATTTGCAGGTGGAAACTGAGGTGAAACACCAGACCGGCCTGGAGGCTCTCTCTAATTATTTTGTTTCAGAATTTCAGCAAAGGTGTACATTCTTATTCTATTTTTTTTTTTTAAATAGATTTTTCGAATTCTTGGAAACAAATGAAATGCTCTCTCATCATGGAATACCAAAACCAACCTTACCGATACAGAAAAAAGGAAAAAAGAAACGTAATCGTACAAGTGCATTGCTTATGACGTTATTCCTCAATCACAACCATATTGGCGATAAACGCATTAATTGTTGTGAAATAATTTGTGCTAGTTCCGATAGATAAGTTCTGCACAAATATTTATAAAAAAGTGAATCTAATCTTTAAAAAATATTAAAATAATTTTTTTTTTTTTATTGAAACTCATTTTTTTATAAAAATTTATTTATTTAACACTTATAACTAACATTTCTCTTATTACTTGTTTGTTCTCATAGATGCAAACCAAGCCTTAGTTATTCGTCTATGTTATAAAATATTGGTGCTTTGAGGTTAAAACGTTACAGTAAACTAAAATTTTTATAAAATAATGAATTTCACTTTTAAATAATGTTAATTTTTTTTTTTAAAGGAGATTCACTCTTTATAAAAGACATGCATGAGACTTATTTATTTAAAATTTGTACGTAGTATTACTCTTAATTATTTGTCTCTGTCAGATATTGGTGCTCTGAGGTTGAAACGGTACAATTTGCTGTACGTGTAGTGCTAGATTTTGAATGATTTAATTGGATCGCAAAGTCGATTCAAGATTGAAGATTCTATGAATTGGCATGCTGTATTAATAAATTTATCGGCCTAGCTCAATGCTCATGAAGAATCGAGCGTCGATGATGGAGCGGAGGGAATTTAAGTGGGCAAGAAACTCTTGAGAATAGACTCTTTTTGGATGCTAGAAGTATCTCATATCATTTATAATAAGAGTTTTCTTAATATTATTAGAGTAATACCTTACAACGTATTTTTTTCTTATTTTCGTTCCATTATATAAAATATTATATTTTTCTCATCCTTAATTTTTTTTATTTTTTTAAAAAAGTTAAGATTAAAAGTTTATGGCTAATACCATTAATATATCATTACATACATTATTAGTTGGAAGCCGCTAATTATGACAAATGAACGTGTATGACCAGAGACTTGGAATTTTCAACATCTAATTGACCGCAGTACTTCTTGTATGTTACAAATACAGAAGCAACACAAATTTCCAGATTGGTATCTTTAACGTACAGCGCAAGTCCATCCTTCCTATTCTCCACAAAACCTAATCATATTGGTTCCTTGATTTGCAGAGGAACAACGAAGATCATGTGTTATTCAAAACGACTTTTATTGTTCGGTATCCTTCTGATCTTACTTTTTGTTACTTCCACGGCTCAGTCGTACTGTTATCAAACTGGTAACTACACCAGCAACAGTACCTACAGGGCAAACCTCGTTGGCCTCCTGGCTTCCATGTCTTCCAACACGACGATCGATTACTTATTTTACAATTTTACCGCCGGAGAAAACGACGACAAAGTGAACGCGATTGCAGTTTGTAGAGGATACGTTACGCCGGAGGGATGCCGTAGTTGTATCAATTCCACAACTCAAGAACTCCTACAGTCTTGTCCCAACCAGAAGGAGGCAATCCAATGGTCCGGTGACTGTACTGTACGATACTCAAACAGATCTATATTTGGCGTTTTGGAAGTCCAGCCTATGAGAGCTTCTTATAACGTACAAAACCCACCCGACCCAGAAGGGTTCTTCAAGGTGCTAAGACCCCTGCTAGATAGACTTAGAAATAGCACCGCACTCGGAAATTCTACTCGTAAGTTCGCTCTGGGAAGCGTGGCAGCCCCAAACTTCCAAACAATCCAGTCACATGTGCAGTGTACTCCTGATTTGAACCGGCTGGATTGCAACAACTGTCTGCAACAGTTATCTGAATATACGTCAACTTGTTGTGATGGCCAAAAGGTGGGAGGAATATTCGTAACACCAAGTTGTTATATAAGGTATGAGATATACAGTTTCTATGACCCTGCAGCTGAGTCACCACCTCCGTCGCTTCCGCCACCACCTATAACGCAGCCAGTTTCTCCCCCACCACTACAACTGCTTCCACCCACACAAGGTACGCTTGGTAGGCGACCTTTTCGTTCTGTTTTGGTTCTACAACGTATATAAATCCTACTGTGCCAACGTTTTATCAGTTATGGACCGTAAAGGAATTTTGAGAGATGAATATTACATATAAATTAGAATTTCGATTGGTGATTAGAAAATTATTATTTGTAATCGTAGGTATATATCTTTAACTTTACCATATTCACCTCCCGAAATGAGCCGTCTTTATGCAGCACTGTATTTCTTGTCTAAATAAACTTTATTCCACAGAGAGAAAGTCATACTTGTGGGTGTAAACGAATGGTCCCCTGGGCGGTGCCGTCTCGGCGTCTCCCCAGCTGAAATTTTGAAACTACCTTTCAAGTCTGTATCCTCTAAACGCGTTAGGAAGTAAATCCCTGAAGTGACCTCTTATGAAGTGCCTCTGGCATGCAGAGCAGAGATGCCGTGTGGTCCATATCTATATTTTTAGAATATAAAATTATATAATTCAGTTCATCGCTTTTTATTCATTTGGCCTTTCAAATGATATTAAGTATTTAAGTATAAATTAATTTTAAAATTTATTTCTAACTCCACATCTCATCGACTAAAATCAAAAAAATCATTTATATAAAATTTTAATTTACAAGTGTCATGTAAGTCCTTTAAAATACAGTAGAACTACTTAAATGAAAAAAATCTCTGTTTTTAGGGTAATTAATCTTTTTGTATATATAGAATTTGTACGAAATTTGTACACTCTAAACTTATATTTAATATTATTATTTAAAGCAAGTATTTAATGCATTTGAATTAATAAATTAAATAAGAGTTTGATTAAAAAGTGAGAAAATTGTTAAAATATTAATTAAATAATTAATCTTCTTTTCCCACCAACTCATGCAATTATTAGAGACATTTATTTATTTTCAATGAAAACCAACAATAATAATACAAAGTACTTGGAGATATGAAATGCAAGAATCCATAGTTGTTTTTGGTCCTCAACTATGAAGGGTGAATACCCTCTCGTCTATAGTCGGATCGCGCAAATCGCTAATATCTTTCAGTCGAATTTGGGAAAAGAAAAAGACTGACTCGATCAGATATCTAATTCAAAATCAGTCCCTTTTAAACAAATTTCTAGTTTCGTTTTTATAAAAGCAGAACTCTGGTGGCTGCAGGGAAGGAAAGTAACTCATCAAGAACTACAATGGCTATAGTGGTGTCGGTTGTTGTTTCAGCTATACTAATCTTCTGCATGTCATGTTTCTACCTCTTCTATTTAAGAGTGAAGAAGCCAAGGGACAAACTTGAAAGTAAGTTCAGTATTTGTTTAATATTTTACATTGTTGCTATCATAATTTCTTTAAGTAGCGGGGAAACTTTAGATATCTAGACACCTTGCTGCATGCCTTTGACGTGATGCATCTCTAAAGAGGATCTTCTCTAAGTTAATTGCATTTCTTTAAATAATTCCATTACTTTTCTTCTGGTGATGCATTAATCTAATTCAGATTGTTCTTACGTGAAGGCGTGGATGAAATTTGTAGTGCTGATTCCTTGCAATTTGACGTCGGGACAATTAAAGTCGCTACAGACAACTTTTCTGCTGCAAACAAGCTTGGAGAAGGTGGATTTGGTATTGTTTACAAGGTAATGAGACCCAATCGAGTCGTAAATTATTTCATTTTACTCGTCATCGTCATAGTTAGTTAAATCTAATATCATGAATGTTGAGGTTATATATGCTAAATTTTGGTATATTCATATCTTTCAGGGTGTGCTTCCAAATGGACATGAAATAGCTATGAAGAGGTTGTCCAAGGCTTCTCAACAAGGAGATCTAGAATTTAAGAATGAGGTCGAGTTAGTGGCTACGCTTCAACACAGAAATTTGCTAAGGCTCCTAGGATTCTGTTTGGAAGGAAAGGAAAGACTTCTAGTCTATGAGTTTGTACCTAATGCAAGCCTTGAGAAGTTCATATTTGGTATGTTTGCCATTCCTCTCAAATCCCAAGTTCTATTCATAGTAATTACATTTTAATGGAATTGTTCTGTCTTCCACGTATATTGCTTCAACATGTAATTCACAGTACATTTGCATGAATATGCAGATCCAAACAAGAGTGCACTAATGAATTGGGAAATGCGTAACAAAATTATAGAAGGCATAGCTCGAGGACTTCTTTACCTTCACGAAGATTCACGACTTCGTATTATTCATCGTGATCTCAAGGCTAGCAACATTTTGTTAGATGCAGATATGAATCCAAAGATTTCAGATTTCGGCACGGCAAGATTGTTTGTACCGGATCAAACTCAAGGCAATACGAGCAAAATTGTGGGGACCTTGTAAGTAACTCCAATAAATAAGATGGAATTAATGAACTTCATAAAAAACTACATGTACCAAAAGCTATGATGTCCTTCAACTTAAACTAATGCTACTGATAATGTTCACCTGCAGCGGATACATGCCTCCAGAATATGTAATGCACGGACAATTTTCAGTAAAATCTGATGTGTTTAGTTTTGGCGTGTTAGTTCTGGAGATAGTGAGCGGAAAAAAAAATAACTATAGTTTTCAAGAAGAGAATGAAGCTGGCGGCCTTCTAAGTTATGTAAGTGCAAAAATTTTCTTTTTTTATATGCATTTCCATTTCATCTCAAAGTCCGACCAAATGGTAAGTCATATGATGTTGAAAAAATAAATGAATGTTCTGTGCTTATTGTGGTGTCTCCCAATGTAACCATCCTGCAGGCATGGAAAAACTGGAGGGAGGGGACAACCTCAAATCTTGTAGATGCCACATTAAAGGCCAAGTCAACAACTCAAATAATGAGATGCATCCACATTGGATTATTATGTGTTCAAGAAAATGTGGTTGCCAGACCAACCATGGCTACAGTCGTCCTCATGTTTAATAGCCACTCTGTTACTCTACCAGTACCCTCGAGACCTGCATTTCTTATGTACAGCACTAGATCAGATGTGTCGTCCCAATTGGAGAAAGGTGTTGGGGTAACAAGACCAGATACGAGTCGAAGTAGATCTATCCAAGCCTCAAGAAATGAAGCTTCAATATCTGAGCTAGATGGACGCTAACTTTTGATGGAAGCTAGTGGGATTGCAATTCTACAGGTTCAACATTCCCATCCCCCACCCCCTGTTTTTCATTTGCTCAAGCAACTTCCCTATAAATGAAGATGGTGCATTGGTGTGTACTTAGGCAGTATGGATACTTGATTAAGATGATCATCTTGTTTGTAATGAAAAGTATGGATACTTGTGAGGGTATTTAAATTAGATTTGTGATATTAATTTACCATTTTTTTTACAACAAAGCACACTGCATATTTTTGCTTGCTTCGTGCTTCAAACAGACATACAGTGGGTGCTTTTGTCGCTGTGCAGAATTACATTTGTTAATCATGACATCACGCGTGTTGTGCTAGTCCATATAATCTAATTTATGGACTTCAGTGCTTGAATTCTTTTAAGACTCGAAATTTTCAGCATCATGAATTTTCATAATTACAAAGAAGCAACGCCACTACATTCTTCGTATTCTCCTTAAAAACTGCGGGAGTCACATATATATGGGTTCAAAGTTCAACCTAAGCGGATCGGATAATAGGAAGACCTAGTCTTTCTATATGCAAGGAGCCCCTAAGACGAGACGAAATATCCATAGAAGACCACCATAGGCTGTTACTTCCCTCCGATCTCATCCTTGCCAGGAAACCTGCCAAAACATTCCCCTCTCTAAAAATATGAAATACTCGGACCGGAACTCCCTTGATAATACCAGCACGATTTGTCAGATTCCAGAATTCTGATTACATTAATGCAAATTCCAAAATTCAGCACTTTGACAAAAGCAGAGCTTTGGTGCTTGCAGGAAATGGAAGTAACTCAACAAGAATTGCAATTCTTATAGTCGTGCAGATTGTCGCTTCTTTTGTTCTAATCATATGCATATGCATCTTCTATACAAGACTAGTGAAGAAATCAAGGGAGCAACTTCAAAGTAAGTTAAGATCTAATTTATCTTCTGCCATTTCTAAGCAATACTGGTGATTGGCATGATTCTACACAAAAATATTGCATAATTTGGGGATTATCAACTATCAAACAGTTCTAGAAATTAAAATAGCTAATTAATTGTACGTAAGATGAGTGTTCCGCCTGACTAGTTGACTTCTGCTAAAAGAAAATGAACAATGCAATAATCTAATTCAAACTTATCGCTCGGTCTTTAGATGAACCCGTATATGAAATTAGTAGTGCTGAAGAAAAGCTGCAATTCGAGTATGGGATAATTGAAGTTGCTACAGAGAACTTTTCTGCTCAAAACAAGCTTGGAGAAGGGGGATTTGGTGCGGTTTATAAGGTAATGCAAGATAATCGCGTGCAAGATAAGGTTATACATATTATATATAGTATTTTGATGCATTTCTATTTTTCAGGGTAAGTTTCCAAATGGAAAAGAAATAGCTGTGAGGATGTTGTCCACGGGTTCTCCACAAGGAGATGCAGAATTTAAGAATGAGGTCAGGTTAGTGGCTATGCTTCAACACCGAAATTTGACTAGGCTTCTAGGATTTTGCTTGAAAGGGAGAGAAAGGCTTCTAGTCTATGAGCTTGAAAGGAATTCAAGCCTTGATAAGTTCATATTTGGTAAGGTTGCACTTTTGCTTAAATTTTGAATTCTAGTCATAGTAATCAAACGTGCACAATTGAATTGGGAAGTGCGTGACAACATTATACAAGGCATAGCTCGAGGACTTCTTTACCTTCACGAAGACTCGCGACTTCGTATTATTCATCGTGATCTCAAAGCTAGCAACATTTTATTAGATGCAGACATGAACCCCAAGATTTCAAATTTTGGGATCGCAAGATTATTTGAAGCAAATCAAACTCAAGCCAATACACAAAATTGTGGGGACGTAGTAAGTATATCCACAGTCTATAGCTAATAACTGGAATATAGCATGCCATATACCCTAACGATTACTTTCTGTCATAGACACTGTATGGAAATTCTACCAAAACCTTCTCCAACCAACAATTAATTAGATGGAATTTAGTCAATTTTAAACTTTAAATATGAAAAACTATGTAGCTATTTAACATGAAGTATTAATACTTTGGTCCTCCCTGCATGCAGTGGATACATGCCTCCGGAATATGCAATATGCGGACACTTTTCAGTAAAATCCGATGTGTTTAGTTTTGGCGTGTTAGGTCTGGAGATAGTGAGCGGTAAAAAAAATAACTCTAGTTTTCAGGGAGAGAATGAAGCTGGTTGCCTTCTAAGTCATGTAAGTGCAAATATTTTCTATTTTTTTTTTATATGTATTTCCTTTTTATCTCAGAGTCCGACCAGATAGTAAGTCATATGATGTTGAAAAAATAAATGAATGTTCTGGTTATTGTGGTGTCTCCCAATGTAACCATCCTGCAGGCATGGAAAAATTGGAGGTAGGGGACAACCTCAAATCTTGTAGATGCCACATTAAAGGCCAAGTCAACAACTCAAATAATGAGATGCATCCACATTGGATTATTATGTGTTCAAGAAAATGTGGCTGACAGACCAACCATGGCTACAATTGTCCTCATGTTTAATAGCCACTCTGTTACTCTACCAGTGCCCACAAGACCTGCATTTCTTATGCACAGCACCAGATCATATGTGTTGTCCCAATTGGAGAACGGTGTTAGCGTAACAAGACCAGATAGGCATCGAAGTAGATCTGTCCAAGCCTCAAGAAATGAAGCTTCAATATCTGAGCTAGATGGCCGATAACTTTTGATGGAAGCTAGTGCAGCATTTTGTTTGAAATGCAATTCTACATGTTCAAGATTCCTATCTCCCACCCCTTGTTTTTTTATTAAGCAACTTCTCTATAAATGAAGATGGTCATGTAGACTTAAGTAGCAAAAATATCGCCAAGAGCCTAATAGTCTGATGGCATATAATCTGGTTCTCCAAATGAAAAATCTGAATTCGAACCCTCCCACCCCCTTAAAAAAAAAAAAAAAAATAGTAGAGATATCTATTATGTTATTTTGGTTCATCCCAAAAGTTTAGACGCGATTATGCTTTAAATAACTAAGTAGATGTTGTGGGGGATGAATGAGTAACAATTGATCACAGGCGTTGTTAATAAAATCTATTTTTTTTTCCTTTTTTGTTTGAAATCTAATTTTTGCGATTTTTATTTTTATTTTCTTTTCTAGTAAATTTGTTAATTAAAAAACTTATTATTGGTTTTAAATTTTCATACAAGGCATGTCAAAATGATACATCTCGAACCATTATTGGAGCTGAGAGGACGTTTCGAATGGTTTATTGATGTGAATGCAACGACAAATGGAGTAATTTGATAAATGGTGAAAAATTCAAAGATTAGAATGTTCAAATTTTCGAGTCAAGAGACCGATATATCTACAAAATTAAAATTTGTTTAATATGCGACTTTTGACTAATTACTCAAAATTTAAACTCTACATTATTAGATTATTATTATTTTTTAAAACTATTTTTTAATAAAAAATTTTAATTTATTTAAATACTTTTTTATTTTCATTTTCATAATCTCTAACTCTCCCCATCAATCTCCAGCAATTATTTTTATTTTCACAATCTATACAACTGCTATCATTTTCACAATCCAATAATCTATAAAGACATTTATAATTACTATGTAGTACCAGACATTGCATTAATGCAAAGTTTTCCATAAATCAAACTTGAACGGATGCTGAAATGTACTGGGAAAGACCGAAGAAATGACACAAATACTAGCTGAAACGTACCAACGGAAGGAGAAAGGAGAACGTGCAGGACGGATTTGTACGAAATAGTAAAAAATACATATGACTTTGCTACAACTCAAAAGTCATATATGATTTGTGGGATAGATTATATTTGAATCACATTAACTAAATTATGACTTTCACATTTGAACAATGCACAACTACAAGGACTAGTTTAGCGTGTACCTCTGAAAGTTTAATCTTGGAGTCCTTACCATTACAAGCAAAAATGCTTCTAACCCTTTCAATTTCTTCGTTAAGATGACCATCCTGTTTGTAACGAAAAAGTATGGATACTCTTAAGATTCCGACCTGTACCAGATCATTTGTGATATTAGTATTTAATAATTTAATTTTCATTTTTTTATTTAATAGTTAAAAAATGATTATTAGTATATTAATTTTTTTATATTTTTAAAATTTTTTAAAATTATTTAAAATTAATTAATTTTCTTTTTAAAAAAAGAAAATTACAATTTACAGTATCGACACACCGAATAAACAAGAGGAAATAATCTTGCCTCTAATCAGGGCTCGAAAGAAGTTAAAGTAAGAGGAAAGCAAACTTCATGACAGCATAACTCCAAAATGAACTGTTACAAGCCATGCATGTGGCCAAGAGGAAGTATAAAAAGGCTTCTAATTAGAATTTCAATACATCTAATTAGCTGGCTTAGCAATACATCAATATTATAGGCCGTTTCCATTTGTCTGTGATGAGAGTTTCAACACATCTAATTAGGTTGACTTGGTAACACAGCTCACATACTATTCAAATTGTTGATGATGTCCGAAAATATACATCCCTTTCATAAAAGAAAGCGCGTTTGGTCCCAAGTAAATTTGTGAAGAGAAAATATACTTACAACCGTGAATTGCGTAACCGCCGCGTAATCGCTTTGAAAAAAATGAATAAAACATAGGACCCACATGAAAAAAATTAATTTTTTAATAGTGGACCCCACTCTTTTTCAAAGCGATTACGCGGCGGTTACGCACTTCACGGTTGTATGTAGAATTACTCATTTGTGAAATGCATTGACGGGAAAAACAAATACAAAAAAATATAAAAAAAAGAAATGCCGTGAAAAGGAAATTAATCATCAAATCATCCACCTTCCTGAATCGTAGCTTCTCATCGACTACTTCTGTCTCAATCAACCTTCTTATTTATTTAAAAAAAAATGATTTTCATTCAAGGTCTCCCAGTCAATAGTAGTGCTTTCTTATTATTTTAACATGAGATAGATTAGTTACTATTCATTCTCGTAATCCATATTTATAATTTTTTTTATAAGGTGTAGTTGTATTTTTTATAGAGTAGATGAATATTTTTCTTAAAATATTGAGTGTACATTGGTGAATAGTAATTGATGAGAAATATTTTTCTTTTAATATATAGGTGTCAAAGAAAATATTTTGTTCGTGCCACAACTTTCATTTTCTTGTCTTTAATTTACAGAAATGTTATTTATTATCTCCTTACCATATATTAATATGTGATTTATTATTTTTATCATTTTATTTAAACAAACATAAATAAAATGATAAAAATGATAAATTACATGTTTATATATAATGTAGGAGATGATCAATATAATTTTTTGTATTTAAATCAGAGAGAGATCAAGGGGATAAACATATATGCTGAAGTTAAAAGCATATTATTCTGTTTCTTGAAAGAAAAAAATCTATTTATCAATATCTTTTTATTATCATACAATCGACATTTTTTTATTTGATACTATAGGATAGATCTAAAATTGAAATATAAAAAATAATAGAAAGATAGACAATAAAATATATGAAGAATAGCATTACCCTAAAAATTAATTAAAATTAAAAATTAAAAAAGAAGAGAAAATTACAATTTATAACAACACACCGAATAGACAAAACTTAAATGAAAAACACTACTTAGCCTTCTATTCTTGGGTCGCACACCACACTCCTGATGTGGTGAATCCAGTTCCTTACCCATGTCACGGTTCATTGACTTCTCTCCCGCTACTCACACTTCTCCCCTTCTCCCCCTCTTCATCACCACGAAAACGAGAACCCCAGCCACTTCGCAGTAATGAAGCTCCTCAGCAGGCTAACGCCCCTCACCCCAGCCACAGTTCTCTCTCCCTCAACCAAATCTGCCTCCAGACTTCGCAGGCCAAGCTAGATCTCCCGCATGGACACCAAGTCACCAGCCCAGATCGCATGGTAACACCATTTTTTCGAAAATGTTGATTTTTGGTATATCTCGTGTAATTGTTTTGCACATACATTGTTTATTGCGACTCGTTGTGTTGATTTATCTGGTTGATTTTTTTTTTGTGATTTCTAGTATACAACTGATTTGTAAAAAAAATCACACAAGGCTAAAAATAATCCGCACGTCCCAATCCAACGGGAGCTGGCTGAGTTCCATCCAAATTCAATTTACCTACCATTTTTCTCCCACTAATTTGCTTTCGTTGGTAGTTGCCAAATCTTGGGTTTTTCAGTATTTTCTCTCTAAGATTTTTGAAAAAGTGAAAAAGACCATGTCGGGGGGAGGGGGATGAACCTTCTGGACCAAGGACCAAAATGCACACATTTACTTTTCTTTTTTCTTTTTTTTTTTTCTAAAAAAAAAAAAGAAAAAGAAGAAAGAACGAAAGAAAGAAAGTCAGAGGCTGGAATGCGGAAGTTGCATGAACAGTAATCCGTTGTGTAGCAAAACTAAACTTAAATAGCACTACCTAACTGGCTTATTAAAAGCACGCGTGTTGTGAAAGTCATGTAGAGACCAATGCCATCCTTCATACCTAGCCTCAGAATTTAAAAGTCCTGATTTCGGTGCTTGAAATCTTTAAGAGTAGTTTAACAAAAAAGAAATCTTATGAGTAGGGTTAGGTTTGGAACGCCAGGGAAAATACCGACAAAGTGAACGCGATTGCACTTTGTAGAGGAGATATAACGCCGGAGTCATGTCGTAATTGTATCAATTCAACAAGTCAGGCTCTGTTACAGTCTTGTCCCAACCAGACGAAGGCATTCATGGGAGACGGTATGTGTACGCTACGATACTCAAACATAACTATATTTGGCGCCTTGGAAACTGAACATGCAATTATCTTTTCCAATACCGAAAACACCTCGGACGTAGAGAATTTCAATCAGGTGTTAGGACAATTGCTAGACAGGCTAAAAATACGCGCCGCACAAGGGAATTCTACTCGCAAGTTTGCTCTGGATAGCGAGCCTGCCACAGACTTTGAAACACTATATGCACTTGTGGAATGTACTCCTGATTTGGACCCCAATCAATGCACCATCTGCCTGAAGAGACTCGTACAAGAAATTCCACGATGTTGTTACGGGAAGCATGGTGGGAGATACATAGCACCCAGTTGTGATTTAAGATTCGAGACTGCCCCTTTCTATGACTTGAACCTTGAGGAATCATCGCCACTGCCGGTAGTGCCACCAGCATCACCCCCACCACAGTCGCTTGCCCCTGCTGAAGGTAAGCTTATTGATGCTTCATGCCGTGGAAATTTTCTTATTGGTTTCCTTTTTATTATTCAAATTATTCTTAATTTGTGCAAATTAAGGCTGGGCGGAACCTGGGTAGTCCTTCTCTGACTACAACTCAGGGTATGCCAACTTAGTATACAAATCTTACAAACATAATTTGAAGTATAAAAACTCTATCAGTATATACATAAACAAGCGTACATATATATTAATTAAAGATAAATAAAAATTTTCCTTCTTTAACGTAAAGAAAAAGAAGCGTACATAGCCGGATGCGAAAGATCTAATTACATAATTTGATGCTTGCATCTATTTTGGTTCGATGAGTTTTTTTTAATACCTCAACTTTAAAATGCATATAGGTGAAGATTGATGCTGTTACGAAGTTGATTTTAATTTTGATATATTAAATATGATAAATTTAATTTTGTATAATACCTTTATCGATAAAATATTTCTCATAATATAAAGTTTTGTTGAGTTTAGCTGATCAAACCCATCTGTTACTTTAGGTCTTTTGTATTACGATAAAAGAAAATTGTGTTCATTGATATTCAAAAATCCATTTGAAAGCTCCACAAAAACATGGAGGCAGAGGTCGAAAATGGACCATTTCTTCCCAGTAACTTTTCAATCGGGTAAAATAATGTGTTCTTGAGTCAAAGAGGCAACAATTTTCCGGATCTGGAATATACAAGGTCGATTGCTTTGAGCAAATCGCTCCTTCAAATCACTCCACATCTCTTTAGCAAAATCGATGTAAATGCAAGAGGAGGAGATTTCTTTCGACAAAGCATTGATTAACCAAGAAAGAACAATAGTATTACAATGAATCCAAGCATGATACATCAGATAGTTCTCAGTAGGCTGGCAATGAGAGCCATAGACGTGGACCGATTCCATGTAAGGTAATTATCTCCAGTCAGTGGTTGGGAGACAAGAATTGCTCCAGGATGATTATGTGATACCTCATATGATATGGATAAGGGTAGGTGGTGTATGGGATCCCACATTGTTTGGGAAGGAGAAGTTCTTGCTCTTTATAAGGTTCTAGTGGGGCTCCAATTGTATCATTGACTAGTCCATGTGGTTTGGGTCTTCCATTGGAGCGTTACAAATAGTATCAGAGCCTATCCCAACCAGAAATGTGGGACTTGAGCCGTGCCACTTACAATGGAGAGGCCCGACGAGGACGTCGGGAATTTAAGGGGGGTAGATTGTGATACCCCATATGATATGGATAAGGGTAGGTGGTGTATGGGATCCCACATTGCTTGGGAATGAGAAGTTCTTGCTCTTTATAAGGTTCTAGTGGGGCTCCAATTGTATCATTGACTAGTCCTTTTGGAGTATAGGCCATGTGGTTTGGGTCTTCCATTGGAGCGTTACAAATAGTATCAGAGCCTATCCCAACCAGAAATGTGGGACTTAAGCCGTGCCACTTACAATGGACAGGCCCGACGAGGACGTCGGGAATTTAAGGGGGGTAGATTGTGATACCCCATATGATATGGACAAGGGTAGGTGGTGTATGGGATCCCACATTGCTTGGGAATGAGAAGTTCTTGCTCTTTATAAGGTTCTAGTGGGGCTCCATTTGTATCATTGACTAGTCCTTTTGGAATATAGGTCATGTGGTTTGAGTCTTCCATTGGAGCGTTATAGATCACCACTCTGAAGATAGTAAGGATTCGAATAATCCATAGAGGGATGAGGTGGAACAGTGGAAGAATTAGCAGAAGACGATTCGTCTGTAGGAATAGGCTTGATGGCGCTTCATTGGTTAGGATTTCATCCGATACCATGATAAAAGAGAAACCGAGGAAAGAGAAACCAAAGAGAAGGAAATGAGAAAAGTCATTTTTATTTCATCTATAAATTTGGACATCCAAACGGTTAGTATTTCATCTTTATTTCATCTCTATTTCGTCTATAAATTTTCAAACTCATCTCAAACAAATTTTAAAAAGTCAAAATTATCTCATCTTATCTTACTATCTAAAAATATATATTTTTATAAATCATCTCATCTTATCTTAACTCAAAAAATCTTATTATTCAAAATATTTTATCTTACTTCATCAAACCAAATACACGAGAGTACACGAAATATAAAGTAAAAGAAACTAAAGTACACTTGAGGTAACTGTGCACGTGATTACGTGTGAACATATAAAGTAAAAAATAACATTATACAATAACCGGTAATAATAGGTGTATTTTAATTTTTCTCTTTTCTTAATGACGGTACTTTAGCTTTGTCCCTTTAATACCTGCACGAATTGTCAGATTCCAAAATTCTGATTACGTTAATGCAAATTCCAAAATACAACACTTTGACAAAAGCAGATATTTGGTGCTTGCAGGAAACGTAAGAAACTCAACAAGAATTGTAATTCTTATAGTCCTGCCGATTGTCGCTTCTTTAGTTCTAATCATATGCATCTGCATCTTCTATACAAGAGTGAAGAAATCAAGGGAGCAACTTCAAAGTAAGTTCAGATTTAATTTATCTTTTGCCATTTCTAAGCAATACTGGTGATTGGTATGATTCTACACAAATATATGGCATAATTTGGGGATTGTCAACTATCAAACAGTTCTAGAAATTAAAATAGCTAATTAATTGTACGTAAGATGAGTGTTCCGCCTGACCAGTTGACTTCTGCTAAAACAAAATGAACAATGCACTAATCTAATTCAAACTTATCACTCGGTCTTTAGATGAACCCGTATATGAAATTAGTAGTGCTGAAGAAAGGCTGCAATTCGAGTATCGGATAATTGAAGTTGCTACAGAGAACTTTTTGTAAAATATAAAAGAATTGGAGAACTGTTTTGATGCTCAATACTAAAACAGAGTGATATATTGCAGTATATATAGGCCTTTCTGTTATAGTTGTGTTTATCCATAATTACATTCAAATTTGAATTTATAATGTAAACTGATATCGTGCTAGCTGTGTACAGCACTTGAATTTTGAATTATGCTAGATATCCTTCTTCTGTTGTAGATAACCTTTGAGAGCTGAAGACTCAGGCTTGCTGCCTGAGTTAGGAGAGGCAATTCTAACAGCCCCTGCAAGCTGATGGGAGGTGAAAGCACATGAAGCTTGTCACGAAGTCCAGCAAACCGAGATGCAGAGAGACCCTTTGTGAAGATGTCTGCGATCTGATCAATGGTTAAAATAAACCGAATGATAATATCTTTATTAAGCACTTTTTCACGTATGAAATGAAAGTCTATTTCAATGTGTTTAGTGTGCGCGTGATACACAGGATTAGAAGCCAGTGAAATAGCACTAATGTTGTCACACCAAATAGTTGGTGGAGATGACAAAGGAAGACATAATTCCTTTAGAAGCATCCGCAACCAGTAAGCTTCAGCAGTTGCATAGGAGAGAGCCCTGTATTCGGCTTCAGTACTGGAGCGAGCCACGACAGATTGCTTTTTGGCGCACCATGAGATGAGACTTGAACCAAAAAAGACTGCATATCCTGTGGTGGATCTACGGCTGTCCGGGTCACCAGCCCAGTCAGAGTCACAATATATATTCAGTTGAGAGTCTCCCTTGCGATAGAACAGGCCATGATCAACACTTCCCTTAAGATACCGTAAGACTCGCTTAACAGCAACCCAATGGGACGTTGTAGGAGAGTGCATAAATTGGCAAAGTTGATTCACCGAGTAGGCAATATCTGGTCTAGTAAGAGTGCAGTACTAGAGCGCACCTACTAGTTGCCTATAGGTAGTGACTTCGGTTTCAGATAATGGAGAGCCATCATGACTTGAAAGTTTTGTACCACATACTGATGGAGCATAATACGGCTTTGCACCAATCATACCAGCACGATGTAGTAAATCCAGAATATATTTGGATTGGCGCAAATGTAAACCAGCAGAGGTACGGTGAGCTTCCATCCCTAAGAAATATCCAAGATCACCAAGATCCTTCATGGCAAAGGACTGCTGCAACTGTTGGATAATAGAGAGTATAACAGATTTGTCCGTACCTGTAATTAGAATATCATCTACATATACTAGAACATAGATAGTAGCTGCAGGTGTTGACAAGATAAATAGAGATGAATCAACAGCAGATGTGCAAAACCCAATGTCAAGAAGAGCCCGAGAAAGACGATAATACCAAGCAAGTGGTGCTTGTTTCAAACCATACAAGGCTTTGTGTAGGCGACATACATGATCTGGAAATTGAGGGTCAATAAAGCCACAGGGCTGTTCCATAAATACTACTTCATCTAAATGACCATGCAAGAATGCATTAGATATGTCCAACTGACGTATACACCAATCAAAATTTACTGCCAAAGCCAATATTAATCGAATAGTAGAGCTTTTAACAACTGGACTAAAGGTCTCGGCAAAATCAACTCCACATTTTTTATCATACCCCTTAGCAACCAACCTTGCCTTGAATCGGTCGATGGAACCATCTGGTCTACGTTTAATTTTGTAGACCCACTTGTTGCGAACAATGTTATGGCCAGTGGGTTTAGGACATAATGTCCAAGTGCCATTTGAGAGAAGAGCATCAAACTCTTGACCCATAGCAACTCGCCATTTAGGAGAAGTAGAGGCTTGAGAATAGCAGGTTGGTTCTGTAGGTTGAATGACGCTACTGAGTGCTTGGAGAGGATGTTTAGTAGAGTAGAAAAGCTGGTAGTCAGGGAAAGACTTGGGGCAGAGAGAACCAGTGCGAGAACATGTAACCATGGGATGACATGGGTTCGGAGAGGGTGTAGATGAAGGTATGGCGGAAGGAATTGCTAACACAGGAACCAAAGGAGAGTGGGGAGAGGAAGGGGGAGTAGAGTCAGAAGTAGGGGAGGAAAGTGGTGTAGACATACCTGAGCTAGAAGAAGTCGTTGTAGTTAACGTTGGAAATGCATCAGCAGGGAGAAGAACAGGTACACGAGTAGCACTTGCTGGAGAAGTAGAGATGGCATCCTGAGAGGTACCTGGAAAATTATTTTCATCGAACACTACATGACGAGTAACAATGATTTTGTGAGAGATGGGATCAAAGTAGCGAGAGATGGGATCAAAGCAGCGATATCCTTTATGATGATAACCATATCCAAGAAATATGCAATGTTTACTCCGATACATTAATTTATGAGTGTTGTATGGACGAAGTAAGGGAAAGCATAGGCAACCAAATGTACGGAAGGAAGCATAGTCTGGTGGTGTTTGAAAGAGAAGACAATGAGGACTTGAATGATGAAGTATCGGAGTTGGTAAACTATTGATTATATGGACAACAGTGAGAAACGATTCAACCCAAAATTTATGAGATAATTTAGAATGAGCAAGCATTGAGAGACCCATCTCCACGATGTGGCGATGTTTTCTCTCCGCAAGCCCATTTTGTTGGGCTGTGTAGGGACAACTTATGCGATGAAAAATACCATGTTGGTCCAAGAATGTGCGAAATTGCTGTGATGTAAATTCCCCCCCACCATCGGATTGTAATTGTTTAATAGAAACAGAAAATTGCTTTTCAACTAAAGCTTTGAATTTAACAAATGAAAGGAAAACATCTGATTTACGAAATAGGGGGTACATCCAAGTGTATCTAGAGAAATCATCTATGTAAATAACATAATAACGAAATCCTCCAAGAGAAACAACTGGGGAGCACCACACGTCTGTATGAATGAGTTGAAGAGGGGTGGTGGAGACTCGGACAGATGACTGAAAAGGGAGTTGTTTGCTCTTGCCTAGTTGACAGGATGCACAAACTTTAGTAGTGTGAGACGATCCAATAAGAGGTAGATGATGATTGGACACAATACGAGAAATAGTAGAAAATTATGTATAACCAAGCCGTGAGTGCCACACATTGACAGGAGCTTTGACACCAAACATGGCAGTGAGCAAAGATGATTTATTGATTTTATTTTGGTTGATGGGATAGAGGCCATCCTTACTCCTTCCTTGCAGCAGAATGCGACCTGTGTGCTTGTCCTTAACATAAAAAGAGGAATCAATTAGTATAAAGAAACAAGAATTGTCTTTACAAAACTGATTTATGGACAAAAGATTAGCCGATGCAGATGGACAATGAAGAACACGAGACAATTTGAAAGGAGTATGGGATGTATGTAACGTAAGGGAACCAATATTGTGGATTGCCAAACTTGTACCGTTACCAACAGTAATGTTCTCATTTCCTTTATAAGGTTCATGAAAACTTAAATTCTCAAGCTCAGGAGTAAGGTGTGCATTAGCACCACTGTCCACAAACCAAGTATCATCATTAGAGAAAGAGTTGGACTGCGCAGCCATGGCTGCTAACTGAGCTGGGGGATGACATCCTTGGTAGGCATAATCCATCCGGTGATAGCAGTCAAGAGCACGATGACTAGACTTGCCGCAAATTTGACAAGGAGATCGAGGTGTAGGAGATGGATTGGGGTTGCGGAAGGGCTTAGGAGTAGCAGGGTTTGAAGGTTTTGGAAAAGCAGATTTGTGAGAAGAGTGTTTATATTTTTTAGGAAATGAGTGTGAGGGTTGGCGAGATAGAAATGCCATAGTTGACTCAGGAGCAACCTGTTGATGTTGGTTGTCTAAGAGGAGTTCAAATGAAAGAAGTTCAGCAGTGAAATCTGTCAAGGAGAGATTTGATTCTCGAGTGGCAAACGAGTAAGAGGTGATGAATGGATTAAAGGAAGGATTGAGGCCTCCAATGATGTAGGACACAAGATCATCATCATCCACTGGACGTCCAGTAGCAGCAAGTTGAGCAGCAAATGATTTGGCCAGATTGATAAAATCAGTACAAGATTTAGATCCTTGATGAAGAGTCTGAAGTTGGCGTTCTAGTTGAGTGATGCGGGAGCGAGAATGAGATGCAAACTTGAGTTCAAGAGCACGCCAAACTTCATGAGAAGTATGGAGACCATAGAGAGTAGACAAAACAGACTCAGATAAATAGGCATTAAGCCAACTTAAAATGAATTGATCCTTCTTAACCCAAAGGGGATAAGCAGGATTAATATCAGAAGTTGAGGGCATAAGCTTGGGAGGGCACGGATCTGATCCATCAACGATGCCCATCAAGTCATAGCTGCGAAGAATAGGAACAATAAGGGATAACCAACTAAGATAGTTGGAACCATCAAGTTTAATAGTTCCAAGATGAGCAACATTAGGAAAAAGAAAGTGGGCGGAAGTAGGAGTAGCCATTAGGATCAATGAATTTAGGCGTTAGCGTATGGCTTATCTGATACCATGTAAAATATAAAAGAATTGGAGAACTGTTTTGATGCTCAATACTAAAACAGAGTGATATATTGCAGTATATATAGGCCTTTCTGTTACAGTTGTGTTTATCCATAATTACAGTCAAATTTGAATTTATAATGTAAACTGATATCGTGCTAGCTGTGTACAGCACTTGAATTTTGAATTATGCTAGATATCCTCCTTCTGTTGTAGATAACTATTTCATTCACATAAATCTCTACATTGAAATAACTATTTTTTTATTATGTAATAATAAAATAATATAATATGAATTTGGTTTTGGTTATTCACATCAAATCTCCACATTAGATTATATATTTATTCATTATATAGTAATGAATAATTAATAATTTCAAAAATATTTAATTTTTTTAATTATTAATTTATTTTATTTTATCATATTTTACTATTCTATCTATTATATATTAATTAATAATCATATTTTTATTAAATTAATATACTAATTATGATTAAATATATGATAAAAAGATAAAAAGAGAAATAATTAATAAAATATTATTTAATGTGTTACGAGCCATGTGACCACAAGATAGCATGACAAAATAAGGTGGCTTAGCAATATTATAGGCCGTTTCCATTTGTCTGTGATGAGAGTTTCAACACATCTAATTAGGTTGACTTGGTAACAGCTCACATACTATTCAAATTGTTGATGATGTCCGAAAATATACATCCCTTTCATAAAAGAAAGCGCCGTTTGGTCCCAAGTAATTTTGTGAAATGCATCGACCGAAAAAAAAATACAAAAAAGGAAATTAATCATCGACTACTTCTATCTCAATCAACCTTTAAAATAAAATAATAAAAAATTGATTTTCATTCAAGGCATGTGAAAACGTCCCCCAGTCAACAGTCATGCTTTCTTCTCCATTTTAATATAAAAAAATTCTTTCTTACTATTTATCATTTCACATTTTATATTTTATAAAAAATATCTTATAAACAAATCTCATTAATATATAAGTGTTAAAGAAAACCTTTTGTTGGTGCCGCAACTTTCATTTTCTGGCTTTACTTTTTCTGGACACGAGTATTCAAAGACAAAATGCTATTTATTATTTTCAAATTATATATTAATATGTAATTTATTATTTTTAATTTTTAATTAAATATATATAAATAAAAAAATAAAAAACAAATAAAACAAATTATTTATTGATATATGACATAAGAGATGATAAATAAAATTTTTTCGTGTTTAAAAATGAGAGAGATCCTATGCTGAAGTTTTATCAATATCTTTTGATTATCGTACTATAAACATTTTTTTATTTATGTTAGATGGTGGATTTAAAAGTAAAATATAATAAATAATTTAACGAAAAGAAAGGTGATAATAAATATGATGAATAGCGTTATCCTAATTGGAACTACTCTTCTGACTTCAGACTAAAGTACTTTGTCAAATTTTTTTTTTTAACCAGGTGGTCATTTGACTATTCTTTTTAGAAGGGGTCTACGCCCACAGCTGGAAACTCTCGTTAATTCAATTATATGTTTTTTTAATATTTTTTAAAAAAGAAAAAAATTCATAATATTGTTAAAAGATATATACTTAATCACGAAGTTAAAAAAAAATTACCCCCAACAGTAAGCATAGTATTTTCCTTTAGAAATATTATGCTTCCTATTTTCTTTCTATAGGCAATCTTTATAACAATTTCTAAAGTCAAAAATAGAGACCGTTGAATTATTAAACCTTTGAGAGCATTCTCATTGGATTAGCTAAAAGCTAAATCCAATGAGAATTTAACTATTAGGTCATAAAATTGCTCACATTGAATTAGCTATAGTTACAGTAATATCCAAACTAATTTTTAAATTTGGAACACACTATTCATTCATCAAATCTCTTTTATATTATTTATTTCTCTCTTCCTTTAATATCAATTATTTCTCTATCCATTTTAAATGACAATTGAAAAAAATATAAATAGAATACAATTACTAATTAATATATAATATTATGAATAGTAAAATATGATAAAATAAAATAAATTCATAATTAAAAAATTTTCAAAATTATTAATTACTCATTACTGTATAATGAATAAATGGATAATCCAATGTGGAGATTTGATGTGAATAGTTAAAGTTAAATTCATCTTATATTATTTTATTGTCATATAATGAAAAAATGGCTATTCCAATGTAGAAACTTATGTGAATGTAATAGTTAAATGTTAAATTCATCTTACATTCATAAAAAATGTACTTTAACTTTAACTAATCCAATGAGAGTGCTCTAAGAGCATTGGCAATGGACTAGTCAAATGCCAATACAAGTATAAACTTTAGCTAGATGTGAGAAAAAACCTCCACATTGGACTAGCCTAACGATTACTTTCTGTCATAGAGACTATGGAAATTCTTAAAACCTTCTCCGACCAACAACTAATTACATTGAATTTAGTCAATTTTAAACTTTAAATATGAAAAATTATGTAGCTATTTAACATGAAGTATTAATACTTTGGTCCTCCCTGCATGCAGTGGATACATGCCTCCGGAATATGCAATACACAGACACTTTTCAGTAAAATCCGAGTGGTTAGTTTTGGTGTGTTAGTTCTGGAGATAGTGCGGTAAAAAAATTAATTCTATAATTTGTAATGGAGATATTGAAGTCAGCCTTCTAAATTATGTAAGTACTAAAATCTATGTGCACATTTCGATCCTTTTTGTGTCAAAGTGTGTCTATTGTTTATCTGCCAATAATAAAACCATTTTACAGGCATGGAGAAATTGGAGGGAGGGGACAATTCCAAATCTTGCAGATCCCACCATAAGGAACAGTTGTTCAGAAACTCAAATAATGAGATGCATCCACATTGGGCTATTATCTGTTCAGGAAAACTTGGCTGACAGACCGAACATGGCTTCAGTTGTTCTCATGTTCAATAGCCAGTCTATCACTTTACTAGTACCCACAAGACCTGCCTTTCTTATGCACAGCAATAATGATAGGTCAGATAAAGTACATGGAAGTAGCTCTGCCCAACCCTCGATATATGAGGCTTCAATTTCTAAGCTAGATCCTCGGTAGCATTTGATGAAAATGCCCCCTTTTAACTTCAACCTTTGTGTTTGGAAATGAAATGTTACAGATACAATATGCCCTTTCCCCGTTTTTCTTTTTTCTCTCTTTCTTTTTATTTTTTTTATTTAAATGGTAAATCTGCAAATACATTGTTTCATTTCCTTCATTACAAGTACTGTTTGTACGTGATTATGTAAACTAATTGTTTTATTGATGTACAAGTGCGTTTAATTCCTTTTGCGATTCTTTTATTAGTATAATTGGGTCTGAAAGTGATTCCAAATCACTGCAAGCCCTATAATTTGAACAATCAACGAAACCTCACAAACACCGAACTTGCCGCAATGACTTCTGTTCTCCTAAATTTTCTAACTTATCTCTTTGGAAAATGAAAAACCCTCTCTGAATTTTTGGAGAACTTTGTGGGGGAATTTTGATGGATATAAAAAGGGAGACAAACACAAGGAGGTCGTTGGTTGACTTTTCACCGTTGTTGGAGTATTGGCTGAATCCATTCGAATTATTATCCATTTTATAATCTTGGCAGATTGCATTATATGAAATATTATATTAATATCATCCTCAAATTATTTTTATTTTTTTAAAAAATAAGATTAAAAGTTGATGGCTAGCACCATTAATATATCACTAGATACATTATTAGTTGAAAGGGTAATGACAAATGAACGTGTATGACCAGAGACTTGGAATTTTCAACTTCTAATTGCCCGCAGTGCTTGTATGTTAACAGATACATGAGAAGCAACGCAAATTTCCAGATTGGTATCTTTAACGTACAGCGCAACTCCATCCTTCCTATTCTCCATAAAACCTAATCATATTGGTTAATTCCTTGATTTGCAGGCCGAAGAGAGAGGCACAACGAAGATCATGTGTTATTCAAAACGACTTTTATTGCTCGGTATCCTTCTGATCTTACTTCCTGTTGCTCCCACGCGGGCTCAGCCCAGATGCTCTCAAACTGGTAACTACACCAGCAACAGTACCTACAGGGCAAACCTCGTTGGCCTCCTGGCCTCCATGTCTTCCAACACGAAGATCGATTACGGATTTTACAATTTCACCGCCGGAGAAAATTTCGACAAAGTGAACGCGATTGCACTTTGTAGAGGAGACGTTACGCCGGATGTATGCCGTAGTTGTATCAATTCCACAAGTCAAGAGCTCTTACAGTCTTGTCCCAACCAGAAGGAGGCAATCTATTGGTCCGGTGAATGTAATGTCCGATACTCAAACAGATCTATATTTGGCGTTATGGAACAGCAGCCTATGATTGCTTTTTATAACGTAGCAAACGCATCCGACATAGAAGGGTTCAACAACGTGCTAAGACCCCTGCTAGATAGGCTAAGAAATACCACTGTACTTGGAAATTCTACTCGCAAGTTCGCTCTGGGAAGCGAGAAAGCCCCAAACTTCCAAACAATCTATTCACTTTTGCAGTGTACTCCTGATTTGACCTCGCTGAACTGCAACAACTGCCTGCTGCAGTTGGTTGGATCTATGTCACAATGTTGTAATGGAAAGCAGGGAGGAGTGTACGCAGTACCAAGTTGTTATTTAAGGTATGAGACATACAGTTTCTATGACCCTGCAGCAGAGTCACCACCTCCGTCGCCTCCGCCACCGCCTATAGCGCAGCCAGTTCCCCCCCCCACCACTACATGAACTGCTTCCACCCACACAAGGTACGTATGGTAAGCGACGATCCGTTCCGTTTTGGTTCTACAACGTATATAAATCCTACTGTGCCAACGTTTTATCATTTCTGGACCGTAAATGGATTTTGGGAGAAGAATATTACATATAAATTAGAATTTCGATCGGCGATTAGACAATTAATTCAGTTGATAGCTTTTTATTAATTTAGCCTTTCAAATGATATTAAGTATTTACGTATAAATTAATTTTAAAATTTATTTCTTACTCCACATCTCATCCGACTAAAAGCAAAAAAATCATTTATATAAATTTTTAATTTACAAGTCTTTTGAAAAACAGTAGAACTACTTAATTGAGAGAATCTCTATCTTTAGGGTAATTAGTCTTTTTTTTTATTTTTTATATATAGGATTTATACGAAATCGGACACCTTAAATCTATATTTAATATTATTATTTAAAGTAAGTTTTCAACACATTGAATTAATAAATTAAAGAAGAGTTTGATCAAAAAGTGAGAAAATTGTTAAAATATTAACAAAATAATTAAGCTTCTTTTCCCACCAACTCATGCAATTATTAGAGACATTTATTTATTTTCAGTGAAAACCAACAATAATAATACAAAGTACTTGAAGATATGAAATGCAAGAATCCATAGTTGTTTTTGGTCCTCAACTACTCGCATTGGTAGTTTAAAAATTAGCTAGGGTGGTGTCGAAACTATGAAGGGTGAATACCCTCTCGTCTATAGTCATCGTGCAAATCGCTAATATCTTTCAGTCGTATTTGGGAAAAGAAAAGGAATGACTCGATCATACAATTGTATTTATACTTAAACATCAGATATCTAATTCAAAATCAGTCTCTTTTAAACGAATTTTTAGTTTCGTTTGGATAAAATTAAGTAGAACTCTGGTGTCTGCAGGGAAGGAAAGTAACTCATCAAGAACTACAATTGCTATAGTGGTGTCGGTTGTTGTTTCTGCTGTACTAATCTTCTGCATGTCATGTTTCTACCTCTTCTATTTAAGAGTGAAGAAGCCAAGGGAGAAACTTGAAAGTAAGTTCAGTATTTGTTTATTTTTTTACATTGTTGTTATCATAATTTCTTTAAGTAGCAGGGAAAATATAGATATCTAGACACCTTGCTGCATGCCTTTGACGTGATGCGTCTCTAGAGAAGATCTTCTCTAAGTTAATTGCATTTCTTTAAATAATTGCATTACTTTTCTTCTGGCGATGCATTAATCTAATTCAGATTGTTCTTACGTGAAGGCGTGGATGAAATTAGTAGTGCTGATTCCTTGCAATTTGACATCGGGACAATTAAAGTTGCTACAGACAACTTTTATGCTGCAAACAAGCTTGGCCAAGGTGGATTTGGTATTGTTTACAAGGTAATGAGGCCCAATCGAGTCATAAATTATGTCATTTTACTCGTCATAGTTAGTTGACTCTAATATCAAGAATGTTGAGGTTATATACGCTAAATTTTGGTATATTCATATCTTTCAGGGTGTGCTTCCAAATGGACATGAAATAGCTGTGAAGAGGTTGTCCAAGGCTTCTCAACAAGGAGATCTAGAATTTAAGAATGAGGTCGAGTTAGTGGCAAAGCTTCAACACAGGAATTTGGTAAGGCTCCTAGGATTCTGTTTGGAAGGAAAGGAAAGACTTCTAGTCTATGAGTTTGTACCTAATGCAAGCCTTGAAAAGTTCATATTTGGTATGTTTGCCATTCCTCTCAAATCCCAAATTCTATTCATAGTAATTACATATTATAAATGGAATTGTCATGTCTTCCACGTATATTGCTTCAACATGTAATTCACAGTACATTTGCATGAATATGCAGATCCAAACAAGAGTGCACTAATGAATTGGGAAATGCGTAACAAAATTATAGAAGGCATAGCTCGAGGACTTCTTTACCTTCACGAAGATTCGCGACTTCGTATTATTCATCGTGATCTCAAGGCTAGCAACATTTTGTTAGATGCAGATATGAATCCAAAGATTTCAGATTTCGGCACGGCAAGATTGTTTGTACCGGATCAAACTCAAGGCAATACGAGCAAAATTGTGGGGACCTTGTAAGTAACTCCAATAAATAAGATGGAATGAACTTCATAAAAAACTACATGTACCAAAAGCTATGATGTCCTTCAACTTAAACTAATGCTGCTGATAATGTTCACCTGCAGCGGATACATGCCTCCAGAATATGTAATGCACGGAAAATTTTCAGTAAAATCTGATGTGTTTAGTTTTGGTGTGTTAGTTCTGGAGATAGTGAGCGGTAAAAAAAATAACTATAGTTTTCAGGGAGAGAATGAAGCTGGCGGCCTTCTAAGTTATGTAAGTGCAAAAAATTTCTTTTTATATGCATTTCCATTTTATCTCAAAGTCCGACCAAATGGTAAGTCATATGATGTTGACAAAATAAATGAATTAACTATGCTTATTGTGGTATCTCCCAATGTAACCATCCTGCAGGCATGGAAAAACTGGAGGGAGGGGACAACCTCAAATCTTGTAGATGCCACATTAAAGGCCAGGTCAACAACTCAAATAATGAGATGCATCCACATTGGATTATTATGTGTCCAAGAAAATGTGGTTGACAGACCAACCATGGCTACTGTCGCCCTCATGTTTAATAGCCACTCTGTTACTCTACCAGTACCCTCGAGACCTGCATTTCTTATGCACAGCACTAGATCAGTTGTGTCGTCCCAATTGGAGAACGGTGTTGGGGTAACAAGACCAGATACGCATCGAAGTAGATCTATCCAAGCCTCAATAAATGAAGCTTCAATATCTGAGCTAGATGGTCGCTAACTTTAAATGGAAGCTAGTGGGAATGCAATTCTACAGGTTCAAGATTCCCAGCCCCCACCCTCTGTTTTTCAATTTCTTAAGCAACTTCTCTATAAATGAAGAATTGGTGTGTACTTTAGGCATCAAAAATATATATGGTGTCATTTTCTTCATCCCAAATGTTTAGACGTGATTAAACTTTAATGTTTAAATAATTAAGTTTCCCTGCAGTAAATGTTGTGATGAATTCCCTCCCCCGATCAAGGAAGGTCATTTTTTCCTTTCTTTTTTTATTTTTTGTTTGAAATCTAATTTTTGCGATTATTTTCTCAATTTTCTTTTATAGTAAATTTGTTGATTAAGAAATTTGTTATTTTTTCTTAAAATTCCATATAAAGCATGTGAATTATACATTTCGAACAATTATTCGAGTGGTTTATTGACATTAATGTAACGACAAATAGAATAATTTTGATAAATGGTGAAGAATTCAGAGATTAGAAGGTTCAAATTTTAGAGTTAAAGAGATCGATTATATATCATCTACTAACTTTCAATTTCTTGATTAAGATGATCATCTTGTTTGTAATGAAAAGTATGGATACTTGTGAGGGTATTTAAATTAGATTTGTGATATTAATTTACCATTTTTTGACAACAAAGCACACTGCATATTTTTGCTTGCTTCGTGCTTCAAACAGACATACAATGGGTGCTTTGTCGCTGTGCAGAATTACAATTGTTAGTCCATATAATCTAATTTATGGACTTCGGTGCTTGAATTCTTTTAAGGATCGGAGTTTTCAGCATCATGAATTTTCATAATTACAAAGAAGCAACGCCACTACATCCTTCCTATTCTCCGTAAAAACTGCGAGTCACATATATATGATTTCAAACCGCTCCTTCATTGGAATCTTTCAATTTGTAGACTAGAGATGGAAACAACCAAGATGTGTTAATTGGAGAATACTTTTCTTCTCCGTACCTGTTGCTCCCACGGCTTAGCATTATAAGGAATGATGCCAATGGCAAAGGAGATCAGCTACAATGAAGCAGCAAGATTTCGGCAATAATTTCCAAAGCTGCAACATGATAACTTAAAAAGTCAAATCTGTCTTGCTGTATATTATTAATGTGTAATTTCCTTTATTCTAGCATTCTTTCTATTTTGTATAGTTTCCTTAGATAAAATAGATTGTACATGGTACTATACAGACTGTAAATGGTTCTATAAATATGAATGATAGTACACTCTCTCACTCAACTCGTGAGATAGTTTTTCTCAAAACATCTTTATGGTATAAAGAGCCTCTACGGGTTGATAGATTTTTTTTTTTTTTTTTTTTTTTTTTACTGTCAATGGATTCCAATGCCTCTGTTATTTCATCTACATCTTTAGACCCCTATCCATATCCTGTGTTACAAAATGTATCCTATTATGTTTCTCTCAAACTCAATTCATCCAATTTTCTGTTCTGGAAAACTCAGATGCTAAACATCCTTAAAAGCTATGATCTTCAAGGATTCATCACAGGTGATATCCATACCCCATCACAATTTATTCTTGATGAGTCTAATACATCTCAGCCCAATCCACTTTATCACAAGTGGTGCAGGTCAGATAGGCTAGTTAAAGGATGGCTTACAACCACCTTGTCCACGGAAGTGTTAGGCATTGTTGTTGGTCTGAACATTGCCTCCGAAGTTTGGAGTGCTCTTGTTCATGCTTTTGCAAGAGTATCTTCTGAACGTAGTCTTGCACTTAAGCAAAGACTTACCTCAATCACAAAAAGGATCTAATTCCTTGAGTGAATACCTGAGGAGATTTAAAACAATATGTGATGAGCTTGCTGCTATTGGCAAGCCTGTTCCTAAACACAAGAAGTCTTGGTGGCTTCTCAATGGTCTTGGTAAGGAATTTGAAGTTTTTATAGCAATCATGCCTAGGCCACCTGTCTATAAAAAAGTAGAACAAGTACCAAAAGCTATGACATCTGCATTCAAATCAAACTAATATATATGATAATGTTCACCTGCAGTGGATACATGCCTCCAAAATATGTAATGCGCGTAAAATTTTCAGTAAAATCTTATGTGTTTAGTTTTGGCGTGTTAGTTTTAGAGATAGTGAGTGGTAAAACAAATAACTGCCCAGAACACGCCGACGCCACCACAACTTTCAGATCACGCTAGTGCCAGCTCATGGACCGCCACTGCCGAGAAACCAGCTCAACCACATTGCGGCCTCTTACACCCGTAGACGAGAACCTCGGCGTAGCCAATCCAAGTGGTTTGGCCAACCACCCTAAGGACGTCGGAGCACCTCTCAGGGATCACAGAAACTGCCGGTGAAGACCTTCCATCACCCAAGGGACGCCGCGCACCACCTCAACCTTGACTGCCTCACAGTGATCTCCCTCTGTTATTCTCGGCTAGGCAGTCCTCTCTCTCTCTCTCTCTCTCTCTCTCTCTCTCTCTCTCTATCACGGCTTTTCACCACCCTGCCCAGAGACCCCATCGCACCGCCTTGTTTTCCAGCTGCCTGAACCACCGCACCGTCGTGTGTTCTCCTCTCGGTGAGTTCCCTGCTCTTGACCATCCCATTGTTTTGAACCTGTGTATTTCCTAAGGTGGAAGACACTTCATGATGGGCCATGGGCCTTAAAAGCCCATCTGGCCGAAAGCCCTGTTTCTTAGTGGACTTCTTCACGCGGCCTCAGGCTTTCTTGGTTTTATGTAAGGGGCTAATTTTTGTAAACTGGTATATGTTTTTTAAATGGGCTTGGACTCTTGTGGGAATGATTATTTCAATTAAATTGTGCTTAAGAAAATGTTTAAAGAATTTAAAATGTGTTTTGAAGTATATTATGGAGCCTATTATTTTAGTTAATATTCCTTTATCTATTTAGTCGGATGTTAATAAAATTATTATGTTATACTTTAAGAAGAAATTAAGGAATAAGTTATGAGTGTTGAATAATATTATGATTGAGTCTACTTTTATGAATCGAATGTTTCCACCAATTATTTTAGATTCATATATATAAATATATATATACAGTTAAATTATATTTGAAAGATTAGATATCATATTTCAGCAAGAAAAGTTTTTAAATTATTTTGAACACCATATTAAACGAGATTCTACTGTCTACTTTAATAGTTATTGTTATAATTATGCTATTAAAGTTGTAGGTTGAAAATAAAGAAATATATTAAGAATTATTTTAAATGATACAAATATTTATTAGATTTCTTATAAGATTTAATTATTATGTTAAGAAATGAAACTTAGTTTAAGAATTTAAGTTTTATGAATAATTTTAAAATAGCTCGAGTATTCTACTAAATTATAGATTAATATTTAAGTAATTTAAATACTATGGTTTATTGATTATAGGGTTAAACAAAAGATTTGTTTGACTATCTTTTAGATTGTGAATTTTAATTGAGTAAGATATTAGTACTTATTGGTTTCTGAACTTATTTAGTGATAGTTATTATTGTATATAGGTCTCAAGTTACGAAGTGTTATTCAAGAAGAAGCGCAGCGAGATAAGTAATTTGATCATAAATTAAGATTATCACAGTTTAGCTTATGTATAAGTATTATTCAAGCCAGTTCATCTCTACCCAATTATTTATGAACCATTCATGTCATACGCAAACATGTCATCCAGCATAGCATACGATCATGTCATTCCGCATCATGTTTAAATTCAGAAATTATAATTATGTATGTATTATGTCATGCATCTCATGTGTATAAGACACGTAAGCTATCTTAAGTTCAAGTGCAAGATAAAATCAGATCTGTTAATAATAAGATGGCTATTCAGATGTATGGTACCAATGCAGTTCAGTTTCAGGGTAGTGTGCAAGCCACGAACTCAGCTGTGGTCCACCATAGTATGCCAGAATACTATCAGCGGCTTCCCTTGCGGCCACGAGATGTGGGGCTAGTGCACAACCTCGCACACATGGTTAATGTGTTAGCCAGTCAGATAAATCAGTTAAATCAGTTAGATCAGTCAGTTATTTCAGTTAAACCAGTCATACATAGCATAAGTATCAGTATGAACAGTAATGAATTCTAAACTCTCAGCATGAAAATTTTATGAAAACCTTACGTTTACTATGTTCACGTTGTGATGGATTTCTTACTGAGTCTTCGACTCATTTTAGTTTGTTTTCATGTTTTTAACCACCCAGGTGAGGATGATGAATACGAGCAGGCAGGCCAAGAGTAGAAGGAGCAGTTATTTTTAGTTCAGACTTTCTAAAATAAAACATGTTTTTATGACATGAATTTATTCAGTTTATTTATTTAATGTTTTTGGGAAGACATTTTATTAGACCTTTTTTTTACAAAATAATTTCAAATTTCATTTATGAGATTTGAGATCTCTTGCCGGATTTATTTTTATGAAAAACACGTGACACGCCTAGCCTACGGGAAGGGGGTGTTACAACTTAAGTAGCAAAGATATATATTATGTCATTTTGTTCATCCCAAAATGGGGAGGATGGTGGTCCTCTTAATATACATTTCCCTATGATTGATCAACCTCTACTTAAAATCAAAGAGCTTCGCAATAAGAATGGTTGGAATCCCTCTTGTTTAGAAAGGCTTGTTGGCCATGATAAAGTTAATGAATTGTATCAGGTTTTGGCTAGGCATAAAGAGAGGCAGGATGTGTTAACTTGGATGAAAGAGCACGACGAAAAGTCTACTACGAAAAGTGCTTGGGAGTGTATTAGAGTTCAGGCGTCTCCTTTACCTTGGGCTCACTAGATTTGGCATAATAATATTCCTAAGAAAATTTATGTTATGATGTGGAAGGCTACTAATAGTTGCTTGAGCATGGATGAGAAGATTAAAATTACTAGTATCCAAATTGCTTCTAAATGTAACTGTTGTTGCTTTGGCCATTCTGAAGATCTGAATCATATTCTTTGCAGCAGTGATTTTGCTAGGCAAGTTTGACGGATGGTTTTGATTCAATTAGGTTTTTATGTGGGTGTTTTCCATTCGTGGCAGGAGCAAGTTAATTTTTGGTTTCGTCGTGTTGGCAAGTCGTCTCAAGTTCAAACTATTTTTGGTCTTATCTCGTCCATCGTTTCTTGGAAACTCTAAGAACGGCGGTGCAGAGCTAGGTATGATGGCAAGATAGATTCAGTTCAGACGGTTTGGCATGCTATCAAGTTATGGATTCGTAGAATTATGTAGTTAGATCTAAGTCATTGAGATTTCCCAGATAGGATGTTGTTATTCTAAACATATGGATATTTCGGTGTCATTTCCTAAAGTGAAGAAGGTTTTGGTGGTTAAGTGGAGTCCTCCCTCACAGAATTGGGTGAAGCTTAATACGAATGGCAGCTTAGGTAATCTTGGGCTTGCTGGTGTTGGAGGTGTCATTCGTGATGCTGGTGGCCAAATGTGCGCGGCTTATTTTTATTTTTTAGGTCAGGGTTCTAACAACTTTGCTGAGCTGAGTGGTTTGATGGAAGGGGTTAGAAGGTGCTATCATCTTGGTTTTTATCAAGTGGATATTAAAACTGATTCTCAAATCCTTGTTAATTAGATCAGAAGGGGTTAGTGTAATATTTGGTATCTCGAGGATTATTGGGATGAGCTGAAAAGTTGTCTGGATCAATTGGAGTATAGAGTGAGCCATATTTTTCGTGAGGAAAATGCAATTGCGGATTTTCTTGCTAAACAGGGTGTAGAGGGTTTAACTACAGATTGGTTGGGTGACCAGGCCCCTTTGATTAGTAAATTAAGAGGTCTTCTTCGCATGAACAGAATTGGTCTTCTTTATTTGAGGATTTTCTCATGAGGTATGTTTTCATTTGAAGTGCAGATAAAAACCAACGTTGGTTGCACCATGGTGTTGAAGGATGTTCGACATATTCCTGACCTTCGGCTCAACCTGATTTCCGGGACAGCCCTTGATCGACAGGGCTATGACAGCTACTTCAGCAAAGGCATTTGGAAGCTATCACAAGGTGCCATGGTTGTCGCCCGAGGACATATTTGCAGTATGTTGTACAAGACCCATGTGAAGATCGGTTCTGATAGCCTCAATGCAGTGGAAGATGAGGCATCACCGAATTTGTGGCATAAGAGACTTGGACACATGGTTGAGAAAGGATTGGATGCGCTTGTGAAGAATGCACTCATCAAAGTTGCCAAAGGAACAACGTTAAACCCTTGTGAGTACTGTTTGTTTGGTAAACAATGCAGAGTCTCGTTTAAATCCTCTACGAAGAGAAGATCAGAGTTGTTGAGTCTGGTACACTTTGATGTCTGTGGTCCCATGGAAGAAGAGTCATTGGGAGGTAATAGATATTTCGTGACATTCATTGATGATGCTTCATGAAAAGTCTGGGTATATGTTTTGAAGTCAAAGGATCAGGTCTTCGAGCACTTCAAGAATTTCCACACCCTAGTGGAAAGAGAGATAGGAAAGACGTTGAAGTGCCTGCGAACGGACAATGGAGGAGAATATGTCTCTAAAAGGTTCGTTGTATACTGCGTTGATCACGGTATTCGACATGAAAAGACGGTCCCATATACCCCTCAGCACAATGGTGTAGCCGAAAGAATGAACCGGACCATCATTGAAAGAACAAGATGCATGCTCAGTATGGCCAAGTTACCAAAGCCATTTTGGGGTGAAGCTGTTGTTGCTGCCTGTTACCTGATCAACAGATCACCTTCTGCACCACTGGAATTTGAAATTCTTGAGAATGTTTGGTCTGGAAAAGATGTCTCTTACTCTCACCTGAGAGTGTTTGGGTGCAAAGCCTTTGCACACGTATCCAAGAAGCTAAGACAGAAGCTCGATGTCAAATCAACTCCATGTATCTTTGTTGGATATGGAGATGAAAAATTCGGATACAAGTTATGGTATACAGTGACAAAGAGAATTGTCAGAAGCAGGGACGTTGTGTTCCATGAAAACCAGAACATAGGAACTGAAGCTTCCTTAAGAGAGCTTAATTCCTATTCTCCAAATCCTGCACCATTGCAGTTTGCCACAGACAATGTAGATATGCAGGATCGAGATTCAGAAGTAGGAGAAGAAGCTCAGGGTGTTGAGCAGGGGGAGCAAGAACCCTCTCCACCAGCAGCTCGTGTACCACCACAAGAATGAGATGGTGATGAACCTCCTTTGGTTGATGAAGCTCAACCAAGAAGATCGGCAAGAGGCCGCCTATTGATTCCGTTGATGAGATATCCGGAATCAGACTATATTCTGCTTACTGATGAGGGGGAGCTAGAGAGCTTCCAGGAAGTTCAAACTCATGCTGATAGAAGCCTATGGGTGTAGGCAATGTAAGAAGAGATGAGTTCTTTGAAGAAAAATCAGACATATGAGATGGTGAAACTTCCTGAAGGAAAGAAAGCTCTAAAGAACAAATGGGTGTTCAAGCTGAAGAAAGATGGCCAAGGAAAGTTGATAAAGCACAAGGCCAGATTGGTTGTCAAAGGATTCCAGCAGAAGAAGGGAATCGACTTTGACGAGATATTTTCTCCAGTGGTAAAAATGATGTCGATCCGAGTCATACTCGGATTGGTAGCCAGCTTGAATTTGGAACTCGAACAAATGGATGTGAAGACAGTCTTTCTCCATGGAGATTTGGAGGAAGAGATCTATATGGAGCAACCAGAAAAATCAGTCTTTCACATTTGAACAATGCACAACTACAAGGACTAGTTTAGCGTGTACCTCTGAAAGTTTAATCTTGGAGCCCTTGCCATTACAAGCAAAAATGCTTCTAACCCTTTCAATTTCTTGGTTAAGAAAACCATCCTGTTTGTAACGAAAAAGTATGGATACTTTTTAAGATTCCGACCTGTACCAGATCATTTGTGATACTAGTATTTAATTTAATTTTCATTTTTTTATTTAATAGTTAAAAAATGATTATTAGTATATTAATTTTTTTTATATTTTTAAAATTTTTTAAAATTAATTAATTTTTTTTTAAAAAAAAAGAAAATTACAATTTAAACGACACACCGAATAAACAAGAGGAAATAATCTTGCCTCTAACTAGGGCTCGAAAGAAGTTAAAGTAAGAGGAAAGCAAACTTCATGACAGCATAACTCCAAAATGAACATGTGTTACAAGCCATGCATGTGGCCAAGAGGAAGTATAAAAAGGCTTCTAATTAGAATTTCAATACATCTAATTAGCTGGCTTAGCAATACATCAAGATAACATGACAAAATAAGGTGGCTTAGCAATATTATAGGCCGTTTCCATTTGTCTGTGATGAGAGTTTCAACACATCTAATTAGGTTGACTTGGTAACAGCTCACATACTATTCAAATTGTTGATGATGTCCGAAAATATACATCCCTTTCATAAAAGAAAGCGCGTTTGGTCCCACGTAAATTTGTGAAATGCATTGACCGGGAAAAAAAATACTAAAAAAATAGAAAAAGGAATGCCGTGAAAAGGAAATTAATCATCAAATCATCCACCTTCCTGAATCGTAGCTTCTCATTGACTACTTCTATCTCAATCAACCTTCTTATTTATTTTAAAAAAATGATTTTCATTCAAGGTCCCCCAGTCAATAGTAGTGCTTTCTTATCATTTTAACATGAGATGGATTAGGTAATATTCATTCTCATAATCTATATTTATAATTTTTTTGATGAGGTGTAGTCGTATTTTTTTATAGAGAATATGAATATTTTTCGTAAAATATTGAATGTACATTGGTGAATAGTAATTGATAAGAAATATTTTTCTTTTAAT
Source organism: Juglans mandshurica (assembly GCA_022457165.1). Lineage (NCBI taxonomy): Eukaryota > Viridiplantae > Streptophyta > Magnoliopsida > Fagales > Juglandaceae > Juglans > Juglans mandshurica. The sequence continues at coordinate 26,326,006 of CM039626.1, forward strand.
ATATCAGTGTTAAAGAAAATATTTTGTTCGTGCCACAACTTTCATTTTCTTGTCTTTAATTTACAGAAATGTTATTTATTATCTCTGTACCATATATTAATATGTGATTTATTATTTTTATCATTTTATTTAAATAAACATAAATAAAATGATAAAAATGATAAATTACATGTTTATATATAATGTAGGAGATGATCAATATAATTTTTTGTATTTAAATCAGAGAGAGATCAAGGGGATAAACATATATGCTGAAGTTAAAAGCATATTATTCTGTTTCTTGAAAGGAAAAAATCTATTTATCAATATCTTTTTATTATCATACAATCGACATTTTTTTATTTGATACTATAGGATAGATCTAAAATTGAAATATATATAATAAATAATAGTAAGATAGACAATAAAATATATGAAGAATAGCATTACCCTAAAAATTAATTAAAATTAGAAAAAAAAAAAAAAGGGAACGACAATAGACAAAACTTAAATAGCATGATAGCCCTACCTAACTGGCTTATTAAAAGCACGCGTGTTGTGAAAGTCATGTAGAGGCCAATGCCATCCTTTATACCTAGCCTCGGATTTTAAAAGTCTTGATTTCGGTGCTTGAAATCTTCAAGAGTAGTTTAACAAAAAAGAAATCTTAAGAGTAGGGTTAGGTTTGGACGTGTCACCGATCTCATATAATCTCGTTATTATAATTTTTACAAATTTTTATATAAAATATAATAAATAATTTAATTTTTTTAAATATCAAAATAATAACATTAAAAATATTTTAATAATATATATTTTATTCAACTTTTAATTTTTATTTCAATTCACTGTTTATACCTAACTTAGGAATTTTCATTATCCTGAATTTTGAGAATTACAGAGAAGCAACGCCAGTCCATCCTTCCTATTCTCCACCGAAATCATGTATATGGGTTCCTTCGTTGGAAGCTTTCCAATTTGTAGACTAGAGAGGGGAACAACGAAGATGTGTTAGAGACTACTTTTCTTCTTCTCCTACATTATCTTACTTCCTATTGCTCCCACGGCTCAGTACTTTTGCTATCCAACTGGTACCTACTCCAGCAACAGTACCTACAGGACAAACCTCGTTGGCCTCCTGGCCTCCATGTATTCCAACATGGGAGACGGTATGTGTACGCTACGATACTCAAACAGAACTATATTTGGCACCTTGGAAACTGAACATGCAATTATCTTTTCCAATACCGAAAACGCCTCAGACGTAGAGAATTTCAATCAGGTGCTAGGACAATTGCTAGACAAGCTAACAAAACGCGCCGCACAAGGGAATTCTACTAGCAAGTTTGCTCTGGATAGCGAGCCTGCCACAGACTTTGAAACACTATATGCACTTGTGGAATGTACTCCTGATTTGGACCCCAATCAATGCACCATCTGCCTGAAGGGACTCGTGGAAGAAATTCCATGATGTTGCTACGGGAAGCATGGAGGGAGATACGTAGCGGAATAATATGCCCTTTTATTATCATTTTATATAATATGCCCTTTTTTTATCTGTTGTTAGCCGCCCCAAAACACTACCGAAGTGTTGGACTTTAGTGGAATCCAGATTGGCACGGCAGAGATCGAGACATAAGAAAGTGTAATGGTTTTTGTTCCACTTCGTCACTCTCTCTATTTGACTTTGTTACATGTGGATGAGTTTTTAACTATTATATTATGTTCACAGATGCAACTTGGGGTGGTGGATGGAACCCAGCCAGATAGCTTGTCTGGGACACAATTGTGGCTATAAGTCAATGTACTTGGAGAAGTTGGTTGGATAGATGTTTTATTTTAGAATGGATGGGAAGTTGTTAAAAACATGTTGATATATTGTCAGATGTAAATATATTCTTTTTGGGACTATTGATGTTAAATACATGGATGGGAAGTTGTTAAAAACATGTTGATATTTTTAGCTCTTTTTTATATTCTTTTACTTGGAAGATGTTGCAATGGAAGTTTGTGAAATTAGGGACTTGAATGAAGTTCAGAGTTTGTGATACTGAGTGCAGGAATTTTAAAAACATTTGAGGATGGTCTCTTTTTGCCATGCAATTTGCCATGATCATTGTATAAACAGATTTTAGTACTTTGCAAATCATATTATTTCCAATTCGATGATCAACATATTTATTGCTAGTAAATGACTGACCTATGGGCCTAATGGACAACAATGTTTTTTCTAGAATTTTACAATGGATGCAAGTGATCCTGTCTTTGTTTAAGGAAAACCATAGTTGCTTTTATTTTTTTATTATAAGCAACTATAGTTTTCACATGCTACCCTCAGCCTGATACCCACAATCATGGATTAAGTTGAAGTTGAAGGGATGTTGAAGGGGTGTTGAAGTTGTTGACTGTTCACAATACCCACAATCACGGACTAGGTCCACACAAATGGAGGTTCTTCCGCTGCAATAGAGAAGTGAGTTTGTCTGTTAAGAGAATGCTAGATACAAATGATCAAGCTGGTATCAGAATGAACAAGAGCTTCGCCGCTCTTGTGCAAGAAGCAGGTGGGTTTGAGAACTTGCCATTCAATGAAAAAGACTGTCGTAACTACATTGACAAGGCACGCCGCATTCGACTTGGGAAAGGTGGTGCTGGAGCCCTCCATGAATATTTTGCTAGGATGCAATACAAGAATAAAGGATTCTTTTCACTACTGGATATGGATGATAATGGGAGGTTGAAAAATGTCTTCTGGGCAGATGCACGAAGTAGGGCATCATACAAATATTTTGGTGAAGTTGTCACGTTTGACACCACCTATTTGACAAATAGGTATGGGATGCCGTTTGCACCATTTGTTGGTGTAAACCACCATGGACAGTCAATCCTTTTGGGGGCAAGATTGATTTCTAATGAAGATACAGAAACATTCACATGGTTGTTTCAGAGTTGGTTGAACTGTATGGATGGTGAGGCTCCAAAGGCTATTATGGATGGTTTCATGTAATTTGTGGATGGTTTCTTTTTGCCAACCAATTTGCCATGATCTGTTTACCTGTTTAAAGTACTTTCATGAGGACAAATAATGTCTGTTTCATCATTTTCCATTTCAGAATAATCAATTTATGACACTCATGACCAAGGTATATATAATAAATTGTCTCATAAAGATCACATTTTCAGCTTCATACATTGAAATTATATACAAGACTATTGATGCCCATGCATCATTTACAGCTCAATTTCTCAACTAGTTACTTAAGGTTATACACAACAAAGGCCACAAAAGTATATACAAATTTTCCTCAAGTAATATGGTTTCATTGTTTACAGATGCAATACAATGAAATTAATATAAAAATAATCCATGAGATTTTAAGTAGTGTGCGTTTACGCCGGATCTCTGCTTGTTGCCTTTGAATATCAAGTTGGTCGTTGTGGATTCCCAACTTATACTTCAGAAGCTCTTCATCTCTTCTTCGAAGCTCTTCCTTATTCCTTAAAAACTCAATTTCTATCTTCATAAGATCTTTTTCTCTTTCCTCACTGCGATTTGGCCATTTGAAATAGTTGCAGTGTGCTAATCCCTGATTATAAAGAAACAAACGTAAAATATTAAACTTTCGTAGAAACCAACATGCACGTCAAAGTTTAAAAAAAAATTACCTCTGTATTGTAATTTGGACACCCAAAAAATGATGGGCCCGGATTTCTTAGCATATTCAATGTTCTAAGTTTTGCGGGCTTTCCACAGGTGCACATTGGGTTGTTCACCAAAGTCCATGAAGAAGAGGACGATGACATCCTAATGAAGAAGCGGGCTTCCACAAACATGTTCCCAACAAACTTTGAATATTACTTCGCATATTACCAAAACTTCGTTCTATTACAAAAACTTTGCAAAAGTTTAAATATTAGCTCAGTTCTATATTACAAAAACTTTGCAAATTATCAAAACTTTGCAACAAAGCAAAAATAGCTTAGTTCTTCTATATACATCCAATGATGAGGTCTCCAAACAGCCTCTTAATGTGCGATGTGGATGGTTGTGAACCAGCTGACCCTTTCAACTGAAACACTGAAATTGTTTAGGTCTCCAAACACTGCAATAGCTGACCCTTTCAGCTATTAGTTTATTTTTATTTCTTTATTTTAGCTTTTGAGTGTTTATTGTTTCTCTGGTTCTAATTGAACAAGATGTTTGAAGTTGTTTGTAGAAACTGAACTGAGAACTTTATCAAGTTCCTTTGGATTCTCTGAGGAGTTCTAGCAAAACTCAAGTTAGTTCAATGTTTGTTTCATACTAAGTTACCAAAACTTACTTGGTAGTGTGAACTGAGAAAATCCTTGTATGTTTCAAACTCATACAAAGATTTGTCTCAAATGCCCATAAATCTTGAGATCTAAACTATAATTGCTGGCACTTTAGACACAAAAGCCATTGACATATAATCAGTTCAAATTCATTGACAATTACAGTCATGACAAATTTACTTAATTTAATCTCATCTAAACCACATTGACAAACAGGACAAAATATTGGGATGTCACCACTCTACTCAAATACTGAAATCACCTGCTTGCTCAACTTGATGTTCAAAATGAACCTATATACTTTAAATGATCTAGATATTCAGACAAAAATGCATTATTTATAGGATGCAGAATCTTAATAAATACACAAGAAGGCTACTTGTTTTTCTTTTTGTCCTTTCTTTTTTTCTCAGAAAAGGATTATTTATCCACAACCACCCTATGCTTGATGGGTTTTAAACTCATCCGCTTGTCTCCAAGTCACCTTTTTTATGATAAATATGTCATGATTTCTCTAATTTCGCCACCAATCCAACATATAATCAGTTCAAATTCATTGACAATTGCAGTCATGACAAATTTACTTAATTTAATCTCATCTAAACCACATTGACAAACAAGACAAAATATTAGGATGTCACCACTCTACTCAAATACTGAAATCACCAGCTTGCTCAACTTGATATACAAAATGAACCTATATACTTTAAATGATCTAGATATTCAGACAAAAATGCATTATTTATAGGATGCAGAAGCATATAGATATCCATTGGTACTGGACATATTCAATGGCCTCGAACAAGTTCAAGTTTCTATTCTATATTTCCCGTTGACATAAATGTACATCTAACAACCTTCAATGTATAACACAACACAAAACCTAAGAAAAACCTAAGAAAGCCATTCGGATTTCTCATTTCCATTTTATCAAACAGCTGTAGTGCAATCTGTTCTTAGTGCATCCAACAGCATCCTTGTCCTACGGATCCCATAGCATTACAGTAATTTACGAGAGGAACTACAAGGGTTCTAACAAATTCAAACCTAAATTCAAAACCTAACTTCAAAAAACCACAAAATCAAAATATACACACAACACAAAATTAATCTAATGCATTTATCTGTTACACACACACACACACACACACACACACAGAACCGGTGGCCGCAGCTGTGTTCACAGGGAAGAGGCGCAACGAAGGCACGCCAACAAGATTAGGGCTCGGACCAAAATTTGGGGGTTAAACTAGAAAAGAGATTAGGCAAGAGAAATGGGAACTTTCGACGGCTGAAGAGACGCAGACTGTGTGTGCTTCGGGGCAAAAGACATAGAAGAGAGAAGCGGGAGGAGAGAAGCATCGCTGGGGCAAAACCAGAGAAGAAGAGGGGCTCGTCTCCTTTGGGTGTTTCAAAACTGTGTGTTTTGAACAATTGTTTTGATTTAACTCGTAGTCTCGCTCAAATGAAATCAGCCCTGTGACTTGAATCCCTTCCCAAATGGTTCGTTTCATTAAAACTAGGTGACATGTTAGCGCTTGTGCATCGGTGCGCATGACTGCTTGCCTTCAGAGTTTTCCTTTAACATATAGGATTCGATTGCTTGAGGGAAAGGATCAGGCCAATCAAACTATGGTGGAGGTGCATTTTATATGCCAGTACTTTAGCATAAGCCTTTTCTTTCTTTTTTTTCTTTCTTTTTCTTTCCCTTGGCCTCAAGCAATGCAGAAGAGGCATCTTTCGTGTAAATTATTTTCATAGTGGCAGCATTGCTCATTGTTTTTTGATTATTTTGTTGTGTTTGTTGTAGAGGCATGGGTGCATTGATTATTGGATTGATGTGTTCCCAGTAATGAAGAACTGGAAATGTTGATTTTAATGTTCCAAGAAATATGTTTCCATTGTTTGAATTGTTGTATGCTTCTTCGCTTAAATTAAATAAAAAGCGAAGGAAATATAGGGAGTAAAAAGGGCGGCAGATTCCAATTGCCTTCCTTAAGCGAATTAAGGAGGATTTCACCCAGAGACGTGGTGGAGGAAACGCTGCAACAACAGTTGCCAATAGCCTCAACAAGGAGTTTGGGTAATCTTTTCTTCTTCCTCTTCTTGTGCTTATCCCTTTTTCGTCTTTTTGAAGTATATCATATTGTTGCTGTAAAATAGGATATTCATTTTAAATTTTATAAGTTACTTTAATGCCAAAAGTTTGGTCCTGGTGATTTAGGCCCAAATTGAAGGAGCAGATGCAATATAGAGAAACCTGGCTGAAGTGAAAGCTCAGGCTTCGGAAGTCAAAGGAGTTATGATGGAAAATATAGAGAAGGGAAGGCGATGTTGCTTTGTCTTCTATATGTCAACAGCAAAGACTTGTAAAAAAAGTCAATTTCAAAGGTTATATTCTCTTTGCTAGAATCTTTTGTCAGTTAAATTCAAGAAGCCTTTTTTTTTTTTGGGAACTATGGTGCCATTTCATTTTATTAACAATTTTTTGTTAGAATATTTTAAATATGGGCTTCATTTGATTGCACAATTTATAAAACGGGTTAGACATATATATATAGCCCTTTGATTGGCTTGGTGGTATTGTAGCTTCCCATTTAACCCATGGGATGGGTTCGAATCACACCTCTTCCAAATGATGGAGTTGAAGATCTGTCTATATGCATTCTGCAAACATGGCTTCCGCAGGTATATTTTCACCATTTTCGTTTTTAGCATTGCTATCTTAGATTTTGATTTCTAGAATGTATTTTTGTGTATTTTTACATTTGGTATTAGAGCCACCATGCTAGGATTAGAATCTCTCATTAAGAATGCGATGATGCAGTTTTTGTTCTTCTATTTTCGGTATTATTTTCTTTATGCAAATCGATCGCTCAAAATGAAATGTGTAGGATTTATTTTCTGTAAATCTTCAATCTAGTTGGGTTTTTTATTTTCTCTTCATTGCTTCCGCAACTTTACTGTTATGGTTTCACCATTTATATTTTTTTAATTTTTGGAACCATTTTTGGGAAAGAAAATCGTATTACATAATCGATTGATCAAACTCATATCAAAATCGGTTTTTTGGAATGCTATTTACTTGTTTTAGATGTGTTTAATCGTTACTTTGTTTCGGTTTTGAGTTTTTACAAAACTAGGGTTAATACCCATTTCAAAATTTGATTAATCTTCCTTAAATGTAGATACCCATCGTTTTAAAACACCATATATGTATTTTTCGGGCACTATATATTGTTTCTCCTAAATTAATTTTAGTTTTTGATCCAAGAATTGCAAGAAATTGAGAAAAATCCGTTTAAAACCCCGTAGACTCGGTTTTCAGACCCGCGACCCGCTTGCAGACCCGGCTGGAGGTTGAAGATGAATTCACCTCCAGCCAGAACGTCGCCCACGCGCAGCAAGTGGCGCGTGCGGCGCGTGTAACACAGTAAACAGTGTTTTTCCTGGTTTTCTTTTTCCAGTATTTAAGTACTCGCCCTATTAAATCTATATATATTTTTTGAAAATTTTTTGTAACATCATAAGACACTGTTTTATATTTTTGAATATTATTTACACATTTTTCTGTGGGCTACAGTGTACTGAATATTATAATATTTTTTGTGGTGAATAGTCAGCATCTTATATGATCTGTGCATATGTGTACTCTCTCTCTCAACATGTTTTGGATGCATGTTAATTTTATGACTTGTTATAAGTATTTTGTATATATATGCTTTCAAAATTCATATTTAATTTTAGACATATCTGTTGTCTTATATGTTTGATCTATTCACACTGTTTTAGTATCACAATCACATTTGAATTCTAACTTTGATTGTATCAATTTGATGATTATTATTATGATTTTGTGATTGTAATTCGTGGGCATTCAGATTATCCTTATTTTTCCTTTAAATAAAATTTTTGAAATATTCGTGGGTGGTAGCCGCCAAAGTGGCACACTCATTGATATTTAAAAAAAAAAAAGGATATCTTTGTTTTCTAATTTATTGCACATAATATCTTGCCTAAAGGTGTTATTGTGTGTGACATTTTAGAAAATTGTGTGAATTAGTTAATGAGATTACATTAGTCTAGAAATTTCCTTCTGCCTAAAAGTGATGGTATTTTGAAACTGATGTGATTTTATTAATTAGTTTTGTGATATGTTTTAAGAGTACCTTATAGCATGTTGTTTAGTTAGCCCAAAGGTGACTTTACAATGATGCACCAAGGCTCTTACTGTAATGAAGCTCATATGGTTCCGAGCTTAATTATGGATTGTCTAATTAATAGCTCATATTAATTAGAAAGATATGATATCATCTATTGACTGCATGCTATTTGTTTGGATGATAATTAAATAAAATGTACGATTTTATGTTTCCACAATTTTGAGTGCCTCCTCTATTTCAAGTCAATTATCTGCTATTGAAACTTTGATTGTGAATAATTATGTGAGATGGAAACGAGACGTAGAAATTGCTTTTGGTCTTTTGGGATTGGATTTTGCCCTGGAAGACCAACTTTCAAAACCTACTGATAAGTGCACTGCCGAATATATGGCTGAATATCAAAAGTGGGATAGGCAAACAGACTTTGTTTAAAGATTATCAAGCGTTCTATATCAGATTCTATTATGGGAGCTATTCCAGACAATGATAATGCGAAGCAATTTTTGGATGCCATAGGACAAAGGTTTGTTGAATCCGATAAAGCTGAAACTGGAGACCTGATGGATAGACTGATGAGTATGAAATATGATGGTTCTAGTAGAGTTAGGGAGTACATTATGAAAATGATACATATATCCTCTAAGCTAGAAGCCCTCAAAATTCCCATTGCTGAGCCTTTTCTGGTTTATCATGTTCTTAATAGTCTTCCCAGCCAGTTTAATCAGCTAAAGGTAGCTTACAATCCTCAGCGAGATAAATGGGATTTAAATGATTTGATAGTAGTATGTGCCTAAGAGGAGTGTAGGATGCGTCGTGAGACTGTTGAAACTGTACAATTAGCTTTTCAACCACAACAGAACAAGGGGTCCTTTCATAATCATAAGTCTAAGTTCCACAAGGGAAATAAGTCACAACGAAATCAGCACAGTAAAAGGTTTGAAGGTCAGACTTCTGGTGGTCCTAAAGAAACTGTGAAGAAAAATGATCAGTGCAAGTTTTGTAAGAAGAAGGGTCATTGGCAAAAGGATTGTTTTAAGTTCAAAGTTTGGTTGGAGAAGAAGAAGAAGAACTCGACAGGTACCCCATTGGCCTTAGTTTGTTTTGAGTCTTCTTTAGTAGATGTGCCTTTAAATTCTTGGTGGATAGACTCAGGTGCAAGTATTCAAATTACGAATTCCTTGCAGGGGTTCGTAAGCAAACGGAGGCTAACTGAGAATGAAGTAAGCTTATGCGTTGGGAATGGAGTTCAAGTGAAGGTCGAGTTTATAGGAGTAGTAAAGTTGTCTTTGGAGTCTGGTTTTTCTCTTGTTTTGGAGAACACAGTTTTTGTACCGTCAATGAGACGGAATTTGATTTCTATATCAAAACTTGATGAATCTGGTTTTTCTTTTAAGTTTAGCAATGGAAAAGTTGAATTGTTCTATGATTCTCATTTGGTTGGAAATGGTCTTTTGTGTGATGGTTTATATAGAATGACTTTGGCTTCTTTTGGTGAAGTCTCTTGTGTTACCAATGTAGCGAAGAAAAGATCTTTAATCCGTGAATCATCTTCTATGTTGTGGCATAAGAGATTATGACATATTTCAAAGGAAAGAATGGAGAGATTGGTAAAAGTTGAAATACTTCCCTCTCTTGATTTTACAGATTTTAACACATGTGTGGATTGTATGAGAGGAAAGCTGACTAAATCCACAAGAAAGGGTTCTACTAGGAGTGACGGTATTTTGGAATTAATACATACCGACATTAGTGGACCTTTACTTCTACCATATGTGGGAATAAGTACTTCATAACTTTCATTGATGATTTCTCACGCTATGGATATGTTTACCTGATTAATGATAAATCTCTAGCTCTTGAGAAATTTAAGATATTCAAAATGGAAGTAGAAAATCAATGTGGGAAAGTATTAAAGTTGTAAAATCTGACCGAGGCGGCGAGTATTAAGGAAAGTATGATGAGTCTGGTCAAAACATGGGCGATTTTGCAAAATTTTTACAAGGGTGTGGAATAGTGCCTCAATACACCATGCCAGGAACACCCGAGTAGAATGGTGTCTCTGAAAGATGAAATCGGACTCTAAAGGACATGGTTAGGAGTATGATGAGCAGAACAAATTTGCCAGAATATCTATGGGGTGAAGCTTTGAGAACTGCAATGTACATTTTAAACAGGGTTCCCAGTAAAGCTATTTCAAAAGCTCCTTTTGAATTGTGGATAGGCCGTAAGCCAAGTTTAGCTCATTTCAGAGTTTTGGGATGTCCAGCTGAGGTTAGGATTTATAATCCTCTTGAAAAAAAACTAGACCCAAAATCTACTCCTGATTATCTTATTGGGTACCCAGATAGATCAAAAGGATATAAGTTCTATTGTCCTAATCGTGGCACCAGAATTGTTGAGTCCATTACTGCAAAAGTTTTGGAAAATGATGTTGGTGTCAGTGGGAGTTATGTATTGAAGGAGTTATTTGCTGATCCTAATCCAGTTGTTGTTCCAGTTCCTGTTGTACAGGAAAGAGCTGTTTTTCCGCCAATTGAGATTGTTAGTGAAGAACCTAAACAACAAGAAGAAATTCCAACAATGGTAGAGTCAGTTTCTGAGCCACAAGTCAGAAGATCTCAAATAGAAAGAAGGTCTGCATTGCCTAATGATTACATTGTCTATTTGTTAGAAAGTGATTTTAATATTGGGCATAAAGTTGATCCTGTTACTTTTAAGCAAGCCTTGACATGTTCTGAGTCAGATAAATGGTTAAGTGCTATGGAATATGAAATGAATTCTTTGGAAAAGAATAGAGTCTAGGAACTTGTTGAACTTCCTCCAGATGCTAAAGCCATTGACAATAAATGGATTTTCAAAAGTAAATTAGACTCGAAAGGGAATGTTGAACGAAAGAAGGCAAGATTAGTTGCAAAAGGGTTCACTCAGCGGGAAGGCATTGACTATAATGAAACATTTTCACCAGTTTCATCTAAAGATTCTTTTAGAATTATCCTAGCACTCATGGCGCACTATGATTTGGAGCTTCATCAGATGGATGTAAAGACAACATTTTTGAATGGAGATCTTTATGAAAAAGTTTATATGAGACAACCTGAAGGTTTTGTTGAGAAGGGAAAAGAAAACTTGGTTTGTAAGTTAAATAAATCCTTATATGGCCTGAAGCAAGCGTCTCGACAGTGGTATTTGAAGTTTGATGAGGTTGTAACTTCGCTTGGTTTTGTTGAAAATGCAGTGGACCAGTGTATATATCGCAAGACCAGTGGGAGAAACTTTATTTTTCTTATTCTGTATGTAAATGACATTTTGCAAGCCAGCAGTGACTTGGGATTACTTCATGAAACAAAGAAAATGTTATCTGCTAATTTTGAGATGAAAGATCTGGGAGAAGCTTCTTTTGTGCTTGGCATTGAAATATGTCGTGATAGAGCTCGTGGTTTGTTGGGGCTTTCTCAGAAAGCTTATATACGGCGTGTACTGCAAAGATTTGAAATGCATAACTGTGCACCTGGTGATGTACCAATCATAAAAGGAGATAAGTTCAACAAAACTCAATGTCCCAAGAATGAACTTGAAAAGGAATCTGTAAAGAATATACCATATGCTAGTGCTGTGGGGAGTTTGATGTATGCTCAAGTTTGCACTAGACCAGATATTGCCTATGCAGTTAGCGTTCTTAGCAGGTTTCAGTCGAATCCAGGGCAAGAGCATTGGAAAGCAGCTAAGAAAGTCATGAGATACTTGAAGAAAACTGAAGGTTACATGCTCACATTCCAGCGTTCAAATCACCTTGAGGTGGTAGGCTACTCAGATTCTGATTTTGCTGGATGTCAAGATGATTTGAAATCGACCTCAGGTGGTAGTCATGATTTTGCTAGCTGGGGGTGCTATTTCTTGGAAGAGTGTTAAGCAAACTCTGGTGGCATCTTCTACTATGCAAGCTGAATTTGTGGCGTGTTATGGAGCTACTATCCAAACTGTTTGGTTAAGGAACTTTATTTCTGAACTGAAAGTTGTTGATTCCATCTCAAGGCCAATTACTATTTATTGTGATAATAGTGCAGCGGTATTCTTTTCAAAGAATAATAAAAGTTCTAGTGGATCCAAGCACATTGACATCAAGTATTTGGTGGTCAGAGATAGAGTTAAAGAAGGGCAGACAAAGATAGAGCATATTAATACAGAGGTCATGATTGCAGATCCTTTGACTAAGGAACTTGCTCCTAAAGTTTTTAAAACACATGTTACTAATATGGGTATTGTGGAAACTTTTAATGTTTTTGGTTAGTGGGAGTTACTTATGTAAAAAGAACTACGTTTAGGCTTGATCCATTTACAGGGTACGTAGGTAACCCATTTGTTTTAGGGTGCATCTCCTTTCCAATAAAAATAAATCTCCCCTATTCATACACTAAGTTTTTTGAGCATGCATTTGGCTTATGTCTTTTATTATAATATCATTATGATCTCGAGATATATGGGCAAAAGACATAAGATGAGTCTCTTTTAGAGACATGGCTTCATTTTGAAGCATTATGAGGACTGATATGAATTAGCACAGCTTTTGATCACATTGGTGCTAAGTTCATACTACATACTACCACATTGGTTGGAGGATGGGGATCCATGTCGATAAGCATATTAGCATTTGTAGCTGTGGAGTGGTCTTACATCGTTTAAGTGGTGTAATGATTTCCATGTTCGATGTTGATATTCTTGTTGGACCGGATCGTGTTTTCTAAGGTGCTATCATTTGAGCTATGTATTTGTGTGGCCACCTATGTAGTCTAACCCGAGGGTCTTTTTTTTTAAAAAAAAACAAGTTTTATTTTATAGCAATCAATGTTTGCCCAAGTGGGAGAATGTTAGAATATTTTAAATATGGGCTTCATTTGATTGCACATTTTATAAAACGGGTTAGACATATATATATAGCTCACAATGATATTTTGTTTTAACCCACTAAGTTTAGTGATCATTTGAGGTTTGTTGCACCTTAGTAATATAGGATTATATCCTATTTATGTTGTGGTATAATTACGTATGTAGGCCTGGAAAACCAAGGGTCTTTATTTTGGAATTTTTATAGACCCATATTAATTTGAGTCCTTAATGGGTGGACTCCATAAGTTTTCATTTAAAAGAGGTTAGGTCCCTCCTCCTCTCCATATGCCCATTGGCTTGCCCCATTGATAGCTGATAATTTGTGAGGAGCAAGGAGGAGAAGATCTGTCTATATGCATTCTGCAAACATGGCTTCCGCAGGTATATTTTCACCATTTTCGTTTTCAGCATTGCTATCTTAGATTCTGATTTCTAGCATGTATTTTTGTGTATTTTTACATTTTTCTGTATAGGTTCTCGACCGTGGAGAAAAGATTGAGCTTCTGGTGGATAAAATAGAGAACCTTCATTCCCAGGTTAGTGACTTTGTATCGTTGATTCGTTTTTATTTTTCTCCCTGTTTTCTAACCTCCCTATCTTGGAATGACGGTGGTATATAAATTATAGAAAATAATAATGAACCAGAACCATTATTGAGGACATACCAGATAATGAGGAATCGTTGTAACCACCAGAACTCAACAAGATTATTTAATGTTCTTATTACTAATAAGTTTTTTTTATTTGTGTTCTTATACCTATTTTGATTTATGTGATGGATGGTTCAAATGGGAAAGGTATTTTTGGCAAATAAGTTTTGGACTTCGTTGAATTTTACTTATTTTTCATTTTTTTTTTGGAATTTTGAAATGTCTTTGTTCTCATGATTGAACTGATAGTTGATTTGAAAAGATAGGGATTGTTTTTGGACCAGTTTTTCTTCGCACTTGGTCGAATATCCGGTTGCTTGGGCTTTTTGCTTCTACTTCCGGGCTTAAAGTAGTTTTTTTTTTTTCCCTCTCAATGCTTTCGAAGTTATATAATCATCAAAAACATGCTCATATGATCTGAATTGATGTGCAATTCTGGAGAAGGATTTTGATTCCTAGTTGAAAATTCAGGGGAAGTCTTCCAATGTTGGGAATGTGTAGAGATCTAAGAACTTTGCTTTCAAGGCACCCCAAGAGAGTTTTACTATATATTCAGGATTTTGATATGGACAAGATCTATGGCGTTGGTTCTTATTCCAAGGTTTATACATTTCTTTTTCTCTATTTTCATTTTTGCAAGGGATGGTAGGTTTTTCAGTGATTTGGCTCATTTGCGCTTTTGTAATTTTGGGTGCTAAGTGGTTTATGTAAGTTTTCTTTTTTCTTTTGGCCTACACCTTTAGAAGCTTAGCGTGTGTGGGGAGGGGAAGATGCAGAGAGGATTTAAGGATTATCAAGATGAGAATCATGTATGCTGCATATCTGGTTAGGAAGACACATTGCCTATTCCATTTAATTATTTCCTAGAGAGTTAGTTTGGCAATTTTTTGTGTTTATACCTTTTCTTCACACTGTTTTGCCTGGCCTAACAGACAACAACAATAACCATATTGAGGCCCTAAATTCATTTTATGCAGGATCATTTACCATATTTCCAAAATTATTGCAGCACAAGCTTCAGAAAAGGAATGTATCATCCACCTTGGTGCATAAGTAGATAAGCTTCGACAGCAACTCCATAAGAGATTCTGTAACACCCTGTATTTTTGTGTATTTTTAATTGAAGGATTATTTGTTATTAATTTAAAAATTTATTCTCTTGCTTTAATATTATTGGATTTTTAATTGGGTTATTTTTATGATTTTTAGTTTACGAAAATTATTTTGAATTGCTTTCTTTAAATTAATTATTGTTATGTGTTTAAATTTCTTCTCGAATTAAATTAACTTGTTGTTGGGTTTAATTATTTATTTTCATTTTAATCACTGCGTTTGAATTATTTTATTTCACTTGCTGTTTTAAAACTGTTTCCGTTGAATTTTTTTTTGTGACAGAAGATGTGAGGATTGGACCTCATTTCTTTCCTTACATTTTCTCTTTCCTCTTTTCTTTTTCCTTCCTTTTTCTTTTCTTCCTTTATTTTCTTTCTTTTTCTTTTTCTCCTTCTGGTTTTCTCCCTCGCGACCCAGCCTCTCCCTCTCTCTCCGTCCGTTTCATCATCTGCCCGGCCCCGCCACGTCGCGCCGCCGTGCGCTACACCGCCCGGCTCCCCAGCTTCCCCAGCCGCTGGCAACACCACCCCTCCGTTTCCAACCCCAACTGCGCCGTCGTTAGCCACCACGAGCCCTTTGAAGCCGTGGCACCTCTTGTGCTCGCGCGCCGCCATCGCACCACCATTGGTTGCCATTTCTTCACCACATCATCCTCGACTTCCTAACAACCCATTGGACCCAACTCCATTTCCGTTTTGGGTATTTTTGCACTTCAACTACCATTTGCACCACCACCCATGGCCAACCTTCACCACCACTAGCTTCACCGACATCCCTTAGCCATTCCCTATCAATCTCGGGTCTTGATTTGTCCCCGTTCAAAAGTGGGTTTTTGAGACCCACGACCATAGTGCATTTTAGCATTGTAAGTATTTTTCCAAAGAAATTTTGAGATTTAAATGTATTTTCGCGCTAACTCATATTTACTGTGAATTGGTTGGTTGTGCCGGACTGAGTCTGAGGAGTAAGGGGGGTCGGTTGGATTGGATTATGGAATTGTTTGGGTGATTGGTTTATGATGTGAGATTTATTGACGGTTTCGGGTTTAAATATTGGTGTTTTGAGTTTGACTTTGGTTATGGTGGATATTGATGATTTTAGAAAGTGATGATATATTTTTGGAATTATGAGAGTTTTAAGTTTTGAGGAATTAAAATAGGTTATTTTTTAAGTTTAGGCTTAAATATCGAAATACATGATTGATTGGAAACTTACAGCAATTACGTGATTATTTTTATAGGTGATGATCTATAGTCGATTCGACATTTTTTAGAAAAATTCTGGAAAAACTTAGTTGTCCAGGTAAGCGGGGTTCCTATGCTATATTTGCATAAAAAGAAATGAACTGAGGTTGGTTTGTAAAAATATGCATGTTGTTTTAAAAAGAAAAAGTGAAAAACAACCTCAGAATATATTTTGCATTCCCTCATGAGATACGTATGAAAGAAAAAATAAATGTTTTTGACATGAAATGTGTAGACATGAGCAATATTTGACATGTTTATGAAATATGCAAAAGAGCGAATATGATATCATTGAGATTTTTATGCATGTGACATGAAATGATTTGGATCTATTTTTTATCAAATAAAAATGATATGAATATGTTTCACACGTGTTTTGATATGATATGGATGTGATAAAACTTTGGCATACTTATCTGTTCTGAATATGGTTATGAGATGATACTGGTTCACGTGATATAGTTGGTACCACCATGATATGATATGATATGAGTGCACCCACTTTGGAAACAAAGTGGTCTTTTTACGTGTTCTTTCCTGTGTGCACACTCGGGACTCCGAGATTGAAAAAGGGGAAGTTCACCACATGATACTGCCTGGTTTGGCCACCAAGGATAGCACAACCCTACCACGGGAGTTAAACATGGTATATGATATGATATGATAAGATGAAGATGTTTAGTTATGTTATGCCAAAGCGTTTTTGAATATGAAATGGATCCTTATATATGAATTGTTGATTTTGAGTATGAAAAGATTGAAAAGTCGCTCTGATTTTTTGATAACACGTTTTTATGAGATCTGCATATAAAAATAAAATGTTTTTGTTTCTGCATACTGAACTTTCTGAAAAGGCTCATGTTTACATACTAGTATATGTTCTCTGCTTACTGAGTTGTTGATAACTCACCCCTTATCTCCACAATATTTTTCAGATGATTTGAATATTCCAGTTGAGGATCTAGAATATGGAGCATAGGTAAGAGGAGTTAAGAATGATGGTTTAAACATAGAAGGTTTACATGAGTATTGAGGATTTTTGTTCAGTAGTTTGTTGCGATCTGATGATATGATTTGTTGGGAGGTTGGTATTTATTAAGACTTTTTATTGTCTTGGATTAATTATATTGGAGTATTTGATGTGAATTAATGAGTATTTTGTGAAATCGAGAAAAAGATGATTATGTACTATGTGAATGGAAGAATGATTTTTAGGCGACATGAGTTAACTCTCCGGACCCTCGGGGACGGGGCGTTACAGTTGGTATCAGAGCCAGGTTTGAGATTATGCAGACTTTATGGATTGAGGTTTTGGGAATTCAAGGTTTTAGATTTGATTGGCTTGTTTTGAAGGTTGTAGGACATGACTTGAAGGTCTAGATTTCAATGTTTACATAAGTTTGAATGAAAGTCAGTTTTGAAGTTTTGCATACTATAATAAGATGTTTGATGACATTTAAGGTTTTAAGATTTTGAAAGCATTAGGACATGATTTTAAAGATATTTGGTTTGAGCTTTTGCATACTCATGTTGGGTGGCCTACGAAATCTGAGGATTTGAATATCTGTAGACTTGGAAGTTAACTCAGATTGGAGGTATGGCCAATCAAACTATGGTGGAGGTGCATTTTATATGCCAGTACTTTAGCATAAGCCTTTTCTTTCTTTTTTTGTTTCTTTTTCTTTCCCTTGGCCTCAAGCAATGCAGAAGAGGCATCTTTCGTGTAAATTATTTTCATAGTGGCAGCATTGCTCATTGTTTTTTGATTATTTTGTTGTGTTTGTTGTAGAGGCATGGGTGCATTGATTATTGGATTGATGTGTTCCCAGTAATGAAGAACTGGAAATGTTGATTTTAATGTTCCAAGAAATCTGTTTCCATTGTTTGAATTGTTGTATGCTTCTTCGCTTAAATTAAATAAAAAGCGAAGGAAATATAGGGAGTAAAAAGGGCGGCAGATTCCAACTGCCTTCCTTAAGCGAATTAAGGAGGATTTCACCCAGAGACGTGGTGGAGGAAACGCTGCAACAACAGTTGCCAATAGCCTCAACAAGGAGTTTGGGTAATCTTTTCTTCTTCCTCTTCTTGTGCTTATCCCTTTTTCGTCTTTTTGAAGTATATCATATTGTTGCTGTAAAATAGGATATTCATTTTAAATTTTATAAGTTACTTTAATGCCAAAAGTTTGGTCCTGGTGATTTAGGCCCAAATTGAAGGAGCAGATGCAATATAGAGAAACCTGGCTGAAGTGAAAGCTCAGGCTTCGGAAGTCAAAGGAGTTATGATGGAAAATATAGAGAAGGTAAGGCGGTGTTGCTTTCTCTTCTATATGTCAGCAGCAAAGACTTGTAAAAAAAAGTCAATTTCAAAGGTTATATTCTCTTTGCTAGAATATTTTGTTAGTTAATTTCAAGAAGCCTTTTTTTTTTTTTTTTTTTTGGAAACTATGGTGCCATTTCATTTTATTAACAATTTTTCTGTATAGGTTCTCGACCGTGGAGAAAAGATTGAGCTTCTGGTGGATAAAACAGAGAACCTTCATTCTCAGGTTAGTGACTTTGTATCGTTGATTCGTTTTTCTTTTTCTCCCTGTTTTCTAACCTCCCTATCTTGGAATGACGGTGGTATATAAATTATAGAAATGAATAATGAACCCAGAACCATTATTGAGGACATACCGGATAATGAGGAATCGTTGTAACCACCAGAACTCAACAAGATTATTTAATGTTCTTATTACTAATAAGTTTTTTTATTTGTGTTCTTATACCTATTTTGATTTATGTGATGGATGGTTCAAGTGGGAAAGCTATTTTTGGCAAATAAGTTTTGGACTTCGTTGAATTTTACTTATTTTTCGTTTTTTGTTTTTGGAATTTTGAAATGTCTTTGTTCTCATGATTGAACTGATAGTTCATTTGAAAAGATAGGGATTGTTTTCTTCGCACTTGGTCGAATATCCGGTTGCTTGGGCTTTTTGCTTCTACTTCCGGGCTTAAAGTGTCATGTAAGTCATTTGAAAAATAGTAGAACTACTTAAATGAAAAAAATCTTTGTTTTTAGGGTAATTAGTCTTTTTTTATATATAGGATTTGTACGAAATTTCCACACTTTAAACCTATATTTAATATTATTATCTAAAGTAAGTATTCAGCGCATTGAATTATTAAATTAAATAAGAGTTTGATCAAAAAGTGAGAAAATTATTAAAATATTAATTAAATAATTAAGCTTCTTTTCCCACCAACTCATGCATTTATTAGAGACATTTATTTATTTTCAATGAAAACCAACAATAATAATACAAAGTACTTGGAGATATCAAATGCAAGAATCCATAGTTGTTTTTGGTCCTCAACTATGAAGGGTGAATACCCTCTCGTCTATATAGTCGGATCGTGCAAATCGCTAGTATCTTTCAGTTGAATTTGGGAAAAGAAAAAGACTGACTCGATCATACAATTTTATTCATACCTAACATCAGATATCTAATTCAAAATCAGTCCCTTTTAAACAAATTTCTAGTTTCGTTTTGATAAAAGCAGAACTCTGGTGTCTGCAGGGAAGCAACTCATCAAGAACTACAATGGCTATAGTGGTGTCGGTTGTTGTTTCTGCTGTACTAATCTTCTGCATGTCATGTTTCTACCTCTTCTATTTAAGAGTGAAGAAGCCATGGGACAAACTTGAAAGTAAGTTCAGTATTTGTTTATTTTACATTGTTGCTATCATAATTTCTTTAAGTAGTAGGGAAAATGTAGATATCTAGACACCTTGCTGCATGCCTTTGACGTGATGCATCTCTAAAGAAGATCTTCTCTAAGTTAATTGCATTTCTTTAAATAATTGCATTACTTTTCTTCTGGCGATGCATTAATCTAATTCAGATTGTTCTTACGTGAAGGCGTGGATGAAATTTGTAGTGCTGATTCCTTGCAATTTGACGTCGGGACAATTAAAGTCGCTACAAACAACTTTTCTGCTGCAAACAAGCTTGGAGAAGGTGGATTTGGTATTGTTTACAAGGTAATGAGACCCAATCGAGTCGTAAATTATGTCATTTTACTCGTCATCGTCATAGTTAGTTAAATCTAATATCATGAATGTTGAGGTTATATATGCTAAATTTTGGTATATTCATATCTTTCAGTGTGTGCTTCCAAATGGACATGAAATAGCTGTGAAGAGGTTGTCCAAGGCTTCTCAACAAGGAGATCTAGAATTTAAGAATGAGGTCGAGTTAGTGGCAAAGCTTCAACACAGGAATTTGGTAAGGCTCCTAGGATTCTGTTTGGAAGGAAAGGAAAGACTTCTAGTCTATGAGTTTGTACCTAATGCAAGCCTTGAAAAGTTCATATTTGGTATGTTTGCCATTCCTCTCAAATCCCAAATTCTATTCATAGTAATTACATATTATAAATGGAATTGTCCTGTCTTCCACGTATATTGCTTCAACATGTAATTCACAGTACATTTGCATGAATATGCATATCCAAACAAGAGTGCACTAATGAATTGGAAAATGCGTAACAAAATTATAGAAGGCATAGCTCAAGGACTTCTTTACCTTCACGAAGATTCGCGACTTCGTATTATTCATCGTGATCTCAAGGCTAGCAACATTTTGTTAGATGCAGATATGAATCCAAAGATTTCAGATTTCGACACCGCAAGATTGTTTGTACCAGATCAAACTCAAGGCAATACGAGAAAAATTGTGGGGACCTTGTAAGTAACACCTACAGTTTGTGCCATAGAAACAAACATGAACAAGGAGGTCCTTTAAACCATATCCAATAAATAAGATGGAATGAACTTCATAAAAAACTACATGTACCAAAAGCTATGATGTCCTTCAACTTAAACTAATGATGCTGATAATGTTCACCTGCAGCGGATACATGCCTCCAGAATATGCAATGCACGGACAATTTTCAGTAAAATCTGATGTGTTTAGTTTTGGCGTGTTAGTTCTTGAGATGGTGAGCGGTAAAAAAAATAACTCTAGTTTTCAGGGAGAGAATGAAGCTGGCAGCCTTCTAAGTTATGTAAGTGCAAAAATTTTCTTTTTTTATATGCATTTCCATTTTATCTCAAAGTCCGACCAAATGGTAAGTCATATGATGTTGACAAAATAAATGAATGTTCTGTGCTTATTGTGGTGTCTCCCAATGTAACCATCCTGCAGGCATGGAAAAACTGGAGGGAGGGGACAATCTCAAATCTTGTAGATGCCACATTAAAGGCCAGGTCAACAACTCAAATAATGAGATGCATCCACATTGGATTATTATGTGTCCAAGAAAATGTGGTTGACAGACCAACCATGGCTACTGTCGCCCTCATGTTTAATAGCTACTCTATTACTCTACCAGTACCCTCGAGACCTGCATTTCTTATGCACAGTACTAGATCAGCTGTGTCGTCCCAATTGGAGAACGGTGTTGGGGTAACAAGACCAGATACGCATCGAAGTAGATCTATCCAAGCCTCAATAAATGAAGCTTCAATATCTGAGCTAGATGGTCGCTAACTTTAAATGGAAGCTAGTGGGAATGCAATTCTACAGGTTCAAGATTCCCAACCCCCACCCTCTGTTTTTCAATTTCTTAAGCAACTTCTCTATAAATGAAGAATTGGTGTGTACTTTAGGCATCAAAAATATATATGGTGTCATTTTCTTCATCCCAAATGTTTAGACGTGATTAAACTTTAAAGTTTAAATAATTAAGTTTCCCTGCAGTAAATGTTGTGATGAATTCCCTCCCCCGATCAAGGAAGGTCATTTTTTCCTTTCTTTTTTTATTTTTTGTTTGAAATCTAATTTTTGCGATTATTTTCTCAATTTTCTTTTATAGTAAATTTGTTGATTAAGAAATTTGTTATTTTTTCTTAAAATTCCATATAAAGCATGTGAATTATACATTTCGAACAATTATTCGAGTGGTTTATTGACATGAATGTAACAACAAATAGAATAATTTTGATAAATGGTGAAAAATTCAGAGATTAGAAGGTTCAAATTTTAGAGTTAAGAGACTGATATATCAATTTCTTGATTAAGATGTTCATCTTGTTTGTGACGAAATGAATGGATACTTGTGAGGGTATTTAAATTAGATTTGTGATATTAGTTTACCATTTTTTGACAACAAAGCACACTGCATATTTTTGCTTGCTTCGTGCTTCAAACAGACATACAGTGGGTGCTTTGTCGCTGTGCAGAATTACATTTGTTAGTCCATATAATCTAATTTATGGACTTCAGTGCTTGAATTCTTTTAAGAATAAGAATTTTCAGCATCATGAATTTTCATAATTACAAAGAAGCAGCGCCACTACATCCTTCCTATTCTCCTTAAAAACTGCGAGTCACATATATATGATTTCAAACCGCTCCTTCATTGGAATCTTTCAATTTGTAGACTAGAGATGGAAACAACCAAGATGTGTTAATTGGAGAATACTTTTCTTCTCCGTACCTGTTGTTCCCACGGCTTAGCATTATAAGGAATGACGCCAATGGCAAAGGAGATCAGCTACAATGAAGCAGCAAGATTTCGGCAATAATTCCCAAAGCTGCAACATGATAACTTAAAAAGTCAAATCTGTCTTGCTGTATATTATTAATGTGTAATTTCCTTTATTCTAGCATTCTTTCTATTTTGTATAGTTTCCTTAGATAAAATAGATTGTACATGGTACTATACATACTGTAAATGGTTATATAAATATGAATGACAGTACACTCTCTCACTCAACTCGTGAGATAGTTTTTCTCAAAACATCTTTATGGTATCAAGAGCCTCTATGGGTTGATAGAGAGTTTTTTTGTTTTTTGTTTTTTTTACTGTCAATGGATTCCAATGCCTCTGTTATTTCATCTACATCTTCAGACCCCTATCCATATCCTGTGTTACAAAATGTATCCTATTATGTTTCTCTCAAACTCAATTCATCCAATTTTCTGTTCTGGAAAACTCAGATGCTAAACATCCTTAAAAGCTATGATCTTCAATGATTCATCACAGGTGATATCCATACCCCATCACAATTTATTCTTGATGAGTCTAATACATCTCAGCCCAATCCACTTTATCACTAGTCGCGCAGGTCAGATAGGCTAGTTAAAGGATGGCTTACAACCACCTTGTCCAAGGAAGTGTTAGGCATTGTTGTTGGTCTGAACATTGCCTCCGAAGTTTGGAGTGCTCTTGTTCATGCTTTTGCAAGAGTATCTTCTGAACGTAGTCTTGCACTTAAGCAAAGACTTACCTCAATCACAAAATGATCTAATTCCTTGAGTGAATACCTGAGGAGATATAAAACAATATGTGATGAGCTTGCTGCTATTGGCAAGCCTGTTCCTAAACACAAGAAGTCTTGGTGGCTTCTCAATGGTCTTGGTAAGGAATTTGAAGTTTTTATAGCAATCATTCCTAGGCCACCTGTTCATAAAAAAGTAGAACAAGTACCAAAAGCTATGACATCTGCATTCAAATCAAACTAATATTTATGATAATGTTCACCTGCAATGGAGACATGCCTCCAAAATATGTAATGCGCGGAAAATTTTCAGTAAAATCTTATGTGTTTAGTTTTGGCGTGTTAGTTTTAGAGATAGTGAGCGGTAAAACAAATAACTGCCCAGAACACGCCGACGCCACCACAACTTTCAGATCACGCCAGTGCTAGCTCATGGACCGCCACTGCCGAGAAACCAGCTCAACCACGTTGCGGCCTCTTACACCCGTAGACGAGAACCTTGGCGTAGCCAGTCCAAGTGGTTTGGCCAACCACCTTAAGGACGTCGGAGCACCTCTCAGGGATCACAGAAACTGCCGGTGAAGACCTTCCATCACCCAAGGGACGCCGCGCACCACCTCAGCCTTGACTGCCTCACGGTGATCTCCCTCTGTTATTCTCGGCTAGGCAGTCCTCTCTCTCTCTCTCTCTCTCTCTCTCTCTCTGTGTCACGGCGTTTCACCACCCTGCCCAGAGACCCCGTCGCGCCGCCTTGTTTTCCAGCTGCCTGAACCACCGCACCGTCATGTGTCCTCCTCTCGGTGAGTTCCCTGCTCTTGACCATCCCATTGTTTTGAACCTGTGTATTTCCTAAGGTGGAAGACACTTCATGATGGGCCATGGGCCTTAAAAGCCCATCTGGCCGAAAGCCCTGTTTCTTAGTGGACTTCTTCACGCGGCCTCAGGCTTTCTTGTTTTTATGTAAGGGGCTAATTTTTGTAAACTAGTATATGTTTTTTAAATGGGCTTGGACTCTTGTGGGAATGATTATTTCAATTAAATTGTGCTTAAGAAAATGTTTAAAGAATTTAAAATGTGTTTTGAAGTATATTATGGAGCCTATTATTTTAGTTAATATTCCTTTATCTATTTAGTCGGATGTTAATAAAATTATTATGTTATGCTTTAAGAAGAAATTAAGGAATAAGTTATGAGTGTTGAATAATATTATGATTGAGTCTACTTTTATGAATCGAATGTTTCCACCAATTATTTTAGATTCATATATATAAATATATATATATATATAGTTAAATTATATTTGAAAGATTAGATATTATATTTCAGCAAGAAAAGTTTTTAAATTATTTTGAACACCTTATTAAATGAGATTCTATTGTCTACTTCAATAGATATTGTTATAATTATGCTATTAAAGTTGTAGGTTGAAAATAAAGAAATATATTAAGAATTATTTTAAATGATACAAATATTTATTAGATTTCTTATAAGATTTAATTATTATGTTAAGAAATGAAACTCAGTTTAAGAATTTAAGTTTTATGAATAATTTTAAAATAGCTCGAGTATTCTACTAAATTATAGATTAATATTTAAGTAATTTAAATACTATGATTTATTGATTATAGGGTTAAACAAAAGATTTGTTTGACTATCTTTTAGATTGTGAATTTTAATTGAGTAAGATATTAGTATTTATTGGTTTCCGAACATATTTAGTGATAGTTATTATTGTATATAGGTCTCAAGTTACGAAGTGTTATTCAAGAAGAAGCGCAGCGAGGTAAGTAATTTGATCTTAAATTAAGATCATCATAGTTTAGCTTATGTATAAGTATTATTCAAGCCAGTTCATCTCTACCCAATTATTTATGAACCACTCATGTCATACGCAAACATGTCATCCAGCATAGCATACGATCATGTCATTCCACATCATGTTTAAATTCAGAAATTATAATTATGTATGTATTATGTCATGCATCTCATGTGTATAAGACACGTAAGCTATCTTAAATTCAAGTGCAAGATAAAATCAGATCAGTTAATAATAAGATGGCTATTCAGATGCATGGTACCAATGCAATTCAGTTTCAGGGTGGTGTGCAAGCCACGAACTCAGCTGTGGTCCACCATAGTATGCCAGAATACTATCAGCGGCTTCCCTTGCGGCCACGAGATGTGGGGCTAGTGCACAACCTCTCACACATGGTTAATGTGTTAGCCGGTCAGATAAAAATCGTAATCCCCCTTCAGAGTTTCTGCATTTTTTGTTAGGTACACGCGGACCGATTCAGCTGAAGACCCATCTCCCTCAGCCCCTTAAGTTTGAAGAAATCTCCGTAAAAGGTATTTTTTTTTTTGCAATTCGTTTGAAATGTCTACCTTTGTTCGCTCAGAGTTGTTGCATTTTTTATGGAGACACACTTTAATGGGACTCTGAATTGTCGCACATGTTTACACATTAAATTATGGATTTTTTTTATGCTCTGCGTCTGAATTCAAATGTTAATGGCCATGTAACATTTCTATGGTACAATGCACAAAAGCAAAAGCCGATGACTGAAAACTTTTCTGGACTTCAAATAAAAAACCCTTTAGAAATTAGGTTACATCCATTGTAAATTACATTTTGTTTTTGTAAAAGATCTCTGTTATGAACTATGTTAAATGTTGAATGTAAAATAATTGCCAAGTAAACAATTAGCAATTTGCCAAAATATTTTATGCCAGAGAAGCTAATGTGCTTGATAGTGGCTTGGATAACTTGGCATCTTAGATTTTAAAACAACATAAATCATGGCTGTCACAGAGAATTGATATTCTCCTTAGATGGAGCACTAATAATGATGTGCTCAGATTTTCGAAATGGTTCTGACTAATAAATTGGCATCTTAGACACTTCTTCACATTTATGACAGCTGTTTGGATTTATATGCCTTGTCAACATCTCTTCAACACATGCTTGTACAGGAGCAATGTTATAGTGCCCTTTTTTTCATATGTATAATTCCATATAGGTTTTTCTTTGTTCTTTTGATTCTTCTTGATGCATCAACAACATAGTAGATCAAGGGGAGTGTTAGAATACCCAATTTGTATGGGGGTACTTAATCTCAATTGTGTTAGCATTTGAAACTTCAAAGTAGATGAGGAACTTGAATATGTGACCTAAAATAGATGTGAGTTGGTCATTGCTAGGATTTTTAAATTAGAAGCTTTATTAGAATAAGAAATTGACTAAGCTTCCCTTTTCTTTACCACAATAATTGAAGTGAAGAACTTGAACAACAATCCTAAGCCAGAAAGTGATCAATAAGTTACAAACTGGGGGGGGGGGGGGGGGGGGGAGCTTTTGCTTTGCTTTGCTTTGTAGAATCTCGGTTGTAGGCTCTCATTCTGAATTGTTCGTGCATAACAACTTGCTTTGAACTCCCAAGGGGTTTTTTTTTTTACAAAAGTTGGGTGCATACGGAAAGTGAAGTGAAGTGAACAAATTGTCCATCACCACTTGGGACCACTCTCATTATCATTAACAATGCCATATCTGACCGATCTAACGTCAGCACCAAGAATCTGTAACTATTTGCAGATCATGAATAGCAGCAGCAAGATGTTCCATTATAAAGCTTGTAGGTCAAACCATCTCTTGATTACTACAATTTTTAATTTCCCATAATTACTCATAATCTAATAGCTCTCTCTCTCTCTCTCTCTCTCTCTCTCTCTCTCTCTCTCTCTCTCTCTCTCTCTCTAATTAAAATTGAAATCTACATAAAAGCTGAGATTTTGATTGGTTGCGTGAAGGTTTTAGCTTTTACATTTAGGATTTAATTACCTTAGTTTTTTCACCCATTTTATATCGGTTACTTAATTTGACTATTCACATAACGACAATGCCAATATTTTCACTTCACCCATTGTGTTCATTCACTTACCCATCTCTTACACTCCCCCTACAATTTAAATGATCATTTGTTGCATAAAAGAACTTGTGATTTTTAACTGCCAGAGGACCTTTTGATTTCCACCTCCCAAAGGACTCTTGGGTTCCACTTCAATTGTAGCTACCAAACAAAAACCAGAACCTTTTTTTTTTAAATTTTGTTTTTTTAAAAAAAAATAATGAAGACAAAGATAAACAATGACCAGAATTCTATGAAAAAAAATTATAAATGATGAACAATTTATGAATGACATTATAGGAACAAAAGAACGTATTTTGTTCCAACCTTTTAGATTTGGCACTGTGTCAATAGAGTTTAATATATTTACTTTATTTATGCAATGACAATGAGCCTGCATTTACGAAGATTGCATATCAATATAAACAATGAGAAACAAAACAAATTTGGAGCTCTCTTAATTAAAGTGTAAAAATGTCTACTTCGCAAGGCTGGGGATATATTAACTAAAAAATGTTTAATGGCAAAGATCAGAAACAAGAGTCATAACTCTCAATAACCTAAGAAATTCTAACTTTGAATACCTCTTCAATTTCTGGCTTTCTGTCTTTTTAATAAACAGGAGTCATGCATCTTAATTGCTTTTAGATAGATTTATACTTGGTTGGGAAAAAAATCAATTAATGTCAAATAATAGATGCACACAGATTCTATTCATCTTGTTAGCATATTAATCCTGCATAAAAAGTCTTTTAGATAGATTTATACTTGGATACTAAAAAATAATAATGTCAAACATTAGAAGCACCTAGATTTGTTGTTAGCATTCCCCTATAATGTCTGCAAATTGTTATCATAATATATGACTGTGGTTTATATGATGTGGAATATTCTGCTCCTACCTTGTAATAATTCTGATAATGAAGCGTGTGGGTAATAACTCAGTGTTGCACTTAAAAGTAGTCATCTCTCTTTCATCACGTAGACCGACTATGGCATCGAGTCGATCATTATCATGTGTAGTTAATGATATTGAAATGAAATCACCGAGTTGTTGGTGTGGTTTGAAAGCACCATTAAAGATCTCCCACACCCACAAAAATCCTGGAAGGAAATTTTATGCTTGTCCGACTTATGGAACGGTAAATAATTTGCCTATTTTTTGTATTGCAGTTGAATGCATGTACCAAAATAATTATTGTAATGAAATTTGAAATTCTTGAATTATACACAGGGAGAAACAAGATGTCAATTCTTCATTTGGGCAGATATACTTCAATCAGTAATATCTGAGAAAAACCTGACAAGAGAGAATGAAATTCGGAAGAGGGAGGATGCTTTGTTGTTGCGTGAGTATGAAGCTCAAAAAAAAGAGGACAAACTATTAGAGAGAGAGAAAACGCTGCAGAAGCAAGATGACGACCTTCATAAAAGGATAGTAGATAATAGGGTTGTACGTATTTTGTTGTGTCTATATTGGATTGTATCAGTTGTAATTGTTTTTGGTTGGTTCTGAATGTAGATGTATCATGTTAGTTTTAAATGAAAATAGACTGATGGAATCCTAACATGTATGATATATTATCTATGAATATAATTATGATAGCTTATATGTATATGAAGTTCACTTCGTTTTGCATGTGTAGTTGGCATAGCCATTTTTTACATGTGTAGTTGGTACAGAGCATAATTCTTTGTTCAATGATAGAATTACCAAAAATAGAATCATGAGTATTTGCTGCGGGTAAGATGTATGGAAAACTGAAGCACATTATGCCTTTGCTGGCATTGACAAACCTGCCTTCAAGTCCAAGCTACGGTTTGGTGAATATAGCTCCAGATAAAGAAATCAGGCCAACACTAATAAGTTAATAATAAAGTAAACGAAGTGAATTGTAAAAAAAAAAAAAACATATAATAATATCACAACACTAATACTTATAATAAAATCCACCCATTTCTTCTTCTTTCTTCTTTGGTTGCTAATGATACACCCACAAAAAGTAATGCTCTGGGACATCCTTGAAAGTGTAAACATTGATTCATCATCATCACGACCTTTTTTAAATGAAGCTTTTGGTGGATAAGCTTCAAACTATAAAGTTAATACATTAATCCTCTTACTTTTTTTTTTCTTCCTATCAAAATCATGAACATCAGGAAACTGGCTACCCGTAAAGTCTCTGAAATACGGCCAAACCACATCCATCCACACAACAATAACTACAAGTTCAAGGAAGAATGTAGTGGCAATACTGCTGTAAAGCCATGAAGGCAGATTCAACTAAAAATAACTCTTGAGAAAGAAGCTGCCACAAAGCCAGATTTTAGTAAAAGAATTTAATGAAAAACATATGTAATTATCTACATTAATTAAACCAATCATGCGAGTGACTGTGTTTGGTAATGTTTAGGGAAAAACATTACCAAAACACAAACATCAGCTATTATTCAAGTAAACACAAACATGTTTGACTGGTTCCAGTTGCTTCAAAATATAAAAAACCATTAAAATGAAATAGTCAATGTACCATCACAACCCATGTCCATAGAGGTTCAAGCACAGAACTGACGCAATCAATTACTCAATATATGTTCAAGAGTTTGTTACAAATTTGCCAAAACATCTCCAGACTCTACTCCATCAGTATAGTTTCATTCATTGCCCGGGATCATGCATATAAACTATGACAGCACTCTACCAAATAAACATCTCCATGGTTGAGAGGAATTGGGAGGAATTGCCCGGGATCAAAGTACTCTACTGTAATCCTCTTATACATTGAGTCTCCAAGCCCTGTTCATTATAATTTAATCAGTCCAAGTTGTAAATTATAATAGGCTATATGACTAACATGATCCTTCTATATAGAAACGATAAGTACTTACAATGAGCACTTGAGCAGATCACTTCTTTGTTTTGTCACCATTATCTATGGAAATATGGGAAAAATGTTAGAGGAAAACAAATATGGTCAAAATTACACAGGTTGTGAGAGAGAGAGAGAGAGAGAGAGAGAGAGAGAGATTGCATGGGAGAGAGAGAGAGATTTATCATGGATTTATATATTCTTAATAATGACATGTTAACTTCATTGATAAAGCTAATATGCAATAGTAAGTTCCCTAGTTCGCACCAACAAATCCATCCTGTTGGGCTATAGATAATATGCAGTAGAAGTTTCTTTTTAATGAATAAATTATTAAGATAATATGACGTGTGCAGGTGTTTTATAGTCAAATTGAGTATAATGACCTCCAAAGTGACTTTCTTTTATATAGTGACATTCAAATGATTTATAAAAACATTTATCATGGATTTATCTTAGTAATAGAAATAAAAGAGGCTATCTTTTTCAGCTAATTAACCGTTTCAATTTCCAATATTGCCTCCACTTAATTTGCAAGATGTCCCAGAGAATTTAAACTTCCAGAAGACAGACTTACATATACACAACCGTTTCAATTTCTTCATGCAGTATTACATCCAAAAATCCCAAACTTCAAGTTAATATCCAAAAAAACAATGATATATACACTTACCAGCAACCATGAGCCCGGGCCAAAGCATGCACCTTCGGTACAACTTTAGGAAGATCCATTTCTTTTATGCATATGAGATTCACACCTATAGAGCAATAACCATTGCCTCCCATTGAACAAGTGCTGGAAGGGAAGCATAAAGACCACTTCTACTTTTCTCTAAAAGAAGCAATGAAGTTCAGAAACTACAGAGACTTTGACCAAGCCCAGATGCTCTTTCTCATTTTCCATATGTCTCATTTCAACTCCAGAAACAACTCCTGCATCTATTAGGAATCAAATATCATCGAAAACATGGGACCTAGTTTTTACTCCTAACTAGATAACACAAAAATGTGATTATTAAGACCCCTAAATAGAAGAAGATTGTTTCACTCCACTACACTTCTCAATCTTTTTCTTAATTAAATTCAAGCGTATATATAATTGAGGATGCTTATTCCCACCTTTCTCTTTTCTCTTTTTTTTCTTCCTTTTTTGACTTCTGCTTCTGTATGCTACAAGAATCCTTCCCCAAAAGCCCTATGATACCATCAATAACCTATAAGGACTTCCACCATATGGGTTATGAGTAAAGATGGAAATTATTCCTCTTAACCCATTGATTGAGGAAGAAAGAGCATGCTCAAAGAAGCATGTTCTTGTCGGGGAGGGGATACTTTTGTAGAGATCAATCATTTGAAAGTATTTCACACTACATTGGACATTGACAACATTCCAAAATCTGATATACTTTTTTTATTGTGATACATGAAAAGAGGTAAAGTATAAGCTATGGGCTTGTTTACCTTAAACAATGCCTTAAAAACTTCCTCCTTCAAGCGGACTTTCCCGACCAGAATTCATCCCATTTTATAAAACCTGCTAATGTCCATTCCAACAATATCACCCAACTTGAGGATTTCAGAATCTCCTTCACATCTATGGCCCCAAACTATTGTAAAAATCATAACTTGAATAAAAAAAAGAGTGGCTGACAGCAGCTGAGATCATTAAAAAAAATGTCTGTACAATCATGAGTGCATCCATACCTTCTCAGCATTTGCTAGGGCCTCGTATACTTTGGTGTGCTCTCCAGTATTAAAAGCATGTAAGTCCAAATCTTCTGATGTGGCATCTGATCCACTTTAAACACTCCAGAAAGATTTTACAGGATATGAGACATCATTTCTCAGAATTTCCCAAGTATTGCCCTTCTACAAGAAGACACCATAATTGACCAAACAACCAGAACAGTAAGGCATAATGCTGATACTATAAGGCACTTGAAGTGAAAGAAAATCAGCAGAGATCAGGCATATACCTCTAGCCAATCTTCAGAATAGCCAACAACCAGAAGGAACAAGAGATGAAATACAGTAACTACTGTAATAAAAGACAAACTTTGAAGTTCCTCCCTGTAACTACTGAGTTTGAACAGAATATAGTGCAAGACAAAATGAAAATAGTTAAAAAACTACAAAGAACAAGAAGAACAGCCTAAGTAACAAATAAAACATGAAGTAATAAACGAAACAAGGTGGCATGGTTTAGGAAACTTACTTTTATCAGTTCTGAAACTTGAACTTCTTCCACGTCATTATGTGATAGAAACATAAGTGTTTCTCCTGAACTCCAGAATTGGGTGTCAGCAATATTGTATAAACTTTGAGAGCCTAACGAAAACAATATTGTGTCAGCAATGTTAGTGTCTGAATTAGTTAAAACTCATACCAAATAATTTGCAAGATGTCTCACACTTACCAACAGCAGAAACAACTAGTAACAAGTGTTGTAAACAGCTACCCTGCAATGTAGCTGGAAATAGTAAACTACAGAACTTAAATGAACTGCCACCATATTCGCTTTCGAACAAAATGCCCAAACTCTATCTTCCACCATACTTCCCAAAAGACTGAGATCTCCAAAATACATATACACAATTAGCAGGCCAATGCTCAAGTCAAAATCCATCAATAGTAAACTACAGAACTCAGGATGCTTCCACCATATTCGCTATCAGACAAAATGCCCAAACTCTATCTTCCACCATAGTTCCCAAAAGACTGAGATCTCCAAAACACATATACACAATTAGCAGGCCAATGCTAATAAAAAAAAGAGGACAATATGTAGGCTAAGTTCCATGGGGCAAGCTTGGCGTAGCCTGAAAATATTAAAAATATCAAAATTATTTCTCAGATTACATAAAAAAAATATATATATATATGCCAAAAGGTGGGAATAACCTCACACCTTGTCATCAGCCAGAGGCATTACTTGTGTTAGAGTACTACACTACGTTGGGATAACAACCTCGTCAACAATAGCACCAACTTCTGACACCGGCAGGTCAATATTATATGAATCTTCGTCAAATAGATTCCTGTAAGTCTAAATTGGAAAATAAAAATTTACATCTATTAGGAACAATATATGTAAGTCTTCCACCAATATCTACACAACTGACGATGCAAAATGTAATACCTGTGTCTTCTTTCTCTTTCTTGTAGCCTTCTCAACCATTGGGACCTTTCTTCTCGTTGGGGGTCTCCCTTTCCTCCGAACAACGTTTGGGCTTAATATTTTCTTATCCTTATCGGCAACCACGTTCTCTTTTAACTTTGTTGAACCGGACTCAGGCTCTAAACCTACACACTTATGCTCAAACTCATCCAACATGTGAAAGAATGCATTCACATGATCATCATTTTGAGATACACGCGTCGCAAATCTTAGACATCTTTTAACGACAAGCTCATACTGTCGTGCATCCGCATTGACCCGTAAATCATCATAGCTACTCTTAACAAGTGTGTATCTTCTCTTTAAGTCTTTCCTCCATCTATCCAACACATATTTATCTGGCAACACATGAATGTACTTCATTTGACATACTTTCAATCCATGCCTACAGAGAATCCCCCTCATCTCAAACAGGGCACACGTGCATTTAACTTCGCATTCGTCTTCATTAAAGTACACTATGTACTTCACAATTTTGGACTGTCCATCAGGTGTAGAGATTTCCTCAAAAACATCAAAGGTGGAAATGCACCCTTCAGTGCCCACAAGTGTAGGGTTACATAAAAGCATCCCCCAAACCTCCGCTTAGACTTCTTTAAATTTTGCATTTGTGTACATTGATTGAAACTGGCTCTCAATTTTGAATAGGGATACACATGGTATGGTTTGGTTACACGACTGAAAATCAGATGTCGTCTCTGCCTCCACCTTCTTCCTCAAAGCATTGTTGAATTGATCGACAAATTCTTTCAATGTCGTACCGGAATGCAAATATCCATCAAAGAAGGCGTTCATGCTTTCAGACCGTTGGGTAGTGCTCATACCAGCCCAGAATACACCTTCCAAGTAAACTGGTACCCAAAATGACCTCTCGGTGTACAACCCCTGCAACCATGCATTATCAATAAGGTCATACTTATGAATTAACTGCACCCACTTCTCCTCAAATTGTTCGCAATTTTGTGTATCATAGACTGCACTCTGAATTGCAGTATTCAACCCTGCGTTATATGCCGAGTGGGATCCCAATTTCTCAGGCAGTTTCTGCATTATATGCCAGAGACAATATCTATGTCTTGCATTCGGGAATACAATTTGAATCGCATTCTTCATTGCCCTGTCTTGGTCTGTTATGATGGCTGCGGGTGCCCTACCATTCATGCATTCTAACCATGCTTCAAACAATCACACGAAGGTGCTTGTGTCCTCGCTTGAAATCAAGCTTGCCCCTAAGAGTATGGACTGCCCATGATGGTTTACTCCAACAAAATGAGCAAAGGGCATCCCGTACCTATTTGTTAGGTACGTTGTATCGAACGTGATAATGTCTCCAAAGTACTCATATGCCGCCCGACTTCGTGCATCAGCCCAAAACACATTCCTAATTCTAGATTCATCATCCACATCCATCACGGAAACGAAGTCATCATTAATTTTCCTCATTCTCTTAAAGTAGTCGTTTAGTGCTTCACCGCCTCCTTTACCCATTCTTAAATATCTAGCTTTGTCAAAAAAATTTCTACAATCTTTTTCTTGAAAAGGTAAATTCTCAAACCCCCCCGCATCAGTCACAAGTGCTTGAAAATTTTTATTCATCCGAATACCCGCTCTATCATTCAAATCGAGCATTCTCTGACTATATTCATCCAAACATTTGTGAGATCTAAAAAATCTAGATTTCTGTGGGCTAACTGTACTGTGATTATGAGCCAGATCAACACTCATACCCCATTCACAAAGCGAGCATTTATCTTTGCCTTACAATCAGTTTTTGTCGTTGGTCGTGGCTTTGATAAATTACTGTGGCTAGGATAGTACCTGTCGCCACGTGCACAACCAATGGTCACATACTTCGCATCCCCATCCAGATCTCTCTTCGTCCTTTTTATGATAACACCAAAACCCTCTTGTTTGGCATATCGTTTGTAATAATCTAAAACCTCTTTATCAGTAGAAAATTGCATACCAGATGTTGGAGGCTCGACTCTGTTATCATCATCTAATACTTCATTCATCCCCTCTGCATCTGGCTCTATATTTATGTCGGATGAAGTTTCTGACAATGAAGATTGCATGGTTAGGAACATTATCCTATGATTATATATACTATGGATGTTAACTCATATGGTTAAAAAAGGGTACCTCCTAAATTCTTTTCACCTACGGAATTGGATGGCATAGTTGATGACTCACTTGCGCAATGTGGGTAGGGGATATTTGGCACACATGGTGGCATCGCCGAATGCTGCATTTTTTCAGAATGCACGTTATTCAGTAAGGAAAATACGGAGGTAGAAGAAAAAATCATAAAAAGAGACTCAAATGAACTACATGAGTTGTATTTTCACCTCGTCTCAACTCATCCGGATTAGTCGACAAAGGGGATGGCATGTTTGTTCCAAAAGGTGGATGTGGCAGATAGGGTGGCTGTGGCAGATCCACATCCATATCCATTTTCTTAGAATGACTCAAACCCACGCACAACCCTAAAATCAATATACTAAAATAACTTTACCTGGCTACCCCAAGCATATGGATATGGATGTGGATATGAATATGTTTCTGACATGAGGGATTGCATGGTTAGGAACATTGCTATTTTTAATATATATATACAATGGAGGTTAACCCATATGGATAAAAGTGTACCTCCTAAAAACTTTTCACCTGCAGCATTGGATGGCGTAGTTGATGACTCACTTGCGCAATGTGGGTAGGGGATATTTGGCACACATGGTGGCATCGCCGAATGTTGCATTTTTTCAGAATGCATGTTATTCAGTAAGGAAAATACGGAGGTAAAAGAAAAAATCATAAAAAGAGACTCAAATGAACTACCTGGGTTCTATCTTCACCTCTATTCAACTCCCTCGGATTACTCTCCAGAGGGGATGGCATGTTTGGTCCAAAGGGTGGCCGTGGCAGTTGCTGCAAAAAATCCACTTTGTTAGAATGACTCAAACCAACACACAAAAAAAAAAATTAATATACTAAAATAACTTTACCTGGCTACCCCAAGCAGATGGATATGGATGTGGATATGTATTTGGAGGCATCATATATGGCAGGTTATATGGATTTACAGTTCCATAATATCCCTGGCATATACAAATAAATCATGGATTAACTATTCTCCACCAAAATATCTGAAGCTACGATATTTTCAAATAACCAATGTGTATCATACCTGGGTGAGTCCAATCGATGTAGAAGGCCTGGGTGGTCCATCTTCCTTTTCGCCCATCACACTATTGTTCAATAACTATTGAGTGTTACAAAATGTGTATTAGCATAAGCAATCCCTCAACCTACATAAAGCACAAAGTATAGTTTATATACACAAAAGAAGAAGGAAATATCCCATATATCTAACAACTATGCATTGATCATACATGCTTATAATTAATCCTCATAATTAATTAGGGAGACATATAATTAGAAGTTAAGAGCAGGAAAAAACCTGCATAAAAAGTCACTAAAAGTAGTCCCATTCAAGAAGAAAGAGGCCACTTGTAAATGCGAGCAACAAGCCAGTTCATCTTTTTTTCATTCAGATGCAAAGTGATGTAAGACAACTATTTTAAAAAAAAATTAAAAATTTATCTCAAAATTTTAAATGAAGCTTGTTTTTACTATCGTTACTCTTTTCAAATATATGGAAAGAGAGAAAATGGGTCAACGAACAATCTAAGTTGGTTTTTTTTTTCTTAAATTTCTCATTATAACTATCAAATTATCTTATTTTGCATTTCATTCGAATATTTAACGGGTGCAATCATCACATTCAAAAACAAAATATAAGTTCGGTATCATTTTCATTTTTTTGACTAACATATACAAAGAACTCTTTCTAGCTAGCACAAAAAATCTAATCTAAACTTTTACAACTCAATTAAAGATGAGTTTCATATAAGAATTACAAAGGCATTTCAAGTGATCAGATCAGAATCCTGTAATCAGCACGATATTTTCTAGTATTATTTGGTAGCTAGCTAGTCACTTGAAATCGCCACATTTGACTAGTTTTTTTTTAGTTAATAATTATTTATTGTTGCCATAATGTATTCCCAACGGGGTAATTTTTGCCGAAATAGAGTTTTGCGGCAATATGTGACCGCCACAAATAAGTTTATTGAATAAAAAATATTTTCAGCCGATTTTTACTCGCCATAAAAGGTTTTTCACAAAACTAAATAAAAAAAGCACAAAAACAAAATACATAAATTACTTGAACTCCCCAACGCACACATGAAAAAGGACATTATGATCAAACAACACATGTAGTACCTCTTCAACTAAGAAAGAATGAAAATCGAATAAAATGTCACAATTTAACGACGAAATGAAATGAAGAGGTAACAACAGCAATTTAAAAAAAAGTAAAGTAACATCAGCAATTTAACAACGTATAACAGCATCAATTTAACAGCCTACGGTAACAGCAGCAATTTAAAAAAAAAGTAAAGTAACAGCAGCAATTTAACAGCCTACGGTAATAGCAGCAATTTAACAAAAAAAGTAACAACAACAATAAATCCACCAGTGTATAGAAAATTTCACCGCCAAATGAAATGAAGAGGTAGTCAGACATATCACGTGTATAGGGAAAGAAAGAGCACGTTGGCGGTAATAAACACCGAATATTTCAAGGCTACTCAAAACAATTACCTTAGAATGGATTGAAAATTCTCTCACATTGTTAAAAATGTCTCTTTCAGTATAGACGTCCTTGTCAAGATTCGCACCATACTCTTTCATCATACGGAATCTAAGTAGCTAGATGGGTCATATCCAATAATATTATTTGAACCTCACTAGATGGATCAAATTGTCAACATATATCTGTTAAATCTTTATAGGAATATTTTTCTCAAAATTTCTAATACATCATCCATAATCACCCACTTTAAGTTACAAAATCACACATATGCCTTGTTTGAATACTAAAAATTTCTCAAAACATTTGTAAATAGTAATGAATAGCTTGTAGATAGTAGTAAAATAATTTAAAAATATGATAATGTTGCTATGCCACCAAGCTTTTATCATTGGGCGTGCCCACTAGTTCAATCAACATTTTTTTTCAAACATTATTTTACTATAGAAATCCAACCAGGCCAATGGCTATAGCCATGGACAAATCCCTCAACCTACATTCAGATTTCAAGTAAAACAATCAGATTTCAAGTAAAATAGCCTACATGGCAACCTAATCTAGAAGGACAGTGTTTCAACCCAAACATCCTACCAATATTGATAGTTGTGAATGGAAAAGTTCAAAGGTCCGTCCTAAAAATGATAGTTATTTTTAGCAACGGAAGATAAGGAGTTATGCGAGCAACTACTTATCGATGCATAATTGGTTATATGGCCTAGAAACTTAAGGCGAAAACTACATCGACTGAGGAACTCCCATACACTTTTTTATTAAATAAGAACCCAAGTTGTATATAGTCTAGATAATGGCAATGCAAAAGCTAACTCCCGATATCCAAGCTGTCCATCATACGTGATATTTTATCCTGGAATAAGTGACTTCTATTATTCCCAATAAACATTGCTAATCCTTCCATTAAAATTAATCTTTCTTTTAGCAAGCCCGGACATTGCAAAGTACAATCTCGCTCATTTCAAATGTTATCAACAACTAAAAAATCAGTGGCATACGTACAACATCAACAACCAAAAAACCCCACAAAACATAGATCAAACAAACATAAAATCACAGATCCATAAACGTATAAACACACAAAATGAGTACTGCTATAAATGGGAGATGAAACCAAAAGAGAAAAATAAAAACCCTTTAATTTATTTTCTTACCCTTGTAAGACATACGGTGGCTCTCGACAGCTACAATACAGCACCCAGCAGAGGAGAGAAGCCGTGCGGAAGTGGTGCAGCTGGAGAAGCCGCACGGAGGTTGCGTGAACAGTGGGGACTATTTTTTACACGGTGCCGGAGTAATGGAGCCACAAACTTCCGGAGTAATGTAGCCACACGGAGTGGGGAGAGGCTGAGGGGCGAACGAGCTGGCTGGGGGAGTGGAGGGGATGAGAGAAAACGGGGGAAGTAGGGGACGAGAGAACGCGGGGGAAGCAGGGGAGCAAAACGCGCGGGGGGGGGGGGGGGGAATTGAAAACAAAACGTGGGTTATGTTAACAAAAAAAAAAAAAAAAAAAAGGGCCACGTCAGATGGAGTGGGGAGGTTGCGTGAACAGTGGCGGTTGAGTAGAATTACTCTTTCCCCTACCATGAAGAATCACGGAGGACCTCCCTCCGTTTATAAAAATAAAAAAAAAATAAAAAACAAATAGCCACACTCTCTTGGAGGGAAAGCACCTCCACTAAAGCAAAACAGAATAATATTCCAGATGATTCCGCATTTCCCCTACAGGTAAATATACTAGAAATAATAAATTACTAGAGCATCTACACTGATCTATGCATATGTATATGTAAAGTCATATTTGGATAATATGATCTTAAAATCCTTTATATTGGCTTATGCATATCCAAATATTTAGCTAGTTATGAACATTGTTTATCTAAATTTGGATAACTACTATTCACTCTACAAAACATATTTTAATCATTATTTCTCTCTCCTCCCACTCTCTCACAATCATTTTCTTTTCTCCCTCCTTCAACAACACAACAAACGTTCACTTGCACATTCATTTTATTACTATAATATATTATATTTTTTTTTTCATTTTATTATATTTTTAATATAATATATAAAAAAATTTATTTTAGCAAAAGATTAATAATAATAAAATAATAATATTTTATTATTATTTTATCTCAAATATGCATAAGCTAATGTGAAAATTTTACTTGAATGACAAAGTGATTATGTAAAAGAAGTGATTTTACATATGCATAGACCAATACTGTTCTAAGAAGTCCTTACTCTGAATGAGCTCCTGGCCCTTACAATACTGAATTAAACTCAAACATATACTAAGATAGATGTTGGGCCCTCAGACAGCCCACAGCCTAGGTTGCTTCTTCACTTGATGACCCAGCCTCTCACTCCCGTGGCCCATTACTCGGCCCACGCTCTTCAGCCCACGACAGCTTCATACTCTAGGGTTTCCACACGACACAAGCACTTCACTTCAGTTCCCTTTTGTTGTTCTTCCAACCGTCGTGTCACAATGAATTATATATATATATATATATATATATATATATATATATATATGTGCATTATTGTGATTTGCTGCTCAAATATTCGTATCCGAGCCTATGTTTTAGTCCAGCCATCTAATTGACTAATCAACAATTTAATTAATATTTTTCCTTCTCAATTCAGGATAATGTTTAAAAAGAATTGCCCCATTCGAATAGAATAGAAAAAATCAATAGAAAAACAAAAGGAATACATGATGTGATGCAAGACAGTAATAATAAAGGAAGGAAAAGTGTTGAAATTGTTAACCCGATCTCACTGACAAATTATTTGGGTCATCGTACCAATAAAATAACAAGAGAAGTCACATCTGGATATTAAAAAACAAAATTATTTTATTTTATTTTATTTTATTTAGACCAGAAATTCTGATCGATACGGCTCTTCCATAACTCCAAAATGAACGTGTTACAAGGCATGTGACCACAAGATAACATGACAAAATAAGGTGGCTTAGCAATATTATAGGCCGTTTCCATTTGTCTGTGATGAGAGTTTCAACACATCCAATTAGGTTGACTTGGTAACAGCTCACATACTATTCAAATTGTTGGTGATGTCCAAAAGTCTACATCCCTTTCATAAAAGAAAACGCGTTTGGTCCCAAGTAAATTTGTGAAATGCATTGACCGGGAAAATAGATAAAAAAAAAAAAAAAAAAAAAAAAAAACCTTGAAAAGGAAATTAATCATCAAATCATCCACCTTCGTCAATCGTAGCTTCTCATCGACTACTTCTGTCTCAATCAACCTTCTTATTTATTTAAAATAAAATAAAAAATTTTGATTTTCATTCAAGGCATGGGAAAACGTCCCCTAGTCAATAGTCGTGCTTTCTTATCCATTTTAATATGAGATTTAGAATGATTCTTTATCTCACAATTTATATCTATAACTTTTTTATAAAGTGTAGTCACATTTTTTTATAAAGTATATAAATATTTTTCATGGAATATGGGATATACGGTGGTAAATCATAATTGATGAAAAATATTTTTCTTTTAATATATAGGTGTTAAAGAAAATCTTTTGTTTGTGCCGCAACTTTCATTTTCTTATCTTTAATTTACAAAAATGTTTTTTATTATCTCCGTACCATATATTAATATATAATTTATTATTTTTAATATATAATCCAGCCATGCCGCTGTCTACAGCACCACTTCCACCGTAGCGCCTTGCCGGCAACAACCCCTCCTCCCTTTTGGCCTCACTCTCAGAGTCTCTCTCTCTCTCTCTCCCAACATCTCCCTCCCGATCTCTTGTTTCTCACTTAGCTTTGGCTCTCGGCTCTCTCTGCTTCGATTTTTCTAAGGCTCTAACTTGTCTCTATTATTTTCTTTATTTTCCTCTTTTTTCAGTCACTCAAGGACACAAAAAGTGTGCGGTCGTTATTTCTAGCTCGGGAGAACTGAATATCATTCTCTTTCGGACGTACATGGGTCTTGGGAATTTGTTTTTTTTTGTTTTTTTTTTTGTTAAAAATACTTCGAGAGTAATCCTTTTTCTGCTATATATAGACAATAATTGATCGAGGTTATGTTTTGGGCAAATCTGGAGTTTGGGATTTTAGATCAAGCTTCAGATGAACTTTTATTTTTAACTATCCCAGTGCCAACTCTTGGATTTGTACCTTATTGAAAAGTATCTTATATCTCTCAATACTTGTCTCTTTAATTTTTTTTTTTTTTGTGGTTTTTGTTTGATCTGCTTGTGATTTGATGGTTTTTTTGGTTTTTGTGATCTGACTTGCAATTAGTAGAAACTGGAAATTAAACTCAGAAACTAGGTTGAAGATTGCATTAGCAGTTAAATTATTAACCAAAAATCCCTCCATTGCTGGGGGCACATGGGACCCCACCTTCGGGAAAAAAAGAATAGGCACGAAGCTTATTTCTATGTGTACTTAAATAGTGGATTTGTAATGTATTTTATGAGATGAATTTATATCAACTGCAAGCAAAAATGTAATGTATTTGTGGTTTAATGGTGACAGTTGGTTGTAGAATCTATATGTATATTATTACTTGCAAAGATAGTTGAAAGAGAGATGGTTGTAGAATCTATATGTATTTTATTACTTGCAAAGATAGTTGAAAGAGAGAAAGAAAAAGATACGAGAGAATGTTTGATTGGAAGAGAACACCAAAATCAGGGCTTTCCTACTACTCATGTATTATTTAAGGTTAAGTATTAAATTACACATTCATATTTTTACTCATTGGGTTGAATCTTTATTCCTTGGGTTTGAGAGTTCTTTCAATAAGATCATTCCATTAGATTTTTGTTGACCAATTGAACGGAAATATGCTCACATGGCATGTCACATGGATAATAATGAATGTAGTTCCTCTACATGCCACAATTATGAGACCTGCTACGATTGGTACTGAGGATAAGATTTTGAATCA
Source organism: Juglans mandshurica (assembly GCA_022457165.1). Lineage (NCBI taxonomy): Eukaryota > Viridiplantae > Streptophyta > Magnoliopsida > Fagales > Juglandaceae > Juglans > Juglans mandshurica. The sequence goes on from CM039626.1 coordinate 26,369,180, forward strand.
ATGGGCACACTTTGTAAAACAATATGGCTTTCTTCTACACATTGGGGATGGATATACCATGTCTTGAATCTATCATTTGCAATCTGGTGATAAATTATTTTAGTTGAAGTTTAAAACTTATCATTACTACTCACGGTGGCTGTATATAATTTTTATATTAGTTATAGACAATTTCTTGGCAATGCTTTTTTGCAGAATCCAACTTGGATATGTTGTTGATGTTGTTGGTGCAATTGTCGCAGCCTTAAAAGATGATGGCACGAGCATGAGAAAGGTTTATGAGCTTGGTGCACTGGGGTCTTTACTACTATACATGAAATGGTAAAAATTCTCTTCCTCAATGTTTTGGCGTTTTTTTTTATGGGTAAAATAAGTTTTATTAATAAAATAAATTTTTCTGCCTGTTGCATTGGTATGATATGATTTTTACCGAGATCTTGGCATGCTGTAGGCGGAACTTATGTATGACATGATTCGGGAATGACCTCGCTATGTCAATGTTCCTTTCCCTCTTGCAAAGGTACATAGATAAACGACAATATATTGAGGCTATTGGGAATGAATCTTTTGAATACTAACGTTCAGTGACATTGATCAACTCATTTTTAGTTTTTATTGCTTTATATGTGTGGGTTTGTTGGCCTTTAGCAACCCTTATTCAGAATGTGTTCGTAAGATCGACACCCTTTTCAAGTTCTTGATAGTCTGATGTTCAAGGGTGGATATTTGTTCAAGAAAATACCAGCAGATTCTTTAAGTTGCTGGAGAGTTGAGCCATCAGAAAAGGAGATCATGAAGTTTAAACCTTATGTGAATACTGAATCTAATAATTTGGAGTGGCTTTCACAGTTTTATGGTTAACATAAAAAAAAAAGGGCTATGTGCTCATTTTGAACTTTTTGTATTTGGGGGAACTCTATTTTGTTATTCAAACAATTATGCTCATTTTGAACTTTTCCTATTTCTTGTAGTAAAAATATACTTGAAGATCACTGATAATTGTTGCATAATATGCATGGAAATTTACCCGCACAGAATACTGAAATGAAGTAATTTGCTATGTTTTAATCAATTTGTGCTATTATCTGCTTCTACAACGGAGGATTTTTATGTTCTGATTTTTTTTTCTTCCAAATGGGCAAACGTGGCTTGCACGTTGAGTCACTGCTAGTGTATATATATATATATATATATATATATATATATATAAGAGGTAATGATTGGCAAATCAAAACTTGGTGTAAATTATAAGTATAATATGTTAGGGTAAAACTTTCAACAAAATAATTGAAATACTTCAGGATGCTTAGCTCTTTTATACAAGAGATCAAATAGAAATACTTCAGGATTTTCCATTCGACTTCCCCATTTTCCACAACCTGTGTCACTCAAGTCATGATCAAGATGAGCTGTATTGATATTTAATTAGATGCTTTGAATCACTCATGCAATAAGATATGGTCGCATCGGATTCAGCTGGTCCACGTAAAAAACATGGATGTGCGTAGGCTCATCCCAGTGCTTGGAATTTTCCTTCGGGGCTTGAAATACTCAAGTCATGCAGAAACAGGTACACTTTTCTCATTGGGGATCATCTTTCTTTAATCAAAGTTAGAATATTAAAAAAATAATCAGATATACGAGATGATCAGTAGATGAAGTGAAAGGGGATTGTCTTTTTTTTTTTTTAAACATAACTCATTTCCATTCAATTAACCCAAAGGAATACAAGAAGGGAGAACCTCCAAGGTTACAATATGATCATAGATGGAAAGAGTATCTTTTGCTAACAAGTGAGCCATTATATTGCCATTTCTCCTAACATGAGAAACCTCCCACTTGACAAAATTTTGAAGGATCTGTTTTGCCTCACTCACAAACATACTTACACTGTTACAACCTTCTTTATCACTTCTCAAGGCATTAATGACTTGTAATGAATCCCCTTCAACAATAACTTGAGATAGACCAAGTTCCATACCAAACTGAACTGCTTTAAGGGCTCCAAAAGCCTCTGCTAGTAGTGGGTAGGGAAAGAGGAGTTTATTAGTTCTCATGGTAGCAATGGTATGACCAAAGCTGTCCCTAACTGCTACCCCCACTCCAATTAATCCTTTTGCCTTATCCACTGCACTATCCCAATTCAGCTTGATCCAGTTTGATGGACCTGCCAATCCTCCTCTAATGTATTAGCCTGCCCCCGATCCAGTCTTGATTCCTCCTCAATTAACAGATCCAATATACCTCTTGCTTCCCTCACCACAGCATTCGGGTGTGCAAAGGAGCCTTTAAAAATGAGTTTGTTCCTTCTCCACCATATCTTTCTGGCCACTACTGCAAATTCTTGTATGATTCGACTGTCCATGGCCTGAAATAAGACTTCTAGTAGTTGTATCATAGCCATGTAAGGTTGATGACATTTTTGTAAGCTTTTTGTACATTGGCTCCAAACATCTTTAGCTGATTCACACCTCCATAGTGCATGAGCTGAGTCTTCTACCTCCACGTTGCAGATTGGGCAGAGGGGGTTCTCAACTATTCTCTTCTTAAAAAGATTTGAGTTTGTTGGAAGGGCCTTAATGCATGATCTCCAAAGGAATACTTTGTCCCCAGGTTGCACTTTTAATTGCCATATCTGTTTCCAAACTGCCTTGAATGAAGAACTGCTTGAAGCTTGACTTGGTTGGAAGTGAGTTCTCTCTATTTCCTTATGGTACGCACTCCTTACTGAAAAAACACCATCTTTTGTGCCTTGCCATACTAGTCTATATCTGCTGTTAAGTGAACTGATGGGGGTTTTAAGAATGATCTCAGCTTCTCTCTGATTAAAAATCTATTGCACCATAGTACTTCTCCATTGCTTGGTGAGAGGGTCAATTAGGTTAGAGACTGTTGCACTAATTCTCAGCACACTAACATTACTTTGAACCCTACTAGGATTTGGATAGAGAATCCATTTATCCTTCCAAATTTGCACTTGACTCCCACCGTTTCCTATCCTCCAATAGGATCCTGCTTCAATCAAAGGTCTAGCTGCTAGGAAGCTTCTCCATACATATGAGGGTCTCACGCCTAGTTTTGCTTCTTGAAAAGTGGATTTAGGGTAGTACTTGGCCTTCATTACCTGTGCAGCCAGAGAATCTGGATGTTGGATTAGTCTCCAACATTGTTTTGCCAGCATAGTTATGTTGAAAGCCTCAAAATCTCTAAAGCCCATCCCCCCTTCAGCTTTTGCTCTTCCCATCTTATCCCATGATATCTAGTGAATTTTGTGCTCAGTGTTTTGCTGCCCCCACCAAAAGTTGTTAATCACACTGTTGATATCTTTGAGCAGGGTTTTAGGAAGCTTGAAAACAACCATTGTGTAGGTTGGAAGTGCCTGAAGCACAGCTTTGATGAAAACCTCCTTCCCAGCTTGAGACAACAATTTAACTCTGTGATTATTGATTTTTGATCTAATATTTTCTAAAATGCCTTTAAAAGTCTTGTACTTGAGCCTTCCAACCATTGATGGCAATCCCAAATATTTTTCATACGTCAAACCATGTCTCACCCCTGCAATGGATAAAATATATTGCTGTGTGATCCTTGTTGTGTTCTTACTAAAAATTATGGAAGTTTTCTCCAGATTGAGCCTTTGACCCGAGCCCAACTCATACTTTCTCAGCAGTCCAAAAAGTCTGCCCCATTCAATAGCATTAGCCTTGCAAAATAGGAGACAATCATCAGCAAAAAATAGGTGTGAAATTCTTATTTGGCCTCTTGCAATAAGAACCCCATGAATCAACCCCTTACCTTCAGCTTTGCTTATAAGACAACTAAGGGTCTCAACACACATAATAAAAAGATAAGGTGACAAGGGATCACCTTGTCTTATACCTCTAGAAGGATAAAAAGGTTCTTGAGGAGTTCCATTAACTAGAAGGGCATATGATACTGTTTCAATGCATTTCATCACCAATTCTATCCATTGATTACAAAATCCCATTCTGCACATCACAGCTCTGATAAAGCTCCACTCTAGCCTATCGTATGCCTTGCTCATATCTAGTTTCAGAGCCATGTAGCCCTCTTTGCCTGTCATTTTAGACTTCATCTTATGCAAGGCTTCAAAAGCCACTATTACATTGTCAGAAATGAGTCTATTTGGTACAAAAGCAGATTGAGAAATGGATATGATGAGAGGCAAGATTGATTTAAGTCTGTTAGCTATTACTTTAGAGATGAGCTATACATAACATTGCACAGGGAAATGGGTCTGAATTCAGTAACTTTGGTGGGATTTTTTTTTTCTTGGGAATTAGGGCAATGAAGGTGTTATTCACAACAGAGATGTTACCATTTGAACTCAGCACCTGCAAGATGGCTTCACAAACCTGTTTACTAATGAGAGGCCATTGCTTCTGATAAAAAGCAGCAGGAAAGCCATCAGGGCCAGGAGAGCTGAGGCCCTCCATTTGAAAGAGGGCCTCTTCAATTTCTTGTTGAGTGTAGACCCTTGTGATAGTAGCATTCATTTCTTCTGTGACTCGAGACTCCATAGAGTCCAAAACTTCAGAGAAGTTTACTGGTGAAGATATTGAGAATAGATTTTTATAATAAGCTTGGAAGAGGGAACTTATGCTCTCTATAGTATACACTTCCTGCCCATCATCATCCACCAGCCTTTTGATAATGTTGTTTCTTCTTCTGAAAGAGGCACTTTGATGAAAAAACCTGGTATTTCTGTCACCTTCTCTCAACCACTTTTGCTTAGCTCTTTGATTGTAAAGGAATGAGGGGTGAGCTTGCTTTTCTTTGGAGAGAAGACATGGAAGCTGTAGTGCACACATACACTCAACACCACATTTCTCTAATGGTGAAGGGAGCTGAGGGGGGAAAGGAGTGGTTGCTGACTGGTTTCTATGGAAGTCCCAATACCAGTAGAAGGAAGGAAAGTTGGCAACTCCTTCAAGCTATTAAACCAGAAAGTTCCATAGGGTGGGTGTGTGTTGGGGATTTTAATGAAATACTCAACTTTAATGAGAAATGGGGAGGAGCCTTAAGACCTAGTGCTCAAATTGAAGCTTTTAGAGCTGCTGTTGATGCCTGTGGTTTATGTGACATGGACTCTATAGGAAACAAATTCACATGGACTAATGGAAGACTTGGGGGAGCCTTTACCAAAGTAAGACTGGACATAGCTCTTTGTAATGCCAATTGGACTGAGACCTACCCTAACTCAAGAGCTTTCATTCTTCCTGCCTTGAGCTCAGATCACTGCCCACTGCTAGTCAGTTTTGAGGGGAGTCAGGCTTATAGGACCCAGAGGGACAAACCCTTTCGTTTTGAAGCACACTGGGCTATGAGGGATGGTTTTCAAAACCTGATGGAGGAAACCTGGCAAAGCAACAAAGATTCAGGAAATAAAATATTTGCTATTAAAGAGGGGCTTAACCAATGCAAACAAAAGCTTTTGCAGTGGGATAAAAGAATGAGGGGTAATCCCAAACAACAGTTATCAGAAAATATGGCTCTATTGGCTGATCTTCAAAAAGAGAACAAAGGCCACCTTAATGAGCAAGTTAAGCAGATTCAGAAGGCTATAAATCAATTAGAAAGGGGATTGTCTTTGGTTTCGGAGATCAGGATCGGAGGAGAAAATATTTTATGGTACTGAGAGCACCAGTACTCATCACCTCATTCGAGATCTTTAACGACCGAGAAGTAATTCATCACTCATCATGTTAAGATATGGTTTGTATTGTCAATCGAGATGAGATGAGTTGATGAGTTAAAATTGTTTGTGAATAGTAGTGAGATATTTGAGTTGAGATGAGATGAGATGAGTTAGAAATGATTTGAGTTAAAAAAAAATTTATGAGATTTTGGAAAATAAGAGAGAAAATGTTAAATAAAAATATTATAAAATTAAAATATTGTTAGAATATAATTTTTTTAATATAATTTTTATTTTGTGATTTGAAAAAGTTGAATTAATTTTTAAAAATTTAGAAATTTAGAAGATTTAAAAATTAAAAAGTTGAAGATTTGAAATTAAAAAGTGTTTGCATTTATGTATTTAAATATTGAAATAAAATGAAATGAAATGAAATGTAAGCATCTCTTTATCCCCAATTCTTTTGTTTCATAATTTCAGCAAATGTGTACAGATTTTTCGTATTTACAGATTTTTATTTATGTCTTTATTTATATATTATTTGATGTCTGTAATCGTACATTTATATCTTAATGCAAGTTATTTTCCTGAGAAAAAAAAAATCCTTGGCTTGGAAACAAGAGAAATGCTAAACGTCCCAAATTCGGAATGCAAAAAGTGTCCTGAATGAGTTTTTTTTTTCTTTGCTTAGTAATTAAGGATGTGTTTTTTCATGATGTTGTGAATTTTTTTATTTTTTTAAAAATGTTTATAATGATTAAAAAAATATATAAATAAAATGTGCTGTTCGGAAAGTGCATTCGGTGTAGGGGTGCTACCTGCCTCCTACGAGGCGGGGGCACCCCTTCCCCGCACCCCGCCCTGCATGGGGCGGGGCGTGGGGTTTTCAGCCCCGTCCACCGCTCCCGAGGTGCGGGGGCAGGGTGCGGGGCGGATTGGGAATCCGCCCCGCCTCTTTTCACTTAAAAAAAATACTACTTTTATTTGATTTAAAAATTATTTATAAGTGCAAAAGTAATTAAAAATACATTTTTACATCCAAATTATAAATTTAAATTTTGTAAATATGACTATAATTTAAAAACTATGTAATTTTTAAATTTGCTAGTGTATATTTTGTGTAAATTGTAGTGTATTAATTTTTAAATTTGTCAATGCATATTTTGTGTAAATTGTAGTGTATTAATTTTTAAATTATGTAGTTTTTAAATTTGTCAATGTATATTTTGTGAACAAGTCTAACAAATTGTAATATATATTTATATATACACAATTTTTAAAATATAAATATATATATAAATGGGGGCAGGGGCGGGGGAAATGCAGGGCGGGGTTGGGCCCTCCCCACCACCCGCCCCCTCTAGCGGCCCTAGATGGGGGGCGGGGCGGAAGCGGAGGGGGGCCCGCTGCCCCCCCTAATTCGGTGGCTATTTTCGAGAAGTGTAGTACTACTTTGGAAACAACTGAAATGCTCTCCCATCACGCATTAATACCAAACCTAACCTTACCGATACAGAAAAAAGAAAAAGAAACGTAACCGTACAAGTGCATTGTTTATGACGTTATTCCTCAGTCACGCTGATACGGATTGTAAGAACACCAGTAATAAATTCAATAAAATTAAAATTAAGTTAAGATGCACAATAAAATGAACAAAAGATTCAACAAATGAATAGTAATTATAGTCCAAGGTTATATCACTGGCCAAATCTAAGTATTATTTTGGACTAAATAATTCATCTATGCTACTCTCATTTGCAAGAAGAAAAAAAATGAAAAAAAACCACAAACATGTGAGCTTCAATCCCACGCCGAATTCCTGTCTGGGATGAAGCTTTTAAGTACACATCTTGAATTTGTTATGATCACTATTAATGAGACCCACTTTTTTACAAAGTAATTGTATTAGACTTCTCGATTTGAGACTTGTACCTATCATTACTTTAAATATATTAAAGTTTTATTTCATTATATACATGAGATGAGATGAAAGTACTTGAATATAAAATTATAAAAATATTATATAAGTTTGATAGTAGATCTTTTTATAAAATTAAATTTATTTTGAATTAAATTACATGATTATGTTTGTTGATTGAATTTATTTATTTTTAGATTATGCAAGAATGTCAAGTTCTGAAAATTTTAATCCAGATTTAAAGAACAGAGTGAAGAAAAAAAATTATTTAGAAAATTATTAGTAATAAAAGAAGTGTAAAGATATCATTACCCTTATTAGGGTAATACTATTTTTGTCTTATTTTTATTTCATTGTATAAAATGTTATATTTGATCACCTTTAAATTATTTTTATTTAAAAAGACTTGAGATTAAAAGTTGATGGCTAATACCATTAATACATCATTAGATACATTATTAGTTGGAAGGGTAATGACCAATGAACGTGTATGACTAGAGACTTGGAATTTTCAACATCTAACTGCCCGCAGGCTTTATGTTAAAATACAGAAGCAACACAAATTTCCAGATTGGTATCTTTGACGTACAGCGCAAGTCCATCCTTCCTATTCTCCATAAAACCTAATCATATTGGCTCCTTGATTTGCAGGCCAAAGAGAGAGGAACAACGAAGATCATGTGTTATTCAAAACGACTTTTATTGCTCGGCATCCTTCTTGTCTTACTTTTTGTTACTCCCCTGGCTCAGCACTGTTATCAAACTGGTAACTACACCAACAACAGTACCTACAGGGCAAACCTCGTTGGCCTCCTGGCCTCCATGTCTACCAACACGAAGATCGATTATGGATTTTACAATTTCACTGCTGGAGAAAATTCCGACAAAGTGAACGCGATTGCACTTTGTAGAGGAGACGTTACGCCGGATGTATGCCGTAGTTGTATCAATTCCACTAGTCAAGAACTCTTACAGTCTTGTCCCAACCAGAAGGAGGCAATCAAATGGTCCGACTCCGGTAAATGTACTGTACGATACTCAAACAGATCTATATTTGGCGTTATGGAAGAGCAGCCTATGTATGCTTTTTATAACGTGATGGACGCATCCGACGCAGAAGAGTTCACCAGCGTGCTAAGACCCCTGCTAGATAGGCTAAGAATTAGCGCACTTGAAAATTCTACTCGCAAGTTCGCTCTGGGAAGCGAGGTAACCCCAGAGTTCCAAACAATCTATGCACTTTTGCAGTGTACCCCTGATTTGAACCTGGAGGACTGCAACAGCTGCCTGCTGCTTTTGCGTGATTATAGGAGAAATTGCTGTAATGGCCAAAAGGTGGGAGGAGCATTCGTAACACCAAGTTGTTATTTAAGGTATGAGATATACAGTTTCTATGACCCTGCAGCTGAGTCACCACCTCCGTCGCCTCTGCCACGGCCTATAGCAGAGCTAGTTCCCCCCTCACCACTACAAGTACTGCTTCCAACCACACAAGGTACGTATGGTCAGCGACCTTTTCGTTCTGTTTTGGTTCTACAACGTATATAGGAAATTGCTACTCCCACAGAGGGAGTCCACCGAAATCACCACCGAACAAGCAAATTTTTTTTTTCCAAATATTTTTTTAAATTTACGAAATATTTCTTTTTAAAAAATAAAAAATATATATTCATTTTAAAAGGAAATTGCTACTCCCACAGAGAGAGTTCTGTTAGGGATCCCGGTCAAGTCCCTAAACACTATATCCTCATTGCCTAGGATTTCCTTGTGATGACCGAGAGCCCGTTCCTCTCTTACTTGGTTTAAGAACAAAGGTTGCCAAAGTGGCAATTTTGGTAGGGTGAGGTTAGGTGTTTGGGCTTGGCTTGGCGTGTGAGAGTGCAATGGTTGATGGAGGCACACGACAATAGAGGAATGTAGGGTTGGATGAAGGAAGATGGAATTAAGGTTGCCGAACTCTCTAGGGAAAATTAGGGTTGACGCCAATGTGCATGGAGGCTAGGGTTTCGGATGGCTAAGGCAACTAGGGTTGCCGAAAATAGTGTGGTGAAGGGATTATGGAAAGGGATAGGAATCTTGGAGGATTCGGTGGAGCTAGTTGGGATAGTCAAAGTTGACTTAAGTGATTTATGGGAGTTGAATTAGGGTGTACAAGATCCCTAAAAGGAAAGTGTTTCCTTTTGGAGGATGGAGGGTTTCGGCTAGGGCAACTTGTGATGGAAGAAGGGCAATTAGGGGATGCCGAATATGGGAGTAAGGATATGGCTAGGGTTTTGTGGGAGTGGCGACAAGACTATTTATGGAAGTTGGATTAGGGCAAACACTATAGTTGGGCGGCACCAAGTGTTTGCATGGATCAAATGAGGCAATTGATGGTTTCGGCAATGAACAATGGATGAACACAATGTATTCTCAAAAACGACTCAAGAATAATTCAAGAACACTTCATGCAAATAATAAGATCAATGTAGAGAAAATAGAGAACAAGAGAATGAATGAATAATACTCATAAGATTGATAAACCGAATCACACTTATTCACGAATTGCAAAGTGTGATTCTCTCCTTAGAGATTTACGAATTGCACCCCGAAGAGCCCAAGTGCTAAGCACCAAAAGAGTTGATCTCAAGAACAAAGTTGTCCCAAAAGGAATTTGTCAAAAGATGTAAAAAGAAAAGACTAAGGGTCCTATTTATAAGAGATACAACTTGGAAACCCCCATTATGTCCCTTGCAAATAAAAAATAATTAAATAAAATAAAAAGAAATAAAATAAGATAAGGCCATGGACCTATCTTGGCTGTGACATGCATGGCCTATGGTGGGCTAGAATGGTGCATGGTTGTCTTCGGGTTGGACCATGGCTAGGTGGCACAACATGGCCTGTTGATGGTCATGGCATAATGCCATGCACGACTTGCTGATGGGCATGGCCTGGTGCCATGCAAGGCCTGATGATGATGAGCCATGCGTGCGTGCTGTATGGCCTAGGTTGGTGGCCTGGGCGCTGGACTGCAAGGCATGGGCTGGAGCCATGCACTGGATGGCATGCTTGGTGGGCATGCCACTGGCCTGCTCTGCAAGGCACGGGCTGGAGGCGTGCGCTAGATGGCATGCCACTAGCCTCGCTAGTGTGTGGCGTGGGGGGCATTCTGGGGCCTGTGCAGGAGGGTGCGCGCACAGGGGCTTGCGAGTGGTTGCGCGTAGGCGTGCGCACAAGGGCTTGTGCAGGCTCATGCGCATGGGGCTGCGCGCTTGCGCATGCGCGTGCGCGGGCTTGGGCGTGTGAGGGGTCATGCGCAGGGGTGCACGCGCACGGGCCTGCGGTCACTAACCTCGCTAGCCTTCATGCTGGGTGTCCCGTGCGTGTCAACGCGCAGGCCAAGGCATGCGTGTAGGCTAGCCGTGGTGCTGTCCTTGCCTTCCAAGGGCCGTGTCGAGGCTTGTCCCGAGGCCACTTTCCTAGGGGTTTTAACATTCCCCCTCCCTTCAAGGATATCCTTGCCCTCAAGGATGACTTGTGGAAACCTCCCCTTTATGTCATCATAATCTTCCCACGTGGCTTCATCTCTTGGTAATCCTCCCCATTCGATTAACACTTGCCACACCTTTCTTCTTTTTCTCCCTCTTGTGACCACTCTATAATCAAGGACTTCTCTCGATTGTAGAAGCATGCGACCCTCTTCATCAAATTTCGGTAACTCTTCCACAATGAGATTGGGATCACCAATCCTTTTCTTCAATACCGTCACATGAAAAACCGAGTGTAGCTTGGAAGTTGGATGAAGTTCCAACCTATAAGCTACCTCACCCACTTTTCCCAACACCTTAAATGGTCCATAATACCTATTTGAGAGCTTCAAACTAAGCTTCTTCCTTAAGGTTGTTTGCCCAAAAGGTTGAAGCTTCAAGTACACATAATCTCCTACCTCAAAATTCACCACACGTCTCCCTTGATCATAGTGTTTCTTCATTCTTTCTTGAGCTCTTTTGAGCTCCCTTTTCACCGTTGCCAAGATCTCATCCCATGTAAGCAATTCATTCTCAACCTCATCATTTCTAGCCGTGCCTTTCTCATAGTTTACCAAAATGGGTGGTGATCTTCCATATACCACTTCAAACGGACTTTCTTTGTATTGAAGCATAAAAATAAGTGTTGTACCAATACTCAGCCCATGTCAAGAAGTCACCCCATCTTCTTTGCTCCTCGTGGCAAAAACATCTTAGGTATTGTTCAAGGGTTCTATTCACAATCTCCATTTGTCCATCGGTTTGAGGGTGATAGGATGAGCTTGCCTTCAACTTGCTCCCTTGCAATTCAAATAATTCCTTCCAAAAAGTACTCATAAACACTCTATCACGATCGGACACAATACTTTTTGGAAACCCATGAAGTTTTACCACATTGTCAACAAAGGCTTTGGCCACACTCTTGGCCGTGTATGGATGCTTTAGGGGTATGAAGTAAGCATACTTACTTAGGCGATCCACCATCACAAAAATAACCTCATACCCTCCACTAATCGGTAAGCCCTCCACAAAGTCCATAGTCAAGTTTTCCCAAATCAAATTTGGAATAAGCAACGGTTGCAAAAGCCCGGATGGAGGTCTTGTATCATACTTAATCTTTTGGCATGTATCACACTCGGCAACCAAGGTCTTCACGGCCTTTTTTATTCCTTCCCAATAGAAGAAATGCTTAATTCTTATATAGGTTCTTAGCCAACCTGAATGGCCACCTTCCTTGCTATTATGGAAGTGGTCAAGGATCTTCTTCCTCAAATTAGATACATTCGGCACATACACATGATCCTTGTAGTAAATCAAACCATCTTTCACCTTGAAACCCACAACTCAAATTAGATACACTCAAGGCCAACATAGATGGGTCCTCTTCTTCATGCACTAACCACAAGATTGAACTTCCCTCTTTCCTACTCAAGGCGTCCGCCACTTTGTTCTCCTTGCCCGGTTGGTAAATGATGTCGTATTCAAATCCAAGCAACTTCACTAGGAACTTTTGTTGCTCGGGTGTTATTATTTTTTGTTGAAGCAAATGCCTCAATGCTTGTTGATCCATAACAATGGTGAACTTTTTCCTCAACAAATAGGGTCTCCACACCTTCACGGCATGTACCATCACAAGCATCTCTCTAACATATGTACTCCATGCCTTTTTCATTGGACCAAGTGTTTTGGAAATAAAAGCTATTGGTCTTTTTTCTTGAACCAAAACATCTCCTATTCCCTCACCACTAGCATCGGTGTATACCTCAAAAGGCTTCTCAAAGTTTGGCAATGCTAGCATAGGAGTGGTAGTCATAGCCCTTTTCAATTCATCAAAGGCCTCTCTTGCTTCTTGGGTCCATGTAAAATTATCCTTCTTCAACAATGATGTAAGTGGCTTAGCAATAAGCTCATAGTTCTTCACAAACTGCCTATAGTAGCCGGTTAACCCCAAGAAACCCCTCAATGTCGAGATGTCACTAGGTAATGGCCAATCAACCATGGCCTCAATCTTTCTTTGATCCACTTTCACTCCTTCTCCCAAGATGAAGTGACAAAGGTACTCAAGCTCTTTCTCCATAAAGGCACATTTGGAAGCCTTAATGAAGAAGTAGTGCTCCTCCAAAATCTTCATTACAATTCTCAAATGGTTCTTGTGCTCTTCTATAGTCTTGGAATAAACCAAAATGTTATCAAAGAACACCAAAACAAATTTCCTCAAAAATGGTTTGAAAATTATGTTCATGGCGGCTTGGAAGGTGGATGGAGCATTACACAATCCAAATGGCATTACAAGATACTCAAAATGCCCGGAATGTGTTCTAAAAGCAGTCTTGTGAATGTCTTCATTCTTCATTCTTATTTGGTGGTCGCCCGCCCTCAAGTCTAGCTTGGAAAACACTCTTGCACCATGGAGCTCATCAAGCATCTCATCCACGATTGGGATAGGGAATCTATCCTTCACCGTGGCCTCATTTAAGGCCCTATAATCAGTACAAAATCTCAATGTCCCATCTTTCTTTCTCACTAATAGCACAAGAGAAGAAAATGGACTAGTACTTGACCTTATCAAGTCATTCTTCAACATGTCATCCACTTGCCTCTCTATCTCCCCCTTTTGAAAATGGGCGTATCGATAAGGTGGAACATTCACCGGTTTCTTTTCATCCACAAACACAATTCGATGATAAAAAAGCCTAGATGGTGGCAAAGTAGAAGGCACCTCTAGAACTCCCCATGGTCTTTTAACACCTCTTTTACTTCCACGGGCAGCCCTTCTAATTCATCTTTGTTGTCTTCATTTTCACTCTTTTCCACGTTACACAAGTAGTCTTCATTGGCCACCATAATGGCAAAGCAATAGGCTCCACCTTTACACAACTTTTCAAACATGATGGCCACACAAGCTTTCACCTCTTTTGATGTCAAGGCTTTCCAAACTCTTTTCTTGGAGCCAAGTTTGAACTCCATGGTCATATTGTGGTAATCATGAATGAACCTTCCAAGGCCCTTAAGCCAAGCATTACCAATCACTACATCAAGGCCCACAAGTGCCAACACATGAAGGTCGACCACTATCCTCACGCCTTGCACATTCATCTTCACTTCCTTAACAAGTGCTTCACACCTAAGCTTGTTCCCGTTGGTGACTTTCACTTCAAAAGGTTCAATGGCACACGGCTTCAACCCATCTTGGTCACATTATTGGCATTAATAAAGTTGTGGGTAGATCCACTATCCACCAAACGAGTCACCTCAAATTTTCCCACCCATGCCATTACTCTCATGAATGTAGGTCTAGGTACACCCGAAATTGCAATCAAGGATAATTCGGCCTCCTCTAGTGGTTCACTAGATTTGGTCTCTTCAAGCTCCGACTCCTCACTAGTTGTCTCTCCATGGCTATCTTCTTCCTCTTCTTCATTTGTTTCATCTTCAAGCAACACATAGGCTTGACCGGCCCGACACTTATGTTCTTTGCTCCACTTGTCACCACATTTGAAGCAAAGCCCTTTTTTGATTCTCTCTTAGACCTCTTCTCTTGATAATTTTTTGACTTCATACGGTTTTGGTTTCGATCCATTCCCTTCTACTTCCTTGCCTTTCCAAGGGGCTTTGGTTTGCAAGGGCTTAGAAAATTTGCTCCCCATGTCCTTGGAATGACATTTCTCGATATGAGTGCTCTCCTCCAATACCTCGGCCATCTTCATTACTTCTTGCAATCATGTGGGTTGTTTCAACTTTATCTCCTTGGCAAGCCAAGGTTTCAATCCATCTACAAAGGTGCCGATCAATGCCTCTTTGGACCAACCCCTCACCAAGGTTTGGAGTTGCCGAAACTCATCAATGTATTGGTGTACCTTTCCTTCTTGTTTCAACTTGGCCAATTGTCCATGGTGGAAGGCCCAAATTGCATCAAGAATTCCTTTTCAAAAGCCGTCCATCCAAGGCGTTTCCTTTCTTTGTCATATTGCTCACAAAGCCAACGCCACCACTTACTTGCTCTTCCTTCAAGATGAAAACATGTTGTAGAAACTCTCTCCTCTCTTGGGACTTCATACACACGAAAATAATGGTCCACTTTGTCCAACCATTCATATGGATCCCCCCCATTGAACTTAGGGAAATCCACCTTTGGTCTCCTTGGTCCCCGGTCATGTGCCCAGTTTCCAACTCTATCATTATAGTGGTCTTCCTCATGCCTTCCGTTTCTATGGCCCCTTCCTCTTTCACGATTGTAGTGTCTCCTATGGTCATGCTCATCATAACCAATCGACCTTCCATCCAAATCATACTCGGCCTCATGATGTTCTTCAAACCTTGGAACTTCAAACCTCACATCTTGAGGTTCTCTCAATATACTTGGACTTCTAGAATGGTGGACATCATCACGGATCCACCTTTCCACGGCTATGTGGTCATTCTCAACCCTTCCACCTCTTCTATACTCAGGTCTCGGAGTCTCATGCATAGAGCCCGTGATGCTTGTTTTGACCCCATCAGCAAAGGCCTCTTGCCTTTGCCCATTTGGACTTGGTGGTACTCATTGGCCATTGGTCTCTACCAATCTTCTCTCAAGCCTTCCTAGGCTTGCATGGTTATCACGTCTCATGGCGTCCATCGCCCTTCTATTCTCTTCGGTCTCTAGGGTGGTAACATTCAAGGCCATCTGTAGTTCGGCAAGTGTAGTACTAACCTCACCAAGGATGTTGGTAAGCCTTGCGGCATTCTCCTCCACTGCCTCAATGCGTTCCCGGTTGGAACCACCTTGATCCATGGTCTCATGTACTTCACGGTTCATGGCTCTTCACTTGCAACTGCTTGCAATTGATTCTTGCAACAGAGCATGCAAATAGAGCTTGCAACTGAGTCTTCC
The DNA here is from genome assembly GCA_022457165.1 of Juglans mandshurica. Lineage (NCBI taxonomy): Eukaryota > Viridiplantae > Streptophyta > Magnoliopsida > Fagales > Juglandaceae > Juglans > Juglans mandshurica. The sequence continues at coordinate 26,385,139 of CM039626.1, forward strand.
TCACGGCTTGGCAGCACTAAAGTTGGTGGAGCTTGATCACGGCTCACAAGTCCAACCTTGGGTCCCCCACCTTCAAGGGTGGTCGACCCCTCTTGCACAATTTCCAACCTCAGATCCCCCACCTTCAAGGGTGGTCGATCCCTTCAAGAACACTACTCCGTCCTCTACCTCAACCCCCAAACTCCAATTTTTCAATCAACAACAAGAAATAAATGGGATCCAACGAGGGTCTCCCCCAACCAATTCACAAAGTTTTGAATTAACGCGTCGTTTACCTGTTGGAGAAGTGAGAACTTCTCAAAATTCACCAAACAAGAATCCTCTCAATGAAAGCACCATTAATGATAGGGACCCCGGTCAAGTCCCTAAACACTATGTCATTCTTGCCTAGGATTTCCTTGTGATGACTGAGAGCTCGTTCCTTTCTTGCTTGGTTCAAGAACAAAGGTTGCCAAAGTGGAAATTTTGGTAGGGTGAGGTAAGGTGTTTGGGCTTGGCTTGGCGTGTGAGAGTAAATGGTTGATGGAGGCACACGGCAATAGAGGAATGTAGGGTTGTATGAAGGAAGAAGGAATTAGGGTTGCCGAACTCTCTAAGGAAAATTAGGGTTGGCGCCAATGTGCATGGAGGCTAGGGTTTCGGATGGCTAAGGCAACTAGGGTTGTCGAAAATGGTGTGGTGAAGGGATTATGGAAAGATTCCTAAGAGATAGGAATCTTGGAGGATTCGGTGGAGCTAGTTGGGATAGTCAAAGTTGACTTGAGTGATTTATGGGAGTTGAATTAGGGTGGACGAGATCCCTAAAAGGAAAGTGTTTCCTTTTGGAGGATGGAGGGTTTCGGCTAGGGCAACTTGTGATGGAAGAAGGGCAATTAGGGGATGCCGAATATGGGAGTAAGGATATGGCTAGGGTTTTGTGGGAGTGGCGGCAAGACTATTTATGGAAGTTGGATTAGGGCAAATACTATAGTTGGGCGGCACCAAGTGTTTGCATGGATCAAATGAGGCAATTGATGGTTTCGACAATGAACAATGGATGAACACAATGTATTCTCAAGAACAACTCAAGAATAATTCAAGAACACTTCATGCAAATAATAAGATCAATGTAGAGAAAATAGAGAATAAGAGAATGAATGAATAATACTCATAAGATTGATAAGCCGAATCACACTTATTCACGAATTGCAAAGTGTGATTTTCTCCTTAGGGATTTACGAATTGCACACCAAAGAGCCCAAGTGCTAAGCACCGAAAAAGTAGATCTCAAGAACAAAGTTGTCCCAAAAGGAATTTGTCGAAAGATGTAAAAGAAAAGACTAAGGGTCCTATTTATAAGAGTTACAACTTGGAAACCCCCATTAGGTCCCTTGCAAATAAATAATAATTAAATAAAATAAAAAGAAATAAAATAAGATAAGACCATGGACCTATCTTGGCTATGACATGCATGGCCCATGGTGGGCTAGAATGGTGCATGGTTGTCTTCGGGTTGGACTATGGCTAGGTGGCACAACATAGCCTGTTGATGGTCATGGCATAATGCCATGCACGGCTTGCTGATGGGCATGGCCTGGTGCCATGCAAGGCCTGATGATGATGAGCCATGCGTGCATGCTGCATGGCCCAGGCTGGTGGCCTGGGCGCTGGATGGCATGCCTGGTGGGCATGCCACTGGCCTGCTCCGCAAGGCACAGGCTGGAGCCGTGCGTTGGATGGCATGCCACTAGCCTCGCTGGTGTGTGGCATGGGGGGCATGCAGGGGCGCGCATAAGGGCGTGCACAGGGGCGCGCGTAGGGGCGTGCGTGGGGGCCCGCACAGAGGCATGGTCATGCATAGGGGCGCACGCAGGGGCACGCGCAGGGGCGTGGTCATGCGCAGGGGCGCACGCAGAGGCATGCGCTGGTGCGCGCACATGGGCGTGCAGTCACTAATCTCCTGCGCGTGTCCCTGCGCAGGGGCGCACGCAGAGGCATGCGCTGGTGCGCGCACATGGGCGTGCAGTCACTAATCTCGCTGGCCTGCATGCTGGGCGTCCCGTGCGTGTCAACTTGCGGGCCAAGGCATGCATGTAGGCTAGCCGTGGTGCTGTCCTTGCCTTCCAAGGGCCGTGTTGAGGCTTGTCCCGAGGCCACTTTCCTAGGGGTTTTAACAAGTCCACCGAAATCACCACCGAACGGGCAAAAATTTTTTGTCTTTTTTTTCCAAATATTTTTTAAATTTATGAAATATTTCTTTTTAAAAAATAAAAAATATATATTCATTTTAAAATAATTACTTAACAATTAAGTAAAAAAAAAAAATGCATTCGGTGGCCACCTTCGGTGACCACCTTATGTGGGAGAAGCAATTTCCAAATAATAAATCCTATTATCTCTAGTAGTGAAAGGCTACTGGAGAGAGAAACAGAGACCGGCAGGGGGCTGATCCCCAAAGTATGCGATCGAAAATTCCAAAGCCCTAGCAGAGCACGAAACACTCTGCCACGTCAACCGCTAGGAAAATGGTTATGCAAATTTATTCCTATATAATAATATAACGATAATATATTGTAGTATATTATAATATAAATTATAGTTGTATTATAGACGACAGTGATATATTATAATATATTATAATATATAGTGATATAGTATTAGTATAACTATTAGTACAATAGATTATAGTGATAATATATAGTTATTTATATATGATTTTAAATTTTAATATTATATTAATTAGTAATTTATCATATAATATAAAATTATTTTATATATAATTATATAAAAAAATATTTTATCTAATATAAAAATTAAAATATATATATAAACCGGTACAGTCTCGATCTAGTGGTAGAAAAAGAAAAATCAGAACTAGACCGATCTTGTCCCCTTTTGAGAAAAATATAACTGGTACCTAACTGAACGGATTAGCCTATTAATGTTAACCATATTTCATCCCGAAAAATATTGACTCAGATCGTTAGATGGAAATTCTCCTACTTTCTATGTGGAATCTAGAAAACGTACGTATCAGATATAGATGGGTACGCTCGATCAAGTGCTTGAGAACCAGTTAGATGGCATGATAAGGGAAACTACATCAGGTCTTTCTCTCAAGTTTGCCACGAGAACCACCATTGCCCTCGACTTTGGCAGAATATATGTGCTCTCGCAGTGCACTACTGATTTGTCCGAGCAAAATTGCCTTGGTTGTCCAAGAAATATTTTTGCGAGGCTTCCACTATGCTTTATTGGGCTCAGCGATTGTGCTGTCCGTTACAAGTATGACACGGGAATTGGGAACGTTGCGGGATGGAGTAGATTGGCTAATACTTTTTATTCGAATTGTGATTTTCTTTCAAAATTCTTCTCAATCAACTAGTCCAGTCGTATCTGTTCTTTTTTCGTTTCTGTTTTGGAGTTATTTCTTTATTATGTTGTACGTGATAAGTTGTGATCATTTGTGAGACAAATTTGACTGTTTCAAGTTTTGTAATTGGCTTGCCTTTCATACTGGTTTTCGCAGGAACTAAGAGAAACACTACAACTCGAACTGTCATCGCCGTTGTGCCCACTCTTGTTGGTATCATACTGGTCATCAGTATTATTTATTTATTTTTAAGAGTGAGGAAGCGCAAGGATCATTTTGAAAGTAAGTACAACATATATAGTTCTTGACATGATCTTGTATTCCTCGTTATTTTTGAGATTTTGAAGGCTATTTTTGTATATTATATTACAGTTACGAAAATTCATGACTTTGTTTTTGCACTCGGGTAACACTGGGCTTTAGGAAAAGTAAAAAGGTTTTTTCTTATAAATGGTTCCACTCTCTGTTATTACTTACTAGAGATACGAACCCAAAAATCAAATTAGATGCCATACCAGCTTGTTGTATGCTTTCCTATTGAGCAAATTAATAAATCATTCGAGTATGTATCAACCTGGCGGCCGTTTCTTTTCTGAAGCCATGGATGAAATGGGAAACGTGGAATCCTTGCAATTCGATTTCGACGTTATTAGAGCTGCCACATGCGACTTTTCTGACGCAAATAAGGTTGGAAAAGGTGGATTTGGGCCCGTTTATGAGGTATGAAAACAGCACGGTATAAAAAGTATTACCAAGCATCTATTGTCAAAATATGTCAAACCATTGTATTTAGTTCCTGAAAATTGATTCGAATTCTTTTATTTGTGCCTTATTCTCTCACATATTCAGGGTAAGCTTCCCAATGGACAAGAGATAGCAGTAAAAAGACTATCGAGAACCTCTGGACAAGGAAATTTGGAATTCACGAATGAGGTTGTATTAGTGGCCAAGCTCCAACACCGAAATCTAGTAAGGCTCCTTGGATTTTGCTTGGAAGGGAATGAACGACTTCTTGTGTATGAGTTCATACCTAACAGCAGCCTTGATCGCTACATATTTGGTACCATTGCATTCTATGTTTACATTGGGATGAAGATATTTTCATTCATTTCCTTAAAAGATCATAAATTTTAAATATTTGACTTGAGTACGTACGATTCCACACTTATGCAGATCCCAAGAAGAGTGCAAATCTAGATTGGGAGAGTAGATATAAAATTATAAAAGGCATTGCTCGAGGGCTTTTATACCTTCATGAGGATTCTCGACTTCGGATTATTCATCGTGATCTCAAAGCTGCTAACGTTCTATTAGATATAGAAATGAATCCTAAGATTTCAGATTTTGGCATGGCAAGGATGTGTGTACTGGATCAGACTGAAGGCAGTACAAACAGAATTGTGGGGACCTAGTAAGTATATAAACATATCCAAATAGGGTAGAGCTAATGACTACAATTTTGCATCAAGAAAGGCATATGAAGAGATGGAAATCAATCAATTGAAAATAATAATCAAAGTTCTACTGCCTTCAAATTGAAGTTCAGTTTATTAATATTGATATGCAGTGGATATATGGCACCAGAGTATGCAATGCTTGGGCAATTCTCAGTCAAGTCAGATGTCTTTAGTTTTGGTGTGTTGATGCTGGAGATTGTAAGTGGTCAAAAAATTACATCTTTCCGTGAATGGGAGAACAGAGAGTACCTTCTAAGCTATGTGAGTGTATACATGAATTATTAGATCCCTGTTCTTTGTTAAAATGAAAATCAACAATATTCTACACTATTTTCTTTGAAATGTATGAATGAATTAATGTATATCTTCAGGCTTGGAAAAACTGGAGAGAGGGGACAGCTGCGAATCTCATAGATCTCACATTGAGGAGTGGTCCACTGAGCGAAATCATACGATGTATTCACATTGGATTGCTATGTGTTCAAGCAAATGTTGCCGACAGACTAGACATGGCTTCAGTTGTTCTCATGCTTAATAGCAATTCCATTGCTCTCCCTTTGCCCACACAACCAGCAAGTTTTATGCAAAATGGGGTTCCAATAGCCACATCAATGAAACTGGACACTGATTGCAGGCCGGTGAGTCAGTACGAGGTTTCGATTACGGAGTTAGATCCTAGGTAGTGTTTTGTGGGTGTGGCCACGGTGTACGAGTTTTTGTGCAAATTTCACTTGCTATTATATATGTGTGTGTGTGTGATTCATTTGATGCTTTAAGGTTTTAGTCTTCTCTGACTGACTCTTGATTCAATAGCTATGATTCATCTAATGTGCTTGCACCAAGAACCTAAATCCAACCAATATACAAAGAATTACTAAGTCAAAATCACATATCATTTTCTCTTCCAACGAAAAAGAAATTTTCATAGCATTAGCACAAGAAAGACACCACGCACTGATCAAGATATTGATCAGACTACAGAGGTGCTCATATTCTGAAATTACCTAATAATTAACAGCCTTTTATGTATCTCTTAGTGGTGGCTGTAGTGCTTTATTTTTCTGTAATCTTTTAAAAAAATATATACTCTCATCATTGGTTTTTACCACTCAGTGTTGTTGTTGAAATTTTTTATTTTTATTTTGTATTTTTATTTTTATGTAATGATTAAGAAAGTATTTTTTATTAATATTATATTTTTTGATTTTTTAAAAAAATATTTAAAAGTATTAAAAAATGCATATAAAAAAATAAAATAAAAAAGGCCAATTATACCTCTTATAAAGAGCCTCTGGCATGCAGAGATGCTGTCTGGTCCATGTTTGGTCCATTTTAATTCCATATGATCTATATTTCTAGAATATAAAATTATATAATTCAGTTCATCGCTTTTTATTAATTTAGCCTGATATTAACGTATAAATTAATTTTAAAATTTATTTCTGCAACACCCAGACCCTGGAGGAGCCAAATCACCAATAGATCAACGATGTGGTTTTGACGTGCCAATTCTTATTGCATTTTTTCCTCTCCTTTTAGTCGGTTTCTCATATTTATCCTTCCGTGATTTATCTCCTTTTCAAATAATCAAAATGACATTAAAACTAAAAAATTTGTAATAAAAATTTGGTTGACTGCGGTCTTTCGAGGACTTGCGAAGCCTTGCCAAACTTGACTCGGAGTCGACGCTTATGATTTTCACTTGAATTTTCAACATCGTGCACTTCGGGGCTTGAAATACTAAAGTCATGCAGAAACATGTATACTTTTCTCATTCATCTTTCTCTAATCAACGTTAGATTAACAAAATATCGTCCTTACACGCACGACATAAAACGTGTAGACCTTGTCTACAGTAGGCTGACGGTGCTTAGGATTTTCACATGGCTGCTTGGGATTTTCAACATCGTGCACTTCGGGGCTGGAAATACTAAAGTCATATACTTTTCTCATTCATCTTTCTCTAATCGTGCACTTTGGTTGTGGGTTAATCATTTTCCAAAATATTTTATGGTACTGAGAGCACCAGTACTCATCACTCGTATTAATTATTTTGTTTCAGAATTTCAGCAAAGGTGTACGGATTTTTCGTATTCTTTTGTTTTTGTTTTTGTTTTTGTTTTTTTTGTTTTTAAATAGATTTTTCGTATTCTTGGAAACAAATGAAATGCTCTCTCATCATGCAATACCCAAACCAACCTTATCGATAGAGAAAAAAAAAAAAAAAAGGGAAAAAGAAACGTAATCGTACAAGTGCATTGTTTATGGCGATATTAAATCCTCAATCACGCCGATATCGGCCAAAAATACATTAATTGTTGAGAAATAATTTGTACAATTTCAAGTAGATAAGTTCCGTACAAATATTTATAAAAAGTGAATCTAATATTTAAAAAATGTTAACTTTTTTTTATAGTAAACACACTCTTTTTATAAAGGACGTACATAAATCTTATCTATTTGAGATTTGTATCTAGTATTACTCTTAATTATTCATTTCTGTTATCAAATATTTGTGCTTTGAGGTTGAAACGTTAAGAGTAAATTAACATAAATCTTTATAAAAAAAGTGAATCAAACCTTTAAAGAATGTTAAAAAAAATTATTTTTTTTAGTAAGATCCACTTTTTTATAAAGGATATGCATGAATCTTATCTATTTCAGACTTATACCTAGTATTTCTCTTAATTATTCGTCTCTATTATCAGATATCGGTGCTTTGAGGTTGAAATGTTACAATTAATTAGCCACAACAAAGTTACGTGTAGTGCTAGATTTTGAATGATTAATTGGATCGCAGAGTCGATTCAAGATTGAAGATTCTATTAATTGGAATATTGTAATAAACTTTGTTGTTGCTAGCTGGAGTGGATGTAATAAATTTATCGGCCAGGCTCAATGCTCATGAAGAATCGAACGATGATTGAGCGGAGGGAATTTAAGTGTTCATATCATATCATTTATTAGAATAATACTTTATAACCTATTTTTTTCTTATTTTCGTTCCATTATATAAAATATTATATTTTCATCTATCTATCTGTCCATTACAAAGTTTATCCATCGGTTTTGCATCCTTCTTTGCATCCTATTGTTCATTGTGGAGTGACATGTAACCTAATAGGATCCAATTTGTTCTCACAGCTGAAAGTTTTTCCTATTATTACCTAATACACGTAATAGTCATATTTCAATCTACTTTATGCTATTATTTGCTTTTACAGAAAAGTTTTATGTTTAGGCATAATTTTCCTATTCTTCCAACTGGACAAAAGTGCATGTTGAGCCCTTACTCTAGTGTGTGTGTTTAAATATATATATATATATATATATATATATATATATATATGTGTGTGTGTGTGTGTGTGTGTGTGTCTGTGTCAGAGTTAATGATTGGTAAATTATAAGTATAATATGTTAGGGTAAAACTTTCAACAAAATAATTGAAATACTTCAGGATGCTTGGCTCTTTTATACAAGAGATCGAATAGATCTATGTTTCAGAAATTTACGTAGTAGATAAATTAAACGTGAGGCAGACGAAAGTACGTAGAATGTACGTTCATTGTGATCTGGATTTTCCATACGACTTCCCCATTTTCCACAACCAGTATCACTCAAGTCATGATCAAGATGAGATGTATTGGTATTTAGATGCTTTGAATCAGTCATGCAATAAGTTATGGTCGCATCGGATTCAGCCGGTCCACGTAAAAAAACACGGATGTACGTAGGCTTATCCCACTGCTTGGAATTTTCAACATCGTGCACTTCGGGGCTTGAAATACTCAAGTCATGCAGAAACAGGTACACTTTTCTCATTCGGGATCATTTTTCTCTAATCAAAGTTGGATTGAAAAAATAATCAAATTAAGATATACGAGATGATCAGTAGATAAAGTGAAAGGGGGTTGTCTTTGGTTTCAGAGATCAGGATCGGAGGAGAAAATATTTTATGGTACTGAGAGCACCACTACTTATCACCTCATTCGAGATCTTTAACGACTAAGGCCTCGTTTATATTCGTAACTCATCTCAATCCATCTTGATTCATCTCATCTCATCATTATAATTTTTTCAAATTTTCACACAAAATATAATAAACAATTTAAATTTTTTAAATTTCAAAATAATTTTTCTAAATTTCCACACAAAATATAATAAATAATTCAATTTTTATTCTACTATTCACAAACCATCTCAACTCTTCTCTAAATTCAAACCACTCCTAAAAGTAAGTCATCACTCATCATGTTAAGGTATGGACGATTGTATTGTCAGTTGAGATGAGATGAGTTGATGAGTTAAAATAGTTTGTGAATAGTAGTGAGATATTTGAGTTGAGTTGAGATGAAATGAGATAAGTTAGAAATTATTTGAGTTAAAAATGTTTTATGAGATTTTAGAAAATAAGAGAGAAAATGTTAAATAAAAATATTATAAAATTAAAATATTGTTAGAATATAATTTTTTTAATATAATTTTTGTTTTGTGAATTGAAAAAATTGAATTAATTTTTGTTTTGTTTTGTTTAAAAATTTAGAAAAGTTGTAATAATTTAATAATGATTAGATGAACACATTGAAGATTTGAAATTAAAAAATATTTATATTTATGTATTTAAATATTGAAATAAAATGAAATGAAATGTAAGCATCTCTTTATCCTTTATTCTTTTGTTTCATAATTTCAGCAAAGGTGTACAGATCTAGATTTTTCGTATTTACAGATTTTTATTTATGTCTTTATTTCTATGTTTGATATGTCTGTAATCGTACATTTATATCTTAATGCCAGTTATTTTCCTGAAAAAAAAAAAAAAACTTGGCTTGGAAACAAGTGAAATGCTTTCCCATCACGCATTAATACCAAACCTAACCTTACCGATACAGAAAATAGAAAAAGAAACGTAATCGTACAAGTGCACTGTTTATGACGTTATTCCTCAATCACGCTAGCTGATACGGATTATAATTAGAACACTAGTAAAAGATTCAACAACGTTAAAATTTACTTAAGATATTCGAATAAATATTTGAATTAAAATAAATGTAAATTTCATTATCAATATTTTAATATAATAGTGATAAATTTAGAGAGTCTGTTATTTGGTGTTGTTAAAAAATAATTAGCTAAATTTATAAAAATAAATTTTCTAACTAAATTTTGATCAAATTTTATTGAGTTCATTACTAATGTTCTAAGAGTATAAGTTCTAAATACATAAGTCTTACGTAAATTTTTATACAGACAAAAGTAGACTCCATTTAAAAAAAATATTCTTTATTAAAAAGACCCATTTTTTTACAAAGGAATTGTATGAGACTTTTTTATTTGAAGCTTGTATCTAGCATTACTCTAAATATATTAAAGCATCATTTCATTATATACATGAGATGAGATGAGATAAAAGTATTTGGATATAAAATTATAAAAATATTATTTAAGTTTGATGGAAGAGCTTTTTATAAAATTAAATCTATTTTTAATTAAATTACATGATTATGTTTGTTAATTTTTTTTTTTAGTTTATGCAAAAATATCATGTTCGATCTGAAATTTTTAATTCAGATTCAAAGAACAAAATGAAAAAAAAAAATAGTTATTTAGAAAAGTATTAATAATAAAAAAATATAAGAATATCATTATCCTTATTAGAGTAATACTTCATAACGTATTTTTGTCTTATTTTTATTCCCTTATATAAAATATTATATTTTTATCATCTTTAAATTATTTTTATTTAAAAAGACTATGGCTAATCCCATTAATATATCATTAGATACATTAATGACCAATGAACGTGTATGACTAGAGACTTGGAATTTTCAACATAAATTTCTAATTGCCCGCAGGCTTTATGTTAAAATACAGAAGCGACACAAATTTCCAGATTGGTATCTTTAACGTACAGCGCAAGTCCATCCTTCCTATTCTCCATAAAACCTAATCATATTGGTTCCTTTGATTTGCAGGCCGTGCAAAGAGAGAGGAACAACGAAGATCATGTGTTATTCAAAACGACTTTTATTGCTCGGCATCCTTCTTGTCTCACTTTTTGTTACTCCCATGGCTCAGCACTGTAATGAAACTGCAGGTAACTACACCAGCAACAGTACCTACAGGGCAAACCTCGTTGGCCTCCTGACCTCCATGTCTTCTAACACGAAGATCGATTATGGATTTTATAATTTCACCGCCGGAGAAAATGCCGACAAAGTGAACGCGATTGCACTTTGTAGAGGAGACATTACGCCGGATGAGTGCCGTAGTTGTATCAATTCCACAAGTCAACAACTCTTACAGTCTTGTCCCTACCAGAAGGAGGCAATCCAATGGTACGATAAATGTTCTGTACGATACTCAAACAGATCAATATTTGGCGTTAAGGAAGAGTCGCCAATGTTTGCTTTTGTTATCTCACAAAACGTATCCGACGTAGAAGGGTTCAACAACGTGCTAAGACCCCTGCTAGATAGGCTAAGAAAAAGCGCCACATTTGGAAATTCTACTCGCAAGTTCGCTCTGGGAAGCGAGAAAGCCCCAGACTTCCAAACAATCTATGCACTTTTGGAGTGTACTCCTGATTTGGCCTCGATTGACTGCAACAACTGCCTGGAGAGTTTGGCTAGATTTACGTCATCTTGTTGTAATGGCCGAATGGTAGGAGGAAGATTCGTAGCACCCAGTTGTGATTTAAGGTATGAGATAAACAGTTTCTATGACCCTGCAGCTGAGTCACCACCTCCGTCGCCTCCGCCAACGCCTATAGCGCAGCCAGTTCCCCCCCCACCACTACAACTGCTTCCACCCACAAAAGGTACGTATGGTAAGCGACATTTCGTTCTGTTTTGGCTCTACAACGTATATAAATCCTACTGTGCCAACGTTTTATCATTTATGGACCGTAAAGGGATTTTGAGAGAAGAATATTGCATATAAATTAGAATTTCGTTAGGCGATTAGACAATTATTTCTTGTAATCGTAGGTAATAGGTATATATATATATCTTTAACTTTACCATATTCATACTTGTGGGTGTAAACGAATGGTCCCCTGGGCGGTGCCGTCTCGGCGTCTCCCCAGCTGAAATTTTGAAACTACCTTTCAAGTCTGTATCCTCTAAACGCGTTAGGAAGTAAATCCCTGAAGTGACCTCTTATGAAGTGCCTCTGGCATGCAGAGCAGAGATGCCGTGTGGTCCATATCTATATTTTTAGAATATAAAATTATATAAGTCAGTTAATCGCTTTTTATTTATTTATTTACGTATAAATTAATTTTAAAATTTATTTCTAACTCCACATCTCATCCGACTAAAATCAATAAAAGCATTTATATAAAAGCAGAACTCTGGTGTCTGCAGGGAAGGAAAGTAACTCATCAAGAACTACAATTGCTATAGTGGTGTCGGTTGTTGTTTCTGCTGTACTAATCTTCTGCATGTCATGTTTGTACCTCTTCTATTTAAGAGTGAAGATGCCAAGGGAGAAACTTGAAAGTAAGTTCAGTATTTGTTTATTTTATACATTGTTGCCATCATAATTTCTTTAAGTAGCAGGGAAAATATAGATATCTAGACACCTTGCTGCATGCCTTCGACATGATGCATCATCACTAGAGAAGATCTTCACTAAGTTAATTGCATTTCTTTAAATAATTGCATTACTTTTCTTCTGGCGATGCATTAATGATCTAATTCAGATTGTTCTTACGTGAAGGCGTGGATGAAATTAGTAGTGCTGATTCCTTGCAATTTGACATTGGGACAATTAAAGTTGCTACGGACAACTTTTCTGCTGCAAACGAGCTTGGAAAAGGTGGATTTGGTATTGTTTACAAGGTAATGAGACCCAATCCAGTCGTAATTTATGTCATTTACCTGTCATAATTAGTTAAATCTAATATTATGAATGTTGAGGTTATATATGCTAGATTTTGGTATATTCATTCATATCTTTCAGGGTGAGTTTCCAAATGGACAAGAAATAGCTGTGAAGAGGTTGTCCAAGGCTTCTCAACAAGGAGATCTAGAATTTAAGAATGAGGTCGAGTTAGTGGCAAAGCTTCAACACAGGAATTTGGTAAGGCTCCTAGGATTCTGTTTGGAAGGAAAGGAAAGACTTCTAGTCTATGAGTTTGTACCTAATGCAAGCCTTGAAAAGTTCATATTTGGTATGTTTGCCATTCCTCTCAAATCCCAAATTCTATTCATAGTAATTACATTTTCCTGTCTTACACGTATATTGCTTCAACATGTAATTCACAATACATTTGCATGAATATGCAGATCCAAACAAGAGTGCACTAATGAATTGGAAAATGCGTAACAAAATTATAGAAGGCATAGCTCGAGGACTTCTTTACCTTCACGAGGATTCGCGACTTCGTATTATTCATCGTGATCTCAAGGCTAGCAACATTTTGTTAGATGCAAATATGAATCCAAAGATTTCAGATTTCGGCACGGCAAGATTGTTTGTACCAGATCAAACTCAAGGCAATACGAGCAAAATTGTGGGGACCTTGTAAGTAACACCTACAGTTTGTGCTGTAGAAACAAACATGAACAAGGAGGTCCTTTAAACCATCTCAAATAAATAAGATGGAATGAACTTCATAAAAAACTACATGTACCAAAAGCTATGATCATGACCTTCAAATTAAACTAATGCTGCTGATAATGTTCACCTGCAGCGGATACATGCCTCCGGAATATGTAATGCACGGACAATTTTCAGTAAAATCTGATGTGTTTAGTTTTGGCGTGTTAGTTCTGGAGATAGTAAGCGGTAAAAAAAATAACTCTAGTTTTCAAGATGAGAATGAAGCTGGCGGCCTTCTAAGTTATGTAAGTGCAAATATTTTCTCTTTTATATATGCATTTCTTTTTTATCTCAAAGTCCGACCAGATAGTAAGTCATATGATTTTGAAAAAATAAATGAATGTTCTGCTTATTGTGGTGTCTCCCAATGTAACCATCCTGCAGGCATGGAAAAACTGGAGGGAGGGGACAACCTCAAATCTTGTAGATGCCACATTAAAGACCAGGTCAACAACTCAAATAATGAGATGCATCCACATTGGATTATTATGTGTTCAAGAAAATGTGGCTGCCAGACCAACCATGGCTACAGTCGTCCTCATGTTTAATAGCCACTCTGTTACTCTACCAGTACCCTCGAGACCTGCATTTCTTATGCGCAGCACTAGATCAGATGTGTCGTCCCAATCGGAGAACGGTGTTGGAGTAACAAGACCAGATAGGAGACGAAGTAGATCTGTCCAAGCCTCAATAAATGAAGCTTCAATATCTGAGCTAGATGGTCGCTAACTTTAATGGAAGCTAGTGGGAATGCAATTCTTTAAGGTTCAAGATTCCCATCCCCCATCCCCTGTTTTTCAATTTCTTAAGCAACTTTTCTATAAATGAAGATGGTGGGTGCATTGGTGTGTACTTAGGCAGCAAAAATATATATGATGTCATTTTCTTCATCCCAAATGTTTAGACGTGATTAAACTTTAAATAATTAAGTTTCCATGCTGTAAATGTTGGTGTGTACTTAGGCAGCAAAAATATATATGGTGTCATTTGCGATTATTTTCTCAATTTTCTTTTCCAGTAAATATGTTAATTAAGAAATTTGTTATTTTTTCTTAAATGACTCATGTCGAATAATTATTGGAGCTGACAAGACGTCTCCAGTGGTTTATTGACATGGATGTAAAGACAAATAGAATAATTTTGATAATTGGTGAAAAATTCAGGGATTAGAAATAAAAATGAAGCATCACAGTATCACATTACAACACTCGTGAGAAAAGAAGAAACCTACATAGATTAAAAAAAAAAACAATCTTGGATAATGGTCATTCTGCTACCCTATTTCTAACAGTATCACACTGGAACACCCATGAGAAAATAAGAAACTTCCAACAAAATAGTGAGATAAAAAAAAATTATCAATTGAATATAATTTTTCTCATTATTCAGAACACATAAAGCATCCAAAACAGCAACCATAAAGCATCTCATTTTTCTTATTCTTTTTTAATTGAAAAAAAAATTTAAGAAAAAAAGAAGATCTTCTATCTCATAAAAATGATTTCTGTATTCACATCGTTTGCTTAAATATATACCTTACATGTCAATATTGAACTTTGATTGTAAGAAACTTTTCCATCCCAAAAAAGGAATTAATTTCCTCCGCTTGCAAAGTTCGAACAAGTTCAGAGCTCTTGTTTTATATCTTTTGTGGGGCCGTCGCAGTCAACTTAAAATAAATGAGTGGCCCCATGGATGGGCTATTGTCCGATCGACCCTGTAACCGCGTTGAAAAAGTATACAGATACAGGGTTGCTGGGAAAAGATTAAACGAGAATTTTATGAATAGTAATTTTTAGATAATTTATAAATAGTAATAAAATAGATTAAATTAAATATTTTTTAAATTTAAAAAATAATAATAAAATAAAAAATAATATAAATTAAAATATTATTAAAATATAATTTTTTAATATAATTTTTATTTTAAGATATTAAAAAATTAAATTATTTTTTATTTAAAAGTTTGAGATATTTATAATGATTAGTTTAAAAAAATTATAATAATTCATTAAAAGTATTTATATTTAAGTGATGTTTAGTAATAAATAAAATAGAATGGACTAAGATAGGATGTGGTGAGAATTATTTCCAAACATCCCTAACCCTTAAAAGCCACTTATGAGATCCATGCTTGATTAATTAATTATGGTTAGTACGTAGATATGATTATTATTTTGGCTGACTTTTCTTATTATTCTTATTATTTAGCTTACTTTTCCTCGTCGATGTGGAAATTAAGAAACTTTATATATGATGCTAAAACCATTAATCCAACTACACACCTTCAGGCTTCATGCATGCATACCGCGAATATACATATCAGCATTAATTATTTGCTTCTACTCGAAATAGTAAAAAGGAGCCCATTCCCAATATATAATAATTTATTCATGACTCCAATTAAACAGCCAGCAAATATTTGCTTAACCGAAGTGCCACTTGATCATTCCCAGCTATTAGCTTCACATTTATATATGGAATTGGTCAAATTAATTTAAAAAATTCATTAAACTATATATAAAAATTAACATGAAAACCCAAACATTCCGTACGTGCTCACGTTATTCTGGACTGCAAGAAAAGTTTGTTTGATCTTCGATCGGTCCACCAGTTTCAATTGGCACTTGTGTTGTGAACACAGTTGGGAACATTCAGCATAGTCTGTATTTTCGTTTAGTTCCAGTTGTGCCATCTCGTATCCAGCAAAACTTCGGTCAGTTGGTCCATGCCTAAGGGTCGCTAGCTATATTTATTCATTTAATAAATTAAATTATTCCTATGCATCCATGCAACTAAAAATTATTAAAATTGGACATTATGATCTCCCAATTAGCTAGAATGGTAAGTGAAATGATCAATTTATTATTATTATTATTATTTTATAACTCTACATGGAATAGAAAGTAATTTTATAATATTTGTAGAAAATTAAAATTAAAATAGAAAATAGAGATGCGAAAGGGAGAAGGAGAGAGAGAATTTGAAGACTGTACATTTACTGTAAAGGAGTTTTTTTTCCTACCGGCCCATAGGGCAAGCACATGAAAAGCCACTAAGAAGTAAGTCGAAGAGTCTGGCAAGGCCAACGACTCTCCTCTAAAAAGAGTCAGTGGGCCTCTATAGAGTACTCGACACATGAGCGAAACATACCCACAAAGCAACCCACGCTTGGAGAAAGCGGACGGTAGGGGCAAAGGGGACTCATTGCCCTGACACCTCCCCAATAACACCCTACACTCTAGAACAAGTACACACAAGTGGGCAAGAAATAGGAAGAACCTTTAATCTCTAAACAGTAGGCATGTAGGAACTTAATAGGGAGCCACACCGCATTAATGAAGCTGACCCAGAAGTCACGCCGCAATAAAAAATTTTGACAGAACGAACAATAGAAATGATATAGGCTCCTCAGAGTCAGGTACGAGCTATCCCCACCAAAAACCTAATGTAGAAGTCTATCTCCAAGTACAAAGAACTATCTCTAATTCCTCTAAATTTACGCACAAACTATTCAAGAGATATACTGACTTTAGTATCGGAGACTCCCTGGCCACCACTAAGGTCCCCCATTCTCTATGTTTGCTTAAGTGTGCAGGTGAAAGCCTGAAGACCCGAGTTGCTGAAACCCAGCCTAAAGGCGCGCAAAACACGACATTAACAATGATGCTGTTTGACGGATCTCTATAGACTTCACGTGTCTTTCGTATGCCTACGACAACCCGTTCTTAAACAACTCGGGAACAAGAAGCAGTAACATTAACAAACATGGAAGCAAGGCTCACCATGATAGAACAATTGGTGGGAAAGCTAACCACAGAAGTGAAAGCTTTCTGGAGAGAAAATGAGATGCTCAAGGTAGCCACCAATGGACCAGAGAATGATGTAGGACCAAGTGATAACGAGCACATGGGACCCAGAAACGCAGGAGGGGGAGGTGACACGAAAGAAGAAAGGAAAAATATGCAGAACGAGCTGCGCAACCTCAAGGAAAAGTATGAAAAAATGGGCACATCGTCGTCGATAGACCAATTGGTTACCAACACAAGCCTCCCATACAGCGTGTAGGTGATAGTCGTGCCCCTACTACCAAAGTTCTGGGTGCCCCTCATGGACATGTACGATGGGACTGGAGATGCCCTCGAACACCTAGAAACCTTCACAGCCCACATGACTCTGCATGATTTCTCGAGAGAGGTGGCTTACAGAGCCTTCCCGTTGACTTTGAGGGGGACAATAAGAGTATGATTTGGGTCTTTGGCGCCTGGATCCATAGACAGCTTCAGGAAGTTGGCTCGTCTATTCCTCACACAGCTTATGGCGAGCCGAAGAAGGAGACGCCCCACAACATACCTCTTCACCATCAAGTAAGGGGAAGACGAGAGCCTGAAGACATACCTATCCATGTTTAACAAAGAGCAGATGACTACGGATGACCAAGACGAGAAGATAACTCTGGCGGCCCTCTTGGGAGGAGTGTGGCCTCGATCCCAGTTCATGGTAGCGTTGGCAAGAAGAACTTCCGCCACCATGTGAAAATTCATGGACCAAGCCGACAACTACATCAATGTCGAAGATGCGCTTCAAACCTTAACGGAGCAGAGAAGGAGAGAACTAGAACAGGTGAAGAAAAAGGTGAAGGCACCGACTAGAGGCAAGGCTCACGAGAAGTTGGAAAAGGGGCCACGCAATAGCAGGAGGGAAGAAGCCCCTACGAAGGCCTCACGTCTTCGATTTAAGCTGATAATACTAGCCATTCAGAAAAAAGACCACTAGCTAGCCCAAGAGGACGACTACAGGAGCGATAGCCACAGTTATTGCACCTACCACCAGTCCCCCACCTACAACACTGAAGATTGCCTTTCCCTGAAAGATGAAAGAGAGCAGGTTGGGTGGCTGAGGCAGTCGTACCCTCCCACCCAAAGGCTAGAGTGGAAATGGAGGAGGAGGTGGCGAGAAAGAAGTGCGAAGAGGATTAAAAGACCAAGAAAGGAAGGGAACCTGAGGTAGAGAATAGTCGCGCAAGGACCCTAACGCGATCGCCCCCTCACACCGCATCAAGGAGGACCTAGGGGAGATCAAAACTATCGCAGGAGGCTTCGCTGGCGGAGGTGCAACCTCATTCGGGCGGAAAGAGCACGCCAAACGGGCGAGATACCAAGAGGTGTATTTGGTGGAGTGCCTCCCCGCCAAGTACAGAAGGAACGACCCGACCCGAATCATTTCCTTTGGAGAGGATGACGTGGAGGGGTTCCTCTATCCTCACAATGATGCCCTGGTGGTAACTATGCTAGTCACCAACTTCACTACTCGGAGCATCCTTATTGATAATGGCAGTTTCGCAGATATCCTGTTCTGGGAAGCCTTTACACCAATGGGAATAGATGCCTCCAGTCGGAACCATTACACTATTCGCTTGGCAGGCAGAGCTCCCTCGACGGCCTCTATCATGGTCGATTTCCTGGTGGTGAAGGTCCCTTCATTGTACAAAGCCATAATCGGCCAACAGGACACCGAGCATTTGTGGGAGCTTCACTGTGAAGGAACCTTATGAATGGTAACTTACATTTCCACAACGATGTATAAATTATATTAATGAAAGTGTGACTTTTCACGGATAAAATATGTCTCGCCCATCAACGCATCTCCACTAACGTAATCTCCACCAACTTAATCTCCATCAGTGTAATCTTCATCAACGTAATCTCCACCAACGTAATATCTATCGATGTAATCTCCACCAGCGTAATCTCCATCAACGAAATCTACATCAAACGACTACTTACCTCTCTGCAATACACTAAAGGGATGAGTCACGCCAGAGGCTGTTGTATCCTTCTCGCAGTGGAGAGTGGACCAACCCTCGGCTGCCGAACACTTACCTTCCTTGTGAGCATCAACAAGGGGGAGAGGATCCAGCCCTAAACTGCCCGACAACTTACCTCTCTGTAGGAGATAAAAGGCGAGATGCGCCTTAAGGCCATGTCGCTCCTCCCACGTCGGAGAGAAGGTCCAGCCCCTCGGCTGCCCTACAACTTACCCCGAGCTCTACCACAACGAAGAGTGGGATCAATATGAGTCAAAGAGTGGGATCAGCGCGAACCTGACCCAACACTTACCTTCCGTGTGATGTCAACGAGTGGGAGTGGATCCAGTCCCAAATTGCCTGATTACTTACCTTTCCATGAGGACTAAAGGATGGCCTAACTTGCCTCGCCGGGAGAGTGGGTCCAGCTTCTTAGCTCCTTGAACAACTTACCATGCCCCCATCACGGTGAAAAGTGGACTGGTTGCTAATGTGTTCGACACTTACCTCCCCGCGAGGTACCAAATGGATGAGTCATGCAAAAGGCTGCTCTATCCTTCTTGCGGTGGATAGATGGCCAACCCTCAGCTGCTCGACACTTACCTTACTCGTGAGCGTCAATAGGCGGGAGCGGGTTCAGTCTCAAACTACCTGACAACTTACCTCTCTGCGGGAGATAGAGGGCGAGATGCACCTTAAGGCCATCTAGCCCCTTCTACGACGAAGAGTGGGTCCAGCCCCTCGACTGCCCAACAATTTACCCAGACCTCCGCCACGACGAAGAATGGGATCATCGCCATCTTGATCCAACACTTACCTTTTTTGTGGTATCAACGGGTGGGAACGATTCCTATCTCAAATTGCTCGACAACTTACCCCACCCCCACACGACGAAGAGCGAACCGAATTCTCATTCATCTAACAAATTACCTCTTTAAGGGACTAAAGGAGCGGGCTTGGCCTAAGGCATCCTGACCCCTCCCTCAATGGAGAGCGGGTCTAGTCCTTCGACTACCCGACACATCGTCATCTCCAACAATGGGATGCCAAATGAGCAATGCCTCGGACTCCTTTCCACGATCCATCTCTAGCAAATGGAACTCCAAGCTACTAATGCCTTACGCCTCCAGCAAAACAACATTGGTTTGCAAATTTTACACTTGTAGGTCGAGAATGGGTTATGTTAACTTATTTATTTTTTCCAACGATACATTAGATGTCTCCTCAAAGGGACCAAAGGGGCGGCTTAGCCTAGGGCATCCAACCCCTTCCCCCCCCCCCCCCCCGGTGGAGAGTGGGCTTAGTCCTTCAACTGTCCGGCATTACGCCATCTCCAACGATGGAACGCCAAACAAATAGCGCCTCAAAATTCTTTATGAAATCCTCCTATGCAAAATGAGAAATCGGAGCGAGATGACTCCTTGACTACAAGGCGGCTCATGCCCCCCCTCCTCTCAAGGATGCCAAAGAGGAAGACTTAGTCTAAAAGCATCCCGACCTGTCTCGTTACGGGATATAGGCCTATTCTCTCCGCAACCCAAAGGATACACCGATACAAGGAGGGGAGTGTTCAGCTGGCAGGGTTGCCTAAGAGTGCGCTTGAGATCAACTCCTTCCCTATCAAGGCCCCACGCTTTGATGCTAGGTCAGGAGGGATTATTTACACTCTCGGCACCCTCAAATTGTTTCACCATGTGGCCATGGTTCCAAGCATTGTAGGCCTTCGCAGACCAATCAATATACGAGGTCGACGAGAAGATTAGGGGGAGAAAAGCACCATGTCATAATGGACTTGTCTAACCCTTGCTTCAGCCTATGAGGTTGACGAGAAAATCAGGGTGGACAGGGCATCATGTTCCTGAGGACTTGCCTTTCCCCTTACCTCGGCCTACAATGCCGACAAGAAAGCCTAGCAAGTATCGCATCCCCCTGGATTTGTGCAAATTTCACTTGCTATTATATATGATTCATTTGATGATTTAAGGTTGAAGTCTTCTCTGACTCTTGATTCAATAGCTATGATTGATATGATGTGCTTGCTCTAAGAACCTAAATCCAACCAATAAACAAAGAATTACCAAGTCAAAATCACAAATCATTTTCTCTTACAACGAAAGAGAAATTTTCATGGCATTAGTACAAGAAAGACACCACGCATTGATCAAGATTGATCCCCGTCAAAGCCTGAGACTACAATAGGATCGATGAGACTACAGACTTGCTCATATTCTGAAATTACCTAATAATTAAGAGTCTTTCATGTATCTCCTAGTACAAAAACAACTGACGCAAGGTAATATTTGAAGAGCATTTGCACAAGTATGATACACGCATGCCTATTCAAGTTACAACATCATGTCAATTGTTTTAGTCAGTACTTTTGTGATTTGGGAAAAAAACGAATTAAGTATCTATCAATCGAACAAATTTATAATTTGATGGTGAGACTGCAAATCGAGCATTAATATATGTTTTTAGTGGATAATATAAGATATATATTTCGCTTAATTATCATCACTTGCGTCCACTTTATATACACTTATAAATGTATGGGATGGGAAGCCCCAAATAAAAGGAGAACTGTTGTTGTCTTTACGACCATCTGCAACGCGTCCAAGTTTTAAATAACTTTTTACTGGTTTTTAACCCTCAACTAAAATATTGAAGGAGAGAAGCAAGTGATACGTTTAGACCTGTGCATTAAAGGCCTGGCCCGATCAATCCGAAAGGCCTAAAATAGGCCCACCCGACCAAAAAGGGGTTCAACGGGGTTAAACCCATTACTAGGTTTATTACCCCTAACATCGGTCGAAACAAAAAGAATACAGAAATGCTACGGACAACCGGCCTGTGTCCTCACCGCGACATCGCATCTGATGTGGCTAAAATGGAAACGACCTCGTTTCGCAAAAATTGAAAACAGAAGGGCTCTGGTCTCCAACCCATTTCCAATCCACAGTTTCACCATCTTCTTCTTCCTCCATCCCCACGATTACTTTTTTGAATTCAAGAAAGCCACAGATCTTTCTCCGTCTTCATTTCGCCCCCATTTTCTCTTTTTATTTTCTCAATCTTCTTCTTCTTCTCCATCCCCACGATTACCTTTCGTAGACCTCTCTTCGTCTTCTCCACGTCACAATCGAACTCACGATGGTTTTGGGTCTCTTCTCTCCGTAGTATCCCCTGCTCACACTCGCAAGTTCCATTGGGCTCCATGGACTCTCGTCACAATTTCTCTCTATCTCTCTCTCTCTCTCTGGGTGTTTGGTTGTTGAGAAAAACAGAAGAAAATAAATGCAAAAGGAAATTTATAACTTCAAGTCTCGATTTGAGATCTAATTTTGTGTGATTATCTTTTTTGGTTGCAAAGAAAACATATAGAAGTAAATGAAAAGAGATTCATGATTTTTCTCGAACAGATTATAACTATTTCTAGATCTGTGTATTTGGCATTTCCATGGCAAGCTTCGATGATGGCTCTCTGTCTCCAGATTCGGTCCCTGTTCAACTGCCTAGTCCATAGTAGCACATTAAGCTAAGTTAATTCTTATTGATGAGCTTCAACTGCCCAGTTCTGCCCCTATTCAACCAGTTCTGCTCTCGAAGACAATGGGATGAGGGTCACTTGGGAGGAGACGGAGACAATGGGGAGAGGACGATGGCTTCTGTGTTCGTGTGGATGGGTGTTTCGATGGGTCAAAGACGAAGGGCTGCTGTGTTCGTGGGGATGGGATTTCGAGAACTGTTTTTGTTTTTTATTTTTTTAAAATAATGCCACATCAGCTGCGATGCCGCGGCGGGGTCGCAGGCCGGTTGCCTATAGAGTTTCTGAAAAGAATAACGCCCAGCAACTCTCAAATATTGCAGCGATGAAGGTGGCACAGGTGGGCATGAGGATCAACCAAAGCTCGAGCATCTTTGGCCATGGTGTTGCTCGAGTAACCAGTCGAGCTTGCTGCTCTCGGAGGAAGACAGATTTCTTCGCCATGGCGCTTGGTTGTACTGTTAGTTTGCAGAGTGTTATCAATTTACATTTTAGCAATACCCTCCAATCCGTATGTCATCACTTTCCTGCTTTCCATTTTCTTTAATTATTAAGGTATGTCTAGTTATTCTTTTGTCATCAACTCGGAAGCTTTAAACGATACTCTCTCCTCTGCTTTTATGACCTTTATTTTTTGAGATATCATTTTCATGATCTAAACGCTTGCGCCCTGATCAGTCAGAGGTTGAAAGCTATGGAACGACTGGTCTCTAGTATTATCTACAGAACTGAGTGTATGACGGAACGAACAAGGAGGAGGAGAACGGTTTCGACCTGACCCGAATTTTACGGGTAGGTCCGGGGTTAATATGGTCTAGATTTCCTGCAGATTGGGTTGGGTCGGGCCCAAATTTGGCTTGGACGCTTCTATGTGCAGGGCTAATTACGTTCATCTATACTTCTTGGCCACGAGCCATGATGCCGTAGTTCTATGCAAACTTTTTGAAAATTGAGTATTCTTTTAGAAAAATTAAACCCATCTTAATTTATTAAATATATTTAAACCTAAAAAGTTAAACTTATCTCATCTTAAAAATATACATATCTCAATAAAATTTATAAAATATTATTATTTACAATTCAACTCAATATCTAAACATAATTAATTCATTTGTATTTTTTAGTGGCGCTTACTGTTTTACAAAACCTGTCATTTAGGACTGGACTCAGCATTACTTTTATCATTATTGGAAGGGTACGTAATGACAAATGAAGGTGAATGATCAGACTTGGAATTTTCAACATCTAGTTGCCCGCAGTGGTTGTGCTTGGAGGTTACAAATACAGAAGCAACACAAATTTCCGGATTGGCATCCTTGATCAATAAATGATGACAATTACTCTTAAAAAAAAAAAAAAATCTTTATTCCATGAACAGAGAAAGGCATTCTGGTCCAACGTGAAGAAAACGAACGGTCCCTGCGCGGTGCAATAAATCCCTTTCAAGTCTTTACTCTATAAAAGAGCGTTTAATCAAATTTATCTTTAAAATTTAATTAATATTATATTTTTTTTACATTTATTTATTTTATTTAAATTCAATCTTTACATTAAATTATCCATTTACTTTTTATATAATAATAAAATATTATTAATTTAATAAATTTTTTATTTAATTTATTTTTATCACATTTTATATCTCTATTAATTAAATATTAATAATAATTATATTCTAATTAAATTAAAATTAAAAAAATCATATTTTCAAAAGTCATTTAATGCTAATAACAAAAAATATTTGATTAAACTCATTTAAAATTTATTTAAATTTCTTAATTACAAGCCAAATAATATTTTTGTCTGGAGTGAGTAACTAATATTTTAATGTTTGTTTGGAGTAAGAAATTAGTATTTTAATATTTGATAAATCAATTATAATTTTCCATATTTGACCAACTAGTATAGTAAAAGTCTAAATTATTTTAGATTTATCCAATTCAATGTAAGATGTTTTTGGTATCAATTATGTAAATTTTAACCAACCTTCTTATTTAGCTAAACCAACGAGGATACTCTAAAAAAAAAGGAAGTTACTAGGTCCACAGAGAATTTCTACCGAACGAACAGTTCAACTCTTTTTTTTTTTTTTTAACTTTTTCTTTCACCATTTTTTAAAAATATTTAGATTTTTTTTTTTAAAAAAAAACACATATTCATTTAAAAACATTTACTTACTCATTAACTAAAAAAAAATTAAAGAGCCTGAAGTCACCTCTTATAAAGAGCCTCTGGATGCAGAGATGCTGTTTGGTCCATTTTATTTCCATATCTATATTTCTAGAATATAAAATTATATAATTCAGTTCATCGCTTTTTATTAATTTAGCCTGATATTAACATATAAATTAATTTTAAAATTTATTTCTGCAACACCCAGACACTAGAGGAGCCAAATCACCAATAGAACGATGTGGTTTTGACGTGCCAATTCTTATTGCATTTTTTCCTCTCCTTTTAGTCGGTTTCTCATATTTATCCTTCCGTGATTTATCTCCTTTTCAAATAATCAAAATGACATTAAAACTAAAAAATTTGTAATAAAAATTTGGTTGACTGCGGTCTTGCGAGGACTTGCGAAGCCTTGCCAAACTTGACTCGGAGTCGACGCTTATGATATTCACTTGAATTTTCAACATCGTGCACTTCGGGGCTTGAAATACTAAAGTCATGCAGAAACATGTATACTTTTCTCATTCATCTTTCTCTAATCAACGTTACATTAACAAAATGAGCAGGGTTATTCTATCGCTGAGAATGTACTGTTACATTTTACCGCTTATTGAAAGTTTCTTTTTAATTTTTTTATTCTTATTTTTTTATCATTTTAAAATATTTTAAAAAATTATAAAAGAAATTATTGATAAATTAATAGTCACTTTTTTTAATTATTAAGTAAAAAAAAAATAGATGAGATGTCAAAATAAAGAAATCAATAAAATAGACAAAGTAATATTTTTCTAAAAAATTAATCAGATATACGAGATGAGTAGATAAATTGAAAGGGGACTGTCTTTGGTTTCAGAGAGGTTCGGAGGAGAAAATATTTTATGGTACTGATAGCACTGGTACTCAACACCTCTTTCGATAGCTTTAATGACGCAAAGTACATCACTCATATTAACTATTTCGAAAATGGTAGGATTATTATCTTTTTATTATTTTATTATTTTTAATTTTTTTAATTTTTTATTTTATTTAATAGATAAAAAAGTGACTATTAATAAAATTATATATTTTTTTAATTTTTTCTTAATGATTAAAAATATAAAACAAGTGATAAAAAATAAATATAATATAAGTAATAAATGAGTACTAATCCTATCATTTTTCTAAAAACAAACAAATTGTTCGAACGATAAAGCGATTAACGTTCGAACAAAGAACTTCCATTCAAACGCTCTTTCATTTACATTCGAAATAACGTCTAAACTTTAAACGCGTTACATTTAAACATTTACGTTTACGTTTGAACGAAAAGTCGAACGTTTATTGTAATTAACGTTCGGACGCATTAACATTCTAACGTAAATATGATACGTTCGAACAATAATCAACGAACGTCAAATTCTCTCATTCGAATGCCAATCGGTCGGGTTAACGTCGGAACATTTAATTTTACGTCTGAACGTGACTTTTTGTGACAATTCCCAACCGTCACAAAAAAAGGAACGTTCAAACGTTGTACCGAACGGAACACTTCCAACCGTCACTAAAAATATTTTTTGTGACGGTTGAACAGTAAACCGTCACCAAATGTTTTCTGTGACGCACTTTAGGTGACGGTTTCAAACCGTCACCAAATATCGGTTTGCCATTTTTTTGTCACAATTTTCTCTGTCACAAAAGACACATTTTGTTGTAGTGAGATTTATTCATCTGTCCATTACACAGTTTATCAATCGATTTTGCATCCTCTTTCCATCCTATTGTTCATTGTGGAGTGACATGTAACCTAATAGGATCCAATTTGTTCTCACAGCTGCAAGTTTAACCTATTATTACCTAATATACGTAATAGTCATATTTCAATCTATTTCATGCTATTATTTGCTTTTACAGAAAAGTTTATGTTTAGGCACAATTTTCCTGTTCTTCCAACTGGGCAAAAGTGCATGTTGAGCCCTTACTAGTAAATATATATATATATATATATATATATATATATATATGTCAGAGTTAATGATTGGCAAATCAAAACTTGGTGTAAATTATAAGTACAATATCTTAGGGTAAAACTTGCAACAAAATAATTGAAATACTTCAGGATTTTCCATTCGACTTCTCCATTTCCCACAACCAGTGTCACTTAAGTCACGATCAAGATGAGTTGCATTGATATTTAAATGCTTTGAATAAGTCATGCAATAAGATATGGTCGCATCGGATTCATCTGGTCCACGTAAAATACACAGATGTATGTAGGCTCATCCCACTGCTTGGAATTTCAACATCGTGCACTTTGGGGCTTGAAATACTCAAGCCATGCAGAAACAGGTACACTTTTCTCATTCGGGATCATTTTCTCTAATCAAAGTTAAAATATTGAAAAAATAATCAGATATACGAGATGATCAGTAGATAAAGTGAAAGGGGATTGTCTTTTAGAGATCAAGATCGGAGGAGAAAATATTTTATGGTACTGAGAGCACCAGTACTAGTCATCATCTCATTCGAGATCTTTAAGGACGAGAAGTAATTCATCACTCATCATGGTAAGGTATGGTCGTAAGATATTTTAGTTGAGATGAGATGAATTAGAAATTATTTGAATTAGAAATGATTTATAGGATTTTGAAAAATAAGAGAAATAAATGTGAAATAAAAATATTATAAAATAAAAATATTATTAGAATATGATTTTTTAATATTATTTTTGTTTTGTGATTTGAAAAAGTTGAATTAACTTTTATTTGGTTTTGTTCAAAAATTTAAAAAAATTATAATAATTAGGTAATGATTAGATGAAAACGTTGAAAATTTAAAATTAAAAAGTGTTTGTATTTATATATTTAAATATTAAGATGAAATAAAATAAAATATAAGCATCTCTTTATCCCTAATTCTTTTGTTTCATAATTTCAGCAAAGGTGTACAGATTTTTCGTATTTACAGATTTTTATTTATGTCTTTATTTCTATGTTTGATATGTCTGTAATCGTTCATTTTTATCTTAATGCAAGTTATTTTCCTGAGAAAAAAAAACATCCTTGGCTTGGAAACAAATGAAATGCTCTCCCATCGCATTAATACCAAATCTAACCTTACCGATACAGAAAAAAGAAAAAGAAACGTACCAATCATACAAGTGTATTATTTATGACGTTATTCCTCAATCACGCCGATACGGATTGTAAGAAGATTAGTAATGATTCGACAAATGAACAGTAATTATAACTCAATGTTATAACTCAATGTTATAACTCCGCAAGAAGAAAAAATGAAGAAAAACCACAAACATATATGAGATTCAATCCCACGCCGAATTCCTGTTATGATCACTATTTTGTTTGATGTTGACAAAGAAAAACTTTTAACATCTATTTTATAAACTTTTTTTTTATAAGTATTTGATGTACAACAAAATTAAGCTGGGTTTTAAGTTTTTAACGTGTCCTTCGTTGGCTTAGTAATAATAATAATAATAAAAAAAAATTAATGTATTTTTAATTTTTTAAATAACGAATAAATATTTAAATTATAATTTGAATTAAAATAAATAAAAATTTAAAAATTAATATTTTAATAGAATAATGATAGATTTGGAGAGTCTGTTAATTGATGTTGTTGAAAAGTGACTAGTTAAATTTATAAAAATAAAATTTCTAGCTAAATTTTGATCAAACTTTATTAAATCCACTACTAATGCTCTAAAGAGTACTACAAGTACTAAATAAATAAGTCTCAACTAAGTTTTTACAAAAAAAGTAAACTCTACCTTTAAAAAAAAATTTTAAAAATATTGAGACCAATTTTTTTTTACGAATGAATTGTATGGTACGAATTGTAAACTCATATTTGGTATGTTTGCCATTCCTCTCAAATCCCAAGTTCTATTCATAGTAATTACATTTTAATGGAATTGTTCTGTCTTCCACGTATATTGCTTCAACATGTAATTCACAGTACATTTGCATGAATATGCAGATCCAAACAAGAGTGCACTAATGAATTGGGAAATGCGTAACAAAATTATAGAAGGCATAGCTCGAGGACTTCTTTACCTTCACGAAGATTCACGACTTCGTATTATTCATCGTGATCTCAAGGCTAGCAACATTTTGTTAGATGCAGATATGAATCCAAAGATTTCAGATTTCGGCACGGCAAGATTGTTTGTACCGGATCAAACTCAAGGCAATACGAGCAAAATTGTGGGGACCTTGTAAGTAACTCCAATAAATGAGATGGAATTAATGAACTTCATAAAAAACTACATGTACCAAAAGCTATGATGTCCTTCAACTTAAAATAATGCTACTGATAATGTTCACCTGCAGCGGATACATGCCTCCAGAATATGTAATGCACGGACAATTTTCAGTAAAATCTGATGTGTTTAGTTTTGGCGTGTTAGTTCTGGAGATAGTGAGCGGAAAAAAAAATAACTATAGTTTTCAAGAAGAGAATGAAGCTGGCGGCCTTCTAAGTTATGTAAGTGCAAAAATTTTCTTTTTTTATATGCATTTCCATTTCATCTCAAAGTCCGACCAAATGGTAAGTCATATGATGTTGAAAAAATAAATGAATGTTCTGTGCTTATTGTGGTGTCTCCCAATGTAACCATCCTGCAGGCATGGAAAAACTGGAGGGAGGGGACAACCTCAAATCTTGTAGATGCCACATTAAAGGCCAAGTCAACAACTCAAATAATGAGATGCATCCACATTGGATTATTATGTGTTCAAGAAAATGTGGTTGCCAGACCAACCATGGCTACAGTCGTCCTCATGTTTAATAGCCACTCTGTTACTCTACCAGTACCCTCGAGACCTGCATTTCTTATGTACAACACTAGATCAGATGTGTCGTCCCAATTGGAGAAAGGTGTTGGGGTAACAAGACCAGATACAAGTCGAAGTAGATCTATCCAAGCCTCAAGAAATGAAGCTTCAATATCTGAGCTAGATGGACGCTAACTTTTGATGGAAGCTAGTGGGATTGCAATTCTACAGGTTCAACATTCCCATCCCCCACCCCCTGTTTTTCATTTGCTTAAGCAACTTCCCTATAAATGAAGATGGTGCATTGGTGTGTACTTAGGCAGTATGGATACTTGATTAAGATGATCATCTTGTTTGTAATGAAAAGTATGGATACTTGTGAGGGTATTTAAATTAGATTTGTGATATTAATTTACCATTTTTTTTACAACAAAGCACACTGCATATTTTTGCTTGCTTCGTGCTTCAAACAGACATACAATGGGTGCTTTTGTTGCTGTGCAGAATTACATTTGTTAATCATGACATCACGCGTGTTGTGCTAGTCCATATAATCTAATTTATGGACTTCAGTGCTTGAATTCTTTTAAGACTCGAAATTTTCAGCATCATGAATTTTCATAATTACAAAGAAGCAACGCCACTACATTCTTCGTATTCTCCTTAAAAACTGCGGGAGTCACATATATATGGGTTCAAAGTTCAACCTAAGCGGATCGGATAATAGGAAGACCTAGTCTTTCTATATGCAAGGAGCCCCTAAGACGAGACGAAATATCCATAGAAGACCACCATAGGCTGTTACTTCCCTCCGATCTCATCCTTGCCAGGAACCTGCCGAAACATTCCCCTCTCTAAAAATATGAAATACTCGGACCGGAACTCCCTTGATAATACCAGCACGATTTGTCAGATTCCAGAATTCTGATTACATTAATGCAAATTCCAAAATTCAGCACTTTGACAAAAGCAGAGCTTTGGTGCTTGCAGGAAATGGAAGTAACTCAACAAGAATTGCAATTCTTATAGTCGTGCCGATTGTCGCTTCTTTTGTTCTAATCATATGCATCTGCATCTTCTATACAAGACTAGTGAAGAAATCAAGGGAGCAACTTCAAAGTAAGTTAAGATCTAATTTATCTTCTGCCATTTCTAAGCAATACTGGTGATTGGCATGATTCTACACAAAAATATTGCATAATTTGGGGATTATCAACTATCAAACAGTTCTAGAAATTAAAATAGCTAATTAATTGTACGTAAGATGAGTGTTCCGCCTGACTAGTTGACTTCTGCTAAAAGAAAATGAACAATGCAATAATCTAATTCAAACTTATCGCTCGGTCTTTAGATGAACCCGTATATGAAATTAGTAGTGCTGAAGAAAAGCTGCAATTCGAGTATGGGATAATTGAAGTTGCTACAGAGAACTTTTCTGCTCAAAACAAGCTTGGAGAAGGGGGATTTGGTGCGGTTTATAAGGTAATGCAAGATAATCGCGTGCAAGATAAGGTTATACATATTATATATAGTATTTTGATGCATTTCTATTTTTCAGGGTAAGTTTCCAAATGGAAAAGAAATAGCTGTGAGGATGTTGTCCATGGGTTCTCCACAAGGAGATGCAGAATTTAAGAATGAGGTCAGGTTGGTGGCTATGCTTCAACACCGAAATTTGACTAGGCTTCTAGGATTTTGCTTGAAAGGGAGAGAAAGGCTTCTAGTCTATGAGCTTGTAAGGAATTCAAGCCTTGATAAGTTCATATTTGGTAAGGTTGCACTTTTGCTTAAATTTTGAATTCTAGTCATAGTAATCAAACGTGCACAATTGAATTGGGAAGTGCGTGACAACATTATACAAGGCATAGCTCGAGGACTTCTTTACCTTCACAAAGACTCGCGACTTCGTATTATTCATCGTGATCTCAAAGCTAGCAACATTTTATTAGATGCAGACATGAACCCCAAGATTTCAAATTTTGGGATCGCAAGATTATTTGAAGCAAATCAAACTCAAGCCAATACACAAAATTGTGGGGACGTAGTAAGTATATCCACAGTCTATAGCTAATAACTGGAATATAGCATGCCATATACCCTAACGATTACTTTCTGTCATAGACACTGTATGGAAATTCTACCAAAACCTTCTCCAACCAACAATTAATTAGATGGAATTTAGTCAATTTTAAACTTTAAATATGAAAAACTATGTAGCTATTTAACATGAAGTATTAATACTTTGGTCCTCCCTGCATGCAGTGGATACATGCCTCCGGAATATGCAATACGCGGACACTTTTCAGTAAAATCCGATGTGTTTAGTTTTGGCGTGTTAGGTCTGGAGATAGTGAGCGGTAAAAAAAATAACTCTAGTTTTCAGGGAGAGAATGAAGCTGGTTGCCTTCTAAGTCATGTAAGTGCAAATATTTTCTATTTTTTTTTTATATGTATTTCCTTTTTATCTCAGAGTCCGACCAGATAGTAAGTCATATGATGTTGAAAAAATAAATGAATGTTCTGGTTATTGTGGTGTCTCCCAATGTAACCATCCTGCAGGCATGGAAAAATTGGAGGTAGGGGACAACCTCAAATCTTGTAGATGCCACATTAAAGGCCAAGTCAACAACTCAAATAATGAGATGCATCCACATTGGATTATTATGTGTTCAAGAAAATGTGGCTGGCAGACCAACCATGGCTACAATTGTCCTCATGTTTAATAGCCACTCTGTTACTCTACCAGTGCCCACAAGACCTACATTTCTTATGCACAGCACCAGATCATATGTGTTGTCCCAATTGGAGAACGGTGTTAGCGTAACAAGACCAGATAGGCATCGAAGTAGATCTGTCCAAGCCTCAAGAAATGAAGCTTCAATATCTGAGCTAGATGACCGATAACTTTTGATGGAAGCTAGTGCAGCATTTTGTTTGAAATGCAATTCTACATGTTCAAGATTCCTATCTCCCACCCCTTGTTTTTTTATTAAGCAACTTCTCTATAAATGAAGATGGTCATGTAGACTTAAGTAGCAAAAATATCGCCAAGAGCCTAATAGTCTGATGGCATATAATCTGGTTCTCCAAATGAAAAATCTGAATTCGAACCCTCCCACCCCCTTAAAAAAAAACAAAAAAATAGTAGAGATATCTATTATGTTATTTTGGTTCATCCCAAAAGTTTAGACGCGATTATGCTTTAAATAACTAAGTAGATGTTGTGGGGGATGAATGAGTAACAATTGATCACAGGCGTTGTTAATAAAATCTATTTTTTTTTCCTTTTTTGTTTGAAATCTAATTTTTGCGATTTTTATTTTTATTTTCTTTTCTAGTAAATTTGTTAATTAAAAAACTTATTATTGGTTTTAAATTTTCATACAAGGCATGTCAAAATGATACATCTCGAACCATTATTGGAGCTGAGAGGACGTTTCGAATGGTTTATTGATGTGAATGCAACGACAAATGGAGTAATTTGATAAATGGTGAAAAATTCAAAGATTAGAATGTTCAAATTTTCGAGTCAAGAGACCGATATATCTACAAAATTAAAATTTGTTTAATATGCGACTTTTGACTAATTACTCAAAATTTAAACTCTACATTATTAGATTATTATTATTTTTTAAAACTATTTTTTAATAAAAAATTTTAATTTATTTAAATACTTTTTTATTTTCATTTTCATAATCTCTAACTCTCCCCATCAATCTCCAGCAATTATTTTTATTTTCACAATCTATACAACTGCTATCATTTTCACAATCCAATAATCTATAAAGACATTTATAATTACTATGTAGTACCAGACATTTATTTTCACAAACTTTGCATTAATGCAAAGTTTTCCATAAATCAAACTTGAACGGATGCTGAAATGTACTGGGAAAGACCGAAGAAATGACACAAATACTAGCTGAAACGTACCAACGGAAGGAGAAAGGAGAACGTGCAGGACGGATTTGTACGAAATAGTAAAAAATACATATGACTTTGCTACAACTCAAAAGTCATATATGATTTGTGGGATAGATTATATTTGAATCACATTAACTAAATTATGACTTTCACATTTGAACAATGCACAACTACAAGGACTAGTTTAGCGTGTACCTCTGAAAGTTTAATCTTGGAGTCCTTACCATTACAAGCAAAAATGCTTCTAACCCTTTCAATTTCTTCGTTAAGATGACCATCCTGTTTGTAACGAAAAAGTATGGATACTCTTAAGATTCCGACCTGTACCAGATCATTTGTGATATTAGTATTTAATAATTTAATTTTCATTTTTTTTTAATACTTAAAAAATGATTATTAGTATATTAATTTTTTTATATTTTTAAAATTTTTTAAAATTTTTTAAAATTAATTAATTTTCTTTTTAAAAAAAGAAAATTACAATTTACAGTATCGACACACCGAATAAACAAGAGGAAATAATCTTGCCTCTAATCAGGGCTCGAAAGAAGTTAAAGTAAGAGGAAAGCAAACTTCATGACAGCATAACTCCAAAATGAACTGTTACAAGCCATGCATGTGGCCAAGAGGAAGTATAAAAAGGCTTCTAATTAGAATTTCAATACATCTAATTAGGTGGCTTAGCAATACATCAATATTATAGGCCGTTTCCATTTGTCTGTGATGAGAGTTTCAACACATCTAATTAGGTTGACTTGGTAACACAGCTCACATACTATTCAAATTGTTGATGATGTTCGAAAATATACATCCCTTTCATAAAAGAAAGCGCGTTTGGTCCCAAGTAAATTTGTGAAGAGAAAATATACTTACAACCGTGAATTGCGTAACCGCCGCGTAATCGCTTTGAAAAAAATGAATAAAACATAGGACCCACATGAAAAAAATTAATTTTTTAATAGTGGACCCCACTCTTTTTCAAAGCGATTACGCGGCGGTTACGCACTTCACGGTTGTATGTAGAATTACTCATTTGTGAAATGCATTGACGGGAAAAACAAATACAAAAAAATATAAAAAAAAGAAATGCCGTGAAAAGGAAATTAATCATCAAATCATCCACCTTCCTGAATCGTAGCTTCTCATCGACTACTTCTGTCTCAATCAACCTTCTTATTTATTTAAAAAAAAAATGATTTTCATTCAAGGTCTCCCAGTCAATAGTAGTGCTTTCTTATTATTTTAACATGAGATAGATTAGTTACTATTCATTCTCATAATCCATATTTATAATTTTTTTTATAAGGTGTAGTTGTATTTTTTATAGAGTAGATGAATATTTTTCTTAAAATATTGAGTGTACATTGGTGAATAGTAATTGATGAGAAATATTTTTCTTTTAATATATAGGTGTCAAAGAAAATATTTTGTTCGTGCCACAACTTTCATTTTCTTGTCTTTAATTTACAGAAATGTTATTTATTATCTCCTTACCATATATTAATATGTGATTTATTATTTTTATCATTTTATTTAAACAAACATAAATAAAATGATAAAAATGATAAATTACATGTTTATATATAATGTAGGAGATGATCAATATAATTTTTTGTATTTAAATCAGAGAGAGATCAAGGGGATAAACATATATGCTGAAGTTAAAAGCATATTATTCTGTTTCTTGAAAGAAAAAAATCTATTTATCAATATCTTTTTATTATCATACAATCGACATTTTTTTATTTGATACTATAGGATAGATCTAAAATTGAAATATAAAAAATAATAGAAAGATAGACAATAAAATATATGAAGAATAGCATTACCCTAAAAATTAATTAAAATTAAAAATTAAAAAAGAAGAGAAAATTACAATTTATAACAACACACCGAATAGACAAAACTTAAATGAAAAACACTACTTAGCCTTCTATTCTTGGGTCGCACACCACACTCCTGATGTGGTGAACCCAGTTCCTCACCCATGTCACGGTTCATTGACTTCTCTCCCGCTACTCACACTTCTCCCCTTCTCCCCCTCTTCATCACCACGAAAACGAGAACCCCAGCCACTTCGCAGTAATGAAGCTCCTCAGCAGGCTAACGCCCCTCACCCCAGCCACAGTTCTCTCTCCCTCAACCAAATCTGCCTCCAGACTTCGCAGGCCAAGCTAGATCTCCCGCATGGACACCAAGTCACCAGCCCAGATCGCATGGTAACACCATTTTTTCGAAAATGTTGATTTTTGGTATATCTCGTGTAATTGTTTTGCACATACACTGTTTATTGCGACTCGTTGTGTTGATTTATCTGGTTGATTTTTTTTTTGTGATTTCTAGTATACTACTGATTTGTAAAAAAAATCACACAAGGCTAAAAATAATCCGCACGTCCCAATCCAACGGGAGCTGGCTGAGTTCCATCCAAATTCAATTTACCTACCATTTTTCTCCCACTAATTTGCTTTCGTTGGTAGTTGCCAAATCTTGGGTTTTTCAGTATTTTCTCTCTAAGATTTTTGAAAAAGTGAAAAAGACCATGTCGGGGGGAGGGGGATGAACCTTCTGGACCAAGGACCAAAATGCACACATTTACTTTTCTTTTTTTTTTTTCTAAAAAAAAAAAGAAAAAAGAAAAAAAAAAAAAAAGAAAAGAAGAAAGAAAGAAAGAAAGAAAGAAAGTCACAGGCTGGAATGCGGAAGTTGCATGAACAGTAATCCGTTGTGTAGCAAAACTAAACTTAAATAGCATGATAGCCCTACCTAACTGGCTTATTAAAAGCACGCGTGTTGTGAAAGTCATGTAGAGACCAATGCCATCCTTCATACCTAGCCTCAGAATTTAAAAGTCCTGATTTCGGTGCTTGAAATCTTTAAGAGTAGTTTAACAAAAAAGAAATCTTATGAGTAGGGTTAGGTTTGGAACGCCAGGGAAAATACCGACAAAGTGAACGCGATTGCACTTTGTAGAGGAGATATAACGCCGGAGTCATGTCGTAATTGTATCAATTCAACAAGTCAGGCTCTGTTACAGTCTTGTCCCAACCAGACGAAGGCATTCATGGGAGACGGTATGTGTACGCTACGATACTCAAACATAACTATATTTGGCGCCTTGGAAACTGAACATGCAATTATCTTTTCCAATACCGAAAACACCTCGGACGTAGAGAATTTCAATCAGGTGTTAGGACAATTGCTAGACAGGCTAAAAATACGCGCCGCACAAGGGAATTCTACTCGCAAGTTTGCTCTGGATAGCGAGCCTGCCACAGACTTTGAAACACTATATGCACTTGTGGAATGTACTCCTGATTTGGACCCCAATCAATGCACCATCTGCCTGAAGAGACTCGTACAAGAAATTCCACGATGTTGTTACGGGAAGCATGGTGGGAGATACATAGCACCCAGTTGTGATTTAAGATTCGAGACTGCCCCTTTCTATGACTTGAACCTTGAGGAATCATCGCCACTGCCGGTAGTGCCACCAGCATCACCCCCACCACAGTCGCTTGCCCCTGCTGAAGGTAAGCTTATTGATGCTTCATGCCCTGGAAATTTTCTTATTGGTTTCCTTTTTATTATTCAAATTATTCTTAATTTGTGCAAATTAAGGCTGGGCGGAACCTGGGTAGTCCTTCTCTGACTACAACTCAGGGTATGCCAACTTAGTATACAAATCTTACAAACATAATTTGAAGTATAAAAACTGATCTATCAGTATATACATAAACAAGCGTACATATATATTAATTAAAGATAAATAAAAATTTTCCTTCTTTAACGTAAAGAAAAAGAAGCGTACATAGCCGGATGCGAAAGATCTAATTACATAATTTGATGCTTGCATCTATTTTGGTTCGATGAGTTTTTTTTAATACCTCAACTTTAAAATGCATATAGGTGAAGATTGATGCTGTTACGAAGTTGATTTTAATTTTGATATATTAAATATGATAAATTTAATTTTGTATAATACCTTTATCGATAAAATATTTCTCATAATATAAAGTTTTGTTGAGTTTAGCTGATCAAACCCATCTGTTACTTTAGGTCTTTTGTATTACGATAAAAGAAAATTGTGTTCATTGATATTCAAAAATCCATTTGAAAGCTCCACAAAAACATGGAGGCAGAGGTCGAAAATGGACCATTTCTTCCCAGTAACTTTTCAATCGGGTAAAATAATGTGTTCTTGAGTCAAAGAGGCAACAATTTTCCGGATCTGGAATATACAAGGTCGATTGCTTTGAGCAAATCGCTCCTTCAAATCACTCCACATCTCTTTAGCAAAATCGATGTAAATGCAAGAGGAGGAGATTTCTTTCGACAAAGCATTGATTAACCAAGAAAGAACAATAGTATTACAATGAATCCAAGCATGATACATCAGATCGTTCTCAGTAGGCTGGCAATGAGAGCCATAGACGTGGACCGATTCCATGTAAGGTAATTATCTCCAGTCAGTGGTTGGGAGACAAGAATTGCTCCAGGATGATTATGTGATACCTCATATGATATGGATAAGGGTAGGTGGTGTATGGGATCCCACATTGTTTGGGAAGGAGAAGTTCTTGCTCTTTATAAGGTTCTAGTGGGGCTCCAATTGTATCATTGACTAGTCCATGTGGTTTGGGTCTTCCATTGGAGCGTTACAAATAGTATCAGAGCCTATCCCAACCAGAAATGTGGGACTTGAGCCGTGCCACTTACAATGGAGAGGCCCGACGAGGACGTCGGGAATTTAAGGGGGGTAGATTGTGATACCCCATATGATATGGATAAGGGTAGGTGGTGTATGGG
Organism: Juglans mandshurica; assembly: GCA_022457165.1. Lineage (NCBI taxonomy): Eukaryota > Viridiplantae > Streptophyta > Magnoliopsida > Fagales > Juglandaceae > Juglans > Juglans mandshurica. Next base: position 26,423,579 of record CM039626.1, read on the forward strand.
ATCCCACATTGCTTGGGAATGAGAAGTTCTTGCTCTTTATAAGGTTCTAGTGGGGCTCCAATTGTATCATTGACTAGTCCTTTTGGAGTATAGGCCATGTGGTTTGGGTCTTCCATTGGAGCGTTACAAATAGTATCAGAGCCTATCCCAACCAGAAATGTGGGACTTAAGCCGTGCCACTTATAATGGACAGGCCCGACGAGGACGTCGGGAATTTAAGGGGGGTAGATTGTGATACCCCATATGATATGGACAAGGGTAGGTGGTGTATGGGATCCCACATTGCTTGGGAATGAGAAGTTCTTGCTCTTTATAAGGTTCTAGTGGGGCTCCATTTGTATCATTGACTAGTCCTTTTGGAATATAGGTCATGTGGTTTGAGTCTTCCATTGGAGCGTTATAGATCACCACTCTGAAGATAGTAAGGATTCGAATAATCCATAGAGGGATGAGGTGGAACAGTGGAAGAATTAGCAGAAGACGATTCGTCTGTAGGAATAGGCTTGATGGCGCTTCATTGGTTAGGATTTCATCCGATACCATGATAAAAGAGAAACCGAGGAAAGAGAAACCAAAGAGAAGGAAATGAGAAAAGTCATTTTTATTTCATCTATAAATTTGGACATCCAAACGGTTAGTATTTCATCTTTATTTCATCTCTATTTCGTCTATAAATTTTCAAACTCATCTCAAACAAATTTTAAAAAGTCAAAATTATCTCATCTTATCTTACTATCTAAAAATATATATTTTTATAAATCATCTCATCTTATCTTAACTCAAAAAATCTTATTATTCAAAATATTTTATCTTACTTCATCAAACCAAATACACGAGAGTACACGAAATATAAAGTAAAAGAAACTAAAGTACACTTGAGGTAACTGTGCACGTGATTACGTGTGAACATATAAAGTAAAAAATAACATTATACAATAACCGGTAATAATAGGTGTATTTTAATTTTTCTCTTTTCTTAATGACGGTACTTTAGCTTTGTCCCTTTAATAACTGCACGAATTGTCAGATTCCAAAATTCTGATTACGTTAATGCAAATTCCAAAATACAACACTTTGACAAAAGCAGATATTTGGTGCTTGCAGGAAACGTAAGAAACTCAACAAGAATTGTAATTCTTATAGTCCTGCCGATTGTCGCTTCTTTAGTTCTAATCATATGCATCTGCATCTTCTATACATGAAGAGTGAAGAAATCAAGGGAGCAACTTCAAAGTAAGTTCAGATTTAATTTATCTTTTGCCATTTCTAAGCAATACTGGTGATTGGTATGATTCTACACAAATATATGGCATAATTTGGGGATTGTCAACTATCAAACAGTTCTAGAAATTAAAATAGCTAATTAATTGTACGTAAGATGAGTGTTCCGCCTGACCAGTTGACTTCTGCTAAAACAAAATGAACAATGCACTAATCTAATTCAAACTTATCACTCGGTCTTTAGATGAACCCGTATATGAAATTAGTAGTGCTGAAGAAAGGCTGCAATTCGAGTATCGGATAATTGAAGTTGCTACAGAGAACTTTTTGTAAAATATAAAAGAATTGGAGAACTGTTTTGATGCTCAATACTAAAACAGAGTGATATATTGCAGTATATATAGGCCTTTCTGTTATAGTTGTGTTTATCCATAATTACATTCAAATTTGAATTTATAATGTAAACTGATATCGTGCTAGCTGTGTACAGCACTTGAATTTTGAATTATGCTAGATATCCTTCTTCTGTTGTAGATAACCTTTGAGAGCTGAAGACTCAGGCTTGCTGCCTGAGTTAGGAGAGGCAATTCTAACAGCCCCTGCAAGCTGATGGGAGGTGAAAGCACATGAAGCTTGTCACGAAGTCCAGCAAACCGAGATGCAGAGAGACCCTTTGTGAAGATGTCTGCGATCTGATCAATGGTTAAAATAAACCGAATGATAATATCTTTATTAAGCACTTTTTCACGTATGAAATGAAAGTCTATTTCAATGTGTTTAGTGTGCGCGTGATACACAGGATTAGAAGCCAGTGAAATAGCACTAATGTTGTCACACCAAATAGTTGGTGGAGATGACAAAGGAAGACATAATTCCTTTAGAAGCATCCGCAACCAGTAAGCTTCAGCAGTTGCATAGGAGAGAGCCCTGTATTCGGCTTCAGTACTGGAGCGAGCCACGACAGATTGCTTTTTGGCGCACCATGAGATGAGACTTGAACCAAAAAAGACTGCATATCCTGTGGTGGATCTACGGCTGTCCGGGTCACCAGCCCAGTCAGAGTCACAATATATATTCAGTTGAGAGTCTCCCTTGCGATAGAACAGGCCATGATCAACACTTCCCTTAAGATACCGTAAGACTCGCTTAACAGCAACCCAATGGGACGTTGTAGGAGAGTGCATAAATTGGCAAAGTTGATTCACCGAGTAGGCAATATCTGGTCTAGTAAGAGTGCAGTACTAGAGCGCACCTACTAGTTGCCTATAGGTAGTGACTTCGGTTTCAGATAATGGAGAGCCATCATGACTTGAAAGTTTTGTACCACATACTGATGGAGCATAATACGGCTTTGCACCAATCATACCAGCACGATGTAGTAAATCCAGAATATATTTGGATTGGCGCAAATGTAAACCAGCAGAGGTACGGTGAGCTTCCATCCCTAAGAAATATCCAAGATCACCAAGATCCTTCATGGCAAAGGACTGCTGCAACTGTTGGATAATAGAGAGTATAACAGATTTGTCCGTACCTGTAATTAGAATATCATCTACATATACTAGAACATAGATAGTAGCTGCAGGTGTTGACAAGATAAATAGAGATGAATCAACAGCAGATGTGCAAAACCCAATGTCAAGAAGAGCCCGAGAAAGACGATAATACCAAGCACGTGGTGCTTGTTTCAAACCATACAAGGCTTTGTGTAGGCGACATACATGATCTGGAAATTGAGGGTCAATAAAGCCACAGGGCTGTTCCATAAATACTACTTCATCTAAATGACCATGCAAGAATGCATTAGATATGTCCAACTGACGTATACACCAATCAAAATTTACTGCCAAAGCCAATATTAATCGAATAGTAGAGCTTTTAACAACTGGACTAAAGGTCTCGGCAAAATCAACTCCACATTTTTTATCATACCCCTTAGCAACCAACCTTGCCTTGAATCGGTCGATGGAACCATCTGGTCTACGTTTAATTTTGTAGACCCACTTGTTGCGAACAATGTTATGGCCAGTGGGTTTAGGACATAATGTCCAAGTGCCATTTGAGAGAAGAGCATCAAACTCTTGACCCATAGCAACTCGCCATTTAGGAGAAGTAGAGGCTTGAGAATAGCAGGTTGGTTCTGTAGGTTGAATGACGCTACTGAGTGCTTGGAGAGGATGTTTAGTAGAGTAGAAAAGCTGGTAGTCAGGGAAAGACTTGGGGCAGAGAGAACCAGTGCGAGAACATGTAACCATGGGATGACATGGGTTCGGAGAGGGTGTAGATGAAGGTATGGCGGAAGGAATTGCTAACACAGGAACCAAAGGAGAGTGGGGAGAGGAAGGGGGAGTAGAGTCAGAAGTAGGGGAGGAAAGTGGTGTAGACATACCTGAGCTAGAAGAAGTCGTTGTAGTTAACGTTGGAAATGCATCAGCAGGGAGAAGAACAGGTACACGAGTAGCACTTGCTGGAGAAGTAGAGATGGCATCCTGAGAGGTACCTGGAAAATTATTTTCATCGAACACTACATGACGAGTAACAATGATTTTGTGAGAGATGGGATCAAAGTAGCGAGAGATGGGATCAAAGCAGCGATATCCTTTATGATGATAACCATATCCAAGAAATATGCAATGTTTACTCCGATACATTAATTTATGAGTGTTGTATGGACGAAGTAAGGGAAAGCATAGGCAACCAAACGTACGGAAGGAAGCATAGTCTGGTGGTGTTTGAAAGAGAAGACAATGAGGACTTGAATGATGAAGTATCGGAGTTGGTAAACTATTGATTATATGGACAACAGTGAGAAACGATTCAACCCAAAATTTATGAGATAATTTAGAATGAGCAAGCATTGAGAGACCCATCTCCACGATGTGGCGATGTTTTCTCTCCGCAAGCCCATTTTGTTGGGCTGTGTAGGGACAACTTATGCGATGAAAAATACCATGTTGGTCCAAGAATGTGCGAAATTGCTGTGATGTAAATTCCCCCCCACCATCGGATTGTAATTGTTTAATAGAAACAGAAAATTGCTTTTCAACTAAAGCTTTGAATTTAACAAATGAAAGGAAAACATCTGATTTATGAAATAGGGGTACATCCAAGTGTATCTAGAGAAATCATCTATGTAAATAACATAATAACGAAATCCTCCAAGAGAAACAACTGGGGAGCACCACACGTCTGTATGAATGAGTTGAAGAGGGGTGGTGGAGACTCGGACAGATGACTGAAAAGGGAGTTGTTTGCTCTTGCCTAGTTGACAGGATGCACAAACTTTAGTAGTGTGAGACGATCCAATAAGAGGTAGATGATGATTGGACACAATACGAGAAATAGTAGAAAATTATGTATAACCAAGCCGTGAGTGCCACACATTGACAGGAGCTTTGACACCAAACATGGCAGTGAGCAAAGATGATTTATTGATTTTATTTTGGTTGATGGGATAGAGGCCATCCTTACTCCTTCCTTGCAGCAGAATGCGACCTGTGTGCTTGTCCTTAACATAAAAAGAGGAATCAATTAGTATAAAGAAACAAGAATTGTCTTTACAAAATTGATTTATGGACAAAAGATTAGCCGATGCAGATGGACAATGAAGAACACGAGACAATTTGAAAGGAGTATGGGATGTATGTAACGTAAGGGAACCAATATTGTGGATTGCCAAACTTGTACCGTTACCAACAGTAATGTTCTCATTTCCTTTATAAGGTTCATGAAAACTTAAATTCTCAAGCTCAGGAGTAAGGTGTGCATTAGCACCACTGTCCACAAACCAAGTATCATCATTAGAGAAAGAGTTGGACTGCGCAGCCATGGCTGCTAACTGAGCTGGGGGATGACATCCTTGGTAGGCATAATCCATCCGGTGATAGCAGTCAAGAGCACGATGACTAGACTTGCCGCAAATTTGACAAGGAGATCGAGGTGTAGGAGATGGATTGGGGTTGCGGAAGGGCTTAGGAGTAGCAGAGTTTGAAGGTTTTGGAAAAGCAGATTTGTGAGAAGAGTGTTTATATTTTTTAGGAAATGAGTGTGAGGGTTGGCGAGATAGAAATGCCATAGTTGACTCAGGAGCAACCTGTTGATGTTGGTTGTCTAAGAGGAGTTCAAATGAAAGAAGTTCAGCAGTGAAATCTGTCAAGGAGAGATTTGATTCTCGAGTGGCAAACTAGTAAGAGGTGATGAATGGATTAAAGGAAGGATTGAGGCCTCCAATGATGTAGGACACAAGATCATCATCATCCACTGGACGTCCAGTAGCAGCAAGTTGAGCAGCAAATGATTTGGCCAGATTGATAAAATCAGTACAAGATTTAGATCCTTGATGAAGAGTCTGAAGTTGGCGTTCTAGTTGAGTGATGCGGGAGCGAGAATGAGATGCAAACTTGAGTTCAAGAGCACGCCAAACTTCATGAGAAGTATGGAGACCATAGAGAGTAGACAAAACAGACTCAGATAAATAGGCATTAAGCCAACTTAAAATGAATTGATCCTTCTTAACCCAAAGGGGATAAGCAGGATTAATATCAGAAGTTGAGGGCAGAAGCTTGGGAGGGCACGGATCTGATCCATCAACGATGCCCATCAAGTCATAGTTGCGAAGAATAGGAACAATAAGGGATAACCAACTAAGATAGTTGGAACCATCAAGTTTAATAGTTCCAAGATGAGCAACATTAGAAAAAAGAAAGTGGGCGGAAGTAGAAGGAGTAGCCACTAGGATCAATGAATTTAGGCGTTAGCGTATGGCTTATCTGATACCATGTAAAATATAAAAGAATTGGAGAACTGTTTTGATGCTCAATACTAAAACAGAGTGATATATTGCAGTATATATAGGCCTTTCTGTTACAGTTGTGTTTATCCATAATTACAGTCAAATTTGAATTTATAATGTAAACTGATATCGTGCTAGCTGTGTACAGCACTTGAATTTTGAATTATGCTAGATATCCTCCTTCTGTTGTAGATAACCTTTGAGAGCTGAAGACTTAGGCTTGCTGACTGAGTTAGGAGAGGCAATTCTAACACTTTTCTGATCAAAACAAGCTTGGAGAAGGAGGATTTGGTGCTGTTTATAAGGTAATGCACGATAATCGCGTGCAAGATAAGCTTATAAATATTATATACAGTATTTTGATGCATTTCTATTTTCTAGGGTACGTTTCCAAATGGAAAAGAAATAGCTGTGAAGAGGCTGTCCATGGGTTCTCAACAAGGAGATGCAGAATTTAAGAATGAGGTCAGGTTGGTGGCTATGCTTCAACACTGAAATTTGACTAGGCTTCTAGGATTTTGCTTGAAAGGGAGAGAAAGGCTTCTAGTCTATGAGCCTGTAAGGAATTCAAGCCTTGATAAGTTCATATTTGGTATGGTTGCACTTTTGCTTAAATTTTGAATTCTAGTCATAGTAATCAAACGTGCACAATTGAATTGGGAAGTGCGTGACAACATTATACAAGGCATAGCTCGAGGACTTCTTTACCTTCACGAAGACTCGCGACTTCGTATTATTCATCGTGATCTCAAAGCTAGCAACATTTTATTAGATGCAGACATGATCCCCAAGATTTCAGATTTTGGGACCGCAAGATTATTTGAAGCAGATCAAACTCAAGCCAATACACAAAATTGTGGGGACGTAGTAAGTATATCCACAGTCTATAGCTAATAACTGGAATATTTATTTCATTTTTCCTTTGATGTGTCTTAGCTTCAATTGGCTTTCTATTTAAATGATTGGTATAAAAAAATTTTAAACCCCTAGCCGATGTGACTAGGGATAATAACAGCGACATGAATTATATATAAGATGCTCTACAATCACGACTCACAGCTCTTGCTGAAAGCCACGGCAACTCTCAGGATTGTTTTCTTTTATTAAAATTCTTTTTATATATGTATTTTTTAATATTTTTTAAAAAAATAAAAAAATCATAATATTATTTAAAAATACATCTTTAATTATTAAATAAAAATAAATAAAAAATTAGGAGCGGAAGCTACCAGCGGTAGCCCCCAGCAGGAAATCCATCATTTACCTTTTATATATATATATATATATGCATTAATTGTCATTTGTCGCTCAAATATTCGTATCCGAGCCTTTTTTTTTTTTTTTTTAGTCCAGCCATCTAATTGACTAATCAACTCTTTAATTAATATTTTTCCTTCTCAATTCAGGATAATGTTTAAAAAGAATTGCCCCCAATTTTATATATATATATATAGGTATTGTAAGCATTCGAATAGAATAGAAAATAATCAATAGAAAAACAAAAGAAAACGCGTTTATTTAAAATAAAATTGTGTATATATATATATTATATATATAGGTAATTTATTATTTTTAATTTTTAATTAAATATATATAAATAAAAAAATAAAAAACAAATAAAACAAATTATTTATTGATATATGACATAAGAGATGATAAATAAAATTTTTTCGTGTTTAAAAATGAGAGAGATCCTATGCTGAAGTTTTATCAATATCTTTTGATTATCGTACTATAAACATTTTTTTATTTATGTTAGATGGTGGATTTAAAAGTAAAATATAATAAATAATTTAACGAAAAGAAAGGTGATAATAAATATGATGAATAGCGTTATCCTAATTGGAACTACTCTTCTGACTACAGACTAAAGTACTTTGTCAAATTTTTTTTTTTAACCAGGTGGTCATTTGACTATTCTTTTTAGAAGGGGTCTACGCCCACAGCTGGAAACTCTCGTTAATTCAATTATATGTTTTTTTAATATTTTTTAAAAAAGAAAAAAATTCATAATATTGTTAAAAGATATATACTTAATCACGAAGTTAAAAAAAAATTACCCCCAACAGTAAGCATAGTATTTTCCTTTAGAAATATTATGCTTCCTATTTTCTTTCTATAGGCAATAGGCTTTATAACAATTTCTAAAGTCAAAAATAGAGACCGTTGAATTATTAAACCTTTGAGAGCATTCTCATTGGATTAGCTAAAAGCTAAATCCAATGAGAATTTAACTATTAGGTCATAAAATTGCTCACATTGAATTAGCTATAGTTACAGTAATATCCAAACTAATTTTTAAATTTGGAACACACTATTCATTCATCAAATCTCTTTTATATTATTTATTTCTCTCTTCCTTTAATATCAATTATTTCTCTATCAATTTTAAATGACAATTGAAAAAAATATAAATAGAATACAATTACTAATTAATATATAATATTATGAATAGTAAAATATGATAAAATAAAATAAATTCATAATTAAAAAATTTTCAAAATTATTAATTACTCATTACTGTATAATGAATAAATGGATAATCCAATGTGGAGATTTGATGTGAATAGTTAAAGTTAAATTCATCTTATATTATTTTATTGTCATATAATGAAAAAATGGCTATTCCAATGTAGAAACTTATGTGAATGTAATAGTTAAATGTTAAATTCATCTTACATTCATAAAAAATGTACTTTAACTTTAACTAATCCAATGAGAGTGCTCTAAGAGCATTGGCAATGGACTAGTCAAATGCCAATACAAGTATAAACTTTAGCTAGATGTGAGAAAAAACCTCCACATTGGACTAGCCTAACGATTACTTTCTGTCATAGAGACTATGGAAATTCTTAAAACCTTCTCCGACCAACAACTAATTACATTGAATTTAGTCAATTTTAAACTTTAAATATGAAAAATTATGTAGCTATTTAACATGAAGTATTAATACTTTGGTCCTCCCTGCATGCAGTGGATACATGCCTCCGGAATATGCAATACACAGACACTTTTCAGTAAAATCCGAGTGGTTAGTTTTGGTGTGTTAGTTCTGGAGATAGTGCGGTAAAAAAATTAATTCTATAATTTGTAATGGAGATATTGAAGTCAGCCTTCTAAATTATGTAAGTACTAAAATCTATGTGCACATTTCGATCCTTTTTGTGTCAAAGTGTGTCTATTGTTTATCTGCCAATAATAAAACCATTTTACAGGCATGGAGAAATTGGAGGGAGGGGACAATTCCAAATCTTGCAGATCCCACCATAAGGAACAGTTGTTCAGAAACTCAAATAATGAGATGCATCCACATTGGGCTATTATCTGTTCAGGAAAACTTGGCTGACAGACCGAACATGGCTTCAGTTGTTCTCATGTTCAATAGCCAGTCTATCACTTTACTAGTACCCACAAGACCTGCCTTTCTTATGCACAGCAATAATGATAGGTCAGATAAAGTACATGGAAGTAGCTCTGCCCAACCCTCGATATATGAGGCTTCAATTTCTAAGCTAGATCCTCGGTAGCATTTGATGAAAATGCCCCCTTTTAACTTCAACCTTTGTGTTTGGAAATGAAATGTTACAGATACAATATGCCCTTTCCCCGTTTTTCTTTTTTTCTCTCTTTCTTTTTATTTTTTTTATTTAAATGGTAAATCTGCAAATACATTGTTTCATTTCCTTCATTACAAGTACTGTTTGTACGTGATTATGTAAACTAATTGTTTTATTGATGTACAAGTGCGTTTAATTCCTTTTGCGATTCTTTTATTAGTATAATTGGGTCTGAAAGTGATTCCAAATCACTGCAAGCCCTATAATTTGAACAATCAACGAAACCTCACAAACACCGAACTTGCCGCAATGACTTCTGTTCTCCTAAATTTTCTAACTTATCTCTTTGGAAAATGAAAAACCCTCTCTGAATTTTTGGAGAACTTTGTGGGGGAATTTTGATGGATATAAAAAGGGAGACAAACACAAGGAGGTCGTTGGTTGACTTTTCACCGTTGTTGGAGTATTGGCTGAATCCATTCGAATTATTATCCATTTTATAATCTTGGCAGATTGCATTATATGAAATATTATATTAATATCATCCTCAAATTATTTTTATTTTTTTAAAAAATAAGATTAAAAGTTGATGGCTAGCACCATTAATATATCACTAGATACATTATTAGTTGAAAGGGTAATGACAAATGAACGTGTATGACCAGAGACTTGGAATTTTCAACTTCTAATTGCCCGCAGTGCTTGTATGTTAACAGATACATGAGAAGCAACGCAAATTTCCAGATTGGTATCTTTAACGTACAGCGCAACTCCATCCTTCCTATTCTCCATAAAACCTAATCATATTGGTTAATTCCTTGATTTGCAGGCCGAAGAGAGAGGCACAACGAAGATCATGTGTTATTCAAAACGACTTTTATTGCTCGGTATCCTTCTGATCTTACTTCCTGTTGCTCCCACGCGGGCTCAGCCCAGATGCTCTCAAACTGGTAACTACACCAGCAACAGTACCTACAGGGCAAACCTCGTTGGCCTCCTGGCCTCCATGTCTTCCAACACGAAGATCGATTACGGATTTTACAATTTCACCGCCGGAGAAAATTTCGACAAAGTGAACGCGATTGCACTTTGTAGAGGAGACGTTACGCCGGATGTATGCCGTAGTTGTATCAATTCCACAAGTCAAGAGCTCTTACAGTCTTGTCCCAACCAGAAGGAGGCAATCTATTGGTCCGGTGAATGTAATGTCCGATACTCAAACAGATCTATATTTGGCGTTATGGAACAGCAGCCTATGATTGCTTTTTATAACGTAGCAAACGCATCCGACATAGAAGGGTTCAACAACGTGCTAAGACCCCTGCTAGATAGGCTAAGAAATACCACTGTACTTGGAAATTCTACTCGCAAGTTCGCTCTGGGAAGCGAGAAAGCCCCAAACTTCCAAACAATCTATTCACTTTTGCAGTGTACTCCTGATTTGACCTCGCTGAACTGCAACAACTGCCTGCTGCAGTTGGTTGGATCTATGTCACAATGTTGTAATGGAAAGCAGGGAGGAGTGTACGCAGTACCAAGTTGTTATTTAAGGTATGAGACATACAGTTTCTATGACCCTGCAGCAGAGTCACCACCTCCGTCGCCTCCGCCACCGCCTATAGCGCAGCCAGTTCCCCCCCCACCACTACATGAACTGCTTCCACCCACACAAGGTACGTATGGTAAGCGACGATCCGTTCCGTTTTGGTTCTACAACGTATATAAATCCTACTGTGCCAACGTTTTATCATTTCTGGACCGTAAATGGATTTTGGGAGAAGAATATTACATATAAATTAGAATTTCGATCGGCGATTAGACAATTAATTCAGTTGATAGCTTTTTATTAATTTAGCCTTTCAAATGATATTAAGTATTTACGTATAAATTAATTTTAAAATTTATTTCTTACTCCACATCTCATCCGACTAAAAGCAAAAAAATCATTTATATAAATTTTTAATTTACAAGTCTTTTGAAAAACAGTAGAACTACTTAATTGAGAGAATCTCTATCTTTAGGGTAATTAGTCTTTTTTTTTATTTTTTATATATAGGATTTATACGAAATCGGACACCTTAAATCTATATTTAATATTATTATTTAAAGTAAGTTTTCAACACATTGAATTAATAAATTAAAGAAGAGTTTGATCAAAAAGTGAGAAAATTGTTAAAATATTAACAAAATAATTAAGCTTCTTTTCCCACCAACTCATGCAATTATTAGAGACATTTATTTATTTTCAGTGAAAACCAACAATAATAATACAAAGTACTTGAAGATATGAAATGCAAGAATCCATAGTTGTTTTTGGTCCTCAACTACTCGCATTGGTAGTTTAAAAATTAGCTAGGGTGGTGTCGAAACTATGAAGGGTGAATACCCTCTCGTCTATAGTCATCGTGCAAATCGCTAATATCTTTCAGTCGTATTTGGGAAAAGAAAAGGAATGACTCGATCATACAATTGTATTTATACTTAAACATCAGATATCTAATTCAAAATCAGTCTCTTTTAAACGAATTTTTAGTTTCGTTTGGATAAAATTAAGTAGAACTCTGGTGTCTGCAGGGAAGGAAAGTAACTCATCAAGAACTACAATTGCTATAGTGGTGTCGGTTGTTGTTTCTGCTGTACTAATCTTCTGCATGTCATGTTTCTACCTCTTCTATTTAAGAGTGAAGAAGCCAAGGGAGAAACTTGAAAGTAAGTTCAGTATTTGTTTATTTTACATTGTTGTTATCATAATTTCTTTAAGTAGCAGGGAAAATATAGATATCTAGACACCTTGCTGCATGCCTTTGACGTGATGCGTCTCTAGAGAAGATCTTCTCTAAGTTAATTGCATTTCTTTAAATAATTGCATTACTTTTCTTCTGGCGATGCATTAATCTAATTCAGATTGTTCTTACGTGAAGGCGTGGATGAAATTAGTAGTGCTGATTCCTTGCAATTTGACATCGGGACAATTAAAGTTGCTACAGACAACTTTTATGCTGCAAACAAGCTTGGCCAAGGTGGATTTGGTATTGTTTACAAGGTAATGAGGCCCAATCGAGTCATAAATTATGTCATTTTACTCGTCATAGTTAGTTGACTCTAATATCAAGAATGTTGAGGTTATATACGCTAAATTTTGGTATATTCATATCTTTCAGGGTGTGCTTCCAAATGGACATGAAATAGCTGTGAAGAGGTTGTCCAAGGCTTCTCAACAAGGAGATCTAGAATTTAAGAATGAGGTCGAGTTAGTGGCAAAGCTTCAACACAGGAATTTGGTAAGGCTCCTAGGATTCTGTTTGGAAGGAAAGGAAAGACTTCTAGTCTATGAGTTTGTACCTAATGCAAGCCTTGAAAAGTTCATATTTGGTATGTTTGCCATTCCTCTCAAATCCCAAATTCTATTCATAGTAATTACATATTATAAATGGAATTGTCATGTCTTCCACGTATATTGCTTCAACATGTAATTCACAGTACATTTGCATGAATATGCAGATCCAAACAAGAGTGCACTAATGAATTGGGAAATGCGTAACAAAATTATAGAAGGCATAGCTCGAGGACTTCTTTACCTTCACGAAGATTCGCGACTTCGTATTATTCATCGTGATCTCAAGGCTAGCAACATTTTGTTAGATGCAGATATGAATCCAAAGATTTCAGATTTCGGCACGGCAAGATTGTTTGTACCGGATCAAACTCAAGGCAATACGAGCAAAATTGTGGGGACCTTGTAAGTAACTCCAATAAATAAGATGGAATGAACTTCATAAAAAACTACATGTACCAAAAGCTATGATGTCCTTCAACTTAAACTAATGCTGCTGATAATGTTCACCTGCAGCGGATACATGCCTCCAGAATATGTAATGCACGGAAAATTTTCAGTAAAATCTGATGTGTTTAGTTTTGGCGTGTTAGTTCTGGAGATAGTGAGCGGTAAAAAAAATAACTATAGTTTTCAGGGAGAGAATGAAGCTGGCGGCCTTCTAAGTTATGTAAGTGCAAAAAATTTCTTTTTATATGCATTTCCATTTTATCTCAAAGTCCGACCAAATGGTAAGTCATATGATGTTGACAAAATAAATGAATTAACTATGCTTATTGTGGTATCTCCCAATGTAACCATCCTGCAGGCATGGAAAAACTGGAGGGAGGGGACAACCTCAAATCTTGTAGATGCCACATTAAAGGCCAGGTCAACAACTCAAATAATGAGATGCATCCACATTGGATTATTATGTGTCCAAGAAAATGTGGTTGACAGACCAACCATGGCTACTGTCGCCCTCATGTTTAATAGCCACTCTGTTACTCTACCAGTACCCTCGAGACCTGCATTTCTTATGCACAGCACTAGATCAGTTGTGTCGTCCCAATTGGAGAACGGTGTTGGGGTAACAAGACCAGATACGCATCGAAGTAGATCTATCCAAGCCTCAATAAATGAAGCTTCAATATCTGAGCTAGATGGTTGCTAACTTTAAATGGAAGCTAGTGGGAATGCAATTCTACAGGTTCAAGATTCCCAGCCCCCACCCTCTGTTTTTCAATTTCTTAAGCAACTTCTCTATAAATGAAGAATTGGTGTGTACTTTAGGCATCAAAAATATATATGGTGTCATTTTCTTCATCCCAAATGTTTAGACGTGATTAAACTTTAATGTTTAAATAATTAAGTTTCCCTGCAGTAAATGTTGTGATGAATTCCCTCCCCCGATCAAGGAAGGTCATTTTTTCCTTTCTTTTTTTATTTTTTGTTTGAAATCTAATTTTTGCGATTATTTTCTCAATTTTCTTTTATAGTAAATTTGTTGATTAAGAAATTTGTTATTTTTTCTTAAAATTCCATATAAAGCATGTGAATTATACATTTCGAACAATTATTCGAGTGGTTTATTGACATTAATGTAACGACAAATAGAATAATTTTGATAAATGGTGAAGAATTCAGAGATTAGAAGGTTCAAATTTTAGAGTTAAAGAGATCGATTATATATCATCTACTAACTTTCAATTTCTTGATTAAGATGATCATCTTGTTTGTAATGAAAAGTATGGATACTTGTGAGGGTATTTAAATTAGATTTGTTATATTAATTTACCATTTTTTGACAACAAAGCACACTGCATATTTTTGCTTGCTTCGTGCTTCAAACAGACATACAATGGGTGCTTTGTCGCTGTGCAGAATTACAATTGTTAGTCCATATAATCTAATTTATGGACTTCAGTGCTTGAATTCTTTTAAGGATCGGAGTTTTCAGCATCATGAATTTTCATAATTACAAAGAAGCAACGCCACTACATCCTTCCTATTCTCCGTAAAAACTGCGAGTCACATATATATGATTTCAAACCGCTCCTTCATTTGAATTTTTCAATTTGTAGACTAGAGATGGAAACAACCAAGATGTGTTAATTGGAGAATACTTTTCTTCTCCGTACCTGTTGCTCCCACGGCTTAGCATTATAAGGAATGATGCCAATGGCAAAGGAGATCAGCTACAATGAAGTAGCAAGATTTCGGCAATAATTTCCAAAGCTGCAACATGATAACTTAAAAAGTCAAATCTGTCTTGCTGTATATTATTAATGTGTAATTTCCTTTATTCTAGCATTCTTTCTATTTTGTATAGTTTCCTTAGATAAAATAGATTGTACATGGTACTATACAGACTGTAAATGGTTCTATAAATATGAATGATAGTACACTCTCTCACTCAACTCGTGAGATAGTTTTTCTCAAAACATCTTTATGGTATAAAGAGCCTCTACGGGTTGATAGATTTTTTTTTTTTTTTTTTTACTGTCAATGGATTCCAATGCCTCTGTTATTTCATCTACATCTTTAGACCCCTATCCATATCCTGTGTTACAAAATGTATCCTATTATGTTTCTCTCAAACTCAATTCATCCAATTTTCTGTTCTGGAAAACTCAGATGCTAAACATCCTTAAAAGCTATGATCTTCAAGGATTCATCACAGGTGATATCCATACCCCATCACAATTTATTCTTGATGAGTCTAATACATCTCAGCCCAATCCACTTTATCACAAGTGGTGCAGGTCAGATAGGCTAGTTAAAGGATGGCTTACAACCACCTTGTCCAAGGAAGTGTTAGGCATTGTTGTTGGTCTGAACATTGCCTCCGAAGTTTGGAGTGCTCTTGTTCATGCTTTTGCAAGAGTATCTTCTGAACGTAGTCTTGCACTTAAGCAAAGACTTACCTCAATCACAAAAAGGATCTAATTCCTTGAGTGAATACCTGAGGAGATTTAAAACAATATGTGATGAGCTTGCTGCTATTGGCAAGCCTGTTCCTAAACACAAGAAGTCTTGGTGGCTTCTCAATGGTCTTGGTAAGGAATTTGAAGTTTTTATAGCAATCATGCCTAGGCCACCTGTCTATAAAAAAGTAGAACAAGTACCAAAAGCTATGACATCTGCATTCAAATCAAACTAATATATATGATAATGTTCACCTGCAGTGGATACATGCCTCCAAAATATGTAATGCGCGTAAAATTTTCAGTAAAATCTTATGTGTTTAGTTTTGGCGTGTTAGTTTTAGAGATAGTGAGTGGTAAAACAAATAACTGCCCAGAACACGCCGACGCCACCACAACTTTCAGATCACGCTAGTGCCAGCTCATGGACCGCCACTGCCGAGAAACCAGCTCAACCACATTGCGGCCTCTTACACCCGTAGACGAGAACCTCGGCGTAGCCAATCCAAGTGGTTTGGCCAACCACCCTAAGGACGTCGGAGCACCTCTCAGGGATCACAGAAACTGCCGGTGAAGACCTTCCATCACCCAAGGGACGCCGCGCACCACCTCAACCTTGACTGCCTCACAGTGATCTCCCTCTGTTATTCTCGGCTAGGCAGTCCTCTCTCTCTCTCTCTCTCTCTCTCTCTATCACGGCGTTTCACCACCCTGCCCAGAGACCCCATCGCACCGCCTTGTTTTCCAGCTGCCTGAACCACCGCACCGTCGTGTGTTCTCCTCTCGGTGAGTTCCCTGCTCTTGACCATCCCATTGTTTTGAACCTGTGTATTTCCTAAGGTGGAAGACACTTCATGATGGGCCATGGGCCTTAAAAGCCCATCTGGCCGAAAGCCCTGTTTCTTAGTGGACTTCTTCACGCGGCCTCAGGCTTTCTTGGTTTTATGTAAGGGGCTAATTTTTGTAAACTGGTATATGTTTTTTAAATGGGCTTGGACTCTTGTGGGAATGATTATTTCAATTAAATTGTGCTTAAGAAAATGTTTAAAGAATTTAAAATGTGTTTTGAAGTATATTATGGAGCCTATTATTTTAGTTAATATTCCTTTATCTATTTAGTCGGATGTTAATAAAATTATTATGTTATACTTTAAGAAGAAATTAAGGAATAAGTTATGAGCGTTGAATAATATTATGATTGAGTCTACTTTTATGAATCGAATGTTTCCACCAATTATTTTAGATTCATATATATAAATATATATATACAGTTAAATTATATTTGAAAGATTAGATATCATATTTCAGAAAGAAAAGTTTTTAAATTATTTTGAACACCATATTAAACGAGATTCTACTGTCTACTTTAATAGTTATTGTTATAATTATGCTTTTAAAGTTGTAGGTTGAAAATAAAGAAATATATTAAGAATTATTTTAAATGATACAAATATTTATTAGATTTCTTATAAGATTTAATTATTATGTTAAGAAATGAAACTTAGTTTAAGAATTTAAGTTTTATGAATAATTTTAAAATAGCTCGAGTATTCTACTAAATTATAGATTAATACTTAAGTAATTTAAATACTATGGTTTATTGATTATAGGGTTAAACAAAAGATTTGTTTGACTATCTTTTAGATTGTGAATTTTAATTGAGTAAGATATTAGTACTTATTGGTTTCTGAACATATATAGTGATAGTTATTATTGTATATAGGTCTCAAGTTACGAAGTGTTATTCAAGAAGAAGCACAGCGAGATAAGTAATTTGATCATAAATTAAGATTATCACAGTTTAGCTTATGTATAAGTATTATTCAAGCCAGTTCATCTCTACCCAATTATTTATGAACCATTCATGTCATACGCAAACATGTCATCCAGCATAGCATACGATCATGTCATTCCGCATCATGTTTAAATTCAGAAATTATAATTATGTATGTATTATGTCATGCATCTCATGTGTATAAGACACGTAAGCTATCTTAAGTTCAAGTGCAAGATAAAATCAGATCTGTTAATAATAAGATGGCTATTCAGATGTATGGTACCAATGCAGTTCAGTTTCAGGGTGGTGTGCAAGCCACGAACTCAGCTGTGGTCCACCATAGTATGCCAGAATACTATCAGCGGCTTCCCTTGCGGCCACGAGATGTGGGGCTAGTGCACAACCTCGCACACATGGTTAATGTGTTAGCCAATCAGATAAATCAGTTAAATCAGTTAGATCAGTCAGTTATTTCAGTTAAACCAGTCATACATAGCATAAGTATCAGTATGAACAGTAATGAATTCTAAACTCTCAGCATGAAAATTTTATGAAAACCTTACGTTTACTATGTTCACGTTGTGATGGATTTCTTACTGAGTCTTCGACTCATTTTAGTTTGTTTTCATGTTTTTAACCACCCAGGTGAGGATGATGAATACGAGCAGGCAGGCCAAGAGTAGAAGGAGCAGTTATTTTTAGTTCAGACTTTCTAAAATAAAACATGTTTTTATGACATGAATTTATTCAGTTTATTTATTTAATGTTTTTGGGAAGACATTTTATTAGACCTTTTTTTTACAAAATAATTTCAAATTTCATTTATGAGATTTGAGATCTCTTGCCGGATTTATTTTTATGAAAAACACGTGACACGCCTAGCCTACGGGAAGGGGGTGTTACAACTTAAGTAGCAAAGATATATATTATGTCATTTTGTTCATCCCAAAATGGGGAGGATGGTGGTCCTCTTAATATACATTTCCCTATGATTGATCAACCTCTACTTAAAATCAAAGAGCTTCGCAATAAGAATGGTTGGAATCCCTCTTGTTTAGAAAGGCTTGTTGGCCATGATAAAGTTAATGAATTGTATCAGGTTTTGGCTAGGCATAAAGAGAGGCAGGATGTGTTAACTTGGATGAAAGAGCACGACGAAAAGTCTACTACGAAAAGTGCTTGGGAGTGTATTAGAGTTCAGGCGTCTCCTTTACCTTGGGCTCACTAGATTTGGCATAATAATATTCCTAAGAAAATTTATGTTATGATGTGGAAGGCTACTAATAGTTGCTTGAGCATGGATGAGAAGATTAAAATTACTAGTATCCAAATTGCTTCTAAATGTAACTGTTGTTGCTTTGGCCATTCTGAAGATCTGAATCATATTCTTTGCAGCAGTGATTTTGCTAGGCAAGTTTGACGGATGGTTTTGATTCAATTAGGTTTTTATGTGGGTGTTTTCCATTCGTGGCAGGAGCAAGTTAATTTTTGGTTTCGTCGTGTTGGCAAGTCGTCTCAAGTTCAAACTATTTTTGGTCTTATCTCGTCCATCGTTTCTTGGAAACTCTAAGAACGGCGGTGCAGAGCTAGGTATGATGGCAAGATAGATTCAGTTCAGACGGTTTGGCATGCTATCAAGTTATGGATTCGTAGAATTATGTAGTTAGATCTAAGTCATTGAGATTTCCCAGATAGGATGTTGTTATTCTAAACATATGGATATTTCGGTGTCATTTCCTAAAGTGAAGAAGGTTTCGGTGGTTAAGTGGAGTCCTCACTCACAGAATTGGGTGAAGCTTAATACGAATGGCAGCTTAGGTAATCTTGGGCTTGCTGGTGTTGGAGGTGTCATTTGTGATGCTGGTGGCCAAATGTGCGCGGCTTATTTTTATTTTTTAGGTCAGGGTTCTAACAACTTTGCTGAGTTGAGTGGTTTGATGGAAGGGGTTAGAAGGTGCTATCATCTTGGTTTTTATCAAGTGGATATTAAAACTGATTCTCAAATCCTTGTTAATTAGATCAGAAGGGGTTAGTGTAATATTTGGTATCTCGAGGATTATTGGGATGAGCTGAAAAGTTGTCTGGATCAATTGGAGTATAGAGTGAGCCATATTTTTCGTGAGGAAAATGCAATTGCGGATTTTCTTGCTAAACAGGGTGTAGAGGGTTTAACTACAGATTGGTTGGGTGACCAGGCCCCTTTGATTAGTAAATTAAGAGGTCTTCTTCGCATGAACAGAATTGGTCTTCTTTATTTGAGGATTTTCTCATGAGGTATGTTTTCATTTGAAGTGCAGATAAAAACCAACGTTGGTTGCACCATGGTGTTGAAGGATGTTCGACATATTCCTGACCTTCGGCTCAACCTGATTTCCGGGACAGCCCTTGATCGACAGGGCTATGACAGCTACTTCAGCAAAGGCATTTGGAAGCTATCACAAGGTGCCATGGTTGTCGCCCGAGGACATATTTGCAGTATGTTGTACAAGACCCATGTGAAGATCGGTTCTGATAGCCTCAATGCAGTGGAAGATGAGGCATCACCGAATTTGTGGCATAAGAGACTTGGACACATGGTTGAGAAAGGATTGGATGCGCTTGTGAAGAATGCACTCATCAAAGTTGCCAAAGGAACAACGTTAAACCCTTGTGAGTACTGTTTGTTTGGTAAACAATGCAGAGTCTCATTTAAATCCTCTACGAAGAGAAGATCAGAGTTGTTGAGTCTGGTACACTTTGATGTCTGTGGTCCCATGGAAGAAGAGTCATTGGGAGGTAATAGATATTTCGTGACATTCATTGATGATGCTTCACGAAAAGTCTGGGTATATGTTTTGAAGTCAAAGGATCAGGTCTTCGAGCACTTCAAGAATTTCCACACCCTAGTGGAAAGAGAGATAGGAAAGACGTTGAAGTGCCTGCGAACGGACAATGGAGGAGAATATGTCTCTAAAAGGTTCGTTGTATACTGCGTTGATCACGGTATTCGACATGAAAAGACGGTCCCATATACCCCTCAGCACAATGGTGTAGCCGAAAGAATGAACCGGACCATCATTGAAAGAACAAGATGCATGCTCAGTATGGCCAAGTTACCAAAGCCATTTTGGGGTGAAGCTGTTGTTGCTGCCTGTTACCTGATCAACAGATCACCTTCTGCACCACTGGAATTTGAAATTCTTGAGAATGTTTGGTCTGGAAAAGATGTCTCTTACTCTCACCTGAGAGTGTTTGGGTGCAAAGCCTTTGCACACGTATCCAAGAAGCTAAGACAGAAGCTCGATGTCAAATCAACTCCATGTATCTTTGTTGGATATGGAGATGAAAAATTCGGATACAAGTTATGGTATACAGTGACAAAGAGAATTGTCAGAAGCAGGGACGTTGTGTTCCATGAAAACCAGAACATAGGAACTGAAGCTTCCTTAAGAGAGCTTAATTCCTATTCTCCAAATCCTGCACCATTGCAGTTTGCCACAGACAATGTAGATATGCAGGATCGAGATTCAGAAGTAGGAGAAGAAGCTCAGGGTGTTGAGCAGGGGGAGCAAGAACCCTCTCCACCAGCAGCTCGTGTACCACCACAAGAATGAGATGGTGATGAACCTCATTTGGTTGATGAAGCTCAACCAAGAAGATCGGCAAGAGGCCGCCTATTGATTCCGTTGATGAGATATCCGGAATCAGACTATATTCTGCTTACTGATGAGGGGGAGCTAGAGAGCTTCCAGGAAGTTCAAACTCATGCTGATAGAAGCCTATGGGTGTAGGCAATGTAAGAAGAGATGAGTTCTTTGAAGAAAAATCAGACATATGAGATGGTGAAACTTCCTGAAGGAAAGAAAGCTCTAAAGAACAAATGGGTGTTCAAGCTGAAGAAAGATGGCCAAGGAAAGCTGATAAAGCACAAGGCCAGATTGGTTGTCAAAGGATTCCAGCAGAAGAAGGGAATCGACTTTGACGAGATATTTTCTCCAGTGGTAAAAATGATGTCGATCCGAGTCATACTCGGATTGGTAGCCAGCTTGAATTTGGAACTCGAACAAATGGATGTGAAGACAGTCTTTCTCCATGGAGATTTGGAGGAAGAGATCTATATGGAGCAACCAGAAAAATCAGTCTTTCACATTTGAACAATGCACAACTACAAGGACTAGTTTAGCGTGTACCTCTGAAAGTTTAATCTTGGAGCCCTTGCCATTACAAGCAAAAATGCTTCTAACCCTTTCAATTTCTTGGTTAAGAAAACCATCCTGTTTGTAACGAAAAAGTATGGATACTTTTTAAGATTCCGACCTGTACCAGATCATTTGTGATATTAGTATTTAATTTAATTTTCATTTTTTTATTTAATAGTTAAAAAATGATTATTAGTATATTAATTTTTTTTATATTTTTAAAATTTTTTAAAATTAATTAATTTTTTTTTAAAAAAAAAGAAAATTACAATTTAAACGACACACCGAATAAACAAGAGGAAATAATCTTGCCTCTAACTAGGGCTCGAAAGAAGTTAAAGTAAGAGGAAAGCAAACTTCATGACAGCATAACTCCAAAATGAACATGTGTTACAAGCCATGCATGTGGCCAAGAGGAAGTATAAAAAGGCTTCTAATTAGAATTTCAATACATCTAATTAGCTGGCTTAGCAATACATCAAGATAACATGACAAAATAAGGTGGCTTAGCAATATTATAGGCCGTTTCCATTTGTCTGTGATGAGAGTTTCAACACATCTAATTAGGTTGACTTGGTAACAGCTCACATACTATTCAAATTGTTGATGATGTCCGAAAATATACATCCCTTTCATAAAAGAAAGCGCGTTTGGTCCCACGTAAATTTGTGAAATGCATTGACCGGGAAAAAAAATACTAAAAAAATAGAAAAAGGAATGCCGTGAAAAGGAAATTAATCATCAAATCATCCACCTTCCTGAATCGTAGCTTCTCATTGACTACTTCTATCTCAATCAACCTTCTTATTTATTTTAAAAAAATGATTTTCATTCAAGGTCCCCCAGTCAATAGTAGTGCTTTCTTATCATTTTAACATGAGATGGATTAGGTAATATTCATTCTCATAATCTATATTTATAATTTTTTTTATGAGGTGTAGTCGTATTTTTTATAGAGAATATGAATATTTTTCGTAAAATATTGAATGTACATTGGTGAATAGTAATTGATAAGAAATATTTTTCTTTTAATATATCAGTGTTAAAGAAAATATTTTGTTCGTGCCACAACTTTCATTTTCTTGTCTTTAATTTACAGAAATGTTATTTATTATCTCTGTACCATATATTAATATGTGATTTATTATTTTTATCATTTTATTTAAATAAACATAAATAAAATGATAAAAATGATAAATTACATGTTTATATATAATGTAGGAGATGATCAATATAATTTTTTGTATTTAAATCAGAGAGAGATCAAGGGGATAAACATATATGCTGAAGTTAAAAGCATATTATTCTGTTTCTTGAAAGGAAAAAATCTATTTATCAATATCTTTTTATTATCATACAATCGACATTTTTTTATTTGATACTATAGGATAGATCTAAAATTGAAATATATATAATAAATAATAGTAAGATAGACAATAAAATATATGAAGAATAGCATTACCCTAAAAATTAATTAAAATTAGAAAAAAAAAAAAAGGGAACGACAATAGACAAAACTTAAATAGCATGATAGCCCTACCTAACTGGCTTATTAAAAGCACGCGTGTTGTGAAAGTCATGTAGAGGCCAATGCCATCCTTTATACCTAGCCTCGGAATTTAAAAGTCTTGATTTCGGTGCTTGAAATCTTCAAGAGTAGTTTAACAAAAAAGAAATCTTAAGAGTAGGGTTAGGTTTGGACGTGTCACCTATCTCATATAATCTCGTTATTATAATTTTTACAAATTTTTATATAAAATATAATAAATAATTTAATTTTTTTAAATATCAAAATAATAACATTAAAAATATTTTAATAATATATATTTTATTCAAATTTTAATTTTTATTTCAATTCACTGTTTATACCTAACTTAGGAATTTTCATTATCCTGAATTTTGAGAATTACAGAGAAGCAACGCCAGTCCATCCTTCCTATTCTCCACCGAAATCATGTATATGGGTTCCTTCGTTGGAAGCTTTCCAATTTGTAGACTAGAGAGGGGAACAACGAAGATGTGTTAGAGACTACTTTTCTTCTTCTCCTACATTATCTTACTTCCTATTGCTCCCACGGCTCAGTACTTTTGCTATCCAACTGGTACCTACTCCAGCAACAGTACCTACAGGACAAACCTCGTTGGCCTCCTGGCCTCCATGTATTCCAACATGGGAGACGGTATGTGTACGCTACGATACTCAAACAGAACTATATTTGGCACCTTGGAAACTGAACATGCAATTATCTTTTCCAATACCGAAAACGCCTCAGACGTAGAGAATTTCAATCAGGTGCTAGGACAATTGCTAGACAAGCTAACAAAACGCGCCGCACAAGGGAATTCTACTAGCAAGTTTGCTCTGGATAGCGAGCCTGCCACAGACTTTGAAACACTATATGCACTTGTGGAATGTACTCCTGATTTGGACCCCAATCAATGCACCATCTGCCTGAAGGGACTCGTGGAAGAAATTCCATGATGTTGCTACGGGAAGCATGGAGGGAGATACGTAGCGGAATAATATGCCCTTTTATTATCATTTTATATAATATGCCCTTTTTTTATCTGTTGTTAGCCGCCCCAAAACACTACCGAAGTGTTGGACTTTAGTGGAATCCAGATTGGCACGGCAGAGATCGAGACATAAGAAAGTGTAATGGTTTTTGTTCCACTTCGTCACTCTCTCTATTTGACTTTGTTACATGTGGATGAGTTTTTAACTATTATATTATGTTCACAGATGCAACTTGGGGTGGTGGATGGAACCCAGCCAGATAGCTTGTCTGGGACACAATTGTGGCTATAAGTCAATGTACTTGGAGAAGTTGGTTGGATAGATGTTTTATTTTAGAATGGATGGGAAGTTGTTAAAAACATGTTGATATATTGTCAGATGTAAATATATTCTTTTTGGGACTATTGATGTTAAATACATGGATGGGAAGTTGTTAAAAACATGTTGATATTTTTAGCTCTTTTTTATATTCTTTTACTTGGAAGATGTTGCAATGGAAGTTTGTGAAATTAGGGACTTGAATGAAGTTCAGAGTTTGTGATACTGAGTGCAGGAATTTTAAAAACATTTGAGGATGGTCTCTTTTTGCCATGCAATTTGCCATGATCATTGTATAAACAGATTTTAGTACTTTGCAAATCATATTATTTCCAATTCGATGATCAACATATTTATTGCTAGTAAATGACTGACCTATGGGCCTAATGGACAACAATGTTTTTTCTAGAATTTTACAATGGATGCAAGTGATCCTGTCTTTGTTTAAGGAAAACCATAGTTGCTTTTATTTTTTTATTATAAGCAACTATAGTTTTCACATGCTACCCTCAGCCTGATACCCACAATCATGGATTAAGTTGAAGTTGAAGGGATGTTGAAGG
Source organism: Juglans mandshurica (assembly GCA_022457165.1). Lineage (NCBI taxonomy): Eukaryota > Viridiplantae > Streptophyta > Magnoliopsida > Fagales > Juglandaceae > Juglans > Juglans mandshurica. The sequence goes on from CM039626.1 coordinate 26,448,743, forward strand.
GGTGTTGAAGTTGTTGACTGTTCACAATACCCACAATCACGGACTAGGTCCACACAAATGGAGGTTCTTCCGCTGCAATAGAGAAGTGAGTTTGTCTGTTAAGAGAATGCTAGATACAATGAACAAGAGCTTCGCCACTCTTGTGCAAGAAGCAGGTGGGTTTGAGAACTTGCCATTCAATGAAAAAGACTGTCGTAACTACATTGACAAGGCACGCCGCATTCGACTTGGGAAAGGTGGTGCTGGAGCCCTCCATGAATATTTTGCTAGGATGCAATACAAGAATAAAGGATTCTTTTCACTACTGGATATGGATGATAATGGGAGGTTGAATAATGTCTTCTGGGCAGATGCACGAAGTAGGGCATCATACAAATATTTTGGTGAAGTTGTCACGTTTGACACCACCTATTTGACAAATAGGTATGGGATGCCGTTTGCACCATTTGTTGGTGTAAACCACCATGGACAGTCAATCCTTTTGGGGGCAAGATTGATTTCTAATGAAGATACAGAAACATTCACATGGTTGTTTCAGAGTTGGTTGAACTGTATGGATGGTGAGGCTCCAAAGGCTATTATGGATGGTTTCATGTAATTTGTGGATGGTTTCTTTTTGCCAACCAATTTGCCATGATCTGTTTACCTGTTTAAAGTACTTTCATGAGGACAAATAATGTCTGTTTCATCATTTTCCATTTCAGAATAATCAATTTATGACACTCATGACCAAGGTATATATAATAAATTGTCTCATAAAGATCACATTTTCAGCTTCATACATTGAAATTATATACAAGACTATTGATGCCCATGCATCATTTACAGCTCAATTTCTCAACTAGTTACTTAAGGTTATACACAACAAAGGCCACAAAAGTATATACAAATTTTCCTCAAGTAATATGGTTTCATTGTTTACAGATGCAATACAATGAAATTAATATAAAAATAATCCATGAGATTTTAAGTAGTGTGCGTTTACGCCGGATCTCTGCTTGTTGCCTTTGAATATCAAGTTGGTCGTTGTGGATTCCCAACTTATACTTCAGAAGCTCTTCATCTCTTCTTCGAAGCTCTTCCTTATTCCTTAAAAACTCAATTTCTATCTTCATAAGATCTTTTTCTCTTTCCTCACTGCGATTTGGCCATTTGAAATAGTTGCAGTGTGCTAATCCCTGATTATAAAGAAACAAACGTAAAATATTAAACTTTCGTAGAAACCAACATGCACGTCAAAGTTTAAAAAAAAATTACCTCTGTATTGTAATTTGGACACCCAAAAAATGATGGGCCCGGATTTCTTAGCATATTCAATGTTCTAAGTTTTGCGGGCTTTCCACAGGTGCACATTGGGTTGTTCACCAAAGTCCATGAAGAAGAGGACGATGACATCCTAATGAAGAAGCGGGCTTCCACAAACATGTTCCCAACAAACTTTGAATATTACTTCGCATATTACCAAAACTTCGTTCTATTACAAAAACTTTCGAAAAGTTTAAATATTAGCTCAGTTCTATATTACAAAAACTTTGCAAATTATCAAAACTTTGCAACAAAGCAAAAATAGCTTAGTTCTTCTATATACATCCAATGATGAGGTCTCCAAACAGCCTCTTAATGTGCGATGTGGATGGTTGTGAACCAGCTGACCCTTTCAACTGAAACACTGAAATTGTTTAGGTCTCCAAACACTGCAATAGCTGACCCTTTCAGCTATTAGTTTATTTTTATTTCTTTATTTTAGCTTTTGAGTGTTTATTGTTTCTCTGGTTCTAATTGAACAAGATGTTTGAAGTTGTTTGTAGAAACTGAACTGAGAACTTTATCAAGTTCCTTTGGATTCTCTGAGGAGTTCTAGCAAAACTCAAGTTAGTTCAATGTTTGTTTCATACTAAGTTACCAAAACTTACTTGGTAGTGTGAACTGAGAAAATCCTTGTATGTTTCAAACTCATACAAAGATTTGTCTCAAATGCCCATAAATCTTGAGATCTAAACTATAATTGCTGGCACTTTAGACACAAAAGCCATTGACATATAATCAGTTCAAATTCATTGACAATTACAGTCATGACAAATTTACTTAATTTAATCTCATCTAAACCACATTGACAAACAGGACAAAATATTGGGATGTCACCACTCTACTCAAATACTGAAATCACCTGCTTGCTCAACTTGATGTTCAAAATGAACCTATATACTTTAAATGATCTAGATATTCAGACAAAAATGCATTATTTATAGGATGCAGAATCTTAATAAATACACAAGAAGGCTACTCGTTTTTCTTTTTGTCCTTTCTTTTTTTCTCAGAAAAGGAAAATTTATCCACAACCACCCTATGCTTGATGGGTTTTAAACTCATCCGCTTGTCTCCAAGTCACCTTTTTTATGATAAATATGTCATGATTTCTCTAATTTCGCCACCAATCCAACATATAATCAGTTCAAATTCATTGACAATTGCAGTCATGACAAATTTACTTAATTTAATCTCATCTAAACCACATTGACAAACAAGACAAAATATTAGGATGTCACCACTCTACTCAAATACTGAAATCACCAGCTTGCTCAACTTGATATACAAAATGAACCTATATACTTTAAATGATCTAGATATTCAGACAAAAATGCATTATTTATAGGATGCAGAAGCATATAGATATCCATTGGTACTGGACATATTCAATGGCCTCGAACAAGTTCAAGTTTCTATTCTATATTTCCCGTTGACATAAATGTACATCTAACAACCTTCAATGTATAACACAACACAAAACCTAAGAAAAACCTAAGAAAGCCATTCGGATTTCTCATTTCCATTTTATCAAACAGCTGTAGTGCAATCTGTTCTTAGTGCATCCAACAGCATCCTTGTCCTACGGATCCCATAGCATTACAGTAATTTACGAGAGGAACTACAAGGGTTCTAACAAATTCAAACCTAAATTCAAAACCTAACTTCAAAAAACCACAAAATCAAAATATACACACAACACAAAATTAATCTAATGCATTTATCTGTTACACACACACACACACACACACACACAGAGAACCGGTGGCCGCAGCTGTGTTCACAGGGAAGAGGCGCAACGAAGGCACGCCAACAAGATTAGGGCTCGGACCAAAATTTGGGGGTTAAACTAGAAAAGAGATTAGGCAAGAGAAATGGGAACTTTCGACGGCTGAAGAGACGCAGACTGTGTGTGCTTCGGGGCAAAAGACATAGAAGAGAGAAGCGGGAGGAGAGAAGCATCGCTGGGGCAAAACCAGAGAAGAAGAGGGGCTCGTCTCCTTTGGGTGTTTCAAAACTGTGTGTTTTGAACAATTGTTTTGATTTAACTCGTAGTCTCGCTCAAATGAAATCAGCCCTGTGACTTGAATCCCTTCCCAAATGGTTCGTTTCATTAAAACTAGGTGACATGTTAGCGCTTGTGCATCGGTGCGCATGACTGCTTGCCTTCAGAGTTTTCCTTTAACATATAGGATTCGATTGCTTGAGGGAAAGGATCAGGCCAATCAAACTATGGTGGAGGTGCATTTTATATGCCAGTACTTTAGCATAAGCCTTTTCTTTCTTTTTTTTCTTTCTTTTTCTTTCCCTTGGCCTCAAGCAATGCAGAAGAGGCATCTTTCGTGTAAATTATTTTCATAGTGGCAGCATTGCTCATTGTTTTTTGATTATTTTGTTGTGTTTGTTGTAGAGGCATGGGTGCATTGATTATTGGATTGATGTGTTCCCAGTAATGAAGAACTGGAAATGTTGATTTTAATGTTCCAAGAAATATGTTTCCATTGTTTGAATTGTTGTATGCTTCTTCGCTTAAATTAAATAAAAAGCGAAGGAAATATAGGGAGTAAAAAGGGCGGCAGATTCCAATTGCCTTCCTTAAGCGAATTAAGGAGGATTTCACCCAGAGACGTGGTGGAGGAAACGCTGCAACAACAGTTGCCAATAGCCTCAACAAGGAGTTTGGGTAATCTTTTCTTCTTCCTCTTCTTGTGCTTATCCCTTTTTCGTCTTTTTGAAGTATATCATATTGTTGCTGTAAAATAGGATATTCATTTTAAATTTTATAAGTTACTTTTATGCCAAAAGTTTGGTCCTGGTGATTTAGGCCCAAATTGAAGGAGCAGATGCAATATAGAGAAACCTGGCTGAAGTGAAAGCTCAGGCTTCGGAAGTCAAAGGAGTTATGATGGAAAATATAGAGAAGGGAAGGCGATGTTGCTTTGTCTTCTATATGTCAACAACAAAGACTTGTAAAAAAAGTCAATTTCAAAGGTTATATTCTCTTTGCTAGAATCTTTTGTCAGTTAAATTCAAGAAGCCTTTTTTTTTTTTTGGGAACTATGGTGCCATTTCATTTTATTAACAATTTTTTGTTAGAATATTTTAAATATGGGCTTCATTTGATTGCACAATTTATAAAACGGGTTAGACATATATATATAGCCCTTTGATTGGCTTGGTGGTATTGTAGCTTCCCATTTAACCCATGGGATGGGTTCGAATCACACCTCTTCCAAATGATGGAGTTGAAGATCTGTCTATATGCATTCTGCAAACATGGCTTCCGCAGGTATATTTTCACCATTTTCGTTTTTAGCATTGCTATCTTAGATTCTGATTTCTAGAATGTATTTTTGTGTATTTTTACATTTGGTATTAGAGCCACCATGCTAGGATTAGAATCTCTCATTAAGAATGCGATGATGCAGTTTTTGTTCTTCTATTTTCGGTATTATTTTCTTTATGCAAATCGATCGCTCAAAATGAAATGTGTAGGATTTATTTTCTGTAAATCTTCAATCTAGTTGGGTTTTTTATTTTCTCTTCATTGCTTCCGCAACTTTACTGTTATGGTTTCACCATTTATATTTTTTTAATTTTTGGAACCATTTTTGGGAAAGAAAATCGTATTACATAATCGATTGATCAAACTCATATCAAAATCGGTTTTTTGGAATGCTATTTACTTGTTTTAGATGTGTTTAATCGTTACTTTGTTTCGGTTTTGAGTTTTTACAAAACTAGGGTTAATACCCATTTCAAAATTTGATTAATCTTCCTTAAATGTAGATACCCATCGTTTTAAAACACCATATATGTATTTTTCGGGCACTATATATTGTTTCTCCTAAATTAATTTTAGTTTTTGATCCAAGAATTGCAAGAAATTGAGAAAAATCCGTTTAAAACCCCGTAGACTCGGTTTTCAGACCCGCGACCCGCTTGCAGACCCGGCTGGAGGTTGAAGATGAATTCACCTCCAGCCAGAACGTCGCCCACGCGCAGCAAGTGGCGCGTGTAACACAGTGAACAGTGTTTTTCCTGGTTTTCTTTTTCCAGTATTTAAGTACTCGCCCTATTAAATCTATATATATTTTTTGAAAAATTTTTGTAACATCATAAGACACTGTTTTATATTTTTGAATATTATTTACACATTTTTCTGTGGGCTACAGTGTACTGAATATTATAATATTTTTTGTGGTGAATAGTCAGCATCTTATATGATCTGTGCATATGTGTACTCTCTCTCTCAACATGTTTTGGATGCATGTTAATTTTATGACTTGTTATAAGTATTTTGTATATATATGCTTTCAAAATTCATATTTAATTTTAGACATATCTGTTGTCTTATATGTTTGATCTATTCACACTGTTTTAGTATCACAATCACATTTGAATTCTAACTTTGATTGTATCAATTTGATGATTATTATTATGATTTTGTGATTGTAATTCGTGGGCATTCAGATTATCCTTATTTTTCCTTTAAATAAAATTTTTGAAATATTCGTGGGTGGTAGCCGCCAAAGTGGCACACTCATTGATATTTAAAAAAAAAAAAAGGATATCTTTGTTTTCTAATTTATTGCACATAATATCTTGCCTAAAGGTGTTATTGTGTGTGACATTTTAGAAAATTGTGTGAATTAGTTAATGAGATTACATTAGTCTAGAAATTTCCTTCTGCCTAAAAGTGATGGTATTTTGAAACTGATGTGATTTTATTAATTAGTTTTGTGATATGTTTTAAGAGTACCTTATAGCATGTTGTTTAGTCAGCCCAAAGGTGACTTTACAATGATGCACCAAGGCTCTTACTGTAATGAAGCTCATATGGTTCCGAGCTTAATTATGGATTGTCTAATTAATAGCTCATATTAATTAGAAAGATATGATATCATCTATTGACTGCATGCTATTTGTTTGGATGATAATTAAATAAAATGTACGATTTTATGTTTCCACAATTTTGAGTGCCTCCTCTATTTCAAGTCAATTATCTGCTATTGAAACTTTGATTGTGAATAATTATGTGAGATGGAAACGAGACGTAGAAATTGCTTTTGGTCTTTTGGGATTGGATTTTGCCCTGGAAGACCAACTTTCAAAACCTACTGATAAGTGCACTGCCGAATATATGGCTGAATATCAAAAGTGGGATAGGCAAACAGACTTTGTTTAAAGATTATCAAGCGTTCTATATCAGATTCTATTATGGGAGCTATTCCAGACAATGATAATGCGAAGCAATTTTTGGATGCCATAGGACAAAGGTTTGTTGAATCCGATAAAGCTGAAACTGGAGACCTGATGGATAGACTGATGAGTATGAAATATGATGGTTCTAGTAGAGTTAGGGAGTACATTATGAAAATGATACATATATCCTCTAAGCTAGAAGCCCTCAAAATTTCCATTGCTGAGCCTTTTCTGGTTTATCATGTTCTTAATAGTCTTCCCAGCCAGTTTAATCAGCTAAAGGTAGCTTACAATCCTCAGCGAGATAAATGGGATTTAAATGATTTGATAGTAGTATGTGCCTAAGAGGAGTGTAGGATGCGTCGTGAGACTGTTGAAACTGTACAATTAGCTTTTCAACCACAACAGAACAAGGGGTCCTTTCATAATCATAAGTCTAAGTTCCACAAGGGAAATAAGTCACAACGAAATCAGCACAGTAAAAGGTTTGAAGGTCAGACTTCTGGTGGTCCTAAAGAAACTGTGAAGAAAAATGATCAGTGCAAGTTTTGTAAGAAGAAGGGTCATTGGCAAAAGGATTGTTTTAAGTTCAAAGTTTGGTTGGAGAAGAAGAAGAAGAACTCGACAGGTACCCCATTGGCCTTAGTTTGTTTTGAGTCTTCTTTAGTAGATGTGCCTTCAAATTCTTGGTGGATAGACTCAGGTGCAAGTATTCAAATTACGAATTCCTTGCAGGGGTTCGTAAGCAAACGGAGGCTAACTGAGAATGAAGTAAGCTTATGCGTTGGGAATGGAGTTCAAGTGAAGGTCGAGTTTATAGGAGTAGTAAAGTTGTCTTTGGAGTCTGGTTTTTCTCTTGTTTTGGAGAACACAGTTTTTGTACCGTCAATGAGACGGAATTTGATTTCTATATCAAAACTTGATGAATCTGGTTTTTCTTTTAAGTTTAGCAATGGAAAAGTTGAATTGTTCTATGATTCTCATTTGGTTGGAAATGGTCTTTTGTGTGATGGTTTATATAGAATGACTTTGGCTTCTTTTGGTGAAGTCTCTTGTGTTACCAATGTAGCGAAGAAAAGATCTTTAATCCGTGAATCATCTTCTATGTTGTGGCATAAGAGATTATGACATATTTCAAAGGAAAGAATGGAGAGATTGGTAAAAGTTGAAATACTTCCCTCTCTTGATTTTACAGATTTTAACACATGTGTGGATTGTATAAGAGGAAAGCTGACTAAATCCACAAGAAAGGGTTCTACTAGGAGTGACGGTATTTTGGAATTAATACATACCGACATTAGTGGACCTTTACTTCTACCATATGTGGGAATAAGTACTTCATAACTTTCATTGATGATTTCTCACGCTATGGATATGTTTACCTGATTAATGATAAATCTCTAGCTCTTGAGAAATTTAAGATATTCAAAATGGAAGTAGAAAATCAATGTGGGAAAGTATTAAAGTTGTAAAATCTGACCGAGGCGGCGAGTATTAAGGAAAGTATGATGAGTCTGGTCAAAACATGGGCGATTTTGCAAAATTTTTACAAGGGTGTGGAATAGTGCCTCAATACACCATGCCAGGAACACCCGAGTAGAATGGTGTCTCTGAAAGATGAAATCGGACTCTAAAGGACATGGTTAGGAGTATGATGAGCAGAACAAATTTGCCAGAATATCTATGGGGTGAAGCTTTGAGAACTGCAATGTACATTTTAAACAGGGTTCCCAGTAAAGCTATTTCAAAAGCTCCTTTTGAATTGTGGATAGGCCGTAAGCCAAGTTTAGCTCATTTCAGAGTTTTGGGATGTCCAGCTGAGGTTAGGATTTATAATCCTCTTGAAAAAAAACTAGACTCAAAATCTACTCCTGATTATCTTATTGGGTACCCAGATAGATCAAAAGGATATAAGTTCTATTGTCCTAATCGTGGCACCAGAATTGTTGAGTCCATTACTGCAAAAGTTTTGGAAAATGATGTTGGTGTCAGTGGGAGTTATGTATTGAAGGAGTTATTTGCTGATCCTAATCCAGTTGTTGTTCCAGTTCCTGTTGTACAGGAAAGAGCTGTTTTTCCGCCAATTGAGATTGTTAGTGAAGAACCTAAACAACAAGAAGAAATTCCAACAATGGTAGAGTCAGTTTCTGAGCCACAAGTCAGAAGATCTCAAATAGAAAGAAGGTCTGCATTGCCTAATGATTACATTGTCTATTTGTTAGAAAGTGATTTTAATATTGGGCATAAAGTTGATCCTGTTACTTTTAAGCAAGCCTTGACATGTTCTGAGTCAGATAAATGGTTAAGTGCTATGGAATATGAAATGAATTCTTTGGAAAAGAATAGAGTCTAGGAACTTGTTGAACTTCCTCCAGATGCTAAAGCCATTGACAATAAATGGATTTTCAAAAGTAAATTAGACTCGAAAGGGAATGTTGAACGAAAGAAGGCAAGATTAGTTGCAAAAGGGTTCACTCAGCGGGAAGGCATTGACTATAATGAAACATTTTCACCAGTTTCATCTAAAGATTCTTTTAGAATTATCCTGGCACTCATGGCGCACTATGATTTGGAGCTTCATCAGATGGATGTAAAGACAACATTTTTGAATGGAGATCTTTATGAAAAAGTTTATATGAGACAACCTGAAGGTTTTGTTGAGAAGGGAAAAGAAAACTTGGTTTGTAAGTTAAATAAATCCTTATATGGCCTGAAGCAAGCGTCTCGACAGTGGTATTTGAAGTTTGATGAGGTTGTAACTTCGCTTGGTTTTGTTGAAAATGCAGTGGACCAGTGTATATATCGCAAGACCAGTGGGAGAAACTTTATTTTTCTTATTCTGTATGTAAATGACATTTTGCAAGCCAGCAGTGACTTGGGATTACTTCATGAAACAAAGAAAATGTTATCTGCTAATTTTGAGATGAAAGATCTGGGAGAAGCTTCTTTTGTGCTTGGCATTGAAATATGTCGTGATAGAGCTCGTGGTTTGTTGGGGCTTTCTCAGAAAGCTTATATACGGCGTGTACTGCAAAGATTTGAAATGCATAACTGTGCACCTGGTGATGTACCAATCATAAAAGGAGATAAGTTCAACAAAACTCAATGTCCCAAGAATGAACTTGAAAAGGAATCTGTAAAGAATATACCATATGCTAGTGCTGTGGGGAGTTTGATGTATGCTCAAGTTTGCACTAGACCAGATATTGCCTATGCAGTTAGCGTTCTTAGCAGGTTTCAGTCGAATCCAGGGCAAGAGCATTGGAAAGCAGCTAAGAAAGTCATGAGATACTTGAAGAAAACTGAAGGTTACATGCTCACATTCCAGCGTTCAAATCACCTTGAGGTGGTAGGCTACTCAGATTCTGATTTTGCTGGATGTCAAGATGATTTGAAATCACCTCAGGTGGTAGTCATGATTTTGCTAGCTGGGGGTGCTATTTCTTGGAAGAGTGTTAAGCAAACTCTGGTGGCATCTTCTACTATGCAAGCTGAATTTGTGGCGTGTTATGGAGCTACTATCCAAACTGTTTGGTTAAGGAACTTTATTTCTAAACTGAAAGTTGTTGATTCCATCTCAAGGCCAATTACTATTTATTGTGATAATAGTGCAGCGGTATTCTTTTCAAAGAATAATAAAAGTTCTAGTGGATCCAAGCACATTGACATCAAGTATTTGGTGGTCAGAGATAGAGTTAAAGAAGGGCAGACAAAGATAGAGCATATTAATACAGAGGTCATGATTGCAGATCCTTTGACTAAGGAACTTGCTCCTAAAGTTTTTAAAACACATGTTACTAATATGGGTATTGTGGAAACTTTTAATGTTTTTGGTTAGTGGGAGTTACTTATGTAAAAAGAACTACGTTTTGGCTTGATCCATTTACAGGGTACGTAGGTAACCCATTTGTTTTAGGGTGCATCTCCTTTCCAATAAAAATAAATCTCCCCTATTCATACACTAAGTTTTTTGAGCATGCATTTGGCTTATGTCTTTTATTATAATATCATTATGATCTCGAGATATATGGGCAAAAGACATAAGATGAGTCTCTTTTAGAGACATGGCTTCATTTTGAAGCATTATGAGGACTGATATGAATTAGCACAGCTTTTGATCACATTGGTGCTAAGTTCATACTACATACTACCACATTGGTTGGAGGATGGGGATCCATGTCGATAAGCATATTAGCATTTGTAGCTGTGGAGTGGTCTTACATCGTTTAAGTGGTGTAATGATTTCCATGTTCGATGTTGATATTCTTGTTGGACCGGATCGTGTTTTCTAAGGTGCTATCATTTGAGCTATGTATTTGTGTGGCCACCTATGTAGTCTAACCCGAGGGTCTTTTTTTAAAAAAAAAAACAAGTTTTATTTTATAGCAATCAATGTTTGCCCAAGTGGGAGAATGTTAGAATATTTTAAATATGGGCTTCATTTGATTGCACATTTTATAAAACGGGTTAGACATATATATATAGCTCACAATGATATTTTGTTTTAACCCACTAAGTTTAGTGATCATTTGAGGTTTGTTGCACCTTAGTAATATAGGATTATATCCTATTTATGTTGTGGTATAATTACGTATGTAGGCCTGGAAAACCAAGGGTCTTTATTTTGGAATTTTTATAGACCCATATTAATTTGAGTCCTTAATGGGTGGACTCCATAAGTTTTCATTTAAAAGAGGTTAGGTCCCTCCTCCTCTCCATATGCCCATTGGCTTGCCCCATTGATAGCTGATAATTTGTGAGGAGCAAGGAGGAGAAGATCTGTCTATATGCATTCTGCAAACATGGCTTCCGCAGGTATATTTTCACCATTTTCGTTTTCAGCATTGCTATCTTAGATTCTGATTTCTAGCATGTATTTTTGTGTATTTTTACATTTTTCTGTATAGGTTCTCGACTGTGGAGAAAAGATTGAGCTTCTGGTGGATAAAATAGAGAACCTTCATTCCCAGGTTAGTGACTTTGTATCGTTGATTCGTTTTTTTTTTCTCCCTGTTTTCTAACCTCCCTATCTTGGAATGACGGTGGTATATAAATTATAGAAAATAATAATGAACCAGAACCATTATTGAGGACATACCAGATAATGAGGAATCGTTGTAACCACCAGAACTCAACAAGATTATTTAATGTTCTTATTACTAATAAGTTTTTTTTATTTGTGTTCTTATACCTATTTTGATTTATGTGATGGATGGTTCAAATGGGAAAGGTATTTTTGGCAAATAAGTTTTGGACTTCGTTGAATTTTACTTATTTTTCGTTTTTTTTTTGGAATTTTGAAATGTCTTTGTTCTCATGATTGAACTGATAGTTGATTTGAAAAGATAGGGATTGTTTTTGGACCAGTTTTTCTTCGCACTTGGTCGAATATCCGGTTGCTTGGGCTTTTTGCTTCTACTTCCGGGCTTAAAGTAGTTTTTTTTTTTCCCTCTCAATGCTTTCGAAGTTATATAATCATCAAAAACATGCTCATATGATCTGAATTGATGTGCAATTCTGGAGAAGGATTTTGATTCCTAGTTGAAAATTCAGGGGAAGTCTTCCAATGTTGGGAATGTGTAGAGATCTAAGAACTTTGCTTTCAAGGCACCCCAAGAGAGTTTTACTATATATTCAGGATTTTGATATGGACAAGATCTATGGCGTTGGTTCTTATTCCAAGGTTTATACATTTCTTTTTCTCTATTTTCATTTTTGCAAGGGATGGTAGGTTTTTCAGTGATTTGGCTCATTTGCGCTTTTGTAATTTTGGGTGCTAAGTGGTTTATGTAAGTTTTCTTTTTTCTTTTGGCCTACACCTTTAGAAGCTTAGCGTGTGTGGGGAGGGGGAGATGCAGAGAGGATTTAAGGATTATCAAGATGAGAATCATGTATGCTGCATATCTGGTTAGGAAGACACATTGCCTATTCCATTTAATTATTTCCTAGAGAGTTAGTTTGGCAATTTTTTGTGTTTATACCTTTTCTTCACACTGTTTTGCCTGGCCTAACAGACAACAACAATAACCATATTGAGGCCCTAAATTCATTTTATGCAGGATCATTTACCATATTTCCAAAATTATTGCAGCACAAGCTTCAGAAAAGGAATGTATCATCCACCTTGGTGCATAAGTAGATAAGCTTCGACAGCAACTCCATAAGAGATTCTGTAACACCCTGTATTTTTGTGTATTTTTAATTGAAGGATTATTTGTTATTAATTTAAAAATTTATTCTCTTGCTTTAATATTATTGGATTTTTAATTGGGTTATTTTTATGATTTTTAGTTTACGAAAATTATTTTGAATTGCTTTCTTTAAATTAATTATTGTTATGTGTTTAAATTTCTTCTCGAATTAAATTAACTTGTTGTTGGGTTTAATTATTTATTTTCATTTTAATCACTGCGTTTGAATTATTTTATTTCACTTGCTGTTTTAAAACTGTTTCCGTTGAATTTTTTTTTGTGACAGAAGATGTGAGGATTGGACCTAATTTCTTTCCTTACATTTTCTCTTTCCTCTTTTCTTTTTCCTTCCTTTTTCTTTTCTTCCTTTATTTTCTTTCTTTTTCTTTTTCTCCTTCTGGTTTTCTCCCTCGCGACCCAGCCTCTCCCTCTCTCTCCGTCCGTTTCATCATCTGCCCAGCCCCGCCACGTCGCGCCGCCGTGCGCTACACCGCCCGGCTCCCCAGCTTCCCCAGCCACTGGCAACACCACCCCTCCGTTTCCAACCCCAACTGCGCCGTCGTTAGCCACCACGAGCCCTTTGAAGCCGTGGCACCTCTTGTGCTCGCGCGCCGCCATCGCACCACCATTGGTTGCCATTTCTTCACCACATCATCCTCGACTTCCTAACAACCCATTGGACCCAACTCCACTTCCGATCCGTCACCGGTGAAGCACATCCAACTCCATTTCCATTTTGGGTATTTTTGCACTTCAACTACCATTTGCACCACCACCCATGGCCAACCTTCACCACCACTAGATTCACCGACATCCCTTAGCCCTTCCCTATCAATCTCGGGTCTTGATTTGTCCCCGTTCAAAAGTGGGTTTTTGAGACCCACGACCATAGTGCATTTTAGCATTGTAAGTATTTTTCCAAAGAAATTTTGAGATTTAAATGTATTTTCGCGCTAACTCATATTTACTGTGAATTGGTTGGTTGTGCCGGACTGAGTCTGAGGAGTAAGGGGGGTCGGTTGGATTGGATTATGGAATTGTTTGGGTGATTGGTTTATGATGTGAGATTTATTGACGGTTTCGGGTTTAAATATTGGTGTTTTGAGTTTGACTTTGGTTATGGTGGATATTGATGATTTTAGAAAGTGATGATATATTTTTGGAATTATGAGAGTTTTAAGTTTTGAGGAATTAAAATAGGTTATTTTTTAAGTTTAGGCTTAAATATCGAAATACATGATTGATTGGAAACTTACAGCAATTACGTGATTATTTTTATAGGTGATGATCTATAGTCGACTCGACATTTTTTAGAAAAATTCTGGAAAAACTTAGTTGTCTAGGTAAGCGGGGTTCCTATGCTATATTTGCATAAAAAGAAATGAACTGAGGTTGGTTTGTAAAAATATGCATGTTGTTTTAAAAAGAAAAAGTGAAAAACAACCTCAGAATATATTTCGCATTCCCTCATGAGATACGTATGAAAGAAAAAATAAATGTTTTTGACATGAAATGTGTAGACATGAGCAATATTTGACATGTTTATGAAATATGCAAAAGAGCGAATATGATATCATTGAGATTTTTATGCATGTGACATGAAATGATTTGGATCTATTTTTTATCAAATAAAAATGATATGAATATGTTTCACACGTGTTTTGATATGATATGGATGTGATAAAACTTTGGCATACTTATCTGTTCTGAATATGGTTATGAGATGATACTGGTTCACGTGATATAGTTGGTACCACCATGATATGATATGATATGAGTGCACCCACTTTGGAAACAAAGTGGTCTTTTTACGTGTTCTTTCCTGTGTGCACACTCGGGACTCCGAGATTGAAAAAGGGGAAGTTCACCACATGATACTGCCTGGTTTGGCCACCAAGGATAGCACAACCCTACCACGGGAGTTAAACATGGTATATGATATGATATGATAAGATGAAGATGTTTAGTTATGTTATGCCAAAGCGTTTTTGAATATGAAATGGATCCTTATATATGAATTGTTGATTTTGAGTATGAAAAGATTGAAAAGTCGCTCTGATTTTTTGATAACACGTTTTTATGAGATCTGCATATAAAAATAAAATGTTTTTGTTTCTGCATACTGAACTTTCTGAAAAGGCTCATGTTTACATACTAGTATATGTTCTCTGCTTACTGAGTTGTTGATAACTCACCCCTTATCTCCACAATATTTTTCAGATGATTTGAATATTCCAGTTGAGGATCTAGAATATGGAGCATAGGTAAGAGGAGTTAAGAATGATGGTTTAAACATAGAAGGTTTACATGAGTATTGAGGATTTTTGTTCAGTAGTTTGTTGCGATCTGATGATATGATTTGTTGGGAGGTTGGTATTTATTAAGACTTTTTATTGTCTTGGATTAATTATATTGGAGTATTTGATGTGAATTAATGAGTATTTTGTGAAATCGAGAAAAAGATGATTATGTACTATGTGAATGGAAGAATGATTTTTAGGCGACATGAGTTAACTCTCCGGACCCTCGGGGACGGGGCGTTACAGTTGGTATCAGAGCCAGGTTTGAGATTATGCAGACTTTATGGATTGAGGTTTTGGGAATTCAAGGTTTTAGATTTGATTGGCTTGTTTTGAAGGTTGTAGGACATGACTTGAAGGTCTAGATTTCAATGTTTACATAAGTTTGAATGAAAGTCAGTTTTGAAGTTTTGCATACTATAATAAGATGTTTGATGACATTTAAGGTTTTAAGATTTTGAAAGCATTAGGACATGATTTTAAAGATATTTGGTTTGAGCTTTTGCATACTCATGTTGGGTGGCCTACGAAATCTGAGGATTTGAATATCTGTAGACTTGGAAGTTAACTCAGATTGGAGGTATGGCCAATCAAACTATGGTGGAGGTGCATTTTATATGCCAGTACTTTAGCATAAGCCTTTTCTTTCTTTTTTTGTTTCTTTTTCTTTCCCTTGGCCTCAAGCAATGCAGAAGAGGCATCTTTCGTGTAAATTATTTTCATAGTGGCAGCATTGCTCATTGTTTTTTGATTATTTTGTTGTGTTTGTTGTAGAGGCATGGGTGCATTGATTATTGGATTGATGTGTTCCCAGTAATGAAGAACTGGAAATGTTGATTTTAATGTTCCAAGAAATCTGTTTCCATTGTTTGAATTGTTGTATGCTTCTTCGCTTAAATTAAATAAAAAGCGAAGGAAATATAGGGAGTAAAAAGGGCGGCAGATTCCAACTGCCTTCCTTAAGCGAATTAAGGAGGATTTCACCCAGAGACGTGGTGGAGGAAACGCTGCAACAACAGTTGCCAATAGCCTCAACAAGGAGTTTGGGTAATCTTTTCTTCTTCCTCTTCTTGTGCTTATCCCTTTTTCGTCTTTTTGAAGTATATCATATTGTTGCTGTAAAATAGGATATTCATTTTAAATTTTATAAGTTACTTTAATGCCAAAAGTTTGGTCCTGGTGATTTAGGCCCAAATTGAAGGAGCAGATGCAATATAGAGAAACCTGGCTGAAGTGAAAGCTCAGGCTTCGGAAGTCAAAGGAGTTATGATGGAAAATATAGAGAAGGTAAGGCGGTGTTGCTTTCTCTTCTATATGTCAGCAGCAAAGACTTGTAAAAAAAAGTCAATTTCAAAGGTTATATTCTCTTTGCTAGAATATTTTGTTAGTTAATTTCAAGAAGCCTTTTTTTTTTTTTTTTTTTTGGAAACTATGGTGCCATTTCATTTTATTAACAATTTTTCTGTATAGGTTCTCGACCGTGGAGAAAAGATTGAGCTTCTGGTGGATAAAACAGAGAACCTTCATTCTCAGGTTAGTGACTTTGTATCGTTGATTCGTTTTTCTTTTTCTCCCTGTTTTCTAACCTCCCTATCTTGGAATGACGGTGGTATATAAATTATAGAAATGAATAATGAACCCAGAACCATTATTGAGGACATACCGGATAATGAGGAATCGTTGTAACCACCAGAACTCAACAAGATTATTTAATGTTCTTATTACTAATAAGTTTTTTTATTTGTGTTCTTATACCTATTTTGATTTATGTGATGGATGGTTCAAGTGGGAAAGCTATTTTTGGCAAATAAGTTTTGGACTTCGTTGAATTTTACTTATTTTTCGTTTTTTGTTTTTGGAATTTTGAAATGTCTTTGTTCTCATGATTGAACTGATAGTTCATTTGAAAAGATAGGGATTGTTTTCTTCGCACTTGGTCGAATATCCGGTTGCTTGGGCTTTTTGCTTCTACTTCCGGGCTTAAAGTGTCATGTAAGTCATTTGAAAAATAGTAGAACTACTTAAATGAAAAAAATCTTTGTTTTTAGGGTAATTAGTCTTTTTTTATATATAGGATTTGTACGAAATTTCCACACTTTAAACCTATATTTAATATTATTATCTAAAGTAAGTATTCAGCGCATTGAATTATTAAATTAAATAAGAGTTTGATCAAAAAGTGAGAAAATTATTAAAATATTAATTAAATAATTAAGCTTCTTTTCCCACCAACTCATGCATTTATTAGAGACATTTATTTATTTTCAATGAAAACCAACAATAATAATACAAAGTACTTGGAGATATCAAATGCAAGAATCCATAGTTGTTTTTGGTCCTCAACTATGAAGGGTGAATACCCTCTCGTCTATATAGTCGGATCGTGCAAATCGCTAGTATCTTTCAGTTGAATTTGGGAAAAGAAAAAGACTGACTCGATCATACAATTTTATTCATACCTAACATCAGATATCTAATTCAAAATCAGTCCCTTTTAAACAAATTTCTAGTTTCGTTTTGATAAAAGCAGAACTCTGGTGTCTGCAGGGAAGCAACTCATCAAGAACTACAATGGCTATAGTGGTGTCGGTTGTTGTTTCTGCTGTACTAATCTTCTGCATGTCATGTTTCTACCTCTTCTATTTAAGAGTGAAGAAGCCATGGGACAAACTTGAAAGTAAGTTCAGTATTTGTTTATTTTACATTGTTGCTATCATAATTTCTTTAAGTAGTAGGGAAAATGTAGATATCTAGACACCTTGCTGCATGCCTTTGACGTGATGCATCTCTAAAGAAGATCTTCTCTAAGTTAATTGCATTTCTTTAAATAATTGCATTACTTTTCTTCTGGCGATGCATTAATCTAATTCAGATTGTTCTTACGTGAAGGCGTGGATGAAATTTGTAGTGCTGATTCCTTGCAATTTGACGTCGGGACAATTAAAGTCGCTACAAACAACTTTTCTGCTGCAAACAAGCTTGGAGAAGGTGGATTTGGTATTGTTTACAAGGTAATGAGACCCAATCGAGTCGTAAATTATGTCATTTTACTCGTCATCGTCATAGTTAGTTAAATCTAATATCATGAATGTTGAGGTTATATATGCTAAATTTTGGTATATTCATATCTTTCAGTGTGTGCTTCCAAATGGACATGAAATAGCTGTGAAGAGGTTGTCCAAGGCTTCTCAACAAGGAGATCTAGAATTTAAGAATGAGGTCGAGTTAGTGGCAAAGCTTCAACACAGGAATTTGGTAAGGCTCCTAGGATTCTGTTTGGAAGGAAAGGAAAGACTTCTAGTCTATGAGTTTGTACCTAATGCAAGCCTTGAAAAGTTCATATTTGGTATGTTTGCCATTCCTCTCAAATCCCAAATTCTATTCATAGTAATTACATATTATAAATGGAATTGTCCTGTCTTCCACGTATATTGCTTCAACATGTAATTCACAGTACATTTGCATGAATATGCATATCCAAACAAGAGTGCACTAATGAATTGGAAAATGTGTAACAAAATTATAGAAGGCATAGCTCGAGGACTTCTTTACCTTCACGAAGATTCGCGACTTCGTATTATTCATCGTGATCTCAAGGCTAGCAACATTTTGTTAGATGCAGATATGAATCCAAAGATTTCAGATTTCGACACCGCAAGATTGTTTGTACCAGATCAAACTCAAGGCAATACGAGAAAAATTGTGGGGACCTTGTAAGTAACACCTACAGTTTGTGCCATAGAAACAAACATGAACAAGGAGGTCCTTTAAACCATATCCAATAAATAAGATGGAATGAACTTCATAAAAAACTACATGTACCAAAAGCTATGATGTCCTTCAACTTAAACTAATGATGCTGATAATGTTCACCTGCAGCGGATACATGCCTCCAGAATATGCAATGCACGGACAATTTTCAGTAAAATCTGATGTGTTTAGTTTTGGCGTGTTAGTTCTTGAGATGGTGAGCTGTAAAAAAAATAACTCTAGTTTTCAGGGAGAGAATGAAGCTGGCAGCCTTCTAAGTTATGTAAGTGCAAAAATTTTCTTTTTTTATATGCATTTCCATTTTATCTCAAAGTTCGACCAAATGGTAAGTCATATGATGTTGACAAAATAAATGAATGTTCTGTGCTTATTGTGGTGTCTCCCAATGTAACCATCCTGCAGGCATGGAAAAACTGGAGGGAGGGGACAATCTCAAATCTTGTAGATGCCACATTAAAGGCCAGGTCAACAACTCAAATAATGAGATGCATCCACATTGGATTATTATGTGTCCAAGAAAATGTGGTTGACAGACCAACCATGGCTACTGTCGCCCTCATGTTTAATAGCTACTCTATTACTCTACCAGTACCCTCGAGACCTGCATTTCTTATGCACAGTACTAGATCAGCTGTGTCGTCCCAATTGGAGAACGGTGTTGGGGTAACAAGACCAGATACGCATCGAAGTAGATCTATCCAAGCCTCAATAAATGAAGCTTCAATATCTGAGCTAGATGGTCGCTAACTTTAAATGGAAGCTAGTGGGAATGCAATTCTACAGGTTCAAGATTCCCAACCCCCACCCTCTGTTTTTCAATTTCTTAAGCAACTTCTCTATAAATGAAGAATTGGTGTGTACTTTAGGCATCAAAAATATATATGGTGTCATTTTCTTCATCCCAAATGTTTAGACGTGATTAAACTTTAAAGTTTAAATAATTAAGTTTCCCTGCAGTAAATGTTGTGATTAATTCCCTCCCCCGATCAAGGAAGGTCATTTTTTCCTTTCTTTTTTTCTTTTTTGTTTGAAATCTAATTTTTGCGATTATTTTCTCAATTTTCTTTTGTAGTAAATTTGTTGATTAAGAAATTTGTTATTTTTTCTTAAAATTCCATATAAAGCATGTGAATTATACATTTCGAACAATTATTCGAGTGGTTTATTGACATGAATGTAACAACAAATAGAATAATTTTGATAAATGGTGAAAAATTCAGAGATTAGAAGGTTCAAATTTTAGAGTTAAGAGACTGATATATCAATTTCTTGATTAAGATGTTCATCTTGTTTGTGACGAAATGAATGGATACTTGTGA
The DNA here is from genome assembly GCA_022457165.1 of Juglans mandshurica. NCBI lineage: Eukaryota > Viridiplantae > Streptophyta > Magnoliopsida > Fagales > Juglandaceae > Juglans > Juglans mandshurica. The sequence continues at coordinate 26,468,834 of CM039626.1, forward strand.
GGGTATTTAAATTAGATTTGTGATATTAGTTTACCATTTTTTGACAACAAAGCACACTGCATATTTTTGCTTGCTTCGTGCTTCAAACAGACATACAGTGGGTGCTTTGTCGCTGTGCAGAATTACATTTGTTAGTCCATATAATCTAATTTATGGACTTCAGTGCTTGAATTCTTTTAAGAATCGGAATTTTCAGCATCATGAATTTTCATAATTACAAAGAAGCAGCGCCACTACATCCTTCCTATTCTCCTTAAAAACTGCGAGTCACATATATATGATTTCAAACCGCTCCTTCATTGGAATCTTTCAATTTGTAGACTAGAGATGGAAACAACCAAGATGTGTTAATTGGAGAATACTTTTCTTCTCCGTACCTGTTGTTCCCACGGCTTAGCATTATAAGGAATGACGCCAATGGCAAAGGAGATCAGCTACAATGAAGCAGCAAGATTTCGGCAATAATTCCCAAAGCTGCAACATGATAACTTAAAAAGTCAAATCTGTCTTGCTGTATATTATTAATGTGTAATTTCCTTTATTCTAGCATTCTTTCTATTTTGTATAGTTTCCTTAGATAAAATAGATTGTACATGGTACTATACATACTGTAAATGGTTATATAAATATGAATGACAGTACACTCTCTCACTCAACTCGTGAGATAGTTTTTCTCAAAACATCTTTATGGTATCAAGAGCCTCTATGGGTTGATAGAGAGTTTTTTTGTTTTTTTTTTTTTTTTACTGTCAATGGATTCCAATGCCTCTGTTATTTCATCTACATCTTCAGACCCCTATCCATATCCTGTGTTACAAAATGTATCCTATTATGTTTCTCTCAAACTCAATTCATCCAATTTTCTGTTCTGGAAAACTCAGATGCTAAACATCCTTAAAAGCTATGATCTTCAATGATTCATCACAGGTGATATCCATACCCCATCACAATTTATTCTTGATGAGTCTAATACATCTCAGCCCAATCCACTTTATCACAAGTGGCGCAGGTCAGATAGGCTAGTTAAAGGATGGCTTACAACCACCTTGTCCAAGGAAGTGTTAGGCATTGTTGTTGGTCTGAACATTGCCTCCGAAGTTTGGAGTGCTCTTGTTCATGCTTTTGCAAGAGTATCTTCTGAACGTAGTCTTGCACTTAAGCAAAGACTTACCTCAATCACAAAATGATCTAATTCCTTGAGTGAATACCTGAGGAGATATAAAACAATATGTGATGAGCTTGCTGCTATTGGCAAGCCTGTTCCTAAACACAAGAAGTCTTGGTGGCTTCTCAATGGTCTTGGTAAGGAATTTGAAGTTTTTATAGCAATCATTCCTAGGCCACCTGTTCATAAAAAAGTAGAACAAGTACCAAAAGCTATGACATCTGCATTCAAATCAAACTAATATTTATGATAATGTTCACCTGCAGTGGATACATGCCTCCAAAATATGTAATGCGCGGAAAATTTTCAGTAAAATCTTATGTGTTTAGTTTTGGCGTGTTAGTTTTAGAGATAGTGAGTGGTAAAACAAATAACTGCCCAGAACACGCCGACGCCACCACAACTTTCAGATCACGCCAGTGCTAGCTCATGGACCGCCACTGCCGAGAAACCAGCTCAACCACGTTGCGGCCTCTTACACCCGTAGACGAGAACCTTGGCGTAGCCAGTCCAAGTGGTTTGGCCAACCACCTTAAGGACGTCGGAGCACCTCTCAGGGATCACAGAAACTGCCGGTGAAGACCTTCCATCACCCAAGGGACGCCTCGCACCACCTCAGCCTTGACTGCCTCACGGTGATCTCCCTCTGTTATTCTCGGCTAGGCAGTCCTCTCTCTCTCTCTCTCTCTCTCTCTCTGTGTCACGGCGTTTCACCACCCTGCCCAGAGACCCCGTCGCGCCGCCTTGTTTTCCAGCTGCCTGAACCACCGCACCGTCATGTGTCCTCCTCTCGGTGAGTTCCCTGCTCTTGACCATCCCATTGTTTTGAACCTGTGTATTTCCTAAGGTGGAAGACACTTCATGATGGGCCATGGGCCTTAAAAGCCCATCTGGCCGAAAGCCCTGTTTCTTAGTGGACTTCTTCACGCGGCCTCAGGCTTTCTTGTTTTTATGTAAGGGGCTAATTTTTGTAAACTAGTATATGTTTTTTAAATGGGCTTGGACTCTTGTGGGAATGATTATTTCAATTAAATTGTGCTTAAGAAAATGTTTAAAGAATTTAAAATGTGTTTTGAAGTATATTATGGAGCCTATTATTTTAGTTAATATTCCTTTATCTATTTAGTCGGATGTTAATAAAATTATTATGTTATGCTTTAAGAAGAAATTAAGGAATAAGTTATGAGTGTTGAATAATATTATGATTGAGTCTACTTTTATGAATCGAATGTTTCCACCAATTATTTTAGATTCATATATATAAATATATATATATATATATATAGTTAAATTATATTTGAAAGATTAGATATTATATTTCGGCAAGAAAAGTTTTTAAATTATTTTGAACACCTTATTAAATGAGATTCTATTGTCTACTTCAATAGATATTGTTATAATTATGCTATTAAAGTTGTAGGTTGAAAATAAAGAAATATATTAAGAATTATTTTAAATGATACAAATATTTATTAGATTTCTTATAAGATTTAATTATTATGTTAAGAAATGAAACTCAGTTTAAGAATTTAAGTTTTATGAATAATTTTAAAATAGCTCGAGTATTCTACTAAATTATAGATTAATATTTAAGTAATTTAAATACTATGATTTATTGATTATAGGGTTAAACAAAAGATTTGTTTGACTATCTTTTAGATTGTGAATTTTAATTGAGTAAGATATTAGTATTTATTGGTTTCCGAACATATTTAGTGATAGTTATTATTGTATATAGGTCTCAAGTTACGAAGTGTTATTCAAGAAGAAGCGCAGCGAGGTAAGTAATTTGATCTTAAATTAAGATCATCATAGTTTAGCTTATGTATAAGTATTATTCAAGCCAGTTCATCTCTACCCAATTATTTATGAACCACTCATGTCATACGCAAACATGTCATCCAGCATAGCATACGATCATGTCATTCCACATCATGTTTAAATTCAGAAATTATAATTATGTATGTATTATGTCATGCATCTCATGTGTATAAGACACGTAAGCTATCTTAAATTCAAGTGCAAGATAAAATCAGATCAGTTAATAATAAGATGGCTATTCAGATGCATGGTACCAATGCAATTCAGTTTCAGGGTGGTGTGCAAGCCACGAACTCAGCTGTGGTCCACCATAGTATGCCAGAATACTATCAGCGGCTTCCCTTGCGGCCACGAGATGTGGGGCTAGTGCACAACCTCTCACACATGGTTAATGTGTTAGCCGGTCAGATAAAAATCGTAATCCCCCTTCAGAGTTTCTGCATTTTTTGTTAGGTACACGCGGACCGATTCAGCTGAAGACCCATCTCCCTCAGCCCCTTAAGTTTGAAGAAATCTCCGTAAAAGGTATTTTTTTTTTTTGCAATTCGTTTGAAATGTCTACCTTTGTTCGCTCAGAGTTGTTGCATTTTTTATGGAGACACACTTTAATGGGACTCTGAATTGTCGCACATGTTTACACATTAAATTATGGATTTTTTTTATGCTCTGCGTCTGAATTCAAATGTTAATGGCCATGTATCATTTCTATGGTACAATGCACAAAAGCAAAAGCCGATGACTGAAAACTTTTTTGGACTTCAAATAAAAAACCCTTTAGAAATTAGGTTACATCCATTGTAAATTACATTTTGTTTTTGTAAAAGATCTCTGTTATGAACTATGTTAAATGTTGAATGTAAAATAATTGCCAAGTAAACAATTAGCAATTTGCCAAAATATTTTATGCCAGAGAAGCTAATGTGCTTGATAGTGGCTTGGATAACTTGGCATCTTAGATTTTAAAACAACATAAATCATGGCTGTCACAGAGAATTGATATTCTCCTTAGATGGAGCACTAATAATGATGTGCTCAGATTTTCGAAATGGTTCTGACTAATAAATTGGCATCTTAGACACTTCTTCACATTTATGACAGCTGTTTGGATTTATATGCCTTGTCAACATCTCTTCAACACATGCTTGTACAGGAGCAATGTTATAGTGCCCTTTTTTTCATATGTATAATTCCATATAGGTTTTTCTTTGTTCTTTTGATTCTTCTTGATGCATCAACAACATAGTAGATCAAGGGGAGTGTTAGAATACCCAATTTGTATGGGGGTACTTAATCTCAATTGTGTTAGCATTTGAAACTTCAAAGTAGATGAGGAACTTGAATATGTGACCTAAAATAGATGTGAGTTGGTCATTGCTAGGATTTTTAAATTAGAAGCTTTATTAGAATAAGAAATTGACTAAGCTTCCCTTTTCTTTACCACAATAATTGAAGTGAAGAACTTGAACAACAATCCTAAGCCAGAAAGTGATCAATAAGTTACAAACTGGGGGGGGGGGGGGGGGGGAGCTTTTGCTTTGCTTTGCTTTGTAGAATCTCGGTTGTAGGCTCTCGTTCCGAATTGTTCGTGCATAACAACTTGCTTTGAACTCCCAAGGGGTTTTTTTTTTACAAAAGTTGGGTGCATACGGAAAGTGAAGTGAAGTGAACAAATTGTCCATCACCACTTGGGACCACTCTCATTATCATTAACAATGCCATATCTGACCGATCTAACGTCAGCACCAAGAATCTGTAACTATTTGCAGATCATGAATAGCAGCAGCAAGATGTTCCATTATAAAGCTTGTAGGTCAAACCATCTCTTGATTACTACAATTTTTAATTTCCCATAATTACTCATAATCTAATAGCTCTCTCTCTCTCTCTCTCTCTCTATCTCTCTCTAATTAAAATTGAAATCTACATAAAAGCTGAGATTTTGATTGGTTGCGTGAAGGTTTTAGCTTTTACATTTAGGATTTAATTACCTTAGTTTTTTCACCCATTTTATATCGGTTACTTAATTTGACTATTCACATAACGACAATGCCAATATTTTCACTTCACCCATTGTGTTCATTCACTTACCCATCTCTTACACTCCCCCTACAATTTAAATGATCATTTGTTGCATAAAAGAACTTGTGATTTTTAACTGCCAGAGGACCTTTTGATTTCCACCTCCCAAAGGACTCTTGGGTTCCACTTCAATTGTAGCTACCAAACAAAAACCAGAACCCTTTTTTTTTAAATTTTGTTTTTTTAAAAAAAAATAATGAAGACAAAGATAAACAATGACCAGAATTCTATGAAAAAAAATTATAAATGATGAACAATTTATGAATGACATTATAGGAACAAAAGAACGTATTTTGTTCCAACCTTTTAGATTTGGCACTGTGTCAATAGAGTTTAATATATTTACTTTATTTATGCAATGACAATGAGCCTGCATTTACGAAGATTGCATATCAATATAAACAATGAGAAACAAAACAAATTTGGAGCTCTCTTAATTAAAGTGTAAAAATGTCTACTTCGCAAGGCTGGGGATATATTAATTAAAAAATGTTTAATGGCAAAGATCAGAAACAAGAGTCATAACTCTCAATAACCTAAGAAATTCTAACTTTGAATACCTCTTCAATTTCTGGCTTTCTGTCTTTTTAATAAACAGGAGTCATGCATCTTAATTGCTTTTAGATAGATTTATACTTGGTTGGGAAAAAAATCAATTAATGTCAAATAATAGATGCACACAGATTCTATTCATCTTGTTAGCATATTAATCCTGCATAAAAAGTCTTTTAGATAGATTTATACTTGGATACTAAAAAATAATAATGTCAAACATTAGAAGCACCTAGATTTGTTGTTAGCATTCCCCTATAATGTCTGCAAATTGTTATCATAATATATGACTGTGGTTTATATGATGTGGAATATTCTGCTCCTACCTTGTAATAATTCTGATAATGAAGCGTGTGGGTAATAACTCAGTGTTGCACTTAAAAGTAGTCATCTCTCTTTCATCACGTAGACCGACTATGGCATCGAGTCGATCATTATCATGTGTAGTTAATGATATTGAAATGAAATCACCGAGTTGTTGGTGTGGTTTGAAAGCACCATTAAAGATCTCCCACACCCACAAAAATCCTGGAAGGAAATTTTATGCTTGTCCGACTTATGGAACGGTAAATAATTTGCCTATTTTTTGTATTGCAGTTGAATGCATGTACCAAAATAATTATTGTAATGAAATTTGAAATTCTTGAATTATACACAGGGAGAAACAAGATGTCAATTCTTCATTTGGGCAGATATACTTCAATCAGTAATATCTGAGAAAAACCTGACAAGAGAGAATGAAATTCGGAAGAGGGAGGATGCTTTGTTGTTGCGTGAGTATGAAGCTCAAAAAAAAGAGGACAAACTATTAGAGAGAGAGAAAACGCTGCAAAAGCAAGATGACGACCTTCATAAAAGGATAGTAGATAATAGGGTTGTACGTATTTTGTTGTGTCTATATTGGATTGTATCAGTTGTATTTGTTTTTGGTTGGTTCTGAATGTAGATGTATCATGTTAGTTTTAAATGAAAATAGACTGATGGAATCCTAACATGTATGATATATTATCTATGAATATAATTATGATAGCTTATATGTATATGAAGTTCACTTCGTTTTGCATGTGTAGTTGGCATAGCCATTTTTTACATGTGTAGTTGGTACAGAGCATAATTCTTTGTTCAATGATAGAATTACCAAAAATAGAATCATGAGTATTTGCTGCGGGTAAGATGTATGGAAAACTGAAGCACATTATGCCTTTGCTGGCATTGACAAACCTGCCTTCAAGTCCAAGCTACGGTTTGGTGAATATAGCTCCAGATAAAGAAATCAGGCCAACACTAATAAGTTAATAATAAAGTAAACGAAGTGAATTGTAAAAAAAAAAAAAAAACATATAATAATATCACAACACTAATACTTATAATAAAATCCACCCATTTCTTCTTCTTTCTTCTTTGGTTGCTAATGATACACCCACAAAAAGTAATGCTCTGGGACATCCTTGAAAGTGTAAACATTGATTCATCATCATCACGACCTTTTTTAAATGAAGCTTTTGGTGGATAAGCTTCAAACTATAAAGTTAATACATTAATCCTCTTACTTTTTTTTTTCTTCCTATCAAAATCATGAACATCAGGAAACTGGCTACCCGTAAAGTCTCTGAAATACGGCCAAACCACATCCATCCACACAACAATAACTACAAGTTCAAGGAAGAATGTAGTGGCAATACTGCTGTAAAGCCATGAAGGCAGATTCAACTAAAAATAACTCTTGAGAAAGAAGCTGCCACAAAGCCAGATTTTAGTAAAAGAATTTAATGAAAAACATATGTAATTATCTACATTAATTAAACCAATCATGCGAGTGACTGTGTTTGGTAATGTTTAGGGAAAAACATTACCAAAACACAAACATCAGCTATTATTCAAGTAAACACAAACATGTTTGACTGGTTCCAGTTGCTTCAAAATATAAAAAACCATTAAAATGAAATAGTCAATGTACCATCACAACCCATGTCCATAGAGGTTCAAGCACAGAACTGACGCAATCAATTACTCAATATATGTTCAAGAGTTTGTTACAAATTTGCCAAAACATCTCCAGACTCTACTCCATCAGTATAGTTTCATTCATTGCCCGGGATCATGCATATAAACTATGACAGCACTCTACCAAATAAACATCTCCATGGTTGAGAGGAATTGGGAGGAATTGCCCGGGATCAAAGTACTCTACTGTAATCCTCTTATACATTGAGTCTCCAAGCCCTGTTCATTATAATTTAATCAGTCCAAGTTGTGAATTATAATAGGCTATATGACTAACATGATCCTTCTATATAGAAACGATAAGTACTTACAATGAGCACTTGAGCAGATCACTTCTTTGTTTTGTCACCATTATCTATGGAAATATGGGAAAAATGTTAGAGGAAAACAAATATGGTCAAAATTACACAGGTTGTGAGAGAGAGAGAGAGAGAGAGAGAGAGAGAGAGAGAGAGAGAGAGAGAGAGAGAGAGATTGCATGGGAGAGAGAGAGAGATTTATCATGGATTTATATATTCTTAATAATGACATGTTAACTTCATTGATAAAGCTAATATGCAATAGTAAGTTCCCTAGTTCGCACCAACAAATCCATCCTGTTGGGCTATAGATAATATGCAGTAGAAGTTTCTTTTTAATGAATAAATTATTAAGATAATATGACGTGTGCAGGTGTTTTATAGTCAAATTGAGTATAATGACCTCCAAAGTGACTTTCTTTTATATAGTGACATTCAAATGATTTATAAAAACATTTATCATGGATTTATCTTAGTAATAGAAATAAAAGAGGCTATCTTTTTCAGCTAATTAACCGTTTCAATTTCCAATATTGCCTCCACTTAATTTGCAAGATGTCCCAGAGAATTTAAACTTCCAGAAGACAGACTTACATATACACAACCGTTTCAATTTCTTCATGCAGTATTACATCCAAAAATCCCAAACTTCAAGTTAATATCCAAAAAAACAATGATATATACACTTACCAGCAACCATGAGCCCGGGCCAAAGCATGCACCTTCGGTACAACTTTAGGAAGATCCATTTCTTTTATGCATATGAGATTCACACCTATAGAGCAATAACCATTGCCTCCCATTGAACAAGTGCTGGAAGGGAAGCATAAAGACCACTTCTACTTTTCTCTGAAAGAAGCAATGAAGTTCAGAAACTACAGAGACTTTGACCAAGCCCAGATGCTCTTTCTCATTTTCCATATGTCTCATTTCAACTCCAGAAACAACTCCTGCATCTATTAGGAATCAAATATCATCGAAAACATGGGACCTAGTTTTTACTCCTAACTAGATAACACAAAAATGTGATTATTAAGACCCCTAAATAGAAGAAGATTGTTTCACTCCACTACACTTCTCAATCTTTTTCTTAATTAAATTCAAGCGTATATATAATTGAGGATGCTTATTCCCACCTTTCTCTTTTCTCTTTTTTTTCTTCCTTTTTTGACTTCTGCTTCTGTATGCTACAAGAATCCTTCCCCAAAAGCCCTATGATACCATCAATAACCTATAAGGACTTCCACCATATGGGTTATGAGTAAAGATGGAAATTATTCCTCTTAACCCATTGATTGAGGAAGAAAGAGCATGCTCAAAGAAGCATGTTCTTGTCGGGGAGGGGATACTTTTGTAGAGATCAATCATTTGAAAGTATTTCACACTACATTGGACATTGACAACATTCCAAAATCTGATATACTTTTTTTATTGTGATACATGAAAAGAGGTAAAGTATAAGCTATGGGCTTGTTTACCTTAAACAATGCCTTAAAAACTTCCTCCTTCAAGCGAAGGACTTTCCCGACCAGAATTCATCCCATTTTATAAAACCTGCTAATGTCCATTCCAACAATATCACCCAACTTGAGGATTTCAGAATCTCCTTCACATCTATGGCCCCAAACTATTGTAAAAATCATAACTTGAATAAAAAAAAGAGTGGCTGACAGCAGCTGAGATCATTAAAAAAAATGTCTGTACAATCATGAGTGCATCCATACCTTCTCAGCATTTGCTAGGGCCTCGTATACTTTGGTGTGCTCTCCAGTATTAAAAGCATGTAAGTCCAAATCTTCTGATGTGGCATCTGATCCACTTTAAACACTCCAGAAAGATTTTACAGGATATGAGACATCATTTCTCAGAATTTCCCAAGTATTGCCCTTCTACAAGAAGACACCATAATTGACCAAACAACCAGAACAGTAAGGCATAATGCTGATACTATAAGGCACTTGAAGTGAAAGAAAATCAGCAGAGATCAGGCATATACCTCTAGCCAATCTTCAGAACAGCCAACAACCAGAAGGAACAAGAGATGAAATACAGTAACTACTGTAATAAAAGACAAACTTTGAAGTTCCTCCCTGTAACTACTGAGTTTGAACAGAATATAGTGCAAGACAAAATGAAAATAGTTAAAAAACTACAAAGAACAAGAAGAACAGCCTAAGTAACAAATAAAACATGAAGTAATAAACGAAACAAGGTGGCATGGTTTAGGAAACTTACTTTTATCAGTTCTGAAACTTGAACTTCTTCCACGTCATTATGTGATAGAAACATAAGTGTTTCTCCTGAACTCCAGAATTGGGTGTCAGCAATATTGTATAAACTTTGAGAGCCTAACAAAAACAATATTGTGTCAGCAATGTTAGTGTCTGAATTAGTTAAAACTCATACCAAATAATTTGCAAGATGTCTCACACTTACCAACAGCAGAAACAACTAGTAACAAGTGCTGTAAACAGCTACCCTGCAATGTAGCTGGAAATAGTAAACTACAGAACTTAAATGAACTGCCACCATATTCGCTTTCGAACAAAATGCCCAAACTCTATCTTCCACCATACTTCCCAAAAGACTGAGATCTCCAAAATACATATACACAATTAGCAGGCCAATGCTCAAGTCAAAATCCATCAATAGTAAACTACAGAACTCAGGATGCTTCCACCATATTCGCTATCAGACAAAATGCCCAAACTCTATCTTCCACCATAGTTCCCAAAAGACTGAGATCTCCAAAACACATATACACAATTAGCAGGCCAATGCTAATAAAAAAAAGAGGACAATATGTAGGCTAAGTTCCATGGGGCAAGCTTGGCGTAGCCTGAAAATATTAAAAATATCAAAATTATTTCTCAGATTACATAAAAAAAAAAAATATATATATATATATATATATGCCAAAAGGTGGGAATAACCTCACACCTTGTCATCAGCCAGAGGCATTACTTGTGTTAGAGTACTACACTACGTTGGGATAACAACCTCGTCAACAATAGCACCAACTTCTGACACCGGCAGGTCAATATTATATGAATCTTCGTCAAATAGATTCCTGTAAGTCTAAATTGGAAAATAAAAATTTACATCTATTAGGAACAATATATGTAAGTCTTCCACCAATATCTACACAACTGACGATGCAAAATGTAATACCTGTGTCTTCTTTCTCTTTCTTGTAGCCTTCTCAACCATTGGGACCTTTCTTCTCGTTGGGGGTCTCCCTTTCCTCCGAACAACGTTCGGGCTTAATATTTTCTTATCCTTATCGGCAACCACGTTCTCTTTTAACTTTGTTGAACCGGACTCAGGCTCTAAACCTACACACTTATGCTCAAACTCATCCAACATATGAAAGAATGCATTCACATGATCATCATTTTGAGATACACGCGTCGCAAATCTTAGACATCTTTTAACGACAAGCTCATACTGTCGTGCATCCGCATTGACCCGTAAATCATCATAGCTACTCTTAACAAGTGTGTATCTTCTCTTTAAGTCTTTCCTCCATCTATCCAACACATATTTATCTGGCAACACATGAATGTACTTCATTTGACATACTTTCAATCCATGCCTACAGAGAATCCCCCTCATCTCAAACAGGGCACACGTGCATTTAACTTCGCATTCGTCTTCATTAAAGTACACTATGTACTTCACAATTTTGGACTGTCCATCAGGTGTAGAGATTTCCTCGAAAACATCAAAGGTGGAAATGCACCCTTCAGTGCCCACAAGTGTAGGGTTACATAAAAGCATCCCCCAAACCTCCGCTTAGACTTCTTTAAATTTTGCATTTGTGTACATTGATTGAAACTGGCTCTCAATTTTGAATAGGGATACACATGGTATGGTTTGGTTACACGACTGAAAATCAGATGTCGTCTCTGCCTCCACCTTCTTCCTCAAAGCATTGTTGAATTGATCGACAAATTCTTTCAATGTCGTACCGGAATGCAAATATCCATCAAAGAAGGCGTTCATGCTTTCAGACCGTTGGGTAGTGCTCATACCAGCCCAGAATACACCTTCCAAGTAAACTGGTACCCAAAATGACCTCTCGGTGTACAACCCCTGCAACCATGCATTATCAATAAGGTCATACTTATGAATTAACTGCACCCACTTCTCCTCAAATTGTTCGCAATTTTGTGTATCATAGACTGCACTCTGAATTGCAGTATTCAACCCTGCGTTATATGCCGAGTGGGATCCCAATTTCTCAGGCAGTTTCTGCATTATATGCCAGAGACAATATCTATGTCTTGCATTCGGGAATACAATTTGAATCGCATTCTTCATTGCCCTGTCTTGGTCTGTTATGATGGCTACGGGTGCCCTACCATTCATGCATTCTAACCATGCTTCAAACAATCACACGAAGGTGCTTGTGTCCTCGCTTGAAATCAAGCTTGCCCCTAAGAGTATGGACTGCCCATGATGGTTTACTCCAACAAAATGAGCAAAGGGCATCCCGTACCTATTTGTTAGGTACGTTGTATCGAACGTGATAATGTCTCCAAAGTACTCATATGCCGCCCGACTTCGTGCATCAGCCCAAAACACATTCCTAATTCTAGATTCATCATCCACATCCATCACGGAAACGAAGTCATCATTAATTTTCCTCATTCTCTTAAAGTAGTCGTTTAGTGCTTCACCGCCTCCTTTACCCATTCTTAAATATCTAGCTTTGTCAATAAAATTTCTACAATCTTTTTCTTGAAAAGGTAAATTCTCAAACCCCCCCGCATCAGTCACAAGTGCTTGAAATTTTTTATTCATCCGAATACCCGCTCTATCATTCAAATCGAGCATTCTCTGACTATATTCATCCAAACATTTGTGAGATCTAAAAAATCTAGATTTCTGTGGGCTAACTGTACTGTGATTATGAACCAGATCAACACTGGTCAACACTCATACCCCATTCACAAAGCGAGCATTTATCTTTGCCTTACAATCTGTTTTTGTCGTTGGTCGTGGCTTTGATAAATTACTGTGGCTAGGATAGTACCTATCGCCACGTGCACAACCAATGGTCACATACTTCGCATCCCCATCCAGATCTCTCTTCGTCCTTTTTATGATAACACCAAAACCCTCTTGTTTGGCATATCGTTTGTAATAATCTAAAACCTCTTTATCAGTAGAAAATTGCATACCAGATGTTGGAGGCTCGACTCTGTTATCATCATCTAATACTTCATTCATCCCCTCTGCATCTGGCTCTATATTTATGTCGGATGAAGTTTCTGACAATGAAGATTGCATGGTTAGGAACATTATCCTATGATTATATATACTATGGATGTTAACTCATATGGTTAAAAAAGGGTACCTCCTAAATTCTTTTCACCTACGGAATTGGATGGCATAGTTGATGACTCACTTGCGCAATGTGGGTAGGGGATATTTGGCACACATGGTGGCATCGCCGAATGCTGCATTTTTTCAGAATGCACGTTATTCAGTAAGGAAAATACGGAGGTAGAAGAAAAAATCATAAAAAGAGACTCAAATGAACTACCTGAGTTGTATTTTCACCTCGTCTCAACTCATCCGGATTAGTCGACAAAGGGGATGGCATGTTTGTTCCAAAAGGTGGATGTGGCAGATAGGGTGGCTGTGGCAGATCCACATCCATATCCATTTTCTTAGAATGACTCAAACCCACGCACAACCCTAAAATCAATATACTAAAATAACTTTACCTGGCTACCCCAAGCATATGGATATGGATGTGGATATGAATATGTTTCTGACATGAGGGATTGCATGGTTAGGAACATTGCTATTTTTAATATATATATACAATGGAGGTTAACCCATATGGATAAAAGTGTACCTCCTAAAAACTTTTCACCTGCAGCATTGGATGGCGTAGTTGATGACTCACTTGCGCAATGTGGGTAGGGGATATTTGGCACACATGGTGGCATCGCCGAATGTTGCATTTTTTCAGAATGCATGTTATTCAGTAAGGAAAATACGGAGGTAGAAGAAAAAATCATAAAAAGAGACTCAAATGAACTACCTGGGTTCTATCTTCACCTCTATTCAACTCCCTCGGATTACTCTCCAGAGGGGATGGCATGTTTGGTCCAAAGGGTGGCTGTGGCAGTTGCTGCAAAAAATCCACTTTGTTAGAATGACTCAAACCAACACACAAAAAAAAAAAAATTAATATACTAAAATAACTTTACCTGGCTACCCCAAGCAGATGGATATGGATGTGGATATGTATTTGGAGGCATCATATATGGCAGGTTATATGGATTTACAGTTCCATAATATCCCTGGCATATACAAATAAATCATGGATTAACTATTCTCCACCAAAATATCTGAAGCTACGATATTTTCAAATAACCAATGTGTATCATACCTGGGTGAGTCCAATCGATGTAGAAGGCCTGGGTGGTCCATCTTCCTTTTCGCCCATCACACTATTATTCAATAACTATTGAGTGTTACAAAATGTGTATTAGCATAAGCAATCCCTCAACCTACATAAAGCACAAAGTATAGTTTATATACACAAAAGAAGAAGGAAATATCCCATATATCTAACAACTATGCATTGATCATACATGCTTATAATTAATCCTCATAATTAATTAGGGAGACATATAATTAGAAGTTAAGAGCAGGAAAAAACCTGCATAAAAAGTCACTAAAAGTAGTCCCATTCAAGAAGAAAGAGGCCACTTGTAAATGCGAGCAACAAGCCAGTTCATCTTTTTTTCATTCAGATGCAAAGTGATGTAAGACAACTATTTTAAAAAAAAATTAAAAATTTATCTCAAAATTTTAAATGAAGCTTGTTTTTACTATCGTTACTCTTTTCAAATATATGGAAAGAGAGAAAATGGGTCAACGAACAATCTAAGTTGGTTTTTTTTTTCTTAAATTTCTCATTATAACTATCAAATTATCTTATTTTGCATTTCATTCGAATATTTAACGGGTGCAATCATCACATTCAAAAACAAAATATAAGTTCGGTATCATTTTCATTTTTTTGACTAACATATACAAAGAACTCTTTCTAGCTAGCACAAAAAATCTAATCTAAACTTTTACAACTCAATTAAAGATGAGTTTCATATAAGAATTACAAAGGCATTTCAAGTGATCAGATCAGAATCCTGTAATCAGCACGATATTTTCTAGTATTATTTGGTAGCTAGCTAGTCACTTGAAATCGCCACATTTGACTAGTTTTTTTTTAGTTAATAATTATTTATTGTTGCCATAATATATTCCCAACGGGGTAATTTTTGCCGAAATAGAGTTTTGCGGCAATATGTGACCGCCACAAATAAGTTTATTGAATAAAAAATATTTTCAGCCGATTTTTACTCGAGATAAAAGGTTTTTCACAAAACTAAATAAAAAAAGCACAAAAACAAAATACATAAATTACTTGAACTCCCCAACGCACACATGAAAAAGGACATTATGATCAAACAACACATGTAGTACCTCTTCAACTAAGAAAGAATGAAAATCGAATAAAATGTCACAATTTAACGGCGAAATGAAATGAAGAGGTAACAACAGCAATTTAAAAAAAAGTAAAGTAACATCAGCAATTTAACAACGTATAACAGCATCAATTTAACAGCCTACGATAACAGCAGCAATTTTAAAAAAAAGTAAAGTAACAGCAGCAATTTAACAGCCTACGGTAATAGCAGCAATTTAACAAAAAAAGTAACAACAACAATAAATCCACCAGTGTATAGAAAATTTCACCGCCAAATGAAATGAAGAGGTAGTCAGACATATCACGTGTATAGGGAAAGAAAGAGCACGTTGGCGGTAATAAACACCGAATATTTCAAGGCTACTCAAAACAATTACCTTAGAATGGATTGAAAATTCTCTCACATTGTTAAAAATGTCTCTTTCAGTATAGACGTCCTTGTCAAGATTCGCACCATACTCTTTCATCATACGGAATCTAAGTAGCTAGATGGGTCATATCCAATAATATTATTTGAACCTCACTAGATGGATCAAATTGTCAACATGTATCTGTTAAATCTTTATAGGAATATTTTTCTCAAAATTTCTAATACATCATCCATAATCACCCACTTTAAGTTACAAAATCACACATATGCCTTGTTTGAATACTACAAATTTCTCAAAACATTTGTAAATAGTAATGAATAGCTTGTAGATAGTAGTAAAATAATTTAAAAATATGATAATGTTGCTATGCCACCAAGCTTTTATCATTGGGCGTGCCCACTAGTTCAATCAACATTTTTTTTCAAACATTATTTTACTATAGAAATCCAACCAGGCCAATGGCTATAGCCATGGACAAATCCCTCAACCTACATTCAGATTTCAAGTAAAACAATCAGATTTCAAGTAAAATAGCCTACATGGCAACCTAATCTAGAAGGACAGTGTTTCAACCCAAACATCCTACCAATATTGATAGTTGTGAATGGAAAAGTTCAAAGGTTCGTCCTAAAAATGATAGTTATTTTTAGCAACGGAAGATAAGGAGTTATGCGAGCAACTACTTATCGATGCATAATTGGTTATATGGCTTAGAAACTTAAGGCGAAAACTACATCGACTGAGGAACTCCCATACACTTTTTTATTAAATAAGAACCCAAGTTGTATATAGTCTAGATAATGGCAATGCAAAAGCTAACTCCCGATATCCAAGCTGTCCATCATACGTGATATTTTATCCTGGAATAAGTGACTTCTATTATTCCCAATAAACATTGCTAATCCTTCCATTAAAATTAATCTTTCTTTTAGCAAGCCCGGACATTGCAAAGTACAATCTCGCTCATTTCAAATGTTATCAACAACTAAAAAATCAGTGGCATACGTACAACATCAACAACCAAAAAACCCCACAAAACATAGATCAAACAAACATAAAATCACAGATCCATAAACGTATAAACACACAAAATGAGTACTGCTATAAATGGGAGATGAAACCAAAAGAGAAAAATAAAAACCCTTTAATTTATTTTCTTACCCTTGTAAGACATACGGTGGCTCTCGACAGCTACAATACAGCACCCAGCAGAGGAGAGAAGCCGTGCGGAAGTGGTGCAGCTGGAGAAGCCGCACAGAGGTTGCGTGAACAGTGGGGACTATTTTTTACACGGTGCCGGAGTAATGGAGCCACAAACTTCCGGAGTAATGTAGCCACACGGAGTGGGGAGAGGCTGAGGGGCGAACGAGCTGGCTGGGGGAGTGGAGGGGATGAGAGAAAACGGGGGAAGTAGGGGACGAGAGAACGCGGGGGAAGCAGGGGAAGCAGGGGAGCAAAACGCGCGGGGGGGGGGGGGGGGAATTGAAAACAAAACGTGGGTTATGTTAACAAAAAAAAAAAAAAAAAAGGGCCACGTCGGATGGAGTGGGGAGGTTGCGTGAACAGTGGCGGTTGAGTAGAATTACTCTTTCCCCTACCATGAAGAATCACGGAGGACCTCCCTCCGTTTATAAAAATAAAAAAAAAAATAAAAAACAAATAGCCACACTCTCTTGGAGGGAAAGCACCTCCACTAAAGCAAAACAGAATAATATTCCAGATGATTCCGCATTTCCCCTACAGGTAAACATACTAGAAATAATAAATTACTAGAGCATCTACACTGATCTATGCATATGTATATGTAAAGTCATATTTGGATAATATGATCCTAAAATCCTTTATATTGGCTTATGCATATCCAAATATTTAGCTAGTTATGAACATTGTTTATCTAAATTTGGATAACTACTATTCACTCTACAAAACATATCTTAATCATTATTTCTCTCTCCTCCCACTCTCTCACAATCATTTTCTTTTCTCCCTCCTTCAACAACACAACAAACGTTCACTTGCACATTCATTTTATTACTATAATATATTATATTTTTTTTTTCATTTTATTATATTTTTAATATAATATATAAAAAAATTTATTTTAGCAAAAGATTAATAATAATAAAATAATAATATTTTATTATTATTTTATCTCAAATATGCATAAGCTAATGTGAAAATTTTACTTGAATGACAAAGTGATTATATAAAAGAAGTGATTTTACATATGCATAGACCAATACTGTTCTAAGAAGTCCTTACTCTGAATGAGCTCCTGGCCCTTACAATACTGAATTAAACTCAAACATATACTAAGATAGATGTTGGGCCCTCAGACAGCCCACGGCCTAGGTTGCTTCTTCACTTGATGACCCAGCCTCTCACTCCCGTGGCCCATTACTCGGCCCACGCTCTTCAGCCCACGGCAGCTTCATACTCTAGGGTTTCCACACGACACAAGCACTTCACTTCAGTTCCCTTTTGTTGTTCTTCCAACCGTCGTGTCACAATGAATTATATATATATATATATATATATATATATATATATGTGCATTATTGTGATTTGCTGCTCAAATATTCGTATCCGAGCCTATGTTTTAGTCCAGCCATCTAATTGACTAATCAACAATTTAATTAATATTTTTCCTTCTCAATTCAGGATAATGTTTAAAAAGAATTGCCCCCAATTTTATATATATAGGTATTGTAGACATTCGAATAGAATAGAAAAAATCAATAGAAAAACAAAAGGAATACATGATGTGATGCAAGACAGTAATAATAAAGAAAGGAAAAGTGTTGAAATTGTTAACCCGATCTCACTGACAAATCATTTGGGTCATCGTACCAATAAAATAACAAGAGAAGTCACATCTGGATATTAAAAAACAAAATTATTTTATTTTATTTTATTTTATTTAGACCAGAAATTCTGATCGATACGGCTCTTCCATAACTCCAAAATGAACGTGTTACAAGGCATGTGACCACAAGATAACATGACAAAATAAGGTGGCTTAGCAATATTATAGGCCGTTTCCATTTGTCTGTGATGAGAGTTTCAACACATCCAATTAGGTTGACTTGGTAACAGCTCACATACTATTCAAATTGTTGGTGATGTCCAAAAGTCTACATCCCTTTCATAAAAGAAAACGCGTTTGGTCCCAAGTAAATTTGTGAAATGCATTGACCGGGAAAATAGATAAACACACAAAAAAAAAAAACCTTGAAAAGGAAATTAATCATCAAATCATCCACCTTCCTCAATCGTAGCTTCTCACCGACTACTTCTGTCTCAATCAACCTTCTTATTTATTTAAAATAAAATAAAAAAATTTGATTTTCATTCAAGGCATGGGAAAACGTCCCCTAGTCAATAGTCGTGCTTTCTTATCCATTTTAATATGAGATTTAGAATGATTCTTTATCTCACAATTTATATCTATAACTTTTTTATAAAGTGTAGTCACATTTTTTTATAAAGTATATATATATTTTTCATGGAATATGGGATATACGGTGGTAAATAATAATTGATGAAAAATATTTTTCTTTTAATATATAGGTGTTAAAGAAAATCTTTTGTTTGTGCCGCAACTTTCATTTTCTTATCTTTAATTTACAAAAATGTTTTTTATTATCTCCGTACCATATATTAATATATAATTTATTATTTTTAATATATAATCCAGCCATGCCGCTGTCTACAGCACCACTTCCACCGTAGCGCCTCGCCGGCAACAACCCCTCCTCCCTTTTGGCCTCACTCTCTCTCTCTCTCTCTCTCTCTCTCTCTCTCTCTCTCTCTCCCAACATCTCCCTCCCGATCTCTTGTTTCTCACTCAGCTTTGGCTCTCGGCTCTCTCTGCTTCGATTTTTCTAAGGCTCTAACTTGTCTCTATTATTTTCTTTATTTTCCTCTTTTTTCAGTCACTCAAGGACACAAAAAGTGTGCGGTCGTTATTTCTAGCTCGGGAGAACTGAATATCATTCTCTTTCGGAGGTACATGGGTCTTGGGAATTTGTTTTTTTTTGTTTTTTTTTGTTTTTTGTTAAAAATACTTCGAGAGTAATCCTTTTTCTGCTATATATAGACAATAATTGATCAAGGTTATGTTTTGGGCAAATCTGGAGTTTGGGATTTTAGATCAAGCTTCAGATGAACTTTTATTTTTAACTATCCCAGTGCCAACTCTTGGATTTGTACCTTATTGAAAAGTATCTTATATCTCTCAATACTTGTCTCTTTAATTTTTTTTTTTTTTGTGGTTTTTGTTTGATCTGCTTGTGATTTGATGGTTTTTTTGGTTTTTGTGATCTGACTTGCAATTAGTAGAAACTGGAAATTAAACTCAGAAACTAGGTTGAAGATTGCATTAGCAGTTAAATTATTAGCCAAAAATCCCTCCATTGCTGGGGGCACATGGGACCCCACCTTCAGGAAAAAAAGAATAGGCATGAAGCTTATTTCTATGTGTACTTGAATAGTGGATTTGTAATGTATTTTATGAGATGAATTTATATCAACTGCAAGCAAAAATGTAATGTATTTGTGGTTTAATGGTGGCAGTTGGTTGTAGAATCTATATGTATATTATTACTTGCAGAGATAGTTGAAAGAGAGATGGTTGTAGAATCTATATGTATATTATTACTTGCAAAGATAGTTGAAAGAGAGAAAGAAAAAGATACGAGAGAATGTTTGATTGGAAGAGAACACCAAAATCAGGACTTTCCTACTACTCATGTATTATTTAAGGTTAAGTATTAAATTACACATTCATATTTTTACTCATTGGGTTGAATCTTTATTCCTTGGGTTTGAGAGTTCTTTCAATAAGATCATTCCATTAGATTTTTGTTGACCAATTGAACGGAAATATGCTCACATGGCATGTCACATGGATAATAATGAATGTAGTTCCTCTACATGCCACAATTATGAGACCTACTACGATTGGTACTGAGGATAAGATTTTGAATCAATGGGCACACTTTGTAAAACAATATGGCTTTCTTCTACACATTGGGGATGGATATACCATGTCTTGAATCTATCATTTGCAATCTGGTGATAAATTATTTTAGTTGAAGTTTAAAACTTATCATTACTACTCACGGTGGCTGTATATAATTTTTATATTAGTTATAGACAATTTCTTGGCAATGCTTTTTTGCAGAATCCAACTTGGATATGTTGTTGATGTTGTTGGTGCAATTGTCGCAGCCTTAAAAGATGATGGCACGAGCATGAGAAAGGTTTATGAGCTTGGTGCACTGGGGTCTTTACTACTATACATGAAATGGTAAAAATTCTCTTCCTCAATGTTTTGGCGTTTTTTTTTTATGGGTAAAATAAAGTTTTATTAATAAAATAAATTGTTCTGCCTGTTGCATTGGTATGATATGATTTTTACCGAGATCTTGGCATGCTGTAGGCGGAACTTATGTATGACATGATTCGGGAATGACCTCGCTATGTCAATGTTCCTTTCCCTCTTGCAAAGGTACATAGATAAACGACAATATATTGAGGCTATTGGGAATGAATCTTTTGAATACTAACGTTCAGTGACATTGATCAACTCATTTTTAGTTTTTATTGCTTTATATGTGTGGGTTTGTTGGCCTTTAGCAACCCTTATTCAGAATGTGTTCGTAAGATCGACACCCTTTTCAAGTTCTTGATAGTCTGATGTTCAAGGGTGGATATTTGTTCAAGAAAATACCAGCAGATTCTTTAAGTTGCTGGGGAGTTGAGCCATCAGAAAAGGAGATCATGAAGTTTAAACCTTATGTGAATACTGAATCTAATAATTTGGAGTGGCTTTCACAGTTTTATGGTTAACATAAAAAAAAAGGGCTATGTGCTCATTTTGAACTTTTTGTATTTGGGGGAACTCTATTTTGTTATTCAAACAATTATGCTCATTTTGAACTTTTCCTATTTCTTGTAGTAAAAATATACTTGAAGATCACTGATAATTGTTGCATAATATGCATGGAAATTTACCCGCACAGAATACTGAAATGAAGTAATTTGCTATGTTTTAATCAATTTGTGCTATTATCTGCTTCTACAACGGAGGATTTTTATGTTCTGATTTTTTTTTCTTCCAAGTGGGCAAACGTGGCTTGCACGTTGAGTCACTGCTAGTGTGTATATATATATATATATATATATATATAAGAGGTAATGATTGGCAAATCAAAACTTGGTGTAAATTATAAGTATAATATGTTAGGGTAAAACTTTCAACAAAATAATTGAAATACTTCAGGATGCTTAGCTCTTTTATACAAGAGATCAAATAGAAATACTTCAGGATTTTCCATTCGACTTCCCCATTTTCCACAACCTGTGTCACTCAAGTCATGATCAAGATGAGCTGTATTGATATTTAATTAGATGCTTTGAATCACTCATGCAATAAGATATGGTCGCATCGGATTCAGCTGGTCCACGTAAAAAACATGGATGTGCGTAGGCTCATCCCAGTGCTTGGAATTTTCCTTCGGGGCTTGAAATACTCAAGTCATGCAGAAACAGGTACACTTTTCTCATTGGGGATCATCTTTCTTTAATCAAAGTTAGAATATTAAAAAAATAATCAGATATACGAGATGATCAGTAGATGAAGTGAAAGGGGATTGTCTTTTTTTTTTTTGAAACATAACTCATTTCCATTCAATTAACCCAAAGGAATACAAGAAGGGAGAACCTCCAAGGTTACAATATGATCATAGATGGAAAGAGTATCTTTTGCTAACAAGTGAGCCATTATATTGCCATTTCTCCTAACATGAGAAACCTCCCACTTGACAAAATTTTGAAGGATCTGTTTTGCCTCACTCACAAACATACTTACACTGTTACAACCTTCTTTATCACTTCTCAAGGCATTAATGACTTGTAATGAATCCCCTTCAACAATAACTTGAGATAGACCAAGTTCCATACCAAACTGAACTGCTTTAAGGGCTCCAAAAGCCTCTGCTAGTAGTGGGTAGGGAAAGAGGAGTTTATTAGTTCTCATGGTAGCAATGGTATGACCAAAGCTGTCCCTAACTGCTACCCCCACTCCAATTAATCCTTTTGCCTTATCCACTGCACTATCCCAATTCAGCTTGATCCAGTTTGATGGACCTGCCAATCCTCCTCTAATGTATTAGCTTGCCCCCGATCCAGTCTTGATTCCTCCTCAATTAACAGATCCAATATACCTCTTGCTTCCCTCACCACAGCATTCGGGTGTGCAAAGGAGCCTTTAAAAAGGAGTTTGTTCCTTCTCCACCATATCTTTCTGGCCACTACTACAAATTCTTGTATGATTCGACTGTCCATGGCCTGAAATAAGACTTCTAGTAGTTGTATCATAGCCATGTAAGGTTGATGACATTTTTGTAAGCTTTTTGTACATTGGCTCCAAACATCTTTAGCTGATTCACACCTCCATAGTGCATGAGCTGAGTCTTCTACCTCCATGTTGCAGATTGGGTAGAGGGGGTTCTCAACTATTCTCTTCTTAAAAAGATTTGAGTTTGTTGGAAGGGCCTCAAGGCATGATCTCCAAAGGAATACTTTGTCCCCAGGTTGCACTTTTAATTGCCATATCTGTTTCCAAACTGCCTTGAATGAAGAACTGCTTGAAGCTTGACTTGGTTGGAAGTGAGTTCTCTCTATTTCCTTATGGTACGCACTCCTTACTGAAAAAACACCATCTTTTGTGCCTTGCCATACTAGTCTATATTTGCTGTTAAGTGAACTGATGGGGGTTTTAAGAATGATCTCAGCTTCTCTCTGATTAAAAATCTATTGCACCATAGTACTTCTCCATTGCTTGGTGAGAGGGTCAATTAGGTTAGAGACTGTTGCACTAATTCTCAGCACACTAACATTACTTTGAACCCTACTAGGATTTGGATAGAGAATCCATTTATCCTTCCGAATTTGCACTTGACTCCCACCATTTCCTATCCTCCAATAGGATCCTGCTTCAATCAAAGGTCTAGCTGCTAGGAAGCTTCTCCATACATATGAGGGTCTCACGCCTAGTTTTGCTTCTTGAAAAGTGGATTTAGGGTAGTACTTGGCCTTCATTACCTGTGCAGCCAGAGAATCTGGATGTTGGATTAGTCTCCAACATTGTTTTGCCAGCATAGTTATGTTGAAAGCCTCAAAATCTCTAAAGCCCATCCCCCCTTCAGCTTTTGCTCTTCCCATCTTATCCCATGATATCTAGTGAATTTTGTGCTCAGTGTTTTGCTGCCCCCACCAAAAGTTGTTAATCACACTGTTGATATCTTTGAGCAGGGTTTTAGGAAGCTTGAAAACAACCATTGTGTAGGTTGGAAGTGCCTGAAGCACAGCTTTGATGAAAACCTCCTTCCCAGCTTGAGACAGCAATTTAACCCTGTGATTATTGATTTTTGATCTAATATTTTCTAAAATGCCTTTAAAAGTCTTGTACTTGAGCCTTCCAACCATTGATGGCAATCCCAAATATTTTTCATACGTCAAACCATGTCTCACCCCTGCAATGGATAAAATATATTGTTGTGTGATCCTTGTTGTGTTCTTACTAAAAATTATGGAAGTTTTCTCCAGATTGAGCCTTTGACCCGAGCCTAACTCATACTTTCTCAGCAGTCCAAAAAGTCTGCCCCATTCAATAGCATTAGCCTTGCAAAATAGGAGACAATCATTAGCAAAAAATAGGTGTGAAATTCTTATTTGGCCTCTTGCAATAAGAACCCCATGAATCAACCCCTTACCTTCAGCTTTGCTTATAAGTCAACTAAGGGTCTCAGCACACATAATAAAAAGATAAGGTGACAAGGGATCACCTTGTCTTATACCTCTAGAAGGATAAAAAGGTTCTTGAGGAGTTCCATTAACTAGAAGGGCATATGATACTGTTTCAATGCATTTCATCACCAATTCTATCCATTGATTACAAAATCCCATTCTGCACATCACAGCTCTGATAAAGCTCCACTCTAACCTATCGTATGCCTTACTCATATCTAGTTTCAGAGCCATGTAGCCCTCTTTGCCTGTCATTTTAGACTTCATCTTATGCAAGGCTTCAAAAGCCACTATTACATTGTCAGAAATGAGTCTATTTGGTACAAAAGCAGATTGAGAAATGGATATGATGAGAGGCAAGATTGATTTAAGTCTGTTAGCTATTACTTTAGAGATGAGCTATACATAACATTGCACAGGGAAATGGGTCTGAATTCAGTAACTTTGGTGGGATTTTTTTTTTCTTGGGAATTAGGGCAATGAAGGTGTTATTCACAACAGAGATGTTACCATTTGAACTCAGCACCTGCAAGATGGCTTCACAAACCTGTTTACCAATGAGAGGCCATTGCTTCTGATAAAAAGCAGCAGGAAAGCCATCAGGGCCAGGAGAGCTGAGGCCCTCCATTTGAAAGAGGGCCTCTTCAATTTCTTGTTGAGTGTAGACCCTTGTGATAGTAGCATTCATTTCTTCTGTGACACGAGACTCCATAGAGTCCAAAACTTCAGAGAAGTTTACTGGTGAAGATATTGAGAATAGATTTTTATAATAAGCTTGGAAGAGGGAACTTATGCTCTCTATAGTATACACTTCCTGCCCATCATCATCCACCAGCCTTTTGATAATGTTGTTTCTTCTTCTGAAAGAGGCACTTTGATGAAAAAACCTGGTATTTCTGTCACCTTCTCTCAACCACTTTTGCTTAGCTCTTTGATTGTAAAGGAATGAGGGGTGAGCTTGCTTTCCTTTGGAGAGAAGACATGGAAGCTGTAGTGCACACATACACTCAACACCACATTTCTCTAATGGTGAAGGGAGCTGAGGGGGGAAAGGAGTGGTTGCTGACTGGTTTCTATGAAAGTCCCAATACCAGTAGAAGGAAGGAAAGTTGGCAACTCCTTCAAGCTATTAAACCAGAAAGTTCCATAGGGTGGGTGTGTGTTGGGGATTTTAATGAAATACTCAACTTTAATGAGAAATGGGGAGGAGCCTTAAGACCTAGTGCTCAAATTGAAGCTTTTAGAGCTGCTGTTGATGCATGTGGTTTATGTGACATGGACTCTATAGGAAACAAATTCACATGGACTAATGGAAGACTTGGGGGAGCCTTTACCAAAGTAAGACTGGACAGAGCTCTTTGTAATGCCAATTGGACTGAGACCTACCCTAACTCAAGAGCTTTCATTCTTCCTGCCTTGAGCTCAGATCACTGCCCACTGCTAGTCAGTTTTGAGGGGAGTCAGGCTTATAGGACCCAGAGGGACAAACCCTTTCGTTTTGAAGCACACTGGGCTATGAGGGATGGTTTTCAAAACCTGATGGAGGAAACCTGGCAAAGCAACAAAGATTCAGGAAATAAAATATTTGCTATTAAAGAGGGGCTTAACCAATGCAAACAAAAGCTTTTGCAGTGGGATAAAAGAATGAGGGGTAATCCCAAACAACAGTTATCAGAAAATATGGCTCTATTGGCTGATCTTCAAAAAGAGAACAAAGGCCACCTTAATGAGCAAGTTAAGCAGATTCAGAAGGCTATAAATCAATTAGAAAGGGGATTGTCTTTGGTTTCAGAGATCAGGATCGGAGGAGAAAATATTTTATGGTACTGAGAGCACCAGTACTCATCACCTCATTCGAGATCTTTAACGACCGAGAAGTAATTCATCACTCATCATGTTAAGATATGGTTTGTATTGTCAATCGAGATGAGATGAGTTGATGAGTTAAAATTGTTTGTGAATAGTAGTGAGATATTTGAGTTGAGATGAGATGAGATGAGTTAGAAATGATTTGAGTTAAAAAAAAATTTATGAGATTTTGGAAAATAAGAGAGAAAATGTTAAATAAAAATATTATAAAATTAAAATATTGTTAGAATATAATTTTTTTAATATAATTTTTATTTTGTGATTTGAAAAAGTTGAATTAATTTTTAAAAATTTAGAAATTTAGAAGATTTAAAAATTAAAAAGTTGAAGATTTGAAATTAAAAAGTGTTTGCATTTATGTATTTAAATATTGAAATAAAATGAAATGAAATGAAATGTAAGCATCTCTTTATCCCCAATTCTTTTGTTTCATAATTTCAGCAAATGTGTACAGATTTTTCGTATTTACAAATTTTTATTTATGTCTTTATTTATATATTGTTTGATGTCTGTAATCGTACATTTATATCTTAATGCAAGTTATTTTCTTGAGAAAAAAAAAATCCTTGGCTTGGAAACAAGAGAAATGCTAAACGTCCCAAATTCGGAATGCAAAAAGTGTCCTGAATGAGTTTTTTTTTTCTTTGCTTAGTAATTAAGGATGTGTTTTTTCATAATGTTGTGAATTTTTTTATTTTTTTAAAAATGTTAATAATGATTAAAAAAATATATAAATAAAATGTGCTGTTCGGAAAGTGCATTCGGTGTAGGGGTGCTACCTGCCTCCTACGAGGCGGGGGCACCCCTTCCCCGCACCCCGCCCTGCATGGGGCGGGGCGTGGGGTTTTCACCCCTGTCCCCCGCTCCCGAGGTGCGGGGGCAGGGTGCGGGGCGGATTGGGAATCCGCCCCGCCTCTTTTCACTTTAAAAAAATACTACTTTTATTTGATTTAAAAATTATAAGTGCAAAAGTAATTAAAAATACATTTTTACATCCAAATTATAAATTTAAATTTTGTAAATATGACTATAATTTAAAAACTATGTAATTTTTAAATTTGCTAGTGTATATTTTGTGTAAATTGTAGTGTATTAATTTTTAAACTATGTAGTTTTTAAATTTGTCAATGCATATTTTGTGTAAATTGTAGTGTATTAATTTTTAAATTATGTAGTTTTTAAATTTGTCAATGTATATTTTGTGAACAAGTCTAACAAATTGTAATATATATTTATATATACACAATTTTTAAAATATAAATATATATATATATATATATATATAAATGGGGGCAGGGGCGGGGGAAATGCAGGGCGGGGTTGGGCCCTCCCCGCCCTCTCTAGCGGCCCTAGATGGGGGGCGGGGCGCCCCCCCTAATTCGGTGGCTATTTTCGAGAAGTGTAGTACTACTTTGGAAACAACTGAAATGCTCTCCCATCACGCATTAATACCAAACCTAACCTTACCGATACAGAAAAAAGAAAAAGAAACGTAACCGTACAAGTGCATTGTTTATGACGTTATTCCTCAGTCACGCTGATACGGATTGTAAGAACACCAGTAATAAATTCAATAAAATTAAAATTAAGTTAAGATGCACAATAAAATGAACAAAAGATTCAACAAATGAATAGTAATTATAGTCCAAGGTTATATCACTGGCCAAATCTAAGTATTATTTTGGACTAAATAATTCATCTATGCTACTCTCATTTGCAAGAAGAAAAAAAATGAAAAAAAACCACAAACATGTGAGCTTCAATCCCACGCCGAATTCCTGTCTGGGATGAAGCTTTTAAGTACACATCTTGAATTTGTTATGATCACTATTAATGAGACCCACTTTTTTACAAAGTAATTGTATTAGACTTCTCGATTTGAGACTTGTACCTATCATTACTTTAAATATATTAAAGTTTTATTTCATTATATACATGAGATGAGATGAAAGTACTTGAATATAAAATTATAAAAATATTATATAAGTTTGATAGTAGATCTTTTTATAAAATTAAATTTATTTTGAATTAAATTACATGATTATGTTTGTTGATTGAATTTATTTATTTTTAGATCATGCAAGAATGTCAAGTTCTGAAAATTTTAATCCAGATTTAAAGAACAGAGTGAAGAAAAAAAATTATTTAGAAAATTATTAGTAATAAAAGAAGTGTAAAGATATCATTACCCTTATTAGGGTAATACTATTTTTGTCTTATTTTTATTTCATTGTATAAAATGTTATATTTGATCACCTTTAAATTATTTTTATTTAAAAAGACTTGAGATTAAAAGTTGATGGCTAATACCATTAATACATCATTAGATACATTATTAGTTGGAAGGGTAATGATCAATGAACGTGTATGACTAGAGACTTGAAATTTTCAACATCTAACTGCCCGCAGGCTTTATGTTAAAATACAGAAGCAACACAAATTTCCAGATTGGTATCTTTGACGTACAGCGCAAGTCCATCCTTCCTATTCTCCATAAAACCTAATCATATTGGCTCCTTGATTTGCAGGCCAAAGAGAGAGGAACAACGAAGATCATGTGTTATTCAAAACGACTTTTATTGCTCGGCATCCTTCTTGTCTTACTTTTTGTTACTCCCCTGGCTCAGCACTGTTATCAAACTGGTAACTACACCAACAACAGTACCTACAGGGCAAACCTCGTTGGCCTCCTGTTCATGTCTACCAACACGAAGATCGATTATGGATTTTACAATTTCACTGCTGGAGAAAATTTCGACAAAGTGAACGCGATTGCACTTTGTAGAGGAGATGTTACGCCGGATGTATGCCGTAGTTGTATCAATTCCACTAGTCAAGAACTCTTACAGTCTTGTCCCAACCAGAAGGAGGCAATCAAATGGTCCGACTCCGGTAAATGTATTGTACGATACTCAAACATATCTATATTTGGCGTTATGGCAGAGCAGCCTATGTATGCTTTTTATAACGTGATGGACGCATCCGACGCAGAAGAGTTCACCAGCGTGCTAAGACCCCTGCTAGATAGGCTAAGAATTAGCGCACTTGAAAATTCTACTCGCAAGTTCGCTCTGGGAAGCGAGGTAACCCCAGAGTTCCAAACAATCTATGCACTTTTGCAGTGTACCCCTGATTTGAACCTGGAGGACTGCAACAGCTGCTTGCTGCTTTTGCGTGATTATAGGAGAAATTGTTGTAATGGCCAAAAGGTGGGAGGAGCATTCGTAACACCAAGTTGTTATTTAAGGTATGAGATATACAGTTTCTATGACCCTGCAGCTGAGTCACCACCTCCGTCGCCTCTGCCACGGCCTATAGCAGAGCTAGTTCCCCCCTCACCACTACAAGTACTGCTTCCAACCACACAAGGTACGTATGGTCAGCGACCTTTTCGTTCTGTTTTGGTTCTACAACGTATATAGGAAATTGCTACTCCCACAGAGGGAGTCCACCGAAATCACCACCGAACAAGCAAATTTTTTTTTTCCAAATATTTTTTTAAATTTACGAAATATTTCTTTTTAAAAAATATATATTCATTTTAAAAGGAAATTGCTACTCCCACAGAGAGAGTTCTGTTAGGGATCCCGGTCAAGTCCCTAAACACTATATCCTCATTGCCTAGGATTTCCTTGTGATGACCGAGAGCCCGTTCCTCTCTTACTTGGTTTAAGAACAAAGGTTGCCAAAGTGGCAATTTTGGTAGGGTGAGGTTAGGTGTTTGGGCTTGGCTTGGCGTGTGAGAGTGCAATGGTTGATGGAGGCACACGACAATAGAGGAATGTAGGGTTGGATGAAGGAAGATGGAATTAAGGTTGCCGAACTCTCTAGGGAAAATTAGGGTTGACGCCAATGTGCATGGAGGCTAGGGTTTCGGATGGCTAAGGCAACTAGGGTTGTCGAAAATAGTGTGGTGAAGGGATTATGGAAAGGGATAGGAATCTTGGAGGATTCGGTGGAGCTAGTTGGGATAGTCAAAGTTGACTTAAGTGATTTATGGGAGTTGAATTAGGGTGTACAAGATCCCTAAAAGGAAAGTGTTTCCTTTTGGAGGATGGAGGGTTTCGGCTAGGGCAACTTGTGATGGAAGAAGGGCAATTAGGGGATGCCGAATATGGGAGTAAGGATATGGCTAGGGTTTTGTGGGAGTGGCGACAAGACTATTTATGGAAGTTGGATTAGGGCAAACACTATAGTTGGGCGGCACCAAGTGTTTGCATGGATCAAATGAGGCAATTGATGGTTTCGGCAATGAACAATGGATGAACACAATGTATTCTCAAAAACAACTCAAGAATAATTCAAGAACACTTCATGCAAATAATAAGATCAATGCAGAGAAAATAGAGAACAAGAGAATGAATGAATAATACTCATAAGATTGATAAACCGAATCACACTTATTCACGAATTGCAAAGTGTGATTCTCTCCTTAGAGATTTACAAATTGCACCCCAAAGAGCCCAAGTGCTAAGCACCGAAAGAGTTGATCTCAAGAACAAAGTTGTCCCAAAAGGAATTTGTCAAAAGATGTAAAAAGAAAAGACTAAGGGTCATATTTATAAGAGATACAACTTGGAAACCCCCATTATGTCCCTTGCAAATAAATAATAATTAAATAAAATAAAAAGAAATAAAATAAGATAAGGCCATGGACCTATCTTGGCTGTGACATGCATGGCCTATGGTGGGCTAGAATGGTGCATGGTTGTCTTCGGGTTGGACCATGGCTAGGTGGCACAACATGGCCTGTTGATGGTCATGGCATAATGCCATGCACGACTTGCTGATGGGCATGGCCTGGTGCCATGCAAGGCCTGATGATGATGAGCCATGCGTGCGTGCTGCATGGCCTAGGTTGGTGGCCTGGGCGCTGAACTGCAAGGCATGGGCTGGAGCCATGCACTGGATGGCATGCTTGGTGGGCATGCCACTGGCCTGCTCCGCAAGGCACAGGCTGGAGCCGTGCGCTAGATGGCATGCCGTGAGGCATGCCACTAGCCTCGCTAGTGTGTGGCGTGGGGGGCATGCTGGGGCCTGTGCAGGAGGGTGCGCGCACAGGGGCTTGCGAGTGGTTGCGCGTAGGCGTGCGCACAAGGGCTTGTGCAGGCTCATGCGCATGGGGCTGCGCAGTGCTGCGCGCTTGCGCATGCGCGTGCGCGGGCTTGGGCGTGTGAGGGGTCATGCGCAGGGGTGCACGCGCACGGGCTTGCGGTCACTAACCTCGCTAGCCTTCATGCTG
Source organism: Juglans mandshurica (assembly GCA_022457165.1). NCBI lineage: Eukaryota > Viridiplantae > Streptophyta > Magnoliopsida > Fagales > Juglandaceae > Juglans > Juglans mandshurica. The sequence goes on from CM039626.1 coordinate 26,500,563, forward strand.
GGTGTCCCGTGCGTGTCAACGCGCAGGCCAAGGCATGCGTGTAGGCTAGCCGTGGTGCTGTCCTTGCCTTCCAAGGGCCGTGTCGAGGCTTGTCCCGAGGCCACTTTCCTAGGGGTTTTAACATTCCCCCTCCCTTCAAGGATATCCTTGCCCTCAAGGATGACTTGTGGAAACCTCCCCTTTATGTCATCATAATCTTCCCACGTGGCTTCATCTCTTGGTAATCCTCCCCATTCGATTAACACTTGCCACACCTTTCTTCTTTTTCTCCCTCTTGTGACCACTCTATAATCAAGGACTTCTCTCGATTGTAGAAGCATGCGACCCTCTTCATCAAATTTCGGTAACTCTTCCACAATGAGATTGGGATTACCAATCCTTTTCTTCAATACCGTCACATGAAAAACCGAGTGTAGCTTGGAAGTTGGATGAAGTTCCAACCTATAAGCTACCTCACCCACTTTTCCCAACACCTTAAATGGTCCATAATACCTATTTGAGAGCTTCAAACTAAGCTTCTTCCTTAAGGTTGTTTGCCCAAAAGGTTGAAGCTTCAAGTACACATAATCTCCTACCTCAAAATTCACCACACGTCTCCCTTGATCATAGTGTTTCTTCATTCTTTTTTGAGCTCTTTTGAGCTCCCTTTTCACCGTTGCCAAGATCTCATCCCATGTAAGCAATTCATTCTCAACCTCATAATTTCTAGCCGTGCCTTTCTCATAGTTTACCAAAATGGGTGGTGATCTTCCATATACCACTTCAAACGGACTTTCTTTGTATTGAAGCATGAAAATAGGTGTTGTACCAATACTCGGCCCATGTCAAGAAGTCACCCCATCTTCTTTGCTCCTCGTGGCAAAAACATCTTAGGTATTGTTCAAGGGTTCTATTCACAATCTCCATTTGTCCATCGGTTTAAGGGTGATAGGATGAGCTTGCCTTCAACTTTCTCCCTTGCAATTCAAATAATTCCTTCCAAAAAGTACTCATAAACACTCTATCACGATCGGACACAATACTTTTTGGAAACCCATGAAGTTTTACCACATTGTCAACAAAGGCTTTGGCCACACTCTTGGCCGTGTATGGATGCTTTAGGGGTATGAAGTAAGCATACTTACTTAGGCGATCCACCACCACAAAAATAACCTCATACCCTCCACTAATCGGTAAGCCCTCCACAAAGTCCATAGTCAAGTTTTCCCAAATCAAATTTGGAATAAGCAACGGTTGCAAAAGCCCGGATGGAGGTCTTGTATCATACTTAATCTTTTGGCATGTATCACACTCGGCAACCAAGGTCTTCACGGCCTTTTTGATTCCTTCCCAATAGAAGAAATGCTTAATTCTTATATAGGTTCTTAGCCAACCCGAATGGCCACCTTCCTTGCTATTATGAAAGTGGTCAAGGATCTTCTTCCTCAAATTAGATACATTCGGCACATACACATGATCCTTGTAGTAAATCAAACCATCTTTCACCTTGAAACCCACAACTCAAATTAGATACACTCAAGGCCAACATAGATGGGTCCTCTTCTTCATGCACTAACCACAAGATTGAACTTCCCTCTTTCCTACTCAAGGCGTCCGCCACTTTGTTCTCCTTGCCCGGTTGGTAAATGATGTCGTATTCAAATCCAAGCAACTTCACTAGTAACTTTTGTTGCTCGGGTGTTATTATTTTTTGTTGAAGCAAATGCCTCAATGCTTGTTGATCCATAACAATGGTGAACTTTTTCCTCAACAAATAGGGTCTCCACACCTTCACGGCATGTACCATCACAAGCATCTCTCTAGCATATGTACTCCATGCCTTTTTTATTGGACCAAGTGTTTTGGAAATAAAAGCTATTGGTCTTTTTTCTTGAACCAAAACATCTCCTATTCCCTCACCACTAGCATCGGTGTATACCTCAAAAGGCTTCTCAAAGTTTGGCAATGCTAGCACAGGAGTGGTAGTCATAGCCCTTTTCAATTCATCAAAGGCCTCTCTTGCTTCTTGGGTCCATGTAAAATTATCCTTCTTCAACAATGATGTAAGTGGCTTAGCAATAAGCCCATAGTTCTTCACAAACTGCCTATAGTAGCCGGTTAACCCCAAGAAACCCCTCAATGTCGAGATGTCACTAGGTAATGGCCAATCAACCATGGCCTCAATCTTTCTTTGATCCACTTTCACTCCTTCTCCCAAGATGAAGTGACAAAGGTACTCAAGCTCTTTCTCCATAAAGGCACATTTGGAAGCCTTAATGAAGAAGTAGTGCTCCTCCAAAATCTTCATTACAATTCTCAAATGGTTCTTGTGCTCTTCTATAGTCTTGGAATAAACCAAAATGTCATCAAAGAACACCAAAACAAATTTCCTCAAAAATGGTTTGAAAATTATGTTCATGGCGGCTTGGAAGGTGGATGGAGCATTACACAATCCAAATGGCATTACAAGATAATCAAAATGCCCGGAATGTGTTCTAAAAGCCGTCTTGTGAATGTCTTCATTCTTCATTCTTATTTGGTGGTCGCCCGCCCTCAAGTCTAGCTTGGAAAACACTCTTGCACCATGGAGCTCATCAAGCATCTCATCCACGATTGGGATAGGGAATCTATCCTTCACCGTGGCCTCATTTAAGGCCCTATAATCAGTACAAAATCTCAATGTCCCATCTTTCTTTCTCACTAATAGCACAGGAGAAGAAAATGGACTAGTACTTGACCTTATCAAGTCATTCTTCAACATGTCATCCACTTGCCTCTCTATCTCCCCCTTTTGAAAATGGGCGTATCGATAAGGTGGAACATTCACCGGTTTCTTTTCATCCACAAGCACAATTCGATGATAAAAAAGCCTAGATGGTGGCAAAGTAGAAGGCACCTCTAGAACTCCCCATGGTCTTTTAACACCTCTTTTACTTCCACGGGCAGCCCTTCTAATTCATCTTTGTATTCTTCATTTTCACTCTTTTCCACGTTACACAAGTAGTCTTCATTGGCCACCATAATGGCAAAGCAATAGGCTCCACCTTTACACAACTTTTCAAACATGATGGCCACACAAGCTTTCACCTCTTTTGATGTCAAGGCTTTCCAAACTCTTTTCTTGGAGCCAAGTTTGAACTCCATGGTCATATTGTGGTAATCATGAATGACCCTTCCAAGGCCCTTAAGCCAAGCATTACCAATCACTACATCAAGGCCCACAAGTGCCGACACATGAAGGTCGACCACTATCCTCACGCCTTGCACATTCATCTTCACTTCCTTAACAAGTGCTTCACACCTAAGCTTGTTCCCGTTGGTGACTTTCACTTCAAAAGGTTCAATGGCACACGGCTTCAACCCATCTTGGTCACAATATTGGCATTAATAAAGTTGTGGGTAGATCCACTATCCACCAAACGAGTCACCTCAAATTTTCCCACCCATGCCATTACTCTCATGAATGTAGGTCTAGGTACACCCGAAATTGCAATCAAGGATAATTCGGCCTCCTCTAGTGGTTCACTAGATTTGGCCTCTTCAAGCTCCAACTCCTCACTAGTTGTCTCTCCATGGCTATCTTCTTCCTCTTCTTCATTTGTTTCATCTTCAAGCAACACATAGGCTTGACCGGCCCGACACTTATGTTCTTTGCTCCACTTGTCACCACATTTGAAGCAAAGCCCTTTTTTGATCCTCTCTTAGACCTCTTCTCTTGATAATTTTTTAACTTCATACGGTTTTGGTTTCGATCCATTCCCTTCTACTTCCATGCCTTTCCAAGGGGCTTTGGTTTGCAAGGGCTTAGAAAATTTGCTCCCCATGTCCTTGGAATGACATTTCTCGATATGAGTGCTCTCCTCCAATACCTCGGCCATCCTCATTACTTCTTGCAATCATGTGGGTTGTTTCAACTTTATCTCCTTGGCAAGCCAAGGTTTCAATCCATCTACAAAGGTGCCGATCAATGCCTCTTCGGACCAACCCCTCACCAAGGTTTGGAGTTGCTGAAACTCATCAATGTATTGGTGTACCTTTCCTTCTTGTTTCAACTTGGCCAATTGTCCATGGTGGAAGGCCCAAATTGCATCAAGAATTCATTTTCAAAAGCCGTCCATCCAAGGTGTTTCCTTTCTTTGTCATATTGCTCACAAAGCCAACGCCACCACTTACTTGCTCTTCCTTCAAGATGAAAACATGTTGTAGAAACTCTCTCCTCTCTTGGGACTTCATACACACGAAAATAATGGTCCACTTTGTCCAACCATTCATATGGATCCCCCCCATTGAACTTAGGGAAATCCACCTTTGGTCTCCTTGGTCCCCGGTCATGTGCCCGGTTTCCAACTCTATCATCATAGTGGTCTTCCTCATGCCTTCCGTTTCTATGGCCCCTTCCTCTTTCACGATTGTAGTGTCTCCTATGGTCATGCTCATCATAACCAATCGGCCTTCCATGGCCCAAGTCATACTCGGCCTCATGATGTTCTTCAAACCTCACATCTTGAGGTTCTCTCAATATACTTGGACTTCTAGAATGGTGGACATCATCACGGATCCACCTTTCCACGGATATGTGGTCATTCTCAACCCTTGCACCTCTTCTATACTCAGGTCTCGGAGGCTCATGCATAGAGCCCGTGATGCTTGTTTTGACCCCATCAGCAAAGGCCTCTTGCCTTTGCCCATTTGGACTTGGTGGTACTCATTGGCCATTGGTCTCTACCAATCTTCTCTCAAGCCTTCCTAGGCTTGCATGGTTATCACGTCTCATGGCGTCCATCGCCCTTCTATTCTCTTCGGTCTCTAGGGTGGTAACATTCAAGGCCATCTGTAGTTCGGCAAGTGTAGTACTAACCTCACCAAGGATGTTGGTAAGCCTTGCGGCATTCTCCTCCACTGCCTCAATGCGTTCCCAGTTGGAACCACCTTGATCCATGGTCTCATGTACTTCACGGTTCATGGCTCTTCACTTGCAACTGCTTGCAATTGATTCTTGCAACAGAGCATGCAAATAGAGCTTGCAACTGAGTCTTCCTCACGGCTTGGCAGCACTAAAGTTGGTGGAGCTTGATCACGGCTCACAAGTCCAACCTTGGGTCCCCCACCTTCAAGGGTGGTCGACCCCTCTTGCACAATTTCCAACCTCAGATCCCCCACCTTCAAGGGTGGTCGATCCCTTCAAGAACACTACTCCGTCCTCTACCTCAACCCCCAAACTCCAATTTTTCAATCAACAACAAGAAATAAACGGGATCCAACGAGGGTCTCCCCCAACCAATTCACAAAGTTTTGAATTAACGCGTCGTTTACCTGTTGGAGAAGTGAGAACTTCTCAAAATTCACCAAACAAGAATCCTCTCAATGAAAGCACCATTAATGTTAGGGACCCCGGTCAAGTCCCTAAACACTATGTCATTCTTGCCTAGGATTTCCTTGTGATGACTGAGAGCCCGTTCCTTTCTTGCTTGGTTCAAGAACAAAGGTTGCCAAAGTGGAAATTTTGATAGGGTGAGGTAAGGTGTTTGGGCTTGGCTTGGCGTGTGAGAGTAAATGGTTGATGGAGGCACACGGCAATAGAGGAATGTAGGGTTGTATGAAGGAAGAAGGAATTAGGGTTGCCGAACTCTCTAAGGAAAATTAGGGTTGGCGCCAATGTGCATGGAGGCTAGGGTTTCGGATGGCTAAGGCAACTAGGGTTGTCGAAAATGGTGTGGTGAAGGGATTATGGAAAGATTCCTAAGAGATAGGAATCTTGGAGGATTCGGTGGAGCTAGTTGGGATAGTCAAAGTTGACTTGAGTGATTTATGGGAGTTGAATTAGGGTGGACAAGATCCCTAAAAGGAAAGTGTTTCCTTTTGGAGGATGGAGGGTTTCGGCTAGGGCAACTTGTGATGGAAGAAGGGCAATTAGGGGATGCCGAATATGGGAGTAAGGATATGGCTAGGGTTTTGTGGGAGTGGCGGCAAGACTATTTATGGAAGTTGGATTAGGGCAAATACTATAGTTGGGCGGCACCAAGTGTTTGCATGGATCAAATGAGGCAATTGATGGTTTCAACAATGAACAATGGATGAACACAATGTATTCTCAAGAACAACTCAAGAATAATTCAAGAACACTTCATGCAAATAATAAGATCAATGTAGAGAAAATAGAGAATAAGAGAATGAATGAATAATACTCATAAGATTGATAAGCCGAATCACACTTATTCACGAATTGCAAAGTGTGATTTTCTCCTTAGGGATTTACGAATTGCACACCAAAGAGCCCAAGTGCTAAGCACCGAAAAAGTAGATTTCAAGAACAAAGTTGTCCCAAAAGGAATTTGTCGAAAGATGTAAAAGAAAAGACTAAGGGTCCTATTTATAAGAGTTACAACTTGGAAACCCCCATTAGGTCCCTTGCAAATAAATAATAATTAAATAAAATAAAAAGAAATAAGATAAGATAAGACCATGGACCTATCTTGGCTATGACATGCATGGCCCATGGTGGGCTAGAATGGTGCATGGTTGTCTTCGGGTTGGACTATGGCTAGGTGGCACAACATAGCCTGTTGATGGTCATGGCATAATGCCATGCACGGCTTGCTGATGGGCATGGCCTGGTGCCATGCAAGGCCTGATGATGATGAGCCATGCGTGCATGCTGCATGGCCCAGGCTGGTGGCCTGGGCGCTGGATGGCATGCCTGGTGGGCATGCCACTGGCCTGCTCCGCAAGGCACAGGCTGGAACCGTGCGTTGGATGGCATGCCACTAGCCTCGCTGGTGTGTGGCGTGGGGGGCATGCAGGGGCGTGTGCAGGGGAGCGCATAGGGGCGTGCACAGGGGCGCGCGTAGGGGCGTGCGTGGGGGCCCGCACAAAGGCGTGCGTGGGGGCGCACGCAGGGGCACGCGCAGGGGCGTGGTCATGCGCAGGGGCGCACGCAGAGGCGTACGCTGGTGCGCGCACATGGGCGTGCAGTCACTAATCTCGCTGGCCTGCATGCTGGGCGTCCCGTGCGTGTCAACTTGCGGGCCAAGGCATGCATGTAGGCTAGTCGTGGTGCTGTCCTTGCCTTCCAAGGGCCGTGTTGAGGCTTGTCCCGAGGCCACTTTCCTAGGGGTTTTAACAAGTCCACCGAAATCACCACCGAACGGGCAAAAATTTTTTGTCTTTTTTTTCCAAATATTTTTTAAATTTATGAAATATTTCTTTTTAAAAAATAAAAAATATATATTCATTTTAAAATAATTACTTAACAATTAAGTAAAAAAAAATGCATTCGGTGGCCACCTTCGGTGACCACCTTATGTGGGAGAAGCAATTTCCAAATAATAAATCCTATTATCTCCAGTAGTGAAAGGCTACTGGAGAGAGAAACAGAGACCGGCAGGGGGCTGATCCCCAAAGTACGCGATCGAAAATTCCAAAGCCCTAGCAGAGCACGAAACACTCTGCCACGTCAACCGCTAGGAAAATAGTTATGCAAATTTATTCCTATATAATAATATAACGATAATATATTGTAGTATATTATAATATAAATTATAGTTGTATTATAGACGACAGTGATATATTATAATATATTATAATATATAGTGATATAGTATTGGTATAACTATTAGTACAATAGATTATAGTGATAATATATAGTTATTTATATATGATTTTAAATTTTAATATTATATTAATTAGTAATTTATCATATAATATAAAATTATTTTATATATAATTATATAAAAAAAATATTTTATCTAATATAAAAATTAAAATATATATATAAACTGGTACAGTCTCGATCTAGTGGTAGAAAAAGAAAAATCAGAACTAGACCGATCTTGTCTCATTTTGAGAAAAATATAACTGGTACCTAACTGAACGGATTAGCCTATTAATGTTAACCATATTTCATCCCGAAAAATATTGACTCAGATCGTTAGATGGAAATTCTCCTACTTTCTATGTGGAATCTAGAAAACGTACGTATCAGATATAGATGGGTACACTCGATCAAGTGCTTGAGAACTAGTTAGATGGCATGATAAGGGAAACTACATCAGGTCTTTCTCTCAAGTTTGCCACGAGAACCACCATTGCCCTCGACTTTGGCAGAATATATGTGCTCTCGCAGTGCACTACTGATTTGTCCGAGCAAAATTGCCTTGGTTGTCCAAGAAATATTTTTGCGAGGCTTCCACTATGCTTTATTGGGCTCATCGATTGTGCTGTCCGTTACAAGTATGACACGGGAATTGGGAACGTTGCGGGATGGAGTAGATTGGCTAATACTTTTTATTCGAATTGTGATTTTCTTTCAAAATTCTTCTCAATCAACTAGTCCAGTCGTATCTGTTCTTTTTTCGTTTCTGTTTTGGAGTTATTTCTTTATTATGTTGTACGTGATAAGTTGTGATCATTTGTGAGACAAATTTGACTGTTTCAAGTTTTGTAATTGGCTTGCCTTTCATACTGGTTTTCGCAGGAACTAAGAGAAACACTACAACTCGAACTGTCATCGCCGTTGTGCCCACTCTTGTTGGTATCATACTGGTCATCAGTATTATTTATTTATTTTTAAGAGTGAGGAACCGCAAGGATCATTTTGAAAGTAAGTACAACATATATAGTTCTTGACATGATCTTGTATTCCTCGTTATTTTTGAGATTTTGAAGGCTATTTTTGTATATTATATTACAGTTACGAAAATTCATGACTTTGTTTTTGCACTCGGGTAACACTGGGCTTTAGGAAAAGTAAAAGGTTTTTTCTTATAAATGGTTCCACTCTCTGTTATTACTTACTAGAGATACGAACCCAAAAATCAAATTAGATGCCATACCAGCTTGTTGTATGCTTTCCTATTGAGCAAATTAATAAATCATTCGAGTATGTATCAACCTGTTGATGTGACTGTGGACAAGGTCTTGGGCATGTTTATAAGCAATGAGCAATCCTCACTTGTACAACCGGTTTTATGAGATGAGTTAGGCCCATGAATTTCTTCATGGTATCAGAGCCTGCCACAGGACGAATGGAGGCCCACACTACTTACCCCGTGACAAGGACCAGAAAAAATACTGGCCTGCACGTGAGGGAGGGTGTTGAGGATAATAAGGAAATTAATGCTATCAACGAATGTGCACCAGACAAGGCCACATGATTCATGCAATAGACCATTATAGGATTGTCTTTCCATGTATAGCCTAGTTTCCTAAAGCTGCATATTCCTTCTCCATACACGTGTAATTATATATATATATATATATATTGGAATAGACGACAGATGTCTAAGTTTTGGGAGATTACAAAATTCCTTTCTCAATCAATATTTGTTTATGGTATCAAGAGCCAACTAAAAGACAAACGTCTAAAGATTTTTTTTTTCTTTTCCCAATGGCCTCCTCTCACTCTGTCGGTTCTTCTTCAACCTCACAGACCTCCATTGCTTCCCAAACAGCGTCCATCTCCATCCTGAACCTACAAAATCTTGTCACTATAAAACTAACAAAGGATAATTACCTCCTTTGGCGAGCCCAAATCCTACCATACCTTAGAGGCCAACAATTGATTGGATATGTGAATGGCACAATCCCATGTCCACCTCCAATTCTTCATATCACGTCCAAAGAAGAAGGAAAAATTCAAACTGCTCCAAATCCTGAGTACTCTCACTGGTACAATCAGGATCAAGTCATACTCGGTGCTCTAATGTCCTCTCTCTCTGAATCAGTTATTACCCACATGGTGGGACTTGAAACTTCCAAGGATGTGTGGAACGCTCTTGAGCGAATGTTCTCTAACCATGCCCGAGCACGCGTGGTAGGAATTCGCATTGAACTATCAACCCTCAAGAAGGGCAATATGTCCATTTCTGAGTATTATCAGAAAGTAAAATCGTCTGCCGATACATTGGCTGCAGTGGGAGAGCCCCTTCGAGACTCAGAATTTTTGACATATCTGCTTGTAGGCCTAGATTCTACATACAACTCCATAGTCACCTCTCTCTCAACACGGGTTGATCAAGTCTCTCTTGAAGATGCATTTGCTCACTTAATGAGTTTTGAATTAAGACTTGAGCAGCAAAATACTGCTCTTGATATCTCTATTGGATCAGCGAATATGGCAACTCGCTATACTCAAACTCGTGGTCGTGGTGGTAGACATGCCCAACGCTCATTTCCTAATAATCGAGGCCGAGGCAATCGTGGTCGTGGAAGGGGCTCCCAAGGACATTATTCTGGAGGATCACAAATGGCTTGTCAAGTATGTGGCAAGAATGGCCACAATGCAGTGCAGTGTTACCATAGGCTCGACCTTTCTTATCAGGGTACTCAGCCAACCATGCAGGCCTATATGGCTCACACTCAACCTCAGTCACCAAATGATCTTACTTGGTACACTGATACAGGTTCGACAAATCATCTCACCAATGAGTTTCAAAACTTGAATCTTGGTGCAAAACCTTTTCAAGGGACCGACACCATCCAAGTTGGGGATGGAACAGGTTTGCCAATTCGCCATATTGGTTCTTCTAAACTTTCTCTCCCCAATACTACTTTTAAATTAAATTCAGTTTTACATGTTCCTCACATTAAGAAAAATTTGGTTTCGGTAAGTCAATTCACTGTTGATAACAATGTTTTTATTGAATTTCATGCCGGGTATTTTTCTGTGAAGGACGAATGCACGCAGAAGCTCCTGTTCAGCGGCAAAACTGAGGGTGGTCTTTATCCTTTGCGACCTACCAAATCTTTTCAAGCTTTTTCCTGTCAACGTGTCCCGTTAGATGTTTGGCATTCTCGTCTTGGTCATGCTTCCTTCAAAACTGTCAAGCATCTGACTTCCAGGGCGTCTCTTCCAATTTCTTCAAATAAAACACCAGTGGTTTGCAACTCCTGTCAGCAGGGCAAGAGCCATCGTCTTCCTTTTTTTCCGTCCAATCATGTTTCCAAGGGTCCCTTAGATTTAATTTTTTCAGATGTATGGGGCCCTTCTTCTGTAATGTCGGAAAAAGGAAATGAATATTATGTTTCTTTTGTTGACCATTTTAGCAAATTCACATGGATCTTTCCAATGCCTACTAAATCGTCAGTTTATTCTATTTTCATTTCATTCCAAAAACGAATTGAACGATTATTGGATCGTAAAATAAAGTGTGTTCAAACTGACTGGGGGGGAGAATTTCGTTCCCTTCAACCCTTCTTTGCCCAACAAGGCATCACACATCGTCTCACATGTCCTTATACCTCTCAACAAAATGGGACTGTGGAACGTAAACATAGGCATATTGTAGAGAGTGGTCTTTCTCTCTTGTCTAAATCTGCAGTTCCCCACTCTTATTGGGATGAAGCATTTTCAATGGCCACTTTTATTATCAATCGATTGCCTACTTCTCCCCTACACACTGTTTCTCCTTTTGAAAAATTGTTCACTCAAAAACCAGATTATTCCATTCTCCGTATTTTTGGTTGTGCTTGTTGGCCATATCTTAGACCATATAATCATCACAAAATTGATTTTCGGTCTAAAAAATGTGTCTTTCTTGGATTTAGTGGTCATCATCGTGGCTATCAATGTTTGGATATACACTCGGGACGTATCTTTATTTCTCGGCATGTCCTATTCGATGAGTCTGAATTCCCTTTCTCCAATTTGTCTCCAACTGATCACGATAATATTTCTCATACTTCCACAGGTCAAGCCTCATTAAAATCGCATCCCATTTGGTCACAATCAAGACAAAAATCCATGCAACCAATCACTCCTTCACAGCCACAAATCTTGACTTTTCAACTTGGCAATAGTATATTTCCCTCTTCCATGGGTCAAGCCTCATTAAAATCCCATCCAATCCTTCCACAATCAAGGCCACGTGATTCTTGCACATCACCTCATTCAGTCTCCCTTCCTTTTTCAGCACAATCACCTTCGTCCACTCCTCATATCTCGGTCACTCCTTCCATAAATCATTCTCCATCATCAAGTGCATCTTTGACTGACTCTAATTCCATAGTTTCTTCCCATAATTACTCGGTACCTACCCCATCTCAGTCAAATTCCAACTTCAACTCCCAAAATCTCTCTCATTCCGTGGAATCTTCCCCAAATCAAGGACCTTCCTCTCATGCCGCTACAGCTACTTCTCCTGCAAGAGTTCATCCAATGCGCACCTGTGCACAAAATAAAATTTTCAAACCAAAAAAATATTTTGATGGTACCATTCCTTATTCAGAACCACAGGCTTTTATGGCAAATACTGATCACATTCCTGATGACCCGGGGTGCTACTCATGTGCTATCATTTTTGCCCCATGGAGACAAGCCATGGATGATGAGTACTCGGCCTTGATGAAAAATGACACATGGCAACTAGTTCCTTTTCAAGAAGGAATGAACTTAATTGGAAACAAATGGGTGTATTGTGTCAAGAGGGATTCCAAGGGCAAGCCGGTTCGTCACAAGGCACGCCTGGTTGCTAAAGGGTACCACCAACAACCTGGCATTGACTATGGTGATACTTTTAGTCCAGTGATCAAGCCTTCTACTATCCGCTTGGTACTCACTTTCGCCATTTCACAACAATGGCCTATAAGGCAAATTGATATCTCTAATGCCTTCCTTCATGGTTTTCTTGAGGAGGAGGTCTTCATGGTTCAACCAACAGGTTATGTTGACAAGACTCTTCCTCATCATGTTTGTCACCTCAACAAAGCCCTTTATGGGTTAAAGCAGGCCCCTCGTGCGTGGTATGCTCGTTTAAGTGCCAAACTTCTTGACTATGGATTTTACAATTCTAAGTCTGACACCTCATTGTTTATTTTCAACTCTCATGGCACCCAACTCTTTGTTCTTGTGTATGTCGATGACATCCTCATTACTGGCTCGTCACTTTCTGCTGTGACATCACTCATCAAGTCTCTCAGTTTGGAGTTTGCGGTCAAGGATCTTGGTCCTCTTCATTTCTTCCTTGGCGTTGAAGCTATTTCCACTCCTGAAGGTCTACTCCTTAGCCAAAAGCGGTACATTATGGATCTTCTTGATCGGACTAATATGGCTAATGCAAAAGCCATGCATTCTCCTATGTCATCAAGTACTCAGTTGTCGCTTTTTGATGGTGCAAATTTCTCGAACCCGAGTTTGTATCGAAGTGTGGTAGGTGCTCTCCAATACCTATCTCTTACTCGACCTGATATTGCATTTTCTGTGAACAAAGTGTGCCAATTTATGCACAAGCCGACGGATAAGCATTGGGCTGCAGTCAAACGCATTTTGCGCTACTTGCATGATACCACTGATTTTGGACTCTTACTACGCCCATGTAAGACCTTTGTTTTATCAGTATTTTCTGATGCTGATTGGGCGGGGAGTCCTGACGACCGGAAATCAACAGGGGGTTATTGTGTATTTTTTGGTCAGTCTTTGGTTTCCTGGAGTTCAAAAAAACAACCCACTGTGGCTCGTTCAAGTACGGAGGCAGAGTATAAGGCCCTTGCAAATGCTACCTCTGAATTGTTATGGATTAAAACTCTTTGCGCGAACTTGGTATTTCATGCACTCAATGCCCGCGCCTATGGTGTGACAATCTTGGGGCTACGTATTTGTCTGCAAATCCTGTTCTTCATGCTCGAACTAAACATGTTGAGATTGATTACCATTTTGTTCGGGAGCAAGTTCAAAGGCGTTCGTTATCTGTTCATTTTCTACCAAGTGAATCACAACTCGCGGATGCACTGACCAAGCCATTGCCTACTGCCAGATTTCAAGATCTACGCACCAAGCTGTGTGTCCGCTCACTCCCGCTCAGCTTGAGGGGGAATAATAAGGAAATTAATGCTATCAACGAATGTGCACCAGACAAGGCCACGTGATTCATGCAATAGACCATTATAGGATTGTCTTTCCATGTATAGCCTAGTTTCCTAAAGCTGCATATTCCTTCTCCATACACGTGTAATTATATATATATATATATATATTGGAATAGACGACAGATGTCTAAGTTTTGGGAGATTACAAAATTCCTTTCTCAATCAATATTTGTTTAGAGGAATAATCCCACATTGGCTGTGGACAAGGTCTTGGGCATGTTTATAAGCAATTCTCTCTTGTACAACCGGTTTTATGAGATGAGTTAGGCCCATGAATTTCTTCACAACCTGGCGGCCGTTTCTTTTCTGAAGCCATGGATGAAATGGGAAACGTGGAATCCTTGCAATTCGATTTTGACGTTATTAGAGCTGCCACATGCGACTTTTCTGACGCAAATAAGGTTGGAAAAGGTGGATTTGGGCCCGTTTATGAGGTATGAAAACAGCACGGTATAAAAAGTATTACCAAGCATCTATTGTCAAAATATGTCAAACCATTGTATTTAGTTCCTAAAAATTGATTCGAATTCTTTTATTTGTGCCTTATTCTCTCACATATTCAGGGTAAGCTTCCCAATGGACAAGAGATAGCAGTAAAAAGACTATCGTGAACCTCTGGACAAGGAAATTTGGAATTCACGAATGAGGTTGTATTAGTGGCCAAGCTCCAACACCGAAATCTTGTAAGGCTCCTTGGATTTTGCTTCGAAGGGAATGAACGACTTCTTGTGTATGAGTTTGTACCTAACAGCAGCCTTGATCGCTACATATTTGGTACCATTGCATTCTATGTTTACATTGGGATGAAGATATTTTCATTCATTTCCTTAGAAGATCATAAATTTTAAATATTTGACTGAGTACGTACGATTCCATGCTTATGCAGATCCCAGGAAGAGTGCAAATCTAGATTGGGAGAGTAGATATAAAATTATGAAAGGCATTGCTCGATGGCTTTTATACCTTCATGAGGATTCTCGACTTCGGATTATTCATCATGATCTCAAAGCTGCTAACGTTCTATTAAATATAGAAATGAATCCTAAGATTTCAGATTTTGGCATGGCAAGAATGTGTGTATTGGATCAGACTGAAGGCAGTACAAACAGAATTGTGGGGACCTAGTAAGTATATAGAGTTATAGACATATCCAAATAGGGTAGAGCTAATGACTACAATTTTGCATTTTCTATATGATTGATTTATGTTGGTTATTTGCATAAAAAAAGGCATATGAAGAGATGGAAATCAAATCAATTGAAAATAATAATCAAAGTTCTACTGCCTTGAAATTGAAGTTGAGTTTATTAATATTGATATGCAGTGGATATATGGCACCAAAGTATGCAATGCTTGGGCAATTCTCAGTCAAGTCAGATGTCTTTAGTTTTGGTGTGCTGATGCTGGAGATTGTAAGTGGTCAAAAAAGTACATCTTTTCGTGAAGGGGAGAACAGAGAGTACCTTCTAAGCTATGTGAGTGTATACATAAATTATTAGACCCTTGTTCTTTGTTAAAATGAAAATCAACAATATTCTACACTACTTTCTTTGACATGTATGCGTGAATTAATGTATATCTTTAGGCTTGGAAAAACTGGAGAGAGGGGATAGCTGCGAATCTCATAGATCTCACATTGAGGAGTGGTCCACTGAGCGAAATCATACGATGTATTCACATTGGATTGCTGTGTGTTCAAGCAAATGTTACCGACAGACTAGACATGGCTACAGTTGTTCTCATGCTTAATAGCAATTCCATTGCTCTCCCCTTGCCCACACAACCAGCAAGTTTTATGCAAAATGGGGTTCCATTAGCCACATCAATGAAACTGGACACTGATTGCAGGCCAGTGAGTCAGTATGAGGTTTTGATTACGGAGTTAGATCCTAGGTAGTGTTTTGTGGGTGTGGCCACGGTGTACGAGTTTTTGTGCAAATTTCACTTGCTATTATATATATATATATATATATCTGCCTATATCTTAAAAGCACCTATACCATCTACAGTAATGAACAGTATAAATCATGCGTCCACCGACTTCGTCTTCGTCTCTGGTTAGCAACATCTGATTAGCCACCCAGCAGTCCTTCTTCCTCTGATTAGTCACCGACTTCAGTCACAATTTTACTTCTTCGTTGAGTACCAACATCTGATTAGCAATATTGTGTGGCGGTTGGAAATATCTAAGCTATCGATAGAAGGGATGGAGTGTATATACATCTCGTGGTTTTCAAGCATTTGCAGACTTTTCAAACTCAGGTGGAAGAAGAAAAAAAATTTGCTGTGCTGTTTGAGGATTCTTCTCGCCATTGGTATGCAAAATTATTCTATTTCTACTTCTACATCTTCTTTCTGTATTTTTCCAGTGCTGTTTGTTTTTCTTTCTCTCGCATATTTCTCGCATATTTCTCGCATATTCTTCTCGGCAATTCTTCTTGTTTTTCTTCTTCATTTCCCTTCTTCCCTGTATAATTTCTTCTTCGATTTAGAATTATTTTGGCATCTCTGTTTTGTGTTTTCTCTGTTCTTCATTTGCTTTGGTTTGAAGAGAGCGAGAGAGAGAGTTGTCGTATGTGTGCGAATCGTAGTGTGCGACGGAGAGAGAAACGGAAGTTCGTCGTGGCTGGGTCTGGTGGAGGTTGTCGCCGGTGTAAAGTGGTGGAGGTGAGGTGGCCTGGGTGGCCGCGTACAGCGGCCCACGTTGACAGAAATGGGAGAAACCCATTTCGGATGGATTTCCGCGGGGGAGAGACGGCTGCGTTGGTCGTCGACGTGAGGGGGACTTGCCAGTGGTGGCGGTGAGGCTGGCCGACGTACGGCGGCGCCGGGCTGGGCTGAAACACATTGGTCTGTTGGATGAATCGGGGCACCAGAGGAGAAAAACCATGAAAAAAAAAAAGAAAAAAAAAAAGAAGTTTAAAATCACTAAAAAAATTTAATATTGTGTAAAAAAAATTCTTATTTTAATTAATAATAGTAAATTCCTATTTTTTGAAAGACCTAATATCAGATTATTAGGTCTTTTGAAAAATATGTTGAACACTATATAGTGTATAAGACTGTCTAAATATTATATATATTTCTAATAGGAACTTTAAACTATTAACATAACTTGATGAAAGGTAGTAAAATCAGAAGACTCTTCAGTTAGTTAATGCCTTGTCAATGTACAATACACTCTTCAGTTAATGATATTATTAGAATTGTTTGGTCAAACTCAAAATACAAAATACCCTTTCAGGTTTACACCCACACTTTATGTATACTGGATTCAAGATAAAGAGCAGGCATTAACTAACTGAAGAGCCTAACGAGGCTGCATGCCCTATCACTATTTTTTTTTTTAAAAAGGAATGTTGTTTTATTGATCAATTCCTTTAAATCAAGGAAATAAGACATGAAGGATAGTCCTCCATATAATGATAAACAATAATATCATAAATGAGTAACGCATGCATCTTTTGCCAAAACATGATGGCCTGGGCAACAACATTAATCTCTCTTCTAACATGGTGCACATGAGGCCACTTGGCGAAACTCCTAAACAAATTAATTTGTAATCACTATAATAATTTTTAACTATATATCCATATGAACACTAATAAATGCCTAATTAGTAGATAATAGATTGTAATGAAGCTTAATTCTTGGCATATTATATATATATATATATAATAGATGCCCTATGAACTTTAGGACCATGTCAAGTGCCCAACACATGACAATTAGGAGGTCATGTTTAGGATAGATACTCGCCTTATATGGGCAGATTTGATCATGCATGGGTAGGTAACAATTACAGCAAATACCGCTGGCTACACTTCAGGGTAATGGCCCATGGCCATGGCTGGAAAATTCGACTGTTACTGCCCCATGGATCCAACTGAGCCCAAACGCTAGGCCTCAAAACTAATTTATGCATTTGCAATGGAGCTGGTCCACACGACCCCATCATTGAAACAGAAAGTAGTCTCAGTTTTTTAGCTCTATACTACGACGTACGTACACCATTTAATTCTTAGCTACCTCAACTATATATATATATATATGTATGTGTGTGTGTTCAACTCATAATATATATATATATATATATAGTACTATCATGTAAGTATACATTGATTGATTTCAAATCAAATAATCTTTTGTCAAGTAATATATATCTCCTTAAAAAAAACTATATATCTCCTCTATTTTCTCCATCCTGAAAATAGATCACGCCCGATTGAGCATTAATTGTGAATTTGTGGATAATAATCTTATTAACGCCTAAAAATAGAAATTTTAAAATTTGTTGCTCCTTTTATTCGTTTAGATAGTTGATTTGATTGTAAGTTTTTTATTTATACCTTCTTCATTTGCCATTCATACTAAAATTGTCATATAATTTTTATACTTGTTAGTGGTGCATTTCTAATTCTCGTTCTCCATTCTTTACAGCTTGGTTAAGTTTGCTAAGTTCGTTGGATTTCTTTCGTCTATTTCTAATAATACCAAGGTAACCAACGATACTTTGAATATATCTATTAAAATTATTGTTTTTTGTCTATTCAAACATATAGTTGGATTGAAAATGTTTTTGACTTTGCATCATCATGAGTTTTTCTTCTCAATTCAAAAATATTGATTATAAAGAAATACACATTATCTTCTGTTCAACATGGTCGAACTGTAAGAAATGGCTAAAAATAACAACATTAAAACCTCCATCACATTGAGACAAGAAATAAGAAATATTTCGAGAAACAAATTATGTTTATTAAATTATTAGTTTTAAAACACATTATTTTTCCATTATTTAAATTTCTTGTTTTGAGTTATCTTGATAAGTAAAATTCATATGATTTATTATTAGATGATTCCAATGAGTATATAATGGTGTATATATAAAAGTCTACAAACAAAATAGAAGATTCTCACGGATTTCAAAATTTATTGCTTCCTTCTATTCATTTAAAGAGTAGATTTTGTTGTAAGTTTTTGTTTTTAACATTCTTCGTCTTGAATTCATAATAAAAATTCATAATTTTTATATTTGTTGGTATTGCTTCTTAATTTTCATTCTCCATTCTTTTCAGCTCGGTTGAGTTTGTTAAATTGGTTAGACTTCTTTCATCTACTTCCAATAGCTCAAAGGTAACTGACAATGCTTTAAATATATCTATTTCAATGGTTGGTTTTATTCTGTTGGAACATATATTTAGATTGAAAAGTTTTTTGATTTTGCATCATTATGAGTTTTTTTTTCTATCCAGTTGTCAACAAGAGTTGTTTCGTTGCATGTATAAATGAAAAGTGGTAAGCTCACATTGATAGATCAATACAAATTTATCATCATGTGATCAATTAGGTTTTCTTTATTCTTATAACTTTAATCTTTGTTTAAAATAATTCCGAAGGTGCTGGAAAACAGCCTAAGATAAACAATTTGTATATGGCTCTTTCTTTAGAAGAAGAAGAACAAATACGACGAAAAAAGAAAGAAAGACATCTTCAACAAAGGGATCTACGAATAATGATATTCAACACAAAGAACAATTTATCTCCCAACCAATCCTTCACAATGAAACAAATGTGTTATAAGATGATATAGAATTCATGCACAACAATGAAGAGGTCAGGCCATGTACAAAAAAACAACGCATTTCTCGTTCTGATGCTGGGACCAGTGATGTATCTTCCGTTGAACAATTTGAATATAATTCTAATGTTGATAGTTCCGGAGTTCACTATCAACAAATAAACACAATAGACATTGTGTCAACAGAACCTCTTTGTTTGGACAATACCACAATGTCTTTGACACTTGAAGCAACAAATACATGTACAAAAAATGTACATACACCTGGACCACTTCCAATCGAACAGGTTTATTGTACATCTTTTGTTTTCACCGTACTTTCTCATTAGTCCTCTTATTTTTTTTTATTCAACATGCTCAATCATTTATTCAATAGGCTCATTCTTTTTCTCGATGCCAACCCAACTTTGAAACAAGGATATCAACAAATTCTCGGGATAAGAAATATGTATAAAATTGAGTCGTATTTCTTTCCCTTTTCTTTCTTCCTTATATATAGCTTCATTTAATGCTACCTCTATTGGAAATCATAGCACCTTTGAGAGTTTTCCTCATTTCTTTGATTTCTTTTTCGTTCATAGGAAAACGGCATAAACAATCAGCTGGTTCTAAAAAATATTACAAACAGTTCCATTTGAAGCAACTTTGTTACCGTCAGTTCCATTCTGTAGATATTGTGAAGCAAAAAGATTCCAACATGAAACGAATGATTTTTGTTGTGCCGATGGAACAATCTCTTTAACTACAAATGATGTTCCGGAACAACTTTACCATTTGTTTACCTCTAACACGGTTGAATCTGTGACCTTTCTCACCTATGTGCGCACATATAACAATAGGTTTGCTTTTACATCATTTGGAGTTAAATTTGATAGAGATTTGTGTAGAAAGAACAGATGAATTTATACATTCCGAGCTCAAGGTCAAATTTATCATTACATTAACGACTTGGTTCCTTTGGATGGACATCCTTCGTATCTACAACTATATTTTTATGATACTGAACATGAATTAGACAATCGTGTTTATGATACCGGAAGGTTGGATTCATCAATTATTGCTCAACTCATGGATATACTTCATGTTAATCTATACTCAACATTCTTTCGAACTCTTGGGGATTTGCCCAATTTGGAAAATCACAAAATTCATATTAGGTCAGATGTAGGTTTGGATCAGCGTGTTTTTAACGCACCGTCAGCTTCCCAATTAGCAGTCATCTGGATTGAAGATGATGATTCAGAACAATTGAGAGGACGAAATATTGTGGTATTCAATCACGCAGGTGGGAGTCATATAGTCCAATACTATTTCGGCTGTTATGATCCACTACAATATCCATTGTTATTTCCTTTTGGTGATACTGGTTGGCACCAAGGAATATTAAGAGTAAAGAAAGGCGAAAGACTACCGCAACGAGTAACAAGAGCATCAATTGACCCCCAACATTCAGTATCAGCAGAACAACTACTTACAAAGGAACAAGAAGGTTAAAATGATTATTCTTATTCTAACTTTTAATTATTCTAATATAACAACTTTACATTTCTGATTTGTTAAATTTATCATCTTATAGTGCTGAAAAAGAATAGAAAAGAACTTGTTGTCTCATGCCGCGAGTACTATTGTTATAAGCTTCAAATTAGGAAAAATATAAGGTTTATTCTGTTGTTCTCCGGCCGTTTACTGCAGCAGTTTGTTGTTGATATGTACGTGAAAATTGAAACGTCAAGATTGGATTATTTCCGTAATAAGCAACAAGAGATCCGATCTAAGGTGTATTAAGGAATAGTTGACAGTATTTCAATTGGACAAAGCAGTGCTTCTAAAGTTGGTAAACGCATTATTCTGCCTTCTTTTATTGGAAGCCCAAGATATATGCGCAAAAGATATATGGAAGCAATGGTTTTAGTCCAACGTTTTGGAAAACCTGACATATTTTTAACTATGACATGCAACCCAAGTTGGAAAGAAATCTTGGATGAGTTAGAGTCACAAGAAGAGGCACAAAATCGTCCTGATTTAATTGCACGTATCTTTAGAGCAAAATTAGAAGAACTGAAGGATGAATTATTCAAACGGAAGGTGTTTGGAAAAGTTTCAGCATATGTATATGTCATTGAACATCAGAAAAGAGGATTGCCACATGCACATTTCTTAATCATACTACAAAGAGATTGGAAAATCTATGCTCTCGAATCTTTTGATGAAATTGTATCGGCTGAAATACCTGATAAAGATAGAAATTTACATTTGCACAGGACAGTAATAAAGCATATGATGCATGGCCCCTGTGGAGTATTGAATCCGAACAATGTGTGCATGAAAATAAATGGCAGTTGCAAAAATCACTATCCAAAAAGCTTTGCATCTAACACAACTGTTGGAATCGATTGTTTCCCACAGTACAAACGTCGTGATAATGGAATAACTGTCAAAGTCAGAGGTCAAGATTTAGATAACCGTTGGGTTGTTCCACATAATCCATATCTCCTTGCAAAATTCGATTGTCACATGAATGTGGAAATTTGCTCAACAATCAAAGCAATCAAATACCTCTATAAGTACATTTACAAAGGTCATGATCGTGTTGCTTTCAATTTGATTCCTGGACAAAACATCCAAAAGATAGATGAAATCCAACAATTTCAATCAGCTAGATGGATTGCTCCACCAGAAGCTATGTGGCGAATCTATGGCTTTACTCTTAATGAAATGTATCCATCAGTTTACAGTTTACATCTACATCTTGAAGATCAATACCTGGTAGCTTTTCATGCACATGACGACCTGAACAATGTTCTGAGATCTGACTTCTTGGCAAAATTAATGTTGACTGAATTCTTTTCAACAAATCAAGCTAATCAAAATGCTCGAAAGTTATTGTACAAAGAGTTTCCTGAGGCTTTTGTTTGGAGCCAACAACATAAAATATGGACTCCAAAGAAGAAGAAAACTGTTATAGGTCGCATTGTTACAGCAAGTCCATTCGAAGGTGAAAGGTACTACTTACGAATATTGTTAAATCATATAAGAGGTCATTTGTCATTTGACCACATCAAAACAATTGGCAATGTCACTGCACCAACCTTTCGTGAAGCAGCTACATTACATGGTTTGTTAGAAAGAGATACCAGTTTACAAGATTGTATGCAAGAGGATTCCTTGTACCAAATACCACACAGTTTGAGACGGTTATTTGCAACAATTTTAGTATATTGTAATCCAACAAATCCTAGAGAACTTTGGGAATGTTTTGAACAAGATATGTCGAGTGATTTCCAAACAAGTGATGCAACATCAGCAGATATTAGGACAAAAGTCTTACGAAGCATCTCTTCTACACTTGAATCGATGGGAAAAGACATAAACAAGTTTCATTTAATAGACCAAGATGTTTCTTTTGATCAGAATGAAATTGAATCTAGGGAAATAAATGATGAATTTGTAGTTTTGATACCAGAGGAAGATCTTACGGCTTCAATGACTCTTAATCTTGAACAACAACATGCATATGAGTCAATTTTGCAGAAAGTCCTTCTAAATGAATCTGCTGCATTTTTCATTGACAGTCCCGGTGGAACAGGGAAAACATTCCTGTATAAAGCACTCCTCGCTACAGTGAGATCAAGAAACTTAATTGCTCTTGCAACTGCATCATCTGGTGTTGCAGCATCTATTTTACCTGGGGGTCGAACAACACATTCTCGCTTCAAAATTTCATTAGATCTTGACAAAAATAGTACTTGTAGTGTAAGCAAACAATGTGCTCTTGCCAAATTGTTACGTCTTGCAAGGTTAATCATATGGGATGAAACACCTATGTCAAGAAAAGAATGTATGCAAGCATTGGATAAAATGTTACAAGACATAACTGATTCAAGATTACCCTTTGGTGGAAAAGTTATTGTATTTGGTGGAGATTTTCGTCAAGTCTTACCTGTGATTCGTAAAGGCACAAGACAAGAAGAGGTTCATGCCAGTTTAGCATCGTCATATTTGTGGTCCACTCTAACTAAGATTAGGTTGAGTCAAAATATGCGAGCAAGATTTGATCCAAATTTCTCAAATTATTTACTTCAGCTTGGAAATGGAACACCACCAATCACAATTGAGAACAAGATAAAAATTTCCAATGAAATGCTTATTCCTTACAAAAATGATATGGAGTCCTTAGATAATCTGATTGATGCAGTCTTCCAGGATATTGGCAGTTATTCAGAAAATTTATCCGAAATGACAAATCGAGCTATTTTGACACCAAAGAACAATTCCGTCGATGAGATAAATGCAATGCTCATTCAGAGATTTCCTGGTGAAGTTACACAATATTATAGCTTCGACGAAACAATTGATACATCAGAACAAGACATTATGGAGGATTTTTTAAACACATTGACACCAAATGGACTTCCACCCCATGAATTGTTACTCAAAAAAAATTGTCCTATCATGTTGCTCAGAAATGTTAATCCTTCAAAAGGTCTGTGCAATGGAACACGCCTTATTTGCCATAACTTTGAACGAAATATCATTGATGCTGAAATTGCAGTTGGTCATCACACTAGGAAAAGAGTTTTCATACCGAGAATTCCTTTCTTGCCAAATGCATACGATAATAGTGGTTTTCCATTCAAAAGAACACAATTTCCTATCAGATTAAGTTTTGCGATGACAATAAATAAGGCACAAGGGCAAACATTAGATTTTGTTGGTGTATACTTACCTCAACCTGTATTCTGTCATGGTCAACTATATGTGGCATTGTCAAGAGCCAAGACTTCTGCTTCAGTAAAAGTTCTTATAAGACCAGTATCAACTCATGATTGTGAAGAAGCTGAAACAAATAACATTGTTTATAGAGAATTACTAACACTAACATATCCATCATGAACTTCTGTGAGTAATCTAATTCCAATATATGCCTCCTGATTCAATACAATTTATTTTTTCACTATGTAAATTCCTCAACTTCCTATTTTATTATTTACTAAAATTATTTTGTTTAAATTCAATTATTCATACTAATATCTTTTTCTCTTTATGCATATGTAGCCTTCAACATGCGGACTGTCCATACATCAATCAAAGATATTACTCCAACTACAAGAAATTGGAGTATCAAGATGATTGTATCAGACAAATCTCCCAAACGTACTGCACAACAGTCACCAACAAAATATCAAAATCTGACATTGATAGACCCCGAGGTAATACATTGACATCATTATCATACTTGCAAGAATACACTTAATATTTATATTGCATTATTTTACATGATATATCCAAAATAAATATGTTTTCCCCTTACAAGATGGATTCGTTCTAACTATATTCTCAAATTAAATCGTACATGTATATATTTAATAAACATTATTTTACAATCAATTGAATACATATAACTAATCATTTATATAATATTATGCAGGGCAACCGACTGCAAGCAACAATTTTTGGCAAAGATATAGACTTACGTAATGACACGTTGCACATCTTCCGGTCATACTACATTAGCAATGCCTACGTTAAGCCTTTGGATCCCAGACATAAAATTGAAGCGCACGAATACCAATGGATCTTAAATTCCAGAACAATCATTGAAGACATTATAGATAATGAAGAGGAATTACAACCGCCAGAATATAATATTATTCCATTCACCAATCTGCATGACTACAAAAACACTGCATCTGAAATAGGTAAATGTAACATTAATATTTTAAAATTCTTTCTTGATACTCTTATTTAGTGTTCACAAAAAAAAAATTACATAATTGAGCAGCTATTCTGGCGGTTGCAATACACATGAAACCTTCTAGAGAAATTACCACAATACATGGGCCAACAAAGATTCAAGAAATATACGTTATTGACCAAAGGTAAGCTGAATTTTTCAACTACGTATGTGATATTAATAACTCTTTAATTACCTTATTCTTAATACTATTTTATCATATTATACTTTTAAATTCTCTCTCCTAAACTTTTCAGCCTAATGCCTATATGGTTGACTATGTGGGGTCGGTTTGTGGATGGTGAATGTCAGACAATCTCTCATATTATTGAAGCTAAACCAACTCTACTTGCAACACGTTTAAAAGTCGGTTCATACAATGGTATATTACTCAACTTACAATATCAACATATATTAAATATAGAATATCATTATCTACTAACTATTTTTATTTCTTTATAATATAGGTCTCTCTCTTTCATTTCAACCGACAAGTGTATTTACCTTAAATCCTGTCATCCCGGGTGCAACTCCATTGTGCCAATGGTAATTCTTTCTTACCATATTACATATATAATCTATACCTACTATAAAAAAAACCTATACATTTTATACTATATAAAAAAATTTCAAAATATATACACAAAATGTATATTCATCGACTAGCTTTAATTTTTTTTTTCTTTTATATCTTTCCCTCCATGATTTCTCTCATTCCTTTTAAATTCTACTAAAAATATTAAGGACGATGCTTAATCATGCACTGCTTGAAGAAATCGTTGAAAAAAATCTACATCGCACATCGGCATCGGCATCGACATCAACTGTTGATATGAAAGACATAATTAAAGTTGATGATGTTGCTGGCTTCCTCAAATCATTACAACCAATGATGGTACATCTCTACGGTCTTCTTTATCTTTTTTTGTCTTTATATATATTGCCTAATAAAAATACTGCACATGCATTTTCAAAATAAATATAACCTTCTCCTAAGGCTACATACTATTTACAACCATTTAAAAACATATATCTGTTCAAAATTTAATACAGAAGGCAAGATTTTGGATTAAAGCAACCGTCTGTGTGATTGATCTCCATTAAATATTCTTCTACATGTCCTGCATTGGATGTAAGAAGGGACAGGATATGAACAAAATGAAAAATTCATGTGTTACCATTGCAAGTATATGAGTAATGCACAATCACGGTATATATGTTATATTCATATTTTATATCACAAATATAGTTTGTTTAATCAATTTTATGTTATATTCAAATTATTGTTTAATCATTTAGACTCAAAAATATAGTTTGTTTATACAGCTGTCGAGCCTATATCGACCTTGATGATGGCAGTGGACGACTGGGGGCTATCATTTTTGGTGAAATCGTAGAAGAAGCTCTAGGTTGTACAGCAATCAAACTAATGGAACACACAGGAGAGGTAACCAACTTTTCACGCAATAACTATCTTTTTAATACGTAGAAATCAATCCTTTTTTTTCAGGGTAGATTTGTCTTTTTCTAAACTAGAAAAATTTTAAAACAAATCTTAGAACTTGGAAATTTATAATTCCCTATTGTTTAAATTCTATTACGGATTTCCTTCCGGTGCTTCAATTGAGGATTTGTTTATATGACATGTGTATTTTTCTATGGTATATTGGAATGCTTATGGTAAATTAAAAACATTATAGCGTCTTCTACAAGGATTTTCATGATGGAAGTATTTTCATTTCAACGATGGGTCCAAACAACTATTTTTTCTTTGACCACACAATCTCCAAACTTCTTTCTTAGCATTCTCAAATGTAAAAATTTGTTTAATGTTTGGTTCTTTTCTCTTTGGTAGTTGAGAAAATGTGAGATTGATACTAAAAAGTTGAAAGTGCTAAAAATAACTTCCAAACATAGAAACTTGGCCAATAAGTGGTCTGGGGTCCTCAAGTATCGAGAGTAAATACATTTATATAATAGGAAGAGAGCCAAATGCAATTTGGTTGAGAGAGAAGAAGCCATGTTTGCAAATGAATTGTACTGTACGTGTTATGCTTTGGGTTCCTACCGAAGGGAAATGGAAATTAAGAAGAGAAAGTAATGTTTTTCTGAGAGGGAGTTAATGGAGAAGGGCATGTATATATAGGTGAAAGTTTTGGACAATACATAAGCCAAAACAGTATCTATGGACCAGGCCACTTTCAGAGAAGTCACCGCCTTTGAAAGCTCCCTTGCTTGTTTTCGGATCCAGTCAAAATTATTAATTAACACGTTTCTATTTTTGGAGACGCGTTTGGTAGGTTTAAGGTTAGTTATATACCCTGCAAGTGTATATATTCCATCGAAAATATCTGCCCTTAATTTCTATTTTAATTTATTTTTAAGCTCTTATAATTATAAATTTATGTGTGCATGTGTGTGAAAAAAAGAATATATATATATATAAATTTAATATTTATGTTTATTCTTCCGATTTTTAATAAATATGTTTTCTAGAACTTACTCGATCCGTCTAACTTTCTTATTGACTTGACTTTTACAAGATGTAAGAATGTTTCTGGCTTAGCTAGCTGGCCTGAAATGTGCTGTATTAATATTCACGCCTAGCTTACTAAGACATCTTTGAATTGATATTGGATGCCTGCCTAAGCTGCACCCTTCACGTTGAAAGTCTCGATCAATGAATTGTTATTAATTTGTCCATTCCCTCCCTCATTTGGTTCTAGATCTTCTATGCATGGGCACCAAACATTAATAATAAATAATGACTTATAAAAAATTAAATTACTTCAAACTCTAATAAATCCTTAATCTATACACCTAAAGCATTTCTCTTTTTTACATTAGAGGTAAATCTTAAAAATGATAGCATTAGAGGTAAATTTTATAATCGTTTGACTTGTGATGTGACATGTGTATTTTTCTATAGTGATTTTCACATTTGTATTGTTAAATGTCATCACATTTATATTGTTATTTGGTGATTTTCGTCTGTTTGCTCTAATGTTTCAAACTCATAAATTTGTATTGCACACTCCTTTATTCTTCCTGTAGCTATAATGATGTTAAATATTTAAAATATATGTAATTGCTATATCCAAACCATACCTGCCAAGATCTTACCTTGATCATAAGGGATTACAAAAGAGTGAAATCTGATAAATTTTAATGAACATACACTAGAAGTGGGCAAGAGCTACTATTAGCAAAAAACTACATTTATATTTGTTCACCATACTTTATATATTCTATATTAACATGCATCTAAATCTTTGATAATCATGCTTAAACTCTAAATTCATTTCATGCAGGAACATTTACCGTATATCCAAAATATTGCAAAATTATGTTCAAGCAAAAAGTGGATCATACAATTGGGTGTAGATTTAGATCAACTCCAAAAACAGCGCCACAAAAACTTCAATGTTCTCTCCATAAATGCTGTGAATGAAGAGAGCACACCACCTCTGAATACATAACCCCCAAACTTTACTTTCAGTAACAAAAAAAAATTATGTAATATTCAATCGTTTAAAAAACAAATTGTAATTTGAATTAGTTTGTCTTCCAAACTTGCTAGAACTTATAGTTTATTTAAACTTATTGTTATTTGAATTAGTAGTTTCTAATTAGTAAAATCTATATTATCCTCATAAACCTTATCATTAAATTCTCTTCTTTTATACTAGATGTTTATATTTTAGAACAATTTAATACAGGGCAAACGTGCCTCGCACGTAACTTCACCGCTAGTATATATATATATATATGTGTGTGTGTGTGTGTGTGTGTGTGTGTGTGTGTGTGTGTGTGTGTGTGTTTGTGTGTGATTCATTTGATGCTTTAAGGTTTGAGTTTTGTTATGTATAAGCAAGTTTGCGTAATATCTGCGTACTAATGTTGTTGTCTTTATTTCTAAATTCAAATTAGCATTGTTTTCAATAAAATCTACTTTCTGACCAATCATAGTGAATGAGTGCACATATTAATGTGCAGAATCGCTTACAATTAGATTTTTTCTTAAGGTTTTAGTCTTCTCTAACTGACTCTTGATTCAATAGCTATGATTCATCTTATGTGCTTGCACCAAGGACCTAAATCCAACCAACATACAAAGAATTACCAAGTCAAAATCACATATCATTTTCTCTTCCAACGAAAAAGAAATTGTCATAGCATTAGCACAAGAAAGACACCACGCACTGATCAAGATATTGATCCCCGTCAAAGCCTGAGAATACAATAGGATGAGACTACAGAGTTGCTCATATTCTGAAATTACCTAATAATTAACAGCCTTTTATGTATCCCTCTTAGTGGTGGCTGTAGTGCTTTATTTTTCTCTATTCTTTTTAAAAAAATATACTCTCATTATTGGTTTTTACCACTCAGTGTTGTTGTTGAAATTTTTTATTTTTATTTTTATGTAGTGATTAATAAAGTATTTTTTATTAATATTATATTTTTTTATTTTTTTAAAAAATATTTAAAAGTATTAAAAAATGCATATAAAAAAACAAAATAAAAAAGACCAATTATACCTCTTATAAAGAGCCTCTGGCATGCAGAGATGGTCCATGTTTGGTCCGTTTTAATTCCATATCTTTATTTCTAGAATATAAAATTATATAATTCAGTTCGTCGCTTTTTATTAATTTAGCCTTTCAAATGATATTAACGTATAAATTAATTTTAAAATTTATTTCTGCAACATCCAGACACTAGAGCCAAACCAACTATAAAACGACATGGTTTTAATGTAATTTTTCGATTCGGTCAAAGTCGGAGCTCCCACCCCAAATTCAAATATGGACTTAGTGCACTGTATCTTAGAAAGTTCGTTTAGAAAATATCGTCCTTACACGCACGACATAAAACGTGTAGACCTTGTCTACAGTAGGCTGACGGTGCTTAGGATTTTCACATGGCTGCTTGGGATTTTCAACATCGTGCACTTCGGGGCTGGAAATACTAAAGTCATACTTTTCTCATTCATCTTTCTCTAATCGTGCACTTTGGTTGTGGGTTAATCATTTTCCAAAATATTTTATGGTACTGAGAGCATATCTTTTTTTATAAAAGACATGCATAAATCTTATCTATTTGAGATTTGTATATAGTATTACTCTTAATTATTCGTTTTTGTTATCAAATATTTGTACTTTGAGGTTGAAACGTTAAGAGTAAATTAACATAAATCTTTATAAAAAAAAGTGAATCAAACCTTTAAAGAATGTTAAAAAAAATTATTATATTTTAGTGAGATCCACTTTTTTATAAAGAATATGCATGAATCTTATCTATTTGAGACTTATACCTAGTATTTCTCTTAATTATTCGTCTCTATTATCAGATATCGGTGCCTTAAGGTTGAAATGTTACAATTAATTAGCCAAAACAAAGTTACGTGTAGTGCTAGATTTTGAATGATTAATTGGATCGCAAAGTCGATTCAAGATTGAAGATTCTATTAATTGGAATATTGTAATAAACTTTGTTGTGGCTAGCTGGAGTGGATGTAATAAATTTATCGGCCAGGCTCAATGCTCATGAAGAATCGAACGATGATTGAGCGGAGGGAATTTAAGTGTTCAAGAAACTCTTGAAAAATAACTCTTTTTGAATGCTAGAAGTATCTCATATCATTTATTAGAGTAATACTTTATAACCTATTTTTTTCTTATTTTCGTTCCATTATATAAAATATTATATTTTCATCTATCTATCTGTCCATTACAAAGTTTATCCATCGGTTTTGCATCCTTCTTTGCATCCTATTGTTCATTGTGGAGTGACATGTAACCTAATAGGATCCAATTTGTTCTCACAGCTGAAAGTTTATCCTATTATTACCTAATACACGTAATAGTCATATTTCAATCTACTTTCTGCTATTATTTGCTTTTACAGAAAAGTTTTATGTTTAGGCATAATTTTCCTATTCTTCCAACTGGACAAAAGTGCATGTTGAGCTAGCCCTTACTAGTGTGTGTTTATATATATATATATGTTGTGTGTGTGTCTGTGTCAGAGTTAATGATTGGCAAATCAAAACTTGGTGTAAATTATAAGTATAATATGTTAGGGTAAAACTTTCAACAAAATAATTGAAATACTTCAGGATGCTTGGCTCTTTTATACAAGAGATCGAATAGATCTATGTTTCAGAAATTTACGTAGTAGATAAAACGTGAGGCAGACGAAAGTACGTAGAATGTACGTACGTTCATTGTGATCAGGATTTTCCATTCGACTTCCCCATTTTCCACAACCAGTGTCACTCAAGTCATGATCAAGATGAGCTGTATTGGTATTTAGATGCTTTGAATCAGTCATGCAATAAGATATGGTCGCATCGGATTCAGCCGGTCCACGTAAAAAAACACGGATGTATGTAGGCTCATCCCACTGCTTGGAATTTTCAACATCGTGCACTTCGGGGCTTGAAATACTCAAGTCATGCAGAAACAGGTACACTTTTCTCATTCGGGATCATCTTTCTCTAATCAAAGTTGGATTGAAAATATAATCAGATTAAGATATACGAGATGATCAGTAGATAAAGTGAAAGGGGTTGTCTTTGGTTTCAGAGATCAGGATCGGAGGAGAAAATATTTTTTGGTACTGAGAACACCACTACTTATCACCTCATTCGAGATCTTTAACGACTAAGGCCTCGTTTATATTCATAACGCATCTCAATCCATCTCGATTCATCTCATCTTATCATTATAATTTTCTCAAATTTTCACACAAAATATAATAAACAATTTAAATTTTTTAAATTTCAAAATAATTTTTCCAAATTTCCACACAAAATATAATAAATAATTCAATTTTTATTCTACTATTCACAAACCATCTCAACTCTTCTCTAAATCCAAACCACTCCTAAAAGTAAGTCATCACTCATCATGTTAAGGTATGGAAGATTGTATTGTCAGTTGAGATGGGATGAGTTGATGAGTTAAAATAATTTGTGAATAGTAGTGAGATATTTGAGTTGAGTTGAGATGAGATGAGATGAGTTAAAAATGATTTGAGTTAAAAATGTTTTATGAGATTTTAGAAAATAAGAGAGAAAATGTTAAATAAAATATTATAAGTTCTAAGAGTATAAGTTTTAAATACATAAGTCTTACGTAAATTTTTATACAAAAAAAGTAGACTCCATTTTAAAAAAATATTCTTTATTAAAAAGATCCATTTTTTTACAAAGGAATTGTATGAGACTTTTCGATTTGAAACTTGTATCTAGCATTACTCTAAATATATTAAAGCTTCATTTCATTATATACATGAGATGAGATGAGATAAAAGTATTTGAATATAAAATTATAAAAATATTATATAAGTTTGATGGAAGAGCTTTTTATAAAATTAAATCTATTTTTAATTAAATTACATGATTATGTTTGTTGATTGAATTTATTTATTTTTTTAGATTATGCAAAAATATCATGTTCGATCTGAAATTCTTAATTCAGATTCAAAGAACAAAATGAAAAAAAAGTAGTTATATAGAAAAGTATTAATAATAAAAAAATATAAGAATATCATTATCCTTATTAGAGTAATACTTTATAACGTATTTTTGTCTTATTTTTATTCCCTTATATAAAATATTATATTTTTATCACCTTTAAATTATTTTTATTTAAAAAGACTATGGCTAATCCCATTAATATATCATTAGATACATTATTAGCTGGAAGGGTAATGACCAATGAACGTGTATGACTAGAGACTTGGAATTTTCAACATAAATTTCTAATTGCCCGCAGGCTTTATGTTAAAATACAGAAGCAACACAAATTTCCAGATTGGTATCTTTAACGTACAGCGCAAGTCCATCCTTCCTATTCTCCATAAAACCTAATCATATTGGTTCCTTTGATTTGCAGGCCAAAGAGAGAGGAACAACGAAGATCATGTGTTATTCAAAACGACTTTTATTGCTCGGCATCCTTCTTGTCTCACTTTTTGTTACTCTCATGGCTCAGCACTGTTATCAAACTGCAGGTAACTACACCAGCAACAGTACCTACAAGGCAAACCTCGTTGGCCTCCTGACCTCCATGTCTTCTAACACGAAGATCGATTATGGATTTTATAATTTCACCGCCGGAGAAAATGCCAACAAAGTGAACGCGATTGCACTTTGTAGAGGAGACGTTACGCCGGATGAGTGCCGTAGTTGTATCAATTCCACAAGTCAACAACTCTTACAGTCTTGTCCCTACCAGAAGGAGGCAATCCAATGGTACGATAAATGTTCTGTACGATACTCAAACAGATCTATATTTGGCGTTAAGGAAGAGCAGCCAATGTTTGCTTTTTATTCCACACAAAACGCATCCGACGAAGAAGGGTTCTACGAGGTGCTAAGACCCCTGCTAGATAGGCTAAGAAAAAGCGCCACATTTGGAAATTCTACTCGCAAGTTCGCTCTGGGAAGCGAGAAAGCCCCAGACTTCCAAACAATCTATGCACTTTTGCAGTGTACTCCTGATTTGGCCTCGATTGACTGCAACAACTGCCTGGAGAGTTTGGCTAGATATACGTCATCTTGTTGTAATGGCCGAAAGGTAGGAGGAAGATTCGTAGCACCCAGTTGTGATTTAAGGTATGAGATATACAGTTTCTATGACCCTACAGCTGAGTCAC
This sequence comes from Juglans mandshurica, assembly GCA_022457165.1. Taxonomy (NCBI): domain Eukaryota; kingdom Viridiplantae; phylum Streptophyta; class Magnoliopsida; order Fagales; family Juglandaceae; genus Juglans; species Juglans mandshurica. Next base: position 26,534,384 of record CM039626.1, read on the forward strand.
CACCTCCGTCGCCTCCGTCAACGCCTATAGCGCAGCCAGTTCCCCCCCCACCACTACATGAACTGCTTCCACCCACAAAAGGTACGTATGGTAAGCGACGATCCGTTCCGTTTTGGTTCTACAACGTATATAAATCCTACTGTGCCAACGTTGTATCATTTATGGACCGTAAAGGGATTTTGAGAGAAGAATATTACATATAAATTAGAATTTCGATAGGCGATTAGACAATTATTTCTTGTAATCGTAGGTAATAGGTATATATATATCTTTAACTTTACCATATTCATACTTGTGGGTGTAAACGAATGGTCCCCTGGGCGGTGCCGTCTCGGCGTCTCCCCAGCTGAAATTTTGAAACTACCTTTCAAGTCTGTATCCTCTAAACGCGTTAGGAAGTAAATCCCTGAAGTGACCTCTTATGAAGTGCCTCTGGCATGCAGAGCAGAGATGCCGTGTGGTCCATATCTATATTTTTAGAATATAAAATTATATAAGTCAGTTAATCGCTTTTTATTTATTTATTTACGTATAAATTAATTTTAAAATTTATTTCTAACTCCACATCTCATCCGACTAAAATCAATAAAAGCATTTATATAAAAGCAGAACTCTGGTGTGTGCAGGGAAGGAAAGTAACTCATCAAGAACTACAATTGCTATAGTGGTGTCGGTTGTTGTTTCTGCTGTACTAATCTTCTGCATGTCATGTTTCTACCTCTTCTATTTAAGAGTGAAGATGCCAAGGGAAAAACTTGAAAGTAAGTTCAGTATTTGTTTATTTTATACATTGTTGCCATCATAATTTCTTTAAGTAGCAGGGAAAATATAGATATCTAGACACCTTGCTGCATGCCTTCGACATGATGCATCATCACTAGAGAAGATCTTCACTAAGTTAATTGCATTTCTTTAAATAATTGCATTACTTTTCTTCTGGCGATGCATTAATGATCTAATTCAGATTGTTCTTACGTGAAGGCGTGGATGAAATTAGTAGTGCTGATTCCTTGCAATTTGACATCGGGACAATTAAAGTTGCTACGGACAACTTTTCTGATGCAAAAGAGCTTGGAAAAGGTGGATTTGGTATTGTTTACAAGGTAATGAGACCCAATCCAGTCGTAATTTATGTCATTTTACTTGTCTGATTAGTTAAATCTAATATCATGAATGTTGAGGTTATATATGCTAGATTTTGGTATATTCATTCATATCTTTCAGGGTGAGCTTCCAAATGGACAAGAAATAGCTGTGAAGAGGTTGTCCAAGGCTTCTCAACAAGGAGATCCAGAATTTAAGAATGAGGTCGAGTTAGTGGCAACGCTTCAACACAGGAATTTGGTAAGGCTCCTAGGATTCTGTTTGGAAGGAAAGGAAAGACTTCTAGTCTATGAGTTTGTACCTAATGCAAGCCTTGAAAAGTTCATATTTGGTATGTTTGCCATTCCTCTCAAATCCCAAATTCTATTCATAGTAATTACATTTTCCTGTCTTACACGTATATTGCTTCAACATGTAATTCACAGTACATTTGCATGAATATGCAGATCCAAACAAGAGTGCACTAATGAATTGGAAAATGCGTAACAAAATTATAGAAGGCATAGCTCGAGGACTTCTTTACCTTCACGAAGATTCGCGACTTCGTATTATTCATCGTGATCTCAAGGCTAGCAACATTTTGTTAGATGCAGATATGAATCCAAAGATTTCAGATTTCGGCACGGCCAGATTGTTTGTACCAGATCAAACTCAAGGCAATACGAGCAAAATTGTGGGGACCTTGTAAGTAACACCTACAGTTTGTGCCATAGAAACAAACATAAACAAGGAGGTCCTTTAAACCATCTAAATAAATAAGATGGAATGAACTTCATAAAAAACTACATGTACCAAAAGCTATGATCATGTCCTTCAAATTAAACTAATGCTGCTGATAATGTTCACCTGCAGCGGATACATGCCTCCGGAATATGTAATGCACGGACAATTTTCAGTAAAATCTGATGTGTTTAGTTTTGGCGTGTTAGTTCTGGAGATAGTAAGCGGTAAAAAAAATAACTCTAGTTTTCAGGATGAGAATGAAGCTGGCGGCCTTCTAAGTTATGTAAGTGCAAATATTTTCTCTTTTATATATGCATTTCTTTTTTATCTCAAAGTCCGACCAAATAGTAAGTCATATGATTTTGAAAAAATAAATGAATGTTCTGCTTATTGTGGTGTCTCCCAATGTAACCATCCTGCAGGCATGGAAAAACTGGAGGGAGGGGACAACCTCAAATCTTGTAGATGCCACATTAAAGACCAGGTCAACAACTCAAATAATGAGATGCATCCACATTGGATTATTATGTGTTCAAGAAAATGTGGCTGCCAGACCAACCATGGCTACAATCGTCCTCATGTTTAATAGCCACTCTGTTACTCTACCAGTACCCTCGAGACCTGCATTTCTTATGCGCAGCACTAGATCAGATGTGTCGTCCCAATCGGAGAACGGTGTTGGAGTAACAAGACCAGATAGGAGACGAAGTAGATTTGTCCAAGCCTCAATAAATGAAGCTTCAATATCTGAGCTAGATGGTCGCTAACTTTTAATGGAAGCTAGTGGGAATGCAATTCTTTAAGGTTCAAGATTCCCATCCCCCACCCCCTGTTTTTCAATTTCTTAAGCAACTTTTCTATAAATGAAGATGGTGGGTGCATTGGTGTGTACTTAGGCAGCAAAAATATATATGATGTCATTTTCTTCATCCCAAATGTTTAGACGTGATTAAACTTTAAATAATCAAGTTTCCCTTCTGTAAATGTTGGTGTGTACTTAGGCAGCAAAAATATATATGGTGTCATTTGTGATTATTTTCTCAATTTTCTTTTCTAGTAAATTTGTTAATTAAGAAATTTGTTATTTTTTTTTTAAATGACTCATTTCGAACAATTATTGGAGCTGACAAGACGTCTCCGGTGGTTTATTGACATGGATGTAAAGACAAATAGAATAATTTTGATAAATGGTGAAAAATTCAGAGATTAGAAGGTTTATTGACATCTACTAAGACAAGCGAAAAGGCTTTCCAACCCTTCCGATTTCTTGATTAGGATGATCATCTTGTTTGTAATGAAAAGTATGGATACTTGTGAGGGTATTTAAATTAGATTTGTGATATTAATTTACCATTTTTTTACAACAAAGCACACTGCATATCTTTTCTTGCTTCGTGCTTCAAAGAGGCATACAATGGGTGCTTTTGACGCTGTGCAGAATTACATTTGTTAATCATGACATCACGCGTGTTGAACTTGTGCTAGTCCATATATACTCCAAGACCATCTTTTAATCTAATTTACAGACTCTGAGATTTCGGCATCCTGGACTTCAGTGCTTGAATTCTTTTAAAACTCGGAAATTTCAGCATCATGAATATTCAGTATTGGAGAATGAATCACAACAGAAAATTAAAAGAAAGGAGGAGGCTGCCATCACATGACACTTACGTTTGTAATTCTGTTATTTTTGCTGAGTTGTATATAGAGGGTACTATTGTCTTTTTATAGCTAGAGTTAGTTAGAAATTAGAATATTCTTTCTGCTTTTGTATATAAGTACGTTCTGTTTCATTCCAAATATAGAAACGAATTATAGAAAACATTTTTTCATTTTAGCATCTGTTCTTCATCTGTGATCTTCCCTTCCATTTTCTTTTGTTACATTCAGAATTACAAAGAAGCAGCGCTAGTACATCCTTCATATTCTCCTTAAAAACTGCGGGAATCACATATATACGAGTTCCGTTACTTCTTTGGAATCTTTCAATTTGTAAACTAGAGATGGGAACATCCAAGATGTGCTAATTGGAGAATACTTTTGTTCTCTGTACCTGTTGCTCCCACGGCTTAGCATTGCTATCAAACTGGTAACTACGCTAGCAACATGAGTACTTTCAGGGCAAAACTCGTTGGCCTCCTGTCCTCCATGTATTCAAATTCCAAAAAAGTGGTCGATAACTGGTTTTACATTTTCTTCATCCGAGCAAATACCGACAAAGACGACGCTATTTGGAGTGACAAAAATAAAAAAAATAAAACATATAATTTTAACTAAAATTTACCTTTTTCTTTGTAGTTGGTGAAGACGCAAAGCATTTGCACTGAGGAAGAAGGGTTTGCTTAACCCATGTCAACCCGAGCGGCTGAAGCAGGTCAAGACTTCAAGTACCTTTTTTTTATTTGATCTCTACGTAGCAGATTAGGTGCACTCTTCAGAAAATAAAATAAGAATATACTTATTTATTCGAAGATAAATGTCAATAAATAATAATAAAAGGTCACGCTACCGGATAACAGTTACCAATTGTTTGACCGATAATAGTAATTTGCTTTTATTTTTTTTTTCCTTTTACAATTTTTTAAAAATATTAAAATATTTTTAAAAAATACATAAATTTACTAATAATTACTTTCTTAATCGTTGATTTTTTTTAAAAATAAAATCATTTGTCAAACCATCGGTTTATTTAGCATTTCTCAAGAAAAGAAGAAGATCGATCCTCAATCATACATAGCAATAGGGATGTAAAAAAAATTGAAAAATCGATTAAACCAAACCAGACCAGAATGAGCCTTTATAAGCGGTCTGGTGCAATATCGATTTTAAGAACAAAAACTGGTTCTAAACTGGTATGATACTAGTTTTCATATTTTGAAAAACTGATTTAAACTAAACCCTTATTGGTTCTTAACATCCCTAGACTCTCCCAAAATTCTACATTTTTAATAACTTCAAATGAATCGCAAGATCAAATATAATCCTATCACTCTTTTTCGATCTCAATAAAAATGAAGCATCACAGTATCACATTACAAAACTCATGAGAAAAGAAGAAACCTACGTAGATTAGAAAAAAAACAATCTTGGATAATGGTCATTCTGCTACCCTATTTCTAACAGTACCACACTGGAACACCCATGAGAAAATAAGAAACTTCCAACAAAATAGCAAGATTAAAAAAAATTATCAATTGAATGTAATTTTTCTCATAATTCAGAACACATGAAGCATCCAAAACAGCAACCATAAAGCATCTCATTTTTCTTATTCTTTTTTAATTGAAAAAAAAATAAAAAGAAAAAAAATTGAGAGAAAAAAAAAAGTCTTCTATCTCGTAAAAATCAATTTAAAAAAGTCTTCGGCACTTGAACCTGCCTCGCCTCGGAGGTAGTCTCTTTCTTCTCTGTGTTCTTCTCTTTCTTCTCTGCGATGATCATTTTCTTCAAGTCTGTACCAATAGCGTCGAAGCTAGCGAGCGAGCGAGAGAGAGAGAGGTGAAACAGAGTAAGGAGAAATCTGCCGTTTATCTGCAGATAGTGGTTTGTCAAATTTGTTGTATGGAGGTTGTTTTGTGCTAGCTTTTCCTTTAATTTCGATTATGTTTTTTGTGCCCATCAATTATTTGTTGGAATTCCTGAACTAAAAGGAAATTGTGTGTCCAAAAATTGCAGTCTGTGTGTGCCCATCAACTGCACTGAAGCCCTCATTTTGAAGTTTCAATATTTTTTTCCCATTTGTTTTTGTTGTTTTTGGAATGATCTATGTATTATTTCACAAATATATTTTTGGGATGTGTATGCTATGATGAGATTAATGAGATTAAACACTAGATGTGTTTTGGGGCAGAGGATGAGATTGATTTCTCGCCATGAGCCCATTTTATTAAACGACTTCTCCTTCCACTGATCACACTAGTCCCAGCAAAATAATCCATTGCTATTTGATATTAAATGTCCTTTGAAACTGCATGGTTTTTTAACATGAGTGGGAGATTGATTTTGTGTTTTTCTTTTTTGGTGGGGTTTTGGAATATGATATGTAGATGGGATGTGAATGGAGTTGCGTCCATCACCAATTCTGGAACTCCCCCAAGTGCTACTTTGTACCGACAGGCTGAGATAGCAATTATACTTGTTTATGGTACTTCCCTGTCATCAACCTTATGAAACCCATAATTAGTAATAATCAGGAACTTGGGATGATGGGCACAATGCTTGAACAAGTTTGTGATTTTGGCAACTCAAGTTTGTGAGTGGTATATTCTCTTAGTAGGAATTCCTTTTTTTTTTTTTGATAAGTTCTCTTAGTAAGAATTCTAATAAAAAAAAAGTATCTCTTAGTAAGAATGCCCATCATATATGCCTAGATTATTATCCATCACTTCAAGCAGGCAACTAATCACTTGAAGCAGCCAAGTTTTATTAATAAGTTGGCATAAGACCCATCATTTCATGAATTTGACAGGGCAAAGATGCAAATGCTGCGGATGGGCAAGAAATAAAATACCAGATAAACATTACTTTTTGCATAGGACCCATCATTGTTTGTATCTATACTCGTTAATAATTAACATGCTTGGATGCTGAAAGCACCACTAAAGATGTCACGCACTAACAGAAATCCCTAGAGAAAATTTTTTTCCTGCCCAAATTATAACAAAGTATGGCAACTGGTATATTTTTTTGGCTGTGCTTCTCAATTTTTGTGTAACATAGTAAAGCTACTTCCTCATGTAAAATGTTTGTACTGTGTGCAGGGAGATGCGAGATGTAAATTTTTTGGATTGGGCAGATATACTCAATTTGATAAAAGAGAACATTCGAAGAAGAGAGAATGCAGTTAAGAAGAGGGAGGAGGACTATGGAGGATAGAAATGCACGAATATTAGATTGTATCTGTATTAGATTGTATCAATTGTAATAGTTTCTGCCTGGTTCAGATAAACTATAGGGCACATGTAAATAGGTGGATATTTTTTTTTTCTTGTATGAATAAATTGTAATGGCACTATGGAGACTATGAAAAGTCTGTTGTTTTTTGTCCTTTTTCTGAATCTACTGGGCTATATACATTTTGATTCCATTTTTAAAGTTCCATTTGAGCTTATCTAAGACATTCTTCATAACATTTTGGATCAATCCATTATATACACAGGATGATAATTGGAACAAAAAGCTATATACAGCAATCTATACCCTATATATATATACTAGTTAGGGCGACGTGCCCTGCACGTATGCCCAGTTATCTACTATTAAATACTGCGAGATGCATAATAAGTAGCAAAACATGATTAACTTCAGATAGGATCATCGTGTAAAGCAAATCATCATATTATCAGAAGCAGTATATGAGTAAGGATTTTTGACTAAATCATTTCGCTTTTTATCTCATATTATAAACTCTAATATCAATGATTATATCCAATAGTATTTTTACAAGTTCCGGATAAAATAACATATAATGAGAATCTTGGATCTTGTTAGGTAGCAAACTCAAGAATTGAATGCACTTAAATGAAATGTAACATCCATAAGCAAATTAAGACTATTTCTTTTACTAAAAATAAAATATTGTTTGGTTAAGCTTACCAAAATCTCTTGTTTAAAAGGCTAATGTTTATATAATATTAAAAAATAATATTCTAACAATATTTTATTTAACTTTTAATTTTCATTTCAACTAATCCTATCTCAATTATGATCTAACCTATAAAAAAAAAAAAACCCCCAGTATCCAAACTCATCTAATCGGCAAAAGAGCAAAAACATAAGAGAATCGGATTTGATAACAAAAACAGGAAAAAAAGAGAGAGAGAGAAATTGATGAGAATACTGTTCATTCCTTACTTATTTTCAAATAAATGTCTATTTGAAAATAGATTTTATTCCAAAATTTTCATATCATATCCCATCTCATTTTTAAACATAACTGAAATACAAAACTTTTAAAATAATCATTACAACTTTATCAAAATTTCAAATTTCAAATTAAATATAATTTATCTTTTTAAATTTCAAAACAAAAATAATATTATTTTATTATAATCTAAGTGTCTGATAATATTTTAATTTTATAATATTTTTTATTTAACTCTTTCTCTCTTTCAATTATTTTTTATAAAATTTCATCTCATCTAACTCTCTCCAACATTATATAAATTTTCAGAGAAGGAAAAAATAAAAAATATTCTAATATATATTAACATATTCTAGACCATATTATTTAGCATTATAAATAACGTTAAATCATTGTGTTAGTTCAAAGGCAATTTAGCTCTTAATTTAAAAATGTAAACCAGATCATCTTAATTTACTTCAAAAGTTTTCATAATCCTTTTTAATATTACTAAAACAGAAGCATTATAAAAAATAATAACAATGAAAAATATTAATTTATTTATCATTTTCACACTTGGCTAAATAAAATAGTTATAATGACATATTATATTTTTAAATTATTAAAAAGTTATAATTTATTTCCTTTTGAAAATTTATAATTATACTAACCAACCTACTATTATACTCTTAATGGTTATAGTTGGATGCGCATGTTGTATATTCGTTATTTTTAAAATAAATATATAATGTGTCAATTTTAAAATTCAAAACTACAATAGTAAATATTAAATAATTTCATCATATATTTTATAAAGTCTCATCCTTTATATTTAAAAAAAAGTAGTGATAGGGTTACTACCCTATTACTACTCATTTACTACTTATAATTAATTTTAAGTTTTTTATTTTTTTATCATTTTCTTTAAGTATTTTTTTAACATCCTTAATCATCAAGAAAAATTAAAAAAATATATAATTTTATTAATAATTACTTCTTTATCCATTAAGTAAAATAAAAAAATTAAAAAAAAATCAAATATAAAAAGAGCAGTAAATGAGTAACAACCCTATCATTTTCTTTTAAAAAATATTAAACAAACTATAGTACATTAGAACTATAGATCTACCTCAAATAGTGTAATTATTTTCAGGTTAATTAATAAAACTACTCAATTTATCCAAAATGAACAAAATTATTTAAGTTTGTTTCTTAATAAATTATATTTATATAAAAAAAAAAAAAAAAAAAACAGCCGCGGCTTGATTCCTCGTGGCGGTTAATGGCGGCACGATAGGAGCTGATATTGGAAGGGGAGGGACGCCGGGCGGAGGGGAAGAGAATGGGTGGGGTGGTGTTGGCCACGCCGGCGTGCGGCGGCGCAATGGAGAGGACGAAAAAACGGACGGGCCGCGGCTTGGATTCACTCGTGGCGGTCAACGGCGGCACGAGAAGGGCTGAGATTGGAAGGGAAGGGACGCAGGTCGGAGGGGAAGAGAATGAGAGCGGAGGTGTCGACCACGACGGCGTGCGGCAGCGCACTGTAGGAGATGAAGAAACGGCACTGTAGGACCTCGCGCGCGGGAGAGACAGGGGTAAAATGGGAAGGAATTTCAGTGGCAAAACCGCAATTGGGGAATAGAAGCAGGGGTAAAATTGGAAACGAAAATGTTAGACGAAATTACTGTTCATGGGCGATTCGCACTTTATATAAGTAGATATATATTCCAATTTATTATACACATAGGATGATACGTGAACAAAGATCTGCACAAGCATGCACAGAGAGTAATCAACCGAAATTACATTGAACTATGATTGATTTTATATACAAATTCACATGATAAACATTATAACAAGTACTTCCAGTTCCTGATTTTGAATTAAATTCTATACATCTCCAATTTTTTTTGTCTCCAACCCCCGAAATATACAAAACTCATACACAACTAGACACAAAACCATCCACACACATACACCTGGACACAATCCACAGCATTTAGCCATGTAGCTGCCAATATTTAGCCATGCTATACACAACTGGCCACAAACAGCATATACACAATCTAGCCATGTTTATCCACACAAGCTGCCAATATTTATGTCCACAAAAAATTCTGCACATGTTTGAAAAGCGGCATGTACACAAGCTCCTAAAAAATAATTCTCAAGTCCAGTCACATGCTAGATGCTGAAAAAAAATCTTCTCAAGCCTTTGTCTAGTCAAACGATGCTGCAAAGAAATATTGGCAAGTCTAGTCAATAATAGTGCACACTAATAATTGACCAAAATACTAATAAGTAAAATTTTCATACATATCTGAATTAGGCAACTCCATGGAATTACAACGCATCAATATTTTTTTTTTTTTTGAATAACCTCTGTAAACTTTACTGATATAAAACAAGTCACTCATTACAAGTTCTCTCTTTCTCAGTAATGTTTCTAATACAATTTGGTATCTCCTCTATCCAAACAAATTCTGTATCTAAACTTAATGCTTCCTTTGCTAAAGTGTGTGCTGCTTCATTTGCATTTCTGTATACAAATTCAACACTCCAATCTTTCCATATACTAATTAAAAACTTGCTAGCTTCCACAATGCTCCCAAAAACAGACCTGTCTTCATCTTGATTATTAACTGCCTTGACTATCAGTTGAGCATCACCTTCAAAAATCACTCTATCCATGTTCAAATCCCTGCAAACTTCCATTGCCTTCCATAATGCATAGCTTTCTGCAACAGCTGGATGATCTACATTACTCTGTTGGCTCTCAACTGCAACCAATACTTCTCCTTCTTCATCTCTAATAATAACACCTATTCCCATCTTCCTTTTTTTTTGGTCCACAGAAGCATCCCAGTTGGCCTTAACATAACTCTCTCTCGGTTTCTTCCATACCTGGTTCCTTAAATCTGCATTGTTGCCAACTCTGTCAATACTTTTCTCCTGAGTCAATAGAAACTCAACGAGGCCTTCTTTTGCAAACCTTATAACTTGACTTGGGCTTTTGAATACTCCCTCAAAGATGAAATCATTTCTCCTTTGCCATATACCTCTCATGACAGAGGCTATCTCTCCCAACTCATTCTTACCCACCTTATTCATCATCTTCTCCCACAAAGAAAGCAGATCATCTTCATGTGAACTCCACTTCTGTAATGTCTTGTTAAATTCAGCCCAGACATCACTAGCAGCTGGGCACTGCCAAACAACATGCATGACAGTCTCCTCCATCTCTTCACAGATAGGACATAATGAATCCTCAACTATTTTTCTCAGTTGCAGATTCCTCCTTGTTGGTAATATTTCATTCCCTGCTTTCCACATGAATAGCTTGACCTTCCCTGGAACCTTTAGTTCCCACAAGTCCTTCCATCTTCTATCCCCTTCTTTACCCCTAGAAGACTCTCCTTTATTTGCCCTTTTGCTGTCAAACTCCAGAAAATAAGCACTTTTAACAGAAAACTGCCCTTTCTCTTCATAGTTCCAAATCAGTTTATCTTCAACTTCCATTCTGCTTAGGGGGATGCTAGTGATAATCTCAGCTTCTTCTTTGTTAAAAATATTTTTAATTAACAAGTCATTCCATTCTCCACATCCTTTCATGAGTTCACATACCTTAGCCTCTTTATCCAATAAGGAAACTGGTGACTGAATGCTTAGAGTTGAAGAAGAGGGTATCCATTTTTGTCCCCAAATCTTAATTTTCTTTCCATTGCCCACCCTCCACCTCAATCCCTTTCTCAGTAGCTCTGCTGCATTCCATACGCTTCTCCATATCAGTGATGGACTGTTACCCAATTTAGCTTCTAAGAAAGATGAAGATCTGAAATATTTCTCTCGAAAAATCTTGGCTACCATACTACTCGGGTTTTGTATTAACCTCCACCCTTGTTTTGCAAGTAAGGCCAGATTAAAACATTCAAAATCTCTAAATCCCATACCTCCTCTATCTTTCTGATCTCCCATTTTCTCCCAACTGCACCAGTGAACACAGTTAGTTTTTTGACTATTCCCCCACCAAAATTTAGCTAACATCATGTTCAGCTCAATACAAAGTCTTTTTGGTAATTTGAAAACACTCATAGCATATGTAGGTAAAGCTTGGAGAACTGCCTTAACAAGGATTTCTTTCCCAGCTGCAGAAAGAAAAATGTTTTTCCAGTTATTGATTTTCTTCCAAACCCTCTCTTTAATGCTTCTGAATGTATTATACTTGGACTTTCCAACTAAAGGGGGGAGCCCCAAATATTTTTCATAACTACCTCTCATAACTTCACCCCCTAACTCCTTGATCCTCCTTTTATCTACCTCTTTCGTATTGGAGCTAAAAAAGACTGTTGTTTTATCTATGTTTAAAAACTGACCTGAAGCCCTTTCATAGATCTTCAACATCCTTTGAAATCTAAGCCATTCCTCCTCACTTGCCCTTCCAAATAAAAGACAATCATCCGCAAAAAGTAAATGGTTCACACGAGTTCCTCCTCTTGCCACAGTTACACCCCTTGTCTCTCCTCCAGAATCTGAGCTATTGAGCAGTGAGCTTAAACCTTCAGCACAGAGGATGAAGAGATAAGGAGACAGTGGATCTCCTTGTCTCAACCCTCTATGAGGAAATATTCTTTCACTTGGTCTTCCATTTATGAGCACTGAATAACTCACTGTTTTAACACAACTCATAACCAAATCTATCCATTTTTTACACAGACCCAGCTTTTTCATAACTTCCTCCAAGTAAATCCATTCAATTCTGTCATAAGCCTTCGACATATCGAGCTTGATAGCCATACTCCCTTTTCTACCTTTCTGCCTTGCCTTCATAGTATGCAACACCTCATAAGCCACCATTATGTTATCAGTGATTAACCTCCCTGGGACAAAAGCACTCTGGTTTGGAGATACCAAGTGTTCCAGAACTTTCTTTAATCTGTTAGCTAGGACTTTTGACATTATCTTATAAGCCACGTTACATAAGCTTATAGGTCTAAAATCACTAGCTAATTTAGGATCCTTCACCTTGGGAATAAGAGCAATACAAGTGTAGTTTACCCGAGAGCTCAATGAATTACCATTCAGCCATGTTAAAACTGTGTTACTCACATCATCTCCCACTATATGCCAATGTTTTTGATAGAAGCAAGCACCAAATCCGTCTGGGCCAGGAGATTTCAAAGGTGCCATCTGTTTTAATACTTCCTCCACCTCAACTCTTGTAAAAGGTCTTGTTAAACTTACATTCATCTCATCTAAAACTCTTGGTGCCAAGTTCTTCAAACAGTCTGTGACCTCTGCCTTACTAGGTCCTGAAGAAGTAAACAACTTTTGAAAATATCCATTGAAAACCCCTTCCAATTCAGTTGGACTCGATAAAACTCTATCCTCCTCATCAAATATAACTTTTATGGCATTCCTTCTTCTTCTTTGATTTGCACAGCTGTGAAAAAACTTTGTATTTCTGTCACCTAGCTGATACCAGTTCAGTTTTGCTCTTTGTTTCCATTTCAAATCATCTTTCTCCAGCATCTCACCAATCTCACCTTGTAACTTCTTAATCTCTTTTATAGTATGCATCCCTTCCATTTCTTGTAAAATTTTTAATCTCTCTGATTTTTCTCTTATGGACTTTCCCTTCTCCCTTTCTACCTGTTTACTCCACCTCATCAATGCTCCCTTGCTTTCTTCCAACAAACAATTCAGCCTTTTGTCATTGCCATCCTGCCATACCTTTTTAATCACATCTTCACAATCATCTTCCAAAGCCCATTTTGCTTCATATCTGAAAATCCTCTGCCTCATCCATTCTTTTTTCTCTATCTGGTTCATCAATAGCAATATAGGTCTGTGGTCAGAGCTTCTATCTACAAGAACTTCTACCCAACTTTCTTTAAAAATTTCTTTCCAAGCTGAGTTAACTACTGCCCTATCCAACCTATCTTTAGTAAATGTCTCATCCTCATGCTTATTACTCCACGTAAATTTGTCCCCTCTCCACCCTAAATCAAATAAACCTCCTTCCTCTAAAGCTTCTCTAAATCTTGACATTTGTTTTTCAGGTCTTGATCTACCTCCCCATTTTTCATCATGAGTTAGTATTTCATTAAAATCTCCCATTACACACCACCCGCAGCTAGCTAGTGGCTTCAAAGAGCCTAAAAGTTGCCAAGATTCTTCTCTCAAACTGGTCTCTGGATTCCCATAAAAACCAGTTAATAACCATCTCTCCTTCTTACCCCCCTCACTAGTAACCCAAGCACTTATATGTCTTTGGGAATAATTCAGGATTTCAACCTCCATTGAAAAATCCCATAAAAGCATTAAACCCCCCTTTCTTCCTACTGGTTCAACCACAAAACAACCATCACAATTCAGTCTTCTTTTTATCCTTTCACTCTTACAACTCCTCATTTTTGTTTCCTTCAGAAAAACCACATTGGGTCTCTTATCCTTCACCATTAGGCAAAGGTCTTGAACTGTCCGAGGGTTCCCAAGCCCTCGGCAGTTCCAACTTAAGGTTTTCATAAGGATTGGTGGGGCTACTTAACAGCCTCCACCTCAAAAAAAGAGATCACACCCTCAACACCTTTGTTGTTACCCCTAGCTTTTTTATAGAATTCCCCCAATTCTTCCTCACCATTCTCCTCTCTCTCATTTCTTTTTGCCAAACAGCTCATCTCTTTCAACCTGCCCCCATTTCCTTTCTCTCTAGCCCTTCTCTTCCAAGCCCCACTTAATTTCCTTCCACTCAGTGACTCTACCTCACTACCCCTCCCATTGTCCACCCTCTCTAATACTTTTACCTTCCCTATATTTTCCCCATTTTTATTACCCTCAACTTCTTTTGTCATCTCTTCTTTTTCCCTCTCATCTTCTTCTCCTCTCGCACTTCCTGCCCCCTTCTCACCTATCTCCCCTTCCTGCACTGTTATCTCAAGGTCCCTTTGTTTCTCTCTGATCTCTTGTCTTGAGATAATTTTTAAACTGTTCTCCCTCCCTTCTCCATTTGTATTTTCCATCTTTTTCCTTTGAAATCCCATAGCATTAATCCCTCCCTCTCTCTTTTTTCCTCTAAACCCTGCTCTCATCCAAACACCATATTGAGCCTCCCCTTCACCCTTCCCTAAACACCCTTGTTCCCCATGAATGATACACCCACACCTAAAACAGATATGAGGCAACTTCTCATATTTAAATTGAGTCCATAAGTTCTTACCTCTAACTGTAATAGATCTCCCCCTCGCCAATGGCTTCTCTAAATCCACTTCAATCAAAACCCTTAGATATTCCCCCCAGCCACATCCATCCTCTTGGGTATCCACTTCCTTAACTCTACCAACCGTGCCTCCTATGATTTCCCCTCTCACCTTATTCATGCAAACCAAAGGAAGTTCGTGCATCTGGATCTAAAAGCACTCGCTTCTAAAATTAATTTTTGAAGGAGGAGTTAAACCATCATACTGCTTTATCACAAACAGTTGGTTGTCAAAAAGCCAAGGTCTCCCCTCCATAATACGCTGCTTGTCTGCATGGTTTACAAAGACCATCACATAGACATTGTCACCTACCCCCTTAAACTTGGCTTGTTTGCTGATTCTCCACACCTTTGCCATGGTTGATTCAACCACAGCTTGATTGATACTCCTTCCTGTCCAAATCTTCCCTACCAAGCTTAGTTCTTCCTTACAGTGCAACCTTTCCAAGTTTTCATCCCCATTTTCATCACTAAAATCAATGTTCAGTGCTTCTTCCTCCGTCAATCTGAGCTTTTCCCATTTGTTTTCCAAATCTTCCATTCTTTTCCACCACCGTAGTATCTCTTTCCTGCCGTGTTTTCCAGACAAACCACCTTGCTTCTGTACCAGCCACTCTAACAAAAGCTTTTCCACCGTACCACCACCTCCAAAATTCAGTTAGAATCTAGGTGGACCCCACATCACCTCAATTCTCTAGAGAGAAAATGAGAGACGACTACAACGCATCAATATGGTCACACACTTGAAACAACACAAACAATATTCAATACCGCATGCATAATAACTCTGTAGCTTATCAATACAATTTTCATTTCACAGTTTCCATTTCACAAACAACTTCAATTCATTACAAAAATCATATTACACTCAACACAATTCATTCCAATCCTTTCCATTTAATTCACTATTTTCTTACATTAAGATCATCTACATAACATACTCATGTATTGAAAATTTTACAATGACAAGCCACGGCAATGGTTCTGCCTATAAAAATTCTGGAACCTCTCCCCCACTCTAAAAGAACAACTATCAATCCTAATGTTCCAAAATAACATCTCGTGACACAAAAAAACCTCATAAGCTTCAATTGTGGAGAAACATTTCAAGCATCGATATTCAAAATAACAACATCAACACTCATAACTACCCTAAGCTTCAATATGTACCAAACTTAAAATTATAATTTGTAGAAACAGAAAAAAAGCCCTAGTTTTCACAATGATTTGCTGGGAATTCCGAATAAGACATGAAAGATCTCAGCTTTACCCATTGAGCACCATTACAAACGTAGAGGAAGACATTGAAAGAGAGCTTAAAGCAAAGACATTATCTTTGGGGGCATAGTTTTCAGAAAATAACAAATATTTGAAGCAAAAGCTAATGAAAATAAATTTACCTTGAGAGAGAGAAAGCTGGGCAACACAAAAACGCACCAATGGGTAAAGAAATTCGAATGGACCTTGAGGGCAAAAGCTAATGAAAATAAATTTACCTTGAGAGAGAGAAATCTGGGCAACACAAAAATGCCCCAATGGGTAAAGAAATTCAAATGGACCTTAGGGCAAAAGCTAATGTAAAGAAATTTACCTTGAGGGTGATGGCGCGCCGGAAAGGGGAGGGGGGCTGGAGAAGATTTCTAATGGCGGGGGATGCAGAAGATTTCGAATGGACGAATGGAGGGTGTGCTGGAAAACATTTTACAATCAAAACACACCTTTTAGGCTTTTAGTAATGAGTAATACTATACAACTGCCTACTGTAGCATTACACTCTTCACACTCCTTACGTTTTTTTTTTTTTTTTTTTTTTTTTTTTCAACCCAAAACGTGCGTTTTGTATGATTCGAAGTCTTTCCCCCGAAATCGAATTTCCCCCGCGGTAGAGACCGCCCTCGCCCTTGCCCTCCCGATTGTGTTCTGCCCACCGGCGACGCCGTCCCTTTCCAGCGACACCAAGGCCGTCTGCACAGCGCCGCCACACCCTTCGTCGCCCAGCTCTCCTCCCTTCCCATCGCCAGCCCATTCTCATTTTCTTCCTCTCCCCACCCCCCCGTGTCGCCCCCTAGCCCCACCAGTGGCTTCGCCCATCCTCTCCCCCTCCCCTACCCCTTTTCACCCAAACAATGCCCTAGTTGGCCCGCACCCCCTCTACCCAGCACCACCCCCCCCCCCCCCCCCCGTCGACCCTTCCATCCTCTCCTCGAGTCTCCTCGTGCGGCTTCCTTGTCATCCCCAAGTAAGTTCTACTCTAAATTTGGCCTTCTTCTTATGTTTGCTTTCATTTATGTTTTCCTTGAAAAGAACATGAACTGAAAAGTTCAACTCAACTGGAAGATGCAATGTTGTTGTTTTAGTCTTACCCAGATCATAAAATAGTTAATAGTTTTATCTTCATGATGGGGTTTTTCCTTTTCTTGGATTTTCACAGCAACCCAATATAGGATAGTTGTGGTGCCTTCACATATTTGTTTTAAAAAAAGATACTTTTTTTACGTCTTTTTAATCTAAGATTAAGGAGTTGTTTTTCCTTTCGTTTAATTTATCACATTCATCGATCAAACAAGGAACATTGTATTGTATTTTAAATAAGCCAGCCCTGTAGTAAATATTGTAACTGTGAGAATAAATAGGGGAATCGTCTCTAATAAAATGGGAACTTATGGGTGTTGAATTGATAATGTTAAGGACTTTGAATGTGCTCATATAGTTCTTAATTGGTAATTTGGTAACATGTTTCAGCTTCACGGATCATGATAGTGATGTAAGATCAAATCCCACCTTTACTTAGAATCATGGATTATTAATGGGAGGAGGGCTAAGCTTCCACTTTGTACCCAAATTTTATTATTTATAAACAAAAATTATAATAAAACCCTATTTGCCTTCATATCCACAATGCTTTTTAAGCTATATGGAAGCTTTTCAAAATTTTATTTTATTTTATTTTTGGTTTAATGCCATTGGAAGACACCATTGGATATCGTTTCACCCAACATCTTTTGGACAATATAAAATAAACCAATTGATGGGAATATATTTTCACTTTTTATGAATATATGTATATATATATATATTTTGCTTTAATGGGATTTATTTTTTGAGGTAGTATGGGAAGCGAAAACAACTTCATCAAGTTGAAGTAGGACCAAAGAAAGTGGTATATATACTCATCAAACCGACCACAAAAAGTGATTTAGATACATTTACACTACCACAACTTGCCATACATGCATTTGAGTTTGACCTTTGAATAAATGGGCAATGAAAGCAACACCCCAAAAAGAAATATATATACTGTTAAAAGGGATGAGATGAGGAGGATGTCATGTTATCGTGGTTGGGTTGGGTATCTTTCTTAATGCCTTTTAGTTGGGTTAGAGATATGCTTGATCTTATGGAATAGACCTGAATAAAAAGAACTCAAACCAACTAGGTTTGTACTTATCGAGAAGGGTCCACTCCAAATTTGTAAGCATGCAAACCTTTAATACTTTGCCTCAATTTATGTCTCTTCTATGCCTCCTTTGGGTTGGTTTCATGTCCATCTCTCGTTTTCGTTATGTCTATTGAGTGCGTTAAATTCACTAAATAAGAAGTAAATCTATTCTTAAAAAGAGACAAGATATGGACCATATGAAAATGACATTAACTTTGTTTTGATTGTGTTGTTGATTGAGCATATCAAATTCACAGAACATTAGTTTAGGAAAATAACATATCGTACGGATTTACACTAGTCTTTTCACTTCTATCATACTATGTGGATAAAATATTATTACTCAATCATTAGATTTATTTTTTTTTAAAAATGAGAGATAATCTAATAATTAAATACAAGAAACAATGACACATCAACACATCAACGCATCGTGATCATCTACCATGTTAAGAAAATCCTAACTAAACAATTATGCTAAGAAAAATGCTACTCTCACCGACAGTTGGGTCCTGATTGAATTGGGTTATGACAATTTTTTTTTTATTTAGTAATTAAAGAATTGTTTTTTTAATGATGTTGTATTTTTTTTTATTTTTTTTATAAACTGTTTAAGGATAGCACTGCTCTTATGCTAAACATTATCCAACTAAGTTCACAAACTTCATAAATGCAAGTAGTTAGGCGGTTTTTTCAGGCTGCAAGTTATTGGGGAGTTTAGACCTCAAAATTTATTTTGGATGAGGGCTATGTCAAATCAATCAATTAGATACATCATCATCATCATCTGAGTACTCCGGCATGCCCATTTATGTTCTCTACTTTGGTGCTCTAAAATTGATGATTGTGTTTATGCAAGCACCATGAAACTTGAAGTTTTTATTTTATTTTTTCCGATTTTTCTGCATACTATCGTTGGGATAATTCATTATTGAAAATCCTCATTTTGAGGAAGTGTGTGGCGTTATTTGGTGTTATTAAAAAAGTGTCTAGTTAAATTTATAAAATTTAATGTTTTTAATCAAAACTTAACCGGACTCTAGTGCTCTCAGCAATAGCCGTCCAACACATTTTATTCAAGAAAATAGAAATGCATGATCTGTATAAATTCATATTTGAGTGCTAGCTTTGGTGTTGTTGCTTTTCTATCATTTTTGTTGTTATGATAGAAGAAGGCTGTAGAATTTGGGCCGCATGGACTTCATGGGCTATAATTTGTAAACTAAGATTAGGCATTTTCGAATATTATGACATGGCAGATCGACCCGAGCCAATTATGAAACAAAATAAGACCACTTGGGAGTTCTCAGTTTCCTTCACCCCAAAAATACATCATCTCATATTCTTTTTATTTATTTATTTATTTTTACTACTATCAATTATGAGAGTTTAATTGTTTTTTCCCTTCTTTTGCCATCATGTGCTTCGCCTTTAAAGTCTCAGAAGACATTCTCATTAATTGTAAATGGGGGAAGAGGAAGATCGTAGGCCTTCGACATCGACTTCACATTCATTACAGACGCCTCTCAATACTGAAGAAAATCCAAACGTTTACCATGTGAGTAGGCATGTTGATGTCTTTTATTTTTGAATGACTTGCATTTGACATGCTCATGAAACACAATTGATTGCATAATTGCAGCATCATTTTGATATAAATATGTCCCACCCTCCGTCGCCGAGTAATCCAGACAACTATAGGCAACAATTTTTCTGTAAAAGATTGGAATGTGAGCTGCATTAACAAGACTTTCGTCTCTGAAGCCATGGTTGTGGTCATTGCCTTGGCTTTGTATTTTTAATAGGGATGCAGTGTAAATCATTTGAAAATTGAACTTGGGCAGGTGACTATGGGGAGGAGCAGAAACAAATACAATAAAAGGGAGCATACCGAGATGTCAGGGAACCATTTTTTCTGCACATGGCAACGATGCTCTTGATGTTAGTTACTAGCAACTTCCACCACAATACCAAGTCTCTTTAAATGGTACCTGGTTATGGCAGCTTCTCATCAACTACTATTGCTTTTAATCCTCTAAAACTAGCAGGCAGATCTTCAAACCTAGGTTTTTCCTTATCGCCGTGTAGATTTTTCCTACACCTCTCAAACTACTGCAGTGAATGAAAATGTGCTGCCAACTTGAGGTCGGCTTACACTAATTATCTGACCACTCATTAGCTCAACCAAACACTTACTGATGCTCAAGCCTATACCAGTTCCTCCATAATGTCTAGAGGTTTACGCGAGAAAGTACGCATATATTCACTAAAATTTAATCCAAAATAAGAGAGCTCAAAAATATTATTAAAAGCTCACCATGGAGAACTCTATGCCTCCAATTCTAGATTCCCCCTGATTAGTATACGCGGAAAGATATAAGAATACACCAATCTTTCTCGATCTTAGCAACATATGTAAAATTCTAGCTTGAAGGTGCATATAAGGGCAGGAACTCCGTTGAAGCAATCAAACACCATGAGACATGTCAACAAAATAAAAGCAAAAAATCCAAACTCTTTTTTTTATAGGAAAAATCATTTCTGAGAAGAGTATTCGGGAGGTCCACTTGACACCAAGTCAAAAGACTTGAGACGTATACAATGGGCTGGTAAAAAATCCAAACTTGAAGCGCATAACACCAAAAAATACTCCACAAATCAAAACCCGGATTCCCATTAATCTTTCGAATGCAAAATTCAAAAATACAAAAGTCCAATACCATTGAAATCGCCGGCCCATGTTAGTTTTATCTGAAATAAAAGACAATGGAGGAGAGAGAGATCAATCTAGCAAAAATATATAAATCAAACAACTGATTGTAGCCAAACGCAGTGAATAATGCAGTGGGGAAAAATAAACTGAAATAAGTCAGATTGAGACTCATTTACCTCTGAATAAGCAGAAAGCTTTCTGGCAAAAGATCGAAGGCTTTTCTCTCTTGAGCTGTATGAGAAAGGATCAATGAAAGCCGACCTTTTCTATGTCCGTGTGTGCGCTTTATCAACCTCAAGTTTCTTTGAGGTTTAAAAAATCAAATCAGAACAAAGTTTGAGAAGGAAAAAAATAAAGAAATAAAATGGAAAGTAATGAATCATTTTCAGAGTATTAACAAAAATCTCACCATCTCAAGCATTCATCAGTTCTTATATAGTTAAAACATAAGAGTAGGCATACCCTAATAACTGCTGAAAATTGAGTTTGCCACCCATCACAGTACTGAACACAAGATGGAAGAAAAAGATCAATAATTTAAGAATGAGAAATTGACCAATTACTAGTCCCATGACAGATCTATGAATATAGAAAATTCTTAACACTAGTTTTGTGATAGATCAGGAGTAAAAGAATAAGTTCACCATATGTAAAAATCTTATCACTAGTCCCGTGACAAATCTATGAAAATTACATTAAATAGCTAAAAGGATTTACTGCATGGGACCGTAAGCAATATCTTCATGTGGAAACTGAAACTGAAATTTCATGAGATGGAACTGAAAGCGCATTGGCAGTGTGCGGGTAGGAAAAATACATGCATATTAACTAGTACCAAAATATATGCAGCTCTTGATTTAATAAAGACACAAGTACTGGCAATGCAGGATTTTTATTTTTTGATAGGTAACTGGCAATGCAGAATAGCAGAGTAGGCAAAGTTAAAAACACCAGGGAGAATAAAGATTAGTGTTAGGATAAATAAATTATCAATCTTAGAAGTGACATATTTTTAAGCTTAAGAATTGATTTTAATTTTCTCTGGAACATCACAAGAGGAAATAACTTAAGGTTGCAGTCTTAATATGATGGAGATCTAACATCGCAAAGTAAATATAAAAGAGACTAGCATAATTTGACATGTTATGTTCCTCAGAAAATTATAAAACTGACCCAAGCCTTTTGTTAAAACCTATTTTTGTCAAGTTATATGATCCTTAGTGATGCAGAAAATAATTGTTCATAGATAATCCAATATTTTAATAAATTCATTGATGTAAAGAAATCTCAAGTATGCAACTAGGTTTGAAGCAAAGGTCTCTTGAAAACAGTTTGTTTTCACTAAAAATCAGGATATGTAATGGATGAATAAGTTGTTAGGATCACCTGCAGAAGACATCAAAATCGCAGTGCAGAGGAGTTAGGGGCTTCGAGCAAGAGAACCGAAGTCGAAATCGCAGTTGGGGGCTTCCCGGGGGGGGGGGGGGGGGTTGTGTGCTCAGGAACTCAAAACCGCAGCAGAAATAGCTTTAGTTTCTACCACCACAGAGAAAAAAGAAAAATGGGTGCCATGAGCGGCAACATCTACAGCCCCGCACCATTAGTTTCTAGTAAATACAGAGAAAAAAAGAATGGAGTAAACAGAGAAAAAAATGTATGTCCAAACCCTAGAATCACAGATTATTTACCCTCCCGCAGATCTGAGGGCTTCGCGTCGGTGGATTGAGGGTAGCTTCGCATCGGTGGACTAAGGGCAACTTCGCGTCGAATGGACTGAGGGCTTCGCGTTGGTGGACTTAGGGACCGAGGGCTTGGGGACTGATCTCCTTGGGAGGGCTGAGGTCGGTGATTGCTTGGCTGAGAGGGCTGAGATGGAAGAGAACACAGGGATGAGGAGATTCGGGAGGGGAAATTGATGGGCGGGAGGGGAAATTGGGGCTTGGGGGTGGGGGGGAAACTAACATCTGGGGGATGAGAGACGCGAAGCAAAAAACCGGTCCAACGGTTAGTGAACCGGTCCACACGTTAGGTGTGTGAAGAGTGTGATGCTACAGTAGGCCGATGGTAAGATTATTTCTTTAGTAATTAGGAAAAAAAGAAAGAGAATGGCTATACAGCAGCAGCACATCTCACATGATTTTTTTTTTAACTCAATACATTAAGTGTGATGTGGCTACGGATTGATGTAAATAATTTTTTTTTAAAAAAATCTATTCATCATCTCAACTCTCATCATCCTCACATTATCTCATGATGTGGCATTAAATGATAGATTTACAAGTGAAATATAATAAATAATTTCTAATCATTTATTACCATATCATAGAATAATAGAATGATGAAAATTAAGATGATAAGTAACATTACTAAAAAAAAATCCTCCTAAACTGTGTTGTGTAGGCAGCCATATAGAAGTGATTAGCTTAAAAAAGTTATAATAATTAATTTAAAAATATATATATTTGAGTGATGTTTAAATCATAAATAAAATATAATAGAATAAGATAGGTTGTGGTGAGAATTATTTCCAAAGAAAAAATCTACTTCACACTCTATTGTTAATAGAAGCTCCAGCACACTTAACGTGCTGGGTTAAAAAAAAAATCTAAGAGAGTGCTGCGGCTTCCTGCTTACGCCCAGCATTTCTCATATCCAAATATCCCTAACCCTTAAAAGCCACTTATGAGGTCCATGCTTAATTAATTATGGATAGTACGTAGATATGATTATTATTTTGGCTGACTTTTCTTATTCTTCTTATTATTTGGCTTGCTTTACTTTTCCTCGTCATTGTAGAAATTAAGAAGCTTTATATATGCCGCTAAAACTATTCCAACTACACACCTTCATGCATGCATACCGCGAATGTACAAATCAGCATTAATTTGCTTCAACTCGAAATAGTAAAAAGGAGCCCATTCCAAATATATAATAATTTATTGATGACTCCAATTAAACATCAAATTTTAATTGTTCGATCGGAATATCAGATGTTTCCGTATGCAAGTGATGCTTAACCGAAGTGCCACTTGATCATTCCCAGCTATTAGTTTCACATTTATATATGGAATTGGTCGAATTAATTTAAAAAATCCATTAAACTATATATAAAAATTAACATGAAGACCCAAACATTCCGAACGTGCTCACGTTATTCTGGACTGCAAGAAAAGTTTGTTTGATCTTCGATCGGTCCACCAGTTTCAATTGGCACTTGTGTTGTGATCACAATTGGGAACATTCAACATAGTCTGTATTTTCGTTTAGTTTCAGTTGTGCCATCTCGTATCCAGCAAAACTTCGGTCAGCTAGTCCATGCCTAAGGGTCGCTAGATATATTTATTCATTTAATAAATTAAATTATTCCTATGCATCCATGCAACTAAAAATTATTAAAAATGGACATTATGATCTCCCAATTAGAATGGTAAGTGAAATGATCAATTTATTATTATTATTATTGTTATTATTATTATTATTATTTTATATCTTTACAAGGAATAGAAAGTATTTTTATAAGATTTGTAGAAAATAAAAATAAAAATAGAAAATAGAGATGGGAAAGGGAGAAAGAGAGAGAGACTTTGAAGATGGTATATTTGCTGTAAAGGGGTTTTTTTTTCCTATCGGCTCATAGAGCACTCCGACGAGAGGCCACTAGGAAGTAAGTCAAAGAGCTTGGTAGGGGCCAACAACCCTCCCTCCTCTAAAAATAGTCGTGGGATTCTACAGAGTACTTGGCACATGTGCAAAACCCATCCACAAAGCAACCCACGCTTGGTCAAAGCGGACGGTAAGGGCAGATGAGACTCATCGCCCTGACACCTCTCTGATGACACCTTACACTTGAGAACCTGAGCAGGCAGGTGGGCGGAAAATAAGGAAAACCCTTAATCTCCTGACAGTAGGCATAAATGAGCTTAATAGGGAGTGTCCGCAGATAAAAGTGAGTTAGGGAGCCGCATCGCATGAATGACGCCACTCCCCATACTTTATGCCGCATTAATGATGCAGACCCAGAAGTCACGCCGCATGAAAGGATTTTGACAAAACGAACAGTGGAAAGGACATAGGCTCCTCGAGGCCAGATACGAGCGGTCCCCACCAAAAACCTAGTATAAAGTCTATCCCTAAGTATGAAGAACTATCTCTGATTCCTCTAAATTTTAGCACAAACTACTAAGGAGATATACTAATTTTAGCATCGAAGACTCCCCTGCCACCACCAAGGTCTCCCATTCTCAATGTTTGCTTAAGTGTGTAGGTGAAAGCCCGAAAACCCGAGTTGCTAGAACCCGGCCCAAAGGTGCGTGAAACACGACGTTAACAATGGTGATGTCTGTGGGATCTCTATAGACTTCACGTGTCCTTCATATGCCTGTGACAACCCATTCTCAGACCACTCGGGAACAAGAAGCAGCAATATCAACAAACATGAAATCAAGACTCGCAACGATGGAACAACTGGTGGGAAAACTAACCACTAAAGTGGAAACCCTCCGGAGAGAAAACGAAAGGCTCAAGGTAGCCACCAACGGACCAGAGAATGATGCAGGAGTAAGTGACAACGAGCACATGGGATCCAAAAATGTGGGAGGGGAAGGTGACACGGAAGGAGAAAGGAAAAATATGCAGGACGAGCTGCGCAATCTCAAGGGAAAATACTAAAAGGTGGGCAAATCGTCGTCGGTAGACCAATTGGTCACCAGCACAAGCCTCCCATATAGAGTGGAGGTGATGGTCGTGCCCTACCACCAAAGTTTTGGGTGCTCCTCATGGACATATACAATGGGACTAGAGATCCCTTTAAACACTTGGAAACCTTCAGAGCTCACATAACTCTACATGGTTTCCTGAGAGAGGTGGCCTACAGGGCCTTCTCACTGACTTTGAGGGGGCCGACAAGAGTATGGTTTGGGTCTTTGTTGCCAGGATCCATAGACAACTTCGGGGAGCTGGCTCGTCTATTTCTCACACAGCTTATGGCGAGCCGAAGAAGGAGATGCCCCATAGTATACCTCCACACCATCAAGTAGAAGGAGGACGAGAGCCTAAAGACATATCTATCCAGGTTTAATAAAGAGGGGATGACTACGAACGACCAAAACTAAAAGATAACTCTGGCAGCCCTCTTGGGAGGAGTGTGGCCCTGATCCCAGTTTATGGCAGAGTTTGCAAGAAGAACTCCGCCACCTTGTGAGAATTCAAGGACCAAGTAGAGAGAACTACATCAATGTCGAAGATATGCTTCAGGCCTTAATGGAGCGGGGAGGAGAGAACTAGAACATGTGAAGAAAAAGGCAAAGGCGCCGACCAGAGGCAAGGCTCGTGAGAAGTTGGAAAAGGGGCCAGGCGACAACAGGAGGGAAGAAGCCCATACGAAGGTCTCGGTTCTTCGATTTAACCGGCCAATGCTCGCCATCCAGAAAGACGACCACTAGCCAGCCCAAGAGGACGACTACAAGAGCGATAGCCGTCGTTATTGCACCTACCTCCAAATTGCACCTACAACACTGAAGATTGCCTTTCCCTGAAAGATGAAAGAGAGCAGACTGGGCTGCCAAGGTAGCCATACCTCTCACCCGAAGGCTAGAGCGAAAATGGAGGAGGAGGTCATGGGAAAGAAGTGTGGAGAGGATCAGAAGGACAAGAAGGGAAAGTAGTCGCGCAGCCAAGAAATGTGTAGAGAGTAGTCACGCAGGGACCCAAGCGTGATTGCTCCCGCTCACTGCATCAAGGAGGATCACCCTAGGGGAGACCAAAACTATCGAGGGAGGCTTCGCTGGCGGAGGTGCAACCTCATCCGGGCAGAAAGTGCACGCCAGGTGAGCGAGATATCAAGAGGTGTATTCGGTGGAGTGCCACCCCGCCAAGTACAGAAGGAATGACACGGCCCCAATCATTTCCTTTGGAGAGGAAGAGGAGGAGGGGGTCCTCTATCCTCACGACGATGCACTAGTGGTGACTATGCTGGTCGCCAACTTCAACTTCACCACTCGGAGGATCCTTGTCGATAATGGTAGTTTCGCAGATATCTTGTTCTGGGAAGCCTTTACATGAATGGGAATAGACGCATCTCGACTCCAACCAGCCCCACGCCACTGAAGGACTTCTCCGAGGACATGGTCTAGCTAGTTGGAACCATTACACTGTCCATCTTGGAGGGCAGCGCCCCTCGACAGCGTCTATCATGGTTGATTTCCTAGTGGTGAAGGCCTCTCCACCCCGTCCCCTCTAGAGGTTCTCCAGATGGGCTCCCCGATCGAGGCAATTGGGATCTCAACGGCGGCGGTGGTAGGAGCAGGGCCTTCGAGTGGCGACTGGGCGCGGACAAGCTTAGAGGAAGAAGACCTTCCTTCCCCACCTAGTTTGGAACCCGTTGTGCAATCCTCAGCCACACAGTTGAAGACTTGACCTTCGATAGCAGATTGCGTTGTAGATGGGGTGGAGGGGATCATCTCCACGTTCACCTTGGGAGGAGGCTCCACCAGTGGTGACTGACAAGGAGCTAGTTCCAAGAGTTCCCCATAGAAGTGTGTTGAAAGCACGTTTGCCCTGCGGGACAACCTGTGCGGGCCCATTGGCGTGACTAGCGCAGCGGGGACCGTGACAGTTATAGGCTCAGTGGTCAAATCGGCCAAGGGAAGAGGGGCTGCTGGTGCCTCCGAGATGGCCAGTACTTCGAGACATCATGGTTTCTTCCTCCTTGGCTACTTGGTGGATTCGAGGGATGGATAGGTGGTGTCGGCTGTGGAGGAAGCACAAATGGTGGAGGATGTTGCACCTCGACCAGCGCCGAAGGTTGCCCCAAAGCAAATCGAGGAGGGGAAATTGGGCTGCTATCAACCTTGGCAACCTCCATGCACACTTTCTTCCCCTTGCCTGCGAAAGGAGGGCTTTCTGGATGCCTCCGAGGTGGGGTGGCTTCGGGTTGCATGGGAATGGTGCAGTAGTAAAAAATGGCGCTGTCCTTGAGGAAAGCCTCCGAGAGGGCATCGACTAGGTGTTTCTGTACCTATTCTCTAACCAGAGCAATATGATGCAACTCCTTAGGAAAAGCCTTCGGTCGTACCGCTTTGTCATCAAGGACGACCCCTATATGGCCTAAATGGGAAACTCACAATGATTCACTTGTTTGACCAGAAACTCCCACCCATGACCGATCACGAAGAAAAACTTTAGGATCCAATAATTGACCTTGCGATAATGTGGCTTCCGAGAAACGAGGGTGTGTGTTGCCTTAAACTTGTAAATGTTCACCTCACACTTTATAACATTATGAGTAAGGAGAAACTCGCGATTAGTGAGGTTAGCTCGCTCCTGGACTGACCCCGACAAAGCTTGCTACCAAAGAATACAACAACATATCAAGATCCTCCACGCATTTGGGTGGAGTTGAGAGGCGGCCAATGTGAGGAGATCTTGTAGGTCATGAACAGGGTGAGGGAAATGTAACCTCAGCCCTTAAGAAAACACGTTGGGGAAGAGGGCAACCTTCGAAGCATAACTCTCATCGTTGACAACACCCTTATGAGGCCCAAGAACCTCAAAAACCACATTCTCAAGGACATGGAAGGTGGAAGCTAGCGACGATAAGAACTCGGAGGTGATATTCGAGCGCCATGAAGAATTGCTCTGCAGTGCGAACCTTGGGCTAGTCCAGCTCCCCTGGAATCTTGGGTTAAACGGTCTTCTTGGGAGCCATAAAGGTTGAAGTTGAGAAAGGTAACAGAGAGGAAGAAGAGTTGAGCAAAAGAAACGAGAAGGCTAAAGCAAGAAGAGACAAGAATGTGAAAAATGTGGGAGAAAGAGAGCAGAGCCGTGTTTATATCAAGAGGAAGTGACGGTCGCCCTTTCGTACTCATGTGGCAGGATGAGGGATACGAAAGGGCTCAAATTTCGTGAAATGCGCAACACGATGTGATGTGGGAAATAGAATCATGCCTTAAGACAAATTTGAGAAGTCTAATTACTAGGAAAGGAAGGGTAAAAACATTAAAAAAAAAAAAAAAAAAAAAAAAAGGAAGGAGAAAGGCCAAAAAGAGGGCCCCGACGACAAGGGAGAAATTTAAATAAGCGGGAACGACATTTAACATCCCAAAGTCATGGGAACGCACGTGCCCAACAGAGCTGGCAAGATGTGGATGCATCCCACGTCACGTAGTGTGTGATGCGACGTGGAGAGAAGAAACCGCTCGACACCATCAATGATGAGAGAACTAGAGGGACGACACCAAGTGCGAAACCCAACCATTCAAAAACGTGCCAATAAAATTGGGAGGATAACTGTCGCTCGGCATCATTAAATAAAGAAAAAGTTGTACGGGCATAATCTTGAGCCGAGGACCTCACAAGTAGAAGAATCAGGAGGGTAATGGCTGCTTGTTTTTAAGGGGGAGGATCTCCACTACTAGAACATCAGAAAAAGTATGTGACGCAAAGACCGAGGCAAACAAGAATTCCCAACGAACCAATTAGATAAGAATTGTCGGGATAACTGTACGAGATTTTTTCCCCTTATCGGCCCACAAGGCAGGCCCATGAGAGGCCACTAGAAAGTAAGTTAAAGAGCCGGGTCGGGGCCAAGGACCCTCCTCTAAAAAGAGTCAGTAGGCCTCTGCCTAGTACTCGGCCCATGAGCGAAACCCAATCACGAAGCAACCCGCGCTTAGGGAAAGCAGACGGTAGGGGCGAGTGAGACTCGCCGCTCTGACACCCTACACTCGAGAACCTGCGTAGGCAGGCAGACGGGAAATAGGGAGAACCCATGATCTTTTGACAACAAGTATGAAGGAGCTTAACAGGAAGCGTCCGAAATGTGAGTGAGGGAGCCACGCCGCATTAATGGCGCCATTCCCCAGACTCTAGGCAGCATTAATGACTCCAACCCAGAAGTCACGTTGTATTAAAGAATTCTAACAAAACGAACAGTGGAAAGGACATAGGCTCATTGAAGCCAGGTACGAGCTGTTCTCACCGAAAATCTAGTATAAAAGTTGATCCCCAAGTACGAAGAACTTTCTCTGATTCCTCTAAATTTACAGACAAACTATTAAGAAGATATACTGATTTTAATATTGGAGACTCCCCGGTCACCACCAAAATCCCTCAAATATGCAGGTGAAATTTGATTTATGCACAAATTCCATTTTTTGGTCTCGGACAGGCAGGTGGGAGAGCATATCCACCTAGCCGTAATTTCAGGTTTGAGACATACCCTTTCTTTGATGTCGCTGCTGTTTTGCTGTCGCAGTATCTGCCACGACCAGTACTGTCTCCTCCGATGATAAAAGGTACGTTAATGCTTATGTACCTCCCTAGTGGGGGTGCAAACCTTATCTGGACTTCATAAATATATATATACTAGTAGCAGGTAACGTCCAAGGGACGTTTGCCTAATTTTCTTTTTTAATTTTTTTTATATAGTGATTGATGAAGTATTTTTTTAATAATGTTGTAAATTTTTTATTTTTTTAAAAATTTTTATGATAATTAAAAAAATACATGAAAAAAAATGAAAAGAGAAATAAAAAAATGAAAAACACATTCATGACATATTTTCGAGTTACTTTTTCGTTAGTTGTAGCAGTTCTCTTTAGTTAATTAAGAATATTATCATATTTAAATTATGTTAAAACTCTAATTATTTATATAGGTATATTTTTTTAAAAATATTTAATAAAATTTCATCTTTTATTTAATGATGAAATATTAGTATTTTATAAATTAAATTTGATAATTTATTTCTAATATGATATTTATATGTTAATTATCTATTTTAAATTAATTTAAATCAGTATTTAAATTTTTACCATTTGATCAAATTTGGAGAGTTATGATGAATGGTTAGATTTAAATCCTAAAAAATTTCATTTTCGTCTCGCTTTCTCTTTCTCCCTTTCTCACCTTTTTTTTTTTACCTAGTGATTAAGAAATTTTTTTTAATGATGTTGTGAATTTTTTATTTTTTTAAAAATATTTATGATGATTAAAAAAAGTGACATACACATTCAGGACATATTTTCGGACTACTTTTTCGGTAGCAGTTCTCTTGTAATAATTTTTGTGATATTTTGTGGTGATTTTGTAAAGAGGATTGCTGTGACGATGTAGAGATGGACGAAGAAAGGAAACAGAAAATAAGAATACTGTTTATCATTGTTCATTAATGTTCATCTTACTATTTATCAGACGATACAAACTTTTAAATATAAGGAGATATATATACGCACACATATATAAAAGGTTAATTGGCATCCTAGTATAATAAGGTCGGCAATGACAGAAGCGTTAGATCGGCCAGACAACAGTAATTAATTAGTTTATATTTTTTTTTTCTGTTTTTGCTATTTATTTGATTCAGTGATTGCGCTGATCTCTAGAATGAGCTTGGTTACTTTGAAATTAGTGGTACATGTGTAAAATCCTCTATGGCGTAAGATTTTCTAATTGATAAAAAAAAAGCACGTTTGCCACATCTGTCAAATTGAAGAAAAAAATAAAGTGTAATTTCGAATATTAAAATAGTCTAATGTATAACAATAAAATTATTATTTATTTATGTTCATCATTTATTATGAAATTTAAATTATATTAAAAATTCAAATTAATTAGATAGTTTTTTTCTCTTAAAAATGTACAGTAAAATTTCATCATTTATTTAATGATGAAAAATTAGTATTTTATAAATTGAAGTTAATTTTTAGTGTATGATATAATAAACAGTAATAGGATATGCGAAAAAAACATGCGAAGAAAAAAAAAACAGCTTTTTTATTGTTCATTTAAAACTCAAAAATCAATATTTTTTCCCACTTTTTCTTTCTTCCTCTCTCTCATTCCCTACGCACGATTGCGGTATTACGTCGCACATTGGCATTCACACGGACAAATCCAAAAAAAAAAAAACTTTTTACTGTTTATTACTGTTCATCATACTGTTGATGAACATTAATAGGATATGCGAAAAAACATGCATAGGAAAAAAAAAACAGCTATTTTATTGTTTATTACTGTTGATGAACAATAATAAACAGTATACGTATAGACGCTTTTAAGTAATAGGTAGATATATTTTTTTTAAGAAAACTAATTACACTGTAAGTGTTCATATTTTGATAGCTCTGCGTAAATGCTCCCGCGTCCCTGATCAATCTATGTGACAATATATAAATGAGTTAGGATATTCTCGGAGTGGGATCGGTACTTTTTTTTTACATACATGGGGAAGTAAATAAAATCTTATTTTTCTTTATATGAGATTTTTTTTTTTTTTAATTTGTAAAAAGTCCTCACAATAATCGACCCCACAATTTGTTTTGGTGCAAATGTAAAAAGAGTTCTCATTGCTGACCCCAAAAATATTTTTAACAGGTGCAATAATAAAACTGTCACAATTTCATAAGATCATGTACGTATATCCAAGCGAGTATATAAACTTCAATTTGTTGTAAAATTATTTATGGTCTAGAGAATATAATTTATTTTTATATTTTTATATCCAACTTATATATTGGCATATATTAAGTGATTATTGTTTAAATTGTTGACAAGCCAATTAATATGTTTCATATGAATAAATATTATTAGAAATGACAAGATCCATCCCAAACGTTGGATTGCTTGAGTAGAGATACCCTGTTTTGGTTGACGTGTCCCATAGCCAGGAAATCAGGTTGTTGTTTCCGGGTTTGTCCTCATCCAGTGCAGTCTCAGGGTGAGTTTGGATATTGAAGTGAGTTGAGTTGAATTGAGTTGAGATGATAAAATATTATTAGAATATTATTTTTTAATATTATTATTATTTTAGAATTTGAAAAAGTTGAATTGTTTATTATATTTTATGTTGGAATTTGAAAAAGTTGTAATGATGAGTTGAGATGAGTTGAAAGTATTTTATGATCCAAACGCAACCTCAGTCAAGCGTTTGAATCACTCAGATTATTATTAGTCGAAGTGAGATTAACCACATGAAGGGCACAGCTCATCAAGCAACAATTAATTAAATAATGTAGCAGTCTTATCCGACTTCTCCAGGGAGTTTCCTATCAACTTCTCCACGTTGACCGGCAGCTTGGTCGACTCTGTCAAGAGTATCTCTTGATCGACTATGCCTCACATTTTTCATTCTCCTATACAACATAGACGATGCTCCATGTTGCCTGATCAGCTTGATTAAGTTAGAGTTGAGCAGATCGCCCCGGCTTGTCCTAGTGAATTAACCTTGCTTAATTCTTTAGATGGATTGAAGTTTGAACATATATAGTTCCAAAAAAACTTCAAATCAGCAAGCCATTTCCCCCTTCTCCATAAAGCTTATAGGTTTAGATCTGTGCATTTTACTGACAATGGTTTCTTTAAGGCCGATTTCTTTTCTTCAGTTCTGCCTTTTAACATTCATAGCTCTAGCCACTGCCCAACCAAGCTTCCTATACCATGTCTGTTCAAACGAAAAGGGTAATTATACCACTAACAGTATCTACGAGACCAACCTCAACAGAGTCCTCTCGTCCATCTCCTCCAATCAAATTATTGACAACGGGTTTTACAGCAATTCTCACGGTCAAGAACCTGACAAAGCTTATGGAATTGGACTTTGTAGAGGAGATGTAAAGCCAGATGTTTGCCGTAGTTGCCTCAATGATTCTAGAATCTCTCTCACAAAACTTTGTCCCAATCAGAAGGAGGGAATAGGATGGTACGACGATTGCTCGTTACGCTTCTCAAACCGCTCAATATTTGGCGTTGCGGAAAGTTCTCCTGCTTTCTATATGTGGAATGCAAGAAACGTATCAGACGTAGATGGGTATAGCGTGGTCCTTAAGAACCTATTAAGTGGCATGAGAAGTGATGCTGCATCAGGTGGTTCTCTCAAGTTTGCGACGAGGACCTCAGTCGCCCCCGACTTGAGCCAAATATATGTTCTTGCTCAGTGCACTCCCGATTTATCAGAGCAAAACTGCCGTGATTGTTTAGATTGGATTTATGGACAAATTCCACGTTTTGGTCTTGGACCGGAAGGTGCTAGGATGTACACTCCTAGCTGTAATTTCAGGTATGAGACCTACCCTTTTTTCGACCTTACAGCTGCTGCTACACCGTCACCACCCTCGCAACCAGTCTCCCCTGAGTCCCCACCACCCATAAAAGGTATAATAATCCTCATATATCCCATATCGATGAAACCATAATTATTTTTATATATTGCGCTCAGCATACATAGATGCTATACTCTGCAAGTATGACACAGGAATTGGCCGGAACGTTGCGGGATGTCCTACGGAGTAGATTGGCTAATCCTTTTTAGTCGAATTGTGATTTTCTTTCAAAACTCTTATCAATCAAGTCCAGTCATATTTTTTATTTTTTCCTTTCTGTTTTGGAGTTATTTCTATATTATGTTGTACGTAACGTTGTACGTGATAAGTTGTGATTTGTGAGACAAATTTGACTGTTTCAAGTTTTGTAGTTGGCCTGCCTTTCAAAAACAACGTGCTTTTGGTTTTCGCAGGAACTAAGAGAAACACTACAACTCGAACTGTCATCGTCGTTGTGCCCACTCTTGTTGGTATCATACTGGTCATCAGTATTATTTATTTATTTTTAAGAGTGAGGAAGCGCAAGGATCAGTTTGAAAGTAAGTACCGCAAATACAGTTCTTGTATTCCTCGTTATTTTTGAGATTTTGAAGGCTATTTTCCTATATTATATAACAGTTCCAAAAATTCATGACTTTCTTTTTGCACTTGGATAACGCGTACACTGGGTTTTAGGAAAAAGAAAATGTTTGTTTCTTATAAATGGTTCCACTCTCTGTTATTAGTTACTAGAGATCATACGAACCCAAAATTAAATTAGATGCCATACCTTGTTGTATGCTTTCCATATGGAGCAAATTAATAAATCATTCGAATATGCATGAACTCGGTGGTTCCTTTTCTGAAGCCATCGATGAAATGGGAAACGTCGAATCCTTGCAATTTGATTTCGACGTTATTAAAGCTGCCACAAGCGACTTTTCTGATGCAAATAAGCTTGGAAAAGGGGGATTTGGGCCCGTTTATAAGGTATGAAAACAATATGACAATGAAGAGTATTACCAAACATCTTTCAGAATTTGTCAAACTAATGTATTTTGTTCCTGAAAATTGATTCGAATTGTTTTATTTGTGCCTTATTCTCCCACATATTCAGGGTAAGCTTTCCACTGGACAAGAGATAGCAGTAAAAAGACTATCGAAAAACTCTGGACAAGGAGATTTGGAATTTAAGAATGAGGTTGTATTAGTGGCCAAGCTCCAACACCGGAATTTAGTTAGGCTCCTTGGATTTTGCTTGGAAGGGAATGAACGTCTTCTTGTGTATGAGTTCGTGACAAACAGAAGCCTTGATCACTATATATTTGGTACCATTGCATTCTATGTTTACATTGCGATGAAGATAATTTCATTCATTTCCAGCTTAAAAGATCATAAATTTTAAATATTTGATTGAGTACGATTTCATGCATATGTAGATCCCAAGAAGAGTGCAAATCTAGATTGGGAGAGTAGATATAAAATTATAAAAGGCATTGCTCGAGGGCTTTTATACCTTCATGAGGATTCTCGACTTCGGATTATTCATCGTGATCTCAAAGCTGCTAACGTTCTATTAGATATAGAAATGAATCCTAAGATTTCAGATTTTGGCATGGCAAGGATGTGTGTACTGGATCAGACTGAAGGCAGTACAAACAGAATTGTGGGGACCTAGTAAGTATATAAGCACATCCAAATAGGGTAGAGCTAATGACTACAATTTTGCATTTTCTATATGATTGATTTATGTTGGTTATTTGCATCAAGAAAGGCATAGGAAGAGATGGAAATCAAATGAATTAAAAATAATAATAAAACCTCTACTACCTTCAAATTGAAGTTGAGTTTATTAATATTGATATGCAGTGGATATATGGCACCAGAGTATGCAATGCTTGGGCAATTCTCAGTCAAGTCAGATGTCTTTAGTTTTGGTGTGCTGATGCTGGAGATTGTATGTGGTCAAAAAATTACATCTTTTCGTGAAGGGGAGAACAGAGAGTACCTTCTAAGCTATGTGAGTGTATACATAAATTATTAGACCCCTGTTCTTTGTTAAAATGAAAATCAACAATATTCTACACTATTTTCTTTGACATGTATGCGTGAATTAATGTATTTCTTCAGGCTTGGAAAAACTGGAGAGAGGGGACAGCTGCGAATCTCATAGATCTCACATTGAGGAGTGGTCCACTGAGCGAAATCATACGATGTATTCACATTGGATTGCTGTGTGTTCAAGCAAATGTTGCAGACAGACTAGACATGGCTACAGTTGTTCTCATGCTTAATAGCAATTCCATTGCTCTCCCTTTGCCCACACAACCAGCAAGTTTTATGCAAAATGGGGTTCCATTAGCCACATCAATGAAACTGGACACTGATTGCAGGCCGGTGAGTCAGTACGAGGTTTCGATTACCGAGCTAGATCCTAGGTAGTGTTTTGTGGGTGTGGCCACGGTGTACGAGTTTTTGTGCAAATTTCACTTGCTATTATATATATATGTGTGTGTGTGTGTGTGTGTGTGTGTGTGGGTGTGGGTGTGTGTGATTCATTTGATGCTTTTGGTTTTAGTCTTCTCTGACTGACTCTTGATTCAATAGCTATGATTCATCTGATGTGCTTGCACGAAGAACCTAAATCCAACCAACATTCAAAGAATTACCAAGTCAAAATCACATATCATTTTCTCTTCCAACGAAAAAGAAATTTTCATAGCATTAGCACAAGAAAGAAGCCTCGCACTGATCAAGATATTGATCCCCGTCAAAGCCTGAGACTACAATAGGATGAGACTACAAGAGATCGAATAGATCTATGTTTCAGAAATTTACGTAGTAGATAAATTAAACGTGAGGCAGACGAAAGTACGTAGAATGTACGTTCATTGTGATCTGGATTTTCCATTCGACTTCCCCATTTTCCACAACCAGTGTCACTCAAGCCATGATCAAAATGAGATGTATTGGTATTTAGATGCTTGAATTAGTCATGCAATAAGATATGGTAGCATCGGATTCAGTCGGTCCACGTAAAAAAACACGGATGTACGTAGGCTCATCCCACTGCTTGGAATTTTCAACATCGTGCACTTCGGGGCTTGAAATACTCAAGTCATGCAGAAACAGGTACACTTTTCTCATTCGGGATCATCTTTCTCTAATCAAAGTTGGATTGAAAAAATAATCAGATTAAGATATACGAGATGATCAGTAGATAAAGTGAAAGGTCTTTAGTTTCAGAGATCAGGATCGGAGGAGAAAATATTTTATGGTACTGAGAGCACCAGTACCTATCACTTCATTCGAGATCTTTTAACGACTAAAGCCTCGTTTATATTCCTAACTCATCTCATCTCATTATCACAATTTTCTCAAATTTTCATACAAAATATAATATATAATTCAATTTTTTTAAAATTTTAAAATAACTTTTTCAAATTTTTACACAAAATATAATAAATAATTTAATTTTTATTCTACTATTCACAAACCATCTCAACTCATCTCTAATTCCAAACCACTCCTAAAAGTAAGTCATCACTTATCATGTTAAGGTATGGACGATTGTATTGTCAGTTGATATGAGATGAGTTGATGAGTTAAAATAGTTTGTGAATAGTAGTGAGATATTTGAATTGAGTTGAGATAAGATGAGATGAGATGAGTTAGAAATGATTTCAGTTAAAAATGTTTTATGAGATTTTAGAAAATAAGAAAGAAAATGTTA
The DNA here is from genome assembly GCA_022457165.1 of Juglans mandshurica. NCBI lineage: Eukaryota > Viridiplantae > Streptophyta > Magnoliopsida > Fagales > Juglandaceae > Juglans > Juglans mandshurica. The sequence goes on from CM039626.1 coordinate 26,572,269, forward strand.
AATAAAAATATTATAAAATTAAAATATTGTTAGAATATAATTTTTTTAATACAATTTTTGTTTTGTTTTGTTTAAAAATTTAGAAAAACTGTAATAATTTAGTAATGATTAGATGAACACATTGAAGATTTGAAATTAAAAAAAATATTTATGTTTATGTATTTAAATATTGAAATAAAATGAAATGAAATTAAATGTAAGCATCTCTTTATCCCTTATTCTTTTGTTTCATAATTTCAGCAAAGGTGTACAGATCTAGATTTTTCGTATTTACAGATTTTTATTTATGGCTTTATTTCTATGTTTGATATGTCTGTAATCGTACATTTATATCTTAATGCCTATTATTTTCCTGAGAGAAAAAAAAAAATCCGTGGCTTGGAAACAAATGAAATGCTCTCCCATCACGCATTAATACCAAACCTAACCTTACCGATAAAAGGAAACGTAATCGTACAAGTGCATTGTTTATGACGTTATTCCTCAATCACGCTGATACGGATTATAATTAGAACACTAGTAAAAGATTCAACAAAGTTAAAATTTAATTAAGATATTCGAATAAATATTTGAATTATAATTTGAATTAAAATAAATGTAAATTTCATTACCAATATTTTAATATAATAGTGATAGATTTGGAGAGTCTGGTATTTTGTGTTGTTAAAAAATGATTAGCTAAATTTATAAAAATAAATTTTCTAATTAAATTTTGATAAAATTTTATTGAGTTCACTACTAATATTCTAAGAGTACAAGTTCTAAATACATAAGTCTTACGTAAATTTTTATACAAAAAAAAGTAGACTCCACTTTAAAAAAATATTCTTTATTAAAAAGATCCATTTTTTTACAAATGAATTGTACGAGACTTTTCGATTTGAAGCTTACTCTAAATATCTTAAGGCTCCATTTCATTATATACATGAGATGAAATAAGATGAAAGTATTTGAATATAAAATTATAAAAATATTATATAAGTTTGATAGAAGATCTTTTTATAAAATTAAATCTATTTTTAATTAAATTACATGATTATATTTGTTGATTAAATTTATTTATTATTTTAGATTATGCAAAAATATATCATGTTCGATCTGAAGTTTTTAATTCAGATTCAAAGAACAAAATGAAAAAAAAAAGTTATTTAGAAAAGTATTAATAATAAAAAATATAAGAAAATCATTATCCTTATTAGAGTAATACTTTATAACGTATTTTTGTCTTTTTTTTATTCCCTTATATAAAATATTATATTTTTATCACCTTTAAATTATTTTTATTTAAAAAGATTATGGCTAATCCCATTAATATATCATTAGATACATTATTAGCTGGAAGGGTAATGACCAATGAACGTGTATGACTAGAGACTTGGAATTTTCAACATAAATTTCTAATTGCCCGCAGGCTTTATGTTAAAATACAGAAGCAACACAAATTTCCAGATTGGTATCTTTAACGTACAGCGCAAGTCCATCCTTCCTATTCTCCATAAAACCTAATCATATTGGTTCCTTTGATTTGCAGGCCAAAGAGAGAGGAACAACGAAGATCATATGTTATTCAAAACGACTTTTATTGCTCGGCATCCTTCTTGTCTTACTTTTTGTTACTCCCATGGCTCAGCTTATCAAACTGGTAACTACACCTGCAACAGTACCTACAGGGCAAACCTCGTTGGCCTCCTGGCCTCCATGTCTTCCAACACGAAGATCGATTACGAATTTTACAATTTCACTGCCGGAGAAAATTCCGAGAAAGTGAACACTATTGCACTCTGTAGAGGAGACGTTACGCCGGATGTATGCCGTAGTTGTATCAATTCCACAAGTCAAGAACTCTTACAGTCTTGTCCCTATCAGAAGGAGGCAATCCAATGGTCCGGTGAATGTACTGTACGATACTCAAACAGATCTATATTTGGCGTTATGGAAGAGCAGCCAATGTTTGCTTTTTTTGACACACAAAATGCATCCAACGTAGAAAGGTTCAACAACGTGCTAAGACCCTTGCTAGATAGGCTAAGAAAAAGCGCCGCATTTGGAAATTCTACTTGCAAGTTCGCTCTGGAAAGCGAGGCAGCCCCAGATCAGTTCCAAACAATCTATTCACTTTTGTAGTGTACTCCTGATTTGAATTCGTTGGACTGCAACAACTGCCTGTTACGTTTATCCGAATATACGTCCTCTTGTTGTAATGGTCAAAAGGTAGGAGGAGTATTCGTAACACCAAGTTGTTATTTAAGGTATGAGATAAACGGTTTCTATGACCCTGCAGCTGAGTCACCACCTCCGTCGGCTCCACCACCATCTATAGCGCAGCCAGTGTAATGCCCCGGTCCCGCACAGGTCGGAGAGTTACTTCCTAACACTTAAACTCACCTTTCAACAATATAAAATAAATAGACTCCAAAATATAACATCATCAGAATACTACAAAGTCTCTTAATAAAATCTACCACTTCTCAGAAAACTTCTATGAGTAATCTACTATACTTAAATAATCATCTCACCGATACTCCATAATCCTGATTCTTAGGTGGTCTATTAAAAAATCATCTGAAAAATAATTGGAGATAAGGGTGAGTTATCAACAACTCAGTAAGCAGAGGACATATACTAGTGTGTAAATATGAGCATTTACACAGAATTTAGAATGCAGAAACAAAATATTTCAGTATCAATATGCAAATCTAAAAAAATACATATTATCAAAAAATCAGAGCGACTTTTCAATTATTTCATATTCAGAAATCAACTTTTCATATTCGACTCCTTTGGCACAACATGACTGAACAACTTCGTCTTATCATATCATATCAGAACAGAGACCATGTTTAACCCCCGTGGTAGGGTTGTGCATCTTGCGGAAAGCCAAGCAGAACATAAATCACCGTGTTACCAAAGCGATTGTACTCAGAATAGAAAACCACAATTATATCCCGTGGCGGGCTAGAGGTCACTATTATCTACCCTGACAGGGCCAGAGGTCACTATTGTATCCCGTGACAGGGCCAGAGGTCACTATTATCTCCCGTGACAAGGCCAGAGGTCACTATTGTATCCCGTGACAAGGCCAGAAGTCACTATTATCTCCCGTGACAAGGCCAGAGGTCACTATTATATCCCGTGACAGAGCCAGAGGTCACTATTATATCCCGTGACAGGGCCAGATGTCACTATTATATCACGTGATAGGGCCACAAATCAGAGCAAAATAGAATCAGAATCACCATATCAGAGTCAGAATCAGAGTTAGAAAGTCATGCCAAAGGTTTTTCAGATGCCACATCATAACAGAGTACAGAACTGAACAGAATCAGATCACAAAACATACTTTATACACAAAATTTCATATTCGATCTCTTTTTCAAGTTCAGAAATAGAATGTCAAAAATTAAGCTCATGTCTACACCAGTCATGACAAAAAATACTTTCTTCTTAAACAGAATCTCATGAGTAATGCAGAACAATTATCAGAGGTTGTTTTCATATTTCTTTTCATAACAAAACATGCACATTTTCCAAAAATGACCTTAGTTCATTTTATTTTAATGCAAAGTCTAGCATAGAAATCCCGCTTACCTGGACTTCTTAGCTTTTCAGAATTTTCCTAAAAAATGCCGTACAACTATTAATCGTCACCTATAAAAGTAATCACGTAACTTTCATAAATTTCCAATCAATCACGTATTACAATGTATAAACCTAAACTCCTAAAATAACCTATTTAATTCCTCAAAACCTAAAATCTCATAACCTCGAATTATAAAACATCACTTTCTAAAATCATCAATATTGATTTAATAACCTTGACTAAAACATTTAAAAGTTGACATATTTATTAATGAAAACAAACTATAAAATTTAATACTAGCTAACATAATTATCCAAAAATATTTTAAAATAAACCATAACTATTTTGAATAGACTAAATCATATCTAAAGTGTAAAAACAACATTACACCAATAATATTTACTCTTAAAATAAATATTTACTTAATAACATGCTAAAATACTTAAATGATTTTCTGTAATCATAATAAAAAAAACAAAAGTTTATTAACACATGATACAAATTTTAAAACACTTGGCATAACTTGCAGTGCAAAGGGTAAAAGAATAATTAAATAAAATTAGCTTAGAAGCATGAAATACACTTACGTACAAACTAACTTCTTTGAATAACATAGCAGATGCGTACGCGACGGAGGGCACGAAGGCAGCGAGCAAGGCGGTCGCATACGGAGGTGGGGGCGTCAGCAGCACACTGGTTAGAGAGAGAGAGCATCTAGAGAGAGAGAGAGGAACCATACGTAAAAAGAGAGAGAGAGCTCGGCGCGAGAGAGACAGAGAGTGAAGCTCACCGTGAGCCCGAGGTGGCGCGCGGCAGACAAAAAAAAGCTAGGCAGAGGTCGACAGTGGTGAGCTCGATGGCTGGGCCTTGATGATGCCTGAAGCTGAGGCAACCGGCGTGGAGGAGTTGCGGTATGACCAATGCTCTGTTTCAGGTATTAAAAACAGGGGTTGTTCGGTGATAGTGAAACAGCGTCTTCCGACATGCAGTGGGCTTGCCGTGTGGGTTGCGGCGAGGAAGAGCTTCGGTGGTGGTTGTGAGGTTTGGGCAGGGTGGCTCCGTGCGGTGGACCTATGCGTGATTGGCTTTCAAGGAGTGGCTCTCGGTGGAAGGGTCTCTTGCCGTGATCTTAGTGCTCGTGGTCGAGATTGACCTGAGCTGTCCGTGGGTGGTCCACTGCAGAAGTGCACGGTGCGGGGTGAAGATCAGTGTAGTTGTTGACGGCAGGGTGGAGTGCAACTCTGCATGGGTTGCTGCGGCCACTTCTTTAGAGAGAAAAACATGCAATTATAATTGATTAAAACCCTAGAAGATCACGTACGTGCATGCGATATGGAAGTGAAACTGCTTCCTGGTTGCGTCGGGTTGGGCTTACAGGTCCATTCCAGGCATTTCGGCCTACGGGTAAGTTACGCTACGGGTAAGTTACGCTAAATGATTCGGGACCCAAAAGAAACTAAAAGACAATTAAACAGGCCGAGTCCGAAAAAGAAAAGTTCAACAAAAGAAAAAAAAAACACAATAAAAATAAATAAAAGCTAATTAAAAACACTGCAACTCAATATTAATAAAATAAAGTAATAACTGTCCAACAATAAAAATTAAAGAGTAAATTTAATTACAAACACTGATTAATATCAAGAAAGCACATCAAAGTAAATTTCACAACTTCAAAAATTATAAAATAAATCCAACGAGAAAATCCGATAAATTTTAAAACAAGACAAACAATATTTAAATTAATTAAAATAATCCTTCACTAAAAAGAAAATAAAATAGTAAAAAAATACGGGGTATTACAACCAGTTTCTCCCCCAACACTACAATTGCTTCCACCCACACAAGGTACGTATGGTAAGCGACATTTCGTTCTGTTTTGGCTCTACAACGTATATAAATCCTAATGTGCCAACGTTTTATCATTTATGGACCGTAAAGGGATTTTGAGAAAAGAATATTACATATAAATTAGAATTTCGATAGGCGATTAGACAATTTTTCTAGTAATCGTAGGTAATAGGTGTATATATATATATATATATCTTTAACTTTACCATATTCATACTTGTGGGTGTAAACGAATGGTCCCCTGGGTGGTGTCGTCTCGGCGTCTCCCCAGCTGAAATTTTGAAACTACCTTTCAAGTCTGTATCCTCTAAACGCGTTAGTAGGGGTGGGCAGCGGGGCCCCGCCCCCGCTGCCCCGACCCGCTTCCGCCCCGCACCCGTGCGGCGGGGCAGACCACCCCGTCCGCCAGATGCGGGGGTGGGGTCACCCGCCCCGCATCTGGCACTCTGTCCGGGGGCAGGTGCGGGATGGGGTGACACCCGCCTCGCCCCGCATGTATATATATAAAAACCTACGCATGAAACGGCGTCAGTTCATGTGTAGATTTTTTTTTTTAAACCCAGGCATGAAACGACGTCGTTTCATGCCTGGGTTTATTTCATTCCCCCCCCCCCCCGACGTCGTTTCATGCCTGGGTTTATTTCATTCCCCCCCCCCCCCCCGTCGTTTCATGCCTGGGTTTATTTCATTCCCCCCCCCCCCCCGATTCCCTCCCTCCTCGTTTCATGCCTGGGTTTATTTCATTCCCCCCCCCCCCCGATTCCCTCCCTCCCTCCCTCCCTCACTCTCGAACTCTCACTTCTCTCTATCGGACTGCCTCCAGTGCTCCACCAGGCACCGCTCCATCTCCGCTCATCTCTCCCTCTCTCTGAGTTTCCAGCGCCGCACCCACTGCCCAGCATATCCTTCACGTCGCCGTCGCCGATCCGATCCCTCTCTTTGCATCTCCATCACCGAAGGTAAGAAACCCTAATACCCTATCCTATTTTATTTTTTTGTAATTTATATTTTTAATGGAGATTGGAGGAAGGATGGGGTTTATCGGAGATGGAGGATGTAATTTTTGTGAATTGTGTGCTGTGGAGCTTAGATTGTGCATGTGTTTTGGTTTGAAATTTGAATTTCTTCCGTGAAATGCATGTGAATTGTGTTTGTTTTCTCATTTCTGTAATTATTTCGGATTGGATTGGATGTTATTGTGTCTAAAACTCTAATTAATTCAGATTGGAACCCCTAAATTAATTTAGGGCTCAAATCCGAAACCCTAAATTAATTTCGGGCTCAAATCCTAAATTAATTTAGGGCTCAAATCCGAAACCTCATGTGATGATGATCATTGTCAATTTGGTTTTCCATATATACTCTTTAAATCAATCTAATTCTAGAAAATCACATTCGTATATATAGTACTTACTTAATTACCATATATACGAAATAAGTTTTTTAATGAATTTTATTAATTTCTTTATTCTGCTTTTCTGTATATATAATGTAAAAGCTATTTGGTAAAGTACGGTTAAATATTACATGTAATTATATAATGAAAAATTATATAATTTTACAGTATTAATGTGTGTAAGTTTCGTATACTCATTTTAAAAAATAAAATAAATTTAAGATTCACATGAAAAATAATTTTTTAACGGTGGACCTGACTTATTTTCAAAAAAAAATGTGCGAAACTTGTAGACTCTTATATAATATTGATGAATTGAAATAAGAGGTGTTCGAGTATTAATGCAATGGAATTTGGATTCGATATCAAAACATCTACTATTTTAATATGATCATATTACATTATCAATTATCTCAAAACTACAAATTTATGAAAAATGAATTAGTAAAAAGTATAAAATGCAAAATGAATTGAAAATTAAACAATGTGAATGGTTGAATCAATTGATCACATTTGATAGTAGATAGTTATATATATATAATATAAAAATCGATCGTAGAGTTAGAAGTCAGAAATAATACAAGTAGCTAGCTAGCTAGCCCGCCCGCCCATCTTTCCTTGTATTGCGTGCAACGTTTTGTTGCTTCAAGACTCATGCTTTGGATCATGAAAAGAGTAAAGAAAACGTTATGTATTCTTCAACTTGGACTTGCACGGAAAGAACATTAGCATGCATGAGCTAATTAAACGAGCCATAGCCTCTGCCTCATCATCATCGTCGTCATCTTTATCATTAACAATATTATACAATATGGTAGAAAGTATGGATATATATATATGTTATATATATAATCTCAACACGTACAAATCTCGTATATTTTTTTTGAAAAAAGAAATTTAAAATTATTTGATGTTATATTAAGAGATGGAGATTTTAAATAAATAAATAAATAAAAAGATGTCATTTCTTCGTTAATATTTTTTAATTTGTTGGATGTGGACTTTTCTACCTTACTTAAATAAAGGAAACATCCATATTTTCTTGCCTCATGTAGTGTATTTGTTAATATACTTTATTAACAACAAATAGTGTATTTGTTGTTAATATACTTTATTACATTTATAACCAAAGTACACAATATATATATTTACATATATATATATGAATGTCAAGTGATAGTGTGATTAGTGATACTTTTTTATTCTACTTTTTTTTTATGTTCATTATATAGTTGTTATGTTTTCTATTATTTCAGATTTCTTGTTTGCTTTAGTTCATGGATATGCCAGCAGATTCCAGTGCGAGCTCTCCTTTTCAGGCCGAGGGCACCCCTACCCTACCTCTACCCCTACCCCTACACCTACCCCTCCTACTCATACCCCTACCCCTAGCTCTACGGCACCTTGCCCTGCCCCCAAACCCAGCACGAAACCTGCTTCAATAGTTTGGAGTCATTTCACCAAACTAGAGGGTGGTGACTCAAGTAACCCCCAAGCCAAATGTAACCATTGTGGGAAAATTTATGGATGCCACTATAGGAAACATGGCACCTCACAATTAAAGATGCACTTAGAAGAGCAATGCAAAAAAAGTCCAATATTAAGATCATTACAAGATAAAAGCCAATCTAGGCTAGAAGTTGGACTTCAAAAAATGGCGGATGGGACTAGTGGGGGTGCAAGTTTGAGGGGGTATACTAAGTATGATCCCGATGAGTGTAGAAGATATCTAGCTCGTATGGTCATAATGGACAAGCTACCTTTTCAAATTGTAGACGGGAAAGGGTTCCAAGCGTATTCTCACTACTTGGAACCAAGGTTTAATATTCCCTCTCGCCACACGGTGGCAAAGGATGTAAAAAAGCATTTTTACATTGAAAAGGAGAAGTTGAGGGGTCAATTGGCAGATCAATTTGTTTGTCTCACCACTGACACTTGGACATTGATCCAAAATTTTAATTATATGTCTTTGACTGTGCATTTTATTGATTGCCATTGGACATTATAAAAGAAAATTATAAAATTTTGTAAAATCACCGATCATAAGGGTGAGACAGTTGGGAAGGCCTTGGAGGCTTCAATAAAAGAGTGGGGTTTGAGCCGAGTTGTTACAGTCACAGTTGGGAAGGCCTTGGAGGCTTCAATAAAAGAGTGGGGTTTGAGCCGAGTTGTTACAGTCACAGTCGATAATGCCTCGTCTAATGATGTTGCATTAGGACATTTGAAAACTTATCTTAGAGAGGTAAATAAGACACTTATGGGTGGTGAGTGTCTGCATGTGAGATGTGCGGCACATATTCTGAATTTGATTGTCAGTGATGGTTTGAGAGATCTTCATGACTCGATTGCTCTGGTTAGGACTGCTGTGAGATGGGTGAGATCTTCTCCTTCAAGTTTGGAGAAATTCAAGGTTGCTGCGAGATCTGCGGGTCTAACATCTAAGAATGGCCTTTGTATTGATATGCCTACACGATGGAACTCAACATTTCTGATGTTGGAGGCGGTCCAAGAATATAGGCTGACATTTGCATTATTGGGTGAAGAAGACATCTAATATGTAAAATATTTTGATGATCATGGGGGATTGGGGAAACCCGTAGATGATGATTGGGAAATTGTAACTATTTTGTAGAGTTTTTTAGGCTTCTTTACGATGTCACCACGAGGCTATCCGGAACTTTGTACCCTACATCCAATGTTGTATGCCAGTAAATATGTAGGGTAAAATAAGAATTAGATAACATGGTCGCAGGTGGTCACATTAGGCTGCAGGAGATGGCATTGATTATGAGGTCAAAGTACGACAAGTATTGGGGAGATTTAACTAGGGCTAATATTTTGTTATATGTAGCTGTCGTCTTTGACCCGAGGTATAAGTTGGATGGCATGATATTTGGATTGGGCCTTGCGTACGGGCAAGTATGGGCGGCGCTTATTGCAGCAAGGGTTCGGGAAACTCTTACTAGATTATTTGATGAGTTTACCACCCTGCGGGTGGTAATATTGCGGCACCTACATCTACCCCCTCAGCCTCAGGCTCACAGTTTCCTGAAGTCGAGGTTGGGAAAAGACGTAGATTGGAGTGGGGTGAGGAATGAGCAGACCCCCTTCCTCTGGACTTCTGTAGAGGCTCAGTCAGAGATAGACAGATACTTAGCAACAGAGATTCTACCATTTTCACGAGATTTCGATATATTAAGTTGGTGGAAGGTGAATGCTATGAAGTATCCCATCCTTGGAGAGATAGCCCGCACACTTTTGGCCATCCCTGTTAGCACAGTAGCCTCAGAGTCGGCCTTTAGCACCGGAGGGCGTATATTAGATTCATTTCGGAGTTCATTAGCTCCTGCCACTGTAGAGGCTTTGATTTGCACGCAGAATTGTATAAAGGGAACTCCAATTCATGTTCCGGATGTTCTTGAGTATGAGGAGGCCGACGTCGAGGAGGAGGGTGATGATCAGTCTGGATCTAGTATTTATTCTAATTTCTTATTTTTATTTATTTATTTTTATTTAATTGGTATTCATTAATTTCATTTCAAATTTAATACTTATAGTGATACATGAGACGGCGTCTACGGCTACCTCCGATGCAGTATGACTTTTGTATTGGACTCACCATTGCCATGGTTTGCAAAATTTCTCCCCTAATAGGCTAATTGTTTTTTGCATTTAAAACTTTGTTTCATTTTTATAACTTTTTAATCCTAATTTGTTTTATTTTTAACTTATTAATATTTCAGGTTTTTTGACTTATTAACTTTTATTTTTAACTTATTGATTTTCAGTTTCACAGCAATCGACATTCGACACAACTCAGTGAGCTCACAACTACGGTTCCACCCCAAAATCAATTTTCTTAACTTACAATTATTGTAATGTTGTTACAATAGTTAATTATACAATTTGTAAGATTTTTTTTTAGAAGAGTTTGTAATAGTTTATTAGTTCTCTTAATTTGTATAATTGTAAACTATTTATTTTAGCATAGTATCTTACTGCCTTAATGATGAATATTACTTAATTATTTATTAGTTAAAACTTAATATCTACTTATAAAAAAAATTATTTCTTTTCTGTTTTTAAATTTATATTTTTTTTAATCTAAATAATGGGCCCAAAGTGGCCCAAAAACTGATTCTGGGCCATTTAGGGCCCAGAAAATTGTACTGGGCCGGCCCAGTACCATGTGCGGGGGTGCAGACGGGTGGGGGTCCACCCCCGCACCCCAGGCAGCGGACGGGGGACCCCGCCCCCGCCCATGCGGGGGCGGGGTCCGGGGGAAAAAATCCCACCCCCGCATATGAGGGGGCGGGGGTGGGGGAGGGGTGGCCCCGCCCTGTAGGGGGCGGGTATCACCCCTACGCGTTAGGAAGTAAATCCCTGAAGTGACCTCTTATGAAGTGGCTCTGGCATGCAGAGCAGAGATGCCGTGTGGACCATATCTATATTTTTAGAATATAAAATAATATAAGTCAATTAATCGCTTTTTATTTATTTATTTACGTATAAATTAATTTTAAAATTTATTTCTAACTCCACATCTCATCCGACTAAAATCAATAAAAGCATTTATATAAAAGCACAACTCTAGTGTCTGCAGGGAAGGAAAGTAACTCATCAAGAACTACAATTGCTATAGTGGTGTCGGTTGTTGTTTCTGCTGTACTAATCTTGTGCATGTCATGTTTCTACCTCTTCTATTTAAGAGTGAAGAAGCCAAGGGAGAAACTTGAAAGTAAGTTCAATATTTGTTTATTTTACATTGTTGCTATCATAATTTCTTTAAGTAGTAGGGAAAATTTAGATATATAGACACCTTGCTGCATGCCTTTGACGTGATGCATCACTAGAGAAGATCTTCTCCAAGTTAATTGCATTTCTTTAAATAATTGCATTACTTTTCTTCTGGCGATGCATTTATCTAATTCTGATTGTTCTTACGTGAAGGCGTGGATGAAATTAGTAGTGCTGATTCCTTGCAATTTGACATCGGGACAAATAAAGTTGCTACGGACAACTTTTCTAATGCAAACGTGCTTGGAAAAGGTGGATTTGGTATTGTTTACAAGGTAATGAGACCCAATCCAGTCGTAATTTATGTCATTTTACCTGTCATAATTAGTTAAATCTAATATCATGAATGTTGAGGTTATAATGCTAGATTTTGGTATATTCATTCATATCTTTCAGGGTGAGCTTCCAAATGGACAAGAAATAGCTGTGAAGAGGTTGTCCAAGGCTTCTCAACAAGGAGATCCAGAATTTAAGAATGAAGTCGAGTTAGTGGCAACGCTTCAACACAGGAATTTGGTAAGGCTCCTAGGATTCTGTTTGGAGGGAAAGGAAAGACTTCTAGTCTATGAGTTTGTACCTAATGCAAGCCTTGAAAAGTTCATATTTGGTATGTTTGCCATTCCTCTCAAATCCCAAATTCTATTCATAGTATTGTTTACAAGGTAATGAGACCCAATCCAGTCGTAATTTATGTCATTTTACCTGTCATAATTAGTTAAATCTAATATCATGAATGTTGAGGTTATATATGCTAGATTTTGGTATATTCATTCATATCTTTTAGGGTGAGCTTCCAAATGGACAAGAAATAGCTGTGAAGAGGTTGTCCAAGGCTTCTCAACAAGGAGATCCAAAATTTAAGAATGAAGTCGAGTTAGTGGCAACGCTTCAACACAGGAATTTGGTAAGGCTCCTAGGATTCTGTTTGGAGGGAAATGAAAGACTTCTAGTCTATGAGTTTGTACCTAATGCAAGCCTTGAAAAGTTCATATTTGGTATGTTTGCCATTCCTCTCAAATCCCAAATTCTATTCATAGTAATTACATTTTCCTGTCTTACACGTATATTTATTCAACATGTAATTCACGGTACATTTGCATGAATATGCAGATCCAAACAAGAGTGCACTAATGAATTGGGAAATGCGTAACAAAATTATAGAAGGCATAGCTCGAGGACTTCTTTACCTTCACGAAGATTCGCGACTTCGTATTATTCATCGTGATCTCAAGGCTAGCAACATTTTGTTAGATGCAGATATGAATCCAAAGATTTCAGATTTCGGCACGGCAAGATTGTTTGTACCAGATCAAACTCAAGGCAATACGAGCAAAATTGTGGGGACGTTGTAAGTAACAGCTACTGTTTGTGCCATAGAAACAAACATGAACAAGGAGGTCCCTTAAACCATCTCAAATAAATAAGATGGAATGAACTTCATAAAAAACTACAGGTACCAAAAGCTATGATCATGTCCTTCAAATTAAACTAATGCTGCTGATAATGTTCACCTGCAGCGGATACATGCCTCCGGAATATGTAATGCACGGACAATTTTCAGTAAAATCTGATGTGTTTAGTTTTGGCGTGTTAGTTCTGGATATAGTAAGCGGTAAAAAAAATAACTCTAGTTTTCAGGGTGAGAATGAAGTTGGCGGCCTTCTAAGTTATGTAAGTGCAAATATTTTCTCTTTTATATATGCATTTCCTTTTTGTCTCAAAGTCCGACCAGATAGTAAGTCATATGATTTTGAAAAAATAAATGAATGTTCTGCTTATTGTGGTGTCTCCCAATGTAACCATCCTGCAGGCATGGAAAAACTAGAGGGAGGGGACAACCTCAAATCTTGTAGATGCCACATTAAAGATAAGGTCAACAACTCAAATAATGAGATGCATCCACATTGGATTATTATGTGTTCAAGAAAATGTGGCTGACAGACCAACCATGGCTACAGTCGTCCTCATGTTTAATAGCCACTCTGTTACTCTACCAGTACCCTCGAGACCTGCATTTCTTATGCGCAACACTAGATCAGATGTGTCGTCCCAATCGGAGAACGGTGTTGGGGTAACAAGACCAGATAGAAAACGAAGTAGATCTGTCCAAGCCTCAATAAATGAAGCTTCAATATCTGAGCTACATGGACGCTAACTTTTAATGGAAGCTAGTGGGAATGCAATTCTTTAAGGTTCAAGATTCCCATCCCCCACCCCCTGTTTTTCAATTTCTTAAGCAACTTTTCTATAAATGAAGATGGTGGGTGCATTGGTGTGTACTTAGGCAGCAAAAATATATATGATGTCATTTTATTCATCCCAAATGTTTAGACGTGATTAAACTTTAAATAATTAAGTTTCCCTACTGTAAATGTTGGTGTGTACTTAGGCAGCAAAAATATATATGGTGTCATTTGCGATTATTTTCTCAATTTTCTTTTCTTCTAAATTTGTTAATTAAGAAATTTGTTATTTCTTCTTAAATGTCCATATAAAGCATGTGAAGATTGTATATTTGCTGTAAGGTTTTTTTTTTCCCTATCGGCCCAAAGGGCAAGTACACGAAAGGCCACTAGGAAGTAAGTCAAAGAGTTTGGCAGGGGCCAATGACCCTACTCTAAAAAGAGTTAGTGGGCCTCTACAGAGTACTCATCACATGAGCAACACCCACCCACAAAGCAATCCACGCTTGGGGAAAGTGGACGGTAGGGGCAGAGGAGACTCATCGCCCTGACACCTTCCCGATGACACCCTACACTCTAGAACATGTGCACACAAGTGGGCGGGAAATAGAGAAAACCCTTAATCTCTTGACAGCAAGCATGAATGAACTTAACAGGGAGCCATGCCGCATTAATGGCGCCACTCCTAGGATTCTACGCCACATTAATGACGCCGACCCAGAAGTCACGCCGCATTAAAGGATTCTGACAGAACGAACAGTGGAAATGACATAGGCTCCTCAAAGCTAGGTATGAGCTATCCCCACCAAAAACCTAATTTAGAAGTATATCCCCAGGTACGAAGAACTATCTCTGATTCCTCTAAATTTACGCACAAACTACAAAGGAGATATATTAACTTTAGCATCGGAGATTTCCCGGCCACCACTAAGGTCCCCCATTCTCTATGTTTGCTTAAGTGTGAAGGTGAAAGCCTGAAGACCCGAGTTGCTGGAACCCAGCCCAAAGGCGCACGAAACAAGACATTAACAATGGCGCTATTTGAAGGATCTCTATAGACTTCCCATGTATTTCGTATGCCTACGACAACCCATTCTTAGAAAACTTGGGAACAAGAAACAATAACATCAACAAACATGGAAGCAAGGCTCGCCCTGATGGAATAATTGGTGGGAAAGCTAACCACGGAAGTGGAAGCTTTCCGAAGAGAAAACGAGATGCTCAAGGTAGCCATCAATGGACTAGAGAATGATGCAGGACCAAGTGATAGCGAGCACATGGAATCCATAAATGCAGGTGGGGGAGGTGACACGGAAGAAGAAAGGAAAAATATGCAGGACGAGCTGCGCAACCTCAAGGAAAAGTACAAAAAGATGGACACGTCGTCGTCGGTAGACCAATTGGTCACCAGCACAAGCTTCACATACAGCGTGGAGGTGATGGTCGTGCCCTTACCACTAAAGTTCCGGGTGCCCCTCATGGACATGTACGATATGACTAGAGATCCCCTCGAACACCTAGAAACCTTCAGAGCCCACATGACTCTGCATGGTTTCCCGAGAGAGGTGGCCTGTAGGGCCTTCCCGTTGAATTTGAGGGGCCAACAAGAGTATGGTTTGGGTTTTGGCGCCTGGATCCATAGACAGCTTCAGGGAGCTGACTCGTCTATTCCTCACATAGCTTATGGCAAGCCGAAGAAGGAGACGACCCACAACATACCTCATCACCATCAAGTAAGGAGAAGTCAAGAGCCTGAAAACATACCTATCCAAGTTTAACAAAGAGCGGATGACTACGGACGACCAAGACGAGAAGATAACTCTGGCGGCCCTCTTGGGAGGAGTGTGGCCTTGATCCCAGTTCATGGCAGAGTTGGCAAGAAGAACTCCCGCCACCTTGTGAAAATTCATGGACGACAACTACATCAATGGCGAAGATACGCTTCAAGCCTTAATAGAGCTGAGAATGAGATAACTGGAATAGGTGAAGAAAAAGGTGAAGCCACCGTCCAGAGGCAAGGCTCCAACCAAAGGCAAGGCTCGTGAGAAGTTGGAAAAAGGGCCACGCAATAGTTGGTGGGAAGAAGCCCCTACGAAGGCCCCACGTCTTCGATTTAACCTGACATCGCTCGCCATCTAGAAAGAAGACCACCAGTTAGCCCAAGAGGACAACTACAGGAGCGATAGCCGCCATTATTGCACCTACCACCAGTCCCCTACCTACAACACTGAAGATTGCCTTTTCCTAAAAGATGAAAGAAAGCAGGTTGGACGGCTGAGGCAGTCGTACCCTCCCACCCAAAGGCTAGAGAGGAAATTGAGGTGGTGGGAAAGAAGTGTGAAGAGGATCAAAAGGCCAAGAAAGGAAGGGAGCCCGAGGTAGAGAATAGTAGCGCAAGGACCCTAGAGTGATCGCCCCCGCACATCGCATCAAGGAGGACCGCCTCTAGGGGAGATCAAAACTATCGTAGGAGGCTTCATCGGCGAAGGTGCAACCTCATTCGGGCGGAAAGAGTACGCCAAACGGGCGAGATACCAAGAGGTGTATTCGGTGGAGTGATGCCCCGCCAAGTACAAAAGGAATGACCAGGCCCCAATCATTTCCTTTGGAGAGGAGCCAACTTTACTACTCGGAGGATCCTTATTGACAATGGCAGTTTCGCAGATATTCTGTTCTGGGAAGCCTTTACACGAATGAGAATAGACACCTCCGGACTCCAACCAACCCCACGGCATCGAAGGGCTTCTCCAGGGACATGGTCTAGCCAGTCGAAACCATTACATTGTTCGTCTTGTCAGGCAGAGCCCCTTCGACGGCCTCTATCATGGTCAATTCCCTGGTGGTGAAGGTCACTTCATCATACAATGCCATAATCGGCCAACGGGACACCAAGTGTTTGCAGGAGCTTCACTGTGAAAGAACCTTATGACTTGTAACTTACATTTCCTCAACGATGTATAAATTCTATTAAGTAAAGTGTGACTTTTCAGGGATAAAATATGTATCGCCCATCGACGCAATCTCCACCAACTTAATCTTAATCAGTGTAATCTCCATCAATGTAATCTCCACCAACGTAATATCTATCGATGTAATCTCTACCAGCGTAGTCTCCATCGACGTAATCTTCATTAATTTATCTCCATCAACAAAATCTACTTCAAATGACTACTTACCTCTCCGCAATACACCAAAGATATGAGTCATGTCAGAGGCTGTTGTATCCTTCTCACGGTGGAGAGTGGACCAACCCTCGGTTGTCGGACAATTACATTCCTTGTGAGCATCAACAAGCGGGAGATGATCCAGCCCTAGACTGCCCAACAACTTACCTCCCCGCAGGAGATAGAGAGTGAGATGCGTCTTAAGGCCATGTCGCTCCTCCCACGTCTGAGAGTAGGTCCAGCCCCTCGGCTGACCTACAACTTACCCCGAGCTCTACCACAACAAAGAGTGGGACCAACGTGAGCTGAAGAGTGGCTTTAGCGCAAACCTGACCCAACACTTACCTTTCATATGATGTCAACAGGTGGGAGCGGGTCTAGTCCCAAACTGCCTAATTACTTACCTCTCCATGAGGACTAAAGGATGGCCTAACCTCCCTCGCGGGGAGAGTGGGTCCAGCTTCTTAACTCCTTGAACAACTTTCCCTACCCCCATCATGATGAAAAGCAGACTGGTTGCTCACATGTCCTACACTTACCTTCCCGCGAGGTACTAAAGAGATGTGTCACGCAAAAGGCTGATCTATCCTTCTTGCGGTGGATAGAAGGCCAACTCTAAGCTGCCCGATACTTACCTTCCTTGTGAGCGTCAATAGGCGGAAGTGGGTTCAGTCTCATACTACCTAACAACTTACCTCCCCGCGGGAGATAGAGGGCAAGATGCTCCAGGCCATCTAGCCCCCTATGACGAAGAGAGGGTCCAGCCCCTCAGCTGCCCAACAATTTACCTGAATCTCCGCCATGACGAAGAATGGGATTAGCGCTAGCTTGACCCAACACTCACCTTTCTTATGGTATCAACTGGTGTGACCGAGTCCAATCTCAAACTGCTCAACAACTTACCCCACCCCCACACGATGAAGAGCGGACCAAATTCTCATTCATCCGACAAATTACCTCCTTGAGAGACTAAAGGGGCGGGTTTGGCCTAAGGCATCCTGACCTCTCCTCCAAAGGAGAGCGGGTCTAGTCCTTTGACTACCCGACACAACGTCATCTCCAACAATGGGATGCCAATTGAGCAACGCGTCAGACTCCTCTCCAGCAAACGAAACTCCAAGCTACTAATGTCTCACACCTCCAGCAAAACAACATTGGTTTGCAAATTTTACACTCGTAGGTCGAGAATGGGTTATGTTAACTTATTTATTTTTTCCAGCGATACATTATGTAACGCCCCGTACCCGAGGGTCCGGAGAGTTAACTCATGTCACTTAAAAATCATTTTCCTTCCACATAGTACATATTCTAATCTTTCCCAATTGTACAAAATATTCATATATTTACATCAATTACTCCAGAATAACTATTCTAAGACGATACAAAATTTAATATAAACATCAATCTCCCAACAAATCACATCATCAGAGCACAACAAGCTTACTGAATGAAAATCCTCAATACCCATATAAACCTTCTATGCTTAAACCATCATTCTTAACTCTTCTCACCCATGCTCCATATCCTTGATCCTCAACTGAAACATTCAAATCATCTGAAAAAATATTGTGGAGATAAGGGGTGAGTTATCAACAACTCAGTAAGCAGAGAACATATACTAGCATGTAAACATGAGCCTTTTCAGAAAGTTCAATATGCAGAAACAAAACATTTTATTTTTTATATGCAGATCTCAGAAAACGTGTTATCAGAAAATCAGAGCGACTTTTCAAACATTTCATACTCAAGTCAATTCATATTTGAGGATCCATTTCATATTCAAAAACACTTTGGCATAACATAACTGAACATCTCCATCTTATCATGTCATATCATATACCATGTTTAACCCCCGTGGTAGGGTTGTGCTATCCCCGGTGGCCAAACCAGGCAGTATCATGTGGTGAACTTCCCATTTTTCAATCTCGGAGCCCCGAGTGTGCACACAGGAAAGAACACGTAAAAAGACCACTTTGTTTCCAAAGTGGGTGCACTCATATCATATCATGGTGGTACCAACCATATCACGTGAACAGTATCATTATATCAGAACCATATTCAGAACAGATAAGTAAGCCAAAGTTTTATCATATCCATATCATATCAAAACACGTGCGAAACATATTCATATCCTTTCTATTTGATCAAAAACAGATCCATATAATTTCATATCACATGCATAAAAATTTCAATGATATCATATTCGCTCTTTTGTATATTTCATAAACATGTCAAATATTGCTCATGTCTACACATTTCATGTCAAACATTTCTTTTCTTTTTCATACGTATCTCATGAGGGAATGCAAAACATATACTAAGGTTGTTTTTCACTTTTTTTTTTAAAAAAACAACATGCACATTTTTACAAATCAACCTCAGTTCATTTCTTTTTATGCAAATCCAGTATAGGAACCCCGCTTACCTGGACGACTTAACTTTTCCAAAAATTTCCTCAAAAATGTCGAGTCGACTATAAATCATCACCTATAAAAATGATCACGTAATTTCTGTAAGTTTCCAATAGATCACATATGTCGATATTTAAACCTAAGCTTCTTAAATAACCTATTTTAAATTTCTCAAAACTTAAAACCTTCATAATCCCAAAATATATCATTACTTCATAAAATCACCAATATCCACCACAACCCACGTCATACACCAAACACCAATATTTAAACCCGAACAGCCAACAAATCTCATAGTCTAAACCAATCATACTTACAACTCCATCACCCAATCCAATCAATCCCGTTACTCCTCGGACTCAGTCCGGCAAAACCAATCAGCAATTAAATACAGTGTAATGTGCTAGTGCAAAAAATACATTAAATTCACGAGAATTCTTTGGAAAATACTTACATTGCTATATAATAATTTCCGAAGGATCACGAAGCTGCAAGAAGTGGCGGCTCAGCAACGTAACAGTGTAAAATACACTGTGGCCGTGGGTCTCAAAAACCCACTTTTCAACGGAGACAAACCAAGACCCAAAATTGATAGGGTAGGGCCTAGAGAGGTCGGTGAAGCCAATGGTGGTGGTGGTTTGCCGTGGGTGGTGGCGCAATGGGTGTTTTAGGCCAAAAAATGCACAAATCGGAAATGGACTTAGTGGGGCTTCACCGGTGATGGATCGAAGCTGGGGTTGGGTCCATTGGGTAGCTGGGAGGTTGGGGATGAAGTGGTGAAGAGATGGTGGCCGGTGGTGGCGCGACGGCGGCGCGCGAGCACAAAGAACGTCGCGGCTTCGTGGGGTGCGTGGGGGCTACCGGCGGCGAGGTAGGGGCTGCGATTTGGGGGGTGAGGTCACCGGCCGGTGGGGGAGCTAGTCGGCCGGGCAGTGTCGTGAACAACGACGGCGGGCTGGGTGAGGAACGGCTGCACGGCGAGCGAGCGAGAGAGAGAGAGAGAGAGAGAGAGAGAGAAGAACTCGCGTGGGGAGGAAGACCAGGAGGAGGAAAAGAAAAAAAAAAGAAAAAAAAAAGAAAAGAAAAAGAAAAGGAAAAGAAAAATAGAGGGAAAAGAAATGAGGTCCAATCCTCACATCTTGGGTCATAAAAATGATCCAACGGAAACGATTTTAAAACTGCAAGTGAAATAAAATAATTCAAACACAGTGATTAAATTGAAAATAAATAATTAAACCCAACAATAAGTTAATTTAATTCGAGAAGAAATTTAAACACATAACAATAATTAATTTAAAGAAAGCACTTCAAAAAAAATAATTTTCGTAAACTAAAAATCATAAAAATAGTCTAATTAAAAATCCAATAATTTTAAAACAAGATAATAAATTCTGAATCAATAAAAATAATTCATTCATTAAAATACACTAAAATACGGGGTGTTACACATTAGATGTCTCCTCAGAGGGACCTAAGGGGCGGCTTAGCCTGGGGCATCCAACCCCTTCCCCCCCAGTGGAGAGTGGGCTTAGTCCTTTAATTGCCCGACATTACGCCATCTCTAACGATGGAACGCCAAACAAATAGCACCTTGAAAGTCTTGTCGAAATCCTCCTCTGCGAAATGACCGGAGTGAGATGACTCCTTGACTACAAGGCGGCTCACGCCCCCCCTTCTCTCAGGGATGCTAAAGAGGAAGACTTAACCTAAAAGCATCTTGGCCTCTCTCCCTATGGGATATAGGCTCATTCTCTCAACAACCCAAAGGATACACCGATACAAGGAGGGGAGTGTTTGGCTGGCGGGGTTGCCTAAGAGTGCACTTGAGATCAACTCATTTCAAGGCCCCATGCTTTGACGCCAGGTCAAGAGGGATTATTTACACTATTGGCACCCTCAAATTGTTTTGCCATGTGGCCATGGTTCCAAGCATTGCCAGATCTTCGCGGACCAGTCAGTCTACGAGGTCAACGAGAAGATCAGGGTAAGCAAAGCACCATGTCATCATGGACTTGCCTAACCCTTGCCTTAGCCTACGAGGCCGATGAGAAAATCAAGGTGGACAGGGCATCGTGTTCCTAAGGACTTGCCTTGCCCCTTACCTCGACCTACAACGCCGACGAGAAAGCCTAGGAACCAAGTATCGCATCCCCCCGGATTTGTGCAAATTTCACTTGCTATTATATATGATTCATTTGATGATTTAAGGTTGAAGTCTTCTCTGACTCTTGATTCAATAGCTATGATTCATCTGATGTGCTTGCACTAAGAACCTAAATCCACCAATAAACAAAGAATTACCAAGTCAAAATCACGAATCATTCTCTCTTCCAACGAAAAAGAAATTTTCATGGCATTAGTACAAGAAAGACACCATGCATTGATCAAGATATTGATCCCCATCAAAGCCTAAGACTACAATAGGATCGATGAGACTACAGACTTGCTCATATTTTGAAATTACCTAATAATTAACAGTCTGTCATGTATCTCCTAGTACGAAAACAACTGACGCAAGGTAATATTTGAAGAGCATTTGCTCAAGTATGATACACGCATGCCTATTCAAGTTACAACATCATGCCAATTGTTTTAGTCAATACTTTTGTGTTTTGGGAAAAAAACGAATTAAGTACCTATCGATCGAACAAATTTATAATTTGATGGCAGCACTGAGCATTAATGCACTGCAAATCAAGCATTAATATATGTATACAATAATATAAGATATATATTTTGCTCAATTATTATCACCTCCATCCACTTATACACTTATAAATATATGGGATGGGAAGCCCCAAATGAGAGGAGAACTGCCATTAGCCTTTATGGCCATCTGCAACGCGTCCAGGTTTTAAATAATTTTTTACTGGTTTTTAACCCTCAACTAAAATATTGAAGAAGAGAAGCAAGTGATACGTTTAGGCCTGTGCATTAAAGGCCTGGCCCGATCAATCCGAAAGGCCTGAAATAGGCCCACCCAACCAAAAATGGGTTGAACAGGTTAAATCCATTACCGGGTTTATTACCTCTAACATCGGTTGAAACCGATCACCCACAGAAAAAAAATAAAATAAAATAATATAAAAAAATAACGCTCAGCAACTCTCAAATATTGGAGTGATGAAGGTGGCACAGGTGGGCATGAGGATCGACCAAAGCTCGAGCATCTCTGGCCATGGTGTTGCTCGAGTAACGAGTCGAGCCTGCTGCTCTTTGAGGAAGACAGATTTCTTCGACATGGCGCTTGGTTTTACTGTTAGTTTGCAGAGTGTTATCACTTTACATTTTAGCAATACCCTCCAATCTGTATGCCATCACTTTCCTGCTTTCCATTTTCTTTAATGATTAAGGTATGTCTGTTTCGACCCGACCCGAATTTTACGGGTCAGCCCGGGGTTTAAGATGGTTAGCTTTTATTGTGGGTCGGGTCGGACACAAATTTGGCTTGGACCGTTTGATGTGCAGGCCTAGATGCATTCGTCTATACTTCTTGGCCACGAGCCATGATGGGCACGCATGGTTCTATGCAAACCTTTTGAAAATTGAGTACTCATTTAGAAAAGTTAAACACTTAACTTATTTAATATATTTTAATCTAAAAAGTTAAATTGTCTCATATTTAAAAAAAAAATACATATTTCAATAGAATTTATAAAATATTATTATTTAAAACTTAACTCAAATTATCTTAATATCTAAACATAATTAATTCATTTGTTTGTTAGTGGCGCCACTGTTTTACAAAGCCTGTCATTTAGGACTGGACTTTGCATTACTTTTATCATTATTGGAAGGGTAATGAAAAATGAACGTGAATGATCACTTGGAATTTTCAACGTCTAGTTGCCCGCAGTGGTTGTGCTCGGAGGTTTCAAATACAGAAGCAACACAAATTTCCGGATTGGCATCCTTGATCAATAAATGATGACAATTACTCTTAAAAAAAAAAAACAAATAAATCTTTATTCCACGAACAGAGAAAGGCATTCTGGTCCAACGTGCAGAAAACGAATGGTCCCCGGCGCGGTGCAATAAATCCCTTTGAAGTAAGTCTGTACCTTCTAATAATAGCATGTTGTTTGGTCAAAATTGAAAGATGCTAAAATTTAGATAATTTGTGTTAAAAAATTTCACATTAAATTAAACATCTTTAAAATAATTTAAACTTCTGTTACAGTAATTGATTAAAGACGGAGAATCATAATTGATTTACCAAATATTAAAATAGTAATTTCTCACTCCAATCACTTGTAGATATTATGTAGGTGCAGATTTTTTATTAACATTAAAATGAGTATGTTCCTAGATATTTCGTTAGTGAATAAGAAATTAAGATAAAATTTTAAATAAGTTTAATCTTAATTTTTAGTTATTAGCATTAAATGACATTTGAAAATATGATTTTTTTAATATTAATTTAATTAGAATATAATTATTATTAATATTAAATTAATAGAATTACAAAATGTGATATAAATAAATTAATTAAAAAAATTATTAATTTAATAATATTTATTATTATATAGAAAGTGAATAATTAATTTAATATAAAAATTAAATTTAAATAAAATAAATAAATATAAAAAAGTATAATATTAATTAAATTTTAAATATACATTTTACCAAACCAATTACGAGATGCTCTAAACGGGTTAGGAAATAACTCCCTGAAGTCACCTCTAAAGAGCCTCTGGCATGCAGAGATGCTGTCTGGTCTATTTTATTTCCATATCTATATTTCTAGAATATAAAATTATATAATTCAGTTCATCGCTTTTTATTAATTTAGCCTGATATTAACGTATAAATTAATTTTAAAATTTATTTCTGCAACACCCAGACCCTGGAGGAGCCAAATCACCTATAGAACGACGTGGTTTGACTTGCCAATTTTTATTGCATTTTTTCCTCTCCTTTTAGTCGGTTTCTCATATTTATCCTCCCGTGATTTATGTCCTTTTCCAATAATCAAAACGACATTAAAACTAAAACATTTGTAATAAAAATTTGGTTGACTGCGGTCTTGCGAGGACTTCCGAAGCCTTGCCAAACTTGACTCCGATTATTTTTCCCTCCAATTCCGATTACAATTCCAAACTTTAAATTTTCCATTCCGTCAAAGTCGGAGCTCCCACCACCCGAAATTCAAACAAGGACTTAGTGCACTGTATCCTATAAAGTTCGCTTAGAGAATATCGTCCTTACACGCACGACATAAAACGTGTAGACCTTGTCTACAGTAGACAGACGGTGCTTATGATTTTCACATGAATTTTCAACGTCGTGCACTTCGGGGCTTGAAATACTAAAGTCATGCAGAAACAGGTATACTTTTCTCATTCATCTTTCTCTAAACAACGTTAGATTAAAAAAATGAGCGTTGCTTGTCACTAAGAGTGCACCGCTACATCTTACCGCTTGTTAAAAGTTTTTTTTTAAATTTTTTTATTCTTATTTTTTTATCATTTTAAAATATTTTTAAAATTTATAAAAAAAAATATCGATACACTAATAGTCACTTTTTTAACTATTAAGTAAAGAAAAACAGAAAAATAGATGATGTGTCAAAATAAAGGAATAAATAAAATGGACAAAGTAATATTTTTCTAGTTCTCTTTCTCTCTGAAGTTTACCGATCCATTGTTTTCATTGGGTGAAAGGGGTTCGGAGTTTAGGCTTCGACCACCTCCTCCCATAGCCAGTCCTAAAGGCTTTTTAGTGTATATAGTTTGTTGTCTGTCTTTTTTTCCTAACTTTTTATCTAGTTTCTCTCCTTAGCGTCGATCCTCCCCGATCAAATGTCTTTCGACAACCTTTGACCAACACGCGACGCCGATTCAGTCTCTCTGGTCGCCGATCTTCATGCTTGAAGAAGAAGAATGCGAATTCAATGCATGCGCGGCCACAGTCGTGCGAGATTTTCAGTCACAACTGCGTACCAGAGGGGCTTTGGAGGCCACGCGCAGCCCCACCAGTCTCAGAGGCCTCAGATCCTTCAAATCTGTTCGTTCGTTCACCTTCTCAGGTGGCGTGTGTCATACACGCGCTGCCACCGCTTGTGTTGGTTAGTTGCCGCTAACTCGGCTTGGATTCCGACTGCTCTATGTTACTGCTTTTCCTAACCAGTGATCTTGTAAGAGAGATCGTGGATCTTTCCAAAAATCCACTCCAGACAATATGTGACAGTGCACTCGCCACCACTACCGCTTCCAGCGGAAGCACTACATTTTTTTGTCTTTATATAAGACAGCGTCCTATTGTAGAACAAGGGTAGAGATCAAGATATTGGTCCCAAATAAACTTCACCCCCTCATGTTTTTAACACTGTTTTCTATTGCTTTGGGGTGATTGTTGGGAAACCCCACCCCCTCTTCATGTATCATCTTTTCTATTTAATGAAATTAACTTGCTTAAAAAAAATATTTTTCTAAAAAAATAATCAGATATACAAAATGACTAGATAAAGTGAAAGGGGACTGTCTTTGGTTTCAAAGAGGTTCGGAGGAGAAAATATTTTATGGTACTGAGAGCACCAGTACTCATAACCTCATTCGATATCTTTAACGACGCAAAGTACTTCATCACTCATATTAAGTATTTTGAAAATGATAGGTTATTACCCTTTTATTATTTATTATTTGATTTTTTTTTAATTTTTAATTTTACTTAATGGATATAGAAGTGACTATTAATAAAATTATATATATATTTTTAATTTTTCTTAATGATTAAGGATATTAAAAAAATACTTAAAAGAAAATGATAAAAAAATAAAAACACTATAAGTAATAAATGAGTAGTAATTCTTATTTTGTTTCAGACTTTCAGCAAAGGTATACGGATTTTTCATATTCTTTTGTATTTTTTTAAAATATATTTTTCGTATTCTTGGAAACAAAATTACAAATGGAATGCTCTCTCATCCTGCAATACTAAAACCAACCTTACCAATACATAAAAAAGGAAAAAATAAACGTAATCGTACAAGTGCATTGCTTATGATCACATTATTCCTCAATCACGCGGATATGGGCGATAAACGCATTAATTGTTGTGAAATAATTTGTACAAGATAAGTTCTCCACAAATTTTTATAAAAAAAGTGAATCTAATCTTTAGAGAATGTTAAAAAATTAATTTTTTTTAAAGGATTTATATGAGACTTATCTATTTAAAACTTATACCTAACATTACTCTTAGTTATTCATCTCTATTATCAAATATTGGTGCTTTGAAGTTGAAACGTTATAGCAAACAAAAATCTTTATAAAAAATTGAATCATACATGAGATTCTCACTTTTAAAGAATGTTAAAAAACTATTTATTTTAGGGAGATCTATTTTTTTATAAAGGACGATGCTACAGATCCCACTGGGAGCTCCCGCTAGAGCTATAACATGTGTTTTCATGTATTTTATATATTTTTTTAAGTAATTTTTTATATAGATTTTTAATACTTTTAAATATTTTTAAAAAATAAAATAAATTTAAAACATCATTAAAAACATTTCCTTAATTAGAAAGTAAAAAAAAAAATCATTAAAAAATATTTCCTTAATCACGAAGTAAAATAATTTTTTTTTATTTTACTTCGTGATTAATAATATTCTGAACTTTTTTCATTTTTTAAAAATATTTAAAATTGTTAAAAAAATCTGTATAAAAAATAACTTAAAAAAAACACAAAAAATACATGCGGGAGCTCTAACATTATTCTTTTATAAAAATATGTATGAGACTTGTCTATTTAAAACTTGTACTTAAAATTATTTTTAGTTGTTGGTCTCATTCAGATATTGGTGCTTTGAGGTTGAAACGGTACAATTTACTGTACGTGTAGTGCTAGATTTTGAATAATTTAATTGGATCGCAAAGTCGATTCAAGATTGAAGATTCTATGACATGAATTGGAATGTTGTAATACACTTTGTTGTGGCTGGAGTGGATGTAATAAATTTATCGGCCTGGCTCAATGCTCATGAAGAATCCAACGATGATGGAGCGGAGTTCCAGGCTGGTTTGGAATACAAGATAAAATATAAAATTTTTATCTCATCTTATCTCATCATTATATATTTTTTAAATTCTCATATAAAATATAATAAATAATTCAACTTTTTCAAATTACAATACATATTTTTTAAATTTTAAAATAATAATAATATTAAAACATAATATTTTAAATTTCAAAATAAAATATAAAATTCTCGTATCACCCCAAACCTGCTCAAGAAACTCAAAAATGACTCTTTTGGATGGCTAGAGGTATCTCATATGATTTATAATAAGAGTTTTCCTAATATTATTAGAGTAATACTTTATAAAGTATTTTTTTCATATTTTCGTTACATTATATAAAATATTATATTAATATCATCCTTAAATTATTTTTATTTTTTTTAAATTAAGAGTAAAATTTGATGGCTAATAATACCATTAATATATCATTAGATACATTATTAGTTGGAAGGGTAATGACAAATGAACGTGTATGACCAGAGACTTGGAATTTTCAACTTCTAATTGCCCGCAGTGCTAATATGTTACAGATACATGAGAAGCAACGCAAATTTCCAGATGAGATTGGTATCTTTAACGCGTACAGCGCAAGTCCATCCTTCCTATTCTCCATAAAACCTAATCATATTGGTTCCTTGATTTGCAGGCCCAAGAAATCGACTTTTATTTCTCGGTATCCTTCTGATCTTACTTCCTATTGCTCCCACGCGGGCTCAGCCCAGATGCTCTCAAACTGGTAACTACACCAGCAACAGTACAGGGCAAACCTCGTTGGCCTCCTGGCCTCCATGTCTTCCAATACGAAGATCGATTACGGATTTTACAATTTCACCGCCGGAGAAAATTCCGACAAAGTGAACGCAATTTTCACTTTGTAGAGGAGACGTTACGCCAGATGTATGCCGTAGTTGTATCAATTCCACTAGTCAACAACTCTTACAGTCTTGTCCCAACCAGAAGGAGGCAATCAATTGGTCCGGTGAATGTAATGTCCGATACTCAAACAAATCTATATTTGGCGTTATGGAACAGCAGCCTTTGATTGCTTTTTATAACGTAGCAGACGCATCCGACATAGAAGGGTTCAACAACGTGCTAGGACCCCAGGTAGAGAGGCTAAGAAATAGCGCTGCAAATGGAAATTCTACTCGCAAGTTCGCTCTGGGAAGCGAGAAAGCCCCAAACTTCCAAACAATATATTCACTTTTGCAGTGTACTCCTGATTTGAACTCACTGAACTGCAGCAACTGCCTGCAATCGATGGTTGTATATGCATCACTATGTTGTAATGGAAAGCAGGGAGGAGTATTCGCAATACCAAGTTGTTATTTAAGGTATGAGACATACCCTTTCTATGACCCTGCAGCTGAGCCACCACCTCCGTCGCCTCCGCCACCGCCTATAGCGCAGCCAGTTCCCCCACCACTACAACTGCTTCCACCCACACAAGGTACGTATGGTAAGCGACATTTCGTTCTGTTTTGGTTCTACAACGTATATAAATCCTACTGTGCCAACGTTTTATCATTTATGGACCTTAAAGGGATTTTGAGAGAAGAATATTGTAGAGAAATCAAACAACAAATAGAAGCGTAATTACAACAATATGGCGACACTCCCGTGAGGGTATTTGTCCCACAAGTTGGTGATGAACAAAATGGAATTTAATGAATTGTTTGTGCACTAATGACCCCTATTTATAGGCTATCATGCACCGGTTGGTAAAGGGCACATCCATTGGTTAACCAATGGTAACCCAAAGGTCACAACCATAAGGAGTGACACATCCTATTGTGAAAAGGGTACAACCATTGGTAAACCAATGGTAACCCAAAGGCCACAACCTTAAGGAGTGACACAACCTTAAGGAGTGACACAACCTTTTGACTAAATCAAAAGGTTGTGTCTCTTGACACTTTACCAATCATATACAACCTTTTGACTAAATCAAAAGGTTGTGTCTATTAACACTTCCTTAAACATCACCCCTCATGGGAACCATCACCATGTTAGAGAATATAATTCCAAGGGGTACACCGTTTGGTGATCACACCCCTTAGAATAACATCTCCCACTTGATCACACAAAACGGTGATGATCCAGTTGAGTATCTTACCTAGGTACCAATATAAGCTTTCCACTACTCAACTCTCATCTGCTACTCTTGCAGATCGGCGTCAGAGCATGACAAGCCTCTACGTGCGCACGTTTTTGTCATTACCTTATCTGACCGCACCCTTTACCATATGTGCTCCGACTGATCACATATTAGGGGTGACTACATTTCACTAAAAAAAATTTTAGTGAACGGCATCAATTCTCCGTGACTGGATCAATAATCCATACCTCTGTCACAATTGACGACTTCAGCCGAATACATAACACATGTATCGACCTGCGTTGAATTTTCGTTAAGTACTTCCTCTAGAGGCTATTCCTGAGGTTCTTCCCTAATCACCTTATCAACGACTTTGCAAATGATTAACCATTTACTTGGATAATCAAATCACATTTCACTAAAACTTTAGTGAATGGCACTGAATTTTCGTTAAGTACTTACTCACCTGAGTCTTTCCTTAATCACCTTATCAGCGACTTTACCATGATCAATCTTTTACTTGATTAATCAATCTGCACTGAAATTTTATCAAGTACTCACCCTAAGGCCATTCCTGAGGTTTTTCTTGATCACCTTATCAGTGACTTTACAAATGACCAAAATTTTCATTTTTGGGTATCTTCATAACTCCATTTTTCTAGGCGTCCCCAGAATTTGTTGAGTTATGCATATTGACCATGAGATTTCTTCACCTAGGTTTCTTTCAATCCCATTCTAGTCACATGTTCTCTGAATTTCTCCAGAGATAAACCTTTGGTCATTGGATCTGCTACCATCTCGGTCGAGGAAACAAAATTAACCTTGACCTCACCTTTTTCCACTATATCTAAAATATAGTGATAATGCACATCAATGTGTTTTCCCTTGGAACTCTGTGTTCCACTTTTTATCAAAGAAATGGCAGACTGATTATCACAAAACACATTGATTGGTTCTGTGGATATACCCAAATTTAAGTTTTCAACAAAGCGTTTTATCCACACCGCATTACTCACTGCAGTACTACAAGCAATATATTCTGCTTCCATAGTAGACTTAGCAACACAGCCCTGTTTCTTACTTAACCAAGAAACTGCTGTTCCACCAAATAGAAATATATATCCAGTTATAGATTTTCTATCATCTACATCACTTCCAAAATCAGCATCACTATAGCCGATTAATTCTAGATCACTGTTTCCAAAGCACAATTTCAAATTTTTGGTACCTTGTAGATATCTCAATATACGCTTCACTGCTTGCCAATGTTCTTTACCTGGATTGGATTGAAATCTACTTACCAATCCAACTGCATGACAAATATCTGGTCTGGTACTTGTCATTGCATACATGAGGCTTCCCACAGCTTGAGCATAGGGAACTTTAAGCATTTCATTTATTTCCTCATCATCTTTTGGGCACATACTTTTATTTAAAATATGAGCTTTGCAAACAGGCGTACTTAAAGATTTACAATCTTCCATACCAAATCTTTTAAGCACTTTTTCTAGATATTTTTCTTGATCTAAATATAATAGATTTGAATTTCTATTTCTAGAGATTCTTATACCAAGAACATAAGCGGCTTCACCCATGTCTTTCATTTCAAATTTAGATTTCAAGAATTCCTTTGTTGCATGCATCATATCTAGACAATTACTTGCCAGTAATATATCATCAACATTCAATGATAATAATGTTAATTTATTATCATTTTTCCACATGTATACACAGTGATCTAGTGGACTCATTTCATATCCCATTTCCAAAATGGCTTGGTGAAATTTCAAGTACCACTGTCTTGAAGATTGCTTAAGTCCGTACAGTGACCTTCTCAACCTGTAGACTTTCTCTTCATGTCCTTTAATTTGGAATCCTTCTGGTTGAATCATAAAGATATCCTCTTTTAATTCACCATTGAGAAAAGCTGTTTTTACATCTAACTGATGTAATTCCAAATTCATCCTGGCAACAATGGACATGATGATCCTTACAGATGTGAACTTCGCCACAGGCGAATATGTATCCACAAAATCTACACCTGGTTGTTGAGTATATCCCTTGGCCACTAACCTTGCTTTGTACCTTTCCAAACTGCCATCAACTTTAAATTTTCTTCTGAGAACCCATTTACAACCAATAGCTTTTCTATCTTTTGGAAGATCTGTTAACTCCCAAACATTATTTTTGTTTATTGATTCTATTTCATCTTTCATGGCCTCAAGCCATTTATCTGAATCAATACTATTGACTGCTTCAGAAAAATTTTCAGGATCATTATCTAAATTTTCCAAACTGGTATTTAGTGCATAATGATCTTGAAATAATATTGATGGTCTTCTGGATCTTTTACTCCCACTGTCTCCAACATCAATACCTGAAGATTGATTTTCATCTGACTTTCTTTTATTATTCTGGATTTGAATAATATCATTATTTTCATTGTCAGATTCTGTGGAGATCCGTTGATTTTCTAAATTATTTAATAAATCTATTTGATCAACAGGAGTAACAAGGTTTGTATTTTCCAAGAAAACGGCATCCCTACTTTCTATCAATCCTTTTTCAGAATGATAAAATCTGTAGCCACTTCCGTTTTCTACATACCCAATAAACCTGCATTCCCAGGTTTTACTTTTTAATTTTTCCCTTAGTGGCCTTGGGATAAGCACTTGTGCCTTACAACCCCACACTTTGAGCTTGCTTAAGTCTGGTTTATGTCCCGTCCATAATTCGTAAGGTGTAAGAGGTTTTGCTTTAGTTTCAACTCTATTTAATATATATGTAGCAGTCGATAATGCTTCACCCCAAAAATGTATTGGTAGATCAGCATATGCCATCATCGATCGCACCATATCCAATAGAGTTCTATTTCTCCTTTCTGCAATGCCATTTTGTTGAGGTTTATATGGCATAGTATAAATATGTCTTATACCATTCAATTTGCAGAAATTGTCTAAAGCTTCAAATTCTCCTCCTCTATCACTATTCAAACTTTTAATGGGTCTACCCAACTGGGTTTCTACTTCTAATTTAAATTCTTTAAATTTCTCAATTGCTTCAGATTTATGCTTGAGTAAGTAGATATGCCCATATCTTGAATAATCATCAGTGAAAGTAATAAAGTACTCCATTCCTCTATGAGTTTTTGTTTTAAAAGGTCCACACACATCAGAATGTATAATTTCTAGTAAATCCGTTGATTTCCAACTTTTTGAAAAAGATTTACTACTCATTTTTCCTTTGATACATGGTTCACATATATCAAAATTATCTGAGCTTATTTGTGGTATTAATCCACTTTTATACATTCTGATCATCTTATTTTTATTTATATGACCTAATCTTAAATGCCATAAATATGTACAATCTGTAGACACATTCAAATACTCAGAAATAGGTACTTTATTAATATCAACATACAATACATACATATTGTGATCTTTCACGCCTTTCACTGACACATTTCCCTTACTTATTACAACGGTTCCAGACTTAAACTCAACTGTGTAGCCTTTCTGATCTAGTACAGGCACTGATACTAAATTCCTACGAATACTAGGTACATATAGAACATCACTAAGTAAAATAACGGAACCATTCACTTTGAATTTACATGTACCTTGCCCCAAGACATCACAATATGTATTGTTGCCCATATAGACTTTGTGCTCTCCGGTTTGTTTATCTTCAAGTTTGACAAACATTTCTTTGTTCCTACATATATGTCTTGTCGCTGCAGAGTCAACCCACCATGAATCTGTCACTGGTTCCACTAGCATTACTTCAGAGATCGTCATCACAATTTCCTTGCTTTCTTGTGCTTTTCCTTTGTTAGGACATTGTGATTTGTAATGACCCTTCTTTCCACACTTAAAACAGTTTCCAGAAAATGGTTTGTTTTGTTTTCTTTTTAACCATTTCTTTTTCTTGAACTG
The DNA here is from genome assembly GCA_022457165.1 of Juglans mandshurica. Classification (NCBI taxonomy): domain Eukaryota; kingdom Viridiplantae; phylum Streptophyta; class Magnoliopsida; order Fagales; family Juglandaceae; genus Juglans; species Juglans mandshurica. The sequence continues at coordinate 26,605,707 of CM039626.1, forward strand.
TTTTGGCTTCATCTTATTCTGTGTAGAACGCTTATCTTGAGCCATTAATAAATTGGATGATTCACCATCTTTATTCCTTCTTTTCATCCTTTCTCCTTCAAGTACTAAAAGTACTGGAAGCGATATCATTGTTACTTCATTTCCACTGTGTGTTAAAGAAGTAATAATGTGATCCCAAGATGAAGGAAGACTATTTAGTATGGTTGTAACTTGCATTTTATCAGTGAGAGGATGACCGGCATCATTTAATTCTTTCGCCATCAACTCCATTTGAAGTACATGATCGCCAATATCATCATTCTCTTTCATACAAGTCCGGTTATACTTATCCAATAATAACTGTATATAAGTATCCGACCTTAAACCATACTTTGCTTCAACCGCATCCATAATTTCTTTAGCAGTTTCATAGTCTTCAAATAAAGGAATGATGTGATCACTCATGCAATGCAAAATTAAAGCTTTTGCCCATGCATTGTGTTCTATCCATTTATCTACATTTGAAATGCTACTTCCACTTTCACTTTCATCATTTTCTACATTTTCTCCCCATGGCTTTGGTGTTGTTAATGTATATAAGGTCTTTTCATGGGTTAGAAGAAAAGTTATATGCCTTTTCCAGGCCCGGAAATTTCTTCCATTCAATTTTTCTATCCCCGATGGATCAATACTTTTCTTCGGTGCCATGAATAATAAACCTTAAAAAAAATTAATCAACAAGAAGAATGTAGAAATAATAAATGTGTACTATTTAAATACAATAGTTCAACTGTGAAAAATCAAAAATTATTACAAACTTAATTAGTAATAATAACCCTTGGATTTAATCCAAGGTGGCAGCCTAGAAATTCTCCTATTATATTTTATATAAGGAGAATAATGAAAATGACGCCCCGATCGAGGATATCCACGACCTTTCCTTGATGTTTCACCTTTATCAAAGAATTTCTGGTGATAATTTCGACCAACAGGAGCCTTGTAATATTTTGGCTTGAAATTTGGAGCACAACGGCTTTTGAACGGACGAAATCGGGTTTGAAATGCTCTCGAACGGCCCGATTGAAAAATCCTGCCCTGAACCGGTTCAGGAAACCGGGTGAACCGGTTCAGCCGGTTCAAGCCGGCTTCTGGAGATCGGCTTCTGGAGGCGGCTCGGTCAACGGCTCGATTCTCGGCTCGGTCAACGGCTCCGTTATCGGCTCGGCTTGGTGGCTCGGCTTGGCGGCTCGACTTTGGTGGCTCAGAAACGGGCAAAACGACAATGTCGTTTTTGCCGGAATTCACCTCCGTTGGCTGAACGACACTGTCGTTTAGCCTTGGTTTTATTTGAATGAGACGACCGTTGGACGAAACGGCACCGTTTCGTCCTGGGTCGTCTTCAACCTCACGCTGGCGCACTGCAGTGACGCTGCGTGCGTTGTGCTCAGTTCCGTCCGACCAAATGGTGGCCGGCGACGACGACTCCGACGACTCCGACGTGCTCCCGAGGTCGACGAAGTCCGGCGGTGGTGAGAGGCTCCGGCGGCCGGCCGAAACAGTGACTTTGTGTATAAATGGACTATTTAAATCACTATTCCTTTGTGTAAAATAATACCAATAATTTTCTTCAAAATAGTAACAATTTACTAAATTTTGAAGATTACCAGTATATTCTAAACCCCCCACCGTGATCTGAAAAAGTTTCTCTCTCGGATTTTCAAGCAAACGAAGATGATTAAAATATGCAAGTGTGGTTGCCAAACCAAGCACTTGCCTATTTATCGTCTTTGTTATGCGTGATAAAATTCCCTCTGACATGACCAGGCTCTTGATACCACTGTAGAGAAATCAAACAACAAATAGAAGCGTAATTACAACAATATGGCGACACTCCCGTGAGGGTATTTGTCCCACAAGTTGGTGATGAACAAAATGGAATTTAATGAATTGTTTGTGCACTAATGACCCCTATTTATAGGCTATCATGCACCGGTTGGTAAAGGGCACATCCATTGGTTAACCAATGGTAACCCAAAGGTCACAACCATAAGGAGTGACACATCCTATTGTGAAAAGGGTACAACCATTGGTAAACCAATGGTAACCCAAAGGCCACAACCTTAAGGAGTGACACAACCTTAAGGAGTGACACAACCTTTTGACTAAATCAAAAGGTTGTGTCTCTTGACACTTTACCAATCATATACAACCTTTTGACTAAATCAAAAGGTTGTGTCTATTAACACTTCCTTAAACATCACCCCTCATGGGAACCATCACCATGTTAGAGAATATAATTCCAAGGGGTACACCGTTTGGTGATCACACCCCTTAGAATAACAAATATTACATATAAATTAGAATTTCGATTGGCGATTAGACAATAATTTTTTGTAATCGTAGTTATATATCTTTAACTTTACCATATTCACCTCCCCAAAGAACCCGAAATGAGCTATCTTTATGCAGCACTAGTACTGTATTTCTTGTCTAAATAAACTTTATTCCAAAAGAGAGAAAGGCATTCCGGGTTTTCCATGCACTCGCAAAATTCGAGGAAGGTAACACTCTTCTTTCGGTTCTTTGTGGGAGGTCCACCATGAAGAAAACGAATGGTCCCCTGGGCGGTGCCGTCTCGGCGTCTCCCCAACTGAAATTTTGAAACTACCTTTAATTTCAAGTCTGTACCCACTAAACACGTTAGGAAATAAATCCCTGAAGTGACCTCTTATAAAGTGCCTCCGGCATGCAGAGATGCCGTCTGGTACTCCATGTTTGATCCGGTTTATTTCCATATCTATATTTTTAGAATATAAAATTATATAAATCAGTTCATCGCTTTTTATTAATTTATCCTTTCAAATTTCAAATGATATTAACGTATAAATTAATTTTAAAATTCATTTCTAACTCCACATCTCATCCGACTAAAATGAAAAACATTATTTATATAATTTTTACCTTACAAGTCTCATAAGTCCTTTAAAAAAGGGTAGAACTCAAATGATTTATTTTTATAGGGTAATTAGTCTTTATATATATATAGGATTTGCATGAAATTTACACACCTTAAACCTATATTTAACATTAGTGTTTAAAGTAAGTATTCAAGGCATTGAATTAATAAATTAAATAAGAGTTTGATAAAAAAGTGAGAAAAGTGTTAAAATATTAATTAAATAACTAAGCTTCTTTTCCCACCGACTCAATTATTAGTGACATTTATTTATTTTCAGTGAAAACCAAAAATAATAACACAAAGTACTTTAGAAATGAAATGCAAGAATCCATAGTTGTTTTTGGTCCTCAACTACTTGCATATTAATTAACAATTTGTTGTAGTTTAAAAATTAGTTAGGGTGGTGTCGAAACTATGAAGGGTGAATACCCTCTAGTCTATAGTCGGATCAAGCAAATCGCTAATATCGTTCAGTCGAATTTGGGAAAAGAAAACGACTGACTCGATCCGTCTCTTTTAGGAAACTTTGCCAACTTGCACATCGAATGAAGATCATAATGTTAATTTTCATGATTAACGTGTACACACACACTCACACTCGGCCTGTACATTAATGCTTCTAGTTCCAAATTTTATAAAACAAAATTCTATAAAGCCGAGTGCTCATGTAACACCAATTTTGTCTGAAAAGGTCAAAATCGAATCAAGTAGTACTGCTTGTCATCATTATAGTTTCACAAAAGCAAATGAGAGCTAGGGGCTTCAAATTTAACCAACAAATTCCAACTCATTCGTGCATACGTGCAAATAGATGTGAAAGCTCTAAGTTTAAGCCATTGCATAGGCAGTCTTTAAAAGCCTGTTACATAAGATAGTGAAGTAGATATACATTATCACCTCTCTTCATAGTGACATGATTTTTGTACAGCAGAAGACCCTTATTTATAGTTTTGAAACAAGTAAACCTACAATTGTGACAAAACTCACGTTAACAGTTGAGAAATTAGTTCCCCGACTATGATTTTGGTGGTGTCAAAAAGGTTATATTACCCAAGGCATTGGAATTGACAATGCTTGGAGATGTAGCTAGAGGTGGCACATTCGGATTGAGGGTTGATTAGGGTTAAGGTTTCAAGATTTTGGATTGGGTTAGGTTTCGGGATATAGGGTTAGGGTTAGGGTTTCAGAAGAGGGCTTCGTGGCTTGGAAGATGTGGGGAAGACGAGGGAGAGGCATAGATTCGTCGTCTTCGTGTGGGTCCTCATCGTCGCTTGGGGAAGACTTTCGGCTTCAGGTTTTGATTTCATGAATGACGAAGGGGAGATTTCGTGGAAGGCGAAGAGGAGACTAGTAGGAAGGAGAGGGTCTTTGCTGCTCCGGGAAGACGAAGGGTCGATTTTGTAGGGAGGCTGGAGTGATGAAGATGATGGTAGGGAGACGAGTGTTGAAGGGGTTGAAGACGAATGGAGGCAGGAGTCTAAAGATGATTTCGTAGGGAGGCTGGAGTGCCGAAGAAGAATGGAGGGAGACGAGTTCAGGGGTAAAAAACAGAGGGAAGAAAAATATGAAACGGGGCCAAACCGCCCCCTTTCATTTTCCACGAGGGCAATGGTTCCCCCACGGTTCTCCCTCCCAGCTGCATTTAGTGTTTTTCAATTTTATTTATACCTAACATCAGATATCTAATTCAAAATCAGTCTCTTTTAAACAAATTTTTAGTTTCATTTTGATAAAAGCAGAACTCTGGTGCCTGCAGGGAAGGAAAGTAACTCATCAAGAACTACAATTGTTATAGTGGTGTCGGTTGTTGTTTCTGCTTTACTAATCTTCTGCATGTCATGTTTCTACCACTTCTATTTAAGAGTGAAGAAGCCAAGGGAGAAACTTGAAAGTAAGTTAAGTATTTGTTTATTTTACATTGTTGCTATCATTTCTTTAAGTAGCTGGGAAAATATAGATATCTAGACACATTGTTGCATGCCTTTGACGTGAAGCATCACTAGAGAAGATCTTCTCTAAGTTAATTGCATTTCTTTAAATAATTGCATTACTTTTCTTCTGGCGATGCATTAATGATCTAATACAGATTGTTCTTACGTGAAGGCGTGGATGAAATTAGTAGTGCTGATTCCTTGCAATTTGACATCGAGACAATTAAAGTTGCTACAGACAACTTTTCTGCTGCAAACAAGCTTGGACAAGGTGGATTTGGTATTGTTTACAAGGTAATGAGACCCAATCGAGTCGTAAATTATGTCATTTTACTCGTCATAGTTAGTTAAATCTAATTTCATGAATATTGAGGTTATATTCATATCTTTTAGGGTGTGCTTCCAAATGGACATGAAATAGCTATGAAGAGGTTGTCCAAGGCTTCTCAACAAGGAGATCTAGAATTTAAGAGGTCGAGTTAGTGACAACGCTTCAACACAGGAATTTGGTATGGCTCCTAGGATTCTGTTTGGAAGGAAAGGAAAGACTTCTAGTCTATGAGTTTGTACCTAATGCAAGCCTTGAAAAGTTCATATTTGGTATGTTTGCCATTCCTCTCAAATCCCAAGTTCTATTCACAGTAATTACATTTTAATGGAATTGTCCTGTCTTCCACGTATATTGCTTCAACATGTAATTCACGGTACATTTGCATGAATACGCAGATCCAAACAAGAGTGCACTAATGAATTGGGAAATGCATAACAAAATTATAGAAGGCATAGCTTGAGGACTTCTTTACCTTCATGAAGATTCGCGACTTCGTATTATTCATCGTGATCTCAAGGCTAGCAACTTGTTAGATGCACATATGAATCCAAAGATTTCAGATTTCGGCACGGCAAGATTATTTGTACCAAATCAAACTCAAGGCAATACGAGCAAAATTGTGGGGACCTAGTAAGTATATCAACAAAATCTATAGCTAATAACTAGGATGTAGCATGCTATATACAAGTAACACCTACAGTTTTGCCATAGAAACAAACATGAACAAGGAGGTCCTTTAAACCATCTCCAATAAATAAGATGGAATGAACTTCATAAAAAACTACACGTACCAAAAGCTTTGATGTCCTTCAACTTAAACTAATGCTGCTGATAATGTTCACCTGCAGCGGATACATGCCTCCAGAATATGCAATGCACGGACAATTTTCAGTAAAATTTGATGTGTTTAGTTTTGGCGTGTTAGTTCTGGAGATAGTGAGCGATAAAAAAATAACTATAGTTTTCAGGGAGAGAATGAAGCTGGCGGCCTTCTAAGTTATGTAAGTGCAAATATTTTCTTTTTTTTAAGCATTTCCTTTTTATCTCAAAGTCCAACCAGATAGTAAGTCATATGATGTTGAAAAAATAAATGAATGTTCTGCTTATTGTGGTGTCTCCCAATGTAACCATCCTGCAGGCGTGGAAAATTGGAGGCAGGGGACAACCTCAAATCTTGTAGATGCCACATTAAAGGCCAAGTCGTCAACTCAAATAATGTGGCATAACTGCTAGGGTGGCATCTCGACGACAGACGATAGGTGCGGTCACTTCCCGTCCCCATCGTCAAGGAATAAAGGATTGTCCGTGATCTCCGTTCACTTTTCAGCTTAGATCTTTAAATGCTAGGTGTCATAGGAAGGTGTCAGGGTTGGTGTGTCATGTTTGTCTCCCCCTCCCCCCGCGCGACTTGTTTTTGCGCGAGGGTATCCCTTATCCTTGAATACAGTTCTTGGGCTGAATGTTGTTGGTGATTCCTGGGCGCATAGGCGGGGAGAGATTCGGGCCGAGATGGGCTTCAGTGTCTTGCCCAAGCCTAACCCAAGGGAACGGATGGGAATATCCACTCCATAGATGGTCCATGTAAAAAACACGAATGTACGTAGAATCATTTATTACTGTTGATCAAGATTTCCTACGGGATCCAAATTGGGGATTTCACTCATACTCAGATGGAGTTGGATTCCTCAACTCCGAGCTCTGACTTTGAGAACAATCGGAGTCCAAAAATAATTCTAATTTCGACTCCGACAGAGAGCTAACTCCGGTTCCGTTCTGCTCAATCGGAATCGAAACGGAGTCGGAGTTCCCATTCGGGGTTTATTTTTTCTTTCCCATTTTTTCACCTATTCACACTTTCCCAGCTTCCAAACAATGATTAAGAAATTTCTATACTACTAAAAACAAAGATAAGACAATAGGGAGAGAACAAATCGCTGAAAATGGATGGATACAATCAGAAGCCTTGAGAGCCTTATGGACCTGGACAAATTAGTTGCCAGGAGAAATGGGTTACCGCCGAGAGCGCGAAAGCCAGTTCCAGGCCTTGGCCTTGAATTCAAGAAGTACCTTTCGTACAGTGTCATAAAGAAGCAAAAGAAGGATGGACATTGGATCAAGAAAGAAGCATATCTTAGAGCATTCTCATTGGATTAGCTAAAAGCTAAATCCAATGAGAATTTAACTATTAGGTCATAAAATTACTCACATTGAATTAACTATATTCCAAATATTTAGAATATAGCTACAGTAATATCCAAACTAATTTCCAAATTTGGAACACACTATTCATTTATCAAATCCCTTTTATATTATTTCTTTCTCTCTTCCTTTAATATCAATTATATCTCTCTCCATTTTAAATGACAATTGAAAAAATATAATTAGAATACAATTACTAATTAATATATAATATTATGAATAGTAAAATATGATAAAATAAAATAAATTCATAATTAAAAAAATTATAAATTTTTCAAAATTATTAATTACTCATTACTATATAATGAATAAATGGATAATCCAATGTGGAGATTTAATGTGAATAGTTAAAGTTAAATTCATCTTATATTATTTTATTGTCATATAATGAAAAAATGGCTATTCCAATGTAGAAACTTATGTGCATGTAATAGCTAAATGTTAAATTTATCTTACATTCATAAAAAATGTACTTTAACTTTAGCTAATCCAATGAGAGTGCTCTAACAACATCTCTGGGCTGCCAATGAAAGGTGATATTATGGCCATCATGGGGCCTAGTGGTGACGTTGGAAAATCCACATTTGATGCCTTGGCCGGTCGAATTGCACAAGGGAGCCAACAGGATTTCCTCTTCCCCATCGTTGGTTCGAGTATGAGAGAATAGATTGGCTGAAGAGTGAAGAGAAGGAAATGGAAGTTTAGGCTTTCCGCCACTGAAAGATGTGTATATATCCAATAATCAAAACGACATGGTTTTAACTTAAAAAATATGTAATGAAAAATTGGTTGACTTTGATCTTGCTAGGGCTCGAATATGGACCATTTAATTTACAAACACAGTCCTGACTGTCATGCTACTTAACCTTTCATAAAATTAGTTAAAATAATAAATATTTATCGGAGTGACTGGATTACGGAGCCTTGCCAAACTTTGACTTTGACTATTTTTAATCCTCCAACTCAGATTCCAACTCCAAACTTCAAATTTTTTTAGTCAGTCAAAGTCGGAGCTCCACCCCGAAATCCAAACATGGGCTTAGTGCACCGTATCCTAGAAAGTTCGCTTAGAAAATATCGTCCTTACGCGCGCAACATAAAACGTACGCGTGTAGACCTTGTCTATAGTAGACAGACGATGCTTATGACTTTCACATGACTGCTTGGGATTTTCAACATCGTGAACTTCAAGTCTTGAAATACTAAAGTCATGCAGAAACAGGTATTCTTTCCTCATTCATCATCTTTCTCTAATCAAAGTTAGATTAAAAAAATAATCAGATATATATATATATATATATATAAATGACTGCTTAGGATTTTCAACATCGTGAACTTCAAGTCTTGAAATACTAAAGTCATGCAGAAACAGGTATTCTTTTCTCATTCATCATCTTTCTCTAATCAAAGTTAGATTAAAAAAATAATCAGATATTTTAATTTGAGTAATTCTACATACAACCGTGAAGTGCGTAACCGCCGCGTAATCGCTTTGAAAAATAGTGAGGTCCACTATTAAAGAATTAATTTTTTTCATGTGGGTCCCATGTTTTATTCATTTTTTTCAAAGTGATTACGCGGCGGTTACGCAATTCACGGTTGTAAGTATCTTTTCTCTTTTAATTTTTTTATTTAATAGTTAAGGAAGTAATTATTAATGTATTATTTTTTTTTATATTTTTTAAAAATATTTTCAAATGATAAAAAAATAAAGAATGATTTTGACCTAACCTTAAGATGGAGCGGTCTACTCTGAGCACCGCTCAATATTTTATGTTACTGAGAGCAACATACTCATATCACCTCATTCGATATCTTTAACGACGCAAAGTACGTACTTCATCACTCATATTATTTTGTTTCAGAATTTCAGCAAGGGTGTACAGATTTTTCGTATTTTTTTTTCTTAAATAGATTTTTCGTATTCTTGGAAACAATTGAAATGCTCTTTCATCACGCAATACCACCGATACAGAAAAAAGGAAAAAAGAAACGTAATCGTACAAGTGCATTGTTTACGACGTTATTCCTCAATCACGCTGATATGGTTCATCAAATAGGTACTGGTAGTACTTCAAACAGGTAAGTTTACAAATCTTAATTGTTGAGAAATAATTTGTACAGCTTCAAATAGGTAAGTTTACAAATCTTTATAAAAAAGTAAATTTAATATCTAAAAAATGTTCCAAAATTTTTTTTTTTAAGTGAAACCTACTTTTTTTATATAAAAGATCTACGTAAAACTTTTCTATTTGAGACTTTTACCTAATATTACTTTTAATTATTCGTCTCTATTATCAGATATTGGTGCTTTGAGGTTGAAATGTTATAATTTACTGTACGTGTAGTGCTAGATTTTGAATGATTTAATTGGATCGCAAAGTCGATTCAAGATTGAAGATTCTATGGATTGGAACGTTGTAATACACTTTGTTGTGGCTGGAGTGGATGTAATAAATTTATCGGCCTGGCTCAATGCTCGATCATGAAGAATCGAATGACGATGGAATGGCCGAGGGAATTTAAGTACTGGGCAAGAAACTCTTGCAAAATGACTCTTTAGTATCTCATATAATTTATAATAGGAGTTTTCCGAATATTATTAGAGTACGTAATACCTTATAACACTACAACACAATTGGTTTTTAGTGACGGTTGAGAAATTGTGACAGTCCCTAGACCGTCACTAAAAGGTATTTTCTGTGACAGTTTTTGGAAACCGTCACTAAAGATAGAATGAGATTTTTTTACATTCGAACGTATAAGACATATGCGTTCGAACGTCACATATACGTTCGAACGTTATGTCTGTTTACGTTGGAACGTAAAGTGTTTTGGTGCAACCGTTCGAATGTTATTAATTTTACGTTCGAACGTAAAATGTTTGCACCAATGTTCGAACGTTAAGTAATAGCATTCGAACGTTTATTGTAAATTTAAATTAAATGACTTTGATTTAAAAATTATGTGATTTTTATTGTGCATAATTTGTGAACAAGTCTAAAAAATTGAATTGTATATATTTATATATACACACTTTGTAATATATAAATATATATTATTGATTTATATATATTTGAAATGCAGTGATTTAATATTAAAGTTGGAAATTATAACATCAAAGAAGATTAAAAATTGAAATTAAAAAACGATAAAAATATTCAATAATATTTTTCGTTACAAATATTAAAAATAAAATACAAAAAATGATAGAACGTAGTAAACAACAGTCAGATGATAACGTTATCTGCAAAAGTCGAACTCCGTACTTCCTCCGTCAAGGTATCAACCTTGTCATTGAGGATAGTTACACGATGGGTGAGTTCGGCAACAGTCGCCGATATAGCCTCGAGCGATCGATCGATCTTATGATCAATATGCGCAGTCAGCTGTGATATGACCGCATCAACCCAAGCAGGCCGCACATCTCCTGCAGATGTACTCGGCGTATGCTGACTAGTACTCCCGACATGACCTGGCTCAGGCTGCGTCGGAGGAACTAGATCCTCTACAGGGGGTGGCTGACGTCCCCTCGCATGTCCAATGCTACGCCGATGCGTGGTCATGTCGAGGGGGCTCATCTGATCTTTGACCCGCTCCTCTGGCTGGGTCGGCACTCCCCGTGCAAGTAATAGTCGGCTGATGAGGACACCATATGGGAGATTATCCGTGGAGACGATGCTCGCCTCGTAACGGATCCTCTCAAAAATGTGCAGTGGCAAATCTATAGGATCTCCACGTGCCACTCGTATCAAAAATTGTGCCCGAAGCTGACTAAATGTAGTTTTATGAGCCACAGGATCGACATTTGTTGCAACAATCAGGTGCAACATGCGGAAGAAATGCAGCAGATGGATCTGGTTGAAGGCATTCTTCCGCTCGATCTGCATGCGATCCCTCCCGGTGAGGATGTAGAAATCCTCGTCTCGGTCATCATCCCGAGCCTCGACGCCAGTATCCTCAGCCTCTGACTGGCCTGCATCTCTGGCTGATGCTGGCTCACATCCCCGGCCAGTAGATGATGTAGAAGTGCCTACATCCTCACGGGGTGTTGAGTGTGTAGTCTGAGCACCTCGATGAATCCCGAGGTGCTCGCCGATGACATCTGCCGATACCTCAATAGAAACACCGCGTACAGTCACGGTGTGAGAGGATGCATCTGGAGGCATGTCACACATCCCCATATAGAATTCTTGAACCATTGAGGGGTATACCTTCCCCCTCAATGTGCAGATATTTCCCCAGCCTCTACTGAGGAAAACATCTCTTAGGTTCGTCTGCTGCCAACAGAGTTCGTCGAACTCATTAATTAAGACCTCTCTCTCTACCATAACAGTACGAGCTCCGATACGGGCAGTGTCCGACGTGGCTCCTTCCCTCCCTCGTTTTCGTGTATGCAGTGGAAGAGCCATATCCTGAAAATAGAAAAGGAAAAAAAAAATTATTTACAATAATGCATTTTTTTGTATTAATTTTAAGATGCTCTGCATTAACGTTCGAACGTTTTATCGTTAACATTCGAACGTTAAAGATAACGTTCGGACGTTAATTTATACGTTCGCACGTAAAATAATGTAAATAAATTTACATTCAAACGTAAAACAAATACGTTCCAATGTACAGATGTACGTTCGAACATAAGCAGCAAACAAATACGTTCGAATTTAAGTTCAAACGTATTTGTTTTACGTGTGAACGTAAATATGAACGTCCGAACGTCGAAGCATGAATAATGTAGAAAATCACTACGTTCGGATGTTATAATTAAACGTCCGACCGTATGTGATTTACGTGCGAAAGTAAATATTCACGTTCGAACGTATGTCGTATAATAATATTAACGTCCGAATGTAAGACGATTAACGTTCAAACGTGGAAGCCGTAACGGCTCTGTAATTTAAACATCGTACGTTCGAATGTCACGATGAAACGTTCGAACGTTTCGACGCAGAATGGCTGAGTCGACTCAGCCATTATTGAAATCTCGAAAATTTCTCTACAAGAGTCTAAATGCCGAAATGTCACCATGTAAATGAAGTATACACTTCAAGAAACATTTCTACGGTGACTATTCGGCCAATGACTGGCCGTGGTGGCCGGAAAATCAAGTTGAACATCCGGTAATATTTATCCGGTTTTAAACAAAACTCAATCCAAATCTCAATCTAAATCTCAATAAAATACATGTTATTTGCATAAAAGATGAATGCCTACCTTTTAGTGACGGTTATGGCGGAGTTGACGGCGGCGGTGACGGAGGCGTGGTGGCAAATAACGGAGAAGACGATGTAACGGGCACCGAAATGTCGTTTCGACGTTCGGTTTTGGCCTTATATACACAGAACGTTCGAACGTACTTATTATTACGTTCGAACGTTTTTCAATTTAATTTCCAAAATTTTATCTATAATATATTATATTATAAATGTTTAAGTTATATATTAAGATGTTATATAATATTATTGACAATTAGATTATTGGTTTTTTTGTGAGTGCTTGTTATATTTATAAAGTTTAGCAATATGTTTATATATACATGTTGTTGTGATTTTATGCTTACTCTTGAAATAATTGTGATTATTGTTTGTGAATTTTGTGAATAGTTTTTGAGTTTATGGTGTTTATTGATGAATTTAATAAGTAACAATTTAATATATATTATTGATTTATATATATGGTATAGTTTATCATTTAAATTATATTATGCTATCATACTATAGAATGTAGTATATAGTTATAGATATATAAAATGTAGTATAGTTATTATACTATAACTTAGTATATAATTGAAGAATTTAATAAATAACAATTTAATATATATTATTGATTTATATATATGGTATAGTTTATCATTTAAATTATACTATGCTATATCATACTATACAATGTAGTATATAGTTATAGATATATAAAATGTAGTATAGTTATTATACTATAACTTAGTATATAATAAAGAATTTAATAAGTAACAATTTAATATATATTATTGATTTATATATATGGTATAGTTTATCATTTAAATTATATTATCCTATCATACTATACAATGTAGTATATAGTTATAGATATATAAAATGTAGTATAGTTATTATACTATAACTTAGTATATAATAAAGAATTTAATAAGTAACAATTTAATATATATTATTGATTTATATATATGGTATAGTTTATCATTTAAATTATATTATGCTATCATACTATACAATGTAGTATATAGTTATAGATATATAAAATGTAGTATAGTTATTATACTATAACTTAGTATATAATAAAGAATTTAATAAGTAACAATTTAATATATATTATTGATTTATATATATGGTATAGTTTATCATTTAAATTATACTATGCTATCATACTATACAATGTAGTATATAGTTATAGATATTTAAAATGTAGTATAGTTATTATACTATAAGTTAAGTATAGTAGGAATCGTACGTTCGAACGTTTCAAGTTAACGTTCGAACGTTAAACTAAGAGGCGGGAATTTTCCCGCTCGATTAAGGTATCTGTGTGATTATTCAGACGTTCGGACGTTTATACTATACGTTCGAACATCAAATCTGTCAACGTTCGAACGTTAGTTAAATTAGTGCGGGAGATTTCCCGCTCAAATATGATAACACTTTCATGAAATGTACGTTCGGACGTTTAAGTTAAATGTTCGAACGTTTATCTATAAATCTACGAACGTTCGAACGAAAAATTGTGATACATTCGAACATATATGAGGAAAGTGCGGGAACTTTCCCGCTAGATTTTATGTTATATCATAAGAAGGGTACGTTTGAACGTGTATTGTAAACGTCCGAACGTTCTGGGCGGGAATAATTTTAGAATATAACGTTCGGACGTAAAAATTAAACGTTCGAACGTTTAAAGTAATAATTTTAGAACTTAATCAGTACGTGCACGGGAGGAAGCGCATTATTTCTTCTTCTCCCGTGCGCGCAACACAGAGAGAGAGAGAGAGAGAGAGAGAGAGAGAGAGAGAGTTGGAGTGAGAGAGTTGAGTTAGAGAGAGTTGAGCTTTGGTGTGAGAGAGAGGTGAGTTTTGGTAAGATAATATTTTTATTTCTTGTCTTTATTTAAATTTTATGATATTTATAGAATGTGTTTTTGTTATAGAATATTTCTAATAAGTTAGTGTTGTATTTTTTTGAAGGATTGCTTGTTTTGGGAAGTTTGAAGATTTTGATTTGTAAGAGGATATTGTGAGTGCTAGGTATATTTCTAAACTTTATCAATATGTTGTTGTGATTTGATGCTTACTCTTTATCATATTGTGATTATTGTTTGTAAATAGTTTGTGAGTTATTTTAAATATGTTGTGATATAAATTTAAAATATTGTGTTTATTATTAGAAATATATTGTCATTAGGCTTTGTAAATACATGTTTATTGCTTACTAAAGTTTAGAAATTTGTTAATACATGTGGCATGTTATTTTGTGAATATATTGTGAGTTATTGTGATATAGACTTGAAATATTTAAATTATTATTTGTGAATGACGTTTGAATATGTTTACATTGTTACAAATATATTGTCCTTAAGTTTTGTTAATACTTGTGGCATGTTATTTTATGCTTACTTTTTATCATATTGTGATTATTGTTGGTATAGTTTCTATATTGTTTGTGAGTTATAATAATATGTTGTGATATAAATTTGAAATATCGTGTTTATTATTAGAAATATATTGTCATTAGGCTTTGTTAATACATGTGGCATGTTATTTTGTGAATATATTGTGAGTTATTGTGAATATGTTGTGATATGGATTTGAAAAATTGTGATAATAATATTTGAAATTAAGTAATAACAAGCATAAAAGTAACTCTTTAAGAATTATAATAATTAAAATTATAGTATAACCATTGAAATTTAAGTATGATAATTAAATATTTATAATAATATTTGAAATTAAGTAATAACAAGCATAAAAGTAACTCTTTAAGAATTATAATAATTAAAATTATAGTATAACCATTGAAATTTAAGTATGATAATTAAATATTTATAATAATATTTGAAATTAAGTAATAACAAGCATAAAAGTAACTCTTTAAGAATTATAATAATTAAAATTATAGTATAACCATTGAAATTTAAGTATGATAATAAAACGCATTATAATAATATTTGAAATTAAGTAATAACAAGCATAAAAATAACTCTTTAAGAATTATAATAATTAAAATTATAGTATAACCATTGAAATTTAAGTATGATAATTAAATATTTATAATAATATTTGAAATTAAGTAATAACATGCATAAAAGTAACTCTTTAAGAATTATAATAATTAAAATTATAGTATAACCATTGAAGTTAAGTATAACAATTAAAATTATACTTTAAGAATAATGATCTTGTACACAACGAGGGAATATGATCTTGAAGAAATGTTGAAATTTCAATTTAATTGCTTGACTGTCATAGTCTCTTCGGCCTTGAGACTTGTCAAGGTCGGACAGTTTGTGACGGTTAAGTAATTAGACTAAAATTTAAACATTTCTTCAAGATCATTCTCCCTCGTTGTGTACAAGACACGAAACGTAGGGTCACATAATCTTTCATCCCTCTTTAGTTTAACAATATAACACTACTTGAAGGTGACATTGTTAATTTAAACAACATGGAGATATTGTTGTATGATTTTTTGCTAGATGCGTGTGACATTGCATAAATACCCTTAGATCCGTTTGGGAATCAGTGTACATTTATGTGTCCACTGATTCCTGAATTGTCCAGTGTGGACAGTTTGAGATTATATTATCTGTATTACACATTTTTGTTACTCGCTACTTTCCACGTTTAATATGAAGTTTCGGTATCTTCTTCTACTGTTCTTCGGGTATACTGTTCGTAGGGTCACAATCCCGATATTTGAACATGTATACTTGGAGAATTATGGGGAGGTGCTGCCGGAATTTCTACTAACGTGGAAATTAGTAGAGTGACGAGATTTGTGTAATATGGAGAATATAATCTCGAATGGGATAGGACCAACTACCTTATCAAAAAAGTAATGAGAATTGGAGGCAAGACATGCATGTGAGTTTTCAATGTACGTGTTATTAATATCTGGATATTTTTAGAAATGGACAAAAATTGGATGCGTCTGGACGATAGACTTGGAAAGGATTACGTACCCTATGCATGTGGAGTAAGAACTTTCATTGATTTTGCACGGGCCTCTGCTGATAGTCGTGGTTACATTAAGTGTCCATGTCGAGGGTGTAAAAATTTGTGTGCGATAGGATTGGATGAAGTAGAGCGTCATATATTTGTGAACGGTATGGATCTGGGGTATACGCGATGGGTACTGCATGGTGAGCCGTATGAAGGGTCAGCAGATGTATTGGTCGATCATCACAATTATTTACGGCACATGGATGATGATTATGAGCATGATGACATGGAGGAGATGTTGGGTGACATTGGAGCTGGGATGTTTATGGATGAGGTTAACGACAATGCCTCAAGTGGTGGATCAGGGACTGATTGTGAAAATTTTCCTTCACTGTGGGAAGATGCAAAGCGCGAGCTTTACCCAGGTTGTACAAAACATTCCAAAATGTCGTTTATTGTGCGGTTGCTTCACATAAAATCATTGTGTGGGATGTCGACGAAAGCAATAAACATGGTATTGGACTTATTTAACGAGGTGCTTCCCGAAGGGTCTGCATTGCCTAAGAACTTTTATGAAGCGAAACAGTTGAGAAAATGATTAGGATTTGAGTACAAGTCCATACATGCATGCAAGAATGATTGTGTATTGTTCTGGAAGGAGAACGAGGAGAAACAAGCATGTCCTGTATGTGGAGAGTCGAGGTGGAAAGGTAAGAAAAACGTGTCGATTAAGGTGTTGCGGTATTTTCCCTTGAAACCTAGGTTGCAAAGACTATATATGTGTAAGAAAACAGCTCATGATATGAGGTGACACGAGGAGAAAAGAGTTAAGAATGACGGGTATATGAGGCATCCAACTGATTCTGAAACAAGCATGGAAAATTCATCTGAAGAGTAAAAGTACTAAATATTTTATTTATATAGGTGACTATAAAATATCTTAAATTTTCATAATTTCTTCTAATTAATTTTCTTTGATATAATTAATTATTTTAAAGAATGCCGCCAAAACGACAACGAAGAAATGTGCCTCCGCCAAGTCCAAGTCCTGAATCCATTGAGGACTCCCCACTCGAGGAATCCGTTCCTGAAGATCAAGCTAACACAGAAGAGAACAACAGCCAGTCGACACCTACCAGTAAGGAAATATTGTCGTTGATAATTATATAATTATAATTATATACTTTTTTCTCAATAACTATATAATTATAATTATAGTATATCTATTATTATCATGTAGTTCATGCATCTGCACGTCGCGGTCGTGGCTATACACGTGGAATCTCTCTTGAAAAAAATAGAAGGCACGGTAAACTGAAGATCACAATTCCTGATAATTCCACTGGAGGAGTGGATGATAGTGCAGCAGCGCTTTCCTCCTATATTGGCATAGTAGTTCGAGCTTATGCTCCATTTTATGTGCGCTCATGGCGAGATGTTCCGAATGAGATTAAGGAGCACATTCGAAGTCGTGTGCTGGTGAGTTTACTTTTCAGTACATTTTTTTCACTTAGAATAATATATTATATTTTTTACCTGATTCCCTTGTTAGGATGAATTCGACCTCGACTTTGGCCGTAGCGAGGATTTCAGAACCGTGAATGAGTTGATGGCTACACTATTCCGACGTCACAAAGGACGATGTCATGACCACTTCAAGAAGTTTGAGACGTTGGAAGAGGCTGCGCAGTCTCCTTTTCAGCAGATGAAGTTAGATGATTGGAGAAAGTGTTGTGATCTTTTCGCATCTCCAGATTATCAGGTATTTTACATTTATATCTTTTAATTATTTACATTCATATTCGTTTTATACATTATATGTATACATATTACAATTAACATTTTTAATATATTTTGTAGCACTTGAGTTCTACAAATGCACAGAATAGATCCGTTCTGACTGTCCACCATCGTGCCGGTTCAAGGTCATTCCACCGTCTTGCTGAAAAAATGGTAATTAAAAAATTATAGAATTCATTTATTTTCCTGATATTCTTTCTGATAAGTACTAACTAATTCTTTTTAAAATTGCTAATATTGTCGCTTTGTTAGAAACGTGATGATCCTGAAAACTTTTCCCTCATTCATGTCTATGCTGCTGCTCACACTAATGAGCATAGTGAGTGGATGGATCCTGTCGCTGCAGATAATTATGTAAGCAGTTTTAATTTTGTTAAATAAATTTTTTATAGAACATTTTAATAGTTTATTTCTTATTTCTATTTCTTTTAATACGTTACTAGATATTTACGATCATTACCTTTTAAATTGCAGAGCAAAATGTTGGAGATGCAGTCGACTTCTGTGGAATCCTCTCCTAGTGACATAGACATATTCACCCAAGTGCTCGGGCCGCAGTCTAGTATGGCAAGAGGTTTGGGACGATCTATCAAGCATAAATGTTCATCCTCCTCAACCTCATCGGCTTCACAAATTAATAATCTTACAGCAGATTTAGAAGCTGCACGGCGTGAGAATGAGTATATGAGGTCGAGACAGCAAGAGTTAGAGTCTCTCTTAGAACGACAGTCTCATTTAGAGACGCGTTTGCAGGACCAACAGAGAGACCAAGAGGAAAGAATACGCAGTGAAGTGCAAGAGCAAGTGCAACGAGAGATGATGGTGCAAATGGAGCGTGTTATGTCGTTGCAACAGAATCCCCGTGGGCGAGGGAAAAAGAAGAAATAAATTTTATCAATATTTCTGACTAGTTTTAATATCTAATTTTGTACTTTTATAAGACATTGTTACTTGTTAATTGGGTATGTAATATGATACCATTGATATTTTGTTTTTAAATTTTATGAAATTAGTATTTCTGATCTGTACGTTCGAATGTAAATAAAAATCGTTCGAACGTTGGTTCACACTGTAACAAACGTTCGAACGTAAATACAATTGAATCGTTCGAACGTTAAACCGACTAACGTTCGAACAAAAAACTTGCATTCGGACGCTCCTTCGTTTACATTTGAAATAACGTCCGAACATTAAACGCGCTACGTTTGAACATTTACGTTTACGTTCGAACAAATGTTCGAACGTTTATTGTAATTAACGTTCGGCCACATTAACATTCGAACGTAAATATGATACGTTCGAACGATATACAACAAACGTCAATTTCTCTCATTCGAACGCCAATCGGTCGGGTATAACGTCCGAACGTTTAATTTTACGTCCGAACGTTATTTTCTGTGACAGTTCATAACCGTCACAAAAAAAGGAACGTTCGAACGTTGTACAGAACGGAACACTTCCAACCGTCACTAAAAATATTTTTTGTGACGGTTGAACAGTAAACCGTCACCAAATATTTTCTGTGACGCACTTTAGGTGACGGTCATGGTGACGGTTTCAAACCGTCACCAAATATGTTTAGTGACGGTTTACCATTTTTTTGTGACAGTTTCCTCTGTCACAAAACACACATTTTGTTGTAGTGTAACGTGTTTTTTCTTATTTTCGTTCCATTATATAAAATATTATATTTTTATCATCCTTAAATTATTTTTATTTTTAAAAAAAATTAAGATTAAAAGTTTATGGCTAATACCGTTAATAATAATTGGGATTTACTATCCATCAGTTAATATTCACTCTCACACCCCACACCTATAGTTTTTTAATAGATATTTTTCATAAGATGTGGGGTGTAGAATGATGAATAGTAACTGATGAGAAGAAATTTTTGGTATATCATTTGATGCATTATTAGTTGGAAGGGTAATGACAAATGAACGTGTATATATGACCAGAGACTTGGAATTTTCGACATCTAATTGCCCACAGTGCTTGTATGTTACAGATACAGAAACAGCACAAATTTCCAGATTGGTCTCTTTAACGTACAGCGCAAGTCCATCCTGTCCATCCTTCCTATTCTCTATAAAACCTAATTATATTGTTTCCTTGATTTGCAGGCCAAAGAGAGAGGAACATCCAACGAAGATCATGTGTTATTCAAGACGACTTTTATTGCTCGGCATCCTTCTGATCTTATTTTTTGTTACTCCCACGGCTCAGTACTGTTATCAAACTGGTAACTACACCAGCAACAGTACCTACAGGGCAAACCTCGTTGGCCTCCTGGCTTCCATGTCTTCCAACACGAAGATTGATTACGGATTTTACAATTTCACTGCCGGAGAAAATTTCGACAAAGTGAACGCGATTGCACTTTGTAGAGGTGACATTACGCCGGATGTATGTCGTAGTTGTATCAATTCGACAAGTCAATATCTCTTACGGTCTTGTCCCAACCAGAAGGAGGCAATCCATTGGTCCCAAAAATGTACTGTACGGTACTCAAACAGGTCTATATTTGGCGTTATGGAAGAACTGCCTATGATTGCTTTTTATAACGTACAAAACTCATCCGACGTAGAAGGGTTCAAAAAGGTGCTAAGACCCCTGCTAGATAGGCTAAGAAATAGCGCCAAACTCGGAAATTCTACTCTCAAGTTCGCTCTGGGAAGCGAGGCAGCCCCAGACTTCCGAACAATCTATTCACTTTTGCAGTGTACTCCTGATTTGAACTCGTTGGACTGCAACAACTGCCTGCTGCGGTTATCTGAATATACATCATCTTGTTGCAATGGCCAAAAGGTGGGAGGAGTATTCGTAACACCAAGCTGTTATTTAAGGTATGAGATATACGGTTTCTATGACCCTGCAACTGACTCACCACCTCTGTCGCCTCCGCCACCACCTATAGCGCAGCCAGTTTCTCCCCCACCACTATAACTGCTTCCGCCCACACAAGGTACGCATGGTAAGCGACCTTTTCGTTCTGTTTTGGTTCTACAACGTATATAAGTCCTACTGTGCCAACGTTTTATCTCTTACGGACCCGTAAAGGGATTTTGAGTGAAGAATATTACATATAAATTAGAATTTCGATAGACCATTAGACAATTATTTTTCAAAGAATGGCTCTGGTTGATTATTTAAGATCGATCCCGAGATTAGGTACATCATAAATCTAAATTAATCTAAAAATGAATTACAAAGAACATAATCCAGACTAGGTACGTCATAAATCTACATGAATCTTTCTGCACCACTGTATATATATTTCTTGTCTAAATTAACTTTATTTGACG
The DNA here is from genome assembly GCA_022457165.1 of Juglans mandshurica. Taxonomy (NCBI): domain Eukaryota; kingdom Viridiplantae; phylum Streptophyta; class Magnoliopsida; order Fagales; family Juglandaceae; genus Juglans; species Juglans mandshurica. The sequence continues at coordinate 26,627,356 of CM039626.1, forward strand.
AAAAGAGAGCAGGTTTGGGGGTGGGGTGAGACAAAAAATTCTCATCTCATCTCATCTCATCTCATCTCATCTCATCATTCATGAAGTGGCAAAATTCGATGAAGGTCTTAGTAGTCTTCCTTTGGTTCTTAGATTGCATTTGAATAATCAGGTATTTTTAAATATTTTGTAAATAATAATAAAAAGTAATTAAAAAATAACGATAGAATATAAAATAATTATAATAAAATAAGTATAAAATAATAATAAAATATGTTGAAATTATTCTCGATACTCAAATTAGTGGGAGTCCCATCATGAAGAAAACGAATGTCCCCTGGTCGGTGCCGTCAATCAAGCCTGCTGAACTTTTGAAACTACCTTTCAAGTCTGTACCCTCCAAACGCGTTATTCAGTCAGGTCCAAATATTTATAATCGTAAATTATACGAATGTCGTATAATTATTTAAAAAAGTTAAATAAAATATAAAATTTATATAAAAAAAATTAATTTTTTAATAGTAAATTCTATTATTTTTTAAAGCGATACATGGTATTTATGCATTTCACGATTATAGATTTTTAATTTGTAAGTCTCATGCAAATCCTTTAAAAAATAATAAAATTCTGATAAATTAAAAAACTTATTTTTTAAGTAGATCTTTACTTTAAAGAACTTACACATCCTAAATCTATATTTAGTATTATTTTTTAAACTAAATATAATGCGTTGAATTAATAAATTAAATAAGAATTTAGTTGAGAAAAGCGTTAAAATATTAATTAAATAATTAATTTTCTTCCATGCCAACAACTCCGGCTTTTAGGACTTTTATAATATAATATATTCATTACTAGGTGAGTTGAATATCATAAATATATTTCCTATAGATTTTTCGTTTGAATTATCAATGACATTTATTTATTTGAGCGATGTTATACATTAGCTACTATTTTATTCCACATCTCATATTTTTTATTTTTTTTCAACTTTATGACACACTTATCAACATTACCTTCAACTTCTCTCTTCCCTCAATTTCCCTCCCCAAGCTCTCCTCTGCCTCTCTCTCTCCTTAAGTTCTCTCTCTCTTCGACCTCTCTCTTTAATTCAATCTATCCTTGACTTCTCTCTCCTCTCTCAAGTTTTGTTTTATAACATGTTAAAGGGAAGAGAAGAAAAAATAATAATAAATAAAACCTCATACGTAAGTGCGGGGTGTGCATGGGATCAGCAACAGTTGATCCATTGAATTTTTCTATTTATTTTAAGTGAAAATCAACAACAATAATATATAAAAAGTACTTAAGAAATGAAATGCCAGAACCCAAAGTTGTTTTTGGTCCCCAACTACTTGCATATTAATCAACAATTTGTTGTCGTTTAAAGATTAGCTAGGGTATATATAAAGTGACGAAACTATGCAGGGTGAATACCCTCACGTCTATATTTTACAAAGAAATCTTATGTGATGCACGCGATGGATAGTCGAATCGTGACAATTGTTAATATCTAATTCGAGAGGAGAAAAGAAAAGCTGATTGACTCGATCGATCATACAATTTATTTATTTGTACTAACATCAGAGATCTAATTCAAAATCAATCTCTTTTAAACGAATTTATAGTTTCTTTAAACTTGTCATTATATATGTTTTAACTTTCTCCATCTAGACTGGGCATAATGCCAGGTCCAAAATTCAGCTCTCCAAAAGTTTTGATAAAAGCAGAATTCTAGTGTTTGCAGGGAAGGAAAGTAACTCATCAAGAACTACAATTGTTATAGCCGTATCGGTTGTTGTTTCTGTTGTACTAATCATCTGCATGTGTTTCTGCCTCTTCTATTTAAGAGTCAAGAAGCCAATGGACAAAGTTGAAAGTAAGTTAAGAACTAGTTTATTTTACATTATTGCTATCATTTCTTTACGTAGCTAGGAAAATATAGATATCAAGACATGACCTTGCTGCATGTGCATGCTTGTGACATGATGCATCTCTTCTCTAAGTACTAAGCAAGAGTAACTACTGGCCGTAAAACTAATTTAAGTTACTGCTTTTTAAGGATTTATCTTTAAAACATAAAACAAAATCTGCTACCATCAATCAGACATTCAATCCGTTCTAGAAATCAAGACCAGTACTTCAGCAACTCAAATAATGATCAGATGCATCACATTAAATTATGTGGAACCCGTTGTTGCTTTTTATGAAGAAAATAGCAAATTGCATTACCTTTATTCTCGCGATTCACTAATCTAATTCAGATGTATAACCTGCTCTTACGTGAAGGCGGGGATGAAATTAGTAGTGATGATTCCTTGCAATTTGACATCGGGACAATTAAAGTTGCTACGGACAACTTTTCTGCTGCAAACGAGCTTGGAAAAGGTGGATTTGGTATTGTTTACAAGGTAATGAGACCCAATTCAGTCGTAATTTATGTCATTTTACCTGTCATAATTAGTTAAATCTAATATCATGAATGTTGAGGTTATATATGCTAGATTTTGGTATATTCATTCATATCTTTCAGGGTGAGCTTCCAAATGGACAAAAAATAGCTGTGAAGAGGTTGTCCAAGGCTTCTCAACAAGGAGATCCAGAATTTAAGAATGAGGTCGAGTTAGTGGCTACGCTTCAACATAGGAATTTGGTAAGGCTCCTAGGATTCTGTTTGGAAGGAAAGGAAAGACTTCTAGTCTATGAGTTTGTACCTAATGCAAGCCTTGAAAAGTTCATATTTGGTATGTTTGCCATTCCTCTCAAATCCCAAATTCTATTCATAGTAATTACATTTTAATGGAATTGTCCTTTCTTCCACGTATATTGCTTCAACATGTTCACACTACATTTGCATGAATATGCAGATCCAAACAAGAGTGCACTATTGAACTGGGAAATGCGCCACAAAATTATAGAAGGCATCGCTCGAGGACTTCTTTACCTTCACGAAGATTCACAACTTCGTATTATTCATCGGGATCTCAAGGCTAGCAACATTTTGTTAGATGCAGATATGAATCCAAAGATTTCAGATTTCGACACGGCAAGATTATCTGTACTAGATCAAACTCATGGCAATACGAGCAAAATTGTGGGGACCTAGTAAGTATATCCACATAAGATGGAAGTAAGTTCATAAAAAAGTAGAACAAGTACCAAAAGCTATGACATCTGCATTCAAATCAAACTAATATTTCTGATAATGTTCACCTGCAGCGAATACATGCCTCCAGAATATGCAATGCGCGGACAATTTTCAGTAAAATCTGATGTGTTTAGTTTTGGCGTGTTAATTCTGGAGATAGTGAGCGGTAAAAAAAATAACTCTAGTTTTCAAGGAGAGAATGAAGCCGACGACCTTCTAAGTTATGTAAGTGCAAATATATATATTTTTTTTATATGCATTTCTTTTATCTCAAAGTTCGACCTGATAATAAGTCATATGATGTTGAAAAAATAAATGAATGTTCTGGTTATTGTGGTGTCTCCCAATGTAACCATCCTACAGGCATGGAAAAATTGGAGGCAGGGGACAACCTCAGATCTTGTAGATGCCACATTAAAGGCCGGGTCAACAACTCAAATAATGAGATGCATCCACATTGGATTATTATGTGTTCAAGAAAATGTGGCTGACCGACCAACCATGGCTACGGTTGGCCTCATGTTTAATAGCCACTCTGTTACTTTACCAGTGCCCACAAGACCTGCATTTCTTATGCACAACACCAGATCAGATGTGTCGTCCCAATCGGAAAACGGTGTTGGTGTAACAAGACCAGATAGGCGTCGAAGTAGCTCTGTCCAAGCCTCGAGAAATGAAGCTTCAATATCTAAGCTAGATGGCCTATAACTTTTGATGGAAGCTTGTGCAGCATTTTGTTTGAAATGCAATTCTACTAGTTCAAGATTCCCATCTCCCACCCCCCCTTTTTTTACTAAGCAACTTCTCTATAAATGAAGATGGTCTTGTATACTTAAGTAGCAAAGATATATATTATGTCATTTTGTTCATCCCAAAATGGGAGGATGGTTTCCTCTGATTGATCAACCTCTACTTAAAATCAAAGAGCTTCGCATTGAGAATGGTTGGAATTCCTCTTGTTTAGAAAGGCTTGTTGGCCATGATAAAGTTAATGAATTGTATCGGGTTTTGGCTAGGCATAAAGAGAGGCAGGATGTGTTAATTTGGATGAAAGAGCAAGACGAAAAGTTTACTACGAAAAGTGCTTGGGAGTGTATTAGAGTTTAGGCATCTCCTTTACCTTGGACTCACTAGATTTGACATAATAATATTCCTAAGAAAATTTTTGTTATGATGTGGAAGGCCACTAATAGTTGCTTGAGCGTGGATGAGAAGATTAAAATTGCTAGTATCCAAATGGCTTCTAAATGTAACTATTGTTGCTTTGGTCATTCTGAATATCTCAATCATATTCTTTGCACCAGTGATTTTGCTACGCAAGTTTGACGGATGGTTTCGATTCAATTAGGTTTTTATATGGGTGTTTTCCATTCACGACAGGAGTAAGTTAAATTTTGGTTTCGTCGTACTAGCAAGTCGTCTCAAGTTCAAACTATTTTTGGATTGATCTCGTCCATCATTTCTTGGAAACTCTAGGAACGGCGGTGTAGAGCTAGGTATGATGGCAAGATGGATTCGGTTCAAACAGTTTGGCATGCTATCAAGTTATGGATTCGTAGAATCAAGCAGTTGGATCTAAGTCCTTGGGATTTCCTAAATAGGATGTTGTTATTCTAAACAGATGGATATTTTGGTGTCAGTTCCTAAAGTGAAGAAGGTTTCGGTGTTTAAATGGAGTCCTCCCTCACATAATTAGGTGAAGCTTAATACGAATGGCAGCTTAGGTAATCCTAGGCCTGTTGGTGCTGGAGGTGTCATTCGTGATATTGGTGGTCAAATGTGTGCGGCTTATTTTGTTTTTTTAGGTTAGGGCTCTAACAACTTTGCTAAGTTGAGTGGTTTGATGGAAGGAGTTAGAAGGTGCTGTCAATTTGGTTTTTATCAAGTGGATATTAAAACTGATTCTCAAATCCTTGTTAATTGGATCAGAAAGGGTTAGTGTAATATTTGGTATCTCGAGGATTATTGGGATGAGCTGAAAAGTTGTCTGGATCAATTGGAATATAGAGTGACATATTTTTCGTGAGGGAAATGCGATTGCGAATTTTCTTGCTAAACAGGGTGCGGAGGGTTTAACTACGAATTGGTTGGGTGACCGAGCCCTTTTGATTAGTAAATTAAGAGGTCTTCTTTGCACGAACAAAATTGGTCTTCTTTATTTGAGGATTTTCTCATGAGGTTTGTTTTAAGTTGTAGTTGGTTAATCCTTATTTTATTATATGCATGTGCTATTATTCTTTCTTTCAGGTTGTCGCTTTGATTTTATTTCTTGCAATCTTTTTGGCAAATTGTACTGTGGTTAGATATTTAAGAATTTTTGAGTCTTGGGCTTTGGTCATTTCTGAATATTTGTAACCTCCAGGTTTCGGGTTGTAACCATGATTTTCTTCCGTCATAAGTAAGAGCTATCAATAAAATTGCGGTACCCTCCTCTTTCCAAAAACAAAAAATGTTTAGACGTGATTAAACATTAAATAATTAAGTAAATCATGTTGTGGGGGATGAATGAGTAACAATTGGCGTTGTTAATAAAATCTATTTTTTTTTCTTTTTTGTTTGAAATCTAATTTTTGTGATTTTTATTTCGATTTTCTTTTCTAGTAAATTTGTTAATTAAAAAATTTATTATTGTTTTTAAATTTTCATATAAGGCATGCCAAAATGACATCTCGAACCATTATTGGAGCTAACAGGACGTTTCAAATGGTTTATTGATGTGAAAGCAACGACAAATGGAATAATATATTTGATAAATGGTAAAAAATTCAAAGATTAGATCAATGTTCAAATTTTAGGGTCATGAGACCGATATATCTACTGAAGCACATTGGATTAGCTATCTCAGGACATAAATATCTGATGAGATTGAATCCAAACCAGCCAATAGATACCAATACCATCTTTTATAGCTAGCCTCGGAATTTCAAAATCCTGGACTTCGGTGCTTGAAATCTTTAAGATTAGGAATTTTCAGCATCCTGAATTTTGAGAATTACATAGAAGCAGCGCCAGTCCATCCTTCCTATTCTCCACTGGAATCATATATATGGGTTCCATCGTTGGAATCTTTCCAATTTGTAGACTAGAGAGTAGAGAGGGGAATAACGAAGATGTGTTGGAGAGTACTTTTCTTCTTCTCCTTCATTATCTTACTTCCTGTTGCTCCCACGGCTCAGTACTTTTGCCATCCAACTGGTAACTACTCCAGCAACAGTACCTACAGGTCAAACCTTGTTGGCCTCCTGGCCTCCTGGCCTCCATGTATTCCAACACGGAGATCGATTACGGGTTTTACAATTTCTCCACCGGAGAAAATACCGACAAAGTGAACGCGATTGCACTATGTAGAGGAGACAATACGCCGGAGTCATGTCGTAATAGTGCTACACCTCCCGCTGGGGCTCCGCTGGGGCTGCAGCATATTTACTATTCACATATATTTTTTTTCAAATTATTTTTTATATAAATTTTTTAAATAGTTTTAAAATATAAAATAAATTTAAAACATCATTAAAAATACATTTTTAATCAAAAGGTAAAAAAAAAATTTAAAAATATTTCTTTAATCAGGCAATAAAATAAAAATTATAAAAAATATTTTTTATTTTACTTCATAATTAAGAAATTATTATTTAATAATATTATAATTTTTTTTATAAAGGATGATACTAGAGCCACCGTTGGAGCTTCCGCCGGCTCTAACATAATATTTTTTCATGTATTTTTTTAAGTTATTTTTTATAATTATGTTTTTAATACTTTTAAATATTTCAAAAAAATAAAATAAATTTAAAACATCATTAAAAAATGTTTTCTTAACCAAAAAGTAAAAAAAAAAATTATTAAAAAATACTTTCTTAATTATGAAGTAAAATAAAAAAAATATTTTAATATTTTACCTCATGATTAAGAAAGTATTTTTTAATAATTTAATAAATTTTTTATTTTTTTTAAAATATTTAAAATTATTAAAAATTATTAAAAAAATTTATATAAAACAAAAAATAAAAAAATATATATAAAAAAATACAAACCCAGCAGAAGCTCTAGTATTATTATTCTTGTATCAATTCAACAAGTCAGGCTGTGTTACAGTCTTGTCCCTACCAGACGAAGGCATTCATGGGAGACGGTATGAGTACGCTACGATACACAAACAGAACTATATTTGGCACCTTGGAAACTGAACGTACATCCAGTTATCATTTACAATACTGAAAACACCTCGGACGTAGAGAATTTCAATCAGGTGTTAGGACAATTGCTAGACAGGCTAACAAAACGCGCCGCACAAGGGAATTCTACTCGCAAGTTTGCTCTGGATAGTGAGCCTGCCACAGACTTTGAAACACTATATGCACTTGTGGAATGTACTCCTGATTTGGACCCCAATCAATGCACCATCTGCCTGAAGGGACTCGTGCAAGAAATTCCACGATGCTGTTATGGGAAGCGTGGAGGGAGATACGTAGCACCAGTTGTGATTTAGGGTTAGTTTATTTTTGGAGATGAGATGAGATGAGATGAGATGAGATGATATAAGATTAAAGTTAAAAAGTTAAAAAAAATATTATTAGAGTATATTTTTTAATATTATTTTTATTTTGAGATTTGAAAAAGTTAAATTGTTTATTTTATTTTGTATTTGAAATTGGAAAAGTTGTAATGATTAGATGAGATGAGAGTTTTTCCAAAACAAACTTAAGATTCGAGACAACCCCTTTCTATGACTTGAACGTTAAGGAATTCTCGCCACCGCCACCGCCACCACCACAGTTTCTTCCCCCTGATGAAGGTAAGCTTGTTGATGCTTCATGCCCGGGAAGTTTTCTTATTGTTTTCCTTTTTATTATTCAAATTATTCTTTGTGCAAATTAAGGCAGGGCCGAACATGGTACATGGGTACTCGTCTCCGACTACAACACAGGGTATGCCAACTTAATATACAAATCATACAAACATAATTTGAAGGGAAAAAAACTATATCAGTATATACAAAAGCAAGCGTACATTTATATTAATTGAAGACAAATAAAAATTTTCCTTCTTTAACGAAAAAAACAAATTTTGAAGATATTTACATTTAACTAGGAAGAAGAACGGTGAAAGGAATGTAAAAAAAAAAAAAAGGAGAATAGAAAAATATTACATGATTTTGACCTTTTAGGGGTAAACTACTATATTTCAATCGGTAATAGCCCATTCGAGCACTAACATCCGCGTCCTTATATTCTTGGTCACATTTTAGCCGAATCTCCAATATTTTCTTTCTTTATTCTAATAAAATATTTTCCTAATGACGGTATTTCAGCTTTTTTTTTTTAAAGAAAAATACATTATTCTAATTTAATTGATAATCCTTACTTATGACAGGAAAAAAAAAATCGTAGTTATAATCAGAAACTTGAGAGTTACAAATATTCAAGAAAGACCAAAACCCTAGCCTCAAAAAGACCTAAGCACCATACCAAAAACAAGTCAAATACCCGGGAATTACAAATATTCAAAAAGACCGAAACTCAAGTATAAAAAAAAAGACCATAAGCAAACCAAACAACACTATACCATATACCTAGAAACCAGAATAAGTCAACCAAGAAAGCCAAATAAACATTAAAACATGTAAGGCAAACAAAAAACAGGTCCATTAACAGAATAAATTCAACCTAAGCGGATCGGATAATAGGAAGACGGGACAGGTTTGGGGGGTGGGATGAGATACAAAATTATCATCTCATCATTACACATTTTTCAAATCTTCATACAAAATATAATAAACAATTCAATTTTTTCAAATTCCAATACAATAATAATACTAAAATATAATATTTTAAACACTAAAACAAAACACAAAATTCTTATATCACCCCCCAAACCTGCTAGTCTTTCTAGTTTCTATATGCAAAGAGCCTCTAAGACGAGATGAAATATCCATAGAAGACCACCATAGGCTGTTACTTCCCTCCAATCCCATCCTTGCCAAGAAACCTACCGAAACATTCCCCTCTCTAAAGAGCTTTGGTGCTTGCAGGAAACGGAAGTAACTCAACAAGAATTGCAATTCTTATAGTTGTGCCGATTGTCGCTTCTTTTGTTCTAATCATATGCATCCGCATCTTCTATACAAGACTAGTGAAGAAATCAAGGGAGCAAATTCAAAGTAAGTTAAGATCTAATCAATCTTCTGCCATTTCTAAGCAATACTGGTGATTGGTATGATTCTACACAAAAATATGGCATAATTTGGGGATTATCAACTATCAAACAGTTCTAGAAATTAAAATAGCTAATTAATTGTGCATAAGATAAGTGTTACGCCTGACCAGTTGACTTCTGCTAAAACAAAATGAACAATGCACTAATCTAATTCAAACTTATCGCTCGGTCTTTAGATGAACCCGTATATGAAATTAGTAGTGCTGAAGAAAAGCTGCAATTCGAGTATGGGATAATTGAAGTTGCCACAGAGAACTTTTCTGCTCAAAACAAGCTTGGAGAAGGAGGATTTGGTGTTGTTTATAAGGTAATACAAGATAATCGAGTGCAAGATAAGATTATACATATTATATACAGTATTTTGATGCATTTTTATTTTTCAGGGTAAGTTTCCAAATGGAAAAGAAATAGTTGTGAAGAGGTTGTCCATGGGTTCTCCACAAGGTGATGCAAAATTTAAGAATGATGTCATGTTGGTGGCTATGCTTCAACACCGAAATTTGACAAGGCTTCAGGATTTTGCTCGGAAGGGAGTGAAAGGCTTCTAGTCTATGAGCTTGTAAGGAATTCAAGCCTTGATAAGTTCATATTTGGTAAGGTTGCACTTAAATTTTGAATTCTAGTCATAGTAATTTCTTTTAGTCCATTGGAATGTCTTGTCCTTCATATATAGCTTTAGCAAAATCATCAGCTTGCATGAATATGCAGATCCAATCAAACGTGCACATCTGAATTGGGAAGTGCATGACAACATTATACAAGGCATTGCCCGAGGACTTCTTTACCTTCACGAAGATTCGAGACTTCGTATTATTCACCGTGATCTCAAAGCTAGCAACATTTTATTAGATGCAGACATGAACCCCAAGATTTCAGATTTTGGGACGGCAAGATTATTTGAAGCAGATCAAACTCAAGCCAATACACACAAAATTGTGGAGACCTAGTAAGTATATCCACATAGTCTATAGCTAATAACTGGAATATAGTATGCCATATACCCTAACGATTACTTTCTGTCATAGAGACTGTATGGAAATTCTACCAAAACCTTCTCCAACCAACAATTAATTAGATGGAATTTATTCAATTTTAAACTTTAAATATGAAAAACTATGTAGCTATTTAACATGAAGTACTATTAATACTTTGGTCCTCCCTGCATGCAGTGGATACATGCCTCCGGAATATGCAATACGCGGACACTTTTCAGTAAAATCTGATGTGTTTAGTTTTGGCATGTTAGTTCTGGAGATATTGAGCGGTAAAAAAAATAACTCTAGTTTTCAGGGAGAGAATGAAGCTGGCTGCCTTCTAAGTTATGTAAGTGCAAATATTTTCTTTTTTTATATGCATTTCCTTTTTATCTCAAAGTCCAACCAGATAGTAAGTCATATGATGTTGAAAAAATAAATGAATGTTCTGCTTATTGTGGTGTCTCCCAATGTAACGATCCTGTAGGCATGGAAAAACTGGAGGGAGGGGACAACCTCAAATCTTGTAGATGCCACATTAAAGGCCAAGTCAACAACTCAAATAATGAGATGCATCCACATTGGATTATTATGCAATGTTTTGAATACCATACCGGACGCTGTACCGGTCAAGGCACTGAAACGAAATATTTCGGTACCGATACCGCTTCGGGATAGCGTTTCGGGATAACATTTCGGAATAGTCGATATATAAATAAATTATATTTCTAAATTATATTCCAAAATAATAATCTATATATATAAATAAATTATATATAAATATATCTATAAATTATAAACAGTCTAATCTGAATTAGGGGTTAAAAAATAAGCTTGTAGTTTGAAAAAATTAAAAAAAAAATGAAGGTCGAAATATCGGCCGGTACAGGCCGAAACACAGGCCGAAACGGCCAGTACCGGCCGGTACGGCCGGTATTTCGACCGGTACGAAATACAGATAGTACTTGTACCGGCCCAATGGCAGGTACGGCAAATACCGACCGTACCGGCCGGTACGAAACGATTTTTAAAACTTTGTTATTATGTGTTCAAGAAAATGTGGCCGACAGACCAACCATGGCTACAGTCGTCCTCATGTTTAATAGCCACTCTATTACTCTACCAGTGCCCACAGACCAACCATGGTTACAATCGTCCTCATGTTTAATAGCCACTCTATTACTCTACCAGTGCCCACAAGACCTGCATTTCTTATGCACAGCACCAGATTAGATGTGTTGTCCCAATCAGCGAACGGTGTTGGCGTTAGGAGATGAAGTAGATCTGTCCAAGCCTCAAGAAATTAAGCTTCAATATCTGAGCTAGATGGCCGATAACTTTTGATGGAAGCTAGTACAACATTTTGTTTGAAATGCAATTCTACATGTTCAAGATCCCATCTGCCACCCTTTGGTTTTTTATTAAGCAACTTCTCTATAAATGAAGATGGTCATGTATACTTAAGTAGCAAAGATATCGCCAACAGCCTAATGGCATGATGACATATAGTCTGGTTCTCCAAATAGAAAATCTAAATTCAATCCTCCCACCCCCTTAAAAAAAAAAAAAAAAAAAAGCAAAGATATTTGTTGTCATTTTGTTCATCCCAAATGTTTAGACGTGATTACGCTTTAAATAATTAAGTAGATGTTGTGGGGGATGAATGAGTAACAATTGATCACAGGCGTTGTTAATAAAATCTATTTTCTTTTTCTTTTTTTTTTTGTTTGAAATCTAATTTTTGTGATTTTTAATTTAATTTTCTTTTCTAATAAATTTGTTAATTAAAAAATTTATTATTGTTTTTAAATTTTCATATAAGGCATGTCAAAATGACACATCTCGAACCATTATTGGAGCTGAGAGGACGTTTTGAATGGTTTATTGATGTGAATGCAACGACAAATGGAGTAATTTGATAAATGGTGAAAAATTCAAAGATTAGAATGTTCAAATTTTCGAGTCAAGAGACCGATATATCTACAAAATTAAAATTTGTTTAATATGCGACTTTTGACTAATTATTCAAAATTTAAACTCTACATTAGATTATTATTATTTTTTAACTATTTTTTAATAAATTTTTTTTATTTTCATTTTCATAATCTCTAACTCTCCCCATCAATCTCCAGCAATTATTTTTATTTTCACAATCTATACAATTGCTATCATTTTCACAATCCAATAATCTATAAAGACATAGTAAAAAATACATATGACTTTGCTACAACTCAAAAGTCATATATGATTTGTGGGATAGATTATATTTGAATCACATTAACTAAATTATGACTTTCACATTTGAACAATGCACAACTACAAGGACTAGTTTAGCGTGTACCTCTGAAAGTTTAATCTTGGAGTCCTTACCATTACAGGTAAAAATGCTTCTAACCCTTTCAATTTCTCGGTTAAGATGACCATCCTGTTTGTAACGAAAATGTATGGATACTTTTAAGATTCCGACCTGTCCTATAGTATTAAATCAAAAAATGTCAATAGTATGATAATAAAAAGATATTGATAAATAGATTTGTTCTTTCAAGAAACAGAAGAATATGCTTTTAACTTCAGTATATATGCTTATCCCCTTGATCTCTCTCTGATTTAAATACAAAAAATTATATTGATCATCTCCTACATCATAGATAAACACGTAATTTATCATTTTTATCTTTTTATTTATGTTTGTTTAAATAAAATGATAATAATAATAAATCACAATTAATATATAGTACGGAGATAATAAATAACATTTCTGTAAATTAAAGACAAGAAAATGAAAGTTGCGGCACGAACAAAAGATTTTCTTTAACACCCACGTATTAAAAGAAAAATATTTCTCATCAATTATTATTCATCACTGTACATCTAATATCCTATGAAAAATATTCATATACTTTATAAATATAAATTGTGAGAATGAATAGTAACTAATACATTCTAAATCTCATATTAAAATGGAAAAGAAACCATGACTATTAGAGCACTCTCAATGGTTTATGTATCTTATCCTTTAAAATACATCATCAAAATCTATTTTTTCTATTTTACATACTAACTTTTACAATATACCATACATCAGTTTATCTATTTTTTCTTTATATTACATTATTTAATAGTTTATTGGAAAAAAAAGTACAAGGAGAGAGATTATTGTGGGAGATAAAGTACATGAAAAGAGAATAAATAAATAAAATATTTTTACATTTGTGAATAGTTCAAGCTAAATGTAGCTAAACACTGTAGCAAAATGTAAAATAGATTTGAAAATAAATGATTCATTGGAGGCACTCTTTAACTACTTTTCTTCAAATTTTACATAAAAATGGGTTTTACAAAACCCATTGGGGTGCTCTTAACTAGGGGATGTTTCCACATGCCTTGAATGAAAATCATTTTTTTAAAAATAAATAAGCAGGTTGATTGAGACAGAAGTAGTCGATGAGAAGCTACGATTCAGGAAGGTGGATGATTTGATGATTAATTTCCTTTTCACGGCATTCCCTCTTTCTTTCTTTTTTTCTTTTTTTTTTTTGTGTTTTTGTGTGTTTATCTATTTTCCCGGTCAATGCATTTCACAAATTTACTTGGGACCAAACGCGTTTTCTTTTATGAAAGGGATGTAGACTTTTGGACATCACCAACAATTTGAATAGTATGTGAGCTGTTACCAAGTCAGCCTAATTAGATGTGTTGAAACTCTCATCACAGACAAATGGAAACGGCCTGTAATGCTATGGGATCCGTAGGACAAGGATGCTGTTGGATGCACTAAGAACAGATTGCACTACAGCTGTTTGATAAAATGGAAATGAGAAATCCGAATGGCTTTCTTAGGTTTTTCTTAGGTTTTGTGTTGTGTTATACATTGAAGGTTGTTAGATGTACATTTATGTCAACGGGAAATATAGAATAGAAACTTGAACTTGTTCGAGGCCATTGAATATGTCCAGTACCAATGGATATCTATATGCTTCTGCATCCTATAAATAATGCATTTTTGTCTGAATATCTAGATCATTTAAAGTATATAGGTTCATTTTGTATATCAAGTTGAGCAAGCTGGTGATTTCAGTATTTGAGTAGAGTGGTGACATCCTAATATTTTGTCTTGTTTGTCAATGTGGTTTAGATGAGATTAAATTAAGTAAATTTGTCATGACTGCAATTGTCAATGAATTTGAACTGATTATATGTTGGATTGGTGGCGAAATTAGAGAAATCATGACATATTTATCATAAAAAAGGTGACTTGGAGACAAGCGGATGAGTTTAAAACCCATCAAGCATAGGGTGGTTGTGGATAAATTTTCCTTTTCTGAGAAAAAAAGAAAGGACAAAAAGAAAAACGAGTAGCCTTCTTGTGTATTTATTAAGATTCTGCATCCTATAAATAATGCATTTTTGTCTGAATATCTAGATCATTTAAAGTATATAGGTTCATTTTGAACATCAAGTTGAGCAAGCAGGTGATTTCAGTATTTGAGTAGAGTGGTGACATCCCAATATTTTGTCCTGTTTGTCAATGTGGTTTAGATGAGATTAAATTAAGTAAATTTGTCATGACTGTAATTGTCAATGAATTTGAACTGATTATATGTCAATGGCTTTTGTGTCTAAAGTGCCAGCAATTATAGTTTAGATCTCAAGATTTATGGGCATTTGAGACAAATCTTTGTATGAGTTTGAAACATACAAGGATTTTCTCAGTTCACACTACCAAGTAAGTTTTGGTAACTTAGTATGAAACAAACATTGAACTAACTTGAGTTTTGCTAGAACTCCTCAGAGAATCCAAAGGAACTTGATAAAGTTCTCAGTTCAGTTTCTACAAACAACTTCAAACATCTTGTTCAATTAGAACCAGAGAAACAATAAACACTCAAAAGCTAAAATAAAGAAATAAAAATAAACTAATAGCTGAAAGGGTCAGCTATTGCAGTGTTTGGAGACCTAAACAATTTCAGTGTTTCAGTTGAAAGGGTCAGCTGGTTCACAACCATCCACATCGCACATTAAGAGGCTGTTTGGAGACCTCATCATTGGATGTATATAGAAGAACTAAGCTATTTTTGCTTTGTTGCAAAGTTTTGATAATTTGCAAAGTTTTTGTAATATAGAACTGAGCTAATATTTAAACTTTTCGAAAGTTTTTGTAATAGAACGAAGTTTTGGTAATATGCGAAGTAATATTCAAAGTTTGTTGGGAACATGTTTGTGGAAGCCCGCTTCTTCATTAGGATGTCATCGTCCTCTTCTTCATGGACTTTGGTGAACAACCCAATGTGCACCTGTGGAAAGCCCGCAAAACTTAGAACATTGAATATGCTAAGAAATCCGGGCCCATCATTTTTTGGGTGTCCAAATTACAATACAGAGGTAATTTTTTTTTAAACTTTGACGTGCATGTTGGTTTCTACGAAAGTTTAATATTTTACGTTTGTTTCTTTATAATCAGGGATTAGCACACTGCAACTATTTCAAATGGCCAAATCGCAGTGAGGAAAGAGAAAAAGATCTTATGAAGATAGAAATTGAGTTTTTAAGGAATAAGGAAGAGCTTCGAAGAAGAGATGAAGAGCTTCTGAAGTATAAGTTGGGAATCCACAACGACCAACTTGATATTCAAAGGCAACAAGCAGAGATCCGGCGTAAACGCACACTACTTAAAATCTCATGGATTATTTTTATATTAATTTCATTGTATTGCATCTGTAAACAATGAAACCATATTACTTGAGGAAAATTTGTATATACTTTTGTGGCCTTTGTTGTGTATAACCTTAAGTAACTAGTTGAGAAATTGAGCTGTAAATGATGCATGGGCATCAATAGTCTTGTATATAATTTCAATGTATGAAGCTGAAAATGTGATCTTTATGAGACAATTTATTATATATACCTTGGTCATGAGTGTCATAAATTGATTATTCTGAAATGGAAAATGATGAAACAGACATTATTTGTCCTCATGAAAGTACTTTAAACAGGTAAACAGATCATGGCAAATTGGTTGGCAAAAAGAAACCATCCACAAATTACATGAAACCATCCATAATAGCCTTTGGAGCCTCACCATCCATACAGTTCAACCAACTCTGAAACAACCATGTGAATGTTTCTGTATCTTCATTAGAAATCAATCTTGCCCCCAAAAGGATTGACTGTCCATGGTGGTTTACACCAACAAATGGTGCAAACGGCATCCCATACCTATTTGTCAAATAGGTGGTGTCAAACGTGACAACTTCACCAAAATATTTGTATGATGCCCTACTTCGTGCATCTGCCCAGAAGACATTTTTCAACCTCCCATTATCATCCATATCCAGTAGTGAAAAGAATCCTTTATTCTTGTATTGCATCCTAGCAAAATATTCATGGAGGGCTCCAGCACCACCTTTCCCAAGTCGAATGCGGCGTGCCTTGTCAATGTAGTTACGACAGTCTTTTTCATTGAATGACAAGTTCTCAAACCCACCTGCTTCTTGCACAAGAGTGGCGAAGCTCTTGTTCATTGTATCTAGCATTCTCTTAACAGACAAACTCACTTCTCTATTGCAGCGGAAGAACCTCCATTTGTGTGGACCTAGTCCGTGATTGTGGGTATTGTGAACAGTCAACAACTTCAACACCCCTTCAACATCCCTTCAACTTCAACTTAATCCATGATTGTGGGTATCAGGCTGAGGGTAGCATGTGAAAACTATAGTTGCTTATAATAAAAAAATAAAAGCAACTATGGTTTTCCTTAAACAAAGACAGGATCACTTGCATCCATTGTAAAATTCTAGAAAAAACATTGTTGTCCATTAGGCCCATAGGTCAGTCATTTACTAGCAATAAATATGTTGATCATCGAATTGGAAATAATATGATTTGCAAAGTACTAAAATCTGTTTATACAATGATCATGGCAAATTGCATGGCAAAAAGAGACCATCCTCAAATGTTTTTAAAATTCCTGCACTCAGTATCACAAACTCTGAACTTCATTCAAGTCCCTAATTTCACAAACTTCCATTGCAACATCTTCCAAGTAAAAGAATATAAAAAAGAGCTAAAAATATCAACATGTTTTTAACAACTTCCCATCCATGTATTTAACATCAATAGTCCCAAAAAGAATATATTTACATCTGACAATATATCAACATGTTTTTAACAACTTCCCATCCATTCTAAAATAAAACATCTATCCAACCAACTTCTCCAAGTACATTGACTTATAGCCACAATTGTGTCCCAGACAAGCTATCTGGCTGGGTTCCATCCACCACCCCAAGTTGCATCTGTGAACATAATATAATAGTTAAAAACTCATCCACATGTAACAAAGTCAAATAGAGAGAGTGACGAAGTGGAACAAAAACCATTACACTTTCTTATGTCTCGATCTCTGCCGTGCCAATCTGGATTCCACTAAAGTCCAACACTTTGGTAGTGTTTTGGGGCGGCTAACAACAGATAAAAAAAGGGCATATTATATAAAATGATAATAAAAGGGCATATTATTCCGCTACGTATCTCCCTCCATGCTTCCCGTAGCAACATCATGGAATTTCTTCCACGAGTCCCTTCAGGCAGATGGTGCATTGATTGGGGTCCAAATCAGGAGTACATTCCACAAGTGCATATAGTGTTTCAAAGTCTGTGGCAGGCTCGCTATCCAGAGCAAACTTGCTAGTAGAATTCCCTTGTGCGGCGCGTTTTGTTAGCTTGTCTAGCAATTGTCCTAGCACCTGATTGAAATTCTCTACGTCTGAGGCGTTTTCGGTATTGGAAAAGATAATTGCATGTTCAGTTTCCAAGGTGCCAAATATAGTTCTGTTTGAGTATCGTAGCGTACACATACCGTCTCCCATGTTGGAATACATGGAGGCCAGGAGGCCAACGAGGTTTGTCCTGTAGGTACTGTTGCTGGAGTAGGTACCAGTTGGATAGCAAAAGTACTGAGCCGTGGGAGCAATAGGAAGTAAGATAATGTAGGAGAAGAAGAAAAGTAGTCTCTAACACATCTTCGTTGTTCCCCTCTCTAGTCTACAAATTGGAAAGCTTCCAACGAAGGAACCCATATACATGATTTCGGTGGAGAATAGGAAGGATGGACTGGCGTTGCTTCTCTGTAATTCTCAAAATTCAGGATAATGAAAATTCCTAAGTTAGGTATAAACAGTGAATTGAAATAAAAATTAAAATTTGAATAAAATATATATTATTAAAATATTTTTAATGTTATTATTTTGATATTTAAAAGAATTAAATTATTTATTATATTTTATATAAAAATTTGTAAAAATTATAATAACGAGATTATATGAGATAGGTGACACGTCCAAACCTAACCCTACTCTTAAGATTTCTTTTTTGTTAAACTACTCTTGAAGATTTCAAGCACCGAAATCAAGACTTTTAAATTCCGAGGCTAGGTATAAAGGATGGCATTGGCCTCTACATGACTTTCACAACACGCGTGCTTTTAATAAGCCAGTTAGGTAGGGCTATCATGCTATTTAAGTTTTGTCTATTGTCGTTCCCTTTTTTTTTTTTTTCTAATTTTAATTAATTTTTAGGGTAATGCTATTCTTCATATATTTTATTGTCTATCTTACTATTATTTATTATATATATTTCAATTTTAGATCTATCCTATAGTATCAAATAAAAAAATGTCGATTGTATGATAATAAAAAGATATTGATAAATAGATTTTTTCCTTTCAAGAAACAGAATAATATGCTTTTAACTTCAGCATATATGTTTATCCCCTTGATCTCTCTCTGATTTAAATACAAAAAATTATATTGATCATCTCCTACATTATATATAAACATGTAATTTATCATTTTTATCATTTTATTTATGTTTATTTAAATAAAATGATAAAAATAATAAATCACATATTAATATATGGTACAGAGATAATAAATAACATTTCTGTAAATTAAAGACAAGAAAATGAAAGTTGTGGCACGAACAAAATATTTTCTTTAACACTGATATATTAAAAGAAAAATATTTCTTATCAATTACTATTCACCAATGTACATTCAATATTTTACGAAAAATATTCATATTCTCTATAAAAAATACGAATACACCTCATCAAAAAAATTATAAATATAGATTATGAGAATGAATATTACCTAATCCATCTCATGTTAAAATGATAAGAAAGCACTACTATTGACTGGGGGACCTTGAATGAAAATCATTTTTTTAAAATAAATAAGAAGGTTGATTGAGATAGAAGTAGTCAATGAGAAGCTACGATTCAGGAAGGTGGATGATTTGATGATTAATTTCCTTTTCACGGCATTCCTTTTTCTATTTTTTTAGTATTTTTTTTCCCGGTCAATGCATTTCACAAATTTACGTGGGACCAAACGCGCTTTCTTTTATGAAAGGGATGTATATTTTCGGACATCATCAACAATTTGAATAGTATGTGAGCTGTTACCAAGTCAACCTAATTAGATGTGTTGAAACTCTCATCACAGACAAATGGAAACGGCCTATAATATTGCTAAGCCACCTTATTTTGTCATGTTATCTTGATGTATTGCTAAGCCAGCTAATTAGATGTATTGAAATTCTAATTAGAAGCCTTTTTATACTTCCTCTTGGCCACATGCATGGCTTGTAACACATGTTCATTTTGGAGTTATGGAAGAGCAGAATCGATCAGAATTTCTGGCCTAAAGAAAATCAATTCTTCTAGGGACAACCGGCTTGCGTCTCCGGTGCGGTACCTGCCGTCATCCGCTAATATTAAAATAAAAAAATAAAATAAAAACCATTGGATTCTCCCACTACTTTGGATCCTGCCCCATTAGTGCCCCATTAGTGATGTCATGAAGTTTGCTTTCCTCTTGCTTTAACTTCTTTCGAGTTCTGATTAGATGCAAGATTATTTCCTCTGGTTTATTCGGTATGTTATTACTGTAAATTGTAATTTAAAAAGAAAACAAATTAATTTTAAATAATTTTTAAACATTTTAAAAATATAAAAAAAATTAATATACTAATAATCACTTTTTTAACTATGAAATAAAAAAATGAAAATTAAATTAAATACTAATATCACAAATGATCTTAAAAGTGAAATATAATAAATAATAGAAAGATAGACAATAAAATATATGAAGAATAGCATTACCCTAAAAATTATTTAAAATTAAAAATTAAAAAAGAAGAAGAGAAAATTACAATTTATAACGACATACCAAATAGACAAAACTTAAATGAAAAACTCTGCTTAGCCTCAAGATTTTGGGTCGCACACCACACTCCTGATGTGGTGAACCCAGTTCCTTACCTACGTCACAGTTCATTGATTTCTCTCCCATTACTCACACTTCTCCCCCTCTTCATCACCCCGAAAACGAGAACCCCAACCACTTCTCAGCAATGAAGCTCCTCACAGGGCTAACACCCCTTACCACAGCCACAGTTCTCTCTCCCTCAACCTAGATTTGCCTCCAGACGTCGCGGGCCAAGCTAGATGATCTCCCGCATGGACACCAAGTCACCAGCCCAGATCACATGGTAACACCATTTATTTGAAAAGGTTGATTTTTGGTAGATCTCGTGTAATTGTTTTGCACGTACACTGTTTATTGCGACTGGTTGTGTTAATTTATCTAGTTGATTTTTTTTGTGATTTCTAGTATACAACTGATTTGTAAAAAAAATTACACGAGGCCAAAAAAAATCCGCATGTCCCAATCCAACAGGAGTTGTCTGAATCCCATCCAAATTCAATTTGCCTATTCATTTTTCTCCCACTGATTTGCTTTCGTTGGTAGTTGCCAAATCTTGGATTTTTTAGTGTTTTCTCTCTAAGATTTCTGAAGAAGTGAAGAAGAACATGTCGAGGAGAGGGTGATGAACCTTCTGGACCAAGGACCAAAATGCATATTTACTTTTCTTTTTTTTTTTTCTAAAAAAAGAGAAAAGAAATGAAGAAAGAAAGAAAGAAAGAAAGAAAGTCACGGAGGTTGGAGTGTGGAAGTTGTGTGAACAGTAATAAATTGTGTAGCAAAACTAAACTTAAATAGCATGATAGCCCTACCTAACTGGTTATTAAAAGCACGCGTGTTGTGAAAGTCATGTAGAGACCAATGCCATCCTTTATGCCTAGCCTCGAAATATCAAAGTCCCGATGATTTCGGTGCTTGAAATCTTTAAGGGTAGTTTAACAAAAAAGAAATCTTAAGAGTAGGGTTAGGTTTGGATGTATCATCTATCTCATTTAATCTCTTCATTATAATTTTTATAAATTTTTATATAAAATATATTAAATAATTCAATTTTTTTAAATATCAAAATAATAATAATATTAAAAATATTTTAATAATATTTTATTCAATATCCTGAATTTTGAGAATTACAGAGAAGCAGCGCCAGTCCATCCTTCCTATTCTCCACAGAAAACATGTATATGGGTTACCCTCGTTGGAAGCTTTCCAATTTGTAGACTAGAGAGGGGAACAACGAAGATGTGTTGGAGACTACTTTTCTTCTCCTCCTTCATTGTCTTACTTCCTGTTGCTCCCACGGCTCAGTACTGCTATCCAACTGGTACCTACGCCAGCAACAGTACCTACAGGACAAACCTCGTTGGCCTCCTGGCCTCCATGTATTCCAACACGGAGATCGATTACGGGTTTTACAATTTCTCCGCCGGAGAAAATACCGACAAAGTGAACGCGATTGCACTTTGTAGAGGAGATATTAGGCCGGAGTCATGTCGTAATTGTATCAACTCAACAAGTCAGGCTCTGTTACAGTCTTGTCCCAACCAGACGGAGGCATTCACGGGGGACGGCATGTGTACGCTACGATACTCAAACAGAACTATATTTGGCACCTTGGAAACTGAACATGCAATTATCTTTTCCAATACTGAAAACGCCTCGGACGTAGAGAATTTCAATCAGGTGCTAGGACAATTGCTAGACAGGCTAACAAAACGCGCTGCACAAGGGAATTCTACTCGCAAGTTTGCTCTGGATAGCGAGCCTGCCACAGACTTTGAAACACTATATGCACTTGTACAATGTACTCCTGATTTGGACCCCGAGCAATGCACCAACTGCCTGAAGGGACTCGTGAAAGAAATTCCACGATGTTGTTACGGGAAGCAGGGAGGGAGATACGTAGCACCCAGTTGTGATTTAAGATTCGAGACTTACCTTTTCTATGACTTGAACGTTGAGGAATCATCGCCACCGCCGATAGTGCCGCCAGCATCACCCCCACCACCACAGTCGCTTCCCCCTGTAGAAGGTAAGCTTATTGATGCTTCATGCCCTGGAAGTTTTCTTATTGGTTTCCTTTTTATTATTCAAATTATTCTTAATTTGTGCAAATTAAGGCTGGGCGGAACATGGGTAGTCCTTCTCCGACTACAACTCAGGGTATGCCAACTTAATATACAAATCTTACAAACATAATTTGAAGTATAAAAACTCTATCAGTATATACATAAACAAGCGTACATATATATTAATTAAAGATAAATAAAAATTTTCCTTCTTTAACGTAAAGAAAAAGAAGCGTACATAGCCGGATGCGAAAGATCTAATTACATAATTTGATGCTTGCATCTGTTTTGGTTCGATGAGTTTTTTTAATACCTCAACTTTAAAATGCATATAGGTGAAGATTGATGCTGTTACGAAGTTGATTTTAAATTTGATATAAATATGATAAATTTAATTTTGTATAATACCTTTATCGATAAAATATTTCTCATAATATAAAGTTTTGTTGAGTTTAGCTGATCAAACCCATCTGTTACTTTAGTTCTTTTGTATTACGATAAAAGAAAATTGTGTTCATTGATATTCAAAAATCCGTTTGAAAGCTCTACAAAAACATGGAAGCAGGGGTCGAAAATGGACCATTTCTTCCCAGTAACTTTTCAATCGGGTAAAATAATGTGTTCTTGAGTCAAAGAGGCTACAACTTTCCGGATCTGGAATATACAAGGTCGATTGCTTTGAGCAAATCACTCCTTCAAATCATTCCACATCTCTTTAGCAAAATCGATGTAAATGCAAGAGGAGGAGATTTCTTTCGACAAAGCATTGATTAACCAAGAAAGAACAATAGTATTACAATGAATCCAAGCATGATACATCAGATCGTTCTCAGCAGGCTGGCAATGAGAGCCATAGACATGGACCGATTCCATGTAAGGTAATTATCTCCAGTCAGTGGTTGGGAGACAAGAATTGCTCCAGGATGATCACCACTCTAAAGATAGTAAGGATTCGAATAATCCATAGAGGAATAAGGTGGAACAGTGGAAGAATTAGCAGAAGACGATTCGTCTGTAGGAATAGGCTTGATGGCGCTTCATTGGTTAGGATTTCATCCAATAGCATGATAAGAGAGAAACCGAGGAAAGAGAAACCGAAGAGAAGGAAATGAGAAAAGTCGTCTTTATTTTATCTATAAATTTGGACAGCCAAACGGTTAGTATTTCATCTTTATTTCATCTATAAATTTTCAAACTCATCTCAAACATTTCAAACAAATTTCAAAAAATAAAAATTATCTCATCTCATCTCACTATTTAACAATATATTTTTTTATAAATCATCTCATCTTATTTTAACTCAAAATATTTTATTATTCAAAATATTTTATCTTATCTCATTCGAATTGCCTATTCAAACCAAGTGTACTGAAACGAGAGTACACGAAATATAAAGTACACTTGAGGTAACTGTGCACGTGATTACGTGTGAACATATAGAGTAAAAAATAACATTATACAATAACCGGTAATAATAGGTGTATTTTAATTTTTCTCTTTTCTTAATGACGGTGCTTTAGCTTTGTCCCTCTAATACCTGCACGAATTGTCAGATTCCAAAATTCTGATTACGCTTAATGCAAATTCCAAAATACAACACTTTGACAAAAGCAGAGCTTTGGTGCTTGCAGGAAACGGAAGAAACTCAACAAGAATTGTAATTCTTATAGTCCTGCCGATTGTCGCTTCTTTAGTTCTAATCATATGCATCTGCATCTTCTATACAAGACTAGTGAAGAAATCAAGGGAGCAACTTCAAAGTAAGTTCAGATTTAATTTATCTTTTACCATTTCTAAGCAATACTGGTGATTGGTATGATTCTACACAAATATATGGCATAATTTGGGGATTGTCAACTATCAAACAGTTCTAGAAATTAAAATAGCTAATTAATTGTACGTAAGATGAGTGTTCCGCCTGACCAGTTGACTTCTGCTAAAACAAAATGAACAATGCACAATCTAATTCAAACTTATCACTCGGTCTTTAGATGAACCCGTATATGAAATTAGTAGTGCTGAAGAAAGCCTGCAATTCGAGTATCGGATAATTGAAGTTGCTACAGAGAACTTTTCTGCTCAAAACAAGCTTGGAGAAGGAGGATTTGGTGCTGTTTATAAGGTAATGCAAGATAATCGTCTGCAAGATAAGCTTATAAATATTATATACAGTATTTTGATGCATTTCTATTTTGTAGGGTACGTTTCCAAATGGAAAAGAAATAGCTGTGAAGAGGTTGTCCATGGGTTCTCAACAAGGAGATGCAGAATTTAAGAATGAGGTCAGGTTGGTGGCTATGCTTCAACACCGAAATTTGACAAGGCTTCTAGGATTTTGCTTGAAAGGGAGAGAAAGGCTTCTAGTCTATGAGCTTGTAAGGAATTCAAGCCTTGATAAGTTCATATTTGGTATGGTTGCACTTCTACTTAAATTTTGAATTCTAGTCATAGTAATTTCTTTCCGTCCATTGGAATGTCTTGTCCTTCATATATAGCTTTAGCAAAACCATCAGCTTGCATGAATATGCAGATCCAATCAAACGTGCACTACTGAATTGGAAAGTGCGTGACAACATTATACAAGGCATTGCTCGAGGACTTCTTTATCTTCATCAAGATTCCCGCCTTCGTATTATTCATCGTGATCTCAAAGCTAGCAACATTTTATTAGATGCAGACATGAACCCCAAGATTTCAGATTTTGGGACGGCAAGATTATTTGAAGTAGATCAAACTCAAGCCAATACACACAAAATTGTGGGGACATAGTAAGTATATCCACGTAGTCTATAGCTAATAACTGGAATATAGCATGCCATATACCCGAACGATTACTTTCTGTCATAGAGACTGTATGGAAATTCTTAAAACCTTCTCCGACCAACAACTAATTAGATTGAATTTAGTCAATTTTAAACTTTAAATATGAAGAATTATGTATCTATTTAACATGAACTAATGTTTTGGTCCTCCCTGCATACAGTGGATACATGCCTCCGGAATATGCCATACGCGGACACTTTTCAGTAAAATCCGATGTGTTTAGTTTTGGTGTGTTAGTTCTGGAGATAGTGAGCGGTAAAAAAATTAATTCTATAATTTGTAATGGAGGTAATGAAGTCGGCCTTCTAAGTTATGTAAGTACTAAAATCTCTGTGCACATTTCGATCCTTTTTGTGTCAAAGTGTGATCACTAGTAATTCACATAATAAATAAAAAATAAATTAATGTTGTGTCTATTGTTTATCTGCCAATAATATAACCATTTTACAGGCATGGAGAAATTGGAGGGAGGGGACAATTTCAAATCTTGCAGATCCCACCATAAGGAACAGTAGTTCAGAAACTCAAATAATGAGATGCATCCACATTGGGCTATTATGTGTTCAGGAAAACTTGGCTGACAGACCGAACATGGCTTCAGTAGTTCTTATGTTCAATAGCCAGTCTATCACTTTACCAGTACCCACAAGACCTGCCTTTCTTATGCACAGCAATAATGATAGATCAGATAAAGTACATGGAAGTAGCTCTGCCCAACCCTCGATAAATGAGGCTTCAATTTCTGAGCTAGATCCTCGGTAGCATTTGATGAAAATGCCCCCTTTAACTTAAACCTTTGTGTTTGGAAATGAAATGTCACAGATACAATATGCCTTTCCCCCTTTTTCTTTTTTCTTTTTTCTCTCTTTTTATTTTTTATTTTTTTAATTAAATGGTAAATCTGCAAAATACATTGGTTCATTCCCTTCATTACAAGTACTGTTTGTACGTGATTATGTAAAGTAATTGTTTTCTTGCTGTACAAGTGCGTTTAATTCCTTTTGCGTTTCTTTTATTAGTATAATTGGGTCTGAAAGTGAGTCCAAATCACTGCAACCCCTATAATTTGAACAATCAACGAATCCTCACAAACACAGAACTTGCCGCAATGACTTTTGTACTCCTAAATTTTCTAACTTATCTCTTTGGAAAATGAAAAACCCTCTCTGAATTTGTGGAGAACTTTGCGGGGGAATTTTGATGGATATAAAGGAAAAACAAATCGTTGTAAAATAGATATGAGCTTTGCATTAAAAGATAAATAAATAAATAAAAACAAAATGATAAGTTTTTTTTTATATGTAAAAAACATAATGACAAGTTAACAAAGGATATAATATCGTCTGCCTATTGTAACTCAAGAAATGATCTTTTGTAACTCAAGAAATAATATCGTGTGCCTATAGTCACGTTTGATCCTAATTTAAATTTATTTTCTGATAGATCCTTCAAAAAATTTAAATGATTGCATCACTATCATTAGTCGTTGAACTGAATAATTAAGGAAAATTATTTTTATATGAAAATAAAATTGTTAGTGCCTGACTTATTTGGAATTAAATTTGACAGATCGTTAGGTCCCAGAACATGACCCGTTTCCAAAATTTGAACTTTATCTGTAGATAAGGATGAAAGGACAAGTTGCTATATCCTTAAATATAAAATCAGAAGTTTTAGAGAACTTACATGCAAAATCTTCTTCTATAATCTCGTGTGCAAGATTTGACAATTTATCACTGAATCGATTCATGGATAGTTCAAATCTGATGCTATCAACTTCACGAATGTACAGATCAATAGCCATCCACCTAGATACGAGAGAGACATCCTTTGTGACCTAAAGCAACAGAAAGAAAAGTACTTGATGCTATCATGTACTCCAGTAACGAAAGCACAGTGATTTTTTTTATTCTGACCCTTACAAAATTTGCTTGATATGTTACCAACTATTCCAAAAACTGTCGAGTTCATTACTAATCAAAATAAGGAAACACAAAATTACAATTTACTCTAACCTCTTTATTAATTTTGTGATAAGCAATAAGATTTTCCTTGTAAGTGCAAAATGAAAATCCAAGTATCATGAGATGTGTAAAAGAAAGTTGCTTAGCTAGAGATAGAAAAAGAGAAAGAGAAAATCATGAAAAGTAAACCCATTAAAATCTATGGAAGCTATCCAAAGGAGGAGAGTGTTGAGAAAGAAAGTTTTCAACTCCTTCATCGTCCATTCACAGTCCTCAAAGTTTTTAACATTTTTTTCTCACAAATTACACCAACTAATGCATGTAGGAACCATTTTCCACACAACTGAAATTTGTTGGCTACCACCTAATCCTTTACGATGGTGAAAAAGATCCACTATACCTCTTCATTAATATATGTGGAATAGTTTAGAAATTAATTGCATGTCAACAGTTTTCTTTTTTAATATATTCCTATTCAAAGGAAATAACACAGGTCTGCTCTAAAATGTTTCTAGTGTGTTTTCATACCATGATCCTACAGGACCATACACTACATCTACATTTAGATGGTAAATAATATACACTATGCAAGCTTAATTATGGGAAAGATATCAGAAATCATTTGGAAGAGGAACAATTGAAAACATGTTGAAGATATCCTACAAAAGCTGTATACAATTTGAGAATCAAATAAATGCAAAAAATTCACAAATTTCTTCCACATTATCTTATAGATACAAGCAGTTCCTCCTCCCACCACACACTCACACTTGACAAGGGACTTTAGGAGGGATGTTATGCCATTAGGAAAATAATACCAAATCCTCGATCAACATTTCTCAATCTTCAAGACCAAGGTCAAATAGGTCACTGTAGCCTAAGAGATGCTAAAAGGAAAGGCAATGTTAGAATAAGAGAAAACCTGAAACGATATTAAGATATAATATTTCAACATATTAAAATTGTGAAGGCCATTAAAAACTTACCACAATTCTAAATTTGTTTGTATTGTAACGCGCGACAATTAATTTGTGTGGGATGTGCAGTAAGAACAATTTCAACCTCCAACAGAAAAAATCCTTCCAATGTCGAGAATAATAGACGGACAATAAAAAAGAAAAAAAAATCTAATCTTGCCACAACAAAAGCTCTATTCTAACAATTTTGCTTAGCTGAGGTTAGTGAAGTAATGCAGTTTCCAAACTCTCAAATTAATGACATTTTTTTTCTTGCTAAAAGAAAAGAAAATAAACAACATGTTGTGTATATATATATATGAGGAATTATCTATATATATATATATATATATATATATATATATATACACACACACACACATCATGTTTCAATTTAGAGAGGGTCTTTGATTTACTTTCATTATTGTAGTTTAATTAATGGCACATTATAACTATAGGGATTATATATATGCAAGTTGCTGGATTTGCTGTTTTCTTTGGGTGGCTTTTGCAAACCATTTTAGATGCAAGAGTTTTGCTTTTATAGACATGTCTAATGTTGGTGAGGTATTATAGTAGACTTGTAGATGTGTTGGTCAAGCCAACTTGAGGTTTGCATTTGCCCAAATAAATTTAACTATATGAAACATCAGCCTGTCAAAATTTTAAATCATAACAATGAAAGAGTTAAGAATTGTAAAAACAATATATCAACAAAAATTATCCAGCAACAATGTATTAAATATTATGATTGTGCAGGTTTCTTTACAAAGAAAAAAAAAAGAAGAAAAAGAAGCGAAAGTCCACAGAAGAAACAATTACACATTAAGATGCACACATGCAACTACAAATAGTAAATCTAAAATTTTAATTTACATGATTAAATATTAAGATCCCCATTCCTAGCATCAATGTATCACACTTGCAAAGTAAAATCTTTAATAGATGTAAATGTTTGATAAGCTCTCACAGGAATAGAAAAAACGTATTCACTTGCCACAATATATAGTTATTTGCCCTTCCTACTAAGCTCCAATGTAATTAAAGGAATCACTGGATTGCTGCACAGTCCACTTATGAATCAAAATTAATTAAATAAGCATCAGAAACTCAACACCACTAAACTGAAACAATGAAACTACAAGACTAAATGGTTAGTAATAGACCAGGCTCAAGTTTCATAAGATAGCAGAGCTATCAAGTTCGTTCAACCAAGATCAAGAATCAATCAAAATTTCAATTAGTAAGACCAAATTAAAGCAAATGGATCTGGCATGCATACCTCTTTGACTTTTTGCAGAAAAGGGACTACGTAATCCTCCTATTAATTAATCACCATTAATTATTTTAAAGCTATGATCAAACTTAATTTGGTTGAAGTCATGCAAATAAATATTATAAGTAACGCGTACTATAATATGATGAAAGTATTAACTCTTTAATTAATATTTTTCCTTCTCAATTCAGGATAATGTTTAAAAAGAATTGCCCCAAATTATATAGGTATTGTAAACATTCGAATAGAATTGAAAAACAAAAGGAATAGATGATGTGATGCAAGACAATAATAATAAAGAAAGGAAAACTGTTGAATTTGTTAACCCGATCTCACTGACAAATTATTTGGGTCATCGTACCAAAAAAATAACAAGAGAAGTCACATCTGGATATTAAAAAACAAAATTATTTTATTTAGGCCAGAAATTCTGATCGATACGGCTCTTCCATAACTCCAAAATGAACATGTGTTACAAGCCATATAAGGTGGCTTAGCAATATTATAGGCCGTTTCCATTTGTCTGTGATGAGAGTTTCAACAATCTAACTAGGTTGACTTGGTAACAGCACACATACCATTCAAATTGTTGATGATGTCCGAATTAAAGTCTACATCCCTTTCATAAAAGAAAACGCGTTTGGTTCCAAGTAATTTTGTGAAATGCATTATAGCTTCCTGAATTGTAGCTTCTCATCGACTACTTCTATCTCAATTAACCTTTTTATTTATTTAAAATAAAATAATAAAAATTTGATTTTCATTCCAGGCATGGGTAAACGTCCCCCAATCAATAGTCATGCTTTCTTTTCTATTTTAATATAGAAAAATTATTTTTATTAGTTACTATTCAACATCCTACATTCTATATCTTATAAAAAATATTCACATATTTTATAAAAAATGCTTCACATCTTATAAAAAAAATTATAAATATAAAATATAAAAATAAATAGTAACTTATGTATAATAAAAATACAGATATAAATGTTAAAGAAAACCTTTTGTTCGTGCCAAATTTTATACCAGGTGGTCATTTGACCCATTCCTTTTAGAAATCAGATAATGCTTTCTATTTTCTTTCTATAGGCAATAGGCTTTATAACAATTTCTAAAGTCAAAAACAGAGTCCGTTGAATTTTAACAACACAAACATAAATTCAGCCCACCACTTCCCTGTCCTCCATAATTGCCTTCCCAGTCTTCCAAGGCATAAACTAACCTTGCCATTTTGTGGAACACGAGGCAATGGCAATTTCCTCAAGATGGCTGTTCTTCCTCTCCGCCATTGTCATACTCACTGCACAAGCCGTCGCTCAGACAAACCCGCTATATAATTTCTGTTTAAACGACAAGGGCAACTACACCTCCAACAGTACCTATGACAAGAATCTGAATCTCCTCCTCTCCTCCCTCTCCTCCGACGCCAGAGTTAACTACGGGTTCTTTAATTCCTCTTATGGCAACAACTCTGACGAAGTACACACAATCGGACTTTGTAGAGGGGATTCTAATTCAGAGGACTGCCGCAGTTGCCTCAGCAACGCTGCGTCTGTTCTTAAACAGCTCTGTCCAGTTCAGAAGGAGGCAATTTTATGGTACGATTACTGCATGTTTCGCTACTCAAATCGCTCTATTTTTGGCCTCATGGAAACTGGTCCTGCTTTCTATATGTGGAACTTGAATAACGTATCGGCCAATTATTTGGATCAGTTCAATGATGTTCTAAGGACCTTGCTGGAAGGCTTAAGAGACGAAGCTGCAGCAGGTGGTTCTCTTCGTAAGTACGCAGTAAATAACACAATAGCACCCCAATTCATGACGCTATATGCACTTGTGCAGTGCACGCCTGATTTATCTGAGGGACAATGCCACACCTGCTTAACTGGTGCTTTCGGAGAAATCCCACAATGTTGTGGTGGGAAGCAAGGAGGTAGAGTGATTAGACCCAGCTGTAATTTCAGGTTTGAGATCGATCAATTCTACAACTCTACAGCCGAGGCGTTTCCGCCGTCGATCTCGCCCCCACTAGCACCACCAGTTTCTTCTCCTCCTCCATCTTCAAATAATACCAACAGTACTCCGAGTGCAGGTACTCACGCCATCATTATCACAACATAACAATTAAAAGAAATATATATCGTATTGTTTATTGGTTTTCCATTTAGCAATCAGTTTCTTTCGTCTTTGTTTCCTCGATTCTTCTGAAAAGAATCATGGTCCGTCTGTCGATTACAATTTTGTTCAAAACAAAAAATCTAAAAAGTAGACAAACGAAAAGAAAAAGCAAAAACACAAAAGTTGCAAAAGAAAAAAAGAAGTCAACCGTGGATGAGAGCGCGTGCTACGGCATCGCGAGTCTACACTTTCTTTCTGATCTTCGATTCTTTACTGTTATTAATCATTTTTTAATCACATATTTTCTTAATAAATCTTCTGACGTTCCATCGAAATTGATAGATGTGAATTGGGAAATGTTTATCCCACAGACTGTAGTCCACACTCCACCGATCCAGTTTTTAAAATTTTTTTAATGGGGTGATTGTTTTAATAAATAAATAAATAATTTTTTTTATTTGGCCTATTCGGTGGCCTTCCTCTGTGGGAGGGAGTAGCACCACCCATTTGACGGAATAATTTATAAAAATAACATTATTTTATTAAAACATATTCATTTTTAAATATGAGTATAAAAACAATTATACGTTCGTTACTAAGCATTTTCAGGAATGATCTAATTGTGATTGACATGAGGACTTTATCTATGTTGCAAGGTTTAAAATAGTTTAGTAAATTTGAGGACGAACATGCGGTTTATGATTTGCAGGAAGCAAAAGTAACACATCTCGGACTGTCATCATTGTAGTTGTGCCAACTGTTGTTTTTGTGGTAATAATCATCTCCGTCTGCGTTTATTTAAGAGTGAGGAGGCCAAAGGAGAAAGTCGAAAGTAAGTATTGCATGATTCAGTTTTGTTATTTTATTCTTCAAAACTTGGGCTTTGTCTGTGATTCGTTAATGGATACTATAGTCCATATATGCATTATGTGCTTCCATTTGCACTTTGCAGTAGGTGTAAAGCAGGCAGGAAGAATTAGCCAATTAGATTCGTATGCTATCATGGGCATACGTGTTTCGGGCATTTATTAATTAATATAGGGAAAATAATTCTAAATATTTTAAAGAGAAGAAAAGGTCAATAAGCACATATCATTTCTCTATCTGTAATTAATCCTTTTTTCAGGTTTATTTGATAATGGAAATTAGTTTAGATAAACGATTCGAATTGGTACAGTTCATCTATCATGTAGGCGTATATTTTAAATTTTGTTGCTCCTCTTAATTAAAGAATGAACTCAGTTGATGTGTTCAATGTTGGCATGTTCCTCATGTACCGAAGGTCATCATGCGGATGAAATTACAAGCGTCAAATCATTGCAGTTTGATTTTGGCACTATTAGCCTTGCGACAGATAACTTTTCTGAAGCAAATAAGCTCGGACAAGGTGGTTTTGGTGCTGTTTACAAGGTAATTACATATAATCTTCTGCATAAGGGTATCAATAATTAGTTAAATCAAGTTCATTATCCATTTTCCTAACGGTTCTGTCCATTTCACTCTTGTATATTATCAGGGTAAACTCTCCGATGGACAGGTTATAGCTGTGAAAAGACTATCAAGAGATTCTGGGCAAGGAGATTCCGAATTTAAGAATGAGGTCTTGTTGGTTGCCAAACTTCAACACCGCAATTTGGTTAGGCTCCTAGGCTTCTGCTTGGAAAGAAAGGAAAGACTTTTAGTATATGAGTTCGTGGAAAATACAAGCCTTGATCACTTCCTTTTCGGTATGTTTGCACTTCTGATTTCATATGATGTTGTATGTATGCATACTATTATGTTTGGGCCACAAGTTTTGTTGAAATGTGTTCTCCCATGTTTTACTTAATTGCATGAAGCATTTACAAATTTCTTTTTCTTGGATGTGTAGATCCAACCAAACGTGGACATTTGGATTGGGAAAGACGGCATAAAATCATAGGAGGCGTTGCTCGAGGGATTCTATATCTCCATGAAGATTCTCGACTTCGTATTATTCATCGCGATCTTAAAGCCAGCAATATCCTTCTAGATGCAGATATGAATCCAAAAATTTCAGACTTTGGCATGGCAAGATTGTTTGTATTAGATGAAACGCAAGGGAACACAAGCAGAATTGTGGGGACCTAGTAAGTATCATGATTGAGGAGAGCTAATATTTACATTTGCATCATAGAAATAAGGTTAACATGCTAAGGCTTATTCCGTTTCCAAAATCGAGATAAAGCTGAGAGGTTAGACGATAATTATGGAGATATCTATTGATATTCAAACAAAACTTATAATTCCTTAATGATGTCAATGTGCAGTGGATATATGGCTCCAGAGTATGCAATGCATGGACAATTTTCAATGAAGTCCGATGTCTATAGTTTTGGTGTGTTAGTATTGGAGATATTGAGTGGACAAAAGAACAATTGCTTCCGAAGTGGGGAGAATGTGGAGGATCTCCTAAGCTACGTAAGAATCATTCTTCGTGAATTTTCCTTAATTTTCCAGTAATTGCTATAGCATTTGTCTTTGCACAAAAACAAATTAATACATAAATAGAAGATTCTTCTCTCTGATATTGTCTGCCTGTTTGTATTATATCTTGCAGGCATGGAGAAACTGGAGGGAGAACGCAGCTTTAAATATTGTAGATCCGACAATGAAGCCAGGCTCAATAACTGAAGTAATGAGATGCATCCACATCGGATTACTATGTGTTCAAGAAAATGTTGCTGACAGACCAACCATGGCATCAGTCGTTGTCATGCTCAATAGCTACTCCACCACTCTTCCATTGCCTTCACAACCTGCATTTTTTATGCACACTAACATGGAATCTGAGATGTCATCTGGATGGCAGCATAGCGAAAGGATTACAGATCAGTCAGATGAGAGATCCAAAGGGAGCTCTGTCCAGGCATCACAAAATGAGGCTTCAATTACTGAGCTCTATCCTCGCTAGTGCTTCATGCACATATTAGGGTGGTCCATGATTCGTGTGGTTTGTGGTTATTTGAGTTCAACTTCGTATGTAAAACTTGGGTTAGGTTCGTTTTCTCTCTTTGTTTTGTTTCTCTGTTTGTTGTGAAGTGAAACTCAATAAGGATTATGCTTTTATTTTATTTTTTGTTTGAGAGCCCCTAGGAGCCAGACGAGGTGAGTATAGTTGATTTACGCTATCCAATAATTGTGTGACAAGTATAGATTCTAGCAAATGAAAAATAGAATTGACTGTAGATAACGAAATGTTGCATCCCTCCTCTCCCCATCTCTGTTTCTCCACTCTTTTTCCCCCTCTCTCTCTCTCTCTCTCTCTCCCCTACGAATAAAAAAGCTCTGGCTCTAATCCACCATAGCTAAATCAAAGAAGCAAAAACCAAAGATTTCAAGAAGAAAAGGCTGCTCTCAAATTTGATCACTCTGTTTGGCTTCTTTCTATTCAGCATTGCATCTTAAAAAAGGATGAAAAAAGAGATGCAGCCAAAACAAACCCATCTCTCCTTCTCTACCCTTTATAACATAAAGCGTGTAAAGTGAGCTCATAACCTTTGGAATCTTTGGCAAATGAGTTTTGCTAGGTACAAGCGAGTTTGTGCACCATATCGCGAGTTTGTGCACCAAGCGTGTAAAGGATTACAAAATTATTTTTATCTTTAATTCACATCGTTTCGTTAAATATATACATTATATATTAATATTGGTGCACGAATTGGTGCACGAACTTGCTTGCAAGTAGATTTTTCCTTGGCAAATACCCCCTTCAAGTTTTGTAATCCTATGATTGGATTTTGTCACTTTTTCTCTCACAATGCAAGTTTTATCACAATCACTGTTAGATGGAGGGGCGCCCACGTGGGGCTGACCCCTCCTGCAGTTGCTTGTAACGCATGGCTCGTTATTGCCGTTTAAAAATACAATTGAAGGCTAGCCTGGCCAGCCGTGTAGAGGAGGACTATATATCCTCAATTGTGTTTTGATACCATCTGATATATAAAAAAGTTCTCTCTCTTTTTTGTTCTTTCTTGATAAAATATTTAGGCTGTAGATTTGTTGAGTGTGACTCTAGTTTTTATACTACGTAGTATACTTCGCCACTAAGAGGAAACGCTTGGGATTTATCAATCTGGAGAAACTTGTGGAGCAATTTTATAAGCTGAGCTTGAGGTACTTTTCCGCTGTGCATTCTAACATTGGTATCAAAGCTATTTTTTGAATTGCTTACAGTTTATAACTTTTTCTCGCATATGCTTGAGATTTGTATGGTGTCTTTTTTATCATCTTTTTTTTATTTGTCTAAAAAAAAAAAAAAAAAAGGCCGCGCACCAGGTGGTGCTGCGAGCACCAACGCAATGGTGCTACGCGCACCACCGCAAGGCGCTGCGCGCACCACCGCGGTGCAGCGCGCACCAGCAAGGTGCTGCGCGCACCAACAAGGTGCAGCGCGCATCACCGCGGTGCAGTGCGCACCACTGCGGTGCAGCGCGCATCACCGTGGTGCAGCGCGCACCACCGCGGTGCAGCGCTCACCAGCATGGTGCAGCGCGCACCACCATGGTGCAGCGCGCACCACAGAGGTGCAGCGCGCACCAGCGAGGTGGTGCGGCAGCACCCAACTGCTTGGACGGATTTTTTCCGGTGCCTGCGATGTTGCGTGGGAGTCTCCAGCGGCGTCTCCGCTGCTGCTGCAGAATGGCTACTGTTCACATGAACAGTAGCCGTATGGAGGAAGAAGATGACCATTAGGTCATCTGTTTACTCCCATGGGCCTGGGCCTCATGGCCCATATTTTTTTAAAAAACCTAATAAAAAAAATGGGCTAGGCTTTCTGTAGTAAAAAAAAATGTCTGGGCCATTTTTTCAAAGCCCAACCTTATTTAAGACTTTTTTTTTTAACAGAAAATAAAAAGAGGAGGATGAAATTGAGATCCCTGAGACTCGAACCCAAGACTACCGGTCAAAGGCTGCGTGCACCACTGGGTTGCGACTTACCTTTGGTTTAGGTGGGTTTTTTTTAAATGTATTTATTATGCATTTATTTTGTTTCTATTAAAAAAAATTACATGATTTAATATATGCTTAGATATATTGTTATATTACATGTGATCTTTTATTTAATGTTTTAGATTAAATGTGATCACATGTGAATATATAATTATATTCATGCTATTTTTTTTATTCCATTATGTTATATTACATGTGATCTTTTATTTAATTTATTGTATTAAATGTGATTACATGTATATGTGAATTGAACATGTGGATATGTGATTATTTTATCATCTATGAATGTTAGGCTTGAATGTTTATACATTAGTCTTTATTGATAAAATAGAAAAAATTCCCACTAAGTAATCTTAGTTAGAATTGTCAGTGTAAATGATAGACTGAAAAAAAATTGCAGTGACCCCAGTAAGAACTGTAAATGCACTGTATAGCCAAAAGATCACAGTGACCCCAGTAAGAATTGTAAATGCATAGATGGAACAAGAAAAATAGACTGTAATGGTCTTATATGAACCATCTTTATAGATTGGCACAACAAGTTACTGTGGTTGGAGTAGATGTCCTTGTAGACTGGCCCAAAAAGGTTACTGCGATTTTAGTAGGTTATGTTTTTACATGTGACTAGAATTAGATGACTATTTAAGATAGTGGGAGTATGGTTGAGATTTATGATTAATTCTCCCATATTTATTTTTTGAATTTGCGCGGGAATTAGGTTAGAAATTTAATAATTGGATATTGTGGCGCAAGAAATGATTCTGAAACTTAGCGATTTTTCGATCTTATGACATGTCTAAATTATTTTTTTTCTAGCTTGGAAGGACGCGGCAGATTTCATAGGTGTGTGTGTAATATCTCTTCTTTGCGTATTATAGTGAAATGACATCCGAGAGTATAGTTGCCAATTTAAACAAATGGGAGAAATTGGATGGGGAGAACTACGACATTTGGCATCGGAAGATTCAATATGTCTTAGATGAGCAAAAGGTCTTGGAGGCCTTATCTCACTCCCTTACTAAGCCTAGGGAAGGGACCTCGGAACAACACAAGATAGATCAACTAACCTATACTCAATGGGCTAAGAAAAGTCGGTGCGCGAGCGTAATAATGTTAAGCAGCATGCACAATGATCTAATGTGTGAGTTCGAGATCTATGACACTGCCCAAAGCATGTGGGAGGCTTTGAAGTTGAAGTTTGGTGGAACTTCAGCCACTAGGTTGCGTGGGTTAACCATGAGGTTTGACTCCTATAAGATCCGCTCCGACCGCACGATGAAGCAGCATCTTAGGGCTATGTCAACCATGATCCGCGAACTTAAGTCGGCAGGAAACAACCTGACTGATGAACAACAAGTCCAGGCAGTGATAAGATTACTGCCGAATTCTTGAGAGAATATGAGCCAGAACCTGACGCATAACGAGAATATCAAAGACTTTGATAATGTCTCGCGTCACTTGGAATTGGAGGCTAATCGCCTAGAGGCTGCCAAGCCCAATCACATGGCCTACATGGCTGATTTTAGTTCGCATAAGGCATCAAGGCCTAAACGCAAGAAGTCCAAGAATGGGGTAGCTGCTGGACAAATTAAGAAGGTGTCAGGAACTTCTCAGCGCAGCAAGAGGGGCAAGCGCGGGAAGAACAAGTCAAAATTAGAGTGCTTCAACTGTGGAAAGAATGGCCACTTCGCTCGTGACTGCACTGAGCCGAAGAAGGTACACTCTGACTTTTCTCGCATTGTTTTTGTAACTAGTCATGTGATGGTTGCTCACTTCTATCCTGTGTGGACTGTTGATTCAGGAGCGACTGAACACATAGCGCGAGACAGAGTCGGATTTGTGGAGTATCGCCGGATTCCAGCTGGGAGCCGTGATATCAAGGTGGGGAATGGAGCTAGCGTGGAGGTACTAGGACTTGGTACCTACAAGCTGGACTTGTGGGGTGGCCACACTCTTTTCCTCCACAATGTGTTATACGCTCCCGAGATCCGACGAAACTTACTTTCTGTAGTCACTCTATTAAGAGTTAGTTTTCGAATTGTATTTGAAAACAATTATGTTTCCTTTTATTTGGGCCATGTGTTTTATGGCAATGCTTTTCTTTAAGACGGTTTTATGATTTTGAATTTGGAATATTCAAATATAAATGAGTCTATTGCTTTTCTTTCTACATCTGATAATTTGGATTCATATAAATGGCATGCTAGGCTTGGCCATATAGGGCAAGATAGAATGGCTAGGTTAGCTAGAGAAGGCCTAATAGGCAATCTTGCTAAGGTCATCTTACCCACATGTGAACATTGTCTAATGAGAAAAACTAAGAGAAAACCGTTTGGAAAAACCAAAAGGGCATCTTTTCCACTGCAATTAGTCCACTCAGACATCTGTGGTCCAATGAGTGTGAGGGCAAGACACGGAGGTGTCTACTTCATCACATTTATAGATGATTTTTCACGTTACGGTCATGTCTACTTAATCTCTCATAAGTCTGAAGTATTGAAATGCTTTAGGCGATATCTAAGAATGGTTGAGAATGAGTTAGACAAGAGTTTAAAAGCTCTAAGAACTGACCGAGGACGAGAATATCTCTCTGAGCAATTTAAAAGGCTCTATGATGAAAAAGGAATCAAAAGACAGTTGATAATGTCGAGTACGCTGCAACAAAATGGCGTGGCAGAAAGGAGAAATCGAACACTGTTTGAGATGGTTAGGTCAATGATGATGCAAGCAAACCTACCAATTTCTTTTTGGGAGGATGCACTTTTGACTGCTGCCTACATTCTTAAGCGAGTGCCCTCCAAATCAGTAACTTCCACCCCATATGAACTATGGACCGGCGAGAAATCCAATTTGAGTAACTTGCAGCCATGGGGTTCAACGGGTTTTGTTCACGATCTTTCTCATAAGTATGGGAAGTTAGGCCCTAGAGGGAAGAAGTGTATTTTTATAAGGTACTCAGAACACTCTAAAGGGTATATATTAATAGGTGAACAATCTGATGGAAGTATGACTGAGATTGAGTCAACAGATGTGGATTTCATTGAAGATGAGTTTCCAAGTAGAGGTGAGGTTGATAGGAGTTTAGAACTTCATGAGATTGTGGAACAAGAGGAAAGTGCTCAAAGGAATTTAGTTGAGAATGAGGAAGAAATTCTTCAAGCTCCTACAAATTATTTGAATTCGAGTGGGAGCACATCATTTGTCAATCAATCACAACAACCTCAGCTGCGTAGAAGCACACGTGAAAGTATTCCCCGTCGTCGTTTTGAGATTGAAGAGGAAGCTTTTATGGTAGCTCTGCATGATGATGACGAGCCTAGGACAATTTATGAGGCTCTCTCATCTTCTACTAAAGATGAGTGGATGAAAGCTCTTAATGATGAGATTGAGTCTATGAAGACTAACCAGGTCTGGGATCTGGTTGATCTATCAATAGGGCGTAAGACTATTGAGAACAAATGGGTTCTTAAGGTCAAACGCAATTCGGATGGATCAATAGATAAGTACAAAACTCGTTTAGTGGTGAAAGGATATACCCAACATGAAGGTATAGACTATGAGGAGACTTTTTCACCAGTGGTGATGTTTGCCTCGATTCGCCTGATTTTAGCTATAGTAGCAAACATGGATTTGGAACTCTACCAGATGGACGTAAAGACAACATTTCTCAATGGAGAACTAGATGAGAAGATCTATATGGATCAACCTACGGGTTTTGTAGTCAAAGGTCAAGAGCGCAAAGTGTACAGGCTCAAACGATCTATATATGGCCTAAAGCAATCATCTAGACAATGGTACTTCAGATTCCATTGAGCCATTCTCTCGAATGGGTTTACGATGATCACAGAGGATCATTGTGTCTATGTCAAAAGGTCTAAGAAGAGTTTCATTATGTTATCATTATATGTTGACGATATACTATTAGCTGGAAATAATAAAGAGTTGATAGTCGCCACAAAAGAGTGGTTATCCTTCAATTTTGAGATGAAGGATATGGGTGAGGCAAAATACATTCTGGGAGTTAAAATCTACAGAGATCGCTCAAAGAGACTTTTGTGTTTGTCTCAACAGACTTACATAACGAAAGTCCTCGAGTGCTTCCTAATGAATGGATGTAAACCCATTGACACCTCTGTTGCAAGAAGCGAGAACTTGTCTAAAGTGATGTGTCCTAAGACTCAAAAAGAAAAAGAAAAGATGGCTCGTGTCCCTTATGCTAATGCTGTGGATAGTCTGATGTACGCAATGATGTGTACTCGGCTTGACATATGCTATGCAGTTGACTTAGTGAGTAGATTCTAATCTAACCTCGGACTAGCTCACTGGAAAGCTAAAAGGATTATGAGATATCTCAAGAGAACTGTGGACTATGTGCTGTGCTATCAGGGTTCAGATTTGCAGCTAAGAGATTACAGTGATACCGATTGGGGCAGAAGAGGTGCAAGAATTTTATCTTTCAGCAACCTATCTCACCTCCTCCCATAAAAGGTATAATAAATTTATAATCCTCATATATCCCACATATATAGATGAAATCATAATTATTTTATTGGATCAGCGTAGGTCCTGTCCTTACTCTTTATGTTGTACGTGATAAGTTGTGATTTGTGAGACAAATTTGACTGTTTCAAGTTAATTTGTAGTTGGCTTGCCTTTCTATGACAACGATGCTTTTGGTTTTTGCAGGAACTAAGAGAAACACCACAACT
The DNA here is from genome assembly GCA_022457165.1 of Juglans mandshurica. NCBI lineage: Eukaryota > Viridiplantae > Streptophyta > Magnoliopsida > Fagales > Juglandaceae > Juglans > Juglans mandshurica. Next base: position 26,668,821 of record CM039626.1, read on the forward strand.
CGAACTGCCGTCGTCATTGTTGTGCCCACTCTTGTTGTTATCATACTGGTCATCAGTATTATTTACTTATTTTTAAGTCTGAGGAAGCGCAAGGATCATTTTGAAAGTAAGTACAACACAGTTCATGTATTCCTTGTTATATATAACAGTTAATTATGAAAACTCATGACTTTCTTTTTGCACTTCGGTAACACTGGGTGCTAGCTAGGATAAAATATAAAAGGTTTTTTTTTTTTCCATATAAACGATTCCACCCTCTCTAATTAGTTACTAGAGATACGAACCCACAAATCAAATTAGATGCCATACCTTGTTGTATGCTTTCATATGGAGCAAATTAATAAATCTTTCGAGTATGTATCAACCCGGCGGTTCCTTTTCTGAAGCCATGGATGAAATGGGAAACATGGAATCCCTTCAATTTGATTTCGACGTTATTAGAGCTGCCACAGCCGACTTTTCTGATGCAAATAAGCTTGGAAGAGGAGGATTTGGGCCCGTTTATAAGGTATGAAAACAATATGACAATGAAAAGTATTATCAAGAATCTTTTAGAATTTGTCAAACCAATGTATTTTGTTCCTGAAAATTGATTCGAATTGTTTTATTGTGCCTTATTCTCCCACATATTCAGGGAAAGCTTTCGAATGGACAAGAGATAGCAGTAAAAAGACTATCGAGAACCTCTGGACAAAGAGATTTGGAATTTAAGAATGAGGTTGTATTAGTGGCCAAGCTCCAACACCGGAATTTAGTTAGGCTCCTTGGATTTTGCTTGGAAGGGAATGAACGTCTTCTTGTGTATGAGTTCGTGACAAACAGAAGCCTTGATCACTATATATTTGGTAACATTGCATTCTATGTTTACATTGGGATGAAGATATTTTCATTCATTTCCTTAAAAGATCATAAATTTTAAATATTTGACTGAGTACGTACGATGCCATGCTTATGCAGATCCCAATAAGAGTGCAAATCTAGATTGGGAGAGTAGATATAAAATTATTAAAGGCATTGCTCGAGGGCTTTTATACCTTCATGAGGATTCTCGACTTCGGATTATTCATCGTGATCTCAAAGCTGCTAACGTTCTGTTAGATATAGAAATGAATCCTAAGATTTCAGATTTTGGCATGGCAAGGATGTGTACTGGATCAGACTGAAGGTAGTACAAACAGAATTGTGGGGACCTAGTAAAGTATATAAACATATCCAAATAGGGTAGAGCTAATGACTACAACTTTGCATTTTCTATATGATTGATTTATGTTGATTATTTGCATCAAGAAAGGCCTATGAAGAGATGGAAATCAAATCAATTGAAAATAATAATCAAAGCTCTACTGCCTTCAAATTGAAGTTGAGTTTATTAATATTGATTTGCAGTGGATATATGGCACCAGAGTATGCAATGCTTGGGCAATTCTCAATCAAATCAGATGTCTTTAGTTTTGGTGTGTTGATGCTGGAGATTGTAAGTGGTCAAAAAATTACATCTTTCCGTGAAGGGGAGAATAGAGAATACCTTCTAAGCTATGTGAGTGTATACATAAATTATTAGACCCCTGTTCTTTGCTAAAATGAAAATCAACAATATTCTACACTATTTTCTTTGACATGTATGCGTGAATTAATGTATATCTTCAGGCTTGGAAAAACTGGAGAGAGGGGACAGCTGCAAATCTCATAGATCTCACATTGAGGAGTGTTCCACTGAGCGAAATGATACGATGTATTCACATTGGATTGCTGTGTGTTCAAGCAAATGTTGCCGACAGACTAGACATGGCTTCAGTTGTTCTCATGCTTAATAGCAATTCCATTGCTCTCCCTTTGCCCACACAACCAGCAAGTTTTATGCAAAATGGGGTTCCAATAGCCACATCAATGAAACTGGACACTGATCGTAGGCCGGTGAGTCAGTACGAGGTTTCGATTACAGAGTTAGATCCTAGGTAGTGTTTTATGGGTGTTGTCGCGGTGTACGTGTTTTTGTGCAAATTTCACTTGCTATTATATATGATTCATTTGATGCTTTAAGGTTGTAGTCTTCTCTGACTCTTGAATCAATAGCTATGATTCATCTGATGTGCTTGCACCAAGAACCTAAATCCAACCAATATACAAAGAATTACCAAGTCAAAATCACAAATCATTTTCTCTTCCAAGGAAAAAGAAATTTTCATAGCATTAGTACAAGAAAGACACCACGCACTGATCAAGATATTGATCCCCGTGAAAGCCTGAGATTACAATAGGATCGATGAGACTACAGAGTTGCTCATATTCTGAAATTACCTAATAATTAACAGCCTTTTATGGATCTCTTAATACGAAAACAATGACGCAAGGTAACATTTGAAGAAGGTAACATTTGAAGAGCATTTACTCAAGTATGATACATGCATGCCTATTCAAGTTACAACATCATGTCAATTGTTTTTGTCAAGGGAGGGAGTGCTGTCAGTACTTTTGTGATTTGGGAAGAAAAGGAATTGGACCCTTCTAGAGTCACCGCAGGACTCCCGTTAATGTATTTAAAGTATTTTTTTTTTCATTTTTTATATACATTTTTTTAATATTTTTAAATATTTTTTTTTTTAAAAAAAATTCCATCACTATTAAAAAACATTTTAAAAAAATAAAAAATAAAAATAAAATCCCAACGGGAGCTCCCAGCTCCCATCGGGAAAACTAGTATTATCCAAAGGAATTAAGTACCTATCGATCGAAAAAATTTATAATTTGATGGTGAGACTGCAAATCGGGCATTAATATATGTTTCTAGTGGATAACATAAGATATATATTTCGCTTAATTATTATCACCTGCATCCATTTATACTCTTATAAATGTATGGGATGGGAAGCCCCAAATGAGAGGAGAACTACTGCCGTTAGTCTTTACGGCCATGTGCAACGCGTCCAGGTTTTACATAATTTTTTACTGGTTTTTACCCCTCAATTAAAATATTGAAGGAGAGAAGCAAGTGTTACGTTCATCTATACTTCTTGGCCACGAGCAACTAAAATATTATTTTTTGTTGAAATGAAATGATTGGTTTCCTTGTTTTATACATTTTATTTTCTTCCTTATTATATTCTCATCATTTTTCTCCCTCCCTAATTACTGATCGTAATTTAAATTCATTATTCTCTGAAATTCTGGAGTTGAACAGCCAAAAATTCCATTAAAAAAAGAAATATTCTAAATTTACCGCTTCCAGCTCCTGAGAGCTATTGCTAGTCTCAATATTGTTTTTTTTTTTAATTTTTTTTATATATATTTTTAATATTTTTTAAAAAATAAAAAAATCATAAAATTATTTAAAAATACATCTTTAATTATTAAATAAAAAAATTAAAAACGAAAGCTACCAGCGGTAGCCCCGGGAAATCCATCATTTCCCTTATATATATATATATATATGCATTAATTGTCAGTTGTCGCTCAAATATTCCGTATCCGAGCCTATGTTTTAGTCCAGCCATCTAATTGGCTAGTCAACTCTTTAATTAATATTTTTCCTTCTCAATTCAGAATAATGTTTAAAAAGAATTGCCCCAAATTATACATATATATATATATATATATATATATATATATATAGGTATTGTAAACATTCGAATAGAATTGAAAAACAAAAGGAATACATGATGTGATGCAAGACAATAATAATAAGGAAAAATCTAATTGCATTTGTGTACCAATTTGTGCACCAATATTGATATATAATATATATGTTTAATGAAATGATGTGAATTAAAGATGAAAATAATTTTTATGATATATGAGATTTTCTTCTTCTCTTAAATTTTTTTATTTATTTATTTTTAAATAAAAAAAATCATCGATACGTGATATGGTGTACGAACTTGCTTGTATCTAGCAAAACCCTAATAATAAAGAAAGGAAAAATCTAATATTTGTTAACCCGATCTCACTGACAAATTATTTGTGTCATCGTACCAATAAAATAACAAGTCACATCTGGATATTAAAAAACAAAATTATTTTATTTTATTTTCTTTAGGCCAGAAATTCTGATCGATACGGCTCTTCCATAACTCCAAAATGAACATGTGTTACAAGCCATATAAGAGCATTGGCTAGCCATGGCTAGAATCTTACGTTATATTTTCTCGTCCAAAAATATACATCCCTTTCATAAAAGAAAGCGCGTTTGGTCCCAAGTAAATTTGTGAAAGGCATTGACCGGGAAAAAAAAAATACAAAAAAGGAAATTAATCATCGACTACTTCTGTCTCAATCAACCTGCTTATTTATTTAAAATAAAATAATAAAAAATTGATTTTCATTCATTTGGAAACGTCCCCCAGTCAATCGTCATGCTTTCTTCTCCATTTTAATATAGAAAAATTTTCTCATTAATTATTAATTATTATTTTATATTCTATCTTTTATAAAAAATATTTTTATATTTTATAAAAATATTTTTATATTTTATAAAAAATACCTTTAAATTTTATAAAAAAAATTATAAATATAAAATGTAAAAATAAATAATGATTGATGTATTATAAATCTCATTAATATATGTGTTAAAGAAAACCTTTTGTTGTTGGTGCCGTAACTTTCATTTTCCTGTCTTTACTTTTTCTGAATACGAGTATTTGTTATTTATTATCTTTGAATCCTATATTAATATGTGATTTATTATTTTTAATTTTTAATTAAATATATATAAATAAAAAAATAAAAAACAAATAAAATAAATTGTTTATTGATATATGACGTAAGAGATGATAAATAAAATTTTTTGGTGTTTAAAAATGAGAGAGATCCTATGCTGAAGTTATCCTAATTGGAACTACTCGTCTGACTACAGACTACAGTACTCTCAAATTTTTTTTTTTAACCAGGTGGTCATTTGACTCATTCCTTTTAGAATGGGTGGGTCTACGCCCACAGCTGGAAATTCTCGTTAATGCAATTATATGTTTTTTTATTTTTTTTATATGATTTTTTTAATATTTTTTAAAAAAGAAAAAAATTCATAATATTGTTAAAAGATATATACTTAATCACGAAGTTAAAAAAAAAATTACCCCCAACAGTAAGCATAGTATTTTCCTTTAGAAATATTATGCTTCCTATTTTCTTTCTATAGGCAATAGGCTTTATAACAATTTCTAAAGTCAAAAATAGAGACCGTTGAATTATTAAGCGTCTAATAAATGGGCACCAACGCAAACGTAAATTCAGCCCACCAGTTCCCTGTTCTCCATAATTGCCTTCCCAGTCTTCAAGGCATAAACTGACCTTGCCATTTTGTGGTACACGAGGCAATGGCAATTTCCTCAAGATGGCCGTTCTTCCTCTCCGCCATTGTCTTACTCACTGCACAAGCCGTCGCTCAGACAAACCCGCTATACCATTTCTGTTTAAACGACAAGGGCAACTACACCTCCAACAGTACTTATGACAAGAATCTGAATCACCTCCTCTCCTCCCTCTCCTCCGACGCCAGAGTTAACTACGGGTTCTTCAATTCCTCTTATGGCAACAACTCTGACGAAGTACACGTAATCGGACTTTGTAGAGGGGATTCTAACTCGGAGGACTGCCGCAGTTGCCTCAACAACGCTGCGTCTGTTCTTAAACAGCGCTGTCCCGTTCAGAAGGAGGCAATTTTATGGTACGACAACTGCATGTTTCGCTACTCAAATCGCTCTATTTTTGGCGTCATGGAAACTGATCCTCGTTTCTATATGTGGAACTTGAATAACGTATCGGCCAATTCTTTGAATCAGTTCAATGATGTTCTAAGCACCTTGTTAGACGGCTTAAGAGATGAAGCTGCAACAGGTGGTTCTCTTCGTAAGTACGCAGTAAATAACAGTACAAGCGCACCCGAATTCATGACGCTATATGCACTTGTGCAGTGCACGCCTGATTTATCTGAGGGACAATGCCACAACTGCTTAAGCGACGCTTTCGGAGAAATCCCACAATGTTGTGGTGGGAAGCAAGGAGGTAGAGTGATTAGACCCAGCTGTAATTTCAGGTTTGAGATCTATCAATTCTACAACTCTATAGCCGAGGCGTTGCCGCCGTCGATCTCGTCCCCACTAGCACCACCAGTTTCTCCATCTTCAAATAATACCAACAGTACTTCGAGTGCAGGTACTCACGCCATCATTATCACAACATAACAATTAAAAGAAATATATATCGTATTGTTTATTGGTTTTCCATTTTAGCAATCAGTTTCTTTCGTCAATGTTTCCTCGATTCTTCTGAAAAGAATCGTGGTCCGTCTGTCGATTACAATTTTGTTCAAAACAAAAAATCTAAAAAGTAGACAAACGAAAAGAAAAAGCAAAACACAAAAGTTGCAAAAGAAAAAGAAGAAGTCAACCGTGGATGAGAGCGCGTGCTACGGCATCGCGAGTCTACACTTTCTTTCTGATCTTCGATTCTTTACTGTTATTAATCATTTTTTAATCACATATTGTTTTTAATAAATCTTTTGACGTTCCATCGAAATTAATAGATGTGAATATGATACGTTGGCGAATTCAAAAAGTCGGTTTCCTTTTGAGGTTTTTTCTATGTTAGTTGGGAAGAAATCAGAAAAGAAAAATTGACGGAATAATTTATAAAAATAATATTATTTTATTAAAATATAATCATTTTTAAATATAATTATAAAAAAAAATCATTCTTCTCTAATTACTCTACATCTCATATATAATCTATTAGAAACACTCTACATCCTACTAAAAAAAATATTATAAATGTGAAATATGAAAGTGAACAGTAATTGATGTATAAAATTCCTCTAAAAAAAAAATTATAGGTTCGTTACTAAACATTATCAGGAATGATCTGATTGTTATTGACATGGGGCCTTTGTCTATGTTGCAAGTTTTAAAATAGTTTAGTAGATTTGAGGACGAACGGGTTTATGATTTGCAGGAAGCAAGAGCAACACATCTCGGACTGTCATCATTATAGTTGTGCCAACAGTTGCTTTTGTGGTACTAATCTTCTCCGTCTGCGTTTATTTAAGAGTGAGGAGGCCAAGGGAGAAAGTCGAAAGTAAGTAGCATGATTCAGTTTTGTTATTTTATTCTTCAAACATTAGGCTTTGTCTGTGATTCGTCAATGGATACTATAGTCCATATATGCATCATGTGCTTCCATTTGCAGTAGGTGTAAAGCAGGCAGGAAGAATTAAGATTCGTATGCGATCATGGGGCATTTATTAATTAATATAGGGAAAATAATTCTATAATATTTTAAAATATTTTAAAGATATATAAGGTCTCGTTTGGATCCACAATTCAGATGAGATAAGATATTTTGAATAGTAATGAAATTTTTGAGTTAAAATGAGATGAAATAGTTTGTAAAAAAAATATGTATTTGGATAGTGAGACGAGATGAGATAGTTTTTAATTTTTAAGATTTGAAAAAGACGTGGGTTTCACTGTTTTATAGATGAGATAGTTTTTATAGAATACTCGAATTGTGTACTGTTTATATACTATACACGTCAGCTTTTACTGTTTATGTACTGTTTACTTGAGTTTTGGCACTGTTTACACTATTTATGTCAGTTTTTACTGTTTATTTAAGTGAATGTTTTCAAAACGAGATTAAATAATGAACTATTCGAATTGGTAATGTTCATCTTTCATGTAGGCGTATATTTTAAATTTTGTTGCACCTCTTAATTAAAGAATGAACTCAGTTGATTTGTTCCATGTTGGCATGTTCCTCGTGTACTGAAGGTCATCATGTGGATGAAATTACAAGCGTCAAATCATTGCAGTTTGATTTTGGCACTATTAGCGTTGCGACAGATAACTTTTCTGAAGCAAATAAGCTCGGACAAGGTGGTTTTGGTGCTGTTTACAAGGTAATTACATATAATCTTCTGCATAGGGGTATCAATAATTAGTTAAATCAAGTTCATTATCCATTTTCCTAACGGTTCTGTTCATTTCACTCTTGTATATTATCAGGGTAAACTCTCCGATGGACAGGTTATAGCTGTGAAAAGACTATCAAGAGATTCTGGGCAAGGAGATTCAGAATTTAAGAATGAGGTCTTGTTGGTTGCCAAACTTCAACACCGTAATTTGGTTAGGCTCCTAGGCTTCTGCTTGGAAAGAAAGGAAAGGCTTTTAGTATATGAGTTCGTGGAAAATACAAGCCTTGATCACTTCCTTTTCGGTATGTTTGCACTTCTGATTTCATATGATGTTGTATGTATGCATACTATTATGTTTGGGCCATAAGTTTTGTTGAAATGTGCTCTCCCATGTTTTACTTAATTGCATGAAGCATTTACAAATTTCTTTTTCTTGGATGTGTAGATCCAACCAAACGTGGACATTTGGATTGGGAAAGACGGCATAAAATCATAGGAGGCATTGCTCGAGGGATTCTATATCTCCATGAAGATTCTCGACTTCGTATTATTCATCGCGATCTTAAAGCCAGCAATATCCTTCTAGATGCAGATATGAATCCAAAAATTTCAGACTTTGGCATGGCAAGATTGTTTGTATTAGATCAAACGCAAGGGAACACAAGCAGAATTGTGGGGACCTAGTAAGTATCATGATTGAGGAGAGCTAATATTTACACGATTTGCATCATAGAAATAAGGTTAACATGCTAACTAAGGCTTATTCCGTTTCCCAAATCGAGATAAAGCTGAGAGGTTAGACGATAATTATGGAGATATCTATTGATATTCAAACAAAACTTATAATTCCTTAATGATGTCAATGTGCAGTGGATATATGGCTCCAGAGTATGCAATGCATGGACAATTTTCAATGAAGTCCGATGTCTATAGTTTTGGTGTGTTAGTATTGGAGATATTGAGTGGACAAAAGAACAATTGCTTCCGAAGTGGGGAGAATGTGGAGGATCTCCTAAGCTACGTAAGAATCATTCTTCGTGAATTTTCCTTAATTTTCCAGTAATTGCTATAGCATTTGTCTTTGCACAAAAACAAATTAATACATAAATAGAAGATTCTTCTCTCTGATATTGTCTGCCTGTTTGTATTATATCTTGTAGGCATGGAGAAATTGGAGGGAGAACGCAGCTTTAAATATTGTAGATCAGACAATGAAGCCAAGCTCAATAACTGAAGTAATGAGATGCATCCACATCGGATTACTATGTGTTCAAGAAAATGTTGCTGACAGACCAACCATGGCATCAGTCGTTGTCATGCTCAATAGCTACTCCACCACTCTTCCATTGCCTTCACAACCTGCATTTTTTATGCACACTAACATGGAATCTGAGATGTCATCTGGATGGCAGCATAGCGAAAGGATTACAGATCAGTCAGATGAGAGGTCCAAAGGGAGCTCTGTCCAGGCATCACAAAATGAGGCTTCAATTACTGAGCTCTATCCTCGCTAGTGCTTCATGCACATATTAGGGTGGTCCATGATTCGTGTGGTTTGTGGTTATTTGAGTTCAACTTCGCATGTAAAACTTGGGTTAGGTTCGTTTCGATGTTTGTTTTGTTTCTCTGTTTTTTGTGAAATGAAACTCAATAAGGATTATGCTTTTATTTTATTTTTTGTTTGAGAGCCCCTAGGAGCCGGACGAGGTGAGTATAGTTGATTTACACTATCCAATAATTGTGTGACAAGTATAGATTCTAGCAAATGAAAAATAGAATTGACTGTAGATAACGAAATGTTGCATCCCTCCTCTCCCCATCTCTTTTCTTCAGTTTTCTTCAACCATTCATCATGTGACTTTCACCCAAGAGAATTACAAGTCAATTGAACCAGGTTTGTCACAAGCATATACCAACACACTCATTTCACATTAACAATCTCCCCCTTTGACATTTCTGTAACAAAACCTCTAACTTATATATGTAATGGAGAGAAGGATAACTAATCCAATATGGGTTTGATTTTGAATACATTAGCTAACATGCAAAAATTGACATCTTTAGTCAAAATTGCCTAATCTAATACCTAAACCAATGTCACTGCTCTAATGGATTATATGATTCAACTATTTGTAAAATTTTAAGTATAACACTCGCGTAACATCGTAGTGGTGACAAAAATCAAGTCAATTATTTGTTTTCATGATTGATGTGGTAGGAATATGAATACTTCTATTCTCTATAATATTGTTGGCGTGTGAGATAAAATCATATCTTTGGTTCTCTAAAACATCTTTATAGTCTGTGATAGGGTCCGGTTTGGTTTGGTAGATGAGATGAGTTCATTTCATATAATTATTAAAACTTCCTCAAACTCTCACATAAAATATAATAAACAATTCAACTTTTTCAAATCTTAAAACAAAAATAATATTAAAAAATTATATTCTAACAATATTTTATTCAACTTTCAACTTTTATCTCATATCATCTCATCTTTATAACCAAACGAGATCTTATTGTAGAATTGAACATCTATTTGAGCGAGGAGGGTTCAAGGGAAGGAAGAACACTTTTTCTTGTTGTGTAGCCCTTTAGACATCGAGCAAAGCAAAAACTACGTTGCCTCGTTCAAAACTTTTAGATGTTGTTTGGATAGTAAGTTGAGATGATATGAGATGACAGTTGAAAGTTGAATAAAATATTATTTTTTAATATTATTATTATTTTGAAATTTAAAAAAGTTGAATTGTTTATTATATTTTGTATGAGAATTTGAGAAAATTATAATAATTAGATAAAATGAGATGAAACACTTCTAGTATTCAAACGGGAGCTTAACATTATTAGACCTCGAGGAAACCAAGAGCTACATTGTCTTTATCAAATGTCTAAATAAAGATGTGTAATTACTTCCACCAAATACTAGCGAGGATCTAGATCAGTAACTGAAACCTCGTTTCTTGAAGCTTGCAAGGACTGATTAGGAGACATGTCTGATTCGATATTGCTATACATAAAAAATGCAGGTCGTGAGGGAGCTGGCAGAGTGTTAGGGCTATTGAGCATCACAACAACCGTTGCCGTCGTTGGTCTGTCTGCTGCGTTTTCCTGAACACGTAGCAATGCTATGTGGATACATCTCATTATTGCAATTGTTGAGCCAGACCTCAAACTGGAATCTACAATATTTGAAGCAGTTCCCTCGCTCCAGCTTCGCCATGCCTGCAAGACATAATTTGAATGAATACCAGAGAGAAAATACCTCTAGCATGTGCACTTAAGAGGAAAAGACAAGGGAAATGTACCCATGTATGATTTTACTTACATAACTAGGAAGATGCTCCAGATTCTCTCCACTTCGAAAGGAATGGATCCCTTGTCCACTCACTATTTCTAGCAACAATATTCCGAAACTATAGACATCAGACTTCACAGAAAATTGCTTATGTATTCTATATTCTGGAGCCATATATCCACTGCACATTGACGACAATATTATTAGTAGGTTATTGATGCAGTTTCTACCAAAGCAAGTACATATCAGTTCTTCCCTTTCAAAATTACTTACGGGGTCCCCACAACTCTGCTTGCATTATCGCGTGTTTGATCATCAAATAAAAACATTCTTGCCGTGCCAAAATCTGAGATTTTTGGATCCATTTTTCCATCTAGAAGGATGTTGCTAGCTTTAAGATCACGATGAATAATACGGGGTCGAGAATCTTCATGAAGATAAAGCATCCCTCGAGCAATGCCTCCGATGATTTTGTAACGTGTTTCCCAATCAAGATGTGCACGTCTAATTGGATCTACATACCAAAGCAAGTATGTGGCTAATGATTTGAGAAAAATATGCGACAAAGTAATCTAACAAGAGAGTAAAGAGATATTAAAGATACAGTGACATGAAATCAGAAGCGCAAACATACCGAAAAGAAATTGATCAAGGCTTGCATTTTGCACAAACTCAAATACTAAAGCCTTTCATTACTTTCCATTTCCAAGCAGAAGCCTAAGAGGCGAACCAAATTACGGTGTTGAAGTTTGGCCACCAACAAGACCTCATTCTTAAATTCTAAATCTCCTTGTCTCGACTCTCTTGACAGTCTTTTCACAGCTATAACTTGTCCGTTAGAGAGTATACCCTGTTAACATACAAGGGTTAAACCTTGAATATTAGCATCTTTTAAGTGGTCGTTAGTACCCTTCTCCAAAAGAATATATCTATTTACCTTGTAAACAGCACCAAAACCACCACCTCCAAGCTTATTTGCTTCAGAAAAGTTATCCGTTGCAACTCTGATGGTGCCGAAGTCGAACTGCAAGGATTCCATGCTTCTAATTTGATCCACAACTTCGCAAGAGAAACAGGACAGCACTTCGTGAATGGCTAAAGTTCATCATTGAAGATGCTTAACATAAATTATAATTCGTGCATTCTCCAGAAATGGGCTCTCTAACACAAGTGATAAAAACAAACTGATTTCCAAATACTTCCACATGGTAATGTAAAAGCAAATATCGTCACATATAGAATTATTCCCAAATTTATGTCCTTCCTTTGTTAATTAATAGATGCTGGAAAAGTTTCTCTTTCCGAATTACGAAGACTGCCTAACTTTCGAATCATAAAAGAGTTCTTACAATTACTTTCAACTCTCTTCCTTGGCCTCCTCGATCTTGTATAGATGCAAATGGAGATGATTACCAGCATAAGAACAACAGCTGGCACAACTATAATGATGATCGTCCGAGATGTGTTCTTCTTCCTTCCTGCAAAAACCATGTATCTGTGAGCATTTTATGAGGGTTAAGTTTGGAATTAGCATTGCCTCTTGATATCGCAAGTAACCGTAGAAGTAATGCTCAGAAATGAATTTAATTGGAGGCTATGATTCGACCATCTTAAGATAGAGATGAGATTCATACATCCTGGGCCGTGTTTGCTCTGTTCTTAAACTAGTACAAGTGTTATTATGGTCAAATTCAAGCGTAGAGAGTAGGCTTAAATCTTCCCCTTTACCCTTTCGATTGGGAAAAAACGTACGTTATAATCAAAATGGCCTGGGTACCTGTTGTGGTGGTGGTGGTGTTGGTGTTTGTATTGTTTGATGATGGAGGAGGAGATACCGGCGGTGCAAGTGGAGATGACGGCGTGGAAGGGTCGGGAGGAGAGGAAAGAAAGTTGAAGACCTCAAGCCTGACGTTGCAGCTGGGTTTGAACACTCTCACACCTTCCTTACCATCACAACATTGTGAAAAGTTTTGAACTATAGTCCCGAGTAAGCATTCGCTGCATTGTTGCTCCGACAAATCAGGGGTGCACTGCACAAACGCATACAATGTCTTTGATTCTGCTACGGTTGTCTTGTTTGCTGCAAACTTAATAAGAGAACCGCCTGCTGCAGCTTGACTTGTTAGGCTTTAAACAAGGTCCGTAGGTACTGTTAGGTATCTGTGTTAACATCGCCTCTGCAAAGTCCAATCGCATATACTCTGTCGGAGTTTTGACCATGAGAGGAATTGTAGAAGCCATAGTCAAATTCAGAGTTGGAGTTGAGGGAGGAGAGGAGATCGTTTAGATTTGCCTCGTAGGTACTGTTAGGGGCGTAGCTGCCCTTGTCTAAACATTTGTGGTCGACGAAGTCGTCAGGCTGCGCGACAGCATGGGCAGTGAATCTTAAAAGGGCAAGGAAGAAGAAGTACGGTAATCTTGGGGAAACCATTGCCTTGTATTCCTCGAAACTGCAACAGTAATCATAGTTACGTTTTGAAGATTGTAATTGACATTTATTTGCGAAGCGAGAAGTAGAGGGTTGACTTCTTGTTTCCATCCGCGTTGGTGCCACTTTCGGAGTAAATTCGCCAACTTCATTCTTCCGTCCTTTTCTGGTTTGGCTAAACAATTAGAAAAACTAAACGCAATTGGATCCCACTCTTTTCTTCCTCCCACATTCTCACTTTTTTCTCTCCGCTTCTTTTTTCAACTGCTCACTTTCTTCCTCTCTCTATCTATTAAGGAAAGAAAATTACTACATTACATAAAATTAAACTCATAAACTAATATGATTTAATATCATCCATTAAATTTATTTTACAATAAAAATAATTTTACAATTTGATGTATCATATCAATTCACATCAGTTTGTAGATTTATTTTTATGTAATTCCTTTATATCTAAAATATTTCCCTTAAGAAAATTTCCAATCATAGCGTGCAACGTGATTCTTGGTCAATAAAATTAATATTGTGATAGCGGCTGCAAATATATTTTTATAACATCCCTGTAATTCTGCACTTATGTATATATTATGCACGTGATCCTAGGCTAGACGTTTCCATATTTCTGCTGACAGCATGGTTGTACATTGACTATATATCTGTAATATCTAGACATACAATACACGACAGTTTTTATCCATAAGTTTATATCCAGTTTCCACTTCTGGATTTTGCATATTTTTGGATTGTAATCTAATATCTTGGAGTTCCAAAAAGCAGCCAATGGTAACTCGATCCAGCACCGAAGCCGAATACCAAGTTGTTGCCCATGCTACAGTGGAATCACTTTGGTTGCAATCTCTACTAGAAGAGCTCGATATATTTCTACCTCAATGCCTGGTTTTATGGTGCGACAACATTGGTGCTACATATCTCACCGCTAATCCCGTCTTCCATGCTCGCACCAAGCACGTCGAAATTGACTATCACTTTGTCCAGGAAAAAGTTCAACAAAAATTTCTTGAAGTCAAGTTCATTTCCAGCAAAGACCAGTTAGCTTATGGGCTAACTAAACCACTGGTCTCTACACGGTTTTCACTCTTACGGAACAAGTTCAACATTTGTCCCTTTATGTTGTGTTTGAAAGGGCGTATTAAGAAAATTTCCAATGACAACGTGCAAAGTGATTCTCGGTCTTAAACTGATGCTGTGATAGCGGCTACAAATATGTTTTTATAACATCCCTATAATTCTGCACTTGTGTATATATTTTGTGCATGATCCTAGGCTAGAAGTTTTCCATATTTCTGCTGACAATAGGGTTGTACATTGATTAGATATTTGTAATATCTTGACATACAATGCACAACAATTTTCATCCATAAGATTGTTTTGTTTTACTCTCCACTTCTTTTTTCATCTACTCGCTTTCTTTCTCTCTTTTTCTCTCTACTTTTATTTTGTGATGGCCCATTCTCTACGGGATTGGAGACCCCACCATCCTAAGTGTCAAAGAAAACAAGTGAAGATGTTGTTGATTCCAAGTTCATTTTGTGGCAAACGAAGCAATGCGGAGGTAAAGAAACCAGTCATCAAGGCAATAGAAGTTGGAAGTGATTGAACGTGTGCCGTTGTTGGACAAAAAACACAAAACCAACCATAAAATAATTGATCCCAAAAAAAAAAGAGACGAGAAAGAAGAAATCGAAGAAGAAAGAAAAGTTTTTAGAAAAGAAGAGAGAGAGAGAGAAGTCTAGTTTGTTTGTTCTTTTTACTTTTTTATTCTCACGTTTACCTGCTGCTTGCATATACCGATTGGACCTAACAAAAATGAAAAAGTTATTATGGCTAGGACCTCTTATATGAACAGTATTTTTACTCTTCGTGTAAACAGTTGTAACACTTGGGATTTTGTATACACACCCGTGTCCATAACAGTTCTGATTTGAACAAGATCTATTAGCATACTAGCCGAGAAAGCAGCTACCAAGTCTTGAGCAACAGAGCAGGAATCGTTCACCCAGATGTGTATTATTACCACAATACTAGACCAATCGAGCGCACAAACCTTGCATTCTGTCAAAGAATGTCAAAAAAGAAATTCAATTCAACATACATGCATGTGGCATGAAGCATTTAGTAGTGAGGTGACAGGGTAACTCCAGCAATCACAAATCCCACCAAATCAGCTAAAATCAACCATTCATATGCGTTAAAAAATAAGCCAAAATCAATGAGGAGACAGTTTCAACAAATCATGCAATTCTAAATAATAGCAACTGCTAATGCCTTTATTTGTAATATTTTTGTATAGTGACAAGATCACTCCTTTGATTATTGCATTCTGCTCCTTATCTTTTTGTATGTATATGTTACTCTATACATCATAGTTGTAGGCTGAATACAAAATTATTTTCATACATTTTTACGAGGGAATACAGAGCATCTTTATACACTTGGTGAAATTTCTTTTAAAGGAAAGTTTAGCACGTATAATTATGCAAGCCTGCCTGCCTGCCTGCCTTTTCTTTAAGCTGCCCACGCAAGATGTCAAGTGGTCCATGGGATACGTTAGTGTTTGTGCGGATGAAACGCGTTATCTTAATTGTTTATGCAGAATTCTACAATCTAATTATTATGTCTTGACTCTTAAGTTAGCCTGTGAGTAGAATAGAAGCGAGGAGCGGTGTGAAACTTCCCTCGGACACAGCAATCATGTCCACCATGGCGGGCGCGACTCTATAAAAACAGAGGCTTGAGCAGAAAATTCTAAATAAGAGTCATAAGACCATATTTATTTTTAATATAATAAAATAAAATGAATTTTAGAAGTTAATTTTCTAGCTTCATAAGGTATAAAAAAATCCACCTAATATTTCTTATATCATAATCTGTTTTGTATTTGATCTCCAGCCGTCTGGGAGAGAATAAAAAAGGAGTTTGGTATGACTATTTTTAAAAGTAAAAAAAGAAAATTATATACCACATATAAGTACCTTCCATTTTTAACCCATTATCCGGAGACCCAACAACGACAAGTTATGTGAACTGACAGGTTGTCATAGTTATACCACATGTAAGTGCTCTCCATTTCCAACACATTATCCGGAGGCCCAACAACCACGCACCCTGTCAGTGTCATTGCAGCTGTTCCCAAATTTGGTTTTTTTTTTTTTTCTTCTATTTACAAGAAATTTTGTACAGTTGCATGCAATTTGTCTAGTCTAGACAAAATCTTTTCTCCACTTTCTATTTCTAGTCAGTTCTTTTGACAGTACTAGTACTCCTCAAATATCCAATAAATGTTTAATTAGGAACGGCTTTAAATGCAGTAATTATCTGCAATATAGGTCTTGATTAACATGCCATGAGTATAGGGAGGCAAATCACGCCATTTCTTTAATTTGTCGATTAAGCGTAATATAATTGACCATATCAGATTGATGATCCCCATGCATGCTTTTCATGGCTCCAGCCAGTCCTGATGGGTATTCTTTAACAATCACCTTCGGGCTTCTGCATGAGACAAAACTATCCAAAGATTGCGAGCCAATATCAACGCGCTAAATCACGCCAATTGGAATTTGGAACGCCTCCATGTGGAGGGAAGCCTGCAGCACCTGTTCTAGCTGGGGTGACAGAAACAACAAATGTAATAAATTAAATGGAACGTTCTCGTTTTCATGGGGTCTCAATGCTTTTGAAAAATATATTGGTAAGGAGAGAGTGGATGGTCAGATCTAGTAATCAAATCGTAGCATTTCCTTTTCATTTGCACGAAGCCATGATGATGAAGCCAATCAAACACAAATATATATGATCAGCTCGTTTACGGTCCAAGATATATACATGGCCATTGCCATTATGAGATGATCCAACGGCCTTCATGCAAATTGCGCACGTACATCCCTTGTGATCACGCTCACCGATTCATTATTGAAAACCGAAGGCATGCAGCGTGGGTCTCTCTGTGATCGACTAATTCGTAATATTTGTGATATTCCATAGAGAAATCATACAGCATATTCCTCACATCTCAACCCTCAAAGATATATAGAAGTAAAATTCAATTGCTCGTGCGAACACACCACCACTGCCGAGGGTAACCTTATGTTTTTGCCTTTTTTTATTATGTTTTTTCAAAGAGTTTTGCTACATGCAGCTATTTTTGTATACACATTACACACTCCACTAATGTGATTGTCCAAAACAATTATTCTATATTAAAAAAAAGGTAATGTACTCAATCATATTAGTGTAGTGTGCAAGGAATACGTAAAGTAACTGCATATAGAGTTTTTATTTTTCGAATGTACTTGTGATCATGCATTAACACTACAAGAAATCAGGCTTTTTTCAGTGCTCGAAATTGTTGCAAATATCTCTATTAATCGCTACATTTGAGCATTTTCGGTGATTTTTAATTCGCTGCATCTTCGACGAAATTAAAATGCATTTTTTTATCAAATTCAGCGATAGGCAAAAATCGTCACAAAAACTATTTTTTCCAGCAATTTTTTTGCGTCGCAATTGTCCAAAAAATCGACGAAAATAGCCATTCCGTTCACTTATTAAATCGTTGAGAAAAAACAATTGCGACGATATATATTGTTGCAAAAGGTGATAAAATCGCCGCAAAAAACTTATTATTTTTTCCAGCGGTTAAAAATTATCGTCGATATTATGTAGTCCCAACAGTTACCAGTGCCAAAAAAGATAATTTGCGGCAATTAAAATTTGCTAGAAAAAAGTTAAATGGACGAAAAAGAGTATTTCCGGCGATATTTACTCATCGGAAATGATTTTTCAAAAAAGAAAAAAAAATGCACAAAAATAAAAATGAATTCTACCCAAGCTTGGGTACGGTTCACCTAAATAGTGCATTTCTAACGATTGAACCTTGTTACATTCTGCATTATGATTTAGTAATAACTAAGTTATGGTTTATGGGGAATTGATATTTATGGATTTCTTATTACCCAATAATATGTAATGATATAATGTAGCATTCCTAACCCTATGGGAATTGAGCACTACAGAACTTCTACCCACCCTTTAGGCTTCTCTCTACCTCTCATGTCAACTTGAAATTACATCACTCTTTCTCATAGATGCATTTATAAATTTTAATTTCACTTGAACAAACCATCTTAAGACGGTTCATCTAAAGCACAAATCAATCATCTTAGGGGATGAGAAAACATACAAAGAGAGAATGCAGAATACTTACGGACATGGAAGTCATAAACTCTCTTCAAGGAGAGGGGAGAAATGATACTTTTACCACACAAATATCTCTCAATAGAGGGTGCCATCAAGATGAAGAGAACTAATTTGGATTATCAACAAAAATAAATACTCAAATGAAGATATAAGTTAAAGATTCAATCATTCAGGCGTGGAAAAGAAAATAAGAACATTTACACAAGACAGTAACATAAAAAAAAATTATATGGGAAGAAACCATAAAGGAGTGGAGGTAGTGAGGGTGAAAATGTGAATAGGTTGGCACATCAAACTCTACCACACCAAACTCAACTTGTGTGTGGGGGTTCACCATTGCACTTATTAATAAAATCTTCTTACTTAAAAATAAACAAAAAGTTCTACAAGAAACACACAATGGGATCACAGAATCTGAAACAACAAACATAAAGTTCATATGCTTAAGTATATTTGAGCTGAACAGAAGAAGAGAAAAAAATCAATTGCTACTTGTCCTTACCAAATTCATCCTGCAACTTTATTTTATGATGCTCATTTAGGAACAATGTTTCATCATAAAGAAGTCTTTTCACCTGAGATTTAAAAAGTTTGATAAGAAACATATAACAAAACAAGTCAAATACAATCAAATATGTTCATTCAATCGAAATAAAGGAGAAATTTCTTTACGAGATTGTGAGAACAAAACTTGGCATGGAGTGGTGGCTGGGGAGGGAGGGAGAGCTGGTGGTTGTGGGTTAAAATCATTCAATCCAACCAGACAGGATTAAAAAAAATCATTCATCTGAAAATAAATGTATGTGTAGTCAGCAAAATCAAGAAAAATGAGGATGTAATAGACAAACTCTAGCTGGAATCTATGCTATATTTAAACCATTCCCTATCATATATTTATATAAGAGACTCCAGTTGAATCATCACACATAGCAAAAAACCAGAGAGCATTTTTACAGCATGTAGATAGTCTACACATTATGAACCAAAACCTAGTCAAGCTATAAATAGATAGAAGTGCATGTAGAAGATACATATCCATTGCTTCTACAACCCTTTCCTACAAACAAATAAGAGGGCACCAAAATTAAACCACATCAGTAAAAACTTAAAAACAAAAAGTTCAAAAACCTTCAAACCTAACCCAATTAAGATGGCACAAAGAATGCAATAGTAGCTAGTTGGTTTTATTTATATTATGTTTTGAATATAACTGGGTGCAAAAAACTCTATCTCTTAAACCACATACCTATGTTATGAAACTAGAAGGAAAAAAACAAGAGGAGAAAGATTAATGGTTCACCTGCACAAAGTCAACGTTCAAGAATAATAATTGGTACAAAGCCTAGAGTGCAGCTCCAATAGCTGCCACAATCTACATATGCATCAATAGCTTTATCAGTATTTGCATAAAATCTTATTACTATAATATGCTACAAATTATCCATATTTCTCTTTTTGTTTACACACTAATTGCTGAATTCTCAATCATTCATGTGCAAGATCGATGACACCCATCAGGTAAAGTCTATCAATGCATTAAATGTATAAAAAAAACTGTTATTACATATAGATTCAATAAAAAAAGAGCAACCATGTGAAGAAAATATGCTTGTTTATGAAAAGCACAATATAAAACTCAACATACCTAAGTAGTGTACAGGCATTTTAAGTTCTAAAAAATGTAAACTATTACAAACTGTGTAGAAACCAACATGAAAGATGAGTAAAAATCTCTTGGTCATGTCCAATCGATTGTAAATGAAGCCAAACATACAAAAGTTTAACATTTATTGTTGACCTTTGATGTGCATATATCTAGTTGGATATTGACTTATTACTTGAACAAGAAGTTGAGTTGTATGCAATTGCAACTAAATTTCAAATATCTTTTATTTAGTAACGACTTTCTGTGGTAGTATTGCTTTCTTTTCCTTTCTATAACTAATTTTTAAGATAAAATGAGGCACAAGTTGAAATTGAGGTAGTGAAGTGAAAATGTGAATAGAAAATGGAGTGCATAAAGGCGTGGAAAAAATTTATAGAAAGAAACCATGCATATATGATTAGTATCATCCAAAATGAATGTGTAAGGTTTTGCACAAGTGTCACCAAGGTGGTGCTCACAATCATCACACCAACTTCAGCTATGCATGCAAGAACAAACTGAATTTTATTAGCAAAATTTTGTGACACCAACTTCAACTTCAGCTATACCAACACATGACAACATAACATTTGGTGCTCACAATCATCACTCCAACTTCAACACAGACTCATAAATTTACTTTGTTTCTCACATCAAACTTGAAACAGGAAACAACAAACAAATAAATATAAATGACAAACTAACAAAATAAATAAATAAAAAAGCACAAACTCATCGACCCAAAAAAGCAAACAAATAAATACAAATGACAAACTCAAACATTTCAAACTAGAAATTGGAAATAAGCATAATTTTTGGATAGACATAGCATAAAAATAGCAAGCAAAACAAATAACAAAAAGAATTATAAAGTTCAAGTCAATTTCAACCAAAAGTTCTCAAAACCCAAATTCTCAGGTCAAACACCTTGTATATACTGATAATATTCATTTTAAGGGCTTGTGTGCCAAATGCAGATTTGGCACCATAAATAAATTGTATAAACACCGACAAAGTACCTGTCTTATGCAGAGTAGGTTAGCACCTTTCCATTTGCGACAATTGTTTTTGCAATGACCTAAAAATCGCTGGAAAAAACCTGATTTCTTGTAGTGATTCGTAGCCAAAGTTATTTTCAATATAAAATTATCATTTATCCCAAAAAGTTAAGCTAATGGAAAGAGGTATAATTAATTATTTATTTTATATCTTAACACTCTCCCTCACGTGTGGACTAGACTTTCCCTCAATGGATGATCCAATACCTAATTAAATAAGATAGAGTATAGATCAGTCAGGGTTTGAACTCAAGATCTCTGCTATGATACCATGTGAAATGACCACTTATTCCAAAAGTTTAACCTAGTAGAAATGGATAGATTTTATTATATTTTATATCTTAACAATCAGGCATTACAGATGTACGACAACTTGATAATATAATATATCCTTAGAATCTTGATCCTCAAAAGATAGTCCAATTTGTAACAGCAACTTGGCTGCGAACACCACCCAGTTATCATCACATTCATAGTTGAAATAGATTCTGATACCATTTATAACATCCAGACACAATCCATATGTGAGTCTATTCCAAAAGGACTAGTCAATGATACAATCAGAGCCTCATTGAACCCATCATAAAGAATAAAAATTTCTCATTCTCAAACAATGTAAAACCTTATATACTATCTATCCTTAATATTGTATTACACTATATTTCATCACTTATTTAAGAAAGATGTGTACAATCTAATAGATCTAAGACACAAGTCTTGAATTTGTCAAATTAAAGATATGTAATTAAAAGCACAGCTGGCTTCTGAATTATCTATTTCAGAATATGTAGATTTAAAGTATAAATTCTCTTGTGGAACAGTGGAAGTGCAAGCTGCGTTCCGCCATATTAATCATGTTGTCCGAGCTTTTATAATCATAGAGACCCCCAATGGCCGGCGGAGTAAGGAGTTAAGGACGAGCGCTATACAGACGCGGTAGACAATACCAACCTTGATCTCCCTCACTTTACCCTTTTACTTAAAAGAATACTCGAGAGAACGGAATTATTACTAAGATTGAAAGTTTGCTTTTTTGGCAAGCCCACCTGCCTAACTCTATATATATTTTCTATGTACACACATACTAGATTTTTTTGTAAAAAAAAAAAAAAAATGGGATGGGAAAAAGTGTTGGGTTTGTGAAGCTTGATTTATTGTTGTGACGGCCCGACTTAATTATCTGATCTGGTAATGATTCGTTATGATTTTTGAGTGGATTTTCAATGAGGCTTTGTGATGTAGCGTAAGCTTGCCACTGTTTTTGACTCAGGAAGCGCCAGACAGAAAGTTTTCTCAACGTTCCCTTGACTTTTAACTCAAGCGAAACTTAGACAAAAAGTTCGCTCGAGTCTCACTCTACAGTGGTCTCAAGTGAAGCCTAGGCAGAGAGTTCGCTCGACTCGACACTCAAGTGAAAACCAGATAGAGATTTTGTTCGATGCTTACTCGACACTTTGCTCAAGTGAATATTAGAAAAAAAAAAATAAGAATTAGAGTTTCCGTCGTATAACCCTATAAATATGCTTATTATGAATAATATGGTCAAAATGAAGAGTAATATTTTTCCAAAAGTGTAATTTGTGATTTTTCGGTATAATAAAATCATCTACAACTCTGTGGAAGTAAGCACGTTGCCGAATTACGTAAATTTATGTTCTGTGATTGATTGTTTGTTTATTTCTTATCAACTCTTACTTCATTAATTGTTATCGTTTTTGCAACAAAAAGTTTACTCAAAAAGCCTGAAAATAAAATAATAATAATAATAATAAATAAATAAAGAAGAAGAAGAAGAAAGAAAGAGTTGTTAGCCGGCTGATATTGCATTGGTAAGCAATTTTGTTGATAAAGAGGTTTTGGCGTTACATCACTTGACCTTAATGGGTTCATTTAGTATTAAGGTATAGGATCATATGTATTCCCTAAACTTTCGATTTAGACTTAAAGAAAAAGAAAAGGAACAAGTGATTTGAATATTTCAGTTTTTATATATATAATAATGTTAAAAACTCTATCATTATCTCACTGCCAGTGTTTACTAATCCTTGACACGTTTTAATTAAATAATTAGTATATTGTTCCTAAAAAAATTAAATAATTAGTATATCAAAATTAATATAGATAAAATAATAATAAAAATATTATTTATAAGCAAGTGTAAATAGCACGTCTAATAAAATTCTTATATGACATAATTTAATTTAAAATAAAAATTTTAAAATCTAACTCTTACAAATCCAATCTTGTTCAAATTTTAAATCAAAATCAAGATGTAAACCTGAATCTAAAGTCAAAACTCCCAAAGTGGAACCCAGGTAATGATCCTAGCTGTGACCTTCCTTGGTAATTGCATTTAATTGACTTGCTCAACGTTGCCGCCCAATTCTCAAAATAAGGGATGAACAGAGATCATGTCAGGTTGGCATTGGAATGAGGTTAAAAAAACCTATGTACCTTAGAAGCAGCCCGCCCAGTAATTAATTATACGAGTTAAACAAGCTGTCAACTGTAAGAGCCAATAACATTTCTAGTTTTCTTAAACGTCCCAGGAAAATTATATGCTTACGACCAGATTCTCAACTATAAGTAAACGCCCATGCATGGATGAATTTTGTGTAAAGCCTAGCAACCTAGGAGGTAACAATGTTTTTCCTTCACAACTCCCGAGCCTTTCTTTTCCTACTACTCGAAGTCTGCACTTCAATCAGCTCCATCAATTCCCTGTTGCCAACTTACAATGATCACTCTTGCTTGAATCAACCTAACCAAATCGTCATCTCGTCTTACATCTCAAACCAAAGCCTCGCAACCCTTTTGGATTCTTTATCCACTAAAGCTTCCCAAAGCAACAGCTTCTACAACGATTCCAATGGTGGCATCTACGGTCTCTTCCTCTGCCGAGGTGATGTTTCTAATGACACCTGCCGAGATTGTGTCAATTATGCAACTAAGGAGATCAGAAGTCGGTGTGAATTCAATGTATTGGCTGGAAATAGCAGTGCCATCATATGGTATGATGAATGCATGTTACGATATTCGGATAGTAATTTCTTTGGAGAGGTACAGACAGAGCCAAAGAAATTAATGTGGAATGCCGAGAATACAACCTCAGGAGTTGACCCTTATTATGGTGCAAAACATACCATTTACGCTCTTCTAGATGCAGCTGTAGAAACAGATCATATGTTGTTCAAGGCTGATAAGAATGCAGTGGGCGATGGGACTCAGCTAAGATATGGGTTGGTGCAGTGCACTAGAGATCTCAATGCAACTACATGCCTCAAATGTTTTAATTACTTGATGACTTTCTTCGAGCAATTCCAGAACAGGATAGGGTGGCGCATTTTAGCCCCAAGTTGCAGTATTAGGTATGAGAACTACCGTTTCTTTGATAACCAGTCAGAAGCAACGCGGCCCCCACCTCCACCTCCACCTGCACCTGGTGTCGTTGGAACAGTGTCACTGCAAGGTAAAGAGTTTAAAACGACTTCTTGATTTGTGTGTATTTAGGCCATTTTAAAGTAAAACAACTAACCATTAGTGCCTTCATAACTTTTGACTATAAAAGTACTAGTAGTATTTGACCGTCAAGTTTTTATTCCCCAAAAGATAAAGGCCCTTGTAAATCTAAGAAATCAGGCAAGCGGAGCGTTGGAAAACATAACAATATAATGAAGCTCATAACAAAGAAATCATATGCAGGAGAGGATAACAATGTAAACAAAGTTCTCCAGTATTCCCATTTGCTAATAGTAACCTCATGAAATACTGAATGCATCTTGTATCCCTTTTTGCCAAATGATAACAGTTACCTTCGCAGAACGTGGTCTTGTATATAAAAGAGAATGGTATTATTTGCCACAGTTTGCGCAGGCTAGCTATATCCCTACATCCATTTATATGTTGATATTCTTAGATATCTTTAGCAAACTTACGCGTGGTTGCATTGTATGATAATACAGGTGGAGAGGGAGGTGGAAAGAATACAACAAAGATCGTGACAAGTACTGTAGTATCAATTGCAATAGTTACAGCTCTTCTGGGTTTCTTGTTCTATTCATCCTTTAGAAGAAGAAAAAGACAAGAAGGTTAGTTTGTTTTGCCATTTATTAAAGCTTGTACCTATAGACTGCCCCTGAGTTAACGTAGTTAATTTGTTACTCAGGAGAAGAAACAAACCAGGAAGTTCCCTTACGAGAAATCGTAGTTTCACCGTTAACGCACTTCATGAGTGTAAGTACGCCGGACAATAGTGGAGAAATGCAGCACTTCAACTTAAGTACCATAGAAACTGTGACAAACAATTTCTCAGATGCGAATAAACTCGGAGAAGGTGGTTTTGGCCCGGTTTACAAGGTTAAGAAACAGAATTAAATTCTTAGCACATGATATTCATTTTCGAAAATTTTAATCTTGGCATTTGAAATAGTTAGTAGTAGTTGTTGGGGGTCCCTGAGATCGAGAGGATTGCTGTGATAACTTGGTATTTTAGAAGGGGAAATGAACTTAAAGGGATAATTTATATTTGATTGAGAAAGTTAAAAATGGTTTTGCAGGGCAAGCTGACTAATGGAAAGGAAATAGCAGTGAAAAGGCTTTCAATGAACTCTAAGCAAGGTCTTAAAGAGTTCAAGAATGAAGTGATGTTAATTGCGAAACTTCAACATAGAAATCTAGTGAGGCTCTTGGGATGTTGCGTGGAAGGAGATGAAAAGCTTTTAGTCTACGAGTACATGGCAAACACCGGTCTTGATGCCGTCCTGTTTGGTTTGCGCTCTCTCTCTCTCTCTCTCTCTCTCAAACACACCCTCACACACTAATTTTTATCATCCATTAATTAATTATATGCCAAGTTCTCACTTCTTTTTTTTCCAAAAAGGGACGGCACCCCTGGATTTTATTCAAACTCTCATTTAAGGTGGAGGAAAACCAACTACCATGTAAATCCAAGAATGCCAAACAACTATAAAAACCAATACCCCAATAACAAATAAAACGATGACCCAGAACATGGAAAAAAACCAGCTAAAACGTTCAACATAGGCCTTAGCCAACTCATCTAATCCAAGGTAAATCAAGCCTGTCAGTACGAAAAACACCTCTCAATAAATGAGGTATGGATGCCAAGGACTCACAGCTATTAGTAACCCCCTGAGATCCCAACCGTGCAAGAAGATCAGTAGCTGAATTTCCTTGCCCGTAAATATGCCGCAAACATAAGGTAACTTCTTGTAAAATAACCATAAGCTCCTCCTAGAATTCATCAAGATACCAAACACCACAAGATGATGAGTTGATCCAATTAATAACCACCTGAGAATCCATCTCTATCTCCACTTTAGTAATATATTTTTACCAAATAACTCTGAGACCACGTAAAAGAGATAAAAACTCAACAAATGAGTTTATGCCGTGTCCAATGGAAGCTGTGAACCCTGAAATCATCCTCCCTGATTCATCTCTAACCACCCCTCCAACACCTCCCATACCAGGACTGCCTCGACTGCTCCAGTCAACATTTAATTTATACCAACCCGTACGTGGTCTCTGCCAAACAACAAATAGAACAGGTTTCACCTTAGGGGCCTTATATGGAATATTCAGATCCGAAAGGATTTCTTCATCCCTTGAACTCAACGGTTTTACTGCCTTGAGTTTTTCACACAATCTAGTATTTTATATGTCTCCATATTTTCTCTGTATTTATACATCTTCCTTCCATTCGTACAGTGCATCTTTGAAACCACAACTGCCAAGTGATTATAGATGGGATTATACCGATTAATTGACCCTTCGTAGTGGACTTGGAAGCTTTATTAAACCAAGCTTGCACCACTTCATACTAGCTTTGAAACAGTATTCCAAGGCATCCCTACCTGTTTAGCACATCTGTCCCATACTGCCTTGGCCACCTTGCCCATAGCCAATACATGATTAAGATTCACATATCCTCATTTTTCACAATAGTTACACTTTGATGCAATAGGGATACCTGTACGTCGAAAAAGATCATCCACACTTAAAGCATTGTTAACACTTTTCCACATAGTTGTAGCAATATTTTTTGGAAGACTTGGATGCCAAATACATTGAGCCCAATTAATCTTAGGAGATTTGACCCTCACCACCTTCCAAGTACTTTTTGTTGTAAAGATGCCATCCTCCTTAGTCGTCCAAACAAGCAGGTCCACTCCCTCGTTTTGGCAACACAAGAACTGAAAAATTCACCAGTCTTTTGATGTCCAACAAGACTAATAAGATCTATGTTCCAACCACTATTTAGTCTACATTCTTTCAATTTCAGACCTGGACAACCAGGAATCGGCATTACCTCCCCAAGAGTCTCCTCTCCCATCCACTTATCAAACCAAAAGGACACCAAACCCTCTTTCGGTCGCCACTTTGAATTCTCTAAAATGGACGGAACACTCCTTAACACCAACTTCCAAAACCTACTTCCTTTATTCAGATCAAATAAGGAAACATGATCATTTTTCACATATTTTGCCTTAAAAACCTAGACCACAGAAAATTTTTGTTATTAACCTCCACGCAAATTTCATATGCAAAACTTTTTGAGTATCCTGTTGAACTCGTACCCCGATACCACCTTCCTCTACTGGCTTACACATTTTATCACAAGCTCACCAATGCTTTTTTGGCTTCCCATCCTTATAACCCCAAAAAAAATACTAAAGCATTTAGTGATAGTTACTATGATAGATTTAGGAACTTGCAAGATGAAAAGAAGATGTATAGGAATACTATCAAGCACATGCTGAATAAGCAGTAATCTTGCTCCACTAGACAACAATCGAGCTGAACAACCTCCAATTTTCTCCTGAACCTTCCCAACCAAATCCTCAAAATGAGTAGCCTTTAATCTACCAGCAATGATAGGTACCCGTAGATACTTGAAAGGCAGAGAACCCTCTGGAGAACCCGTGACAGCTCCCTACGCCTTGAAGAGGAAATATAATTAGAAAAAATCATTGAAGATTTTTCTTTACTCACCATTTGTCCAGACCAAGCTTCATATACCCCAAGTGTCTCAGAAATGGCCCGAAGAGAACCTTTACTACCATTCAAAATGATCACAATGTCAGCCGCATACAATATATAAGAGATAAGAGGAGACTCTCTAGAATCATAAAATGTAAGGGTGCACCCCTTCCCCGCACCCCGCCCCGCATGGGGCTGGGGATGGGGTTTCACCCCCATCCCCCGCCCCCGGGATGTTGGGTGCAGGGCGGATTCCGCCCCGCTTTTCACTTAAAAAAAAAATACTATATTAATTTTATTTAAAAATTATTTATAAGTGTAAAAATACATTTTTAGATCTAAATTATAAATTTAAATTTTTTAAATATGACTATAATTTAAAAACTATGTAATTTTTAAATTTGTTAGTACATATTTTGTGTAAATTGTAGTGTATTAATTTTTAAACTATGTAGTTTTTAAATTTCTCAATGCATATTTTGTGAACAAGTCTAACAAATTATAATATATTTATATATATAAAATTTGTAAAATATAAATAGATATTTATGTTTATATATATATATATATGTATATAATATATATATATATAAAAATGGGGACGGGGCGGGGCGGGGTTGGGCCCTCCCCGTCACCCACCCCCGCTAGGGCCCCTAGATGCGGGGCGGGGGGCCTTGCCCCCACATGGGCGGAGCGGGGTTGCCAACCCTGCCATGAGGAGGCGGAGCGGAAGCGGGGCGGGATAGCGGGGGTGGGGCCCGACGGTTGACTGGCCTTGTTTGTTTTTCAAAAACATCTCGTCTCATCTCATCTCATCTCATCTCATCTCATCATTACAACTTTCCCAAATCCCCACACAAAATAAAATAAACAATTCAACTTTTTCAAATCCCAAAACAACAATAATATTAAAAAATATATTCTAATAATATTTTATTTAACTTTTTAACTTTAATCTCAACTTATCTCATCTCTGAAAACAAACGAGCCCTGAGTTATGCCAAGTTCTCTATTAGAGAGGCTAACATACTCCTCAGAAAAGACAAACCCTAGCAGACAAACCCCGGCGGCTGACTGAGTTATGCCAAGTTCTCTATTAGAGAGGCACAAGTTTCCAATCTTATTTTCGGAGCACATGCTTAAATCTCCTATACAATAAAGCTATTTTCCTTAATTCTTATCATTGTGATGCAGATCCAGCAAGATGCACAGAACTGCACTGGGCTAAGCGAGCAAACATTATCAATGGGATCGCAAGGGGCCTTCAATATCTACATGAGGAATCTCGGCTCAAAATCATCCATCGGGATTTGAAAGCAAGCAACATATTGTTAGATACCGAGATGAACCCAAAGATTTCAGATTTCGGCACTGCTAGGATTTTTGGAGATAATCAAATAGAAGCCAACACTAACAGAGTCGTGGGTACATAGTAAGTCACTCCCTTCACGTCATTTCATTTCCACGACTCGTTGATGCAACCTAAACGATTGACAACTGTGAAGACATGATCAAGCTAAAGTTTTGTGTTCTTGGGTGCATGTTTTTGAGATAATGGGGTTCATCGTTGTGCACTTTTTGGTTTAGAAAATCCTATTTTATAATATACATTCAAATTTAATAGTAAAATGAAGTGAAAATGTTCCATTTCTAATGTGACTTCTGACTAAAAAGTTCATGAACAGAGACTTGCAAAGGAAGCAAGCCATTTGCCATAAGCCATGGTCATTCCTTTTAAACGATTGAAGCCATAAGGTTTGGCAAGTGGAATGAGACACAAAATTCTCATCTCATCTCATTATTACAACTTTTTCAAATTTTTACACAAAATATAATTATAAACAATTCAACTTTTTCAAATCCCAAAACAATAATAAGATTAAAAAATAATATTTTAAACTTTCATCTGAAACAAAAAATTCTCATCTCACCATCTAAATATTTTGTGCGACAGTGGATACATGGCACCAGAATATGCAATGCAAGGACTATTTTCATTCAAGACGGATGTTTACAGCTTTGGAGTACTAATGCTAGAAATCCTAAGTGGGAAAAAGAACAGTGGCTTCTATTATTTAGAGCGTGCACAAAGCCTTGCGCCCCATGTAGGTCTTTCTTTCCTATCAGTATCATCAGCTCAAATATGAAGTTTTTACCTACTGTAATGAGATAATTTACCAAAAAAATACAAAACAGGCATGGCGACTATGGAGTGAAGGCAGAGGAATGGAGTTGATAGATCAGATCTTGGTCGACACATGTCTTGAAAACGAGGCTCTGAGATTGATACAAATCGCATTGCTTTGTGTTCAGGAAGATCCTAATCTTAGACCTACAATGACATCGGTCCGTCTCCTGCTTGCAAGCAAATCGATAAACATTCCTCAGCCATTAGCACCTACATTCTCTACAGATAGATTTGCTACATCCGATCGTTCTTCCACAACTGGGGCCGGGAGAGGATTTGCCACCTCTGATCGATCTTCAAAATCTGGGGCCGCGGCAGCTTTTGCCGCATCTGATTAATTTTCAACAACCGGGGACAGTTGAGATTCAGGAATGTTTTGTGGAGCAAGTGTTCTGGCTACTTTAAAAAAAAAAAAAAACAAACAAACATGAATGTTTCATTTTTATTACAAAATTCGTTACTAGCAGCTTATGATAGCAGGGGATGCGTCATTTTCATTCCAATGATATACCAGAATATCGAAGCAAATAAAAGGATCTGTCCTATATGGACGGCCTGGTTTTGTGATATGAGTAAAGACCAAAATTTCTGTGCATCTACATGTATGAAGACCTTCGTCCTGAGATTTTTTGAACTTACAGCATTTTACAGAGGCATTTCTTATGATGAATCTAATGCTCGATGCTTCTGATGATATATCTTCTTTTCTCTAAATCAAATGAGAAAATGGTAACCATATACTGAGTGATACGCATAGGAATTAATAAATCAAGTATGAGCAGCTTCCACACGCACCCAGTGAGATTCTTACCGTGAACTACTCCCCAAGCCTACTTCAAATATTGAAGAATCAACTAAGAAAATGAATTGCAAAAAAAAAAAAAAAAAAAAAAAAAAAAAAAGAGCCAATTATTTTAGATTAAAAGAACCCAATTTTAAAATATAATTGTGTAATGAACAAACAAAAGAAATAGCAATTTAAAGGGAAAAAAAGGTGTCCTGCCTAACTGTGACTATCAAAATTCAATAGACAAAAGATAAGAGTGAGCGACCGGAGCCTGTTGGTACTCCCTTTTTAAGCATAATCAAACTAACACCTTGCTCATTAGGGAACTTAACATGAGAGGCTAAACAGATTGCAAACGCAGGGGATATACAGAGTACAGCTGCTGCCACAAGTGAGGTCGAGACTCACCCCATTGAGCTTATAAGAAGCGAGTGAGCAGGCGTAGGGGCGTCTAATTGTTTTAGCACCTATACTAGTTTTTCCTTGGCTTTTTTCGCCTGAGTTGACCCACCTCTACTTGTTTATAATCACTATCAGTGATTCAGTATACATCGGTCCCAGTAAAAAACACAAAAGCAACAAAATTATGCAGGACCCATGAAGCAGTACATCAAGATTCTGTATAAAACGATGGTTAAAAGCTAATTTTCTTTGGTTACATAAAGGAAATCAGTCAATCAGATGAAAAAATATCTATCTGCAGATCCTTTAGCATTCATATTCTAGCTGAGAAAACAGGACAAACAATTTGAAAACTAGACGACTGCCAGAAGTGCTAGCATTCCAATAATTACGCCAATCGTAACTCCTATATGCGAAGAGGGTCTTCGAGCACCTGCATTAGTATCCGAGTAAAAGAGATTAATTTTATAAAAGTGCTGCAACTCCATAAAAATAAATTCACAAACTGACATAGTTTCATATAATACGATAAATCTACTTTACAATAAAAGTAGTTTTACAATAAAAGTAACTTACCACTTAATTTGTGAGTTCATTTTGTGACTAAAGAATTTCTCTTAATTCTATATACTATCCACATAGCAATGAAAGGCCAAAGCACACCTAGACTTCTGATTATATTGCTATTATAAACGTGAAAGTGCTCTTGACTAGAAATGGTTGATCCGATAATTAAATACAGCAAATTAAGAAAGAAAAATCAAGGAATTATGCACGAAATTCACCTTCACTTGCAGGGGTCGAGATGTTGAAGTATTTAATTATAGGTAGTCATGGTACCACATAAAACAACTAGAACCGTATGTTTCCCACCCTCTTTTATTGCCAATAATTGTCCTAAACAACGTCAATGGAGAATCCAAGCACTCGCCACAGTCAGCCCTATTGATATCTAGAGTGCACTGAGCCATGCCATACCTCTTCCCACATTTTCCAACATCCAACAGGGCTTTCTGGAACATATGAGGCTGATTAGGAGTTGTGGAAGCAAGGCCACCCATGAAGTCAAGTCCTTTAGAAACCACATATGGATCATCGAAATCAGTAGCATTGGTGATGGCCGCTGAAGTCTGATCCATAATTCCAAAAAAACTCTGATCAGAATAGCGTAGAAAACACCGCGTGAACCAGGTCCAAACCTTTTTAAAAAAAAAAAAAAAAAAAGGACGGTACCCCAA
The DNA here is from genome assembly GCA_022457165.1 of Juglans mandshurica. Taxonomy (NCBI): domain Eukaryota; kingdom Viridiplantae; phylum Streptophyta; class Magnoliopsida; order Fagales; family Juglandaceae; genus Juglans; species Juglans mandshurica. The sequence goes on from CM039626.1 coordinate 26,701,993, forward strand.
GTTTATTAATAGCCCTCACTTGTGGCGGAGGAAAACCGTGGTTACAGCCCAACACCGAGTGGTTACATAAAGTCCGAAGCCCGGGCGTCAAAAAACCAAACTAAATGACAAACACTTACTAAAATAACCATATACATGGTAACCTACAAGGGAGAAACAAATCACAAAAGAGAGTCAAGAGCATAACCAAACCAAAGAAGGGGTTACCTAATACAAACCTTACCGGACTCGTAGATGTGGAAGACCCAATTTGTCCATGCGAAGAATACCTCTTAAACGACTAGGCCAGGTGTGATTGTCAGACCATTCCGAGTTCAAACCCTCAGCCCCACACTTTGCTAGGAAATCTGCCACCGTGTTACCTTCGCGAAAGATATGATGCACAGTATAATCTAACCTATTCAGGTAATCTTGGAGATCGTCCCAGTAGTCTTCTAGGTACCAGGTGTAACAGTCATCCTTAGTGATCCAATTTACAAGCAATTGGGAATCTGTCTCAATTTCAATACGGCGAAACCCAAGGGTATAACATCTGCGAATTCCTTCGAGAAGGCTTCTGAGTTCAGCAAAATTATTAGTACCCTGACCTAGAGAGACCGAATAAGCCAAAAGGAGACTGCCATTCTCATCCCGAATAACTCCCCCGGCACCAGAAAGGCCTGGATTTCCAAGACTACTGCCGTCAGTGTTAAGCTTAACCCAACCCTGTTGGGGCCGAGTCCATCTTACCACCCTGATCCTCAGTGGCTTGGGAGGCAAAATCGGGATCTCCAGTCTATTCAAAATATCAATGTCCTTTTTTGAAACAGTGGAGATTTTCATAATCTGGTCCATGATATAGTGGAGCCATACTTTAGAAGCATGCCAAACCGATTGAGCCGTATGGCCCTTGTCCTCATATCGGGCTTTACAACGTCTCTCCCAAAGTTTCCAAGAGATAATAGAGGGAATAAGGCCAAGAATAGTACGTAACTGAGAGGAGCTACTTGCGCGGCAAAACCAGAAATTTGTCTGTTCCTTCCAAGTGAGGAACGGAGGCATGTGGACCCCAACTTGAATAGCAGCTAGCCGCCAGACATGTCTGGGGAGATCCCCGGTGCAGAGAACATGATTTAAGTCCTCAGTATGGCCCTCTTGGCAGCAGTTGCATTTGGAAGCCATCGAAATGCCCACCATCTTAATCTTTTCATCAACATTGAGACAATTATTAATGGCCTTCCACATCATGATGGACATTTTCTTAGGGAGATTTGAATGCCAGATCCACTGGGCCCAAGGTAAAGGAGGCGCCCGGACCCTAATGCAATCCCAGGCACTCTTGGTAGCAAATTTTCCATCCGGATCTTTCAACCAAACCAGCACATCATTGCCCTCCTTCCGTCTAGCCAAGTACTCATACAACTCGCTAGCCTTCTGATGACCCACTAAGCTATTCAAAAGAGACATATCCCACCCATTATCAATACGACAGTCCTTAATCTTTAGCAAAGGAGCAATCACAGGGAAGTGACCATTGAGGGGACCATCTGTATCCCAATTGTCATACCAAAATGAGATGTTCCCTTCCCTCACAACCCATTTGGATCTATTGAGGACCTCTGGGATGTTGCGGACAACAGATTTCCAAAAACGGGTCCCTTTGGAGGGCTCCAGCAGCGATAAGTGAGTATCTTTGACATATTTGCCTCTGAAAAATTCTGCCCAGAGAGACTTACCCTTGATAAGATTCCAGGCAAGCTTTATGTGTAAGGCTCTCTGGACATCCCCAAAGTCTCTAATCCCCAGCCCACCCTCATCAGTAGGGGTACAGATATTCTTCCATAAAATCCATTTCCTGCGACCTTTGCCTTCAGACTCACCCCAAAAAAAGGAGCTCAGAAGCTTGTTTAGGCTAGTAATCACCACTTTGGGAACCTCTAACACAGCTAGAAGATGGGTGGCCATACTAGCTAGGACATGGCGCAAGAGAATAATTCTTCCACCAGCAGAGAGCAATTTCATCTTCCAGCCCGCAATTTTTTTATTTACTTTGCCCAACAAGTCCCCAATATCACAAGCCTTCAACCTACCATCCACAATGGGAACCCCCAAGTACTGAAAAGGAAAATGGCCCTCAGTGAAGCCAGTGAGTCTGAGTAGGGAAAATTTCCTGGAAGCCAGAATTCTCTTTGAGAAAAAGGTGGCACTTTTCTCTTTGTTGAGGACTTGGCCTGTCCAGGCCTCATACTTGTTCAAGACCTCCATAAGCCCTCGGATAGATCTCTTACCACCATTTGCAAATATAACGATATCATCGGCATACATAAGATGGGAGATAAGGGGGGTCCCTCTGGCTTGAGTAAAAGGTTCGATTTTTCCTTCCTCAAAATATTTCTTGATGAGACGAGAGAGAACTCTTTGCATAATGATGAACAAGTAAGGTGATAGAGGATCCCCTTGTCTAAGGCCCCTCTCTCCTTTAAAGAAACCCATGGTGGTACCATTCATCATAACCGAGTACCACGGGGATGAGATACAGACATTGATCAAGTCACAAACATGAGAAGAGAAACCGAACTTGTTCAGAGCGTGTAATAAAAACTTCCAATCCACTCGGTCGTAAGCCTTAGACATATCAAGTTTAATCAAAACATTTCCTCCCATCGCCTTCCTATGAATGGAGCAGAGGCAGAGGCTAGAAATCTTACTGCAAGTGAAGGTATGCATTCACTTGTATGCATTCCTATGCACGAAACAGCAGGGCGTCGAGACTCCTATAGATCTCCACTTATAAACGTGAAAGTGCTCTTGACTAGAAATGGTTGATCCGATAATTAAATACAGCAAATTAAGAAAGAAAAATCAAGGAATTATGCACGAAATTCACCTTCACTTGCAGGGGTCGAGATGTTGAAGTAAAATAGGTAGTCATGGTACCACATAAAACAACTAGAACCGTATGTTTCCCACCCTCTTTTATTGCCAATAATTGTCCTAAACAACGTCAATGGAGAATCCAAGCACTTGCCACATTCAGCCCTATTGATATCTAGAGTGCACTGAGCCATGCCATACCTCTTCCCACATTTTCCAACATCCAACAGGGCTTTCTGGAACATACGAGGCTGATTAGGAGTTGTGGAAGCAAGGCCACCCATGAAGTCAAGTCCTTTAGAAACCACATATGGATCACTCCTTGACGGCTGCTGCAACGGCGTTCTTGGTGCAATTAGCAGAGTCACCGGCAGACATGTCGCCTCTACATTGTACGAGTCCGTAGAGCTTGTTGGATTTCTTTCCGGTTTCTGTTTTATAGAAGCCGTTGGATACAGGCACTTTCACAACAAGGGTATCCAACAGATTCTTGAGATTTGTCTGGAATGCATTCTCAGTGGCAGAACCATCCGCTTCTGAGCACTCAAAACCTGTATTGACATTCGTTATAGCATGGCAAGGACAACTTGACAAAGCTATAGCTGACAATATAACACAGACTATAGCAAGATGGAATGTTTCCATCTCCTCGGAGCCTCTGTCCTCTTTGACAATTTGGGAGTAGTTCATGTGAAAGGGTTTGAAATTTTCATGTTCTAAATCTGTGAATACTACTAAGCAATTGGTCAGGATAATGTTGAATAATGGGGGGTTTCCTTATTTTAGACTCCACAAAAGTCAACTGCTCTTACTTGGACAGATACATAAATTATGTCAACTTGTACGATTGAAGGTCAATGAAACGGATGCTAGCTCCCTCTGTATGCGAATGGGTTACCTCTTGAACACTTCTTCAGGGCGTTGACAATTACGATATAGGCAAATAAGTTAATCAAGTATCCATTTTTTATGGTTGATTATCCTCCAACAATGTCCTCCATCTGCGACCTTTGCGGGTTCTTTCTCTGCAGATCCGCTTAAGATCTTCTTGAGAGATTCCCAAAAGGACTAAGTATATTACGCACACAAGGATTAAAGAATACCCATCTCTGATCTACCCGCAAAAAAATAAATAAATAAATCCTTCAACAAAGACAAGCCAATTATGGACAGGGGACTGCCTAATTTGCATCTCGAATTGGTTAAAGACGTAAGCAGGAAAAGCCCACTAGTTCCTTTCGGTTTTTATAAGGCCCAAGAGCTGACAAACATTTCTTAACAAGCAGCGAGATTGATTACAGTCTACAGAGTATCGCTTGATCTAAAAGTTTGAGCGGATGGAAAAACAGAGATTTAATCGTTTATATTTATTTTAATAAATCAACTTTTATTCTTCCTAATTTGATTTTAAATAAGTTTTTTTGTGCAATTTAGATATTTATTTTTGGCCAACTTATATTTATTTGGCTCTCCTGTTATTTTCATTAATTGCTATTTATCTACTATAAAGTTGTATACTTAGACATGTAAGAATGAAAATAACTTCTTCGTGATATCGTAAATCAATGAATGATGCAAAGCTATGGCATTTTAAAGTTATCCATTCATAAATAATTTAACAATTAATTAAACAAAAAAATCTACACAACCTCCCATGCAACCTCCACACACCACACATTTTTTATTTTTTTTTTCTTTCATCAAATATTTAATATATGAATAATGAATAGAAAAATTAAATTATTTTAAAAAGAATATACTCAAAAAAAATTTAAAAAAAAATTTAAAAATTTTAAAAAAATATATTATGTGGAGGGTTAGAGAGATTGTGTAGCATTATACTTAATTTAAAACCGGCCTTTCTTATTGTCATCTAGATAAGGCGTAACCAAATGGCCGGTATCTAAAGGATAATGCGCCATAAAAAACGGCTGATCATCAATTTTAGTCTAAATATTGACCATAAACTTCCCTTTAACTTGATAACTGAAATATTATTTCACTTAAAAATATGAATTGTTTAAAGAGTAAAGTTAAATATAGCCTTATGATTGTAATCTTCGTACACTCTCTTTGAAAAAAGTTGGAGTCAAGCCACTTTTAAAAAAAAAAAAAATTCTACTTACAGTCCTCAAGTGGGGACTGCATGTACAGGTACATTATTAAATGAGAGAAAACATAATTTTAAGAGGGATAATTTTGTAATTTTAAAAAATTTTAAAGTTAAAATAATCTAAGCTTGCATTGCAGTCCCCATTTGGGGACTGTACCTAGCATTACTCTTAAAAAAATAATTTTTTCATATGCGTTCTATATTAATTACCCACTTTTTAAAATGAAGTGTATGCGACTAGCATATTTTAAAACTACAAATAGCATTCCTCTTGTTAAAATATCTTTACGAAGCAACCAATTAAATCTCCCAAAAAAAAAAAAAAGAGAAGAATTGAAAAGAAAGAAAAAACATACTATATAACGTGTACGTGACTCATTGGTTATCAGAATTGCTCCTTGCGTAGTGTTCGATCATATCTCCATCCAAATTGAACCACATCAAGTCTCCACTATGGCGGCCTCCTGCCATTGAGTTACATATATCCCAGCTTCCCCTTTAATTTGTGTATTAGGATAGGAGATCATGACCAGGTCCTGTAGCGGGGGAAGGCTCGATTCCACATGATCCTTTTCCATTTGATCTGAGAAATCAAAATCCTAATTAAAGATGTTAAAATGATTATAATCAGCTGTCAGCATCATGAACTCTATCCATGATTGGTCATTTATTGTTTAATTATTATCACTTTGGTGATGGCCATCTTGTAGATGCTCCTCATTCTTCTTTAATCTTGTCTTTTAATTAGATGATCAATGATGTTGGCATTGTGTATATATACTATTTTTTATTGCTTACTCTTCTTGTCTTTTAATTAGAATGATGTTACATGCCCAGAAAAACAAAAAAACACCCAGTAATGTCCTGATCGATCAGACAATGGATACACACATATGTCAAGCAGCAGTTAAAGTTGAAATAATACAGAAGATAATGCTAAGAAACTTAATGCATGTACTACACTTATCATTGGGTTAAGTCTTCCAACCTCCCCACCCTCGATTCCCCTTTTGGTTGATAAGTTTTTATAGGATTAATTTCAACAAAAAGTTAAAAATAAAAATAAAAAACCGATTACAGATAATATCACAAGAGGAAATTAAAAAAGAAAGAAGAGAAAATGGAGTACTTTACTCAATGGTCTAGTCCCGTATTTTCTCGATTGATCAAGTCTTAAGAAAAAGGTTGCCACCACAATTCTAAATGTTATGAAACACATTGTTTCACATCAAGAGGCCGATCGATCTTCATGACCACTGCAAATTGGAGTGGGAATTTAATTGCCGAAGAATCCACTTCTAATCTTCAAACATGAGAATTTTTCAATTCAGAATTTTAGGAATTTTTCAACTTACGTGTGGCTTGAACATGAGCGTGTAAGACTCACGTACGTAGCTTGTAATCATGATCAAGCGTGACTAGTAATTAGTATAGATAGAACACCGGACAAAGAGCTAGCGCATGCATATATAAGTTGTCGGGATGCATGGCATGATCGATGGAGGTTCAAACATCCGAAAGGCGAAAACAAAAACCTAATGGAAATATTATATCTACTCCTACAATATCTAGAAATTAAATTTAATAAATTATCACGAAAGATTATATTATATATGTGCAGGAACAAACAAAATCTACCCATGATATTTATCGATCGATCCCCCTCATAAGTCAGTCTCAAAGCGTATATATCCGGCCCTTAAACATCTAGATCAAACTAAATTTAATATTAATTGACAACTAGGAAGAGATATTAATTCACCCAATATCATCTATATATTTCTCGCCAAGCAGAAGAGAGACATGAGGAAAGAGAGATCCAGAAGATCTTGCCATCGCTTTTCTCTGATGCATGCGTATCATGGATAACTATGATTCACTAATTGGTACGTAAGAGAGAGACTGAGAGAGCAGTGCGGTCATTCTCTATTGAACAAGCTGATCAGGATCCTACCTTCGATCCTACCCGCAAAATATATATAGTGCAGATCATAATCGCCACTCACCAGCCTCCGCGTGGGATATGGTTCTTGAGGTGTCATTTTTTTAATTTAGTCACATGTGCGCACTTACTGCATGCACTTTTTCTCTATGAGTTCTTTTTTGGAATAATTCAAAGGTGGCGGCGATACAAGTACTGGCGGGTCTAGATAGAAAGATGATCATCGAAATCATCTATCTGGTACATGTAAAATCAACACACACTTATTATAAAAAAAAAAAAAAAAAAAATCGACACACACTTGAGATGATTAATTATTCTCCTTTTTAAAACCATATTGAGACATGATATTATTGCATCATATTGATACATAATAATTGAGTAGAGTCTAGTGATCAGAAGCGATGATCACCAGCAAGCTTATGAAAAAATAATTAAGAAACGTTTGAAATCTTTATCCTTGAGATATCCCCTCCACCTAATTCTGTCTCATCCTTAATTATTATTATTATCCGACAAAATTACTGTTTTCTTTTGCTTAATCCAGATAAAAAGGGAAGGGAAAGGAAGTAATTAATTAAATATATGATTAATGTATGATGCGAAACCCGGTCTAGCTATCTGTGTTACATGTTCCAGATCATTCCCATATATAGGATTTGATGATCGGACGATATCATCTTGGTTTCTGCTAAGCCAGTACTGTCTTAGTTTTCCATTGGACCCCCGATCAGGAACAAAGCTAACCACCCTCACAGAAGATTATCGACTCTCCCATTAACTCAAAAAGTAAATAATATTAATAATTATAATGCACGATGTGATTAATGATATGTCGATGAAAATATCTTTTATGATACAGAAGATTGTCACTTTATTGGACCAGAAATGCACTATAAAAGGGTTTGGGTTACCCGGGTGGACAACTGTCCATCAAAGATCACCCACGACAATGGTTGGGTTGCATCCCCACCTTTCAAGGTTTTCTATTAACCGGCCACTTGTTGCAGTTCAATTGCAGCGGTTGAGTTTATAATATATTCCTATATATGTAGGTTTTGATAGCTAACATGTTAGAAAATGCTATGTGAAAAATAAAAGGTTCTAACCTAACACAACAGCCAGAGAGGTGAGTAGGTATTTTTCAATTCTATTAGACTTTAAAAATGTTGTCAAACAAACAGTCGATCAATAAAACAATTCACAGAAAAAAATCAATACAACAATTTATTCACGAAGTGAAAATTCATTTGAAAAGTATCTTCAAAATCTAAAATCACTTCGGGTGTAAGTCACTACTTAAAAATAGTTTGTTGCAACCAATTTAGAAACTTTTGGGACAAGTGGTTATTTCACATAGAATCAAAATAGAGGTCCTGAGTTTGAACTCTAACTCTACATTCTATCAATTTAACTAAATATTTCACATATTGGGTCATCCATTGAAGGAGAATCTAGCGCACACGTGAAAGAGAGTATTAAGATATAAAAATAAATAATAAAATATATATCTTCTCATCAGTTTAAATTTTTAGGACAAATAGTGATTTCACATAATCTTAGTCAAAGTCAAATGTTTTAACATTCGCTTAAGCGTGGTGTCGAGCGAGTGTCGAGTGCACGTTGCATACAAACATTACTCGAGCCATGAGTCGAGTGCATGTCAAGTGAACTTTATGTTTGAGATACCGCTCGAGCGCAATATGGTACGAGTGTCGAGCTGACTTCCATCCCTTGTCTTGTCTTTTTATCAGTTTTCTTCAGCCACTTATCACCCAACAAGTTACAACACAATTTAATACAATTTGTCACATGAATATGCCAACACACTCATTTTACATTAACACAATGTAAAACATGCATGGTCCGCATTAGGCCTCTAGTGTATCATCGCTTGTTACATTTTAGCTACCTTAATATAGGTTGGACTCCATCGATCCTGAGAGAAGTTAGATTATACGGCTCTTAAAAAAAGTGGCCAGGGTTACAAATAGGAACTTCTAAAATTAATTATTCTTAACTACAAGAAATTATCCCTCTCTAGCAACATAGGATCATCCATCCGCCTTTTATAAAGTCAGGGTTTTATTATATTTCCACTAAAATCTCGGATGCTACGTTAGTTCATTTCATCTACTTAATTTCTTTTTGTTATGGCTCAAATCTCATACTTTTGGTTGAAATTGACCTTGATATCATTTGTAAATATACAAAGAAGGCTCAAACCACATGAACTAGACTTATAATCTAAAAGGCCGAGCTATTAAAGTTTTAATTGTAAACTCCTATATAAGATTGTTATACAAAAATAAGAATTTTTTTTTTTTAAAACAATATGGGATCTTATTCACCACATTTGATCTATAAAGTTAGGATATTGAAATATTAACTTTAATCGTGCTAGAAGTACTGAAGGGACAAAATGATCCGACAAGGATGTTACAAATTTGAGGGTATTGCTGCAATTGTAATACCCCAACTATGTAGCTAGAAGGCCAGGGTGGTCAATGTGATTCCATAATGCTTAAGGATAAAATTTCTTATAATTTTTAATGATTCAAAGGAACTTCAATCATAACTTTGACTAATTTTTTTAGAATATGCTCGTGAGTTGAGCTTGATCTTCTCAGAAACTTACAGTCCAACATAATTAGTTAATTGACTCAGTCATATATGATAGCCAAAATCTAATATAGCATTGATGCATTCGAGGCTTAATGTGACCCATGCTTTACCCCATTTCCAAACATCTAAATTAGCTATCAATACCTACCCTGGACAGTATCTAAACTCATCCTCTGCATGCAATCCAACAGCAACAAGAGCTAGCTAGGGCGCCAAGAGGGAGAAAAAACAAACAAGCAAACAAAATAACCTGCAGCAAGTGGGTGAACGAAACCTAAAAAGTGGGCGACATATGCATTGAACTCATTGTCTCAATTTCCTTTAGACTCTTAAATTCTACACTGAAAATTCTCCTAATTTTTAATTGGGTAATACGGCCAAAATACTTTGTTAAAGCAAATGTTGTTTCATTTTCGAAAATTGTGTCAGTTGGCGGTGAGCAGTCGGGACGGTACTTCCCATGGCTTCAACGATCCTTTAAGCTCACATGTGAAGTGCAGAGCAGCTTCCTTCCTGTTGCAGCACGTGACTGCATGCAAGCGATCGACCCGCTTGCCTTCAGGGCTTCCAGCTATACTGTAACGTCCTTGTTGGAGCCAATTTATTCATGATCTAAAAGCTAAAATTCCTTTGATTTGCCATTCCAGCGGCGGCCAGAGTTTTCATTTGAATTCATTTGTACCTAATTTGGTATTCAAGACACTATTTATAGAATTGGAGATAAAATTGTGTTGCAGTGCATGAAATTTCAATCTTTTTTTTTAACCAAAATGATAAAGTTTTATTGCAAAACTCTCGCTAAGGCAGAAGAACTACCATTTACACCAAAATAATAAGCAAAGAATTACAAGTTTAAATAAAGAAGTTCTCAACAATCATTGCGCAAAAGTCCTCGAAGCGTCCCGGTTCCAATTTCAATCATTTTTGCATAGAAATCGAAGGCATTAACTTAAGTGATACCAAATATCAATCAGATTATGATTAGATGCAAGTGGCTTTTGAATTGGCTTTTCAATTGGCCTGCTAATAGAAATTAACTTAATTTTAATGTACTTTATACTTTTTAATGATAGTGGTAATTTATAAAGTTAGGATAATGGGAATGATACTTTTTAAGTTGTTTAAGCTTTTATGAACATATTCTACTAGTCTGATCGACTGCCTTTTGAATCTTAAGGGGGTAATCATTTTCGTTCAATTAAAAAATAAGAGGGTAATCATTCTAACGTTTTCCATAAGAAAAGTCTCTTAATTACTACATTAATTAACGAGCCTCTTTTTCGACATAAACCTGATCTCCTACTAAAACAGTCCACTATTCTTTTATTCTTTCACTACAAAAAGCCACTGCAATAGTAACCCTTTCTATCTATCTCTCTGCCTTCTTCCTGAAATAAATGACAATTAAAAAAAAAAAAAAAACCCTTCTTAAAGTAGAACCAAAATTTCATTTTGTTTTTGCAACTAGTCATCGTCAAAAACAAAAAGGTGGGTACAAGCTGTGGTTCCTAGTCTTCCTAATTCTAGTCCTAATCCCTTTGATCTAGTCTTTCTTTATTCAAAGATCAAAATTCATTATTTTAAAAAGAAAAATACTAGCGGAACTCTTCAAATTTACCGTTTAATTATTTTAATTTTTTTTATTTATTTCATGGTTAAAGGAGTCACTATTAATGAAATTATATATTTTTTTATTTTTTTTTAATTATTAAGAATGTTAAAAAAATGTTAAAATGAAAATAGAAGAAAAAAAATTTAAATACACTGGCCATTTCATGGCGAGCTACTTTTTTATATTTTATGAACCAAGCATGGTACGTGCCTACCAACCACTGGACTGATACGAGAAACATCACAGCCATTTCCTCTCTGTCTACTTGATGTGATCATTTCTGTCGTCTTCCTCACAACTGCCATGCAGCACTTCTACTTCTTGTTATTTAACACACTAATGCAGTTCATCTGGAGACACCACCTTCAAGCATCTCCAAACAAATGAAGAACCACAGTCTTCCATGGTTTGTTCTTCCCCTTATCCTTTTCATCATCCTCAGTCATTCTCATGCAAAACAAACAGAACCCATATCCTATGACCTCAGATTTGACCAATTAATAAACAAACTATATCAATGGAGGAATCACCAAACAGAGTCCCAAGAAACCCAGCTGAAATTATCAACCCCTGTTGTTCTGGCAGGAGTTCTTTGCTTCATAGCTGCCTCTATATCTAGTGCAGGAGGGATTGGTGGTGGTGGGCTTTTCATACCCATACTGACTATTGTGGCAGGCGTAGACCTCAAGACAGCCTCAAGTTTCTCAGCTTTCATGGTCACAGGTGGGTCAGTTGCAAATGTTATGTGCAACTTGTGCACCACCAGTTCCAAGTTTGGTGGCAAGATTTTGATTGACTTTGATATAGCACTGCTTTCAGAGCCATGTATGTTATTAGGAGTGAGCATAGGTGTGATTTGCAACCTCGTGTTCCCAGAATGGCTTATTACCATGCTTTTTGCTACTTTTCTTGCTTGGTCCACCTCAAAGACCTGCAAAAATGGCGTTTTGCATTGGAAAACGGAGTCTGAAGAGCTGAGGAGAAATGAGTGTGAAAAATTAGAAAACGGGTTGGTTAAAGATGGGACTTTTGATGAAAGCGAAGGGATCAAAACTGCAAAAGAACCTCTTTTGGGTGTGAAAGGAGGCTTCAAATTGAGGTTTCCATGGATGAAAATTGGGGTCTTGGTTCTGGTCTGGTTTTCCTTCTTTGGTCTCTATCTTCTTCGTGGCGATCGGCATGGACAGGTACAGGCTGCTCCATTTCTAACCCATCCTTTTCTGTACGTGTTAATCTTGAACTTCAAAATGAACGGATTGTATTCCTCATTGGCTTTTCGAATTACTTTGCATATATACTATCATTAAATGGGATGGTTAAAAATCGCCACTCCATTTCGAAACATCTTAACTTGATGGTCCATTAACTTTATAAAATCACTACTTTTTAATACTTCATGACTAATGGAATTGCTGCCATGTAATTAATTGGGAAGTCCCAGTGGATTCGTGGTCCCTTGGAATTGACACCCACCATGAGGGAAAGTTGCATCCACGACCACCACGTTTATTTGTGGATCTCATACATTCCTTGTATTTTGTTTCTTCAACATTCTTTTTTCTTCTCTCTTAACTATCTCAAGAGCAATTTCAAAAAACAAAAAGAATAACTAATATCCCAAGATCAAGTGTCTTGATTCCAACACATGATATGAAAAGGACAGCAAATAATATACTGAGAACTCAAATTAAATGTCTTGATTGTAGTTAAAATGCTTAGATATAATAATCTTCGTACGAAAAATAGATTGAATATTCAATTTCTGGCCCAACTTTTACAACGAATCATAAAGTTCAAATAAAGGATCAAATGTTTTCAGTGTTATAAAGTTAGCATTTTGGGAAATTCTTTAAAATTGGAAACATATAATTTGAGATACAGACTTTTTACCATAAAGTAAGAAGAGGATCAACTCTGGGATGTGCATAAGACAGCAGGTAAAAACCTTCAGTTGTTTAACTTGAATACCAATTACTCAATGTATGATTCTCAGTTTCCCTGTAATGTATGTACAGGGTATGATTCAAATAGAACCTTGTGGAGCAGCTTACTGGATTATCTCATCATTCCAAATTCCTTTGGCCGTGATTTTCACCTCCTGGATCCTCTGCAAGAAGGAAAGAGTTAAGAGTCAGGGTTCGGACCATGAGGTGCTTGAAAAAAAAAGTGTGAATACCAGTTTCCAGGATTTACTTGGATTAAAATGTTTATACTTTGATTAGCCTAAACTTTAACTCTTAATTCTGAAGGACGAAGAAGAACTGATTAGAGATGGACCATCAAGAAAACTTCTCTTCCCACGAATGGCATTATTAGCAGGGATTTTGGGAGGTGTCTTTGGAATTGGAGGTGGAATGCTTATAAGCCCACTTCTTCTTCAGGTTGGAATAGCACCCGAGGTAACCTCCGAGTCCAATCATTATCATTATCATTTCTGTTAAGAGTATAATTAAATAATTGAAGTTACATCTTCTCATAAATTTAAATTTTTGACATTAAAGTACTGCCAGTAATGCTTATTTGCATTCAAATCTCTGCTCAGATAACAGCGGCGACTTGTTCTTTCATGGTTTTCTTCTCATCTACCATGTCGGCATTGCAGTATGTAATGCTAGGAATGGAACACACGCACACTGCCCTTATCTTTGCTGTCATCTGTTTCGCCGCTTCATTTCTCGGATTGGGGGTGGTGCAGAGCGCAGTTCGTCAATATGGTAGGGCATCTCTCATCGTGTTCTCAGTCAGCATTGTGATGGCTTTGAGTACCGTTCTGATGACGAGCTTTGGAGCTCTTGATGTTTGGAGGAACTATGTGTCTGGGAAATACATGGGGTTCAAATTACCCTGTTAAGAACAATGTTATCAATAGGTTCGTTAATGAAGTCCTCCAGTTAGGTACTAGGAACTGTGTTTTCAGATGAAGATCTGTAAGAACCGAGAAAACAACATGCGGTGTGGAACAGAGAGCTACTACTAAATGGAAAAAATCATGCAGTTTTGGTCAGGTCCCCTTTAGCATTTCTGGTGCCCGTATGGTTTTGAGTTTTTGGAAGATTATAAAATTCTTAAAAAACTCTCGTAGATAATGTAAAAACTACCACAACTAACTTTTTTATTTTGATACATTTGGGTGGGGTTTCGAACTCAGATCTCCATTTTGGAGTCCGGGGGTTATGCCAATCAGACCTCCATTTTCGACTCTCTCCATTTTAGACGTATGTTTATCAAAGAATGAACAACTTTTCAATAGTAGAGTTTTTACAGTAAAAGCTCGATCTATTACCTACAGCAATCCCAAACAGACACTAAGCTATCAAATCTGAAACTACTTCGTAGATAAACTGATCTGTAAACTTCACACCTTAACTACCTAATATCGTAAATCAACAAGCATATTCAAAGCCACATGTTCAGGATTAGGGCCTCATAACTGTAACAAGAAAAAACTTTTTTCTAAAATAAAAATAGCTTCTATCCATTTCGAAAATTATATCAAAACGTGCGCTCAAGGTAAAAAACTCTTTCCTCAAGAATATCCAGGCCATTGAGATGGCAGTTCCAAAATCTTGAATAAGATTTATCATCCAACTAATCCAGAGTTATAATTTCAACCCTCATAGATTTGGAGATAACAAGATGAACAGAGACTTCCTTATGCATAAAGGATTGCATAACAAAAAAATTAAGCCTGCAAATTCATGCTACTGGGGGGCGAAGAACGTGGTCTTGTGAGGTATCAAAAGAAGATGGTGGCATGAACTGCCACATGGCAACTCCAGGGTACCCAATAAATGGCAATGGCTTGTTGCCAATAAATTGGCCTGGGGCAGAAAATGTAGCTGGGATTGCAGAATAATGAGGCAAACCACCTGATTGAGTACTTAGAGCTTTTGCTTGCACCTCAATCTTCTCTTTCTCTGTCTTTAGCCTCTGTTTCTCATCACGAAGCTCATTCTTTTCTTCCTATACCAAAAAAAAAAAAAAAAACAAGGCTCCACTAAAAATGAAAAAAAAAAAAAAAAACTGAATGTGCAGTTGCCTATTTTCCTTGAGCATACTTGGTAGCACTCGCATGTATAGAGTAATTCCAAACAAAAGGTTCATTTTCCATATACTTTCTAGAGTGAAAAAGAAAAAAATGGAACATCGAAACCGAAGCGCACCTTCAATTCATTAATCTTCTCCAGCAGATTCTCCTTCGACTCCTTCAACTTCTGGGCTTCACCTCGTAATTGAGACACCATTCGCACAGCATCGCCCAATATAACAGCCTTGTCCATTTTGGGAGGTCTTCCAGGGTCCAGGATTGAACTCAATTCCAGGAACCTTAAGATTATGCCAACGTCAACATAACAAAGAGAGAAGGAGGGAGGGGAGGGGAAGGAGAAAATTAGAGAACAAGAGGATGCCTGTCATTCAGTCTATCCCTCCGCATTTTCTCTCTGCATGCTTTTGAACTAGATTTACTGCATGATTCATACCTCACCCTGCGAGTGGACAATTGTACAGAAATTATATACATAATTGGAATAAAAAACTAGGAAAGCAATCAGTTTTGGGATAAGAGATCCAATTAGACTATAGAATGAAATCAGAATAGGAAAATTTTCAAACACTAAAAACTGGACCCCCATTTCCTTGAGGCAGTTTACCTTTTTCGAGAGCCAATTTCCTTGAGACAGTCTGAATTCACAAATGAACCCCCATTCTCCACACTGAGGAAACAAGAATAAAAAACATGAGCATATCTATAGCACGAGTTATCAGATAATCGGAGCTGATCCTGCTCAAGGTACAGGAGCCCAGGCTCTTAATCCAACAATTTGAAGCAGCATGAAATATTCACCAGCATTCCCTTCTATCGACTACCCCACACTGCACAAGAGATTCACAAACTGGGCAAAGCCGCTCAAATAGGTATCTGCTTAATATCATGTCACCTCATCATGACCAGGTCTAATTTACTAATGTTCACCAACAACATAAAAGAAACTAAAATTCTCTGAATTTATATTGAACTTATAATCTTCCTAATTTAACTGCTAAAAGTTTCAAGACAATAATATATCAGTGCTAAAAGCATTCTTTTACTTTTTCTATTGGAACATCGAGTCCTGATGACAAAACCACTAGACACGGCTACTATTATCACTCAAAACATAAATCGTTGCGTGCAGATAGCAAGCACCCAAGTCAAAGGTTATTATTCTGCAACAGGTTGACATATTCAATGGTGAATTTCATAAACAATAATGTACTCCTTCATGCTTGCATCAAATACCACTCGCCAATCAATTACAAAACACGAAACAAAAATAAAAATAACACAAGGGAAAGCAACTGTTTTTTTTTTAAGAGAAGAAGAACACAAGGAAAACAACTTGAGAGACCAAAGCACGTCAAGTAACGAGAAAAGAACAAGGATCAGTCAATCAAAGAGAAAATGAAGATGGGATACCTGAGAGAGGTGGAGGCAGGGAAAGAGAGATGAGGCGGCCAAGTAGGAGAAGCAAAGGCGGTGGGGTCGAGAAGAGAGGGGACTGGGATGTCCTCCATGAAAGCGTAATCATCGAATACCACCCAACGGGAATTTCCACTTCCCTGAGAACCCATGTCTCACTTACTAGTGGAAATTCAATATTTCCGGCTGGTGTCTAAGCGGCGTTTGTAGCCGTCGTGATTGAGAGATAATAAGCAAGGAATAAGAATAATGATGATAAAGACAGTGGCAATAGAACGAGTGAATTTGGTTGGTCAGTTGGGATTTTGGGTTATGGGTGGGGAAAAGGTGGTGGAATATGATGGTGGGGAAAGCGCAGAAACAGGGTTACAGGGGGATTCGGAGAGAGAGAGAGAGAGAGAACACCAGGCCCGCCAACCTTCACCACCACACACAATGCCATATGCTTACAGTACAGGCATGCACCACACATTGATGCTGTCAGGACGTTCAGCTTGGGCTTCATAAACGACTACCCAGAACTAGAAGGCCCAACCGAAGACAGACATCAGCTTCTGTTTTTTTTTTTCTTTTGGAGCTGGAAGTTGGAACTTGCATTGAAGATTTGCTCTTGTTCTGTTCTTTTTTTTTTTTTTTTTGGTCTTACTTCGAATGGATCTGCAGCAAGTAATACACAACAGATTCATATGAAACCTGTTCTTTCAAGGCTTAACAGCAATCTGATTCTAGATAGATAACAAGCTTGTCTCACGTCCTTGTTTTTAAAAACCAGCCAAGCTTGCATGCATAGATACTACGGATTTTTCGTATGACAAATGATACCGTGGATTTCCACATACTAATGTTTGGTGATTGTTTGTATCATTTGCTCAGACATAAGATTTTTCCATATTGGTTTTATTTCTCGTATACAACTGAATTTCCTATTGTTAAGAATACCCTTTAATTCAAGCACCATACCTACATCCAGAGCCCAAAATATCGACAACTTTATGCAAAAGAAAGGAATTTTATACCATAATTGACACCGAACAAAAAAATATTTATGATATTTAAATTAAACCCCACGCAAAGCACACTAACTTTATCATCTGTTTTGATGCTGGACCACCAGTCACACATTTCACACTTTCAAAAAGACAATATCACACTTAATATTGTAATTATGCTGCTGCATTTACACGAATGGACTGCACAAAACTATCAATCCTTTTGCTTATCTCCTCTGGATTGGCACCGACAAGTTTGTCAACTGGAGCACCGTTTCGCATCACCCAAAATGTGGGCATGGCCTTTATCTCCAATTTAGTTGCAACCTCCTAACCAATTACAATGCAAAAATATATTACAAAAAATCACCTTCAACAAAGAAAATCACCAAACATCAATATGAAGAAATATTATGTCTGAGCCAATGAAACCAACCAAGCACAAAGTGGCCAGAATATATGCTTTATGTAAAACTCGAGCTGGGGTACAAGGAATGAGCATATCATCTCAACATAAAGAAGGCCAATTTGTGGAGATGATGTGTAATGATGAGTTCTTACAAAAAGATCCTGATGAGGCCATAGAATACCTCAATGAGTTTGCTAAAAAAGTTCACACTTAGACTGGACCTAGTGCTACTGAGAGCACAAATAGGTCACGACTTGCAGGGAACCCAAATGGTTGTAGAATTTACTATCTTAGGGAAGATGATAACCTAAAGGCTAAGGTTGAGATGCTTACTAGGGAGCTAGAGGTGTTGAAAACTAAGGACTTAAAGCCAACACACGTGGCTAATCATGCAGAGTCTTTTGGACTATATTTTGTGTGTAGCCGGGTAGATCACCTCACCCAAGAGTGTGCCACATTTGCTGAGATAAGAGGGATGTATGAGGAACAATATAATGCATTAGGTATGTACAATAAGCCTTTTACACATTTCTTTGATAACTATAATCCGGGGTGGTACAATCACCCTAATTTTAGCTGGAAGTCTGAAAACCAGCCGCATGCACAACCCTCTAGATCATATCTTGCACCATATCATATACATTCATCTTCTAGGAGTCCTTTAGAAGATACTTTGCATGCTTTTATTGAGATACAAGATAAGACTAACCAAAAGTTTGAATCTTTGATTACATAGGTTGTTGAAGAAAACAAGGAGATAAAGAGCCAAGTGTCCAAATTGATGAGCTCCTTGAGTGTGAATGAGCGAGCTAAGTTTCCTTCTCAAGCTCAGTCCACACCCCATGGTCAACACATGGCGCAAGAGAATTTGAAGGATGTGAATGTCATTGTGACGCGAAGTGGTAAGTCATTACACATCCCAACAACAAACAAATCAGAGGATGTAGAAAATGATCAAGATGGTAGTGATGCCGAGCTGCCCAAGGACCCTGAGGTGACAAAGAGTCCTATTAATGTACCATTCCCTCAAGCTTTAAAATCAAGCAAGCGAACTCTGAATCCTAACAATGAAATCCTAGAGAATCTATGGCAAGTAAAAATCAATCTTCGCTCTTTTGCATGTGATTAAATAAATTCCTACTTATGCAAAAGTCCTCAAGGATTTGTGTACAGTTAAGAAGAAACACCATGTGAAGAAGACAACATTCCTGACAGAGCAAGTTAGTGCTCTAATTGAGCAGCGGATTCCTCCCAAGTACAAGGATCCCTGGTTGTCCAACTATTTCATGTAGCATTGAAAATCATGAGTTTGGGCAAGCTTTGCTAGATTTAAGAGCTAGCGTGAATCTAATGCCATATTCTATTTATTTGCAGTTGGGGTCGGGAGAAATCAAACCAACCACTGTGCTAATTGGTTGATCATTCAATCAAAGTACCACAGGGTGTGATAGAGGATGTTCTAATTCAAATTGAAAAATTTTATTATCCTATTGATTTCCTAATCCTTGACACTAGCTCTGTTGTTGATACTATTTCTAAAATTCCTTTGATTTTAGGTAGGCCTTTCCTTGTCACTGCTAATGCTCTTATTAATTGTAAGAATGGGCTCATTAAGCTGTCTTTTGGAAACATGACTCTCGAGGTGAATATATTCCATATTGCAGAATAGCCAGAAGATGATGACGAGAGCCACCAGACATACATGATTGACTCCCTCATGGATAGGGGAGTTTCTACAACTCATGATTTTGATCTCTTTGAGTATTTTCTTGTTAATTCTGAGTTTGATTCTATCAGTGATCCATCTGATGTAGTTGATATTTGTGTTTTTTTTATAGAACTCAGGATTATGGCACTCGGGCATGGCAACCAAAGCTTGAGGAGTTGCCTGAGAGAAGTGAAAAATAAATTTCTTCAAGTGTGGAAGCACCCAAAGTTGAATTGAAGCCTCTGCCTAAGGGTTTAAAGCATGATTTCCTTAGTCCAGGTGGTATTTTTTCTGTTATTATTTTATCTAAATTTTCTGAGTCTCAAGGTGAGAAATTAATTCGGACCCTAAGTGAGCATACGTCAGCCTTAGGTTGGAGAATTGCTAATATAAAAGGTGTTAGTCCCCTGATCTGTTCTCATAAAATTAATTTAGAGGAAGGAACTAGCCCTCGTAGAGACCCCCAGCGTAGACTTAATCCCACTATGAAAAAAGTGATGAAAAATAAAATGTTTAAACCATTAGATGCAGGAATCATATATCCTATTGCTGATAGTAAATGGGTAAGTCTTACACAGGTTGTTCCTAAAAATTCAGGTATTACTGTGGTGAGAATGACCTAGGAGAGTTAGTCCCCACAAAACTTGTGACTGGTGGTGGATGTGCATTGATTACAGAAAATTGAATGCTTCCACCCGGAAAGACCATTTTACTCTCCCTTTTATTGATCAAATTCTTGAGTGTGTGGCTGGTCATCCTTCTTATTGTTTCTTGGATGATTATTCTGGTTATTATCAAATTGAAATTGCATTAGAAGACCAAGATAAAACAACTTTCACTTGTCCTTTTGGTAGTTATGCTTTTCATAGAATGTCATTTAGATTGTGTAATGCACCTGCTACTTTTCAACGTTGCATGATGAGCATTTTTAGTGACATGATTGAAAATTGCATAGAAAATTTTATGGATGACTTGACTTGACTGTTTTTTTATCTTCTTTTGATGCATGCTTATTGAATTTAGAGAGAGTATTGACTCGTTATGAGGAGAAGGAATTGGTTTTGAATTGGTAAAAATGCCACTTTATGGTACCTTCAATTATTGTCTCAGAGCATATTATTTCTTCCAGGGGAATAGAGGTTGATCAATCTAAGATTGAATTAATCTCTAAGTTGCTTACACCTAGGACAGTAAAAGATATGAGATCCTTTCTTGGTCATGCGGGCTTTTATAGGAGGTTCATACAGAATTTTTCCACCATATCTAGACCACTATGTGACCTCCTAGCTAAAAATGTCCCATTTGAGTGGACACAAGCTTATCAAGAGGCCTTTAAAACGCTAATTGGCAAGCTTACCTCAGCACCCATAATGCAGCCACCTGATTGGACTTTACCTTTTGAGATCATGTGTGATGCTAGTGATTTTTCTATAGGTGTTGTCCTTGGACAGGGAAGGGAAGGGAAGCCTTTTGTCATTTACTATGCCAGTAGAACTCTAAATAGTGCTCAGATATATTACTCCACCACTGAAAAAGAGTTGCTAGCTGTAGTGTTTGTTTTGGATAAGTTTTGTGCTTACTTGATTGGTTCTCCTATTATTATTTTCACAGATCATGCAGCCCTTAAATACATTCTACAAAGAAAGATGCTAAGGGGCGATTAATACGGTAGATTTTACTTTTACAAGAATTTGACATCACTATCAAAGATAATAAATGAGTGAAAAATGTAGTGGTCGACCATCTCTCGAGGCTCACATTTGAGGACACCACCGACCACATGCCAATTAGGGATGATTTTCCAAATGAGCATTTATTCTCTATTACTTCTTTACCATGGTTTGCTCATATTGTGAATTATTTGGTTGCAGACGAGATACCGGCAGATTGGAGCACGCAAGACAAGAGGAAGTTCATGGTTGAGGTATGCAATTTCTATTGGGATGAACCTTTTCTTTTCAAATATTGCCCTGACCAAATTATAAGGCGTTGCATCTCTGATGAAGAGATTGCTAGCGTCTTAGAATTTTGTCATTCTCAAACATGTGGGGGTCATTTTTCAATGAAAAAAATCGCTACAAAAATTATGCAGTGTGGATTTTATTAACCCACCTTATTTAAAGATACAAACATCTATTGTCGCTCATGTGAAATGTGTCAAAAGTTAATGTTTTGTCCCGTCGTAATATAATATCCTTAAACCTGATCTCAGTGATTGAAATTTTTTATTGTTGGGGCATTGATTTCATGGGACATTTCCCTTCTTCTTTTGGATACATGTATATTATTGTGGTAGTAAATTATGTGTCAAAATGGGTAGAGGCAGCAGCTTGTAGGAGTAATGATAATAAGACGGTAATCAAATTTCTTAAAGAAAATGTGTTCTCTTGGTTTGGTATACCACGTGCTATTATTAGTAACCAGGGCTTACACATTTGCAACCGTTCATTTGAGGCTTTGATGAAAAAAATGGGGTTGTTCATAAACTTTCTATTGCCTACCACTCTCAGACAAGTGGATAGATAGAACTTACCACTAGAGAAATTAAGCAAATCCTAGAGAAAACAATAACCATGATCGCAAATATTGGTCTTTAAGACTAGTTGATGCACTTTAGGCCTACCGTACAGCTTTCAAAACTCCCTTAGGTATATCACCTTATAGGCTTGTTTTTGGAAAGTCTTGCCACTTACCCGTAGAGCTAGAGTATCGAGCTTATTGGGCCATCAAGCATTTTAATTTTGACCTAAGAAATGTGAGTAAACTTAAAAAATTTCAGTTGATTGAGTTGGAGGAGTTGAAAAATGATGCTTATGAGAACTCTAAAATCTATAAGGCAAAAATGAAAGCATTTCATGATAAAAATATTATTACGAAGACGTTTAAGCCTAATGTCCGAATATACTTATATGATTTTAGACTTCACAAGCACCCAGGAAAATTTCGGTCTAGGTGGACCGGCCCCTTTGTAGTGAAGCATGTTTTTGAAAATAAAGCGGTAGAAATAGAGGACCCTAGGGATAGTCGGGTCTTTAAAATAAATGGTCAACGCATCAAAATCTTTATTGATAGGCAAGTGCCTGAAGTGGAAGACATTCCACTTGTAGACCTGGTCTATCAACCTTAACCACACCATGCAGGTATGTTTTTCCTATTATTATTTGTTTTCTTTTCTTTTCTTTTATTTTCTTTCTTTATGTTCCATCTCTTTCTTTTTGTTTGTTGTTGTTTTCTTTATTTTTTATTTTTAGGATAGTGTCATTTCGCCATTTCAATTTGCCATCTCTTATGCTTACCGGGCTGCTCACGTCACACCTCAAGTGTATTCTACCCTCTTCAGTTACTCTCTATTCAGTTTTGATTTTTAAACATTGAGAACAATGTTTCGTTTAAGTTGAGGGGTGGTACAAATTATGCATTTACAAATACTTGTTGGGACTCTGTGGCACATTTACATGTGTCAGAATTTTTTTTTAGGATCACACGTACATTCCTTCACGTGTGTACTTATTCTCACACATCGTCATCTTAGTGAATTCAACAAACCCATCTTGATCATTATGCTGAGGTATTTACAGAATTTTTAATGCACTCATCCAAGTTTTGTGGTAAGATGGTGGTTTGACACATGTATCTAGAGAACTCTTTTGCTTAAGTCTTTATTTGTAAGTTTTAAAGATGATTGAGAGCCAACAAATGCTGAAAATTGTGATAAGCGTTCATTGATTTTTTTGAATTGGGCACTTCTTTTGAGAATATCATTGTATGGTTTGAGGTATGATGGTGGATATACTTGAGATATGATGAAGGTCAATTTAGGATTAACGTTTGAGTCTTTCAAGCCAACCCTTTGATTATATATCCCTAGTAACCAACTTTGAGCCAAGAAACACATATAATATTTTTTCTTCATATACCTACATTATCCATACCTCTCCACATTGGAATATAACTTATACACTAATTTTACCTCCCCTTGTTACTTCCAAGTGTGTACTAGATGTGGAATTCTTTTGTTTTTTTTTTTTTTTTTTTTTTGCAATGAATTAAAAAAAAATTTGGAAGAACATGAGTTACAAGGTATTCAAGTGAGTGAGCTTCAAAGGTAAAAATATCAAGGCTGGGTAGAAATAGCAGAATATCAGGGTGACATATACTTGTTCACCAAATTGTTAAGCTGAAAATAAAAAAGTAACAAATGAAAAAAAAAAAAGGCGTTATTCGGTGATTTGAAAGGTTGAAGAGTATATCAAGTGAGAGATGTGGTTTATTGAGATATTCAATAAGATTCCTTAGGTATGTACTTGGAAGTTTTTTAACCTTTTTCATTTTCTTGTCATATAGCCTAACCTGAGTCACATTACAACATTTTGTTTTGATCATTCTGATCCCAAGTAAGCCTGTGGAAAGAATGATTGAATTCTCATTTGTTAGTGTTCATATCATAAGATCAATGCTTTCTTGTTACTTGTTCATAATTACCTAAATCTCCATGTGATTGTATGTACACCACTTGTCAACTCCATAGAGAGAAACTTTACACGAAACACTATTATACCTGTGAGTTATGGAGTTGAACATTTTTCTTAAGACGTTCTTAATGTTGCATGTGTCAAGGTTAGTGGTAAGATAGTTATGGCTTGGAGAACACACACACACTCTGTGAATTGCTATAAGTGGATTGATCTTGATGGGTTATTGGATTCCTTAGTTTGTTTTGACATGTGAATCTAGAAAATGTGAATTGGTAACCTATTTTAGTGATTCTCATCTCTTTCATCTCTTTAACATAGAAATTGCTAGGGACTAGCAATAAGCAAGTTGGGGGGGTGTGATGAGTGTACGAAAGTGCACTCTAAATACCTTATTATTAGACTAAAATTTGATTACGCCTAAAGAATAACGCGGTAGTTGTAGCATAGCTTTGGGGTGTCGATTCCACATAGAGACAAATTAAAAGAATAGCAAAATGAACAAATAAACTAATGAAAAATATTAAATGATTAATGGAGAACAAATATTAATTTTAAATGCAAATTAAAGAGAAGCAAAGTGACTAACGGAAAAAGTACTCAAATTTGACCAACATTAAAGTGTTGAGAATCCCTTGCACAAATCCAGTATTTTAGTTATTCTTAGTTCATTGAATAACTCAATTGGGAATTCAATTCCCAAAATTCTCAATCGGAAGGTATAGATTTATAAATCAAAATTAAACCAAATGTAACCCTTTGAAAAATCATTCACCATTTTTAAAATACATAAATTATTATCCCTATTGAGAAAATCCAACGACGACAATATACTCAGAGAGCGATATTGCAGCAAAGAATTAAATCAATATAGATAAATAATTTATCCAAACATAATCAAAGAACTAATACATTCAATAGAAAGAGCATAACTGAATCAATAAACAGAATAAATTCTATGATTATTCAGAGAAAAAAACATCAACAATGAATTGAGAATGATAAAACAAAAGAGTTTTAGTAATTGAAAATCAAATACATAAATTAAAAATACCATCTAATGTACAAGTTCATCCCTAACCCTACTTTAGAATTTAGTTTCCGATAAATATAATGGACAACAAAAATCTGAAGAGAAAAATAAAACAAACGGCGGCCATGGAAGAAATTCTCTTCGTTCTTCAGTCCGTCCCCTAACCACCACCACGCCCCTGGTTCTTCCTTTTTGAATATATATAAGGCGCCATGCGTCTTGCGTCTCCCCTCCAACGTCCAAAACTCCAAAAGGCCCTTTTTGTGTTGCGTCTTCAAATCAAAGAATTAATTTCCTGTAAGTCCCGCACCTCAGTTGAAAACCAAGCCTTCTTCGTGTCTCGTCCCCCCCCCCCCCCCCCCCTCCCCCAAAATAAACAAAAAAAAAAAGGCTCGCATGCGTAAAACTTGATTGGCCAAAATGTGTGCTGCGTCCATTACTTTCCAAACCAAAAGTTGGGTCCCACGTGCAAATGTAATTTTTTTCTCTTTTTTTATGCTTTTCATTTCTTGACCCTAAAATCCAACAAAAAATGACATGGGTTAGAGCATAAATTGAAAACTTCCAAAAATGTTAAGTGTAAAGCCCAATTGTAAATTATCTCTTACCAACCAATAATGCAATATTTTGAGATTTAAAATATTATAAAATCATGCTTAAATATATCTAAGTGTGAATAGATATTAAATTCAATAATATAAATTATATCTCATTATTTCTATTCACATTTTAACATTTTAATCCAATAATAGGGTATTTAGAGTGCACTTTCGCACACTCATCAGTAGTGTCGCCATGATCTTTTAGGGAAACGAATCACACTCAGATTGAGTGAACACCTCTCTGATGCTAATTGAAATTACCCAAGTACCCCTGATTATGCACGTTAATGCTAAACAAAAGCTATTAGCACATATTAGTAACCAATATAAAATATTAAGAGCATTAACACAATAATTTGGTTACAAAGGGAAACCCTTTGAAGAACTCCTCAAAGGTAAAATCCTACGGGGTAACCAAATCCAGGAAAGCCAATTTTATCGATTGAGAGTATTACAAGTAAAACGTTTACAAAACCTTTGTAACTAGACACGTTTACCCAAGACACGCGACCCGCTTGTCTTCTACTGCAGTAGGTAGTCAGAACCTCTGACACTCTCCAATCTTTGTCTTCCTACTGGAACCTCCAGTGGTTGAACTTGAACACGACAACTCCCTCTTGGAGTTGCTCTCACTCAATCCCACGGATTGGGCTTTTTGGAAAATCCTTCTCTCAAGAATTTTCTCTTGCACGATCTCTTGAAGTTCTACCCAGATATTCAAGCTCTCAATACTTGTGAATATGTGCTTTTCAAGTGTTCATTTTAAACCCTCAGCCGACTCTTCTATAAATAGGCAATGTTGTGATTGATTTGAAAAATGACTCTGCTGACAGGTTTTATCCAGAATCTCATTAAGATACGTTGCTAACTCTTTGCGAACATCTCGGACTGGATCACTTCTTCTGGATTGCATCGGGTTCAAATTAGCTTCAGTTTCTTCAATAAAGCTTGCATCTTTGTCTATTCAACTGACTCATAGACTCGAAACATACATAAGACTCTTGTAAACTCTTATCTTATAATATAAATAAGATTTGATAAGAGTTACAATTCAAACACTTATCCTTAACGGATAACTTATATTCAAATACTCATCCTTATCAGATGCAATCCTAGAGTCCTATTTAAAATCACATTCATCCATAATTCAAATTTAAATATAGACTCATCTAATCCTAGTCAAACATAAATTACATTTACAAAATACATGTACAAGGATTAAAGAATACCAATCTTTGATCTACCCGAAAAAAGATAAATAAATAAATCCTTCAACAAAGACAAGCCAATGGACAGGGGACTGTGTAATTTGCATCTCAAGTTGGTTAAAGACGTAAGCAGGAAAACCCACTTGTTCCTTTCGGCTTTTGTAAGGCCCAAGAGCTGACAAAAATTTCTTAACAAGCAACGAGATTGATTACAGAATATCGCTTGATCTAAAAGTTTGAGCGGATGGAAAAATATAGATTTAATCATTTATATTTATTTTAATAAACCAACTTATATTCTTCCTAATTTCATTTTAAATAAGTTTTGTTGTGCAATTTATATATTTATTTTTGGCCAACTGCATGTGAGATAGAGAAATAGATGCCAAGATTGCATATTTTTGGCTCTCCTGTTTGTTTCATTAATTGCTATTTTCCTACTTATAAAGTTGTATACTTAGATATATAAGAATAGAAAAAAGAACTTTCGTGATATCGTAAACCAATGAATGATGCAAAGCTATGGCATTTTAAAGTTACCCATTCATAAATAATTTAACAATTAATTTAAAACTGGCATTTCTTATTGTCATCTAGATAATGTCAAAAAATTATGTCTTTCATATCATTCATCTATTGTTCAGCCGTAGGTTATATATATTTGAAAGAATAAAACCTATTATTTGTTATACAGTTCTGTCTCATAGACTCACGCTAAACTCCTTTATTTACAGGATGTTACAGATTTCAAATGCCTAAAATCTCTCTTGGTTGTTTACAATGACAGCTCACGCCAACACTCCCCCTTAAGTTGATGCATAGAGGTCTCGCATGCCCAACTTGTCAAGTGAGTTGTAGAAGTCCTTGCTAGATACAGCTTTTGTAAGGATATTCGCCAACTGATCTTCGGATTTCACAAACGGAAACCTAATTGTTTTTGCTTCAAGATTCTCTTTGATGAAGTGTCGATCTACCTCCACATGTTTAGTACGATCATGTTGAATGGGATTGTGAGAAATGGCAATTGCAACTTTATTGTCACACAAGAGATCCATCTCGGAAGTGGGGGCAAACCCGATTTTGGTGAGTAGCTTTCTTAGCCAAAGGAGTTCACAAAGACCCTTAGCCATTCCCCTAAACTCAGCTTCAGCACTTGACAAAGCTACCACTTTTTGTTTCTTGCTTCTCCAGGTTACAAGATTTCCTCCAACAAATGTAAAATATCCGGAGGTGGACTTTCTGTCAGTGATATTACCTGCCCAATCCGCATCCGTATATCCAAAAACCATCGACTGACTGTTATGTTTTGAGAGCATAAGCCCCTTGCCTGAGGATGACTTCAAGTATCGAAGTATTCGAATCACTGCTTCCATATGACTCTTACTTGGATTATGCATAAATTGACTTACAACACTTACATCATATGCAATATCTGGACAAGTATGTGAGAGATGAATGAGTTTACCAACTAACCTTTGGTATCTTCCTTTATCTGTTGGCACTTGGTCTGGGTATTCTCCAAGCTTGTGATTTTGAACAATGGGGGTGTCTGCATATCTACACTCCAACATCCCCACTTCGGTTAGCAAGTCTAATATGTATTTCCATTGGGAGAGAAATATACCTTGCTTAGACCTAGCAACTTCAATTCCCAAGAAATACTTGAGTCCTCCCAGATTTTTCATCGCAAATTCAGTTGCTAATTGCTTTTGAAGTAGAGAGATTTCTTCTTCATCATCTCCTGTAATAATCATGTCATCTACATAGACTATCAAAGCAATTACATTGCCCAACTAATGCTTTAAGAACAAAGTATGGTCAGAGTTACTTTGTTGGAAGCCATATTTCTTCATTGCCAAGCTAAACCTTCCAACTATGCTCGTGGTGATTGCTTCAGTCCGTACAACGCTCGCTGCAATTTCCACACCACTCCATTCTTTGAAGATGTTGTATAACCTAGAGGAACATCCATATAAACCTCTTCTTGGAGATCACCATTGAGAAAAGTATTCTTTATATCAAATTGATGCAAAGGCCAATCAAGATTTGTTGCAAGAAACAATAACACCCTCACGGTATTCAACTTGGCTACAGGTGAGAAAGTCTCCTGATAATCGACACCATGTGTCTGCGTATATCCCTTCACTACCAGGTAATGGGACAAGAGTCCATGTATCATTTTTTAGTAGTGCCTCCATTTCTTCCTCTATAGCTCGAGTCCATCTTGGATTTGCCAATGCCTCGTGAACACTGGTAGGAATCTGACATATGGAGAGTTCCTGTGCAAATTTCTTGAGAGCTTCAGAGAGTTCCTTGGTGGATACATAGTTAGCAATTGGATACCTCATCCTTCGTTCTTCAATATCTAGAGAGTATCTATTAGGTGGCTTGCCACGATTGTACCTGTGAGGTAAGACATATCCCACAAAAGCATCTATATTATCGGTATGTAAGGGTTTAATAACAATACTTACCTCAGGAGTATTCTCAGGAGATCATTCGGCTGGCACTTCAGAGGAAGGGGATATAGGTTCGGTCTCAGATGTTGCATGCTCTGCATTAGGATATATCTCAGCTTCACAGTTCACAACACCTGAGTTATCATTCGGCCCATCATGCTCCTGCTGCTTCTCATGATTCTGCCCCACATGTTCACGTGGCCCCTCATGTCTGAGCCAATCAAACTCATTCGGTGCCTCATGTTGGAACCAATTCAACTCTTCATTATGTATCTCCCCCTGAAGAGGAGAAGTAGGTGCCAAAAAGGAAAAAAAATATCAGTCTCCAAGAATTGGACATCCATAGTCACATAGAGTCTGCGGGTGGTACTGGTAGGATCATAGCACCGGTACCCTTTTTGATGGACACCATAGCCCAAAAACAAACATCGACATGCACACGGATCAAGTTTAGTGCACTGGTTCTTGTGGAGATACACATAGGCGACACACCCAAAGACTCGAGGAGGAAGCATCAGTGCGGTAGGTAGTGACACATGACTATAAAGAGATTGGAGTGGTGTCTTAAAGGATAAAACCTTGGAAGGCATTCGGTTGAGAAGATGAACAAAAGTTGAGACAGCATCGGTCCAAAACCGTTTGGGCATATGAGCACCAAGAAGTAGAGCACAGGCAGTCTCAAGAATATGTCTATTCTTCCTCTCGGAGACACCATTCTGTTGAGGTGTTTATGAGCATGAAGTTTCATGAATTAAACCATGTTGAGTAAAGTAAGATTTAAGGTGCTTATTGACATATTCACCACCATTATCAGAGCGGAGAACCTTCATGGTGGCACCGTACTGAGTATCAACCATAGCATGGAATGTTTCGAAGGCACTGAGAACCTCATCTTTGTGTTTCATCAAGTAGAGCCATGTCATACGGGTATAATCATCCACAAAAATAACAAACCAACGAAAGTCAGACATATTAGTAACAGGTGAGGGCCCCCATACATCAGAGTGAATTAACGCAAATAGAGTGTCACTTTTATTCATGCTTAATGGATAAGTTGCGCGATGGTTCTTAGCCAAAATACAAGTGTCACATTTCAAATCAAAGTCTGTAAATGCTTAAACAAATCAGGAAAAACATGCTTCAAATAAGGAAAAGATGGGTGTCCCAAGCGTCGATGCCACAACCAAAGTAGTGTCTCTTTATCAGCATGCGTATGGTTCATGTTATTTGCCTGGCCGATACTGATGTATTCCACATAATATAATCCCCCTCTCTTAGTACCACGTCTAATTATCTCCTTGGTGAGAATATCCTAAATAAAACAGAAATTTGGATAAATAAGTACAACACACCTAAGGTCTGTAGTAAGCTGACTTACAGACAACAATTTATGTGATAGAGATGGAACAAGTAAAGTATTGGATAAATGCAAGGATGGAGATAAAGTCACAGAGCCAGCTCCAGTGATTGGTGAGATAACACCATTTGCATTGGCTATACTGGTGCATCGCCGAAGAGAGGTTTGAGAGAAGTCCGAGACAGCAAAGGTCATATGGTCAGTGGCCCCCGAGTCGAGAAGCCATGCACTACAATCCACATCTCTGCGGGAGGTAAGAAGAGCAAGACCAGAGATACCTGAGTTCAAGTTGGGAGGAGCATCCGTGGACGTTGCAGCTGGTTGTATAAGAGAGAGATGGGGCTCTGCAGCAACAACAGCAACTGTGCCTGAACTTCCATTAGTGTCAGTTCCATCAGGATGTTTACGGGCTTGAAGATCATGCCACCAATCAGGGTACCCATGCAACTTAAAACAGTTTTCACGTGTGTTTCTGGTTGCCACAATGAGAACATTGTTTTGCATCAGTAGAATTTTGGGTCTTGGCAGATTTACCAGGGGCAGAGGTGCTTAACGTAAGAGCTTTTGAGGCCCATTGTAGCCCATCGGTGTCATGGGTAGTCATAACCTATTGTCGAATAGCCTCCCGTCTAACATGCGCATACGCTTGTTCGACAGTAGGATACGGTTTCATCTGTAAAACATCAACACGTATTTTGTCTAGCCGATCGTCAAGACCATCCAGAAACACATAAACAAAGTCTTCCTGGATGATCCGATTATAGTGCTGAATATCAACAGAGCATTCCATAGGATTCGGCGAGCGGAAATCAATTTCACACCATAAACCCTGCAACTTAGTGTAATATTTTTCAAGCGAGCCAGCAGCTTGCTTCAGTCGTGTCACACGGCCTCGAAGATCATACACTTGTAATGTATCACTACCATCAAATAAGGTAGTTGCAATGGAATCCAGAACCGCTTTTGTCGTAGGAAAGCTAGTAAAATTACAGATTAAGGACGAATCCATGGAAGTAATTAACCAACCTTTAACAATGGCGTTATCAGTGCACCACTTGCGAAATGAGGGATCAATTGGTGGCGGCTGGAGAAAGTCACCGTTAATGTACCCCAGTTTGTCCTTGCCAGAGATATACATCTTGACAACCTAGGACCACAGTGCATAGTTGGAGCCATCCAACTTAATGCCGATTGGAGCAGCGGATGTTTCAGTTGTGATGGTCGGGGTCCGAGTGCTGTTCAAAACCTCAGTCATCCTTGTAGTGAATTCAAGGATAGAATCAGATAGGTTGGACGTGTCGCCAGAAGTGTTCGGATCATCGGAGTCTGCCATGAACGAAGGTATGGTTAGGGTGCAATACAGGAAGTCAGAACTCGTTTGGCTCTAATACCATGTTAAAAAATTATGTCTTTCATATCATTCATCTATTGTTCAGCCGTAGATTATATACATTTGAAAGAATAAAACCTAAAACCTATTCTTTGCTATACAGTTCCGTCTCCTAGACTCACGCTAAACTCCTTTATTTACGGGATGTTACAGATTTCAAATGCCTAAAATCTCTCTTGGTTGTTTATAATGACAACTCAGCCAACAAATAAGGCGTAACCAAATGGTATCTAAAGGATATTAATGCACCATAAAAAAACTGATCATCTCGGTATGTATAAAATTATTTTAACCTAAATGACTATAAACTTCCCTTAAGTTGATAACTGAAATATTATTTCACTTAAAAATATGAAATGTTTAAAGAGTAATGTTAAATATAGTCCTATGATTTGCAAACTCTACGCCGCACTCTCTTTGAAAAATATTGGAGTCAGTCCACCTTTAAAAAAATAATTTTTTCATGTACGTCTTATATTTACTTACTTTTTTCGAATAGAGTGTATGAAACTTCATATCCTAAAACTACAAATATCATTCCTCTTGTCAAAATATCCTTAAGAAGCAACCAATTAAATCCCCCCACCAAAAAAAAAAAATTACTATATATATAACGTGTACGTGACTCATTGGTTATCAGAATTGTTCCTTGCGTAGTGTTCGATCATATCTCCATTCAAATTGAACCACATGATCAAGTCTCCACTATGGTGGCCTCCTGCCATTGAGTTACATCCCAGCTTCCCCTTTAATTTGTGTATTAGGATAGGAGATGATCATGACCAGGTCCTGTAGCGGGGTAAGGCACGATTCCACACGATCCTTTTCCATTTGATATGAGAAATCAAAATCCTAATTAAAGTTGTTAAAATGATTATAATCAGCTGTCAGCATCATGAGCTCTATCCATGATTGGTCATTTATTGCTTAATTATTATCACTTTGGTGGTGGCCATCTTGTTGATGCTCCTCATTCTTTTCTAATCTTTATTCCCTTATCTTTTAATTAGATCAATGATGTTGGCATTGTGTATATATACTATTTTTTATTTCTTACTCTTCTTGTCTTTAATTAGAATGATGTTACATGCCCAGAAAAACAAAAAAAACACCCAGCTAGTAATGTCCTGATCGATCAGACAATGGATACATACATATGTCAAGCAACAGTTAAAGTTGAAATAATACAAAAGATAATGCTAAGAAACTTAATGCATGTACTGCACTTTAAAGAAGTTTTTGAGAAAAACAATCTCACGAGTTAAGTGAGAGAGTGTGCTTTCATTCATATATATATTGATCATGTACAATCTGTTTCTATACTAGGAATCTGTACAATATAGAAAGAATGCTAAATTAAATGAATTACATAATGACTATACAACTGGATAGATTCTATCTTTCTAAAATTATGCATCCGTTATCATGGTGCAACTTAAGGTAAGTTGCTGAAATCAAGGTGGATTGCTTGCTGTGATTGTTGGACTGTTTTTATTTTGTGCTTGATCTATGGCAGCTTGATCTTCATTCCTTATACTCCCCTTCAAACTTGGCTGTGTATGGTAACATAGGCCAAGTTTGTCTCGCAGCTGCTTGAATGGACCCTTGAGCAATGGCTTGGTAAAAATATCAGCTAGCTGATCTAGTGATTTAACAAACTAAGTTTCTAAAGCCCCAAGTGCTACTCTTTCTCGAATGTAATGATAATCCATTTCTATATTCTTTGTTCGAGCATGGAGAACTGGATTAACAGTGAGATATAGAGCACTCATATTGTCACAGTATAAGGTTGGTGCTTTTGTTTGAGGTACTCCATGATCTCTGAGTAGTTTTGAAAGCCAAGTCAGCTCAGCTGCAGTTGATGCCATGGCTCGGTATTCAGCCTCAACACTTGACCTAGACACTGTACGTTGCTTCTTATCACTCCATGAAATGCAGTTGCTGCCAAGGAAGGTACAATACCCTGAAGTAGATCTTCGTGTGGTTGGGCAACCTACCCAATCTACATTAGAAAACCCATACAAGTCGAGTGTGCTGCTTGAGGTTATATGTAGGCCAAGTTTTGTTGTGCCCTGTAAGTACCTTACGATTCTCTTAACAAGCTAAAAGTGCTGGACTATTGGTGTTTGCATAAATTGACAAACATAGTTGACAAAAAAAGAGAGATATGGTCTGGTAAATGTCAGGTACTGCAAGCCTCCAACTATGCTCCTGTAAGTAGTTGGATCATGGAAAGGCTCCTCGGAGGCTTTGAGCTGTTGACCTTTGGATGGCATAGGTGTAGACAAAGGTCTACAGTCATGCATATTGGCTCGAGTTAGCAACTCTATAATATACCTATGTTGCGATAAGAGGAGATCTGAACCAATCTTGTGAACTTCTATGCCTAAAAAATGGTGAAGAAAGCCAAGATCCTTGATAGAAAATTGAGAATTGAGTTGAGAAATCAACCACTAAATTCTGTTGGGATTGTCACCTGTTACCACCATGTCATCTACATATAGAAGAAGAATTAGTATCCCATGATTAGAGTGACAAATAAACAGACTTGGATCAGCTGAGCTTGAATAAAACCCAAGCTGAAGGAGAAAGTCACTAAGTCTGTCAAACCAGGCTCAAGGAGCCTGTTTGAAGCCATACAAGGCTCTGTTGAGCTTGCACACATGCTGAGGATAATGTTCATCTATATAGCCTGGTGGCTAATGCATGTAGACAGGAGTTTTGAGACAACCATGTAAAAACGCATTCTTAACATCTAGTTGATGAAGTGCCCAGTTTTTCACAGTAGCAATTGTGAGGACCATTCTGATAGTAGCAGGCTTCACAACTAGAGAGAAAGTTTCTGAGAAATCAACCCCATCTACTTGACTGAAGCCTTTAGCAACCAGTCTTGCTTTGAGCCTTTCTAGTGTGCCATCTGCCTTTAGTTTTGCCTTGTAAACCCACTTGGATCCAATGACATTCATGTCTGCAGTTCTTAGAACCAATTTCCAGGTTTGATTAACTACAAGTGCAACTAGTTCCTCTTCCATTGCAGCAGACCATCCAGGGTGGTTTTTGGCAATTTTGACAAATTTTGGCTCAGCAGGAATAGAGACCGAATTATGCAAGTTTGCATATCTAGGATTAGGTTTGTGAATGCCACACCTAGACCTAGTTTGCATATGATGCTGTAATGGTGGTTGTACTGCAGTTTCAACAGGAAAGGGAGGAAGTGTATTTTGCAAAGAATTTGTTTCTGTAGGTAAGGGAGGAATGGTTGAATCTGTATATTGCTGGGCAGGCTGTGAATCAATGATGGCAGCTTGAATTGATGAATGGGAAGGAAGAGCAAATGCAGAGGGCAACACAGATGCGTTTGAGAGACTATTTTGACATTCAATGAAGCTGGAAAAATCTCCCTCAACAGCAGGAGAATCATATAACAGAGTTGGCTTAGAATATGGAAGAACAGACTCATCAAACACAACATTCCTTGAGGTATAAATTCGACCAGTGGGTGGATAAAGACATTTATAGCCTTTGTGTTTGGTGTTGTAACCAATAAAGACACATGGCAATGACTTAGGTTCAAGTTTATTGGACCTAAATTCTCCAAGATAAGGAAAGCATCTAGACCCAAGAGTTCTAAGAATGCTATAATCAGGATATTTGGCATATAGTCTAAAGAAAGTAGAGTCCATATTGAGCAAAGGAGAAGGCAATCTGTTAAGCAAAAACAAAGCAGCAGAGAAGCAATCTAACCAGAATCTAGGTGGAATTTTTGCATGGAACATCATGGTTAAACCTAGATTGGTTATACTTTTGTGCTTTCTTTCAGCTTTGCCATTTTGTTCTAGTGTTTTTGGACAAGCTGATTGATGAAGAATGCCAAATTTTTGAAAATAATCAATTGAGGTTATTGTTATTAAACTCACCTCCTTCATCAGTTTGGAAAACCTGAATTTTGGCATTAAATTGGCACATGACAAACACATGAAAATGTATAAAAGCAGAATTAAAATTAGACTTGTGTTTGAGGGGAATTAACTAACTGAAATTAGTAGCTTCATCAACAAAGATAGCATAGAATCTAGAGGCAGTGGGAGCATGTCCCCATATATCACAATGAATTTTTTCAAAAGGAACATTGACTATATTGTCTCTTGAAAGAAATGGCAATTTACAAGTTTTTCCCATTTGACAGCTTGTACAGATTTCAGAAGAAGATTGTTTTGAATCAAGAGTAATAAATTTCTTATTACAAAGATAGTCTAGGATTCTTGAATTTGGATGTCCAATCCTGAGATGCCAGTTCTCTTTATTTGTGGATCTAAATCTGGAGGAGAAAAAACTCCTTTTATTCAGAGAGGTCGAACCAGCATCATCAAAAATGTATAGTCCATTCTGTTTCCTTCCTGTCGCCACTGTCCTCATTGTTGTCCTGTCCTTTATCACAAAACCATGACCCTCAAACTCAAATCTCAGTGGATAATCAGATGTAAGCTTACTAACAGATAATAAATCCTTCTTAATTTCAGGTACCACTAGCACATCATTCAACTGTATTGGGGATTAAGTTGAACCAACCATTGCTTGTCCAACATGAGTGATAGGTAAAACTTTACCATTACCAACCATAATACCATCATGACCATTATATGGAAGTAGTGAGTGAAGAGTACCTTCATTAGCAATCATGTGCTCAGTTGCACCTGTGTCAGGATGCCATGAAGCTGTGTCAGGAGCCTCATCCATTTTAATGGCTGCAAAACTCCGTGGAAGGTTATCATTTGTGAAAGAATGATTGAACCTATTGAAACATTTAAGAGCAGTATGATTTCTTTTGTGACATATCTGACACACAACTTCTTCTTTGCCTGCTATTTTGGAGTTTGAATTTGAAGAAGGACCACGAGACTGATTGTTGGATGAGCTTGATCTTGAGCCAGTGGATTGGCCTTGGACAAAGCCACAGCCTTTGGAGTTAAAGAAACCATTGCTAGAGTTTGGTTTCCTTTGTTTGAATGACTTTTGGCCATAAAAAATCATAGGAGATGCACCTTGGTTGCTAAGTTTTATAGGATTAATTTCAACAAAAAGTTAAAAAAAAAAAACTGATTACATGAGTAATGCTAGAGAGAAACTACTATAGCAGTGCATACTTTGCACTCACTACGTGGCTGCTTCTAGTTGATTGTTCCCAACACTCAATTAGGGAGATGTGTGGTCTAGATGATGCCACATCATGTGTGCAAAATGGATGCTCCCAATAGTGGCTTCTATCTATATTTATTCTTTCTCGATTGATCAAGTCTTAAGAAAAGGGTTGCCACCACAAATATCCTAAATGTTATGAAACACATTGTTTTTCTGTTCCAATGGTATATATACCACTTCATGACATCAAGAGGCCGATCGATCTTCATGATCACTGCAAATTGGAGTGGGAAATTGCCGAAGAATCCACTTCTAATCTTCAAACATGAGAGTTTTTCAATTAAGAAATTTAGGAATTTTTCAACTTACGTGTGGCTTGAACATGAGCGTGTAACTCACGTAGCTTGTAATGAAGCGTGACTAGTAATTAGTATAGATAGAACACCGAAGAAAGAGCGCATGCATGCATAAGTTGTCGGGATGCATATATCCGAAAGGCGAAAACAAAAACCTAATGGAAATATTATATCTACTCCTAAAATATCTAGAAATTAAATTTAATAAATTATCATGTAAGGTATGTACGTATTATATTATATATGTGCAGGAACAAACAAAATCTACCCATGATATTTATCGATCGATCCCCCTCATAAGTCAGTCTCAAAGCGTATATATCCGGCCCTTGAACATCTAGATCAAACTAAATTTAATATTAATTGACAACTAGGAAGAGATATTTGTTGGTATATATACATATATATATATATATGTATATATACCTACTTTGCTGATCATCAAAAGAAGAAGATTATTTATTGTCCTCAAACGATCAAACTGAGCCTAATTTATATGTTGACCCAACATCATGCATCTGTATATTTCTCGCCAAGCAGAAGAGAGACATGAGGAAAGAGAGTTCCAGAAGATCATGCATCGGTTTTCTCTGATGCATGCGTATCACTATCATGGATAACTATTGAATGGCATGCAACCTCGTGTTCCCAGAATGGCTTATTACTAGTCTGATCGACTGCCTTTTGAATCTTAAGAGGGTAATCATTTTCGTTCAATTAAAAAATAAGAGTGTAATCATTCTAACGTTTTCCATATGAAAAGTCTCTTAATTACTACATAATTAGTTAACGAGCAGGTCTCTTTTTCGACATAAACCTCTCCTACAAAAACTGTCCCTTATTCTTTATTCTTTCACTACAAAAAGCCACAGGATCCCCGCCACTGCAATAGTAACCCTTTCTATCTATCTCTTCCTTCTTATAATTTATAATAAAAAATAAAAAACCTTCTTAAAGTAGAACCAAAATTTCATTTTGTTTTTGCAACTAGTCATCGCCGTCAAAAACAAAAAGGTGGGTACAAGCTGTGGCTCCTAATCTTCCTAATTCTCGTCCTAATCCCTCTGATCTAGTCTTTCTTTAATGAAAGATCAAAATCTATTATTTTAGAAAGAAAAATAGGAGTCTCTCAAATTGATCGCTCAATCTTATCGTTTGATTATTTTAACTTTTTTTTTTACATGACGATTAAGAAAATAATTATTGGTAAATTTATGCATTTTTTTCTTAAGAATGTTAAAAAATGTTAAAAAAAAATTTAAATACACTGGCCAATTTCCATGACGTGGTACTTTTTTATATTTTATGAACCGTATACGTGCCTACCGACCACTGGAATGATACGAGAAACACCACAGCCATTTCCTCTCTGTCTACTTGATGTGGTCATTTCTGTCGTCTTCCTCACAACTGCCATGCAGCACTTCTACTTGTTATTTAACACGACTAATGCAGTTCATCTAGAGACACCACCTTCCAGCATCCCCAAACAAATGAAGAACCATAGTCTTCCATGGTTTGTTCTTCCCCTTATCCTTTGCATCATCCTCAATCATTCTCATGCAAAACAAACAGAATCCATCTCCTATGACCTCAGATTTGACCAATTAATAAACAAACTATATCAATGGAGGAATCACCAAACACAGTCCCAAGAAACCCAGCTGAAATTATCAACCCCTGTTGTTCTGGCAGGAGTTCTTTGCTTCATAGCTGCCTCTATATCTGGTGGTGGTGGTGGTGGGCTTTTCATACCCATACTGACTATAGTGGCAGGCATAGACCTCAAGACAGCCTCAAGTTTCTCAGCTTTCATGGTCACAGGTGGGTCAGCTGCAAATGTTATGTGCAACTTGTGCACCGCCAGTTCCAAGTTTGGTGGCAAGATTTTGATTGACTTTGATATAGCACTCCTTTCAGAGCCATGTATGTTATTAGGAGTGAGTATAGGTGTGATTTGCAACCTCGTGTTCCCAGAATGGCTTATTACTATGCTTTTTGCTACTTTTCTTGCTTGGTCCACCTCAAAGACCTGCAAAAATGGCGTTTTGCATTGGAAAATGGAGTCTGAAGAGCAGAGGAGAAATGAGTGTGAAAAATTAGAAAACGGGTTGGTTAAAGATGGGACTTTTGATGAAAGCGAAGCGATCAAAACTGCAAAAGAACCTCTTTTGGGTGTGAAAGGAGGCTGCAAATTGAGGTTTCCACGGATGAAAATGGGGGTCTTGGTTCTGGTCTGGTTTTCCTTCTTTGGTCTCTATCTTCTTCGAGGCGATCGGCATGGACAGGTACAGGCTGCTCCATTTCTAACCCATCCTTTTCTGTACGTGTTAATCTTGAACTTCAAAATGAACGGATTGTATTCCTCATTGGCTTTTCGAATTACTTTGCATATATACTATCATTAAATGGGATGGTTAGAAATCGCCACTTCATTTCGAAACATCTTAACTTGATGGTCCATTAACTTTATAAAATAAAGCTACTTTTTAATACTTCATGACTAATGCAAAAAATCTAGTGTTAGAACATTGAATATTACATTGCTAATAAGGGATATACAGCTAATTTTCTGCGCTATATAAAAATACATAAATATATCCAGAGTAGTAATCACAGTCACAGCAATGGAATTGCTGCCATGTAATTAATTGGGAAGTCCCAGTGGATTCGTGGTCCCTTGGAATTGATACCCACCATGAGGGAAAGTTGCATCCACGACCACCACGTTTATTTGTGGATCTCATACATTCCTTGTATTTTGTTCTTCAACATTCTTTTTTCTTTTCTCTTCTATCTCAAGAGCAATTTCAAAAAACAAAAAGAATAACTAATATCCCAAGATCAAGTGTCTTGATTCCAACACATGATATGAAAAGGACAGCAAATAATATACTATAAAAGATACCTCAAATTAAATGTCTTGATTGTAGTTAAAATGCTTAGATATAATAATCTTCGTACGAAAAATAGTTTGAATATTCAATTGCTGGCCCAACTTTTACAACGAATCATAAAGTTCAAATAAAGGATAAAATGTTTTCAGTGTTATAAAGTTAGCATTTTGGGAAATTCTTTAAAATTGGAAACATATAATTTGAGATACAGACTTTTTACCATAAACTCAGAAGAGGATCAACTCTGTGATGTGCATAAGACAGCAGCTAAAAACCTTCAGTTGTTTAACTTGAATACCAATTACTCAATGTATGATTCTCAGTTTCCCTGTAATGTATGTACAGGGTATGATTCAAATAGAACCTTGTGGAGCAGCTTACTGGATTATCTCATCATTCCAAATTCCTTTGGCCGTGATTTTCACCTCCTGGATCCTCTGCAAGAAGGAAAGAGTTAAAAGTCAGGGTTCGGACCATGAGGTGCTTGAAAAAAAAGCGTGAATACCAGTTTCCACGATTTACTTGGATTAAAATGTTTATACTTTGATTAGCCTAAACTTTAACTCTTAATTCTGAAGGACGAAGAAGAACTGATTAGAGATGGACCATCAAGAAAACTTCTCTTCCCACGAATGGCATTATTAGCAGGGATTTTGGGAGGTGTCTTTGGAATTGGAGGTGCAATGCTCATAAGCCCCCTTCTTCTTCAGGTTGGAATAGAACCCGAGGTAACCTCCGAGTCCAATCATTATCATTATCATTTCTGTTAAAGAGTATAATTAAATAATTGAAGTTACATCTTCTCATCAATTTAAAATTTTGACATTAAAGTACTGCCAGTAATGCTTATTTGCTTTCAAATCTCTGCGCAGATAACAGCGGCGACTTGTTCTTTCATGGTTTTCTTCTCATCTACCATGTCGGCATTGCAGTATGTAATGCTAGGAATGGAACACACGCACACTGCCCTTATCTTTGCTGTCATCTGTTTCGCCGCTTCACTTCTCGGATTGGGGGTGGTGCAGAGCGCAGTTCGTCAATATGGTAGGGCATCTCTCATCGTGTTCTCAGTCAGCATTGTGATGGCTTTGAGTACCGTTCTGATGACGAGCTTTGGAGCTCTTGATGTTTGGAGGAACTATGTGTCTGGGAAATACATGGGGTTCAAATTACCCTGTTAAGAACAATGTTATCAATGGGTTCGTTAATGAAGTCCTCCAGTTAGGTACTAGGAACTGTGTTTTCAGATGAAGATCTGTAAGAACCGAGAAAACAACATGCGGTGTGGAACAGAGACAGCTACTACTAAATGGAAAAAATCATACACTTTTGGTCTGGTCCCTCATTTAGCATTTGTGGTGCCCGTATGGTTTCGAGTTTTTGGAAGATTATAAAATTCTTAAGAAAACTCTCGTAGATAATGTAAAAACTACCATAACTAACTTTAAAAGTGTTTTAGACGTATGTTTATCAAAGAATGATCAACATTTCAATAGTAGAGCTTTTTATAGTAAAAAGCTTTATCTATTACCTACAGCAATCCCAACAGACACTAGAGCTCGTTTGGATACAGAAATTTTCCCATATCATCTC
Organism: Juglans mandshurica; assembly: GCA_022457165.1. NCBI lineage: Eukaryota > Viridiplantae > Streptophyta > Magnoliopsida > Fagales > Juglandaceae > Juglans > Juglans mandshurica. The sequence goes on from CM039626.1 coordinate 26,744,211, forward strand.
ATCTCATCATTACAACTTTCTTAAATTCTCACTCAAAATATAATAAACAATTAAATTTTTTCAAATTTCAAAATAATGATAATATAAATAAATAATATTCAAACAATATTTTATTCAACTCATCTAAAACAATCTCATCTCATCTCACTATCCAAACGAGGTAAGCTATCAAATCTGAAACTACTTCGTAGATAAACTGATCTGTAAACTTCACACCTTAACTACCTGATATCGTAAATCAAACAAGCATATTCAAAGCCACCTTTTGGGTGGTGAGTCGTTTGGTTCAGGATTAGGGCGCATAACTGTAACAAGATAAACTTCTTTCTAAAATAAAAATAGCTTCTATCCATTTCGAAAATTATATCAAAACGTGCGCTCAAGGTAAAAAATCTTTCCTCGAGAACATCCTGGCCATTGAGATGGCAGTTCCAAAATCTTGAATAAGATTTATCATCCAACTAATCCAGAGATATAATTTCAACCCTCATAGATTTGGAGATAACAAGATGAACAGAGACTTCCTTATGCATAAAGGATTGCATAACAAAAAAATTAAGCCTGCAAATTCATGCTACTGGGGGGCGAAGAACGTGGTCTTGTGAGGTATCAAAAGAAGATGGTGGCATGAACTGCCACATGTAAACTCCAGGATACCCAATAAATGGCACTGGCTTGTTGCCAATAAATTGGCCTGGGGCAGAAAATGTAGCTGGGATTGCAGAATAATGAGGCAAACCACCTGATTGAGTACTCAGAGCTTTTGCTTGCACCTCAATCTTCTCTTTCTCTGTCTTTAGCCTCTGTTTCTCATCACGAAGCTCATTCTTTTCTTCCTATACCAAAAAAAAAAAAAAAAACAAGGCTCCACTAAAAATGAAAAAAAAAAAAACTGAATGTGCAGTTGCCTATTTTCCTTGAGCATACTTGGTAGCACTCACATGTATAGAGTAATTCCAAACAAAAGGTTCATTTTCCATATACTTTCTAGAGTGAAAAACAAAAAAATGGAACATCAAAACCGAAGCGCACCTTCAATTCATTAATCTTCTCCAGCAGATTCTCCTTTGACTCCTTCAACTTCTGGGCTTCACCTCGTAATTGAAACACCATTCGCTCAGCATCGCCCAATATAACAGCCTTGTCCATTTTGGGAGGTCTTCCAGGGTCCAGGATTGAACTCAATTCCAGGAACCTTAAGATTATGCCAACGTCAACATAACAAAGAGAGAAGGAGGGAGGGGAGGGGAAGGAGAAAATTAGAGAACAAGAGGATGCCTGTCATTCAGTCTATCCCTCCGCATTTTCTCTCTGCATGCTTTTGAACTAGATATACTGCATGATTCATACCTCACCCTGCGAGTGGACAATTGTACAGAAATTATATACATAATTGGGAAAAAAAAAACTAGGAAAGCAATCAGTTTTGGGATAAGAGATCCAATTAGACTATAGAATGAAATCGGAATAGGAAAATTTTCAAACACTAAAAACTGGAACTAGGTAGAAATGGAATAAAAGAATTCTTGTGCATATAGGCTGCATGGCAGTTTACCTTTTTCGAGAGCCAATTTCCTTGAGACAGTCTGAATTCACAAATGAACCTCCATTCTCCACACTGAAAACACAAGAATAAAAAACATGAGCATATCTATAGTACGAGTTATCAGATAATCGGAGCTGATCCTGCTCAAGGTACAGGAGCCCAGGCTCTTAATCCAACAATTTGAAGCAGCATGAAATATTCACCAGCATTCCCTTTTATTGACTACCCCACACTGCACAAGAGATTCACAGACTGGGCAAAGCCGCTCAAATAGGTATCTGCTTAATATCATGTCACCTCGTCATGACCAGGTCTAATTTACTAATGTTCACCAACAACATAAAAGAAACTAAAATTCTCTGAATTTATATTGAACTTATAATCTTCCTAATTTAACTGCTAAAAGTTTCAAGACAATAATATATCAGTGCTAAAAGCATTCTTTTACTTTTTCTATTGGAACATCGAGTCCTGATGACAAAACCACTAGACACGGCTACTATTATCACTCAAAACATAAATCGTTGCGTGCAGATAGCAAGCACCCAAGTCAAAGGTTATTATTCTGCAACAGATTGACATATTCAATGGTGAATTTCATAAGCAATAATGTACTCCTTCATGCTTGCATCAAATACCACTCGCCAATCAATTACAAAACATGAAACAAAAATAAAAATAACACAAGGGAAAGCAACAGTTTTTTTTTTTAAAGAGAAGAAGAACACAAGGGAAAACAACTTGAGAGACCAAAGCACGTCAAGTAACGGGAAAAGAACAAGAATCAGTCAATCAAAGAGAAAATGAAGATGGGATACCTGAGAGAGGTGGAGTCAGGGAAAGAGAGATGAGGCGACCAAGTAGGAGAAGCAAAAGCGGTGGGGTCGAGAAGAGGGGGGACTGGGATGTCCTCCATGAAAGCGTAATCATCGAATACCACCCAACGGGAATTTCCACTTCCCTGAGAACCCATGTCTCACTTACTAGTAGAAATTCAATATTTCCGGCTGGTGTCTAAGCGGCGTTTGTAGCCGTCGTGATTGAGAGATAATAAGCAAGGAATAAGAATAATGATGATAACGACATTGGCAATAGAACGTGTGAATTTGGTTGGTCAGTTGGGATTTTGGGTTATGGGTGGGGAAAAGGTGGTGGAATATGATGGTGGGGAAAGCGCAGAAACAGGGTTACAGGGGGATTCGGGGAGAGAGAGAGAGGCCACCAGGCCCACCAACCTTCACCATCACACACAATGCCACATGCTTACAGTACAGGCATGCACCACACGTTGATGCTGTCAGGACGTTCAGCTTGGGCTTCATAAACGACTACCCAGAACTAGAAGGCCCGATCGAAGACAGACATCAGCTTCTTGTTTTTTTTATCTTTTGGAGCTGGAAGTTGGAACTTGCATTGAAGATTCGCTCTTGTTCTGTTCTTTTTTTTTTTTTTTTGGTCTTACTTCGAATGGATCTGCAGCAAGTAATACACAACAGATTCATACGAAACCTGTTCTTTCAAGGGTTAACAGCAATCTGATTCTAGATAGATAACAAGCTTGTCTCACGTCCTTGTTTTTAAAAACCAGCCAAGCTTACATGCATAGATACTACGGATTTTTCGTATGACAAATGATACCGTGGATTTCCACATATTAATGTTTGGTGATTGTTTGTATCATTTGCTCAGACATAAGATTTCTCCATATTGGTTTTCTCGTATACAACTGAATTTCCTATTGTTAAGAATACCCTTTAATTCAAGCACCATACCTACATCCAGAGCCCAAAACATGGACAACTTTATGCAAAAGAAAGGCAGCAATTTTATACCATAATTGACACTGAACAAAAAAATATTTATGATATTTAAATCAAACCCCACACAAAGCACACTAACTTTATCATCTGTTTTGATGCTGGACCACCCAGTAGTCACACATTTCACACTTTCAAAAGAACAAAATCACACTTAATATTGGAATTATGCTGCCGCATTTACACGAATGGACCGCACAAAACTATCTATCCTTTTCCTTATCTCCTCTGGATTGGCACCGACAAGTTTGTCAACCGGAGCACCGTTTCTCATCACCCAAAATGTGGGCATGGCCTTTATCTCCAATTTAGTTGCAACCTCCTAACCAAGTACAATGCAAAAATATATTACATCAAATCACTTTCAACAAAGAAAATCACCAAACATCAATATGAAGAAATCTTATGTCTGAGCAAATGATACCAACCAAGCACAAAGCAAAGTGGCCAGAATATATGCTTTATGTAAAACTCGAGCTGGGGGTACAAGGAATGAGCATATCATCTCAACATAAAGACATCTAGCAGATGGAAATATAGCTTTTTCTTATTTGGTTTACTACTGAGACAGAGGGAGAGGGACGGGGGACGGGGGGCAGGGTTGGGGGAGTTGTTTGTTCCAATATCTATCCTTTGATAGGACCAAATAGCTATATGCAAATAAAACATCAACAAGGACCGAACACATACACATGTATATCAATATTGGGAAAAAGTTTACGTTGGCATGATTCTCAAATCTCAGTTTGGAGGGAATGGAACAAAAGCCATATAAAGCATGCAAACTCCAGGAAAGTCGTACGAAGTAATGCTAAATGAAACATTGAACAACCGATCCTAAAGCATCCAGATTTGCATTGGAAATAAAATTGCATCAGCAAAACACTGCAACACCCTAACCAAAATACTGCCAAAATAGAAGCTTAAGTAGATATGTATGGGTACTTGAATTTCTTGGTATTCTGAAAATAAGTCTACTGGTCTTGGGACCTTAGCTCAAAAAAGGGTAGTGGAGATGTAATTTTACATTCTGCACCCAAAAAACTAAAACCGACTCTTTGTACACTCAAAAAAAAAAAATTAACAATATGTATCTCTGTTAACATCTTACCATCAAGATTACATCACGTCACATATTTTCCATCCATCTTAACAGCCAAAAATGAACAGGAGTGCTTTTTGTTAGTTTTTATAGTGGGAGGATGTAATCTACTAGTTTTTGAAGTTTGGGATACAAACTGTACAATGCTAGTTGAAAGGGTGGAATGTATTTTCCGGAAATAATAATACTAAGAGCTCCAGCCCATTTTTCTGCAGAGACTAGCTTTGCCCGTTTGCCTCAAAAACGAACATTCAATCAAGATTATTAAAAGAAAGATAATTTCAGACAGGATATTTTGATGGTGGATCGCCCTTCATTGAACGTATTCTAATTCAGGTCAAGGACTCGTGGTGCTAAAGAATGGATGTCTCGCTTAGCCGCACATACTGCTTGGATCATATATTTATGCAAGTCAACAAAAGTTTTGACACTAAACCACTAAACATTAAACATGTAACACGGCATAATAATGCATACAAAAAATAATGCTATTCCATTAAAATATTGGTTCAGATCTCAAAGCTGTCATTATTGCGAAGGATGAGTTTCAGAAACAAAAAAAATGTCCGAATTCAATTCAGGTGAATGATCTTCTCCAAGTACTTCATTTTTACGTTTTTTGGTCCCATTAACATAAGAACAAATCTATATTATGAAAAGATGGCACTTATCCACACATGTTGTAACATAGCTGGCACATATCTGCAAAGACAAGTCAAGTCATACCTATGTCAAGAGGAATCGGGAATTTTTCTAATGGTTCAAGCAAGAACCACAAATATCTGAAAAAAATCCAACTTTCAAATTGTGCATAAACCACAAGATCAGAAGAATATGCCAAAGCACTCCATAGATAACATAAGATTCTGCCGACAACACGTGAAGTACGATGCTGTATAATGCCAACGTTGATTTTGATGTGCTTTTGGATAAACCGGTCATTATGCTTATATATGAAAAACATAGGCCACAAATAAATCGTTAAATCTTTTAAAAAGATCAGACGAATTACCTTAACCTCATCGACATCAAGTGCGAGAAACAGAACATCAGGGTAGCTTGAAGCCAATTCCTCAAGAAATGGGTTCATAGCCACAGAAGGCATACACCATGCAGCAGTGAAGTGCACAACAATCTATGATACGCCCCCACAAAACAACACATCCGATAAACGCAATCTTATTCGAGATCATCCGAAACTTAATAAAATCTATATTGAAAACAGGGAGGGGGGATTTATGAAGATTTTGAAGGGATTGTTTTCGATACCCACTTGTTTCAATAAGAAAAGAGAGTTTTAAGAGTGAAACTAGTGGGGTTGAGGAAACTTACAGGGCAGCCTTGAGTGGTGGCTTGGCTAATATAGAAGTCCCATGACTCCAAAGAGTCAACCTTGACAATTCTGGACTTGGGATGCTGCTCTTCGCCTTGGCCTTCCATTTCCTGCTTCTGGATTTCTTTTTCTTCACCTACCCCTTGGGAACTTTGAAGCCTCTAGAAACAGAAGCTAGTGTAAACAAGGAAGTTTTCGTGCCTAAAGATATCAAAGCTTTGGAGTTGGAGACACTGTTGACCGTCCTATAATTCCATATCCACTACCGCTCCAGGCCAAAGGGGTAGATAAGGACGAGGCCCCTTGATTTCTCTCTGTCTCAGCTGTCAGGAATTACTGTTTTATACTTTTTCTTTATATAAAGTTATTTAATCAATCCAATCATCTTAAGTTGGATATTGTTTTCAAGATAGACATGAACAAGTAAACAAGACAGGGGCACACTTCACTGATATTAAAATGAAGGGATGCATCCTTCCTTGGGGATATGCCTTTTTTCTGATTTCAAGTTTTGGGATTGTTGAAAAAAAGGCTGAGAATGAAAGTTGGTTGATTCTAGATCTCGCCTGAAACTTATACATAATTTAAAGAGCTCTGCTATACAATAGCGAGAGGCTCGAAACTATGTATTTTTTTGTTTTTCGCTCAATACATTGAGTGTGCGGCGGATGCCGTGTACAGTAATATTTATATTTTCTATAATTTAAATAACAAATTCACCATTACTCCACCTTTTCTTCAACCGGTATTGATTCTATTGACGAACCAATGGACACCCCCAACATTTAGTAGCCATCAAGCTGCTTAACAAAAAATATACCCACAAATGACGAGTGGTCCCCCTCCGAAATGGAAAATATCGTCGCATTAAACAAGATAACACCCTCATCTATTTCTCCATTACAGTAGAACAAGCAAGCAAGATTGCAAAATCCCCAAACGAGTCCGCATAAAAAGAACGGTGTACGAGTTATAACAATCCGTTTAGTAATAATATGGGATAATATTAGAAGAGAAATTCTACTCACCAACTACTATTCACAAACATTTTATATTTACAGATTTTTCATAAAGTGTGAGAATGTTTTTTATAGTGTAGAGATATTTAGGAATATAAAATAGTGAATAGTAACTGATTAAAAAAAATCATATTAGAATAATCATAATGAATAAGTCACATATATTCGCTGACTAGATTATAAAAAACCATGCATAATTTCTTCGTACCTATAAACGTCAAGTTATGAACATTTTCATACAACAGTGAAGGATCATCTCGCGAGGCAATAAATTCATCCAATCAATACCTAAAGTATATATCTAAAGTAGAAATTAGTAGTAGCTAGAAACGGAACTAGAAAAAATTGGTACAATCAATCAACCCACTCCATCCACATCATAACCATTACTCAGTACAACTAACAGTTACTCTTTGCAGGTTATGGAAGCAGAGCAGGGCAGAGGCAGACAAAACGTAGGGGCGCAATGTCAGCCATAACTCAAACGAGAATCTGCAGGTCGAACTGTTGTCTGACGCCGAGGAATTCCAATTTCACACGTATTGACTCTGGCAGCAAACCGGAGAGAGCAGAGAGACTCGCCAACTGAAGAAGGATCGGGGGAGATATTTACGAACATCAAGGTCTTCGAATCCCCACCTAGGCATGGCTGTTTTTGTATTCAATAAAGGAAATACAGGGTTAAAGAGAGGCCACAAACAGGATTAAATGATAACAAAGTAAACCATCAGATAAGCACACTTCGAGCCCACTTGTTGGGATAAGTGAACAAGTACATGCTTCCAACAAACAATACTAGTGACTTCAAAAGGCATCGACTTTTGTTTTTATTTCTAACGCAATAATGAATAATCTAGTCAATGATTTTTATTGTGAATGAATGTAGTATTCCGAAGTCCTAATGCAACATGACTACATGAAGGAAGCAATGGATAGCGAGGAGAACATATTTCTGGGCTTCAATTTCACAGGGCCAAACACGAACAAAAAACAAATAAATTAGTATGAGCCAAAATCAAGAGCCTTAAACCCGAAGAACTCATGCTACAGGTAATAAAAACAAGTTATACCTAAACGAATTTCTAAGGATAAGATTAGATAGCTTCTGACATGATAGTTCAGTATGCCAAAGACCCATTCCATTTTAACTTGCTGTATTTCTTACACAAATCTGAGCTAAAGTCTAGTTTATTTTAGTATTTCAGCAGTTTCCGATACTATGTCTACAGGCATCACATTCAGAGCCTATCCAGCTCAATGCGCATAGCTCTCTTCATAAATATGGAATTCAAAATTCAACTCATGCATCACCAAGCCAACCAGAAGTTGCTGGAAGGTGTTGGTCCATGTCAGTGTCAGCAACTCTACAAATTACCATACTAATGCGGTCAACTGGTTGAAAATTTCGATGAATCACTGTACCTGGAGAAGATATGTGAGCTTCGAGTTCCTAAAAGGCACATGTTCCTCCCTCTTTGCCAATGCAAATATTACATCAGCCAAAGAAGACAAACTTTTATTTATGGCCTGATTACAAAAAATCAGCAAAATCATTTTAAAAAGATAGATATTATTAAAAAAAATTTGAAATAAATGGTGAATAGCGATGTCCAGTTGAAAAAATTAAAAATCAGCGAACTCAGCGAAATTCACCTGAGTTTCCTTCAACCGATCTCCAGTTGACCCACTTTTTGATAATCTCTCACTTCCAGCAAGATCAATGAGGTTTAAAACCCCCTGAACTTGTTGCTCAGTGCTCTAGCAAATCAGGAAAGCATATCAACAGTAAGATGTATAAAGAAAGGCTTTAGAACACTAACATGAATACAGCATTATGATAAATATACCTCATTTACACCAGATATGCGCAATGTAAAGACAAAATGGCTTCTTGATGACTGCTCATTCATTTGTGTTCTGCCCACAGACCTAAATGAAAATGGCAACAACCTTTCGCATTAACTTTATTCATACAAGTGATACGGAGATAAAGATGAAAACTCAAAGAATCTCCAAAGGTAATATGGATATCAAGATGAAAACTCTGAATACACAATTTCTATGCAACATTATGAAACAGTAGTATATATGTTTGTTTGTTGTTTATATGTATGAAATATTTGAAGATGGAAATTGTGTGCCTTTCCCCATGCGTCATGAACTTGCAGTTTAACCTTTGAGTACTTTTTAAATAGAATAGGCATTTCTCATTCAACATTTCATAGAACCTAGCCACTTTAACACAAACTGCTGGAGAACTGCAGTCAGAAACCTGCCACATGATACAGAAACAAATGTGTACAGTATATCCCATTATTCTCACGAATGCAGCCTCCAGAACCAAATACACATGTTCTAAAGTTTACCTGCTTTGGGCAGCCTGCTGCAGAAGAGAAGAAATCTCTTTTATACTGCAGACATCCACAATGGTGAGGTCAGAAACATGAGTGTTTCCATTTGCATCATGTTTAATAGTATACTGTTTTCCTGGAATGCCATTTTCTGTCCGTGACATGTCCAGCCCATTTGATCGGTTTGTTGATAGTAAATCACGAATGGTCTCGTTGTATATTTCCAACATTGAAGCCTGGATATTTTTTTATAACTGTTAAGAGTTTTACTTCAAAATGTAAGCAGATTGAAACAAAAAGTTCCAGATAATTTACCTGCATTTTGTATTTCCAGCCTTGCGCTTGAAGGGACTGACTAGTCTGGAAGATCTGTTCTAGTGAACGTGGTATTAGCCCTTTTTGCTCTAAGGTTTCTGGCTTGCCCATCATAGTATACGTTTTACCTGAGCCCGTTTGGCCATAAGCAAATATACACACCTGTCAAAAAAACACCAGCATCAGAATAATACAAGTTCAGAGGTGATGCACAACCAAACAATGTTTTTTAGTCTAAAATTGCAATTGCACTTCCCCGTACTTTCAGAGAAACGGTGCAGGACCTGATTGAGTTTCCCAATAGGATATATTTTTTCTCCAGAACAAACCTAGGATGGCAGTGACAACTAAAGGTATGGCATGCTATTAATACCACCAAGACAACATGCTAGAGTAGAACTTCGGCAGGAGGCAACTCAAGAGTTGAGCATAACTCTGAACTTATCCAACATGCAAATTTGATATATAAATTTGATACTAGTGCACACTTGAAAAAAAAGCAACACAGACACCAAATGAAAGCCAACAATAGCTAAAACCATTGCTATTGCATCCACTTAGCAAAACCTATAAAAACTCGAACCAAAAATATTCAGAACTAGGTCCGGACCCCTTTAAGCAAATTTGTGACAGTTCCTATGTGCCACATCAACAAAAAAGCTTATTTGTAGAGCTGAAAGTGATAGCATTTTGAGGAGATTCCTCTCTGATCCCATAGCAATAAGCAGATACTCTTTAACCCTACTTGCATTTTGGTTTACAATGGTTGAGCCACACAATCCAAATCTTGATTTTATAAGCGGAAGTCGATCAGCTGAAATATAGATGCTTCAGTATGAAAGACTAGCAACATCAGAAGAACAAATTATAACTCACTTTAAAGTTAGTCAGAATTGAAGAGCACCAGAGACAAGCACAACAGACATACCTTATAGCCATCAAGTGCACTCTGTACCAGCTGGGATATTTCTACGAAAACATCCCGTTGAGAAGCCTCATGCGTAAACACTTTGTCAAATGTGAAAGGATATTTCTGCCCTGCTGACATTAAATTGCATTAATTCAAAGCACGACGCTTTCATTTGAAGTAACAATCTGTAAACGTGTATATGTGCAGCTGAGTGTCTACATCAAGAGTCCCACATCAAATGTCATTGGGATAACAGAAATGGCCATACCACTTTGCATCAGGTCAATGCCACGGCCTAGAGCTTCCGTTGATGTAGGGTAAGATATTAATGTAGCTTCTGTTTCAACGCCATCATCAGGCAACAAGGGACGGACTCGGCAAAAAACTCGAATGTTCCCTTTTAGTTCCTGCAATAACAGGGAATTTAGTACAAGTCAAACCTCATAAATACTGATCAAGTCGAGAGGAAAACATAATTACCAGAATAGTGTTGTGCAGTTTTTTTCTTAACTTCTCTCCTTCACTAAGCTGAAACTCAGCATCCACCAGGCGATCTTGGAGTTCACGCACAATTCTTTTTTTCTCTTCAAATTCAGCTCTGGTCTCCGAAGCAGATAAATCGGTCATCTAATGGGAAAAAAAAAAGTAGCAGTAGCGTGGGGTCAGGCACATGTACGTCTGAATCTGCGACCATACTAATGCGGCCTACGCAGAACTTGAGAAAACATAAGCCACCATCCTACAACCTGTACACCATCAGCATACCTTTAATTTCTCATTCGCAGCAGTAAGCTGTTGCTGCAGAATGCGAATCTGCTCCCTTTGAGAAGAACAAGTCTCCTGTAAAAGGGCCCAAAAATATTACCCCTAGTAAAGGCAGGAATATATCATGCATATAAACAATTGACAAACCTCCAAGGCATTTGATTTTAGCGTCAAGTTATCCAACTCCACACATGATTTCCCGGTGAATTCTTCATACTTCACCACTTCAGCGGTTAAAGCTTGCACCCGCGTCACTTGGCGATCACGGTCATCCCTTACTTGATTTAGTTCCCCCCGAAGGCATCTAAGATCATTTGATAACAACTCTTTTTGCTTTATGGACTCATCTTGAGAAGCCTAGAACATAATAATTAACAATACACCACCAATGGTCAGGGAGGGTTTTTTGAGTGAAGATGAAAAATGACTTTGGCGACAAGCACAATGCCAACGCCTGCATAAGATGCATGTAATTTAAATACCTATTCCTCTTATTATTCTAAGACATTGGATAAGTTTAGCGCAGGGTATTGAGTTTTATGACGACTAATCCCATTCCTAAAAATAAGAGCAAATCCTCTCAAAGGTAAGAGGAATAGTTATTTCTGAAATACAGTAATGTATTTTAAAAAGAGAAATGATTTAGCTCTGAAGAGGTTATAAAAATTTAATATAATATATAAAAATTATTTTTATTATAAAATAAATTTAATATATCATATAAAACTATATTAATTTGTGAATTTATTTTTATTAGATTGACTGTAACACTTCTTTTAAAAAAATTGAATTTCAAAAACAAAATCATTATATTTTCGGAGATGGTCGGCCAACCTTAAAAAATGTTCGAAGTGTGATACTACCATCCCTGCTAAGAGAAGGAAAGCACCACCCACAAAGGTCCTGGGATGATTCATTTTCGCGAGTGGTACGATTACCCCTGCTTTTTTTTTTTAGAGTGACCGATCACCCAAAAGGCCAATTTTTTTAACGTCTAAAAAAGATTTAGAATTTTACTCTAATTTCAATGTCAATCTCATATGTTGCCACCAAATAAAGGAATTCGAATGGTCATCCTGATATCAAGCGTACCCCTATCATGTATAAAGAGGTCACCTAATCATTTGATTGTTTTACGACCTAACCAGTATAGATTTTATTCGAGAAGAGGTTGATTTTTATTATCCTTTTTTTTTTTGTATTGATATGTAATTCAAGTAGAGGTTGATTTTTATCCCATAAACTAGATAAGAATACAAGCAGAACTCAACTACAAGCCATTGTGACAGTAAAGCAAGAGCTGCCAGAGGACGGCTTTTAGAGTATGAGAACTTACTTTGAAAGAAGTTAATTGATCTTGCAATGCCTTATTGTGACACCTTAAATTGCTAAGGTTCTCCACAATAGTCAATTTCTCCCTTTCAACTCGTTTGAGAGACTCACTATGCGTTTCATTGTCTTTTTGGAGTTTGCTGTTATACTGTTGTAAACTCATGTTATACTCTTGCGCTCGCTTGTACATATCCTCGAAGGAGGCTGCCTGCAGATTCAGCAAATTTATATGGAGAGAATACCATACGCGAGGCAATCTTCAGAGTTACAAACATAAACTGACGCAACCATTGAGCCTAGCACTCATTATTCAACAAATTCAAGGGAAGACGACTCCTGAACTCCCCTGGTAAGATAACACGTTATGCAACCGAAGCATGAACTTATATTACCTTATGTTCGGCAGCTGATTTTCCCTGCCGAGTTTTTTCAAGCTCCGCCAAAAGAGAAGATTGAGACTTCTCACTAGCAACCCTTGCTTCTTTTTCTTTTATATGACATTCAATCGCATCCTAGTCATCAAACCATGAGAAATAAGATGTGGAAACTAGAGATATCCGCTGTTCATACAAAATCCAATGACTGGACAACTTACCAACTTATCCGATTCTTCCTTTGCAACTCTCTCTTCTAAAAATGATATATTTTTCTTCAAGTCTGAAATGATCAGATTGAACTCCTCCACCTTGTTTTTCATCTCCATCTCTAAGAAAACATAAATGAGTCTACATTAAAAAATGGTTCCAATTAACAACTCTAATGTATTAGACAATCACACAAGAAACTGCACATCCAACAAAATGGAGGGTATCTCATGAAGGCATAGTGGTATAAATGAAATGATATCATTTTAACGCTTTATCAAACATAGGAATCTATTCGAGTGTGCATAAACGCACAATGATAAACACGGGTACAATCACTCATATATAGAAATGTTGGTTCATAAATTTATATACAATAAAAAATGCGGTCCATCGTTCTAATGGATACTTTTTGTTTTCACTTCCCCTAGAAAAGCATGAAAATTTACCAGTATCCATGCACTTTTTCTCAACAGTTTCCATCGCACTTTGAAGCTTTTCCTTCTCAGTAACATGGTTTTCTTCAGTTTGTTGGAAGCAATTGATGCAAAGTTTTAGCCTCTTAATATGTTCACTCATTTGTTCCAATTTCCCCTGCCAAGCATATCAACAAAACAAATCCATATCGAAGCCAGAGAAGAAACCCACAAACAATTTAGACTAGACCAAGTTTTAAATCCATGATAGCAAATAGAACCTTAAGATCAAACTGCTTTCCCTTAAACTTCACATTCAACAATGCCTCAACTTCTTCCTTTGTAAACTCTATAGTTCCACACTCCGAACCCTCAGCGCTGCCCATGTCACTTGCAGCCGTAACATCTTGCCTATTGTTGACCACAGCAAAAGCCTGCCGCCCACGGCCTGTGCTTGCCGGTGCGACCATTCTTCCTGCTCCAATCCTCCGACGCTTGTCAAAAGAAACTTGGTCGATATCATCCTTTTTCTACGTAAAAGATGTACCAGACGAAGAATGAATTACTAATAACATTACATAAGAAACGAAACTAATCCGTTATAAACTTGAAAACTAAGAAATAGAAATTTGTATTTCCGTTTGCCACCCATTACTAGTGTTTTCTCGGCATCCAATTAGTGTGTAAATTGCAATTCAATCTCTCAAATTTAGATGAAAAGCACGCAAATTAGCAATTTGGATCCTTAATTTTCCATTATATAAGCCCCTAGAGGGAAAAAGAACTAATTAGCCAGGGACACAAACGGAAACCCTCTCTTCAAAACCAAACAACATCCTGAACTTCAGAAAACATAAATACAGAACATAAGATCTAAAAGTACTCTTTTCCCTACTCGTTTTCTCAACAACCAAAAAAACCCCACTGTAAAAGAAGAAAAATAAAAATAACTCGATAAAAGTAATTAAGGCTTACAGTGGAGGAACTCCTGGGAGGCCGGTTCTGATTGCGAGAGGCCATGTTCAAAGCCGATAACACAAATCGGACTCTCAGATCGCTTTTCTGGAGCGTGCTTGGTGCGGGCCCGTGAATTGCATCCGTGTAAGCTGGGATCTAATTCATAGGTGTCGATTTGCGAGATGGAAGGCCGGTAAAGGGCGGGGATCGGAAGGAGGAGGGGAGCGAAGATATTGTTGGAGTACCTTTTTTTTTTCTCGGAGGATTTGGGGGAAGTTTGGGGTGGGGGGGTTTGGAGACGAAGGAAAGAGGGTCAGGGACTGGGACGGGATTCCGAAGGGTGAAATTTGAATTTAGAATTAGGCGGTTTCTGTATAACGCTCTTCGAAAGTGACGTTGCTTTTTTTCTTATTGGGCCGAAGCGGATTCTTACCCGGACCATACCAACCTAGTAAGCCATAATTCGATCGATAATTTACCTGAGAAAACGTTTCGTTTCAGTTTCAAATCTCTAGTATATTGCAACTCAGGAGAGGTTTGAGATGATATAAGATGTGTTAAAATGAAAGTTGAGTAAAATCTCGTTAAGATATTATTTTTTTAATATTATTATTATTTATTATGTTTCGTATGAAAATTTGTTAAATTTGTAATAAAGAAATAAAGCTTTAAAGATACATTTGAATGTTGAGTTGATCACAAATAATTTATTATTACTTTATTAGTAGTGAAAAATAATAAATAAAAGTAAAAAAATAGTAAATAAAAGTATATAATAATAAGGTAATATGAAAGACATGACCTCACTAACCATTCATAACGGCAAAACATGCATTAAAAAACAAATGGCTGAGTTAGGCAGGAGGTGCTTTAGCTTTCAATAAGTCTCTTCATTATTATGTTGAAGTTACATCTAATTATGTCGATGAAAAGTTATAATTTATAAATCAGTGTAAACGAGGCACCATCCATATAATTAATTTATTAAAATACGAGTTATAAAAAAAGTTATAGAATCAAATCAATTTATAAAAACAATATAAAAAGTACTTCTTCCTTACTAGTTTGTAGGAAAGGTGGGTGCTGCAAATAATTTATGCTCAGATGAATAAATCACAGCAACACAAGTGTTCCCTTCTCATTTCTACGGTACCAATTTTCTCATCAAGTTTCTGTTTGAAAGTTAAGAATATATCGTATCTTCTATAAATAATAAATAATAATGGAATAATTTATAAATAAATAGTAATAAATTAATCTATAAATATCTAAAAATAATTTATTCCCGAAATGAATTTTGATGCTGCTCGGGAGTAAAGCAGTTGTTGTCCTCAAAATGGCTGCATTCTTAAGTTGAGTTCAATAATAACCCATACTTTGATGGTACATCATACAAATCTGGTAGTGTCCACGTGTCAACATGTTAGCAGCCCAACCTGGAACCCAATCCAAAGGGTCGAAGACAAGAATGATCAAATAACACGTTTCAAGCAGTGGTTGGCCGATGCCATATCCAACTTATCCAAGTAGGAAATGGCAGATAAGGTGATTTGCCGAAGCTCACTCTACATCACAGAAACTGAAGACAAACACTTGGGAAAAATAAAATATTAATTCCACGTTCATTCACTTGAAATCCAGTTGGAAAGAAAAAGAGAAACCCAGTACACCCGAGGCAGATAGAAGTTGAGAAAATGGCCCAAGCTATAGCTTCAATGACGGGCTTACGCGGTTCATCTCAGGCTGTGTTGGATGGCAGCCTCCGGCTGAGTGGCTCAACCCGCTTGAATGTAAATGGCAACAGCCGAGTTGTGGCCATGACACGACCGGGGCTGACCGTCAGAGCCCAGGAGCCGGTGCCTGCTGAGCCCGAAACCAGCCGCCGGGCAGTCCTTGGTCTGGTTGCTGCCGGGTTGGCCTCGGGGTCCTTTGTTCAAGCCGTGCTTGCTGATGCAAAGTCAATCAAGGTGGGCCCTCCTCCCCCACCCTCCGGTGGATTGCGTAAGTCTTCCTTCCCATCTCTTGCTTTAGGCATCTGCGAGCCTTAGTTACGCTTCAAATCGGAATTTTCAACCATACTTGTAGATGTTTGATATTTTGATCAGCTGGAACTCTTAAGTAAATCCTTGAAGATGTTTGATATTTTTCTCAATGGAAACGATATAATACTATAACTGCCATAACATGTTAAATGGGTGTGTGGTATTTGGCATTTTCAACAATCGGAGTTGTTTTATATGTTGGCAGCTGGAACTCTAAATGCTGATGAGCCTAGAGACCTTGACCTGCCCTTGAAAGATAGGTTCTTCATTCAACCGCTGGCCCCAGCACAGGCAGCCCAGAGGGCGAAGGAGTCAGCCAAGGACATTGTTGGCGTGAAGGAGTTTATTGACAAGAAGGCTTGGCCCTACGTGCAGATGGATCTTCGTTTGAAGGCAGAGTATCTTCGATACGACCTTAACACTGTCATTTCTGCTAAGCCAAAGGACGAGAAGAAATCCCTCAAGGACCTCACTGGAAAGCTCTTTCAGGACATTAGCAATGTGAGTCCAAAAAGTTAATTTCACTATTCATTTATGTGAGTATTTGAATTCATTTTCTTATTCATTATTATTGTGTGTTTGTTCTTATCTTTTTTGCAACAGCTGGACCATGCAGCAAAAATTAAGAGCACCCCAGAAGCAGAGAAGTACTATACTGCGACTGTATCTTCCCTGAATACTGTTCTTTCCAAGCTTGGTTAAGAGAAATGAACAATGTTCTGATGTAAGCTTTTTCTTTAAAGGTTGTGAGACAATTTGTTTGAAGCTATGTGAAGGGATTCTAGTTGGAAAAAACTGTTGCTTCATCTCTCAATTTGTGATACTCTTTCTCTGTATGTTGATTTAAGTACTGAGAGGAGAGTCTGAATAAAGTAACAACTACCGGTTTTTTTTAAAAAAAAAAAAACTACTAGGTGTGCAGTACAAATTGCACTTTTTTTTTCTTTTAAATATATATTTTTTGAATATCTTTAAACATTTTTTTAAAAAATATCAATACACTAATAGTTGTTTTCTTACCTATTAAGTAAAAAAAAATATTAAAAATATAAAATACATGAACGATCAAGTTACTGGAACATATTCACACGACATAGTATCATTTTCCTTTTTAATATTGAACATTGTGGTGATACTTCCAGTTGCATCATGTTACAAGAAATTTCACATGTTTCAATTTTCAGACGTTAAAAGTGAGGTTATGATTCTTCATGAAAGAGTATGAGATAAGCAATTGATAATTTGTAATGATTGCAAAATCAAGAGGTAGTTTTTCTTTTTTTTTCTAAGCAAGATTCGTTGATGAAAAATAAATTGCAGTACAGATTACAGAATAAGTGGATCTTTTCCACTATAAAAATCTAGTAGACATTAGTGAATACATATAAGGGGAATGCTTCCATATCTTCCATAGGTTGTGTAAGATAATGAGCACATACATCAATTTTAAGATCAGTGAAGTTTTTGCACTTTCCATTTATCAAATGAATGTAATAAATATTGTCTCTTACTATAGGCTGCATTGTGCAATATGTTGCATACTGTAATTGTGCAATTGTCTATACTACCAATTGAGTCTCCTTCAACAAGGATTATCTTCTAATTTCTATTCACTGCTTCTGGATTGCCATTAACATTGTTCTTCTTCTATGTTTGGATTGATACTGTTTCTGAATCATGTGTGGACAAAAAGAGGCACGCCAAATATCAAACCTACAAATTGCTGCTATTATGCTTCCATTGCTTCTAACTGCTACATCAAATGAAAGTGAAGAAAAACCTTTGGGGGAAAGTAGCCATCTAGCCTCTTATTTAGTGTATTTTTGTGTTTCATGCATTGTTGTGTTTCTTGAAAGTTTTGGAAACTTCTGACCCAAACCAATCATATCTATACCATTTTATGTGTTGGAAGTCAAAAGAAATGAGCAAATTGCAAAATGATTGATAGTTTGGAAATAGAATAATAACTTAAAGATCATATCAAAGGTAATTTAAGGAAGTAAAGTGTGATTTTTTATCCCTTTTTTATTTGAGACGGTGCGTTTGGATGTTGAACTGAACTGAGTTTAGATGATAAAATATTGTTAGAATATTATTGTTTATTATTATTATTATTTTGAGATTTGAAAAAATTGAATTGTTTATTATATTTTGTGTTGGAATTTGAAAAAGTTATAATGATGAGTTGAGATGAATTTAGGTTCCATTAAAATTCAAATGGTGCGTATCTCACCCTCAACTCAGTTGGCAAGTTGGCAACTCAATGAAGCTTCTCCCTTCCTCTTCATCTAATAGTACTATCATGCCCTCCATCTCTCTATTTTCTTTCTTGTTTTTTCATTTTTTTAAATTAGTTTTTCTCATTTTCCTCGAGCTATTAAAGAAATTTCATGGACTATAAACTCACCAAGTCAATCCTACCATTAGAAGCACCACTCCATATTGGTCTACCCATGGCCACTAGCAATCCTCGCCGACCAAGCGCACGATGGAACCACCTTCGACGCATGTGGCTACCACACGCCACCAAGCCAACTCGAGTCTTAGGTTTTTTTATATGCTAGCCACTTTTAGCTAGTCGCCTGCTGGCTTTTCAGTCATGTTATGTTGTTTTTATATATTTTTTGAATTTCTTTCTTATCTTTTTCTTTTTCAGAGGTTTTTAGCCCTATCTATTTCTACGCTTAAGCTACCTCTTAACGCCATACGTGCACCCCATTGATGTCTTGCTCCTCCTCCTCCTCCCCATTGAACATCTTCGTATTTTAAAGTTTTTCCAAGAGTTTCGTGCTTATTTTTCTAGGAGTTATTCATTGCATCCTGGGGAATATATCCTCCTTAAAAACTACTCTTCCCTAAAAGAGTGTGCGGGAAAACATATATGCATATTAATAACTGAAAAAAAGTTCTCTCTCTCGTCTTGAGAGGAGAAAGTTTTCGTCCTTCACTTTGAAAAGGGCAGTTTGCTTTGGGCAAGTTTATGTCATCTACTTTTCTTGTGTTTTTTCCATTGGGTAAGCATGGAAGAAGATATTTCAAAATTGTGGTCTAAGTTAACGTTAACTGATGTTGAGAAAGAAGATGTTGCCATTGATGAAGGGACTCTGCAACAAACTCTTATCGGGGGAAGAAATGTACTGGTGGGACGTATTTTAGGAGATAAAAGGATCAATCAAGACGCCTTCACAACCACTATGCAGAACATTTGAATTTATATTTGTTTGAATTTACTACCCAGATAGATATGTGGAAAGTATGGACAAGTTAGCCATGGTTATTTAATTTCTCCCTAATCTGTATGGAGCGGTTTGATGGTTTCAAGCCTCCTAGTGAGATGTCTTTCCAATTTACTGATGCGTGGGTGCAACTTCATAATCTTCCTTGGTTATGTTTGGAAACATTTAAAATAATAATTGTTGGTAATGGAAAAATCCGTCCACATAAGTGGGAAAGTTATTTGATATAACTCCCCACCACTATCACAACTCAATGGAAGTTATTTAACTTCCACATATTTAGAGAAGTTAATTAACTTCCAAGTATGTCTCTTTTAAGATAAGAGGACATGCATCATTTGTGAGTGTGTGAAAAAGAGTCCTATGAGAAGACAAAAAACTCTCATCTCTTTCTTCATTTTTTTTCCTAGAGAAACCATTTAGATCTCTTGATCTTGAAGCATGGAATTTCTAAGAGACACTAGTAGCCTCCTAAATGACGTAGAAGTACAAACAACAAAGTGACGTAAGCTGTAAGACGAGCAAAAATCCGACCTTGTAGAAATTTCGCTACTTGAGATAATTCAATTTAACCTTATTTAACAATAATAAACAAAAAAAAAATCATGTAATTTGGAAAAAAAATGGATTGATTATCAAATATGAGAAATGATATTTGTCATAAAGTAAGTTGACGCGCACTCTACTCTAAATAAATAACATATTTCAAAAGTTTAATTTTTTAATAATAAATTCCTATTATTTTTTCAAAAGAATCGCAAATAGAAAAAATCCCTATTATTTAAACTGTATATCATCAAATGATTGAATTTGCCTATTTTCAAATAAAAATTAAGAAAAATTATGTTTATCATCTTCTACATCACATACTAATATGTGATATATTATTTATATTTTTTATTTAAATACATGTATATTAATATATAAATATGTATATTTAAATAGAAGAAAAATAATAATAAATTATATATTGATGTGTATTGTAAAAAATAGGAATGATGTTTCGGATTTCTCAAAAATCCAACAAGGAAAACTAGGTAGGTTTTAAGGTATTAGATGAGACACAAAATTTTCATCTGATCTTATTTTATCTTATCTTAATTTCCATCATATTCCCAAACATAATTCAAATACAAGATTTTCAAACTAATCATTACAATTTTTTTAATCTTTTTAAAAAAAACAATTCTAACTTTTTCAAATCAAAAAAAAAAATTATAAAATTATATGATTAAAATATTTTAACTTTATAATATTTTTATTCAATTTTTTCCATTTCATTTCTTAAAACACAAAAAATACCCAACTCAAACTATTTTACTATTATTCAAGAATTATATTTCTACTATTCACAAAATTTACATCCCAAATAAGCTATTAAACTGATTCGGTACTGCTGTTTACAGGGCACAACTTGTGCCAAGTATGGGCACGCCGTCAGCACTTATATCATTTAAAAAAAAAACACCCGAGGCTTGTGAGGTTGAACTGAATAAACTTCTAACCAACTACTTTGCAGTTATATCATACTAAAAAGCCTGTTGAATGTTGATGCCAGTATAAATCCGGACCAAATATTGTGAAGGCTCCAGAGGGAAGGGATAACAGAACAAGAAGGAAACAGCCAGCAGCATTGACACAAAATAATTCCTTCTTCATTCGAAAATAAGCATTTTGGAAGGGGGATTGCTTAACAATACCCTCAAATGTCTAATACAGAAATATTAAACTTCGTTTATTTTTATAATTCCTCTCAATTTATTTTATTTCATTTTATTATTATAATTTTTTAAAATTATCATATAAAATAAAATAAAATTTTAGATTTTTTAAATTTTAAAATAAAAATAATATTAAAAAAATATACTATAATAATTTTTTATTTAATTTTTTATTTTTATCTCAATTATTTTCATTTGTGAAACCAAACGAGACTTAAGAATAATGAAAAAATAAAAAAACCAAAGAGGTGGGGTTTGGGAAGGAGCGCTAGAACTGCCAAGAAAGCTAGATAGGGAAAGCTACCAATAATGACAATTTCTGTGATTTAAAATTCAAAACTGAACCCAACTGGTAAGTTCAGACCCACGATTTTACATCCCAAGTGAAACTCTGTGCTTCCTCAAGCCGGTACCGAGCGGCCACTCCATCATCACTTTTTTTTTTTAAAAAGGGGATGGTATCCCAATTTTTATTAATTGCCATCATTTGTGACGGAGGAAAACCGTGGTTACAAACCAATTCCTAGGAGATACATATAATTAAAACCAAAACTCAAGCATAAAAACCTATATAACCAAATCATCCAAATATATTTCCAAGAAAAAAAGACAAATAACCTAAAAATAAGCACCTATGGCAACCTACAAGGAAAAGCAAAACAATGAAGATGAGATTAATCAAATCAAAATTAAACTTACCAGGCACAAACTTTAGGAGACCCTCAAATAAGGTAGACCCAATTTTTTCATGAGAAGTAGACCTCTTAACTGACTAGGCAACATATGATCTTCAGATCAGTCAAAGTTCAAGCCCTCAACACCACACTTAGCAAGAAAATCAGCCACAACATTTTCTTCTCGAAAAATATGATTCATAGTATAATCCAGACAATTTAAATAATCATGTAATTCATCCTATAAATCTTCTAAATACCAGATATGACAATTATCCTTAGTCAACCAATTAACCAACAATTGAGAATCCGTCTCTATTTGAACTCGAGAAAACCCAAGAGTGTAACACCTACGGACACCCTCCAGTAAGCTTCTAATTTCAGCAAAATTATTAGTACCCTGACCCAGGTAAACAAAGTAGGCCTCGAGTAACCTGCCAGTCTCATCCTGAATGACTCCTCCCGCACTAGAAGGGTCAGGATTCCCAAGACTACTACCATCAGTATTAACTTTAACCCAATATTGTTGAGGGCTCGTCCATCTAACCAACCTAACCCTCTTAGGCTTAAGAACCAGAACCAGGATATCTAACCTATTCAAAATATCAACATCCTGGGTGGACACTGAAGAAACTTTCATAACCTGATCCATAATACGACGGAGCCATAATTTAATAGTATGCCAAACCGACTCTACCGTATAAACTTTGTCTTCATACCTAGCTTTACAACGCCTCTCTCATAGTTTCCAGGATATAATAGAAAGAAGAAGACCAAAAATAATTCTCACCTGGGAAGACTTACCAACACGGCAAAACCAAAAATTAATTTGTTCCTTCCAAGTGTGGAAAAGAGCCATATAGACCCCTAATTTACAAGCCGCGAAACGCCAAATTTGTCTAGCAAAATCCCCCGTACAGAGTACATGATTCAAATCCTCAATAGGACCCACTTGACAACAATTACATTTAGAAGCCATCGGAACACCCACCAATTTAATCTTCTTATCAACACTAAGACAATTGTTAATAGTCTTCCACATCATAATGTAAATTTTCTTAGGGAGATTAGTATGCCAGATCCATTGTTCCCAAGGTAAAGGAGGCGAACGAACCCTTATACAGTCCCAGGCATCTTGGTAGTAAACTTGCCCTCCTTATCATTTAACCAAACAAGCACATCTTGACCCCCCTTATGGCGAGCAAGAAAGTCATACAAATTTGTAGTTTTCTGATGGCCCACCAAGCTATTCAGAAGAGAAATATCACACTCATTCTCAATATGAAAATCTTTTATCTTAATCAAAGGTTGGTCAATCACAGGAAATTGACCACTAAAAGGGCCTCCCTCTGCCCAATTATCATACCAAAAAGAGATATTGCCCTCTTTCACAACCCATTAGGAGCTATTTAAAACCTCTGGAATACTATGAACAATTGATTTCCAAAACCGGGTCCCTCTAGTAGGCTTCAGAAGAGATAAATGAGTCCCATTAACATATTTACCTCTGAAAAAATCCTCTCAAAGTGAGTTGCCTTTGATAAGCCTCCACGCAAGTTTCATATGTAAAGCTTTCTGAACATCTTTAAAATCCTTAATACCCAAACCACCCTCATCAGTGGTTGTGCAAATGTGCTTCCAAGAAATCCATTTTCTACGACCCTTACCATCAGAATCACCCCAAAAAAAGAACTCATAAGCTTATTCAATCTATGAATAACCACTTTAGGGATATCTAAAACGGCAAGAAGATGGGTGGCCATACTAGATAAAACATGACGCAAAAGGATAGTTCTACCACCAGTAGAGAGCATTTTCATCTTCCAACCCGCAAACCTTATTCACTTTACCCATCAGAACCCCAAAGTCACAAGCTTTCAACCTACCATCCACTATAGGCACCCCCAAGTACTGGAACAAACCCTTAGAAAAACTGGTGAGGCAAAGAAGAGTATTTTTCCTAGAAACAATGAATTTTCTTAGAAAAAAAAATTGCACTCTTCTATTTACTAAGGACTTGACTTGTCCAAGCCTCATATTTATTCAAAACCTCCATTAAACCTTTTATGGATTTCTTCCCACCATTAGCAAAAATAACAATATTATCGGCATACATAAGGTGAGAAATAACATGGGTCCCTCTAGCTTGAGTAAAATGACCAATTTTACCTTCCTCAAAGGATTTCTTAATGAGACGAGAGAGAACCTCTTGCATAATAATGAATAAGTACGGTGATAGAGGGTCACCTTGCCTAAGTCCCCGCTCCCCTTTAAAGAAACCCATAGAAGTCCCACTCATCATGACTGAATACCACGATGAAGATAAACAAACCTTAATCAAATCACAAACATGAGAGAAGAACCCAAAATTAGTCAGAACATGTAATAAAAAATTTCAATCCACTCGATCATAAGCGTTAGACATATCAAGCTTAACCACAACATTGCCCCCAATAGAATTCCTGTGAATAAAATGGACCATTTCTTGAGTAAGACTAATATTCTCAAAGACATTGCAGCCTGGAATAAAGGCATCTGGTTCCTGCGAAATCATTTTCGGGAGTAACCATTTCATACGAGCCACAATAATTTTAGAGCAAATCTTATAAACCACGGAACAAATGCTAATAGGCCGAAATTTATCAAAACCAGAAGACTTATCCACCTTATGAATTAAGACAATAGAAAAATCAGTGTAACTTTTAGGGGGCATGTGGCTATGAAAAAACTCAACAATGGTAGCACAAATATCATCTTTAACAAAATCCCAACAAACTCTGAAAAAACCAGAGCCAAAACCATCTGGCCCAGGACTACTATCAATGGGAATAGTAAAAAGATCATCCTTTATTCCTCTATGGAATGAGCTCTACCAATAGCCAAGTTCTCCTCAGTAGTAATGTTAGGAAAAACCAGATCACTTAAATTCGGCATAACACGAGAGGTACTATGATCCAAAAACTTTTGAAAATAATTAACAGCGGCTTTATGAATATCAAAAGGGGTCTGTAGGACAGTACCATTAGATAAACACATATCCTGCACTATTTTATGATACTTAGCATTCAAAAAAGCATGAAAAAATTTAGAATTTTGATCTCCATCTTTCAACTAACTTTTCTTAGCCATATGAGCAAGCCGAATATCCTCTCTACCCATCCATGTTAAAAGTTCCAACTTGGACGCTAAGAGATCCTTATCATTCTCAGCATTAAAAGAGACTTGAAGGCAGTTTTCCAAATTATCAATAGGATTCTCTAAGTTTATAATGATAACGTTCGTCTTACCAAAGACACTTTTATTCCATTCTTTTAAAGCCACCTTAACCCTTTTTAATTTAGAAGATAAATTAATTAACCCATAACCAAAGCCCTCACACTTCCACACCCCCTCCACAAACCTATAAAAATCAATATGATCAGTCCACATATATTGAAAGCGAAAAGGACTAGGACCATACCTGAAAAGGTCAGCCCCTATCTGAATGACCAAAAGAGAATGATCCGAAGTAGTACGCGCCAAGACCTGGTAGAAAACATTAGAAAAGGAATTAAGAAAATTAGTATTAATAAAACATCTATCTAACCTGGCCCAACTGCGAGCTAATCTGTCTTGACCATTACACCAGGTCATTTTTAGGCCTTTGAAGAACATGTCAATATCAGTCCACAACTTTGAATACACTGGTTGAAGTCTTCCTTGGCAGTAGAAGGACGAGGACGACCACCCCTTCTTTCTGAATCATCTTTTATGATATTGAAATCTCCACAAAGGACCCACAGAATACTAGCAATACCCAGAGCCTCCAAATCCGCCCAAAGAGATTTTCTATCATTTTGATTGCACTTCGCATAAATAATGGACAAAAGAAAAACATGACCATTCTCCTCAACTTTCACAGTAATAAACTGATTAGAACCTGTCACCCATTGAACCGAAATTGTCGAGTTCCACAACAACCAAATTTTACCACCATGCACCTCATTAGTAGCAAAAAAATTGCAACTAAATTTACCCAATAAAGATGGGATTCTATCCTCCAACAAAAAAGGCTCAGCCAAAGCTAAAATATTAGGTTTGAATTTTTAATAATTTTCCTCAACCTCATATAAGAAGTGCCAACTCCCCTAATATTCCAAAAAATAATAGGATTAATCATAAATTAAATTTGGAAGGGCGAGTTACCACCCTAGTAGAGCTCCTAATTTTGTGAACTTTCTCCACTAAATTACTGGGCCTCTCAGAATCTGTACAGTAATCCTTGTGCATATCATCCTTTAGTTTATCTCTCTCACTTTCTTGATCAGATTGGAAAACATAAATCACATATGTTCTTCCTTCTTCATCTACAAACATAAGCTTTTCCCTTGATCATCTGGACATGACCCAATGGAAGCACCCTTTTCCTGAACCATAAATGAAGGATTTGCACTAGGCGCTAGTGCAGGCCCATGGTTTTCCACGCAATCTCGTGAACTAAATTGGCCCATGGTATGCAGGCCTACGTGTTGTTGGCCACCGACACCACTCGGCCCATTAATTTCTCTACAAGCCTCGTTTTCATCATGCACTTCGTCGTCTTCTTGCATGTCTTCATTTTCATTTTCAGGAAGCTGGGTAGCCAGCAGACCCCCTGCTTGTTCCTTATCAAATATGCACTCTTTTGCCGACGACCCTCCTACTTCATTCTCAGTTTTCTTTTCATGAGCATTAGGATCCTTTCCACCTATATCATTTTGTGCTGGATTACTGTCATTAATCGGACTGCCTTCCTCAACCAACCTAATTTTGACTCCTTTCTTTACCCAGATTTGGTTCCCAGACCCTTTCTTGTTTTGTTCTTTTCCACTTTTACATGTATTAACGTTATGGCCTTGGCATCTACAATAAGAGCAAAACGTAGGAAGTGTTTCATACACTACCTCCTGCCTCTGACTACCAGGCAACCCAAGACTGCCTATCCAAAAATGATGAATGGGATCCTTTGAAGCATCCACCTCTAGGCACACTCTTGCTCCATCCACTTGGGTTGCACATTTCGTCGAGTTATCACGGCGAATAAACCTTCCAATCAGTGCTGTCAAAACCTTAAGTATCGAAGCATGGAAAAAATTTGGTGGAAGTCCGAGTAAAAACACCCAAACCGGGACACATGAGGGCTCATAATGCTCATCAAAATCAGGTTTCCAAGCAAAGGGCCGATACGGACATTCGTTTATATCACAAGAATCCCTTGAAAGTGCTTTGTTGAAATCTACCTCATTAGACATCCAAATGAAGATATGACGCAACTGCTGCATGGAGGAAACTACCGGCATGCTAGACAACCCCCATCTTGATCGTATGAAGCCTCAAATGTCATCTAAGGAAGGCCTTTTGCATAGAAACTTAATCACCATTGAATAACGGAATGGCATGGCAGTGCGATCTATCTCCTCTGCCGAGAAGTGAAAAACTATCTCCCCATCTACTATTTTTGGAGGGCGGAAAACCACCTCCATCTCTGGCAACGGCTGTGGGACGGTTGAAACCAGATCAGCAAAAGTTTTATGATTGCCTGCTAGAGGCGGCAAAGCCTCCCCTGCGGCCATGCAGGTTGGGTAGGCTCTAATAGGAAAAAAAACCCTAGCAGAGCGAAAGGAAACTTTTTTAAATTAGGCAACAAAAGTTGTTTCTATAATTCTCTCCTCCATCATCACTTGAAAAACAACTAATTAATCTTCACTGATGAGTAGATGAGCCTTGTGAACCAGAAGCAAGCATAGAAACCAATTGTACTAGTAAGCACGAATCTGTCCCTAATATTTGCTCCTGTTACCTTGGATTCGTTTGGCACAACAAGTACACCTCCCATTTTGCCAACAAACGAACGAAAATGAAAATAAATCCACGAGGAAGGAGGAAGGACTCACTGTCTGCTAGTAGAAGCAACCACGATCAAGAAGAAATGTTGTGACTGTCGTGGGTGAGGGTTAGGGTTTGGCATTGAAGAAGGAGGGGGTTTACGGTTCGTGCGCGTAGCAGGAGATGGAGGGGTAGTTTTCTTTCAATGGATTTTTTCTTTTTCGCTACACGCACCGTTTCAACATCAATTACTAAAGTACCGTTTCATCAAATATAGTAAGGCTGTGTTTGGATGTCGAGTGTTTGAGTGTTAAATTCAATTTAAAATTAGATTAAATTTAACTGAGTCTTGCCAGTAAACCCTGCATAAATAAAGAATATCTTCACACAGGTAATAGGGGTGAAAACCGAAGGTTCGGTTTTGGTTTCGGACCAAAACCGAAACCGCACCGATATCTTGAAATTGTGTGAATCTCGACTGAAACCGGCCGATGAAGGGGGAGGAAACCGTCTACATCAGTCTCGGCGTAACTCTGGTCGGTTCGTCGGCGTCTTCGGTGGCGACGGAGGTGGCTGCGATTTGAGAGAGATGATGCCGCGAGACGCGAGGTGCGATTTAAGAGAGAGAGAGAGAGAGCGAGATAGGTGGTTGCGACTAGGTGTGCCATTAGACACTGAGAGAGAGACGGCTGCGTGCGCCTTGCGCCGTGAGAGAGAGAGAGAGAGATTGAGAGAAAGGTGGGGGCGGCGCTGTGAAAACTCAGAAAGAAAGAGAAGAAACGAGGAAGAAGAAGGGTGAGTGCGTGCGTTTAAGCCCTAGAGTGAAACGACGCAGTTTGGTTTAAGCCAAACGGTGCCGTTTCCTTTATATTTTTTTCAAACACTAAGTCTTAAAACGGCGCTGTTTCACTCACTTAAGTGAAACATAGTCGTTTCATATATGTATAATTTAAAATAAAAAAAAAACATTTGAAGTATCGGTCGGTTCAGCGGTCCGGTCCAGGCTCAAACCGGGACCGAACCGCTAGACATCGGTTTTGGCCAAATTCAACCGCCGGCCGACCGGTTCTACGCCGGTTCCGAGCTCCGGCGGCCGGTCTGAGTCGGTTTCGGTCGGTTTTACGGTTTCTTGTACAACCCTAACATGTAAGTCCAATATACTCCAAACAACAACATCCAATGGTAGCCTGCCACGTAAAGCCCACATGCTTCTAATGGTGGATTGCATTACAGAGGAGCAAAAGAAATTTCTGTCACTTCCGTCCTCCCCCACCCCCTCTCTCTCTCTCTCTCTCTGTCTCTCTCTCTCTCCCTCCCAAGAAACCCTTTGAGATCTAGAGGCCACCGTCACTCCCGTCCTCCTCCTTCCCCTCCCCCCCTCCCCTCCTCATTCCTAAGAAACTCTTCGAGATCCAGAGGCCACTCTTGATCTCGTCCCTCTCTCCCTCCTCCATGAGACTCGTAAGTCACCCTCTCTCTCTCTCTCTCTCTGTGAGCCAGGCATAACATCTCTACCGTAACCCTCCCTCCCTCCCTCCCTCGACGACTCCACTGAAACCCCCTTCAATCGACGACGGGATTGCATCCAAGACTCATAACTTTTTGATTTTACTGTCTAATGCTAAAAAGAAAAAAAAAATACAAAGAAGCAATATCAGCTATGGGGAATCTAACGACAATGTGCATTAGATTATTATACCCTCAATAGGAATCACAAAGACTGGGAATCACCAAAAACCCTCTTGGATTTTCCATTTATTCTAGTTTATTGTGCCGTTGATTGGATAACAAAAGACCAAGCTTCTCTTGATTGGTGCTATATTATCATAATTGATCTTGCTTATAAAAAAAAAATCTCGATGACTGATGGACATCTGGAAACTAATTTTAGTATTTGAAAAATAAAGAATCAATTTCCAGTACAATGGAATGAATCTGTAGGAATGGATAGCAGTATGATGGTTCGCGCGGGGTGGAGGGCAGCAGTACGATGGTTCGTGCGATTATGGTGGGGTGCGTCGGTCTGGAGCTCCTCCACAGGGATTGGAGGTCGTACGACGTGCAATGAGCAATGGTGCGAACGGATTTTCTGTCGAAGTGGGTTCACAGGAATTTTCCTTTCTGTGAAATGGGTTCCCAGAGATTCTGATGTTGCGCTATGGTGCAATGCGGTTCAGCAACTTTCTATGTGCTTAGGTAACGTGTCACTTCCTTATTGGCTTCCGATAAAGTCATTACATAGATGTGCCGTGAACTGGCATAAATATCGTGCGAGAGGGCCAGTTGTGCCTATGTGTAGAGAGTTTTTCAAACTGATTTGACTGGATCAGACTACAATCATGTCCATGCCACCGCTACGCGTTCGGCGTCGACATGAGCTAGGCATGCTACTATACTTGGGTTGACCCTTTTTTTTTTTTCATATAATCTGAGGGTCACGATTAAATCAATACACCGGCAATCATACGAACGGGGAATGTTCTCTCTAATTTTCCGAAATTTAGCTGAACACTCCCTGTGAATCTCTCTCGCTCTTCACAAACCCTAGCTCCTTGATCATGGCTCCGAAGCGCCAATCTCATCTGGATGATCCCCCGGCCGCTTCTTCCTCCGAAGAAGAAGTAGCTTCATCTGAAGAAGAAGAAGAAGAAGAACATGAGGATGAAGAAGAAGGATCTGCTTCTTCCGAAGAAGAAGCTGAACCAACAAAAATATCTTCTTTGCCATCCACTCCTCTACCTGACAAAAAGGCCCCTTCTAAGAAGCCAGACCCTCCTCTAACTAAACCGCAATCTTCTTCATCCGGATCCGGGTCCGAGTCCGAGTCGGAATCGGACTCCGGAGCCACCCCCAATCCGACTGTCAAGCCGATTGCCTCCAAGCCCATGGAAGACGCGGCCCCGAAGGCGACCACCAAACCCAGATCCAAGCCTTCGTCTACTACGCCCGCGAGATCGGTGGCAACCAAGCGACCGAACAACGAGACCGATATCAAGGACTCGTCGAAGCGGGCCAAGAAGAAAGCTCCGGAACCGAATACGGACGGTGCCGTTTCCCCAGGGGACTCGAAGAAGTCAGCGGGCGAAGAAAAGAAACTCTTCCAGAGGCTGTGGAGCGAGGACGACGAGATTGCGATTCTTAAGGGCGTGCTTGATTACACGGAGAAGAGGGGCGCCGACCCTCTCACCGACGCTGCTGCCTTCCACGAGTTCGTCAAGAAATCTCTGCATGTCGACGTTTCGAAGAACCAGCTGATGGACAAGATCCGGAGGTTGAGAAAGAAGTACAAGAACAACGCCGGGAGAGGAAAGAAGGGCAAGGAGCCCACATTTTCCAAGCCCCACGAGCAGAAGGCGTACGAATTATCGAAGAAAATTTGGGGCCCAGCTGAAGGGACCGGTGGAGGAGGAGTAGAGGACGCCAAGTCTAATGGGAAAGCGGCTAGTAGGAAGAACAATCAGAAAGTTAATACTGGCAGGAGTTTGAAAGATGAACTGCTTGCTGTGTCACCGATTGCAAACAAGGAGGTTGAAAAGATGGATAATGACGGGAATCCGGGTCTGGGTTCGGATTCATTGCGGAGTCTTGATGAGGTGGTTCGGTTTGATAAAAACATGAGTGTGGCGGGTTTGGAAGAGGGCGTGATAAAGAGAGGACTTGAGTTGATCGGGAAAGATAAGAGGGCGGAGTTAGAGGAGAGGTGGAAGGAGGTCCAGATGGCTGAATTGGAGGTTTTCGTGAAGCGGACGGAGCTGATTAGGGACCAGGCGAGGTTGATATTGGAGGCGTACAAGGCGGCGGCAAACGACCATTAGGATAAGGGTCTTGGTAAGGTAACTGTGGCTTTTGTTGCTGCTTATTTTTAGGGAGAACGTTTGCGGGTTGTAATCTTTATTTTAAATGCCTAGGAATAACTGATTTTTAATCTGTAATGTTGTTATTTGGTGGTTGTCTGACTAAGTTGGCGTCTGCGTGGAGTCTGACATTCCATTGCCATGCGTGATGTCCCGTAAATGTCTTTGCTGTGGTTTGTTAACTCTGGTATTTAGCTCTAGAATTGGGCTAGTTGCTTCTTTAAATGCCATTGCTTGATCGTCGATGCTTGCTACTCTGAGGTGCCGATTTCTTATATTCTTATGGCAAGTCGCTTTCCCTGTCTCTCTTCTTACAGCTAATTTGTCCCATTCATGCTGAGTGCCATTAAGCTCTTGGTATTTTAAGGTTTATATGCTACCTATAAAAAAAAATTTAAGGTTTATATGCTGGGACGTAGTTTATGCTGGAGGCATTTCACTCATGGATGATGTATGTCAAAGATCTCAGTAATAGAAGAGAGAAAAGAGCGCTGAGCTTCTTCTACTGAAGTGTTTAAAGTATTTGGTTATTTCCAATTGTTATATAGGTCATACATGCCCAGAGGTTCTGGATATGTAGGAAATGGGTTACATAGTTTGCAAGAAGGTGGTGCGAAAAATGTGGTGGTTAGATGTCAAGGGGTAACAAGATAGCCGAATTCTGTATAGAGAAGTCTCTTTTTAGCTTGTCTACCCTGAAGAGCAGGCTCAAGATTGTATTATCCTAGATTAGGTTGGAAACAAACACTAATGTTTTCTTGCTTTTAGCTCCTACTTCACCTTATGATTTATCTGCTGAAAGGCCCTGTCCCTTTCATTATGGTGTACAGCAGTTTTCTCTCACGCATATCAATTGTTTGATTTGGACATCAGTTCTACTAGTCTTGTTCAATTCGTATTTTACGTCTTAATGACAGCATCGTGAATTTTCAACATCTTGCACACTTGCCCTGATGTGTTGTTCCTTTGTGCATCCATGACCAGGGTGGGACATTCCATGAATGTGTTATACAGATGATAGAGTTTAGGTTGGAAATACTGATGGAAAATTAGGTACACAAATTTTGGTAAATATCTAATTGGACCCTGGCATCCTCTTCTAAGACAGTTTGGGACACCCAGTAAAGAGGTTAGAGGAGAATGTGGGCTGGGCTGAGGTCATACATGCCCATGTCATATCTACCAACCAACTTGTTACAAGGTGTAATGGTATACCAATTCAGGTACTTCAAGAATTTCGGTGTCTCTGTTGTATCCAATGAATGTAGACGTCACTGTGTAGTTTGGCACCAAATAAGAAGAAAGAACAAGACCCCGTCCTCTAATTTATAATGCCTTTCAGGTTAAGTGATTTTTGGAGTTTTGTTTAGAAAGGAGGGCATTTGGAAAAATGTTTTCGTTTTTGAAAATGTGGATATCTTGGTAGTGGATGGTTTTTCGAATTGGTGCAAGGTTCCTCAGGCAAGCAAAGGTTTGATATATGTTTTAGTAGAAGAATGCATATTTTAAGTTTTTGTTAATAACATTGTAAGTTGGCATGAACATTTTTGAATTTCTTGTATCACTAGAATATCACGCATAGGTGATGCACTAGTATATGTTCTATGTACTTGGGCTCTTGTCTATTCTTATGATTAATAAAATCGATCAAAAATCATTTATAGAGTTTGAGGTTTGTAGCCTCATTTTTTCTTACGTCCTCTTTAAATGCGTCCACCCTCATCTGTGTTGGTTGCTTGAATGTCATTTTCTTTGGTATATAATTGTGATTTGTAAATTGCACCTATAAAGGGGAATATTTTTTCTGTATTTTTTTTTTGCTCCCATTTGATTGATGTTTGCATAGTATTGTTAATATTATCGGGCAAATGTTTGGAATCCTGAGATTGGCACCTTTCTCATGACTCCAGACTGACTTATGTCTATTGTGTGTCATCTATTCTGTGCTTAATATTAGGCCCCATTTGGATATTGAGCTAGATGATTTGAGTTCTTTATGAATAGTAGTGAGTTGAGATGGTTAAGTAAATTTTATGAGGTCCATTTAAGATGAGTTTAGATGTGTTTGGATGTTAAGATGAGTTTATATGTATTTATGGGAAGTTGAAAAAAGTTATGGGTCCCACGAAAGAGGTTTTGAGTTTAGTGATGTTTAATGATTTGAGAGTTTTGTGTTTGGATGTTAGGATAGGTCTAAAACATAACCCAACTGAGATGAGCTGAGCTCATTCAATGAGATTTTTATACTTCATAGTTCATTGTAATGTGTGAAAAGATTCGCAGCCTCGGAATACCAGCAAATGCTTCCTTCAAAGTGCTCAGCTGGTATTGGATTCTCATTTAAGCATTATACAAGTATGCACCGGTGGCCCGCTATAGAAGTGATCTCGATTTTATGTCTTTGAGGTTCTATGTCTACTCTTTTCGGCAGTGGTTGGATTTCATTTGTGTTGAATGGCATATGAACGTCTAAATCAGAGTAAAATGGATGAAGTTGATTTGTATATAATTATTTTGTTGGATGATATCATGACAATCCTTGAATTCTCTCTCCTTAAAGAATTCAAGGAACAGATGGATTCCCATATTTACAGGCTGAACAGATGGAAAGATTGGAAGATGTGTTTTACCCCTTTTAAGCATGAAGAAAGCCAGGCACATAAAACTATCGGAAGCTTTTGCGTGTCTCGCGCTGTGCAGTCTATGCCTATGTGTTAACAATCAACCCCACAACTTGAACCAAATTCGATGGCTTTGCACATTTATAATCTTTATAAAAAAAAAGCTAGTCTGTTGATTAGCTCTAGGTTTGCAGCAAAAGAAAGGAACCGGGTCTCTAAGTAAGAAATCAACTAATGAAATTGTCGTGAAAGCTAAAAATAGCTCTGTTCTTTTGAAGGTGAGTCGATGAGTACTCGCAATCTCTTGCTGCATTCAGTGCTGAACAATGTTCTTTATGGATGAGTCTCGGCGGCTATGTGGTAGTCGATCTGGTTTTGCAAGGCCTCTATTTCTAAAAAAAATAAAAATAATAAGAAGCAAAGCAAAAGTCTCTGACATTGCGGCATCAAGTTCTTCAATTCATGCAGTACTCATTTATAACTCAGGCGATGATAACTGAGCTAAAGCCGAACTTCTCAGAATATTGTATATATACCTATCCACTCGTGCTTCTATTGTCATTTGAATTGGCAATTAATGTGCCATTTAACATTATGTAATCACAAAGAAGCAAAAAGAAGAGAGTGACAAATGACAAATTTAAGCTTGGGTTGCATGACCTCCGGGAGGGTTTCTGTTCTGCTTTTCTTCTGTTTTGGCGGCAGTGGCGGAGACATAGTAGACAACTGTGAACAATTCATGAACAAAGCAGAGAATCCCTCCGATAAAAAAAATTCGATTGTGTGCTATCCCACACAACTTTCTTGATCTTGAATTCGCCAATGTTCCTATGATCAACATCGAGAATCCAACGGCTAATGCAATCCTGGTAATTTCACAATAATGGTCACAATACTATTATATGTATTGAAATCTATGGTATCTTAGCATGTTGAACATGTAAAATGTACACCTACCAGGAGAAAAGGAGGAAAACAACTGCTAATTGCTTGTTAGGTGAAGACTTCCGGTAATCTTCATTTGACCAAATGCAATTGCACCCACCAAACAAGTGAGCAACAAAATGAGCAATGGCTAGAAGTATAGCAGCAGCCAACCCTAGCTGGAAAGCCTTGTAGCTTGGTTCTCTGCACTCAAACATCCAAAGTACCTTCGAATGTTTCACCTGTGAAAAGAAAGAAAATAAAAGATAAATTTGTCACTTATCAGTAGAATATGAGTTTATACAAGTATTTATTGTATACCTAAGAGTACCTTGTTTTGAATGATTTCAGCCTCAATCCCAAGTATCCCAGCCACAGTGTCGACGACCATAATGAAGACGCAGACGAGGAAGCCCACGTTTTTCACCATTTTTTTTTTTTAAATCAGAGCTTTGCTAGAGATCATTTTGGAGGAGAGGATGCGAGAGATCAATCTTATAGACAACTTTCCCTAGCTCTATTAATTAATGTTTTAAGAGCTCCAGTTGAAGATGAGAATAAGAATAAAGTAGAGTCAGGAATGCAGAGTGATGACATATCTTGAGAGAGATTAGCCGTGTTCTTAGGGTAAAAGGCCTCGTTTGGTCTTCAAATTTTCTTCTTTATTCTTCTTTTGCCACCATACCTCTCTCTTTTTGGAGTGGGATTCCTTTCATGGGATACAAGGAACGCAAGGTATCATCAGAAGGGTGGGGCACATTGATGTCCTAGAAGTATCTTGTAGATAAGGACAGTTCATCACACACAGACACTAACAGATACCACAAAGTTACTCCTTCACAACATTTCCTTCGTTCTGATCTCATCTGGTTTTGATCTCTTTATTTCTGGCCATTTGACTCATTTTATAGTGTGAAAGAATCAGATTCATTGTTTCTTCAATTAAGAAAGAAAACAACATATGATTTTATGCTTGGCCTGATGAAATAAATTATAAAACCAGGATTGAGGTAAATCCTCGGGAGATTAGATCACCGAGCCCCTGGCTATAACTTTATAATTAGGTTGATGGCAAGTATTCCCTTGCCTTTTATAGTATGTTGTATAAATATTTTCTGCAACTTCACATATGAATTTGAGATTGTTTATATTTCTTACTTGGATTTTAATGTCATAGGTTTTGGAGAAATAGATCAAATGTGTGAGTTATACAACATTTTATTAAATATTTAATATTATTTAAGAGATTTATATTGACAATAATTAATATTATAAAATCAATGCATGTGTCTTCTCCCTCTCAATCTAAAAGATATTATAACATTAGTTATTATATCTTTTTCTTTAAAATATTCATTAGTGCAAAATATTAGATATTTTATTCATATTATTTTATTTTTAAAAAACTAATAGTAATATATCTAATAATTTTTATTGAATAAAGAATAATGTTAGATATAATTATTAGTTGTGTAAATAACTGTACACTCATTTTAAAAGACGGTAACATTTACGATTTAGAAATTAATTTTTTTATATAAATTTTATATTTATTATTTATAAAAAAAAAACAAAAACAAATTACACGCACTCGGATACTCTACAACTCTTATCTGGCAACAATAGAATGGACGACTTCGAGCTCTATGGGCCTGAGTCCTGACGGAGATCTGCCCCTTGTACCCGTATGGGATAGTGATGACACTTTGAGTACGACGTGGCTTCTCAATTTAACGACACATGTGGTAACTTTTTTTATTCAACGAACGTAATTCTAGAAGCAGCGCGAACACGGTAGACGATTTTTCCAAACATCTTTTCCCTATCCAAAAATCCCAAGTAATCAGACTGGGAAAGAACAACAAGATCAAAGGGAATCGTGTTATCCTGCTGTCACTCTCTCTCTCTGTGACAATGTCGGCCTACAGATGGAAGAGCTTCGACGAGGACGAGGACCGCCCCGAGAAGCCTCGCCGCTATGGAGTTACGGAGATGAGCGGCCCCCATTTCACCCTCTTAAGCCAAAACGTTCTTCAGGTACTTCCTCTCCTACCTTCTTCATTTTTTTTGGTTTTTACTTCTGATCATAATCTTGTTATGCTCCACAACTGCTTTTATTTTGGGGGCTTTTGTTTGCTGGGAAAGTGGAGCTTAATTTCTAGCATCTTGCATTTTATTCTCAGCCCAGCAACCGCAACCGGGTTAGTGTATTTTCTTCTAGGATAACTCCAGGATTCTTGAATCTTGATAAGAATTATGTTTAAACAGTGATCTAAGTTTGACCTCATTCGGCATTTATCACCTGATGCTGAGGTGACTCAGGTGGCTAAACACTTCATTAAACATCTTGGTTAAGACTTTTATAACCCCACCGTGAATTTGTGCTTAGAAAATTCTGGAGAATCTTGATTGAAGAATTATATAGATAAATAAGACTATGTTAAATGAAATGTCGGAGAGTGATCCTTCCTTTGGTTAGTAGTTCGTAATCTCCACGACGAATGAAGGTATACATCTACAGTTGCACACGGCCTACTTATCTGCCAAAAACAGCTCAAGCTTGTGAATTATCTATGATCTATGCACTATGTGGCGGCTGGATCTCCTGATAGTCATAGTTACAAATATCATGTTCTGCAGGATATCTTTGAGTCTATGGGGCAGTTTGTTGATGGATTGAAGTTCTCCGGAGGTTCTCATAGCCTGATGCCAAAGAGTTTCGTTAAAGAAGTGACTGACTTAGCTCATAAACATGACATATATGTGAGCACGGGGGATTGGGCTGAACACCTGCTTCGCAAAGGTCCATCTGCTTTCAAAGAGTATGTGGAGGTAAGGCATGTGAGACGGTTTATATAATAAGTTGGTTTCTTCGATATTTATTTAGAGCAGTAATGCAGTGTCCTGCTATGATCTTTTCAGGAGTGCAAGCAATTGGGGTTTGATACAATTGAGCTGAATGTGGGTTCACTTGGAGTTCCTGAAGAAACTCTTCTACGATTTGTGCGCTTGATTAAGAGTGCTGGTCTGAAAGCCAAACCTCAGTTTGCAGTGAAGTTTAACAAGTCTGACATTCCTGTGGATGGTGATAGAGCATTTGGAGCTTATATTGCCCCAAGACCTCGATCAACTGGTTCGTGTAGCTTTTTGATAATCTGCTTATTAAAATATTTGTTACTAGTTTTATTATTTTCAAGATTAATGACGAACTTAGGTTATCTGACAAGGACACATCTGGTGTTCAAATAATTATATGGGCCAGGGATGCTTGTCCGGTAAAGTAAATGCAATTCACATCCTTTGTTCATAGCATCTTTGATTTACACGTTTGAAGTGGATTAGAGTAATAAGCCTAATCTAGGTTGATAAGCAGTGTTCCAGAAGGATCTCTGAGGAAAGTAGGGGGGTGGGGTGGGGTGGGGTGGTTTGTTTCACCATTGCATGCATTGTTTGGTATGGTTCGAAGTACTTGTCATAGAACATCTTGGATTTTGTTCTCGTTGCAATTAACAAATGATAGCTTCAATGATGAGGTTAGCATTAAACAAGCTGCGACTTTCCTTAGAATGTATTAAATTCTTTTATGAGCTTAAATTCATGCTATTAATACATTTCCTGAACACCCTTTGTGTCTTTGCCTAAGAATGTGAACCATACTCTAATTGGTTGTTATGCATTTATTTTAGCATGAGGACCTCACCATTGAAAAGAAATCTTTTGTTGCATAGTTACACATTTTTTATGTCAACGTATTTTTAATAAGTCAGCTAGTTTCATTGAAAGCGCAAAAGGGCGCAACCCAAGTACACAAGGTGTACATGAGAAATAGCACAAGACATAAATTCAATAAATGCAGACGATCTAAGACTATTCTGAACAAACATTGAGACTTAGGCCAGGTTTGGATTAAAAAATCTCTCTAACTCATCTCAACTCATCTCATCTAATTATTACAATTTTTTCAAATTCTCACACAAAATATAATAAACAATTCAATTTTTTCAAATCTCAAAACAATAATAATATTAAAAAATAATATTTTAACAATATTTTATTCAACTTTTATTTCAACTCCTATCATCTCAACTCACTATCCAAACCTAAACTTAAAGAGTTTTTTGAATTACCATTATGAATCTAAGCTCATCCACCGTCTTCTCACAATCTTCGAAGTTAGGTGCCTCCTGTTTACTCATGCACGATATTAGACGGTTGTTGGCATTTTAACTGCATGTTTTTCTTCCATTCAAATTGAATTTCACTCTGAATCTTTGTGGGGAGGATACTGGTGCAGTTTTGTATAACATCGAAATTGGACTGCAAGGCCCAAATCAAAATTATGATGTAAATGTTTGGAAGTTGGAAGTCGGTGTGTGTATAGGTGTTGCACCCTTTTAACCCTCATGCTATCATGTTTTCATTTGCTTGCTGCATTCCGTAAGTCTGGACTGCATGGAGACCGGTTATTTGAGATCAAATGAGAAGAAAGTATCCGGCTTTCTTTCATTAGACTAGAACAGTGGGAGAGCTAATGGAATCAGTACTCTGCTTTTCTTTGCTCTTACAGAATTTGTTGAAGATGTGGATCTTCTGCTCAGACGGTCAGTGAGATGCTTAGAAGCTGGAGCAGACATGATAATGATTGACGCTGATGATGTCTGCAAGCATGCTGATTCTGTACGGGCTGACATAATTGCTAAGGTCATTGGGCGTCTTGGTCTTGAGAAGACCATGTTTGAGGCATCGAATCCCAGAGCCTCTGAGTGGTTCATTAATCAATATGGTCCCAGGGTATGATGCTCTTTATTTCATCCTTCTCTTCATTACCGAATTTGGAATCTTTGCATGTACTAACATCCTAGCCGATGCCCTCTACTTCCAGGTGAACCTCTTTGTGGATCACTCTCACTTGATGGATCTTGAATGTCTCCGGGGACGCAACTTGGGTAAAAACCACGCATCTGTGCTCGGATCCTCATATTTTCTTTTCTAAACAGGTGCTGCTTTGTAGAGATATATCTTACTAGTATGAACTGGTTACGTTGTAATTTGATGCTATTGCATGTCGAGATGATGTTTGCTATATATATGGTCCACCAATGAGTAATAGCATGAATCACACGAGCTATAATGGCAATAAAACCTGAGTGAGTTTGTACGTGTTCTACATGAGTCATTGGAAGTGTGCCCATTTTATAATCTTGGTTGACAAGCTTGTCTCTGTTTGTTAATTTCTTAGCCAAGCAAGGCATATCTATCTTAATTATCATTATTATAATTCTATTTTTCCTAGCAGTGTGTCATGATCCAGTCGAGTGCCATACTTGCATGCTTTTGTTTTGAGCCTCGAATTATTTACGAACTGCCTGCAGAGGCCTCAAAAGAAAGTCATCTAAGATTGAGGAATACATGGTGATGATGTTTAGCGTCATTGCTCCCAGTGAAGGTGTATAGATGATTGTTATGATCGAAGTTTTGATCGGGGAACTTAGATATCCAAAATGGTTTCGGGTAATTTATGCTAGAAATTGATCCTCAGAAATTCCAAGCATCCAAGTCTCCGACTCCTCAACAAATAAAAGATAAAGGCTGTTATTTGGATTTCAATCCCGGTGTCCAGGCATCTTTAAATCTGTCACATAAATAACCGTTAATTGTCGAAATGTATTTTGTGCTGTCCTCAGAGAGGCTGCAGCATTAGCCAGCTAAAGGCAAAGTCATGTGCTCGGTTTGGATTGAGAGGCTCTTAATTCATCTCATTTTATTATTATAATTTTTATATAAAATATAATAAATAATTTAATTTTTTTTTTAATTTCAAAATAATAATATTAAAAATTAATATTTTAACAATATTTTATTTAACTTTTAACTTGTATTTCAACTCACTATTTGACTAGGCCTATGAATATCATGCCTGCCGGTCGGAGCATGCGAGTTATTCAGGCAAACTTATCGGTTTTCGCTCGTGTTTATGCCAGCCTGCATGAATTGCAGATTTCTGTCACTCCAATCTCATGGACACCCTAACGCTATGAATCAATTATGCATGCTGAATTAATTGCATGAAAGAGGATCCTCAATTGCTTGGAGGGCTTAAATCTTGGAAGGTTTGCTTTTTTGATTGGAAGTAATAATGCAACTTTGAAAGGTTAGGAGTATAATGAGTATCTTTCATGAGTTTATTTTGTTGTTCCAAAAATGAAACCGCCACATGGAAACAAAGGAAAAATAAAAGATTCAGATTCTCAGAGTAGTTTGCCAAAATGGGTAGAAAATATTATTGACAACTGGCTTTCCTTGATTGTCTTCCTTTCTCTTAATTCCAATATTAGTGCAAACAGAAATCTCAATCGAAGTCTCAAGAGCTTTGCAGAAAGATGAACCAATAATAGAAAAGACAAAGGACACAGAAATGTCAATGGTTTGGATTGCTCTGAAGAATTCGTTGGATTGCCGAAAGTTACAACTCCTATCGGATGTGCATGATCCAGAAGCCAATGGTAATCCGAGCACTTGGGAAAAAAGGCCAGGCAGGTCTAGGTGTCTAGGATCCATATCAAATCTGAGAGAGAAGCCACTAGGTTGCAGTGCAAGGACCCCATGGAGCAGTGAATCCCTCAACCCTGTGACCCATAAAATAATCCTCGACGACCCAACAACATGTGAAACAAAAACTGGTCCGCTTTGTGTTTCCCATAAAGATAGAGACAGAGGAAGGGATATTGGTCCAACTTTTGTGGGTAACCTAAGACCATGGACCACTGACCATAGCCATAGGGTGCCCCATTGTAAGCCTAGCGGGCCTACTTCCTCCATTAGGACCCATGGTGGTTCTATTATCTTTGATGATGGTGGTGGTGGTATTCATATATGTTCAAACATTAGAAGATCAAATGAGACAGATTATAATGGTTCTTCAACTTTAATTTGCCAAATGTGTGGGGAGAAATTCAGAAAATTGGATGCCATTGAAGGACATCGTCTTTCCAAGCATGCAGGTGAACACCAAGTCATTCAAAGTTCCATCTCTTATTAAAGTTGTTTAAGCCTCAATCTTCCCCCGGCTGATGTTTTCGTTTCATCATCATTCAAGTAAAAATATTTAATTTAAACTATAACGACTCTCCTTGTCTTTTGAAAGAAGAAAATTGTTATTTGATTCTCTTTTTTATCATCATCCTTTTATCATTTCGGACTTGACGTCATTGATACTTGTGAAAAAAAAATCAATTTGTTAGCTGTGCAGATTGATTTACAAATTTTTAATTACCCTAGTTTATAAAGAAAACTGGACTGCCCTCTGTTCTGTGCAGTAATTGAACTAGGTGAAGGAGACTCATCTAGGAAGATTGTAGAAAAAATCTGCCAAAAGAGTTGGTTAAAGACACAGAACAACTGCAGACGGATGGAGAGGGTCTTGAAGGTCCAAAACATGCCAACAAATGTTTCCTGCTTTGAAGAACATAGAGAAACAATGAAGATCAAAGCTAGCAGACTACCCAAAAGGCATCCACGCTGCCTGGTCGACGGGAATGAACTTTTAATGTTCTACGGCACAACCGTTGTGTGCTCTCTTGGCATGAATAATGACTCTTGTAGCCTGTGCACTTTGGATAACTGTGGCGTATGTCAAGCTTTAAGACATGGATTCTTAGCTAAGAAGGAATGCAATGGCGGGTTAGGTGTTTTTACAACTTCCAGCAGTGAAAGAGCATTAGAATCTATTGAGACAGATGAAGCAGATCGGTCTGTAAGGAAGGCTTTAATGGTGTGCAGAGTAGTGGCCGGGAGAGTTCATAAACCTGGGGAAAGCATTCAAGATATGACTGCCTCAGGGTTCGATTCATTGGCTAGGAAAATGGGTTCTCATTCGAATGTTGAGGAACTCTATGTGCTGAATCCCCAAGCTATCCTACCCTGTTTTGTGGTAATAATAAGTAAAGGATCATTCGTTTAGAGGAATCTACACGAATATCTGAACCTGCTTTAGATTGTTATCCAGAAGCGCCAATTTTGGTTTGCCATTACTCTGAAATT
This sequence comes from Juglans mandshurica, assembly GCA_022457165.1. Lineage (NCBI taxonomy): Eukaryota > Viridiplantae > Streptophyta > Magnoliopsida > Fagales > Juglandaceae > Juglans > Juglans mandshurica. Next base: position 26,787,614 of record CM039626.1, read on the forward strand.
AGGAGATTTTTTTTTTGTACACTATTTTCAGCTTGTAATCTGCCATGAAATTTTCCTGTGAGTAAGTTGGTCTGGATAATGACTTTGGTTGTTTTACACCCCACAGAATAATTCTGAAACTGTTTTGAGACAATCGAATAATAATGTCTTTGGTTGTTGTTATCGTAAAGACAACTAGCCATGAAGGTGACGCCGTTCCACTATTGCCACATGTTCATACATGATTTGTACTCTTCTTGCTTTCTCCGGATGAGTAATGTTACATACAGTCGTAGAATGCATAAACGTCATGCAGTCGTTTTGAAAAAGAGTGAGATTCATTATTAAAAAATTATTTTCTTTTCATGTGAATCTTATATTTATTCACTTTTTTCAAAGTGACTGCACAAGCATCCTGCAAGTATCATTTCTCTCTCCGGACACATATAAAATTTGCCATCAAACATAATCGTTAAAAGAATATAATACAAATAATCAAATCTACATTTTTTCATCAACTTAAATTGTTGGAACAAGTGATGATTCTATTCTATTTAGTACTAAATCAGAAATCTTAAGTTCAAACTTGACTATATACTCACCCCACTTAATTAAATATTTGACATATTATATTAGAGTGCTAGCCGTTCCTTCTCTAACAAACCGAAATCCTAGAGATCGAAGCTCTCTCAAATAAATTCCTTAAAAAGAACAAAAATCAGTCCAGTCTTTCTGAATTGAACTGCAAGTACAGGATCCTAGACCTTGATACTCCAGAGTATAGAGGTCATTCAACTAAGATTATACCTCACCAATAAATCAAGTACCTATGGACTTTGAATTATTATGGCTTACATCCAATTCCAAAAAGAAGGGTTGCAAAACTTTGGAAATTTGCAATCGAGGGGTCTTTTATCATAGCACTAGCAGAATTACCTTCGGATCTGTTAAGAAATCGTTTGGTTGTTAGACTGCACTCAGTTCAGTTGAGTTCGGTCTAGATTTAGATCTCTTCTAACATCTAAACACTCAACTTTTAAATTACTAAATTCATTTTAATTCAAAACCTCTATATACATAGGACTCACAGTCTTTTTCAACTTATTATGAATATATCTAAATTTATATTAACATATAAATACATCTAAACTCATCTTAAAAGAATTTTACAAAATTTACTGTATCATCTTAATTCATTATTATTTATAAAGAACTTAACTCAACTTAACATCCGTCCGAAAGGAGCTTAAAACTACGAGTCACGCTATAGATTCGGGAAAAGAAAAAATGGGTTAATTCGGCCTTATATTCATTGGTTGGGCCAGTAGCTAGGTTTGTATTCAAATAGCCGAACTTGGATCGCGTGCTCCCATGAGGAAAATAAAGAAAAGGAAGGAAGGAGGACTGGTTTAACAGAACAAAAACACGTGAGAATTCAACAACCACCAGCTTTGGACTTTTTCTTCTTCTTGCATAGCAATGCAATTATTGCATGCTCTTGAACCCTTTGTTAGAAAAACCTAACCCCTTGTAGCACGTGACACCCTAGGACGTTGCCAACTAACACACTAGATCAATAAGAAAATAGTAATTCTATATACAACTATAAAATATACAATCATCGTATAATCACTTTGAAAAAGAGTGTGATCTATTATTAAAAAAATAATTTTTTTCATGTAGATTCTATATTTTATTAACTTTTTTTTAAAGTGATTACGCTATACAAGATTTTACATAAATACCACTAATTTCAAAATAACCAAGCCCATTCTAGAGATAAGGGCAATCATTGAATCAAATAAATAGCACAAACAGAAAAAAATAATAATAATAAAAAATATGAACTAATTGATTAGTGTCGTCTGGCCGATCTGACGCTTCTATCATTGCCGACCTTACTATACTAGGATGCCAATTAACCTTATGTTTGTGTGTATATATATACTAGTTGTGGAGTGACATGCAGTGTATGTTCTCTTAGTGACTAATATTCACAAAATGTAAAAATAATATGATTTTAAAATAAAATTAATCAATCAATAATTTAGTAGAGAGGAGCAGAAAAATAAATTTTAATAAGCATCATAATGATAACAAAACATTACAGTAATATGAGTAATATGAAAATTAAAAGATTTTAGATATTCTACCAATAGTTTTCTTAGCAAAAAAATATGAATTGTAGAATTCAACCACACTACTCAATGACCTAGGGAGCACTAAAAAAATATAATCTTTTATTTCTATATTGCTCTCACATTTTTTCATCATTAAAATAAATCTCTTCTATTTTGGAAACTCCAAAAATAATATAATGGTAGAAAATCATTTTATCTAAATGATTTTAGTTAATTAAGAATATTATGAGATTTAAATTATATTAAAAACTCAAATTATTTATATATATATATATATATATATATATATATATATATATGAGGTATCCTTAATTATTGTCGATGAAATTAATAATGTAGATGATGAGTTGAACAAAGATAGGGCATGGCAGAATTTCCAATAGTCTGGTGGTCGATGGTTGTATCATTTAAGAAACGTTAATCGTAGCTAGCTAGGAAGTATTACAAGAAAGGAACAGGACTATCCAACAATACTACTACTACTCATGATACGAAAACAAATAGTACAGTCTGCTTTTTTTGTTTAAAGAAAATGAACAGAGATGGATCAATGAATTTGTTGTACAATGAATAAATGAATAGTAGTGAACAGTTGGAAAAAATTTCCCTTTCTGATATTGTCTATTGCTACTTTGATTATATTGATGCTTGATTTAAATTCATGTTGTTCCAAACCAAAGAAATGACACATTCCTGGATTTTAAATTTTGATATTTTTTTGAGTTTTTTTTTTAAATTAATTTAATTCTTTTATTCATTATTTATATATTAAATATTTGATAAAAAAAATAATAAAAATTTAAAAAAGTACGTGTGAAGAGAAAGAATTTCTGTACAATTTTACTTATTTGTTAGTTGTATACGACTTCACGTGCTTACCTTCTTCGTTCCAAAATCAGTCGGATGATGCCCACCCCCAAGCTGTCTATTCTATTTAATAACCAAGCCCACAAACTCATGGACTCCGCCTATATTTCCTTCCTTTTTGGGTTGTCTTTTAAAAAATCAGTTAGATTTTCACAGTCGGAGAGAGAAAGGTAGCAGTGAATATCGAACTCCATGGCCACCCAACATATCGGAAAGAAGACTGCGTGCGTGGTCGGCGGCTCCGGGTTCGTGGCATCTCTTCTGGTCAAGCTTTTGCTTGAGAAGGGCTATGCCGTCAACACCACTGTTAGGAACCCAGGTCGGTTATTTTCTTTTCCATGTTGTTATTGTTATTATTATTATTATTATATATTATCAAGTCTCCATTATTGTCCTTTTTGGTTTGTCGTGTACTTCTGCGAACTTGTAATCCGATGATCAAGGCACTATTCTTCTACTGTTTTAAGCTTTTTGGTCTTTTATCAACAGGATCTTCAGGAACAAAATTTCAATACAGGGTCCTTGGATTGAATGGAATCTTTATATGAACGAATTAAGTCGTTGAAATCGGAGTTTAATGATTCGAGTACATTTCCAAACATACAAAATTAAAGAAAGTATCTTTCTTTTTTCATACCATCCTTCATGTCGATTTATACGAGATAATATGAATTATGATAGTTCTTGTATAATACTGGAAGTGGGTGGGTGTATCTCTCGGCTCACAATGCCTCTGGACAAAGGGAATTGCTATTCATCAGCCTGTAGCCGCAGCACACTTCACATGATTTTTTTTTTTTTAAACTCAATACATTGTGTGCTGCGGCTACAGGCTGATACCCATAATTTTTCATTTAGGATAGAGTTGAGTTGCTCGAGACCTCATGTATCATATATTCTCATAACATAAAATACCTATGAAACAGAACGAAGATGTGGGCCTTGTGTCCCTAAAACCCACATGGAACATCTCTGTTGTGTAGAGCTCACTACTGTTGGTTTGCCTCCCTTTATATTGGATTGAAAGGTGTTTATTTATTTTGGAGGAAAATACACTTAACATGTCTCAACTAACAGGTGCCAACACAAATTACTAAAAATGATACATTGCTCTCTTTTAACGTTTAAAATTGGCAAAAAAAAACAGCTATTAGTTGGATCTTATCCCTTCAACTTTTTGATTGTACGAAGGTGAAATGTTAGTGTTGGTAGTTCGAGGAAGAAAGTGTAAAACGACTTGAAAGGTGGAAAGTATATTTTTCCCTTTATTTTAATGTTAGTCATCTGCTCTTCTTCTTAACCCATCAAACCAGTAAAATGCTTCATGAATATAATCGCATCTGCTTTAAAATACATGAATATGAATTTTCTTAACAAAGTAATTTTAACGTGCAGAGAATCAGAAGAAGATATCTCACCTCATAGCCTTACAAGATTTGGGGGACCTAAAAATTTTTGGAGCAGATCTAACCGATGGAGGAAGCTTTGACGCTCCTATAGCTGGTTGTGACCTTGTGTTCCATCTTGCAACTCCGGTTAACTTTGCTTCAGAAGATCCTGAGGTATAAAACTATAGAACAGCATTTGTCTTTTTGGCACTGTAATGGTTTAGATTTTTAATAACAAGATACCTCCATTCTTGTGAAGCATAGAATGACATGATCAAGCCAGCAATCCTAGGGGTACATAATGTTTTGAAAGCCTGTGTGAAAGCAAAGACTGTTAAACGTGTCATTTTGACATCATCAGCAGCTGCTGTATCAATCAACGATCTCAGTGGGACGGGTTTAGTCATGGATGAAAGCCACTGGACCGATGTTGAGTTTTTGAGCACTGCAAAGCCACCTACTTGGGTAATTAAGAACATATTTTCTCTTGAGCTATAGCCCGAGAAAGACAAGTATTTCAAGTATTTCTGAATTTCAACAACAAGATTTAGGACAAGTATTTCTGAATTTTCAGGGTTATCCTGCTTCCAAGACACTCGCAGAGAAAGCAGCTTGGAAATTCGCTGAGGAAAATAATATTGATCTCATCACTGTTATTCCTACTCTTATGGCCGGTACTCCTCTCACTCCGGACATCCCAAGCAGTGTTGGTCTAGCTATGTCTCTAATTACAGGTAAGAACGAGAAGTTGGAACACATACTGTGTTGCATTTTCCACTGACTATAAGGCCATGCATCCACAATGAAAAATTGCTTGCACCAATTGGGTTGACATATTGGTGTAACAAAGGCGTTTTAACATTTTCAGGCAATGAATTCCTCATAAATGCATTGAAAGGTATGCAAATGCTGTCCGGTTCAATATCTATCACACATGTGGAGGATGTTTGCCGGGCTCAGATATTTGTGGCTGAGAAAGAATCTGCTTCCGGTCGATACATTTGCTGTGCTGTCAATAGCAGTGTTCCTGAGCTTGCAAAGTTCCTCAACAAAAGATATCCTCAGTACCAAGTCCCAACTGAGTAAGCTTCTAGTCCAACCGAAATAAAACTTAAAGATGCTCCCACATAAGCATCCCTTTCCTTTGATCAAAACCATTGATAATTAAAAGACTATTTACTTGAAGGAATTGCATAAGATTGATCTCAACCTAAGGGCAGGGGGATTTTGGGGTGAGTAATTATTAGCTAGTCTCGGAGTATGGACATGTATTACTCACATCCTACCAAATTATGTCATTTCATTAAAAATTAGTGCTGAAGTAATTTTAATGGAATGTCATTTTGTGATAGGATGAGAGTAACACGTCATCCCTACTCGGGACTACCTACTAATTTTTCTCTTGGGGTGGGGTGCATTCCTTAAGCAATGTAGAATAATTGCTTTAACCGAGGCATTATCTTGTTTCAGATTTAACTTTATTCTTACTGGTTACTGAACTTTTCAAATATGGTTATCACTGTCTTCAGTGGGCATGTGTTGTTTGACGTTCTCGTGTAATCTGAATTGCAGTTTCGGAGGTTTTCCCTCCAAGGCCAAGTTGACCTTATCTTCAGAGAAGCTTATCAAAGAGGGGTTCAGTTTCAAGTACGGAATAGAAGATGTTTATGACCAAAGTGTGGATTACTTCAAAGCTAAGGGCGAGCTGAAGAACTAAGACCATGGGCTTTTGTTTCTGTTCAAAAGCCTTGTTATGTTCTATCTTGATTGTTTGCTCTATAGTATAATAGCATCTAACAATCTAAGTTCACTTTAAGCTTGGTATGGAGCACTTTTTGGTATTACCAAGAATTCGAAGCAGTGTAGCAACTCTGCTTGTTAGTATCTGGAATATAAAGCAATCAAATAGCTATGAGTTTGACATCAAACTTCTGAAGTACATAACATCTGCTTTATCAGCCACTTGCCAATATGCATTTGCTTGGTAAAGTTGCAGCTTATTTCAAAATGTTTGGACCCATGGCCTCTAACGCCTTATATTTCTCTCTCAATTTGCAAACTGATTGTGCCAGAAAAATCCTATTTCGCCAAGTTTGGTGCAGTGAATTTTATGAAAGAAAGGAATTCACTTCGTATAATATATAGGCAGTCTCATTTGGGCCAAACCGCTCATCAAGCTTGGATGATTGCCATTGCCCCCAACATTCTTCAATACCAAAGGTGATTGAACATGTGAAAATAGCATCACAATTCCCATATTGCGTTTGATAAATATCAGGTATTAGATGAGAAATCTAGATGTGAGCAAATAAATAATCAGGAAACAGAAAACAAAAGAGTAAGAAGAGCTAATGTATAGACCAGAAGTAGATGAAGGCGGATACCTTCTAGAATCCATACCATTTAAAGGGAAATCTATTTTTTTCCTTTTATTTTGTTTCCACTAAATTCTATTTACGGCTCATTCAAAGTATATTAATTGTTGAATTTGTTGGTAAACTAAGAATTTCATGGAGAAGGCGAACTACATTTTGATTCACATGACTAGTGGAGGGTGGTTTTGGATCTCTCTCAACCTCAAAAGCTAACTCAAGATGTGAGGTTTTCCCTTACACTTATAAACTGATCACAAGTCTCTTTCACAACTGATATGGGTCAACTCCAATTATCTCTCCCTCACACATCGGGCCCAGGATCGGAGCAACAACAACTCATTTCTCCTGCTGACTGTTGGGCCTAAGATTGTTGGTAAATCTGGGCTCTGATACTAGTGTTGAGTGGTCTTGGGCCTCTCTCACCTCTATAAATAAATAATAAAATCTACACATTCCTATCAATTTAAGCTTTTGGGACAAGTGGTGATTTCACATGGTATCAGAGCAGAGGTCCTGAATTCAAATCCTGATTCTACACTCTATCCTATTTAATTAAATATTTTACGTGTTGGGTCATTTATTGAGGGAGAGTTTGGCCCACAAGTGAGGGGGTGTTAAAATATAAAATAAATAATAAAATCTATCTCTTCACATCAGTTTAAATTTTTTAGACAAATAATAATTTCACAATTGATGAGAAGAAAAAAGATTGAACCAAACTCAATTTTCAGCTGCCATTTCCAATTATTGTGATCATGCTGGCCAGCCCACCAGCAACAAGGCAAGACAGAGATCATATCATTTTTAGTGGGTTATCTCTTTTCAACATTCAATCATCGAGGAAGGATCCGGCATTTCCAACTGGGCCCTTTCAATGTAAACCATATTCCCCACAGATAATGCCAGAACGATATATACCTCATATCATTGGCGATGGCTAGTCTTTACGAGAGGTTTTGTTACAATTTTTTTAAATTTTTATATAAAATATAATAAATAATTTAATTTTTTTAAATCTCAAAATAACTTTCCTAAATTCTCACACAAAATATAATAAATAATTCAACTTTTATTCTACTATTCACAAATCATTTCAACCTATCTCAACTCATCTCTGAATCTAAATCTGTCCTAAATTTTGACTAGAATTTGAGATTTTGAGTATAATAAAAAATTTTAAAGAGGTTAATTCATATTAGACTAGCCATCATAAAGTTAAAATAGTAATATAATATTATATATTTTAATAATATTTTGTAAATACACTTGTATTAATATTAAAATTTAATATTTTATAAATACACTTGCATTTAATATTTAATATTTTGTATTAATATTAAAATTTAATATTAAAGAGAGGCAGTTGGATGAAAAAAAATAATAAAATATTAATTCCGTCCTTCTACAATGACTCTCCAAATATGACTAGGGGCCCTAAATTATTATAACTCAAAGTTTCACAAATATCATTTTAACTAATCCAATGCAGGAGTAGTTTTAACTATAAAAAAAAATAATTTGGACTTACTTCGCAATGGCTCAGGCCTTTGTTTGGATGCATTCGAAAGCAATATATATAGCCTTACCATTAAGTTCTTGGGCATAGAAGTTTTCATCAAGGCAAGAGTCCACAAATTCTTCCCACGAAACTTCACAGTCTATATGATCTGTTGCTGTCTATTCATAAATATTTAAGAACGTCAATGTAATAGTACTGATCAGGTAGATGGAAAATGAATCGCAGAAAACTTTAGGGGGTTTATTAATGCCTGTAACCAACATGTACAAGGTTTTACTCAAGTACAAGGCACCAGTGCTTTTCAGCAATTGAAGACACGGATAAAAGAGCTCTTACAAGCTCCATGAAACCACCCTGCATGCCATGGGTTCCTGCTCGAAAATCAGCTCAGAGTAGCACTCCAAAACTAGCTATAAACCTCAGTTTAAGTTTCTCCAATCATTCATTAAAAAAAAAAAAAAAAAGAATTAGTCGTTAAGCACCTCAACTATTTTTTATTTCTCTTAACAATCGGATCTTAACGAGTGATAGATTACAAATAAAATCAAGAGATATTTATTATTTTAGGATTTATTTTTCTTTATTTTTTTTTCCTTGTTCTTTTCCGCTTTCTTTCTTCTCCAAAACTGCAATTTAAAAGGGAAACGATCATGAGTTTTAGAGTAAAGATGAAAGATATATCATATATGATTTGTCATAGATGCATGCACACCTAACATGATACTTAGATCAATGAATATATTGATAATATTAATGTATGTATTTTAATTGCATATATAATGTACGTATTAACTCCTTGCATTGCATGATTAATTAATTATATGTTAAAAAAATGTTAAATATTAATTAGAAGCGAATCGAAACTGGAAGAAGATTGGTGTACGTAGATATGATCTGTTATTAAGAATGGACACAGGTGCTTGTGTTTTGATTGTTTGTGGCTGCTGTTATGATGTGTCATGTTCTAATTTGCTTGTGTACGTGATGACTGGAAGTGTTGTATAGCCAATGAGTAGTGGCTAATATTGCTGTCCTCTGCTGTCATTTTATGTCTTGTATTGATCATCGGCTCGTTATTGTGAGTGGTGGTTGCTCATGTCCTGTGCTAATGTCCTTTCTTAGGGTTCGGGAATACCCTTCCAATATCTGGCCATTGGTTGTAAGTGTGATATGGACTTTGCACCCTTTTTTTTTCTGCTGTTCACACACGGTGAAATGATTCTGATGATGAATGAACTTAATTAATTACTTCCCCCAACAGAGAGAGAGAGGGGGAAAAAAAAGGAAACGCCAAAGTAAGAGACGACCCAATTGAACCCAGCAGAGAGAAAAATGTGCAGAGAACATGACTGAAAAATGTGAGATCAGATGGTTCCAAAGTAATTTCCATGTGGATTTTATTTTCTTGTAATTTATTAACTTATTTATGGTCAAATTGGGAATCAAGGTTTTTTTTAATTTTTCAAAAAGAGATGATCAATACCGAGCCTTTAAAATCTTGCCAATTCACGTGGGCCTGCACTTAGGACGAAAGATATATCTTTTGTAGATTTGCTGTCAATCTCATCATCAAGAAAAATAGCATTGTTATTCATAAATCCATACACCACACATTAAAATTTTTTTAAATTTTTTTTAAAGTTTTTTATTCTTAAAATAATTGAATTATTCTACTCATAATCCATATACCACACATTTGATAAGAGAATAAAATTAAAGAAATTATAAAAAAGATGGTGTGTGGTGTATGAGGCTTAAAAATAGCATTTTTTAATGTAGTTGTTGTACCAGGGGCCATATGGAGGATTTAAACTACGTGCTTTGTACTGGTGATTTTGCTAGACAAATATGGTGTCTGACTGCTACTCAATTAGGTGTTCATATGGGTGTTTTCCAAACGTGGCAGGAGCAAATTAATTTCTGGTTCCCTCGTGCTGGTAAGTCTTCTCAGTTATGGATTAGTTTTGGTTTTCTCGAACCCGTCTATTGTCTCTTGAAAGCTTTAGGAGAGGCGTTGTAAAGCCCAATTTGAAGAAAATGTAGATTCAGCTCAATCGGTTTGACATGTTATTAAGTTGTGGATTCGCGTGATTATTTCTTTATTCATGAAAGTTTCTAGGATCTCTTCCCATGATGTTGCTATTTTACATAGATTGGAAATTCCAATTTTATCTCCTAAACCTAGGCAAGTTTGTGTGGTTAAGTGGACTCGGCCTCCATAGGATTTGGATGAAGCTTAACTCTGATGGTAGTAGTTTAGGAAATCCTGAGTTGGCTGGTGCTGAGGGGATGATTCGTGATAATTGTGGAAGGTTGCATGCAGCTTACTCTATGTTCTTGGGCTAGGGGTCTAATAATTTTGCTGAACTAAGAAGCTTGTTGGAAGGGGTTCTAAAGTGTTATCAATTTGGTTTTGGTAGGGTAGAGATTAAAACTGACTCTCAACTTCTTGTTAACTGGATTACAAAAGGGAGATTATAATATTTGGTATTTAGAGAATTTATGGGATGAATTGCAGGGTCTCTTGGACTGTATGGAGTATAGTTTGACCCATGTGTTTCGTGAGGATAATATTATGGCTGATTTTCTAGCCAAGCAGGAGCTGAGAGTTTAAATATGGATTGGTCTATTAATAGTGAAACCTGACTGGTCAACTCAAAGGTCTTCTTCGTATTGATAGAATTGGTATTCCGTATTTACATTTTTCGTAGGTTTCCATTGGTAAGTTGTATTTGTTTTAATTGAGTTGATCTTATATGCTTGCGTTTTTAAGCAGGTGATTATTTGATTATTGTTTTATCTTATTTTTCCTTTGTCTTGGGTCTTGTCATTTTCTTTGAACATTTTTAACATTTTGTATTGTGGTTGGGTTTTTTTGTTTTTTTAATGTCTGAATTTTGGTTTTTTGAATAACTATAAACCCAAAGTATCTTATTGTAACCACAGTTTTCGCTCATTAAAAATGAAAGTTATCGATAAAATAAATTAGGCACAGTCCTCTTTTAGGAAAAGAAAAGAAGTAGAAGATTATATATTTTTCAAAAAAAAAAACACAACGGTTAAAAAACACCACCACCTTGTCTTGTCTTCATCGTTGTCTTTCTTCACCTCATTCGCTTCTTCTATACTTGTCTTTTGTTATCTCTTACGGGTTTGGAAGGATGTCACTGAAGCTTTTCAAGTTCTCTTCTTTGCTTCAAAACCAGATCCAACCCACCAAGAGAAATGGCTTCCTTACAAGAACTGCTTGTAGAGGAAGGACTTGAACTTCAGCGCTGGAAACTTCCCAACCCTCGAAAGCCTGTGAAGCAGAGAGAGAGAACACAACCGCACGAGTCAATAGCACTGCCTATATACACCTGCCATGATAGATATTCTTTCGATGTCTCGAAACAGAAGACCGAGAAGTCTGCGTCGACAAATGGTTCTTCCGTCTTTTCATCTAGAAGAGTGCGTTCGGTATCCGAGAGATCGCATTCCAAGTCATGGGTGCCAGATGGTTCAAGAAGACATGAGCCTGCAGCACCAATTGATGAAGTTGCCACTGGAGCAGTGATTTCTATCCTCAGCGGATACATTGCTCGTTACGTAAAAGACGTGAATTTCCGGGAAACACTTCGAGAAAAGTGCAAGTCTTGCTTGGTGAGAAAAAAGAAGGAACCGGATCATAATGGGATTCTCGTGAACGTAGAACTCGGTATTGAGAGCGTGGAGAAGTTGGTAGAAGATCAAGGGACAATTAGGAAGGAACTAAGAACGAAGACGTTAAGGAATTCCATTCGGCTTCTGAGTATTGTTGATTCCTTGAATTCTAAAAACTCGAAGAATGGTTCAACGTGTGGAACACCCAATTCGCATATCTACGCGTGTGCTCAGCTTTACTTGGCAGTTGTATACAAGCTGGAGAAAAATCATCGGACTTCTGCTAGGCACCTACTTCAAGTTTTCTGTGATTCCCCATTTCTAGCTAGAACAAACTTGCTTCCTGATCTTTGGGAGCATTTCTTTCTTCCCCACCTTCTTCATCTTAAGATATGGTACACTAAGGAACTCGAGACTCTCTCGAACTTTGACAATGCTAAGAAGGAGAAGATAATGAAGGCCTTGGGCAAGGTATACAATGACCAAATGGACAAGGGAACCACTGACTTCGCTCTGTACTATAAAGACTGGCTCAAATCTGGGGTTAAGGCTCCTCCTATTCCTACGGTGCCTTTGCCGTCAAAACCCAGTTATAGATCCTCGAGAAGGAGATCGTCAGATTCTTACACTTCACAGTCCATGAACAAGAACTTGTAAGTTAATCCAGAACATATCCCAGTCATTTCTGCATGTTTCTGTTTTTTTAAGACATCTAATTTTCGTACTAATTCTGAAGTTTACTTCATAATTTCATCATAACATAAGATACCAACATGTATTCGGTTCCACGCTTGAGCGAAGTTCTATGGACCTCTTTGATCCAAATGGAGCTTCAGTTGATACGTGCAATTTAGAAGAATATGTGAAACTGTGTACAGATGAAGATAACTGCCGCTTTGTTAATGTGGGTATTTCTGTCTCGATTTAAAGTTGCGTAAAATGTGATTGTTACGTACATTGCAGATAATCATCTTTTTCCTGTCTTGTGCAGAAAGGAGATGGGACTGATCGAAGGTCATCAAGCCAAAATTTGAAAGATTCGAGATCTGAATTGTTCCCGGAGACGCAAAAATCGAACTATTTCCGGTTCTTTGACTGCAGAAGTCTGCCAGCAGAATGCTTAGTGGATGGCATTCATACATCTAGGAATGGTTCAGTCAGAAAGGAAGGAAGTACACATTCAAGTGAGTTAAGTAGAGCCATTTTCACAGTTTGCTACTCAGATATTCTAAGCGAGTGTGAAATTGCAATTCGTATAATCAGCAAAGCCTGGTTGGACTCGCATGGTGATCCTGCCGTAGAAGCTGCATTATCAGAAGCATCCGTTATTGAGGGGATGCTAGAAGTTCTATTTGCCTCGGATGATGATGAAATTTTAGAATTCTTAATTTCAATTCTAGCAGAATTTGGAGGGAGGAATAAGGTGATTAGGCAGATTATACTGAATTCGGATCCACAGCTCGAAATTTTCATGAGACTTCTGAGGAGCACTAGTCTATTTCTAAAGGCTGCTGTTCTGCTTTACCTATTAAAGCCCAAGGCAAAACAGATGATTTCGTTTGAGTGGGTGCCGCTAATCCTCCGAGTTTTAGAGTTTGGAGATCAATTGCAGATCCTATTTACAGTAAGGTGCAGTCCTCAGTTGGCAGCAATATACCTTTTAGACCAACTCCTTACAGGTTTTGATGAAGATAGAAACTTGGAGAATGCTAGACATGTGGTTTCTCTGGGGGGAATGAATCTGCTGGCACGAGGAATTGAGACAGGGGATACTCATGATAGGAGCAATGCTGCTTTGCTCATGACATGTTGCATTCGAGCTGATGGAGGCTGCCGAAACTACATTGCCGAAAATCTGAACAAGGCTTCTCTTCTTGAGCTTATTGTTCTCGAGAGCAGCAAGAATTCTTATAGCTGTGCTTTTGCTTTACTAACCGAGTTACTCTGCCTTAGAAGGTATGGATTTGTACCTTTTGTAGTCTTTCCTCTAGTAGAAGTTCAATCCATATTCTAATGATTTAGGAGATTTTTGCCAGAAGAACACAGATGATAGAATTTTTATGGGGACTGAAAGAAGGATGGAGTGCCATGCCCACCATGAACATTTTATTAGCCTATCTCCAGAGAGCACCACCAGAAGAATACCCACTGGTCGCTGCAATCTTATTGCAGATTGATCTTTTGGTAATGTCATGCAATCTGTCTTGTAGCTCTGTCTTTCTCTGTCTATGATTGCTGCAAATTTCGAAAGGAAAAAGAGTTTCGGATTTCTCCTTTTTTTTTCCCCCTCAACCTTCTCGGTAACAAGCGGGCCATCTGTATATATATAGTTTGGTTGTGCATTCTTAATCAGTCCCAGCACTAATGTTGCAGGGTGATTCCATGAAGAGCAGTGTATATAGAGAAGAAGCGGTTGAGGCAATGATAACATCTCTGGACTGTAGAATATGTAATGATGAGGTTCAAGAACAATCAGCAAGAGCTCTTCTGATGTTGGGAGGCCGTTTTTCTTATACTGGAGAGGCAAGGGCGGAAAGATGGCTTTTACAGCTAGCAGGCTTCCCTGAAAGTTCATGGGATTCATTTCGTTGCAAAGAAATTGTTATTGATGGTTTCATTCACTCGGTAATCTTTCATTTTATTGATTAAACCAGCATATACGTACTACGAAGAATTAATCAAGAAGAAATAAGATAAATGACAGAATTCTCTTCTCAGGCGTAATGGGGCTTAGATTAGTGCCTGCAATTATAACTAATAATCTCAACTTCTCTATCCTAATGGTTGGTTGGTTTTTGTTACGTGATTAGAATGAAGAGGAAGAGGCAACAGAAGACTGGCAAAGGAAAGCAGCCACCGTCTTGTTCAAAAGTGGGAACAAGAGATTACTGGCTGCCCTTTCAAATTCCATAGCCAACGGCATCCCAAGCTTAGCACGAGCTAGTATCATTACCCTTACTTGGATGACCAGTTTTCTCCATTCAATTGAAGATGAAGATTTGCATTCAATGACATGCTCAATTCTCATGCCACAGCTGCTAGAATCCTTGGATTTTGATAAAGATCCCGAGGAAAGAGTGCTGGCTTCATACGCACTACTAAATCTCATGAAGAGTTCAGGTATGAAATCCGTCATCGTCTTCAATGGTGTTTTTACTAGAGGTTATTTCCTTATCAGAAACCTTAGACAAGATGCTTTCTCCCCATTTGAAAAGGCATCTGAGTTTTGTGCAATTTGGCCTCTTTCAAAAGTAGAGATTTAATCAAATATCTTTATGCTGCCAAAGCTTTTCTTATGTTTGTGATTACTCATCTCAATATTCTGATATCTAATGAGCTGACTACTTCCAGTTTCAGCTGTTTGCCTCACTCTTGACCAAAATTTTTGTCTGGTTTCCCAACAGAATGCGTTTCAATGCTCTCATCATGGGATAAAGAGTTGCTTGGCAATTTGCAGAATCTCTCCTTGGTGACATGGACAGCTAGTGAGCTTATTTCAATCATCACAACTAGCTCAAGGCACTAGTAGTAAAATGCAAGCAAACCACCAGTTCCAAATTTCCTTGTGGTTTTGTGTTTGTGTAATATTTCCTCGTGATTTTCTTTCTTGTTCCCCCTTCATTTTTCCTTTTTTAGCAGGGTATATTTAAGGAATCATATATCAAAACAAATCTGAAACTAGAATGTCTATCATCTCCAACCGAAGTAAAAACAAAACATGGAACTAACCAGATTAATGAACAGATTGTCCACTTGATGCGGGACTATTCAGCACCCCAAAATGTGACTTGCAAATAAAATGACTCTTTTCCACTATCCAAATTATAAGTCATAGTCTATCTGTTGACAAACCCATAGTTGAATTGCTAGATTGCATTTTTTTTTAACTGAATAACATAATCATATCATTAGATCAATAATATTCTATATTCTCATTCACCCAGCATGTTCTATATTCTCACTTGCAGACCATCTTGCTATTTCATGTGTTATTAGTCCATCTGTTGATCTTTGAGCCCATGCCATTTGCCAAAATAGAACTCAGTAACTCTAATCCAACTCTTACAAAATATACTAATCGTGTGATCCAAGTAAATTAGAATCCAACACGTGACACAAAAATGTAAACAAAAATTTTAACATTATTAAAACAAAAATTAAAAAATGAATTATTAAATAATTAAACAAACTAGCTTGAAAAGAAAAAAGACGTTTTAAAAAATTATGGTGGTTAGGGAGGGCCACCCTAGCCGCCGGTGGTGAGGGAGGGTATAGTCACTATCTCTCCAGCCTTACTTTGCAATAGCTGTGTAGAGTTGATGAGTTGTATTTTAAACCTCTAGTGGTTTAAAAGCAGTCAGACAGTGGTTGGCTACACACCTGTCATTCTGTTACAACACATTGTTGTATGTATAATGTGTTGTAGGTAAATCATTTTTCTTTTCCAATAACTGAAGGCTGTTTGTATCAGTGTCCTTATGTAGAAAAGGGAACACATGTCAACAGAAACAGCAGAGCATTGGCAACTAAATAACAGAAAACAACAATCGATTCATTCAGCTTTTTTTTCTTGTGGATAGCCTAAACACGTTTCTGGTCCCCCCACCTCCGTCGTCGCTGAAAACTAGAAAATTTGGCCGGTTTCACGTCTATCTTTTATCACAAAAGAATAAAACAATCCATGTGAGAATGCTTTACCTCATATGGACCACAACTGAAACATTTCTAATGGATTTAACATGCAGACGGGGGGAGAAAAAAGCATTTGAATTTCCCCTTCTGAGTTCAAAGTATATCTTTTTTAATCCAAGGAGAGTATGATACACGGATGTATGAACCTAATCTGTTTTTGTTATAATCTGGAAATAAAAATTAGCAAATGATTTCCTATAAAATTTTCAAATTTAATTTCCCCCGAATCAACTATATGCTTGACTGCCAGATACATATCCAATGCTCTCTCTTAGTAAGGAACAGTGCCCCCACTCCAGAGCCCTGCACAAGCCTGAAAGACTCCATCCAGTGAATGACAACAATGCAAAAGCTGAAATGCAGCTGCAAATAGAATCACCATATCTTGTTTTTGACCCAAAAAAGGAGAAGAACAATAGCGATGACAATTGCAACTGGAGCCCACTTCCGGATCAAAGCCTATAGTGAGAGACAAATAAAATTTAACAGGATAAGAAACCGAAGCCAAATCCATCATTCTTGTCTGTGTACCGGGATAAAAAAGAAGACAAAAATCAAAACTTGGAGCAGAATTTTTCCACGTAATCAGATTGGGGAAATTGGAACTATCTTAAGAAAAAAAATCAAACGGAAGAACAGGAAATATCTAATAACCTAATGTAATCAGGCCTCTAGCAAATCACAGGGAACTGTACCTACCTTACACCAGCACAAGAACCTGCTTCCTCGCCAACAGTAACAGTTTTACCAGACCATACACTCAAAATGTACAGATATTTTTACCTCATCAACCCCCCAACAATTAAATATTTCAACTAGTAGCATTAATTTCTGCCCAGAAATAAAACAACTGTGAACTCAATATGGGTGCAATAGCTATTAGAATTCTAGATTCACCAGATATAAGGTGGGCAACGGCTCCAGGATAAAGTGGTGGCATGATGTGTGGTGTCGAGATCAACTTCTTAGGGGGCTTTCCCCGTTCTCTTCAATATTGCATTGGTTAAGTATGCTTTGGTAGCAAACAATTTGGAAATTGTGGATGGCTCCCATCAATGGGAAGTAGAATTTATTAGAGGAGCATAGAATTAGAAGGTGGACCTCTTCGTTTAATTATATCGCTGGACTTCGTTAGATTGAGACCAGAGAGAAGGCAGGACGTGTTGGGCCCTATCCAAGAGAAGGATATTTGAAGTACAATCGTTTTACCATATGTTTACTACCCATGAATGTTCTCATTTCTCAGCAACAAATATTTAGAGTATTCTCATTCCCATCAACAAAAATTATAGTAAAGCTCCCATGAAAGTGGCATTCTTTGCCTGGAAGCAGCTTTAGGGAATATATTTAACTGGGATAATTTAACGAAATGACAGGTTATAGTGATCAATTGGTGTTGTATGCACAGGAGGAACGACAAAATAGTAAAGGAAGCTGTCTTTAGTATTTTCAGAACGGATTGGGTCATGCCTCAACAAGTGGACCTTTTCGTGTGTTGAATGGTCAGTTAGACAGTTTGCATGCTGAAGCTCTGTTGAAAATGATCCTAACTTGTCTAATGTGTGGTTGGAGAAAGTGGAATGATCAGAACTTAAAGAATTGTTAGAAGTATGTGGAGGAGCTAAGGATCTCATTTTAGAACTCCTTATCATTGTATGGTAACATACTAATGTTCTTCCAGCTTTGGTTTTCAGGATTTCTGATCTTTGTATTCTTTCAAGCTAGTTTTCAAGATAGTGCCTTTTTATTATTTTTTTGATTGGCACCGGATATCCGGGAACAACATCCCGACTAATCCCGGGGGTACACAAGCCCTCGGCAAGAAGTTTCCCGCAAGTGCACCTCGGTTAATTCAAGGGAAAAATCCCTCAGAGTTTGATGGACCCTAGAGATTGTTTGCACCCAAAGGGATTTGAACCTTAGACCTGGGGGGGAGCATACCCTCAAGCTCAAGGCCTTTACCACTTGAGCCAACCCCTAGGGGTTTAGTGCCTTTTTATTATTAATAAAATTCTTATGAAAGAAAAGTATAGCAAGAATTGAAAAAAGTGACCAGTAAAAAAAAGACTGACCTGTCGATTTAGATCTCTTGCCTTGTCAGCATATATGCGAGATTCAGAAGTCAAACGGCTGGACATCTCACTAACCTCTGCATGAATAAAAAAGTACAACATACCATTAATATATTGAAAATAACTACCATATCTAAACGATAACTGCAAATCATATTAGAATCACAAAAAAAGAGCAACGGATGAGATGAGGTGCTGAGCACTGGTACAAATGGCTTTAAATGTATAGTAATAGTCAGATGTCGGACTTGACAAACCAAGAGTGAAAACTTCTCAAGGCTTCATGTCAAGATTTCATTTTCAACATTCTGAGAAACAAACCAAGAGTGACAACTTCTCAAGGCTTCATGTCAAGATTTCATTTTCAACATTCCTCTCAGACTTCTTCACAACGATCAAAGAATTTAAATCCAAAAAGAGAAATTATGGGCAGGCAGGGGGGGGGGGGCTGTTGGTTATTATAAGATGATATCATGTGCAAGGTGACAAATATAAAGTGTAACAGAGAATAGATAGCATATACGCATATGTATTTTTATATGGAGAGAGAGAGAGAGCATGAGACTCAGGCTCTTAAAATTCTGAGACTCATCTTTAACTTTGCCTCATAGCCTTTACAGTACCATGGACGCATGTGGCACAAAGTCATACCTAAAATGAGATTATAATTTGAATTCATCATTACTTCCTATTTACTCTACCCAAAAATTATAAAATTATAAAATAAAAGAATAGCTCTGAAAAACTCCATGTTCATAATGGATGGGATTTAGATGCATTGGAAAAACTTCAATACCCAAGCTCAGGAATATATATAGATCAGTGTTTTCAATATAAGAAGGCATCAAAATATAGGTTTTTCTCTTTTCAATTCCCAACACTACACGAGTTATAATTTAGTGATTGGCTCTTTAATAACTAGACAATCCTATTTGCTCAAATATCTATCATAAAAATATGCGTTCCCTTATTATATTATTTTTGAACAAATCCTAAATTACAAGCCCAAGTGTTTTCTCATTAATAAATCACATTTTGTGAATATAATGTCTATCTAGTGTGACGTTCAAAATAAATGAAAAAGTTGAGGTATTAAAGTATCTCTATCCCTTTTAATTTCCATGCGAAAGTTCTATTTTTCCTTTGTATACCTCATGTGTACTTGGGCTATGCCTATTCTTGGTAATAAATCTCTTATTAATTATTGTAGACACATATTGGAAAGATTACTCATTCTTTCATTGATGTACAAATGTATATATACACTACATACAATAGACACTTATACCCTCACACACTTATACTAATTACAAACATGTCCTCTAACACTCCCCCTCAAGTTGGGGCATATATATCATATAAACCTAGCTTGAAACAAATAAGTTTTAATCGACTCCAACACAAAGACTTAGTAAACACATCTGCGAGTTGATCTGCAGACTTCACAAAAGGTGTAGCAATGTCACCACTTAGTATCTTATCTCGAATGAAGTGACAATCAATCTCTATATGTTTAGTCCTCTCATGGAACACAGGATTAGAGGCAATATGCACTGCAGCTTGATTATCACAAAATAACTGAATCTCTTGAAGGAAGTGTTGCAACCATGCCAGCTCACTAGTAGTGTGAGTCATTGCCCTATATTCAGCTTCTGCACTAGACCGAGCTACTACTGTTTGTTTCTTACTCTTCCATGTAACCAAGTTACCTCCTACAAAGGTACAATATCCAGTAGTAGATCTTCTATCTGAAGGGGATCCTGCCCAATCAACATCTGAAAATGCTTCAACCCTAAGATGTTCATTTGGTCGATACAGTAATCCAAGGCCAGGTGCTCGCTTAAGATAACGAAGCATATGAATTACAGCATCCCAATGTGAGACCCTAGGCGTTTGTAAAAATTGACTCAGTACACTCACTGCATAAGAGATGTCTAGTCTAGTGATGGTGAGATAATTCAATTTCCCAACAAGTCTTTGATACCTACCTGGATAACAACTCCCCTTCCTCTTTCAACAATTTACGATTTGGATCCATAGAGGTGTCAATAGGTCGTGCACCCAGCATGCCGGTTTCTTCCAAAAGATCAAGTACATATTTCCTCTGAGATAGGTTGACACCCTCTTTAGATCTACTAACCTCAATTCCAAGGAAATATCTCAGCTTGCCCAAGTCTTTTGTTTGAAACTGATCATGTAAACACTGTTTCAGCCTAGCAATTCCAGCATTGTCACTCCCAGTAATTACAATGTCGTCCACATATACAACCAACAAAATGTGACTTGCATCACTATGTAGGTGAAATACCGAATGATCTGTTTGGCATCTATGGAGACCAAATGCCAATACAACATTAGAAAACTTTCCAAACCATGCTCGAGGAGATTGTTTCAAACCATATAATGTTTTTTTTAATTTGCATACTGTACCTCGATACTCCCCCTGAGCAACAAACCTAGGTGGTTGCTCCATATAAACTTCTTCATGCAAGTCGTCATGCAGAAATGCATTCTTAACATCCAACTGAAATAAGAGCTAGTGTAAATTAGCTGCAAGAGAGATCAACACTCGAACATATGAGATTTTGGAAACCGGGGAGAAAGTCTCCTCGTAATCAATGCCATATCTTTGAGTGTAACCCTTGGCAACCAAGCGGACTTTCAAACGTTCCACAAAATATCAGGATGAAATTTGATTGTATATACCCATTTACAGCCAACAGGTTGCTTACCAGGTGGTAGTGGAACAAGATCCCATGTCTCATTATGGTGAAGGGCATTCATTTCATCTTTCATAGCTGTCCTCCATCCCGAATCAGATAAAACATCCTAAACTGTCTTAGGAACAGAAAATTTTGAAAGTTGAGTGGTAAAACATGTGAATGAAGGAGATAAGGCATGATATGAGACAAATTGACTAATCGGATGTTGAGTAACACAAGATCGAGTACCTTTGCGGAGAGCAATAGGTGGAGAGTCTGAAGTACTAGGTATCTTAAGATCCAAAGATGGAGACACGGTTGATGAAGGCATGGAAGCTGGTAGCCGTGAGCGATGCGAGTAAACCTGTAAACGAACTGGGGGAGGGGGTGGAGGTGGAGGACCGGTGACAGGAGGAGAAAGTGTAAGAGTAGGTAATGGTAAAGGATCACACTCAACACTCGAAGTTGTGTCAGAAAAATAGGGTATGGACTCAAAAAAGGTAACATCAGCACTCGTGAAGTAGCGTCTAAGAACAGGACTACAACAACGGTATCCTTTTTGAGTTCGAGAATAACCAACAAAAAAAATACTTGGTAGAAAGCGGATCAAGCTTATCAAAACCTGGGCCAAAGCTATGAACATAGCAAACACACCCAAAAACTTTTGGAGGAAGGGTAAATGGTGGAAATGAAGGAAACAAGATGGAGAAAGGAGATGAACCATCGAGAACTGATGAAGGCATACGGTTAATAAGGTGACAAGCCATAAGAACACCATTACTCTAAAAATGTTTAGGAACATACATGTGTAGTAAAAATGCTCGGGTTACATCTAACAAATGATGGTTTTTGCGTTCAGCCACCCCATTCTGTTGGGGTGTATAAGAACATGAAGTCTGATGAGCAATTCCTTTGCTACTTAAGTAAGTAGCAAAGGCACTAGATAGATATTCTCTAGCATTATCAAAACGCAAAATTTGAACCTTTTTGTTAAATTGAGTTTTAATTTCTTTCCAAAACACTTTGAATATGGAAAGAAGTTCAGATCTTGCCTTCATTAGAAACACCCATGTCACATGAGAGTAGTCATCAATAAATGTGACAAAATACTGAAATGTGTTTGATTCAATGTTGATTGGTCCCCATATATCAAAGTGAACCAATTCAAAAGGACTCGAGGCTCGTTTATCAACTCGAGGTATAAACGACACACGATGATGTTTACTAATTTGACATGCTTCACAAGGAAAGGGAGACACATTTCCTAGATTCCTAACCTGACGCTTTAAAAGGGAAAGAGAGGGATGACCAAGACGACAATGTCATTTATAAGCAGATGATGTGGATGTAAGGGCTCGAGTGGATGACTGTTTAACATCAAGATAATACAGGCCACCAGCTTCATGCCCCGTACCAATCTTGTTTCCCGTCTTGAGATCCTGAAAAACACATGAAGAGGGATAAAAGGTTACTGAACATTGAAGACTTTGAGTAATTTTACTGATGGACAACAAACTAAAGGGACAACTAGGAGCATATAGAACATATGACAAGGATATAGAGTCAGTGAGCTTAGTGGATCCAATGCCTGTAACTTTAGCAAGAGAACCATTGGCAAGAGTAACACTTTTTGGAGATGTCACAGTATCAAACTTAGATAAGACAGATGACAGACCAATCAGATGCTCATTAGCTCCTGAATCAATGATCCACGGATCTTGAATGGATGAGGCAAGACATGCGGATGCTATACCTGAGTGGGTAAGAGTAGCTATGGCGGATGAAGCTCGTGTGTGACCCAAAAACCGCTCATACTCATCCTTCGATATACTAATCATACCTGAGTTGGAGCTAGTTAATTGTGATGTAGTATCTTGGCAAATGGCCTGATTAGCAGACCCAGATGGTCTACTATGTAGATCCCAACAATAGTCCACTGAATGGTTAGTGCGACCGCAATGGGTGCACTTATGAGGCTCTCGACCTCGAGTGCGATTACCTTTGGCACCATGTCCCCCACATGCACCTCTACCTCCATGCCCACTAGGAGTAACATAAGAGGTAACCGCATCATATAACTGTGGCTCAAATTTAATTGTCATATTTGAGAAACTCCACACAATATCACAACTGAACTTGGAGATTGAAACTCCACACAATATCTGAGAAAAATCACAATTCAACTTAAAAAATCCAAGAAACACAATCTGGAAATGCAGATACTTAGCCCAAGTACCCGAAAAACAACTAAAATACCACAATTTCAGTCCTGTATCGGCCTGAAATGGTCTGAACCAGACTGTTTCGGTTCTGAACCGGGATGTTTCGGGTTTGTATCGGCCCAAATCAGCCTATTTCGGGTCTAAACCGGGTTATTTCGAGATGTATCGGCTGTGTTTCGGGTCTAAACCGGTACCGGTTTAAAACTGAGCTGAAACAAGAATAAGCTATCCTAAAGGATAAGAATACCGTATAGGTGTTACCAAACCGGTGTTATTCCGGATAGGAATACACTCTTACTCCAGATTTTGGCTATTCAAACTCAAGGATTGGATAGCTTATCCCTGCAACCAAACACTCCGGGCTTCAACCTTTTGCCGGTGACGGAGGCCCTTTCCGGCGGCGATAGCGACGACGATGCCGATACCCACAGACAAGGCCGGCGAGTCCACCCCTGGTGCCCAGTACCGGAGAAGACGCCGGAGAGTGGCCGAAAACCACTTCAAACACTTTCGGTCCCGAAACAAAGGGAACCACCGTATCGATTCCGGCGGAGACGACGATGCCGGTAACCACAGACAAGGCCGGCAAGTCCACCCCTGGTGCTCAGTACTGGAGAAGACACCGGAGAGTGGCCGGAAACCACTTCAAACGGAACCACCGTATCGATATATGGGGACCACCATATCGATTTGGGCGTAAACCACCGTACACGATCAATCCAACGTACATTACTCTCTAATACCATGTAGACACATTGGAAAGATTACTCATTCTTTCATTGATGTACAAATGTATATATACACTACATACAATAGACACTTATACCCTCACACACTTATACTAATTACAAACATGTCCTCTAACAATTATAAAAAAAAAAAAAAAATTCTATTTTTCTACACTCCCTCATGACACCAAAAAAGGGACAAAGTCCTATTAATTGCACAAATCCATGCTATAAGGCCTCTAAATGTGTCCACCAAGAAACTGTTGCAACACCCATGGGATGGGTAGGACAATGATGGGGGTGAGCAAAGCAGTTATTCATAATCAAAATTTCCCTTCAGGATTACTTGTTGCACCCAAGTGCTTGATGCAACAGAGGCTGGGGTCAAGTCCTTAAGGTTGGGATGTGTTTATTTTTTATTGGGCCCACAGGCCCAAACATTCCTGCCTAAGATGAGTCTTGGATTGGATAAGTTGGCCTGATAATACCCAACCCATTAAGAACCAGCCAAATTCAACTAACTATCATCCTAGCACACGGCCCTCTGTATATGGGCGGTCACCCAAATGCTGTAATACTCCGTCAAATTGCACTCTCCTACTTAGGCTACAACAAAACAATCCTTCAGAATTTCTCTTTCCTAAGCATCTGAAATTGCTAAAGACCTACTACTATTTTATTGTTATTTTTTATTATTATTATTATTATTATTATTATTATTATTACTACTATTTTATTGTTATTATTTTATTAGATATGTTTTGAGGTAGTAATTTGTTTTGAATAGGATTTCTCTACTATACGCCTCTTTTATCTTTCTGTTTGGTCTGGGAGTTTCCTGATTTGAAATTATCTCTAATTCAAACACTTCAAAACTCTAAAATCCTCTCTCAAGTGTTCCTTTCCTTGTGGGAGTAGTTTTCCAAAGTTTAGTCAAAACTCAAACCCCTCCAGATCACTCACGATAACTTCCTACCCCTCATCTATAAAACCCACGAGACCCTTAGCAAAAACCATGAAACTCTCACACACTAGCCACCATAGTAGCCTTGGCAGACAGAGAAAACCACTTCCCAACAGCCACCCTAGCACTACTCTTCATACCAAGTCAACCACCTCGCCGGAAACTACCACAGAACACGCCGACAGTAAGCTCTCCTTCCTCCACGACGAGCGTCGGCGCCTCTAAGCTTATTTTCCATCGTTTTCTCTCCACCGTGAATACTAGAAGCAACGGTGTTTTCTACTCAGCCCTCCGTTGACCACTAGAAGAGTTGGATCACCTCACGACAGCCACAAAACCCGCCGACCAGGCACCTCCCTCTGCCTCGCACTCCCTTCTGGTAAGCCCATCGTCGTCGGCCACTATTTTATCTCCCTAGTTTTTTCGGTTTGATGGTTCTCTCTCTAAACTCACTCTCTCTCTTGCGTCGCACAATTGCCCAGAGGTCCCAATCGCGTCGCCGGTCGATTCCAGCCACCCGAGAGCCGTCGTCACCTCAGCCTTCTTCCCTCGGTGAGTTCCATGTTATCGCACGACACCTTCCCTCTCACAACTCCTCTCAGACTTATGTTTCCTGCTTTTGATGTTAAAGTGGGCCTTGGGCTCTGAGGCCCGTTAGGCCTGGTAATTTTATTATTGTAAGGGCTAAACTATCATATGGGATTTGTCCTGTACTAGGCCCGATCCTTATTCCTCTCAGCACCTTGTGTTAGTAGGCCAAATTCCCTTATATTACATAGACAATATTTAGGAGTTAATTAGATTATTATTTTAAGTTATATATTTTTACATGATAAAACCCTAAATTTCAGATTTAGTTTTACGCTATTTATCTAGCAGCTTTATATTAAACCCGTTATACTACTAAGCTATCTATTCTTGATTAATTATATATTACAAGTATTCATTAATTTTGCATGGAAACAAGATAACTAATATGTTAAATTCCATTATACGTATTTAATTACATAGAGCATTACGACACGTTTTGCTAGGAAATTAGTAACATCTAGTACCTCGTATAGGTAACGCGCTACAAGTTGGAAATCAGGAAGCAGCGCTAAGAGGTAAATAGTATGATCATATAAATACATGCGTACTGTGAATATTATTGTTATGTATGAAAATATGATGTGTTTATGATGGTTATCTACGCTACGCTAAAAGACAAGTCAAGGTTAGATTCCTTTCATGATCTTAAGGAAATATGAGATTATGCTTGAATGAATGAATTTGTTTGATTAATTGAATGTTACTAAAATCATATGAAAGCAATGAGATATTCATGTAGTAATTCAAGTCAAGTATGCCATGTAATAGAATAGCCAAATTATGCAAGCCATGCTCATGTAATACCTAGATTATGTATGCCATGTTCATGTAGTACTTAGATTATGTATGCCATGGAATGTCATAAAATATTCAGATCATATTATGTTATGCCATGTATAAGAAAGTGCCATGTTATGTTATGCCATGTATAAGAAAGTGCCATGTTATGCTATGTCATGCTATACCATGTACAAGAATATGACATGCTATGCTATGCCATGTACAAGAATATGTCATATTATGCCATGTTATGCTATGCCATGTACAAGAATATGCCATGTTAGAAATATTCGTGAAACCTAATAAATTCTCATGCATTAAGAAAGATAAGAAATATTACGGTGCCACGGACTCAAGCGTGGTTAACCCTAAGTTAAGTGAAACAAGGACCCAAGCGTGTTTCACTCCATGTTATGCAAGTTAGATGAAACACGGACCCAAGCGTGTTTCACTCCATGTTATGCAAGATAAGTGAAACACGGACTCAAGCGTGTTTTACTCCATGTTAAGACATGATAAAGAAGATATTATGCATTCACGTTACAAGTTTGCCATGATTATATATGCTTCCGTTCATGTTAATGATGAATACGTATGTTATATGAATCTATGACGATATATGTATGTAAAGTCTTTCAGAAAGTCATGTTACGTGTATGATTATAAATCTATGAAGTTGTATGTATGTTATGAAGAGTCTTAAGAAATTAAGTCCATGTTAGGCCAAATTATATTTTATGGTATGATGTGCTACTTACTGAGTATTCGACTCATTTTCTATTTGTATTCTTGTTTTTCTTCCATGTTTAATTCTCACAGATGGTGATTATGATGACGCAGAGCTAGATGGCCAGGATTAGATCTAGTACAAAGTTTTAGGCTGGGTTTGGGTAGTGCGAATACCTGAGAAGTGTTGAGAATGTTTGTGAGTAGTAGTGAAAAAGTAATAAAAAAGTAATAATTGAATAATAGTAAAAAGTAGGTGAAAAGTAATGAATAGTATAAAAGTAGGTGAAAAGTAATGAATAGTAGAAAAGTAGGTGAAAAGTAGTGAGAGTACTTAAGGTACTCTTGGTAGCCAAACTAGCCCTTAGAAAGGAATAAGTGATATTCACACAAGAATTAGATTTTTTTTATGTCATTCTTAGGATTAGTTTATATTCATTTACTTTACGTTCAGTTTTCGAAATAATCATGTTCAATTCAGTTTCAATATTTTGATGAATTTCAATAAATGAGATATTTCAGGATATGAATCTATTTACCGGGCATTATGTTATGAATGTTAATAACATCTCTAACCTAGGGGAACGGGGTGTTACACCTATATAAATAACCCTCTCACACAAAGCTCTCCATCCCAGTGCATATCTCCATTTTTCTCTCCATCTCTCACATAAACCCTCAGTCAGTATATTCCTCTCTCACCTTCTCTATGTTCTCTGTTTATGCTCATCCCTCTGCAACCACCAAAATCAACTGAAGCCCAGAACAGCGGGCGCTCAAGCTCAAACACATGCTTCTCAAACGCATTGAATGATACTTCAAAAAATATGTTCTACAAACTTAAACAAACAAGTGACCATCAAATGCAATGGTCCATGTGGCCCTTCTCAAGATCAGAACTATCCAAAAGATTTCACCCAACAGTGAATAAGAAGGCAACACTCCAACAAATATAATCAAGTAAAACTAGAAATTTCAAAATAAGAATGTGTAAGAGTTAAAGAAGGCAAGGAAAAACTCACGGTCCAACTTTTCACCAACACCAAGAACTTCCTGCACATTCCGGGTCATTATTTGCTGAACTTCATAGAGTTCATCGTTCAATTTTGAGATATTCCGTTGAGTGCGGGTGTCCAGATACAATTTCTTGGTTTTCTGTATGAATGCATCTAATGAAAAGCTCCCAAAAAAAAATTAGAGACAAAGAAAGAGATATCTTGCAACAAACACATACCAATTCCTAGTGAACTTTTTTCTAACTAATAGAAATGGTTCTAAGGAGAAAATATTATTAAAATACATTGAAGAAATTTAATGAAAGCATAAGGTCTGGCTGCAGTTTCAATCTGATCCCCGTTGACTCTCTGAAACTCATTCTTGAGCTCTTCCAGGTACTGAAAAGCTAATTTTTTTGGATAAGAACGATCGCACATAGTTAGGTAACAAACACGGCCCTCAATGATGTAGCTGAATAGTTGTGTTAAGGAGTTAAAGGTACAAATGAATTCAAGGCAAAGGGTATAATCTTATGGAACCCAATTGTTCAGAAAAGCTAAATGTTATTGATAATTGTTCAAAAAAGCTAAAACGACATGTTGTCACATATCAGAAAGCAAGATGTTCTGAAAAAGACTAGACTACACTGTCAAAATCATAGTAGCATGAACTGTACCCTGAGCCCAACCTCCTAGCCAGCAACAACAGTTGAATCTTAGTAGCATAATTTGTTTCCAACCGTAACCTTAGATAGTGCATATTTGCATGGTCATATCCAAGGGTCAAATAGCATCGAGCATACAAGTTTATTTACATGTTTGGCTGTAAATTGCAGTAGTACCTTTCCAACAAAGGCTAAATCATAGACTGGAAATTCACCCTAAACAAGCTTTTGTCACACCCCTTATGGAATTTTCCATTTCATTCCTCTCTCACTGTGCTCTGACATCCCTCTTGATTTTATCAGTAATTGTAACACTGTGCTCTGACATCTAAAAGACCATAAACATTGCAAACCTAAACACAGCCTGACTCTTACAAGTAGAGATATTGCACTACCAACTCAGTACTAAGATATCATTTACTTGGTCAAAAATATCCTTATATTGACCAGAAAAAAAAAAAAAAAATTTAAGCAAATAGAATGAACAATGAATGCTTAAGTCCGATATCAAGCCGCCTCAGAATGAAAACTAAATGAAAGAGTTACAAAAAAAATGGAATGTCAGTACTATCCATATAAAGAACCTAAGTATTTATAATATATCAGAAATGACAAAAAAAAAAAAGAGGATACTGGAATATATAAGGACCAGTTTCAATCGACATTCTTGATGGTTCATTTTGGCCCTTTGAAAAATTTTTGAATATAGATTTAGCTTGCTGCTTGTAGAATTCATCTTGTGGATCCCGACCAGCATCCAGTCCTTCTGCTAATGGTAGGCCATCAGTAACACGAGCTATCATGGTTAACTTCACCATCTCCCTAACTCTGGCCCAAAATGGTAACCTCCTGTGCTGGATAGTAGCCAACAGTATAACATCATAGGTAGAATATAAGCATGTTAGTTTGAAATTGTAGAAAAGTACAGCCAATCAAGATGCATAATCATCTCACAGTTATGAGTTCCAAGCAGTAAAATGTTTTTCTCCCTTTCCTAGAAAGGAAGGGAAGGGACTGCATTAAAAAATACGAAGCTTCAACAAATGGGTCCTAGTGTACCTAATAGCACCATCTACAACTTAAATACATAAATATGTTCCGTAATAAACATAACGAAGCATACAACTAAATCTTGTCGAAGAATTCATTCAAGTGAAACGGCCATTGGCTATTTCAACCACCGTCAAAAAAAGAAAATCATCGGAGTTCAGACATTACATTTTACTTCTTTTTTTCTCTCATCGCTTCGGGAAAGAGACCGTTTCAATTCATTCTTAATATAAATCTGACTCTTTCACCCCCAACCATTCCCAGGATGATTAACCCAACAATCAAAAGTTTCATGGCATCCAAACAGAATGAAACTTGTGGTGAGTTTCAACTAGAATGTTAGAGATTATAATCTCGAATGAATCAAGAACGCGATCCATAAAAAAGAAAAAAGAACAAGAAAATTCAAGACAGAAAATAGAGATTTTCAAGATCGGAAAAAAATATCGCAAAGGTGTTCTAAATTTAAAAAATAACAACAACAATAATATTAATCAAGTAGAGGATCATGAGAGGAAATGTTGAAAACCTAGTGATGAAGAAATCGTAGGGAACAACCGGGACTAGTTCTTGACTTGGGACGAAGGAAGAGCTTTGAACTTTCCGCTTTACAGTTTACCCTATGTTTTTCATTTTCTTTTCAGTAATGAAAAATTAAAAGTATTAAGAGCCGACATTTTCGTACAGGGACTTCCATTTATATAGCTTTCGTGTGGTGCAATGCGCGTGAGCGCGTTGCGCTTGGCAGCCTCGGTGACGCGGGCAGAGTCCGTGCAAAGAGACTGCCATTTTGATCACGGCCACGCGGTTTTCAATGCTATATATTTTCCAATTCTGCTATGTACAACCGGCCCTTGCGTAACCCATGCAACCGGCGCTCCTTTTCATGAAAAAATTTATTTTTTTAACATTTTTATCTCATCTTCTTATCATTTCATTTCCTCTCTGTTTCTCTATCAATTTTTTTACCTTCTTCTTCCCTCCTTCTACATTTTCAGCACTTGAGCTTTCTGAGAGTTGAGCCCTGCGCATAGTCTCCACTACTTTTTTTTAGCTTTTCCATACCTCTCAGCCTCTAGCTTCTCATCTAGTTTCCCAGCCTCTACCATGGCTAATGTTGGGAGGGAATCCAGAAATTTCTGCACTCTTGGTAATCCAACTTGTCACAAAACCAAAACATTTTTTTAGGCACAATAGACCCAACTTATGATTCAAACCCTATGGTAAATGAATGGGTTCAGATCACTAGTACTGAAGAAACAACAGCATATACACCAAAGATAAAAGTTCCGGAAGTCGAACTAACAATTGCTTGAGCAATAATATATATACCAATCAAAGCAAAAGACCCAACAGTCCAACAAATCAACTCAGGATATATATTTGCACAGTCGGCAACTTCTTATTTCAAGCAATGAGAACAGTCAGGACTAATTAGGTACTTATGTGTATGTCAAAGTGTCACACAGTATACAGAAGGGGATTCACATTTCTTCTAGATTCTTCTGAAGTTTGTAAACCTACAAAAAAATCTCCACAAGGAAAACCAGGATGGGTACAGCAGGTCTTAGTAGGCAGCAACTCCTCTCACATAGAACTGTTGATTGCTGCAACTTCAAGAAAAAGGTAGAAATGTTTTGAATCCTTGTGTGAACCAATCATTAACACCTCATAAGTCAACATGCCAACCAATCATCTCGCGTTGAAATCTGGAAGCAGAACACAACAACTATGACTAAGTGCAGAAAGGACTAAGCATGAGTGTAAGTAATGGTGTCTATGGGGGCAATCCAAAGATAACATAAGTTTTTATCACAAAGTAACTGATTGACGAGCTTGGTATTTTCTCATTTACAATACAGCACAAATCAAAACAACTAAAAGTAATATCTCTAAAAGATAAACAAAAAATGTCAGTTTATTACAGCAAATCTTAGTTAATGCTGTTTGGGTTAAGATCTAAAACCCTTATCGGTTTGACCAAACAGAACCTAGATTTTTTTGGTCCTTTTGTGGACATATACAAGAATATTACCAATGCGTGCCAGTCAATTTCTTTAATTGCATGAGCTTTGTTTTAGTTTTTTCACAAGTCATTGCAAGCTTTATAACATGGTATCTAGCGCATGCTCATTGCTAATGGAAGGGTTTACTATCTTTTCACAGCAGGAAAGTTGGGCCTCTACATCTTCTCTAACTGGCGTAACTACTGTATAGAGATGAACCTTAAGGGTGGAATTTCCTATTTTCACGTAGAACCCTTTTTTTTATATAGGATTATTTTCACGTAGAACGCTTAACAGACCTTGCAAGCAGAATCAAAGTAAGAGGCTACAATTAGTTAAAATGCATCCAGTTTTCTGGTTTTTCCACCTTTACTTCTCTCTTCTTTTAACGGAAGGAAACAGGCAGAGTTTTTTCATGAAAAGGGAAAGGGAGGAAGAAGAAGGTAAAAAAAATTGATAGAGAAACAGAGAGGGAATGAAATGATAAGAAGACAAGACCAAAATATTAAAAAAGTAAATTTTTTCATGGAAAGGTGCGCCGGTTGCATAGGTTACGCGGGGGCGGTTGTAAGTAGAGTTTTCCTATATTTTCACGAGTGCTGCGCCCTCACTACCGCTGGAAACTACAGTTAGTTATAGAATTTTATTTTATTTTTTATATATATATATTTTTTAATACATTTAAATATTTTTTAAAAAAATTATAATATTATTAAAAAATATTTTCTTAATCATTAAATAAAAAAAAATTAAAAAAGTAAAGCGATAGAATTGAATGGTAAAATAGAGAGGGAAGAGTAGTATTATCCTATTTTCATATACAAATGGTCTTAAGACTAGCAGATGAGTTGAGATGGTTTGTAAATTATAGAGTAAAAGTTAAATTATTTATTATATTTTGTGTGAAAATTTGAAAAAATTATTTTGAGATTTGAAAAAGTTGAATTGTTTATTATATGTTGTGTAGAAATTTAAAAAAATTATAATGATAAGATGAGATAAATTGAGATGAATTGATGTGGATTTTGAATCCAAACCTTTTCTTAACCAAAAAGATTATCCATCTTTGTTCATATTATTTTTTTCTTGGAAAATGATCGCCCTCCAAATATTTTATAATTATTTATATGATAATTTTATAATAATAAATTTTATTTTTAATGGAATGGCATGATTATAATTTATATTAATTAATTAAAAATAAATTGTAAAATAATTATAAGTTGTTTCCATTCATTTAATGTTGATAGAATCTGGTATGGTTGGATATTTTATTTCCATTATCTTTGAATCCTCGTCTAAAAAAAAAATAGAATGATATTCAAATGTTATTGACCGAAATTTGACACACGGTCGTATCGACACAATGGACTAATGCGCCAATGATAAAGGAATGATATAAATCGAATCTAATAAATCCGAAATCATGAAAACGATCAAAGCATTTGTGTAAAGATTCAACAAGGAAACATGTGCGGCCGTGAGTTTCGCATACGACTTTTTTTTTTTTAAAAGAGTAGTGATAAATATACAACACTTTACACAATATATATTATAAAATAAAGATATTTTTATAAAATGATGTTAGTTTTATAAAATATTTTACAAAAATAACATTGTTGTATAAAATGTTGTGAGTTTATCATTTTTCTTTTAAAAAATCTGACAGTTTGGGTTTGGAAATCTATTGATTTGAGTGTGTATTTGTGAAATCACCATTTTTCTCAAAAATTTAAACTGATATTAAGATATAGATTTTATTATTTATTTTATATCTTAACACTCTCCCTCACTGTGGACCAGACTTCCCTTCGAACTCAGGACCTCTGCTTTGATACCATGTGAAATCACCACTTATCCCAAAAGTTTAAAATGCTGGAAAGAAGTAGATTTTATTATTTATTTTATATCTTAACATTTTTCATATGTGGAAATAATGTAAAAAGATTATCAATTTCTAACTTAGACGAAACAAAAATTAAGTAAACAAAGTTATAAAGTATACTCTTAGGCACCATATCAACTCATATTAATTTAAGAATTTATTTTTGTAAAATCTTTTTATAAATAAGGCCCATGTTTACATCATTATATTCGATTGCTTTATATCTGAATCAAGAATCAAGGTTTGGTTTAATAATTCCACGGGCTCAAAGTTAATGGTTCTACATATTATCCACAGTTGCCTTTAAGATTATGAACGAAGAAAAATAAAATTCGAACGGATCCAAATTCAAAACGTGCCTGGAGCACAGAAAAGCAGAACATTGAACCTTGAAAACACAACGTAAGCCGAACACTGCTCTAAATTCACATGGTCCACAAACAATTAACCAGAGGAAACATAAATATAGGACGCATTAACATAACAATGAACCATGAGAGGAAATATAAAGACACGATAGGTAGCAAAACACTGAACCATGAGAAACACAGAGAGGACACGGACAGGCACGGAACATAAAGCTAAATGGTCCGCACAAACCCTGATTCTTTAGAGGATAGACTAGACACGAAAATAAGTCATAACCCATTAGATTCACGCACAAACTCCTTTGCCAATTCACATTAGGAAAGGAGGGCATCGGGCATCGTCAACAAAGGTGTTTATCCTAACCCTTTCCTGAAGAAAAGAGCAAGAGATCAAGGATCATCGATGCAAGCTTCTAAACAAAATACATTTTATTTTCCAGATTGGGATGCAACTTGAAAAAATTGAATTTTTGATCAAGTGACGATGTTGACAATGAAGAAGATGACGTTGAAGATGTGGAAGTGGATGCTGTTGAAGCTGGGGAATGTCCCTCCATTGCCTCAAAATAGAGGCGTCCCCTATAAGCGACAAGATCAGCATAATAGACCGGTGGGACCAGCGATACAGGTTTAGTGCACCGAGCAAAGGTAAAACAGAGATCATATATGAGCTTTTGCAAATGGTTAGAAGTAAACCCATGCTCATCCCATAGGACATGGTAGTGCGTGGGCTTGCTAGTCCCAAGGCTTCCATAGTGACTACAAAGATAGAAGTCGAACTCAAATGGATGAACTACTATTGTGTCCACAACCGTGCCCGGAGATATATTGCCAGGGGAACTCCTATCCCGGGCACCCTCCGGAAAGAAACGAGTCTGGTGTCGTTTTTGGGCAACAATAAGTGTGATAGTTGGCGTGTACTTTACAGATTGGAATGCCCTCTTCAAATCTAACAACTCCTCATTGAGGGCCATATCAAATTGGCTCTCACTTACTCCATCACGAAAGACCACAATCTTGTCTGGCCTAACATTGTTGAGCCGAGCAAAGTTTTCGACAAGTTCCAGACACATGTCCCCAAAACTCAGAATCCTCTCCTTTCGATGGCCTTGTGGGCGGACACGTGCTGCATAGCGATTTGCAGCAGGCCAGTTCATGGTTGCAACAACAGCAGCTATAGATGGACTTGTAGTGTTCCCTGAACCAGGATGATTGACATCAGCCCCTACAAACATAACATGACCTTTGTCCTCAAAGTGGGGCAGAGGGTCATTAAGCTCTACATTGCTACCTCCAAGCTTGGCATTTATCTTGATAGCAAGATTTGCAAGATTCTGGTCATTTGCCATGTTAGCATAAGTGGATAGGCAACACTGTGTCACAATACCAACTTGGGTCTCAGAGATCCACTTGAGATATTTGTATCCAGGATCCCTCTTAGACATCACACAAAGAAGAATTTGTAGATGACCTTTATAAATCTTATAAGCCTCTTCCTTCGTGCTTTCAAGTAGTTCACGCAGCGTGTCAAGCCTTAAGAATATATCCATCGTTGCGCGCTTACATACACAAGGATCCCCCATGTGGATTCCCAGATCTTTGCAACGATTAATAAGTTTTCGAATGAAATCATCACGATCCAGTCTGAATTTACCCCTATCGGAAGAGCTGAAGTCAATAACACCCCACCTATCAATTCTTTTTCCTTCCACAACTGATTTTCCGACAAGGTTCCACTGGCATTTCACTTTTTCAACTGTTACCTTAATTGTTTTGCCATCAGAAGCACCTAGCTTCAACTCAGGTGGCTCAATAATGCGTCCTGTAACTTCTGTCATGTTCGAATCTACTTTCAGTCCAAAATTTTGAACCATACCTCCACTGCCAATAAAACAAAACCAAATTTGAAAAATGACATATTGATCCAATATGTGAATGAATGGAAATCTCTGTCTAATAATGTTGATGAATCTGACACCAAAACTATCTACATCATGAGGCAAAATGCCCCCAAAATCACCAAGATACTGCAGATGTAAGTTTCATGTGTCCAACATTCATTAATTTATCAACTACATACTCATAGCACGCTTCTACTAATGCAATTGTAACTAAAATTGTTAGGCCAATGGCACTCAAACTTCATAATTTACACATGACTACCACAGCCATTGCAGTGACAAATATCCATCAAAGAAACAAAAAACGGATATGTTGTTCATTGCTTAGTTTTACTACAGGTGGCCAGCATGAGATCCACATATTAAAAAAAAAAAAAACCTTTAAATTCATATTACAACATGAAAGCCAAGTACACTATCGTGATAATTTTAGCATTTTTTACAAGGACAGCAAATTGCACCTTCTGAGAATATACTCAATTTTCTACATGAAACGTAAAGCACAATATAACTGTAACATTTAGCACGTATTTTCAAGCGTTATCATAGGAATGCATAAGATAAATTGTTCATACCAAACAATTATTTTCACTCTTAAGTGAGACAACTTCCTACAAATACTAACGACACACAACACCCAATTTGTTTTTTTATGAAACAGCAAGTGCAGAAAAGTAACAACAGAATAAACAGGTCTTACCAAAATAAAAAGTAGGAGTTTCATATTTACATACCCAAAAGGTCCGTCTTTAGAGCACACCATGCTGCATATCTCATCCTTCCTAACCTTTGGTTTTGCTAATGACATGTTCTTCAACATTATGGCCGCATGTCTATTCAAATGCTCCTTTGGATACCTTTGCCCCTCAACTAAGACACAAAACTCCATCGGCACATCATTTCTCTTATTTCCTTTTCCTAAATCCAAGCAGGGAATATCCTTATACAAAATTTCCTTGTCATATTTGTCCCTAAAGTAGTCAACAATCCTGATTCTCCTTGTTGAACTCTTGCCCTCTGGATCTTCTACATCAAATAGAATCCTATTTGTATTATTGAATGTTAGGCCCCTGATGATGAACTTTTGTTTGGTTTTTCTGTGAGTCACATTAACTTTCAGCCCCTTCAGTGCCCTATCTACTTCTCTCCTAAACCTTCGGAAATCATGCATATCAAAATCGACAATATTCTCCCCGAGAAAATCTATAACAGGCATTCGCTTCCGAAATGCCAAAACTGAGTAATCCAGACACATGGCTAGACCTTGGGAGGTGGGCCTTAGGCTGTGTTGAAACCCTCTAGATGCCATGATGCCGCATCTAAGATCATCTCCTTCCCTGGGTACTCTTGGGAAAAAACTTCGGCCAACTGCAATCATGTTCCTAGCTGGATTCTCTTTCATTACAAGATCCAATCCTTGCAATATATCACGGGGGATTGACAAAAGATAACCACATAAGTAATCTCTCAACTTGCAAAGCTTGAGCTCATTCACAAGCTTGATGGTAACTACATATGAACCACCCCTTGTGTCTTCTCCCTCAGGGAGTTGCACATAAAATTTTCCAGTGGGTAACGATACTGCACTGAAAATGTTCTTCTCGCCATCATATGCAGTCAACGACAAGGGAAATCGTACAGGATCATCAGAAGATAATTTATTCCGGATCATCAACAGATTTGGTTTTGATACTTTCACAGGCCGACCATTCTTGAGCGGCACCTCTGGTTTGATATTGAGATCATAGTGCATTATAACAGTGTCTGGACTGAACTTGACAGGAAAGTGATTGACACAAAGCGTGGTTGTTCGGGTAGCTAGTGTGCCACCCTCATCAGGTCGTTTCACCGGAAGATTTCTGTTTGAATCTTCTAGAGGTTCAGATTGAAAAGTTGTCACCTTCTCTGACATTCTCAGAGATTGCAGTTCTGGAAGAACAGGATCTGTGAAGAAAAAAAGAGCCGTTTATCTGTGGCTGCTGAAAATGTTGAATTAATATGGCTCCCTTTTCTAAAACAGAAAGCATTTGCTCATACAGAAGATCAGGAGATTGATTCAGAATTTCTTGTGGTTTGTTGGTCCATAGAGAAGAAAACAGAACAATAATGTATGGGCCAAAAAAACAAAGAACATATTGCTGGCTTTAAAAGTTAGTTGTTTGCCACAGAATGAAGAGCACAGCAAGAAAAGAAAAGGCCTTGTATTGTTCCCGAAATATTTGCGTCTTCCATTAGTTTCCTATTCAAAATTTATCAGCACTTTTATACTTTAACAAAGAACAGTTTTCTTAAAGTGTAATTAACAAAGAACTTAGTCTTCCCAAAATAAGATTTCAAAATTCAAAACAAGAATAAAGTTCACGTCTAAAGGAAGTCAATGCAAATAATCCAATATATAAAAATAAATTATTTATTATTAAAATAGGTGAATCTTCCCCTCTTAAATTCCTAATGTCCTTGTCTACCGATCAAAAAAATTCCTGATATCCTTGTCAGGCCAACTAAGTGGCTCTGATACCAAATGTAATGATCCTAGAAAGAGTTGGCTACATCTACACTACAACTCAATAAGACTAGTAAGTAGTTAATATGAGACCTAGCATCCATGACTACCTTTAAAACCTACTCACTCTATGTGGGTTATTCCTATTCTCAATGTGGTCTTGAGTTTTATAAACGACATATTACAAAACTCTAGTATCATATGTAACGACCTTGGAAAAGCACCAGCCACATTAGCTACAAACCCGAAAAAAATTCGTTTGAAACTTTTTATAATCACTTATAAAGCCGAATTTCATCTAGTAAATAGTTAATATGAGACCTAACACCCGTTACGACCTTTATTACCTACCAATTTTATCTGGGTTACTCATTTTCAAAGTGGGAATCAAGCGTTACACATACTGAATACAATCACGTGATGATTAAAGCAAGTCAAGCAATAAGAACTTCAAATATAATTGATTAATGGCTAATAGCTAGTTGAAGAAAAGCCAGACCAACTCATAAAAAAATAAGAGTTTCATTCCAAACTTAACGTAACTAGTCGCACACCCGAGCTATGTACGGAAAATTGTCAAAATTTTAATTCTATTCTAGTTTCAATTTTGTTTATAACTTGGTTGTGTGAAAATTGTTTATACATGATCTTCTTTGATAACTAATTTTGGTGAAATACAAATAAATGAAAGAAGGTGATATATTATGAACAAAAGAAGACAATGTTACGAATAAAACATGCGTTTTAGACCTTTAAAATTTTATGGCCTTTCAAGTTATTTTAAATTTATGGTCATTTAACACATTAATGGACGATAAGGTTGAAGACAAATGTTATGAATGGAAGAAAGCTAAGTGTTTTTTATTTTTAAAATTCTATAAACATCAAAATTATTTAAATTGATGGTCAGCTAATTTGAAAGTAAAAACTGAATGATCTTTTGAGAATAGGAACCTTAATGGTCTTTTGCACATTGAATGGTCATTTAAAAAAAAAACTAAATGAGAAACAAAAAAATGTTGGTAAGAAATTAAAATTGTCTAAATAATCATAATAAAATCATCCTTTGTAGTCTTGTCTTAAAATAAAATCTTTGTACATTTTAATTCAATTTTCTACTCTACACTTTTAAAATTGATCCTAGATGGTCATTCCACGAGAAATTCAACCAATAATTATCGTGTCCTGTTTCATAAAATAAAAAATAACTAAAAAGAAAAAAAATATATATGTTAAAAATTCAAAAATCTCAAAAGAATATTATAAATAAAAAGTAAAAAAAAAATATAAAATATACAACATTTAAAAATATTAAATTCAAAAATTTTAAAAAGGAGGAGCTAGGTAAATATCAAGGAGAAGGAAAGGCAATATAGAGAATTGAAGAGAGAAGAAACGAAGTAATATTCAAAACTTGAGGGTTATTAAGCAAATTTTTTTTATAAGTATTATTAAGCAAAATTAGAAATCGATTTTTAAAATTGAACTTTTTAAGCTGAAATTGATTTCATGGACCGAAATCATTTTTCATTAATTGATTCTTCTAAATGCAACTGAATACCGAAAAATCATGAAAATTATTTTCTAAAATCATTTTACAAAAAATAAACAAAACCTAAAAGCAAATCTTCTCTCAGGGTGGAAATTTATAAGTGTAGTCCGTCGTCTTGTTTTGGAAATTTTTAAAACTATACCAGTATACATTGGTTTTGAATATTTAAAAACCAACACCGGACTAATTAATCACCGAAACCGGAACTTCCGGTTTCGGTTTGGTTTTTTTGGTTTTACCGTTTATGAGTAAACAAAATCATATGCTAACAAAACTTTAATAAGTGATTAACCTATATTCCTCATTTTATATATTTTTTTATATATTTTCTGGCAAAAAAATTATAAAATTAAAATTTATATGTTATCTTAAAATTCAAATGTTATATTAAAAATTATAACATAATTTATTTATGTTATATCAAAATTCAAATGTTATAATAAAATTTATAAGATTAATTTTATGTAATATCAATAATCAAATGTTATATTAATTTTATATTATAAGAGTTTTTTTATATAAGTAATAAATTTATTGAAATCACGTAATTAGGCATAAGAAGTATACAAAAAAAAAAAAAACACTTAATTACAAACTAAAGCTGAAAAACAGCATGAAAATCAATTTTATGTTATAAAATTAATAGACATGAATAATAAGATTAAGATTTTATATTATATTATATTAGTTAGTAATTAATATATATAATGTAAAAAATCATATAAAAATAGTTTATATATAATATAAAAAATTAAAATATAGATCTATCGGTCCGGTTGTGTTCGTACTGGTGTTCTAAATATCAAAACCGGATTAGTTTCAAATCGGTTTTGATTATTAGTAACTGGACCGAACACATCAGTTCGGTTCACCGGTTCTTTTTTACAGCACTGGCACTGGGTGGAATAATGAAACAACCAATTTTACCTCCACATTTTTCCATGTTTTTCTCCCTTAAGTCATGACTCAAAATCTGAGCAAACTTTGACTTGTTTGAAGCATCTTTACCAGGCAAAAATAACGAAGCTCCAATTAGTGAATATGATTACCGGTCAACTCGGCCAAAAGCAACAAATATGCTCGTCTGAGAGCAGGAATGGTGTTTCCTTCACCGTCCAGTTCATCAAAATTGGTCAGGTCCACAACAAATATAAATATATAATGAATTAAGTCAAATACCAGCTATACGTTCAGGTGTTGATCTCTGGAGCTGACGCTGAACAGGTGGAGCAGCAATCCACGGACTCTTACCTGTCCCACACCTCCACGCTTCTCCTCCCCCTCTATTATCACCGCCACGCCTCCACGTTCCTCTACTACCACCGCCAATGCTACTCGAACCCTCTCCTGAACCGCCCACCCACGCGGGTCCCACCACCGGAGCCCTCCAACGGCCGGATTCAACATTGGTTTCGCCTGGCTGCTGTTCAGGTGAGGGTTCAACATTACTATCACTCCTCCACGCTTCTCCTCCCCCTCTATTATCACCACCACGCCTCCACAATCCTCTACTACCGCCGCCAACTCTGCTCGAATTCTCGCCTGGACCGCCCACCACCGGAGCCCTCCAATGGACCGATTCAACATTGGCATTACCTTGCTGCTGTTCAGGTGAGGGCTCAGCATTATGATCACTCCTCCACGATGCTTCTCCCCCTCTATTATCACCACCACGCCTCCACGATCCTCTATCACCACCACAAACTCTGCTCGAACCCTCGCCCGAACCGCCCACCAACGCGGATCCCATAGCCGGAGCCCTCCACTGGCCCGATTCAACATTGGTATCAACTCGCTGCTGTTCAGGCCCTGAGGGCTCAACGTCACTATCACTCCTCCACGATAATTCTCCCACTCTATTATCACCACCACGCCTCCAAGCTCCTCTGCTACCACCCCCAACACTGCTTGAGCCCTCTCCTGAACCGCCCGTCGATGCGGTTCCCATCACCTGAGACCTCCAATGACCAGATTCAACATTGCTATCGCCTTGCTGCTGTCGTTGTTTTTCTTCCCACCCCTGGGCCCCAGTCCTCCACGGCCTCTGTTGATAACCACCACCACCTATTCCTCTCCATCCACCTCCGCATCCGTCTCTGGCTCTTGCGCTATAATCACCTCCTGGTCCTCCTCTCTCCACCGAATCTCCTCTTCCACCTCCATCTCTGCCTCGTCCTCTGTATCCGCCTCCTCCCTCCATTGGATCTCGGGAGCAAAGTCGCTATCTAGCACTAACCGCTAAGCAAGTAGATTTTGTGGAAGCAAGCTGTACAGTGCAGCGCGCGATGGATATATAATTGACGGGGAGAGAGAGAGAGAGAGAGCGCGCGCAAAGGTGGGGACAAAAAGGTTGGTGAAAGACCTCGGAAATTCCAGAAGTTTCGATGCAACTGATGCCTGATGGCAAAGAACGAGCGTGAAAATGACGGAGCAATTTATGGGAAGGAAAATGCTATACCCACAGAAATTTTTACCGAAACCCTCCACCGATCTTTTTTTATTTTTATTTTTTATTTAGTGATTAAAGAAATATTTTTAAAGCATGTTGTGAATTTAAAAAAAAAAAACATTTAAAAATATAAAAAATTGTATAAAAAAAAGCTAAAAAAGGAAAAAGAAATTTATTCTTTTCGGTGGAATTCATCTGGGGACGTCCCGTTAGAGCATTCACATTAGGTTCCTCGTAAAATTTCTTATAATTTAACTAAAAAGTACATTTCTTATAATTTTTTCCTAAATTTTACTCATCTT
Source organism: Juglans mandshurica (assembly GCA_022457165.1). NCBI lineage: Eukaryota > Viridiplantae > Streptophyta > Magnoliopsida > Fagales > Juglandaceae > Juglans > Juglans mandshurica. The sequence continues at coordinate 26,830,678 of CM039626.1, forward strand.
TCAAAAACATTCTACATCTCATTCCACATCCCTATCTCTATTATATTAAATAATATTTTTCTATTCTTTCTTTATTATTTTTTTCTCTCACTTCCATTTACAATTTTAACTACTAATTAGTTTGTCTTATTATCTTCCTTTTTTTCACATATCACATTCTACTAAATACTTATACGATTTTGACTACCGAATACAGTATTATTTTTCAAACCGAAATCCGTATTATAAAAATAGTAATTTTTTTTTAATGTGTATTTTTTAACGGTAACATTTTGAACTCCTACCTCCAACGGTAACATATTGAACTCCTGCCTCCAATGGTAATATTTTTGTCTTTTCTCCAATAGTAACTTTTTTTGTCTTCTCTCAAACGGTAACATTTTTTGTCATATATATAGCGGTAATTTTTTCCTCTATAAATACGCATTTTACTTGTATTCACATCCTCACAAACTCAAGTATTATTTGATATAAAGAACCGAAATTCAACAGGCTCCCCTGATATCTCACTCTCTTCATCAAATGGCTCATACATTTTTTCGCAAATTGCTCACATACTTATCCTCTGAAGATGAATTGGATGTTGTTCTTAATGATGAGGCTGATGGACAGTCATCGAGGCATCGTGCCAATCGCCAACACCGTAAGTTTATTCGACGTGATCATATTCAAGAACACGAGCGCCTATTTCGCGATTAGTTCGCAGAAAATCTAGTATATCCTTTGAATATATTTCGAAGGAGATTCCGGATGAGCCGTCTCCTATTTTTCCGTATTCTAAATGAGGTAGAGTTTTACGAGTTGTACTTCGTACAGAGAAGAGATAATGCCGGAAGACTCGGTTTATCTTCTATGCAAAAAATAACCGCAACACTTAGAATGCTGGCATATGAGGTTACTGGAGATTTTATGGATGAATACATATGTATTGGTGAAAGCACCGCAATTGAAAGTCTTAAAAAATTCTCCACCACAATAGTAAGTGTTTTTTCAGATGAATATTGGCGGTCTCCAAATGCCAATGATATTGCTCGATTGCTAGCGGTTAGTGAACAACGAGGATTCCCAAGAATGCTGGGAAGCATTGACTACATGCATTGGAAGTGGAACAATTGTCCCACAACTTGCAAATGTATGTACTCCAGCCACATTCGTGAACCAACTATTATTTTAGAAATTGTTGCTTCATATGATCTCTGAATATGGCATGCAATTTTTGGTATGCCCAGTTCACATAACGACATTAATGTGCTAGATAAATCTTTTATTTTCACGGAACTTGGCCAAGGGCGTGATCCTCCAGTCAATTACACAATCAATGGCAACTACTACGAGATGGGGTATTACCTTGCGGATGATATTTATCCCAAATGGTAAAGTTTTGTGAAGACGATTCCATCACCACAAGGGAATAAGAAAAAAAATTTTGTGAAAGCACAAGAATCTGCAAAAAAATATGTCGAGTGTGCATTCAGGGTATTTCAACAACGATTTGCAATCATTCGTAGACCTTCTCGAATGTTCAAAGTCAATGAACTAACAAATATAATGAAGACATGTGTTATTCTACATAATATGATCATTGAAGACGAGCGCGATGATAGTGAAGAATCGAACATTGAGTATAATCAACTTGATGATAAAGTCCTCGAACTGTCGCGCAATCATACAACTGAGCTTATAGATTTCATCCAACGTCATCATAATATTAGAGACACTTCGGCACATCATCAGTTCCAGGCAGATCTAATTGAACAACAATGCCTATTATATTCCCAACAGTAGACATGCCGCATAATTGATTGGTATTTCCTTCGTGTTATAGTGACTATATTTGAGTTAATCAAATTTCAATTTGTATTTCTTTTATGTTAGTATAATTTTTTTTTCCCATTCGTATTTCGTTCATGTTAGTAGTGATTATATTTGAGGTAATCTGTAATAGTTTCTGAAATTGTAATAGGCAATTTCTTTGCTTCAAAATATCAATTTATACAGTTCTTTATTAAAAATTAAAGTGTCTTAGTACCAATAATATTGTCATTCATCATTGTCTGAAACAATAAATAAATAAATAAATTTTTTACATAAAAAAAATCAATTCAAATGTCCTGCATCATTGCGTCTCGCCATGATGTCTCTCTGCAATTGCTCAAAATATAACCGTTGCAATCCTGGCATGGCACTCACGTCCATCATCATAATGCGCTGATCCGCTTCCTTATTGGCGAGCTCTAGTTTCTCCACCTCCAACCTTAGTCTTTCGTCCTCTTAACGGATTTTATTTAACTCTTTTTCCTTCTCATTTTTCATCTTCTCAGTGTCCAACCTCAGTCTTTCATCCTCGAGACGGATGAAATTTAGCTCTTTTTCCTTGTCATACTCCATCTTTTCGGCTTTGAGACGAAAATACTATTTCTCCTGAGCACGTGACTCCTCCAAAAGCGTATACTTCAGCTTGCTGAGCCCAACAATCTCCTGTGCTGACGTGGCTTGGGCCTTTCGTTTTCCTTTCTCAGCTTTCCTTCCCATTGGTCAGTCCAATTCAATCACGTCATTATCTACCACATATCCGCCTCTAGATAAAAAACTGAATCTACCGTAGCATCCGAACATTGAGTTGGGGTCGGGGACGGGGACATTGTCTTCCTTCGTTTTAGATCTTCCTTTGTGGAACGTCAAATCCATTTAGGATGGTCCTTTAACAAGTGCCAACAATGGATCGAACTGGAATGAGCATTTCTCTAGTGATGCATACATAACTTTCGCCTTGTCAAACTTGCATGTAAACAAAAAAGTTTATGTTAAATCAATGTATAAAAAAATTAAATATTCATAAAACAAGTAAGAGTGTGGATATTTTACCTTGTCTTGCTCGTTGCTCGGTCATGCCACTTTGATTCAACCATTCAACTTGCGCTAGTTTCACACAATTTGTTTGTGGCCTTTTGAATAATCGATTACCGATGTATTAAATACTTGATGGTCTGGTCATTTGTGGTTTATTTAAATTGTTGGAAGTATTCATAATTTTTTTCCCAAAGTTGAAAGTGTTTTTGGTCTGTTCCTTGGACGACATCAATGCTACAATTAACCTATGCAGAGACAAGTAACTTGTCTTCCTTTGGTGTGAAGTTCGCACCCCTGACTGATTTCCTAACGCCGATAAGATCGTTATGGGGTAAGAGTGGAGAGTCATCAACAGTCATATGAGAGTTTTCACTTTGCCCATCGCAAGTGGGGTCTACTTGAGGATCTTCACTCAGGAGGTTGGTGAAGTACATATGTCTAAGGTCTTGTGAATATATCTCTAAAAATGCAGTGAAATGTTAGACACGTAAGTATGAAGTTTGGGGTTTTTTCAATCACCGGCTCAGGAACCAAATGGTGACATATACGAAATTTGGTCATCCTCTCATGGCTGCAACAAACGGTTGCCACTACTTGTTGGCCGTCTGGGTTACCCACTCATTGAGGAAATGACCATAAATTTCATGTATCCCCACCAGGCTTTGTCATCATCACAGCTGAGGGGGTTTAATTTATACATTATTTTATTATCACAACATAACTTTTTCAAGCAATGACACAACAAAAAAGCAATCTATCAGAACTGACCAATTCACATATTCACACAAAACAACAACCAAACAACAATGCAAATCACAATAATGCTAAATAAGAGCATTATCATCAGGTTCCTTCATATTGAATTTATAAATAAATGGGGCACAGAATGGTGGAAATATTGACAGCATGCGTAAGCAATGAGTTATTCACATCGGATGGCTGCAAAACTCCATCCGAATGTCCATTGCCTTTTTTGGAAAGTACTAGAAACTGCAATATGACAATCCGGGTGAGGATTACCTCGCCATATCAATGAGGCCCTATTAACACTTGTGAATTAACCCGCACTATAATCACAGCCTAATAACAGCCCTCGCCCCCGAGAGATACGAAAAACTGCAAATGACCCAACAAAATAACAAATTAATGAATGGATAACCACAAACAATGATAAATCATAACCACAAACTCCACCAAATTCGGCCCAAAACCAATAATCCCACAAATTCCATAACCACAAGCTCCACTAAATTCTCCTTAAAACCAATAACCCCACAAATTCTATAACCACAAACTCAATCAAATTCTCCTCAAAATAAAAAACCCCACACATTTCATAACCACAAACTCCACCAAATTCTCCTCAAAACCAAAAATCTCATAAATCTGTGATTTTTTTCATCAAATTCTCGACATTTCAATAGTCAACACAACCAACAGTCAACACAGCAATGAGAGAAATAGAGTAATTAAAAAAAATAGAAATAATTTTTCAGTGTTTTCTCGGCAGCTAAACACTCGAGAGAGGCAAAATAATACAGAGAAATCAATGGCAACGCATGTCATAAAAATGAGAATCGGTTTCCTCAAAAGCCCAAAATCCTAAATCTAAACGAGAGTGAAAAAAAATTACAAATCATTCTAGACGATTCCATGGTGTTTCTCGGCAGTCAAACAGCAGAGAGAGCCAAAATAATGCAGAGAAATCAATGGCAACGCAATAATAAAAATGAGAAGTGGTTTCATCAAACAAAGCCCAAAATCATAAATTGAATCCGAGTGAGAAAAATCAAAACAAAATGCAAATCATTGGAAGTGACACATAACTTTCTCGGCAGCCAAACAACGAAGATATCGCCAAGGCAGAGATAGAGTTGAAGACCTTCTATGATTACCTTGATCATGGCGTCGGGAGGAAGAAAAATGGGAAGAGAGAATAGAGAATGAGAGAAATATTCCAAGAAAAATACAAGAAAATGAGGGAAAACGAGGGAAGAGAGAAACAATTTTGATTTTGAAGAAACCGAAATCAAACTTACAAAAATTGCCGATGGAAAAGGGTTGCGTTCGTTGGTGTTGCGAAAGAAGGGGCACCAGGAGAAGGTTTTCGTGGGACGAAGAAGACGCCGAATTGCGATGGGGATGTACAGTAGTTCCCCATATATGGGGAACGACTGTAGATACCGTATAAACAAATCGCAAAATGGGGATTAGGATGGAGAGGGTTTTTCTCCAAAACCTTAAAATAATCCCTAAATTATGTGGATGGGGGAGAGATGGAGAACCGAATGAATATGCTCTTATGGGAATTCTAGTGATTTGTATGAGAATTATTGAAAACCAAACAAAATAAATCACAATTTTAAGATTAAAAAGTTGAATTATCTGCGCATTAAACATACGTATTTTTTTGGTCTGATGAGATAAAAATTAAAATTTAGATAAAATATTGTTAAAATATAATTTTTAATATAATTTTTATTTTAAAATTAAAAAAATTTAAATTATTTATTATATTTTATAAAAAAATTTTAAAAAAATATAATGATTATATTAAACCAGATGACATGAGATAGTTTCATATGTATAACCAACTCATGCCTATGAGTGCAAAGCCAAGAGCCGACATAAAGTCCGGTTATTCAAATCAAAAAGTTGAGTTCGAATCTCCTACCTCCTTCTAAAAAAAACAAATAAGCACGTAAGATTTAATTCTTAATATTGAAATTTTAAACTTTTTATTTTAAACTAAATTATATCATATTATATTAATTTATAATTAAATTTTTTTATATAAAATAATAATAATAAAATTGTACCATTCGAGAGATGATATCATCATAGATATTAGATACTAGTTATTCATTATTAAAGTATTTCTCAATCATTTAAGATAGACAAAACCAATCGATGTTATTCAGAATAACGAATTCGTATTGAAAACAACAAACTTTTAACGTATAATTTTTATTTTATTTTTTATGAAAATTTAACGTATAATTATTATACTTTGAATTATAGCTTTTTGGTGAGAGTGTTTAATTTAAAGATATACAAAATCAATCAATGTAATTCGGAATTAGAGCTTGCCATAAATCTATTTTCTAAAAACCTTAAAAAGATGGACACAACAAATGAATAATATATTATTTAATTCTCCCTTCTATATTTGTTATGAATTAATATTGATTGTATTAATTATTATCCCTTCTAAACAGCCCTCTCAATCCTCCCCAAAAAAATGATATAATACAAATAACTAATATGTTTATACAATTAAATAAATTATATTTACAGTCATAAAATATGTAAACTTTATATATTCTTTTAAAAAAATTGAATAAATTTAAATTTTAAATAAAAAAGTTATTTTTTTAATAATAAATCATAATTTTTTCAAAATGAGTACACGAGAGTTGCATCTTTACTCTTCTAAAAAAAAAGTTATACACCGATAATCCTAACTTAACAAAAAGCCAATTAAAAAAATTGATTGACACGTAAACTTATAAAATTATTTTTATAAGGCTGATGTCTAGACAAAGTAATTATTATTTTATAATAAAATCGGAGTGAATCCCAATCCTGACGGCTCAAGTTAGAAAACAAAAGCAAATACAAGTGGAGCCCATCCCAATTTGGACTTTGGAGTGCTGGACCGTTGAAGCCTGGGGTACGCGAAGCCCAAACAATGTTAACTTCTACTCAAGAGCCCAACATAACAAGTAGATGCAGGCAACGGGCTAAGCGGATGGTAGCGGGCTGCTGCTTGCATCATATTTGGCCCAAATGTAAAACACTCAGCATAAAAATTTCAGTGCCCGAACTTTACCGATGCCAAATGACAACAGATGCCACGACGTTAACAAGGCAGGTTTCTCTTGACAAAAATGCTAACAAAAAATAAGATATTTGACAGTTTGGATTGAGAGTTAATCTCAACTCAGATATCCCATATGATATAGATAAAGGTAGGTGGTGTATGAGATCCCACATTACTTGAAAAAGAGAAGTTCTTGCTCTTTATAAGGTTCCGATGAGGTTCTAATTGTATCATTGACTAATCCTTTTGGAGTATAGACCATGTGGTTTGGGCCTTCCATTAGGACGTTACAATCACATCTCATTTTATTTAATCATTATAAATTTTTAAAATTTTTATATTAAATATAATAAAAAAACTCTACTTTTTCAAATTTCAAAATAATAATAATATTAAAAAATAATACTATAATAATATTTTATTCTACTTTCAACTTTCATATTAACTTATCTTATCTTAGCTCACTATTCAAACGATACTATAATTTGAAATTTATTTTTATAACTAAATTATCTCTCTTTTTTATAGCATGGATGGATCATAAGTGATATATATTTCTTCTATTTTTTATTTGGATCCACCGAATAAGGGTACAGAAATGTATACCGAATAGTATTTTATGTTTTTCTTAAAATAAATATGTGTATTTTTTAAAAATAAATACACACAAATATTTTAAAAAAATATTGATCGGTACACTAAATGTTTTCCTTTTTATTTCTATTTTTTAAAAGTATGATATATTCGATAAGTGATGCAGATATTTAAAAGCAGAAAACTCAAATAAAATGAAGAATATGCTTATCCTTATTTTATTACGATGACAAGGCATTCAAAAATCAAAAAACTATAGACATAAGCTATACTACTTGCTAATTGATTATAAGTGACAGCTAATAATTTTTTTTAATTAATGGTAAATCTATTATGCATATATACAATACAGGGGATTATCAACAACTTGCACGAGACTCGAGAGTTGGACAACGCGTGGATAAACATTATTTTGTGAACTTTTAGGTAAAAGAAAGAAGAAAAACATTATTGTAAAAGTTTAGGTAGTGCCCTCTTCAATCTGCACAGCTAAACAAAGAAAATGCCAGCCAACTTCTATCCGCCCAAAAAGTCCAATAGTCAAATACTCTTTTTCCTTTATTTATAATTATTATTGGAACTTAATAATTTAATCATATACTGATAATCCAAACAAGTACAAGCTCACGGAACTGTTTCCCCTTTGTGTTTTTTGGGACCAAATTTCTGATATTCCTATATGAACAATAGCTCAATTGTCCTCTTGCCGTCTATCTGATCGGACAGATAGGACCCATCGATCTCTTCTCTGTACGTTTCTGATCTCTGACACCTTTTTTTTGGTTTCTTTTGCATTTCCCAACAATCATCCATCCAATTCATCCACAGCAGATTCCAACCCTTTTTCGTTACATTCTGTTTCCCTTCCATCCTCCTTGTACTATCCTTTTTCTTTTTGCCGTCTACTATTTTCTTTGCCCTTTTTTTTTTTTGTTTTTAATTTATGTAATTTATCATAAAGGGTTCTTGGTTGTCATTTCTTTACAAGTTTGTCACGATGAAGATGGTCATGATGGGCTGCTCTTGCATTTGTTTTGCGTGAAATACGGCTTTTGTGGATTCCTTTTTATGGTGTGCATTAATCGTCACCTTCGTTTCTTGCTTGTTTCTTTTGCTTTCTGGGTTCTTCTCAGAATTCAGAAATCTGGGTTCCTTTTATCAGAAGCGAATTTTGATTCAGACGATATAGCTTTTTGGAATTACTTCTTTGTTGGGATTCACTGTAAGAGAATCAAATTACGAAAAGGTAGATTTACGCAGTTTTTGTCTCGTCACTGGAAATCTGAATTCCTCACTCCGTCTCTCTCTCTCTCTCTCTCTCTCCCTCTACCTCCCCCCCGCGGGTCAACTTCTATTCCTTCGGCATTGCACGAGTCCCTTTCTGAAACTGGGGTCCGAAACAGATGTCTCTAATGGTTTTTGGATTCTTCCCCAAACTCAAGATAAGTATCACATGGCTATCTCTTGGCGCATTCGGCTTTGAATATGGCACCTGGGGTTTGATGCATGTAGCTTTTTTTGGCTAAATCTCTGGCCTTTCAATTGAGGTGCAAAATCCGTAAATTGTCGCTATTAAGTACTCAATACTTTTTCAGTTAAATCTGATCATTTTTTTTTACCCTTTCTTTGATTATTGCAGTTTTTTCTTGGAGTTTTCTTATGGTTTCCTCTGCAGAAATTATGGGTTGTAAACCTGTAATTTTTTCATGTCTGGACTGAGAATTGTTACTGGGTATGTGCAACTCTCTGGATTGATGTTGATTCCTTGCGATTCCTCTAGCATTCATGTTTGTTTTATGGAAGCCGTGACTCGTATATGATTGGAATGATTTTGCAATAGCGTTCTTCTGAGTGAACTTTAAATGGAGTTACCGCCTAATCACAAACATTCCAAATTCTCTGGCCGGTATTTGAATTCCATAGCATGCAGATGCGTTGTTTTGGTTGTGATTGCTCTGGTTATTAGAGCTGTTCTGCTTCCTACATTCTCCGGCTTTGGTTGGATTGAGCAGCAGAACTTGATCTTCATCCAGAACCGCTCTCTGTTATTCAGTTCTGAATTTGGAATTCGGAAAGATAAATTCTTGGAGGTTCCTCAGATTGTATGGGGTCTAAACAATCAAAAGATTGCATTTGCAAGAGCTTGTCTAACTGCAAGAATGCTGAACCGAACTCTTTTGATGCCTAGCTTAAGTGCTTCCCTGTTCTACAAGGAAATTGACCTCCTGCAACCCATTTCCTTCGATAAGGTGTTCCAATTCGAGAAGTTCAATTCACTCTGCAATGGATTTGTCCGATTGGGTCGTTACTCGGATCTTTCGAATCGTACAGGGATCTTTGAGCTTCGAAAGGGAAGCGGAAGGAAATGGACAATTGAGAGAGATTTAGATCAACTGAGACAGCATAGAAAAGACACTACTGATGGGCATGAGGTAATTCGAATAGTTGGGAAGAACCCATTTTTATGGCACGATCATTGGCCTATTAAGGACTATGCCCGGGTATTTGAGTGCTTAGTTTTGGTTGATGAGATAGCAAAGGAAGCGGATAAAGTTGTATCCAAGATTAGAGAGAAAGAAATGGAGGTAACAAGAAAAACTGAATCTGTGCAACATGGTGTCAGTCCTGAGAGTTCTACGTTTCAGCGAGTGCCTTATGTAGCCGTCCACATGAGAATAGAGATAGACTGGATGATTCACTGTAAGAAATTAGAGCAGAGATTTAACACTAGCCAAATTTGTAGCAGCAAGGAGGAGATTATGGAAAGAGTGGGAAACATTATGGACCTAAAGACTCCAACTGTGGTTTACCTTGCTGTGGCTGACAGTCTTCTCGAAGATTCTTCTATACTGAATGGATGGAAAGAAGGCTTGCTTCCTTTGGAGAAAAAGAAACTGGGCGTTGATGGAATTTACAGGAAGTATCCATATCTCATTCAGTCGGCAATTGATTATGAAGTGTGCTTAAGGGCTGACGTCTTTGTGGGGAACAGCTTTTCTACTTTTTCGAGTCTTATTGTTCTCGAGAGAACACAGAAGATGATCAAAGAAGGCATCACAAGATCGTGTGGGATGGATGTAAGGTGGCCGTCTTATGCATATAATATATTAGGGGAATCGAATGGCCCTCATAGATGGATGACAAATATGTCTGATTCAAGCCTTCAAGCAATTAGCTATGGCTCTAATGACATCTCTTCTTGTTGACTCTAATGGTATGTGATTACTGCTGCAATCTTTCCGACTGTTGGAGATATTGAGGCTTCTCTCCTTTCTGAAAAATTTAGATAGTCACAGTGGCAAATTGGTTGGTATAGTTACAAATTATGTGGATTCTCTGTCTAAAAAATCAGTTATAGATCATGTTCATGTTCAGATTTATACCCAATTAGGTCATTTTTGCCTTCCTTGTAATTTCTGGCATTCCTTTTATTTTCTCAACTCGGTGGCATACTTTTTTTTTTGTAAATTTTCCTACAGCAGGAAGTATATCAATGATCCATTTATTATTCAAGTACCAGAGATCCTTTCAATTTCTGCATTCCTTTTGGATTCAGTAGATGGGCATAAATATGTTAACCTGTTTTCATCTGGATTATATAATAAACTATAATCCTCTTTTTGTTAGCAATACCGTGAGGGAAATGGAAAGAAACTTTGAAAGTAATTTCACCGGTTCTTGTTATATCTCTTGATGTTGATCTTCCCAGAACTCAAACGGAGAAAGTTCATTCATTCATTCTTTCTTCCCTCTTCCATCCCCTTCATTTCCATTATACAATCTTCATTTTCGTTTTTTGGGGTAAGTTTGATGTGCAGAAGCATTCTTTTGTGGCTGGACTATGTTCCGACATCACCCGAGAGATTTCACTCTCAAGGTACTCGCAAGCATCTCCGTTCTAAATTCTCATTTACAAAATGCTATCTTTCCCTGTTCTCGTCTTTTGAAAGTCGAAATTTTACCATATATTCTGCAAATTTCTCATGATCTTGTGGGTGATGCTTTGTACTGTCGCAAATGTAATGATTTGAAGTTAATTGAAACAAAGAAAATCACATCATAAGAGGGGAAGGAAGTTGAGGAGTAGATCGCGGGCTGGTCTCCACTCTCCAGAATGGTTACTTTGATATGACAATTTGATGCTTATTGTGGATTTCCAAAGCTTGTCAAACAACAGGAGACTAGAAGCTTTCTGAGTTCTTTTTTTTTTTTATGTTTTGTTTTGTTTCCCTTTCCCCTTTATTCCTTTCTTTATTGCTTGAAGGTTGGTGCAGCAAGGAGAAAGGTTTGTCCAATCACCCAATTTGTGAGCTCCAGAGTATAATCAGGGAATTGTGGTTCCCCTTCTACCGGGTAGTATGTGCTCTTTGTTTTATCTTGTTTTTCTGGTTGGAAGAGTGCTGTTAGCCATGTTACTGAGCATTTTTTATTGTCCTAGATTCCTTGAGTGCAGTCATGGAAAACGCACTTGCTGAGATCCTTCACTTTTTGTTACGTGGGTGACCTCAAATCGTGTCTTGTTATTGTCTTCAACTGCAAGTCAGCAACTCTGATCTGTCTGTACTAGCAACTGAAATAGACACCACTTCTATGGCCATAGTCATTTTTGTGGTTGGCATCGTCACTCTTACTCCATCTTAAAGTCAAGATTAGTATAAATTTACAGAGATTTTATCCTCAGCTAAAACATAATTTTTGTCATAACTTGGTTGTCATAGGAGCCAACCGGACCAAGTTTTAGGTCCATTTGGATTCGAAAAGTGTTTCATTTCATTATTACAATTTTCTCAAATTTATACATAAAATATAATAAACAATTTAATTTTTTTGAATTTCAATTCAACTTTTTCAAATTCTAAAATAATAATAATATTAAAAAATAATATTTTAATAATATTTTGTTCAACTGTTATTTAAAATCATCTCATCTCTAAATCTAAACCAGCCTTTACCAGTTTATTTCATTCATTCATACTTGAAATAAGGCAAATGCTAAGCCAGCTCTCGCTGGGAGCTACCGCTTGCATTAATGTGTTTTTTTATGTGTTTTTTTTAGTTCTTTTTTTATATAGATTTTGTTAATAATTTTAAATATTAAAAAAAAATCATAATATTATTAAAAAATATTTTCTTAATCATTAATTCTTAATTAAGAAAGTGTTTTTTAATAATTTTTTTTACTTTATGATTAAAAAAGTACTTTTTAATAATATTCTAAATTTATTTTATTATTTAAAAATATTAAAAAAAATCTCTATAAAAAATAATTGAAAAAAAAACACATAAAAGAATACATACAAGAGCCAGCGGTGGCTCTCAGCGAGAGCGAGAGCCACTAGTGGTGGCTCTAGCAGTACTCTTGAAATAATTACTAAAAGCTACCAAGATTATGGCTTGTTAAAACTACTTTGGCATTCGAGTCAGACTTCTCTATGATGTGATAAATTTAGTATCAGATTAGAATGAACAGTATTATTTTCACGTCGTCGATGAATGACAAAACAATGTTTCTGTTACTGAAGCCTGAAGGGGTAATACTCTGAACAGTGACAATGTTAGGCAACAATTGAATGTTTGATTCGGATTCTGCAAGGTTTATGAAGTACTTAACCTAATATATTTGCTGAAAATTTTGTTGCAAGCATAAGGGAGATTTTAGGTAGGAATTAGGATACCTTTGCAGTATATTAGGTGTCAAGTTTTTGCTCCATAGATCAAAGACCTTGTCGAGTAAGAGCACTAGCATTAGATTCATCAAATTTATCTTTAAATTTTGATGAAAAGTACATGTTTTTCATATATCTAAAACTTCATTATCCATAACTCCACATTGGATTAGCCATTGGATTCATCAAAATAATAATATAATATTATTTTTTTAATAATCTAATTTTTTATTTTTTATTTCATATTTTACAATTACACTAATCATATGTTAATTAATAATTTAATTTGATACTTCAATTATTATTTCCCAATATTGCAAGAAAATGAAAAAAACCAAGACTACTCTCTTAAGATCCTGCTGCACATTGCATAAAAATTACTCTAGTTGCAAACACCAAAGCAAAAATGTTTTGTCCTTAGGAGAGGTTTGGATTCAAAACCTAACTCAACTCAACTTAACTCAACTCATCTCATCATTACAACTTTATCAAATTTTCACATAAAATATAATAAACAATTTAACTTTTTCAAATCCCAAAACAATTTATCTAAATTTTCACACCAAATATAATAAATAATTCAATTTTTTTTTACTATTCACAAATCATCTCAACCCATCTCTGAATCCAAACATCTCCTAGTCTTAAGCTTTCTCTATCACTTGAGAGAATAAAGAATCAAGATTCAGTTCCATGAAAACCTGAATTAATCAGTTACAGGCTTGATTTCAACCCCACAACACGTACCAATTCTACTTGGCCAGCAATTCAAGTTTCTTAATCTCACACACAATACATTAGAAATTAATTGAAAAAATCATTTATAAAACTTTTTGTGTTGAATACTTGTTTATCCATGTATTGTCTTCTTGCTTTTAGGAGGAACCAAGCCCTTATTAAGCATTCCCCTCCAAAAACAAGGGAGGAAAAATGGCAGATGCGCTATATTCCAACTCTAGATATGCATGAACACATCACTCGACCACCTGAGGGGGTTAAATTCCCAGAGAAGGTATGTGGTTATTGTTGAGGCCTTGTTACACATCTGTCAAGTTTGTTTCCACTTTATTTGTTCTCTTTTTTCCCAATTTCAATATGGGATCAAATTTTTTTGTGGATAGAGATGGAGACAAATGGAGGTATAAAAAACGGGCTTGCATCAAGTTTGCATTGGTTTAAGATTTTTAATTGATTCTGGATGAAGGTGCTTGATATATGCTTTTGCAGATGATATTGTATTCTTTCATGAGACTTAGCAGGATTTAATTTCAGCTTACAAATTTGGAGTGGTACTGTAAGATCTACAGGTTTTACCTTCTTAGGTCTAGTAGGACTAAAAACAAGCATGTGGAATGCAATTTAAGTGAAAGAATGGATGGAGAGATGATAGAATTTAATGGTAGATGGAAACTAAAAAGTGACAATTTTCATATGTGGGATCAGTAATTTATAAGGATGAAATTTCTTTCAAACAACTCTTTCTTTCAAACAACCCAAACAACATAATGATTGAAATACATACATGTAGTTGAAAATTTCTTCATGGACAAAAATACATATATAAGCATACAAATGTAGTGCAAAATTTCTCATACATGCATATATGATTATTATATATATGAGAGAGTGAACTCACGAAAATGGAGAACGTTCGGAGCAGAAGATAAATGAGAGGCAACGGTGCGCCTATGAAGGTGAAGGAGGTCTTCTTTCACCTGAAACACCTCGTACGAATTTGAACATCTGCTTCACAAAGATGAACTGATCACTTTCTCGGCAAAGGATATGATACAAGCTTCACGAAAAACAAAAGAGGAAACGGAGGGAAGAAACGGAGAGAAAGAAAGGGAGAGGAAGAATCGAAAGGGAGACGAGAGGAAGAATCGAAAAAGTCACTGGGGATTTGGGGATTTTGGGGTAGAGAAGAAAGTAGAGAAAGGGTGGGAAGAAAGAACGAAATTGCGTAGGAAAGAGTCATTTTTGTATTAAAATAATTGAATAGATGTTATATAACAATCCGATCCTAAAATTAGGTCATAAGATAAGTTTTATGTATTTTTCTTATAACTAAAAAATATTTTATTATTATCATTATTTTTCTCCAAGCTCATGAGTTCAAATACTATTACCATTATTATTTCCTTTTAATGATAAAACTCCTAGCTACCAGATTTTATTCTACAAATTTCAAACGCACGAAATCTAATCCAGTCCCTTGCACATACGTCTCTTCTTCTTTTTCATTAGGGTTTCCGTTGGTCTATATATAGAGGCTCAGTACATCCAACCCGCGGCCACTCTTCCTCTGCTGTGAACCACCCCAGAAATCAGATCCACGCACCCAGCCACTACACACTGCCCAACCCATGGGCAAACCTTGAACCTTCACTCAGTCGTCCCCTCCACGAAAAGGTCGAGAGCCACTCTGCCGTAGGACCATTGCATGCCACCGGGAACCCACTGCACGTCCGAAAACAACTTCACGTCGTAGTAACAAATCCAAACCGTGCTTGCACCCGTGCCGCAGGAAGCTCCTCCACGTCTCCTCCCTCAGCCACAGCACCACCAAGAACCACCACAGAAGACAACAGACCATCCTCAGCGGCCAAGGCACGCTGCAGCAGCCACGGACGTGAAGAAGCCTCTGCTTCTCTTCCACGATAGCGACCACACGGACGCACCTTTGTTTTGCACTTTCGAAACAGAGCAACCGAACCACTTGCTTCACCGGAGTCCACCACAGAAGACATCGGAGCACAACCCATGGTGCCAGAAACTGCCGGCCATCCTAGTCCCATCGAACCCACTCCTTTCCGATAGCCCACAATCGTCGCCCCTGTTCTCTCTCTCGATTGTTTTTCGACGTGACATAACTCCCCAGCCCAAGCAACACCACGGTTGCACCGCCGCATAGTTCATCCTTTGGCGTCGCACCACCACAGACGGGCCTCCTGTTGCGCTGCTGTGACCTCGCTAGCCACCCAGCCGCCGTTGCACTCAGCCCTCTCTCGGTGAGCCCTGCCTTGTGCGTCTCTCTCCCACCCCCTCAAGCCTCTGTTGCTCTTCATGATTTAAAGTTGTGTTTCCTCTTAGATTTTAGTTGCTACAGGTTTTAAATGAGATTATATATATGCCCTCTTTTAATCTAGTATCTTGGAGGATTGATTTAAATTACATTTATAAATTTATACTTAAGAATATGATATTTATGGAGACTATTACGTTATTTTTATTTGAATTTGAGTTTAATTTTATTAAATTAATATATTAGTCAAGGGCTCAATTTTTATAAGAAAGTATTTAAAGAATTTGAAATATGTTTTAAAGTATATTATTGAGCCTAATATTTTGTTAATATTCATTTGTCTATTTAGTAGAATTTTAATAAATTATTATGTTAAGAATATTTAAATGATATTAGTATTTATTAGATTTCTTATAAGATTTAATAATTACGTTAAGAAATGAAACTTATTTTAAGAGTTGAAGTTTTATGATTTATTTTAAAATAACTCAAGTATTCTACTAAATTATAATATGTTATTAGTATTTAAGTAATTTAAATACTATGATTTATTTGATTATGGTGTTAAACAAAAGATTTATTTGACTATCTTTTAGATTGTGAATTAAGTAGGATATTAGTACATGTTGCTCCTAGACAGATTTGGTGATAGTTAATATTGTGTATAGGTGACGAGCTACGAAGTGAGATTCAATAGGAAGCGCAGTGAGGTAAGTAATTTGATCATAAATTAGGATCATCACAGTTTAGCTTATGTATAAGTATTATTCAAGCCAGTTCATTGACAACCCTTATTTATGAACCACTCATGTCATATGCAAACATGTCATCTAGCATAACATACGATCATGTCATTCCGCATCATGTTCAGATTCAAAAATTATAATTATGTATGTATTATGTCATGCATCTCATGTGTATAAGACACGTAAGCTATCTTAAGTTCAAGTGCAAGATAAGATAAGATCAATTAATAAGATGGTCATTCAGATGCATGGTACCAATGCAGTTCAGTTTAGGGTGGGTGTGCAAGCCACGAACTCAGTCGTGGTCCATCATAGTATGTCAGAATACTATCAGCAGCTCCCCTTGCTGCAGCGGGACGTGGGGTCGGTGCACAGCTTCGCACACAGGGTTAAGTGTGTTGGCCAGTCAGTTAAATCAATCAGATCAGTCAGTTAATTAAGTCAAATCAGTCAGTTAATTCAGATAAATCAGTCATGCATAGCATAAGCATCAATATGAATAGTCGTGAATTTTAAGCTCTCAGCATGAAAGTTTTTATGAAAATCTTATGTCTATTACGTTTACGTTGTGATGAATTTCTTACTGAGTCTTCGACTCATTTTAGTTTGTTTTCATGTTTTTAACCACCCAGGTGAGGATGATGATTACGAGCAGGCAGGCCAGGAATAGAAGGAACAGTTAATTTTAGTTTCAGACTTTCTAAAATAAAACATGATTTTATGACATGAATTTATTCAGTTTATTCATTTAATGTTTTTGGAAGACATTTTATTAGACTTTTTTCTACAAAATAAACTTTTAATTTCATTTATAAAATTTGAGATCTCTTGCCGGATTTATTTTTATGAAAAATACGTGACACTCATAGCCTACGAGAAGGGAGTGTTACATGTTGAATAGTAGTTCTTCAAATATGAAGATAAATGAAACTCTATTGTAGCTGAAAGTTTCACATTTAAGTAAAAGATGAATCCAATGGTGTGTGTTTAAAGTGAAATTCATCAAATTTTAGCCAACGCCAGTGCTCTAATGGGTACTTCTCGTTCTTTACAAAAATTAGGTAAAAGGCTCGAGCGGTAGAGAATTTCTTGAAATTTACGGATTAAAAGACATGTAGGCCATTTTATAAATAAAAATGATTTCAATAAATCTCAAATTGATAAGTTTCGTATAGATCTTTATAAAAAAGTGCATTACATCTTGAAAAAGTATAAAAAAATTTAATTTTTCTTTTAATAAAATCTACTTTTTTTACAAAGAGCTTATGCATAACGTTTATTTAAAACTTGTACGTAGTATTACCCATTTATAAATTGTTTGCGACCAAAAGAAAAGAAAATGGAAAGGTCTTGCTTCCCTATCCTACTTTTTATGTTTATGCACGAACTGAAAGGAGCACCGAGTTTGTGGTAATCATGGTCTTGGTCTAAAAGTAAAGGGCTACACAATCTCCAAATTTTATGAATAATAGTGGAATAAATAATAAAATAATTTGAATTAAAATATTTTATTAAAATTTGAAAAATAAGAAAAAAAGTTATATTAAAAAATTAAAAAATTAAAAAATTATTTAAATACTTTTTTAATATTATTTTTATTTTAAAATTTGAAAATATTTATATTTTTTCTTTCGTATTTTGTTTTAAATTTTGAAAAAATTGTATTGAATTTTGTATTTGGATAGTGGTTAAGTAATGATTATATTAAAAAGTTGAATATTTGAAATTAAATAATTTTTTGTGTTTGATTGATATTGAGAAAAGAATTTATAAAAAGTTATGAGAATATATAAATGTCAAAACAATCGCTAGATGTGTTCTTGATCTTGATATCTAATCCGTCATTTTCTGGGGCTGATATGCACGTTCCATAATTCTTCACATCAAGATGTAGAATTTGCATCTGGTATTTTTCTTACTAAATGCACGAGAGAGAGAGAGAGAGAGAGAGAGTTCCATCTCCTTTTAATATTAGTTCGTATCATCCCAATATACACCAAGCAGAATTCCACCATATCTGTTTTCTAGCCAAACAAAAAATGAGCATAATGCAAAACGCCTGTAAAACAAAGGTACACCACTGTACGCTGGAGGGGGGGAGACCGCCATACGATCCTCCCACCTCTAAATCATGATAAATATGCCATTTGGTCCAAAAACTTTGGCAAAAGCACACTTTCAGCAACAACTTGAAAAATAAGGAAGAAGACCCACATTTTTAAAACAATTCTCCACAACATTGC
The DNA here is from genome assembly GCA_022457165.1 of Juglans mandshurica. Taxonomy (NCBI): domain Eukaryota; kingdom Viridiplantae; phylum Streptophyta; class Magnoliopsida; order Fagales; family Juglandaceae; genus Juglans; species Juglans mandshurica. The sequence goes on from CM039626.1 coordinate 26,849,625, forward strand.
TGCTCATCTAACTAGGAGATGCCACACAACACCTACACAGTACACACAACACCTACACAGTACATGCGCTACAGAATGGAAAGGAATCTTTCACTGGCTTTGCTTTTAAGTGACATCGTAAATGTTCTTTCAAATTACTGATATAAGAAGTGTTCTCTATCCTATTTCATTTTCTTTCGAGGAGAAAGTAATTGATCAAGCATAAATTCTTCCCCTCCATCTTATGCAAGGATCACAATTTTCAAGCGTGTAATGACTAAAAACCTACGTAGAAAGAGAAGAAAGAGCACTTTCTTGCATGCTGCTGTAAATGAAAATGAGAGTGAATAGAGTGAGGAATTCTTTCCCTCCCTTGAAGCAAAGCAGCTTATTTTCTGATTTCAAGAGGAATCCTGTATTTGCTTCATTGGATATAGTCTTCATAATAGTTATCGCTTATCACAGAAACAAACCTTTCAAGCCAAGGAAGTTGATGGAGATCCTTCATGGCATCTACATAGGAGTCCGTACAGAGAGGTGGGGATTGGTAAGGGTGATGGTCACTCAAACTAAATCCTCCGGCAAGGAACCTTTGGATCAGAGGCAGCGAATTGAAAGTCTCCCAAGCCCATTGTTCCGACTCTTGCATAGACTGGGTATAGTCTTCAGAGTTCCCTTCATCCCAAAAGGCACACTGACAGGTCTGTTCGCCAACCCTATATTCTGCTCCACAAGAATAACAGAACTCATGCCCACACCTGGAAATGTCTCGTGTAAGCCAAATTTTGTCATAAGGAAGTTAAAACCATGCTAACAAAGTCTAATATTTTTTTTTTGATAAGTAACTAACAAAGTCGAATATAAACCATTGAAATCTGCATATAGAGCCTAACAATCTGGCATACATGTGCATAGAAGAGCTGGAGACAATAATACCGGGCAAAAAGTGCAATCCTACAACACCTTAATCAAAATAACTAGTTTTTACTCTTTTCTGTTCTCCTTATGACTCTTATAGTTACAATTCACTTCTAAGAAAATGACCAAAGTTGGCTGGGTTATATTGAGTTTAATTGTAAAGCAGAGGTTTTTAACCGTTCTGCTTGCATCTTATAGAATTATTGACAGCTCACTCTCATCTTAATCAAACGCAGACACTGAATGAACGGAAAATTCGACTCTATTGCACCATGTTGAGAGAGAGTATAAAGATGAAGGAAATTCGACTTGCACACAACAATTTTGCATGTGAACAGTTAAAAACTTATACTTGCATGTGAACGGCAAAATATCATATATGCATGTGAACATAATTAGTTCAGAATCTATATTTAATTAGAACATTTGTGGATGACTAATTTAATCTTATACTTGTCAGAATGCAACTATTCTGAGGCAATAATACTTTGGCATGTAGCATTGGCTAAAAAAGCATCATCTAAAGAATAAAACTTGACATGATCCATTGACGGTGGTAGAGCAAGATATGTTCAGTAGCAAGAAAAGTCATTACAATTACATTTAATCACAACACCTTTTATTTGCGTCAGATAGGTGCACTACATCATCTGATTGTCATCACTAAAGGGAGGTATGCCTAAGACTATCAATACATTTAATTCATAAGCCTAATTTATAAAACACAGACACCAATACTATATCTAAAATCGCTTTATGAATCATAACATGGTATAATTTATACCATTAATGAAATGTACCATGCTTAAGAAAAACCTCAGCAAAATGTGCAAAAAAGGTCTCTTACCAGCAGGTCATGTGATAGCAACCTTGAGCAAGCTCAATCATCCTGCGGCATTGCTGACAACGTCTCCACCTTTTACTTTGTGCCAAGCGATACAGAGTAATGTCTGCTGCATCTCTCTCCTCCAATGGAAGGTTCTGGTACTCATCACAGCTCATCGAAGAATGCCAAGGAACACCACATTCCACACAGATAAACCTCTGGCAGACTGGGCACTCAACAGAGCTATTACCTGATTGACTTGATGAGCTTGCTCTAGCTGACAAACATTCACGAGGATCTAGCAGGACAGAACAATTTGAGAATGGGCAGTAGATTCTATCTGAGTGGAGGACATTTGCTTCTGCAAGTGCTCTCTCTAAAGATACATAGGAAGATAGTGGAAGAAACGATTTGCACTCAGTGGCGGAGATGTAATATTTGCATCTCAACTGAGGGCATCTTATTGGGACTTGAGAGGACTGCACTTTTCCATCAACATAGGTTCTCATACAATTTGAGCAAAACTTGTGAGAACATTTCATGGTCATCATCATCAGTGATAACTTGTCTTCACAACAAATGGAACAGTTCTCAAGCGATTTACCCTGGGATGCAAAAGAGACAACACCGATTGCCACTTGGGCTAAATGCAAAGGCTGCTCCAGATCAGCACTGGGGATAAGTTTCAAAACAAAAGCTTCAAGATTATCAGCATGTTCTAGAATCCTTTCCCTAAGTGCTATCAGAAGCGGGATCTCATGCTTTTCGTCACGGGTTATCTGCAGATATTTACATCACATCATTAAAATGCACTTGAAACCTCAAAAGAACAAGCTGTAAGAGAACAGCAGTTATCAAAGAAAAATTAGGATTTCTCAACTCTTTACATTCTTAGACTTTACCCTGACAATGGATGTCTCTTCCCCTAGTATTAAGCATGGGAAGTGCTCATAACATAAATATCACGTGATCTTACCAGCTATTTTGCAAAAGTAGAAAAGATCCAGTTAGGTGCCAGCTCAACCATTTGTGGAACTTGAAGTCCTATTTCTCAATACAAAAAGGTTGAAGGTTTTAGACCCAGCTGATCTCAACTAGATCAAAGAGTGAACCTATATACAATTATTATTGGGATGAGAAATAGACTTCCAATTTCAAATTGTAAGTATCATCAAGTGCACCGCCATCTTCAGCTATGGATTGATCATTGATAGAATACCCATTGCACTCTATTTCCTGATTAAAAATACCTGCCAACTTCATATCCAGATAAAACCAAGAAGCTCTTATGATCATGATTCATGCTATCAAGTCAGTCCAGAAAGAGAGAACTTCCAATTATCTCCCTTCATACATGGTACTAAGGTTCAATTTTGCCTTTTTAACCCAGAATGCCTTTTCCAACTCAACCTTTTTTTTTTAGAGAGAAAAGCCCCACTTTCCTCATGAATAGAAGAAAAGGCTTGATTCTTTTGTTTTGATCTTCTCAGTATTTCTCATAAGTTGATCTTCTCAGTATACTTTGTCTTAGTAGAAATTCTCAACCTTGGCCTTCCCTTTGACAATACTCCAAAGCTTAGACAAAGGATTACTTTCCGAAATGGCCATTGACATGCCCAGAAAAAGATGCCCTCTTGCAGAGAAAAGATCACCAGGGAGATTTTCACTGGGGTTAAGTACCAGGTGTAAGGTGACACCCCGGCCCTTAGGGAAGAAAATTCGTTAAGAGGCATGATAAAGAGGAATTAATGGCCCTTTTCTTTCGTGAACAAACTGACATAACTCTGTAATTGCATTTGCTAATTAACCCATAAAATTACCCCCTCAAGAACAGAAAAAACAACCCGTATAACCAACAACAGTTAAACTACTAACTTCTACTACTACTAATGATCATAATCATGGAACTACTAATGATCATAATCATGGAACCACAAACCTAAATTTCAAAGAATATAATTTATAAATTCACTGAACAGAAAACAGAAAAAGGAGATAGGAAAAATCTTAATAAATGACTTCCTTATTTGTCTGATTATGTAGACCTTATCATTCATATTGAGATTATTAGATGAAAAGATATCAAATGTTCTACAATGAAGGACTCACCTGGTCATACAACAGCTGAGAATCGGTAAAAGCATATACCCGACGGATGTTGTTTAGGGAAGCCTCCACCAGACCATCCATCAGAGCCAAGTAATCAGCGACAGATTCCTCAACATAAAAATCGAGCTTTTTCTGCACCCGAAGAACAGGAGCATTGGCTGATCTTTCCATGACCACCCCAATTCCAGAAATCCCAGAACCAGAGTCCCCAACATCAGCTATCGATATGCCCTTGAAGAACATCTTCACCGAAAATTCATCAAGATCGTTTTTTGACTCTTCCTTCGCAGGTTCTTCAGTCTCCTTCCATACTTCCTCATCCTCGCAACAACTCCGAAAATCTTCCTCATCTTCTTCCCTGACTAAATTCGCAGAAGATTCATCGTGAAGAATTGCCCGACCCTCCATTTACAATATCTATATCTCAAATAGCCCACACCAGCCCTGCAAGTCTAATACTTCTGATGTGTGATTTTTATCAAAATCTAAAGATTTCCCATCAGCATACACGATCTGACTCTATGTTTCGGCGCCTATACATCAAAAAATCACAACGAAAAATCCATGTCAAGCAATGATCTTTCGGCCCTTATTTCTAGATCACAATACAAGGAAAACCCACTGTGAAGCCCATCCAAAACAACTAATTGTTGCATCAAGTCCTAAAATGACAAAGAAAACCCAGGGTTACCTTTCATCACCTGATAGAAAATCGACACCTAGAAAATAAACCCATCAAGGGATAAATTCAGAATTCCTTGTTGAAGCCTATTTATGCCCAGAGAAATTATACCGCAGTCGTTAGAATACAACCGTGGTGTAGTTGTTTAAAAAAAAAAAAGATAAATATAAAATTTATAAGAAAAGAAATTAATTTTTTAACAACCTCATTTTTTTTTCAAAATAATTGTATATAAATATGAAATTTACGTGAAAAAAAATTAATTTTTTAATGATAAACCTTACTTTTTTTTAAAATAATTACATAATATTTACGTATTACATAACTATACGTAGTATTACTCTTATACCCAATATATCACAGAAAACGTTATAAACAATTTTTAAAAAAATAAAGGAAAACAAACTGCAAGAAAATAATATATTTTATATAACATGTAGAAATAGACGAGGGTAGTCAACAGAAAGCCAAGAGGTCAAGCTTCCGTACCATCGTGGTTTCCACGCAGTCTTATAGTATTTTCATTGGATTAGTTAAAGTTAAAATACATTTTTTATAAATTTAAGATGTATTTAACATTTAACTATTACATTCACATAAATTTCTATATTGTAATAGTCATTTTTTCATTATATGACAATAAAATAATATAAGATGAATTTAACTTTAACTATTCACATCAAATCTCCACATTGGATTATCCATTATATAGTAATGAGTAATTAATAATTTTAAAAAATTTTTAATTTTTTTAATTATGAATTTATTTTATTTTATCATATTTTACTATTCATAATATTATATATTAATTAATAATTGTATTCTAATTATATTTTTTCAATTGTCATTTAAAATGGAGAGATAAATAATTAATATTAAAGGGAGAGAGAAAGAAATAATATAAAAAGATTTGATGAATGAATAGTGTGTTCCAAATTTGGAAATTAGTACAGTATAGCTAATTCAATGTGAGCAAATTTATGACCTAATAACTAAATTCTCATTAGATTTAGCTTTTAGTTAATCCAATGAGAATGCTCTAAGGGATCAGATCATTCGTAAATTCCTTCTGGGGCTCTGAAATACAGAGTATTCGTAAATAATTAATAAACCCTAATTTGACAAACGCTCCTTTAGTTATGGGCACTGCTATGGATCTCGAATTCGAGATCCATTTTGTGTCCCGAATAAGCTTTTTATTTTTTTTGTTTTTTTTATGTATTTTTTTAATCATCATAAATATTTTTTAAAAAAATAAAAAAAATCACAACATCATTAAAAAATATTTTTTTAATCATTCAGTAAAAAAAACAATAAAAAATAAAAAAAACTTTCGGGACACACTTGCATTTCCCTTTAGTTATTCTCACAAAAAAAGGGATGTGAAATGTGGAGAGAGAATCATCGGTTACAACTGTTGCTTAAGGGGAAAGGAAGGTCAAGCGCTATCTTTGCTTTGCTGGCATTTTTCTCTGAGTTTCACAATTTCATTGCATACTGTTTAGCTTTGTACAATTTCACAGTTCACAACTCGTGCATGATCTCGTTCTATCCATACACCACACGGAAAGTTTGAACAGCTCCTTTTCGTAGTTTTTTTTTTTCCCATTTTAATTTTGTTTACTATGAACAGAAAAAGTCTATTTATAAATACATTTTTTATTGTATAAACTTCTCGGGATAAATTTTTAAAACATTTCTTTAAAATGATGACATCTATAAAAATATATTTACATGAACAAAAATCGTGAAATAAATTTATATTTGAGTCTAAAAAAGTAATTGATCCATTAAATTTGTATTTGGAGAAGATTTTGTTGGATTTTTTTTGTCTTTTGACAGTTTTTTTTATTTATGTTCTTTTTAAAATATATATATATATATATATATATATATAAAAAGAAGTTTGATTTATTTTTTTCTTGAAATTCTTAGTTCTGAAACAAGGTACAGTTTAGAAAGTTTGGGTGAAAAAAATTTAGAGATTTGGGGTTTAGTGCTAACTTTTACTCAAGTTACAATATCTATTTGAAGAGAAAATGAAACTCCCAGCTCTTGGCTCAAGTGGTAAAACCTGTAGTCTTGTGGTATACTCATTTCACGTCTATGTTTCAAATCTTTTGGTGTAAACAATTTTTAGGAGATATCAGATTGAGAGAATTTTTTTTTGAATTACTTTACACTTGCAGAAAATTCCTTACCGAAAGCTTGGCCTTGTGCATCCTCGAAATTAGTAAGGAGACTTATTTCTTGGATGCCCAATACCAATAAAAAAAAAAAAAATTAAAGAGGAAAGGGCCACACAATCACATACTTAAATCAATGTTAAGGTTGAGGATATTCTGAAGGCCTTTAAGCCAAACATTATCCATCCAAATAGAAGTATTCAAGTTTGAGTATGCTCAACTATGTAAGGGATTATTCTTGTAGTTATTATAAGAAACTAATGTTACATACAGTCGTAGAATGTATAAACATCGTGCAGTCATTTTAAAAAAGAGTAGGTCTATTATTAAAAAATTAATTTCTTTTCATGTGGGTCTTATATTTATTTACTTTTTTTAAAATGACTACACGGTACTTATACACTCACGACTACAAGTATCATTCATCTACAAAGTTAATATAGGAAGAAATGGGTCGTAATTTGTCAAACCAAAGAACCGATTAGTGTTAAGACCAAGTCAATTAATTATAAAATAAAATCTATAAGTTATCAGTCATGCATCGTTTTTATCATTTTTTTTTTCTTTCGGGAAAAATAAATAATTTTAATTCCAAAGAGCTTATTACCGTATTCACTATGGCCTTGTTTGTTTTTAACTTTTTATAATTCATCTTATTTTATTATTACAATTTTTTTAAATTTTAACATAAAATAAAATAAAAAATTTAATTTTTTCAAATCTCAAAATAAAAATAATATTAAAAGATATATTTTAAAAATAATTTATTTAACTTTCAACATTTATTTCAACTCATTTTAACTCATCTCTTTTACGAAAACAAACAAGATTAAGTGTGCCAAACATGCCTTGTTCTTTTCTTTTCTTTTCTTTTTTTTAAAAAAAAACTTGTTCTTTTTGAATAATCTCCGGTCTATACATTTTTAAAACATCCAATTGCTTTCATTACTATTCATTGAATTATTTGCACCAACCTTCTTGATCTAAAAAATATTCACAAAACCACAACTCTTACAAGAACTTTTATTTCCAACTATTATCTCAAGAGTAATGTTAGATATCGTCGTAAAATATGTAAGTCATGTTCACTATCTTTTAAAAAAATATGGAGCTATTAAAAAATGAATTTCTTCATGTGATTTTTAAATTTGTCAACTTTTTTGTAAAGAAAGTATGCATAACTTATATATCTCATGATTGCATCTAATATTATTTATATTTTAATAAATACTATATTTTTTTAAAGTCTAATAAAAATATATCTAAAAAAAACTCAATGCATACATATTTTGTTACGAATTCTACCACTTTCATAAAACATCATAAAATCCTATTTCTAGAAGTTTTCATTTAACTTAAAAACATTTAAAAAAAGTCTTTGATGTAAACGTCAAACCCAGGAAGAATCTATGAAAGGAAATGAATTAAATTAAGGAGAGGTTTAGATTCAAAACTCATCTCAATTCATCTCAACTCATTTCTAAATTTAAACATCTCATCACAACCTAGCGCTATCATGAATTTGTTGGTTTGTTGGACCAAACAAAAGAGAGAGAAGTCTGGTGAGTCAAGACAATAACCATTGTTTCCATAATTAAGTTAAATAATATAGGAGAAGTGGGATAATCATCTTTTGTCTCATTTCTCGACCTCGTCCATAGTGATTCTTAACTTTAATGATAAAACAAAAGAGGATAATTAGAGAGTTGAAAAGGTAAAAAAAAAATCCGAAAGTCACGTACATTTTCCTCACGGAAAGGACAAAGAGCCATGTGCATAGATTATAAAAAAAAACAACCTTTGCAGAGAATCTAATTAGAATAATATTATATATAATATGGAATGTATAAATATTATCTAATTATTTTTAAAAAGAATGAAATTTATTATTTAAAAATTAAATTTTTTTATATAAATTTTATATTTATTTATTTTTTTAAAATGATTACTATACTTACATATTCATGATAGAAACTATCATTTTTCTTATTTATAATACTTAATTTTCTACCTATATTGGTGGTGGGTGAGAGGGCATATGAAGACGTCAATAACTTAGCAAAATATAAATAATAAATTTATATATTTTGATTAAATTAAATTTTAGAGATAAATATATAATAATTTTACAGTATTTATATGTAACTCAACCTTTACCGTTACGACCTATGGGAATTTATTTCTTCTCATCCCCTTCCTTTCGTCTTGCTCCCCGTAGTCATTTTTCTCTTCTTTTTTTCCTCAATAATTGTACGAACTACGAAGAGGCCAATTACTTTATTTGGGATACACATTCCGCACCTAACATCACAACAGTCCATCTTTATATTTGGACAAATGACAATTATCTATTTTCACAAGGCATATGCCTCACACGCAACTCAGGCTGCACGCCAAGTTCAAGATTATTTTTGAAGAAGCAATACACTGTCTTATATATATATCTTTTGGAAAAAGCTACTCTTTCCACTTGAGTTTACTGTTAATGTCTCAATTTTTTATTTTTATTTTTATTTTACTTAATGATTAAGAAAATATTTTTTTATAATATTCTGATTTTTTTATTTTAAAAAAAAATATTTAAAAATATTAAAAAAATACATGTAAAAAAATATGAATATAAATAATAGTAGCTCTCAGCGAAAGTTGAGAGCTGTCGTTGTAGAGCCACCCATATCTTTAATACATTTAAGGTTGGAAAATATTTGCTGCAGCCTACAGCCGGCGCACACTCAATACATTGAGTGTAAAAAAAAAAAAAAAAAAAAAAAAGATCATGTGAAGTGTGTGCCGGCTGTAGGATGATATATAGCAGATCTCTTTAAGGTTTGATAAGAGTATCTTAAATAATTTATGAATAATAATAAAAATGATAATAAAATAATAAAGTAGTCAAAAAATATTTAAAAATAATTATATTTCAAAACAGATCCAGTTTCAAGAGACGACCTTTTTTATGTGTCCATTTTAAGAAACAAATATACAACCTTATTGCTTCCTGATTTAAACCCACCCTTCATTACTGCTAGACACAGTGTAAAAAGTGAACAAGATTTTTTATTTATTTATTTATTTATTTATTCACCTAGTCCAGTACATCAATCTCATTTGTCCATTTGATGAAAAGGGGAAACTCTGTAAGTTCCGGATAGGGTGGACATGGTTGGTATTGTAGTTGGAACAAGAAAATAAAGACAAATATGATAAGAGGAAGACAGAGCGGCCAGGACTAATGTACATATGATTGTCATGAAACACCGACTGCTGCGGAAAAAAAATTGGTAGTTATCTCTATATATCTTTCGTAACATTAAAGCTGGGGACATCGTTTTTAATTGGATGTCGACGATAACTATATAGGAACATGAAAGATGGTGAGAATAAAACATTAATTTAATAAATTGAAAAGGAAGGATATCTGGATATGTGGCTATGTGCAGTTGTCGAGCCCATCCATGTGCGTGCTAGCTGCAACGTCCAATTTAATTGAAAATTATATTTGTTTCAATGTTCCTTCCTTCTTTATTCTTTTTTTGGGGTAAATTTCGGGATATATATGATCAATTGAAGATCAAAGGGAATATATATATATATATATATATATATATATATATATGAATTGGGTACAGTTTTGATTCTTTTGAACAGCCAAACAAGATTACTCTAAAAATCTTTACTATGATATATATAAATATATATATATATGAAAGTTTTATAAGTTAATGTCATTTGCAACAAAATACAAAATCAATTGCTAGCACAAGAAGAACAATTAGCAGTATTAATGATTGTGAGCCCCCAACCCACTAAAAAGTTTGTCGTAGATCTCATCAGAAACATAACTACGTACGTACAGACAATTAAGATAATCGAGGCTTATATATAGAGACAGATGCAGAGTTCGAAGTCCGAATAACAGCCAACCCAACCAACCTGATGAAAGAACACGTCTCCTTGGAGACTTTGGCATGTTTAGATCGATGAGTTGAATTATTTATTAATAATAATAAGTTAAGATAATAGAATGAATTTTATAGAATCTACTTAAATAAATTAGATGTATTTATAAAAAATTAAAAAAAGTTGTGGGCCCGCATTAAAGAGGTGTTGAGTTGAAAAAGATTGTAGGTCCCATGTGTAAAGAGGTTTTGAGTTAAGATGAGTTTAGTGATTTCAGAAATAAATGTTTGATGCTAGACTCAATTTAAAATTAGAATGAACTGAATTAATCTCAATTCAATCTAAGTTCCAAACGGGGTCTTAAAAGGTGGCTCACGTGCCACACCCTTTAATATATTATATATATATATATATATATATTAATAGTTTTATATTTGTATTCAAACTCTGAGTAATTAAAATAAAAATACTACTCATTTAAAAACCAACAGTTAGCAACACTAAAACAGTAGATAAGGGTCTTGACCTATCTATATATAAAGGCCATTGATTCTCTATTAGTCACATTTATTAATATACATAAAGATAGGCTGATAACTCCAATCCAATACTCTCCATATAAAAATCGGTGAGAGAGTTCACAATTAAAAAATAATCGATTTCTAGGAATACTTGATCAACAATGACAATAGGTTAGTATTCCAACAATTCTTTATTATTAGTTTTTCTCCTAAATCTTACAATAGTGATATAAGAGCAAACTCTTGTGCTACGTTGATTAGTATGAATTTCGATTGTTACGTGGATTGTTGGTTGGAATGCATGTTTGGATATCTGGATTTATTTTGATCGGTGAGTTATGGTTAGAGTTCATTTCTGTGTTTTAAAAAAAAATACATGTTTCGACTTTGTATATCAAAAACTTTTGTGAATTTATTGATGGTTAAGAGTGGGTTTACGTTTAACATTTGATCTGTTATTTTGTTTGCCTATATATTCTTAAACTCATAGATTAGAGATGTGCACATGGGCTGGGTCATGGTCTGCACAAAAGGCCCAGTTGTTATGTAGTCCAGTAGAATCCAAAGTCCAGTCGAGTCTGGGTTATTTGGGTCCAATAAATATACGTGAGCATCAGGTTGGGTTGTTAGCTGAATATCAGCGGAGTTATGCTATTTTTATGGGTTGAGTCTTTGTAATCCGGTCATTTTGTTATTTCCAGTTGTATTTCAGTCTTTCATGTTAATGATAAAAGTATCGAAACAGTTGCAATCAGTTAGCATTGGAGGTTGTGGATTTCCTCGAACTAATCCATTCCTTTCTTTATCCTCTAATTTGAACCTGACAGTTTTTTCATTTATGATGATCTGAAATCTTCTCAGAGAAAAAAGACCCAGATTAGGATCAGGATCTGGATCTGAATTGCAGGCCCGGCTAAAGGTTAGGGATGAATTTTCACGCTTTTTGCCAAGCCAAGTTGCGCGTGCAACGTGCAGAATATCATTCCTGATAAACCGTGTTGCCATCAAGCGGTGCCTTTTTTCTGATAAACCGTTGAAACACATGTCATGTATGAACCATTTTCTAAATGAAATAATCCCTTGAAACACATGTCATGTCCTAACTGTCAGAGGCCATGAAAAGGTGCTTTTTCCAGAGTCATGAGGCGGTGATTATTCCTCGTGAACCGTTTTTCGTCACTGGCATGAAAGGATAACTTTTCAAATTGCGCCTCTGGCGGTGCACTTGCAGTCATAAAAATGTTTTATCTTATTTTATTATTATAATTTTTTTAAATTTTTATATAAAATTTAATAAATAATTTCATTTTTTTAAATTTTAAAATAATTATAATATTTTAAAATAATATTTTAATAATATGTTTTTTTAAATTTTTAATTTTTATCTAACCAGTCATAAACGTTAACCCATGTTTTATGATGATATTTATTACTTGTAAGGCCTTGCTTTCCTTTTAATGAAAAAAAATTGTATTTTTTTTTTATTATGATGATAAAAAATCACATGGGTCAGTCATTGCAATTTTTTATTTTTATTTTATAAGCAAGATTCAATCCATAGTAGAAAAAACAGAGTACAGAGGGCTCCAGTTTAACACAAAACATTAAAAAAAAATCTAAAAACTATAAGCTACATGCTATGGTTATGGAAGGGAGGGTCTTTGCCGTTGTAGAATTCCAAGATACTTGGGGGATCCAAATGAGGGGTAAGTTTTTCTAAGGCCTAGACCTCTTCTGGATTTTGGTGTACAAATTGCTTTCCATGACTTGGGAGTGAATTTGGAAAGATTATTATTCTCAATAACCCACCAGAATCTACGAAAGGATGTCTACAAAAACTTTGTAGTTTTCATAGGCATCTGGAAAGTGGTCATGATGTAAGAGGGAATAAAACTAGCTACTACTCTAATGAGGGTTGTTTTCCTATCTGGGAAAAGACTTTTTCTTTCCACCCCTGAAGTCTATTATTGACTTTGTCCAAAACTTACTGGAACAAGTTTTTCTTGAAGTCACCTATATACAAGGTAAACCAAGTTACCTAAGTTTTGTGGGTGAAACTTTAAAGTTTAGAAAGCTTCTAATGTCATTTCTGCTGCTGATTGGAGTGTTTCTACTGAAGTGGATGAATGATTTTTCAAGATTGATTTTCTGCCCAAACAAAGAGGTGCGGCTAAATTGTCCACGACCAAAGTAGTTATTGTTACCACCACGGTTACCACGCACCCGACCTCTATACCCTCCATTACGGCCTCATACATAATTTTGTGAAGATTGTTTGGTCGCAATATTGGCAGTAGCATTGATAGTGGGTGTGGCTTGATTGTGATGGTTAAGTCAAGACTCACTTGTCAGTAGAAGAGAATAGACCTCTTTAAGTTTAAGAGGATATGGCCGTGCAGTAAGAGTGGAAACCAACGACTCATAATCAGTTCCCAAACTGACGAGAATGTAAGAGATGATGACATCCTCATAGAGGGGTTGACCAGCAATTGCAAGCTCATTCAAGAGCTTCTTGACATGAAGAAAATAATCAATGGCAGAGGAAGCGCCTTTGGTGGCAGTGGCTAGCTAAGTCTGAATATGAACATTGCAAGCCTTTGATTGGGAGGAGAAACTTTGTTCAAGGGACAGCCACACGTCTCGAGACGTGTTATAGTTGATAACCTGAGCAAGAACATTCTCAATAAGAGAGGCCATACAAGTGCTCAGAATGAGATTATCCTGTTTTATCCATTATAGATAGGCTAACCTTGGTGAGGGGGAGATATCACTGGTGGAGGAGAAACTTTCGCAGGTCAGAGATGGTTTTGGAATAGAACCATTAATGTAGTCGAATACATCCTGACCCTTGAAGTATGGAACCATTTGGGCTTTCTAAAGAAGATAATTGTCACGGTGGAGCTTAATGACTCACTAAAAAATGAGCAGAACAAAGGCTATCCCAAGTGCTGAAGGATGTCACGTAATAATTAGGAATAAATTCCTAAATCGTTTCCACATGGAAAGTTACTTAAAATCAAACTTGTTTAAAATGATGAAAATATTCACAAAGATAAAATAAAAATGGTGGTATGTGCAATGAATGGAAGAGTGCAACGGGAATGAAAAGGGCACTAGTCATGGACTAGATTCATATTTTTAAATTTTTGAGTGTCAAAATGAAATGTAAAAGACTAACAAAATTAAAATTAACAATCAATGAATCAACTAAACTAAACAGTCTTAATTAATCTAAAAATTAAATAATAAAATTGAAATTATTTAAGTCATAATTAAGTTTTAATCAATCTAATATGTAATGAAACCAAGAGATTAATAAAACTAAGTTAAGAGTTAAATTAGATTAAAAAATAATTGACAAAATACGATTTGAGAATTGAAAAGTCTCAAAATCAAGATTCTAGGGTTCATCCTTGTATTCAAATCACAAATTTCAAAATCAATCCGTAGCAATTGTAATCACTTTTAAATGAAAACTTAAAAGAGCAAGAAAAATAACTACATCAAACTTAAACAACAAATAAAATGCCCAAAGGTCTAAGCCAAATCTCTAAAAAATACATCATAAACTTTAAACTAAAATTAAATAAATAGTAGAGAGTGGAGAGAGCAAGCCAAATGAATGGAAATGGATGGCGGCAGTGGAGGAGGCTGGCTAGGTTGCAGCAGTTGGACCCCTGGAGGAGCTCTTCAAGTACGTGTAGCGCTGTGTGCGTTGTATCTCCTTTCGTTTGCGTCCTTATGAAAAAATAAATCAAGAAGTCGTGCCTCCTTTGTCTTTTTGCGTTTTGCCCACCCCAAGTCAAAAAACCCTTGCCTTTTATTTTTTATTCTTTTTTTGGTGCGGCGTGCGTGCATGTGTTTCTTTTATTTTTTTTTTCCTTTTCCTTGTGTTGCCCAGCGTGCAAAACCAAAAGAGTTTTTGTGTTCCTTCCATCAAATTCCAAACACCTAAATAATGTTGGTCCTCTTTGACTTGCTTTTGGTGCCTACTTGACTTTTCTTGCTTTCTTTTATTTTATTTTCTTTTGGTACTTTTTGACTTTTTTCATGCATTTTCATTTCTTGACCTAAAAAAAACAATAGAAATTAGAAATAAAATAAAATAAAAAAGAATAATAGAATATCAAAAATATGTTGTGCATGTGAAAGAACATTATCCAATTAAATAAAAAAGTTACAAAATTAAGCATAAATCATGCTATTAACCAATTTAAATCACAACTCAGATTTATTCATCTTAACCATTTATTCATCTAAAATCAATAATAATGTAATGAAATAAATAAAATATATTGATTCTAAATGTATAAAATATACAATAACTCAGCTCAATCACCTAACTATGATAATGTGGGGCATAGTTGTAAAGGTCGGAAGTTGGGATTGGTTTGGGTTGGAGTTGGAGGAGACAAACATTGTAGAAAGTAGGACGTTAGTCGAGAGGGCTCTTTGATACCATGTAGAATTTCAGAATTCTGATATATTTGAAAATAAGTATTTTTCTTATTGAACGCTATCATTTACGTTTACATGGAATTTATACAAGAGCTTATTGTAATAGAAACATGTAACTGTAACAGGAATTCAAAATTCAAATTTACATTTGAGTATACTACAGTTACGGTAACTTCCAAGATCAATTCTGCTCCTGTTCCATCATAGCCTCCTTGACTTGGTCTCTACCAGTCATATCTTTGACTTGGTCTTCAACACAGGCAATTTGTGAAAGCTTGAGCATTACTAGAAGAGTTTGTCCTGAAGAGGATAAGATCATCAGCAAAGAAAGGTGAGAAAAGGAGGGACCACTTCTAGAGAATTTTATACCTTTAATCTCGTTGTTTAGCTCAGCTTTAGGGATTAGCCTGGAAAGAACTTCACTACCCAAAATGAATAAGAATGGAGAAAGGGGATCACTTTGTCTGATTCCTCTAGAAGGGTGAAAAAAATCAAGAGGGGAGCCATTGATGATTATTGAATATGTGACAGAAGTAATACATTCCTTAATCCAGTTAATCCAACTTTGGTTGAAACGTAAGGTTTTGAATATTACTAGAAGGAAATGTCATTCGATATAATCAAAAGCTTTCTCCATATCAATTTTGATGCTCATTTGACCCTTTTGCCCTTTTTTTCTCAAACAGTGAAAGGTTTCCTGAGCCAGGATGGTGTTTTCTTGAATAAGTCTGCTGAGACAAAAGCAATTTGGAATAGAGAGATGATTTTTGGGGGAACGTTCTTCAATCTGTTAGCCAAGAGTTTTGCTATGATCTTATAGTAGACATTTGAGAGACTTATGAGCCTAAATTAGTTTACAACATTAGTTTTCAGATTTTGGAATGAGGGCAATGTTTTTATGGTTCCATTCTTTGAGAAGTTTTCCTTGAGTAAAAAAATTCTTGATGGTAGCTACGATATATGACTTGATAATGTACCATTAGTGTTTATGGAAGAGGCAAATAAAACCATCAGGGCCAGGAGCTTTTGTGGATGGAGTCTGGTTTAAAGTGTTCAGAATTTCTTCATCAGAGGGAATTTTACAGAGGAAGTCATTTTCAGCATTTGAAATCTTGGTTGGGAAAAGAGATTCAAGATCCTCAGGGTTATTTGGATTGGAAGAAGTGAAAACTTTTTCGAAATGGTCTTGAACTTTTTGTTTAATAGAAACTAGATTAGAGGTCTATTGCCTAGGACCAATTTTAAGACAATCAATACAATTTTTCCTTCTTCTAATGGATGTAGAAGTATGGAAATTTTTTTTATTGAGATCTGTAGCTGTCAGCCAAGTAACTCAATTTTTGCCTCCAAAGAGATTCTTCCCTTCTTAGCTTCTTATCAAGATTCTCTTTCAAACACTCCTCCAACAAGGAGGTGTTTTGATTGAGAGGTTAAAATTGAATATCAATGAGAGTATTATTGAGCTATTTTATGGTCAACTGGATATGCCCAAAACAATTAACATTCTACTTTTTTAAAGTCACTTTTTTTGCTTTCAACTTTTTTTTTTGTAAAATTGAAGGCAGGGGTACCAGAAAAGATGGAGTTCCATGCAGATTTCACAACTTCCATACTAGACGGATCCCTAGTCCAAAACTGCTTGAATTTGAAAGATTTAGGAGAATTCTGCACATTTGTAGTGTCAAGCATCAAAGGTGTGTGATCAGATACTGTTCTGGTGAGGATTTTCAAAGAGGCTTGGGAACAAATTATTCCACTGAAGGTTAATGAGCCCTTTGTCCAGCCTTTCTCTAATAATAAAAGAACCATGTATTTTATTAGACCAAGTAAATTTAGGTCCCGAGTACCCTAGAACTATCAAGTCATTCTTATCCATGTAGAGTTGCAAGCCTGAAGGCGTGGATGAAACTTATAAAACTGACGTGATTTAATGTGATACGTTAGATTATAAAGTTATTTTATTGTAAAACAAATTTAATGTATCATATAAAGTCATGTCAATTTGTGAGTATATTTTGTAGAATCTCTTTGTGGTTTTAAAATTTATCCTTTAGAGATAAAAGACATGCACAAGACTTGTATATATATATATACTATTATTATTATTCTTCTATAAATTGGAAAACCTAAGTTTTGACAGACTAATGTAACACATTATTATATTTAAATATAAGTGTTAAAAAAATTATTTGAAATATATAAATATTTTTTTTAGATAACCAATTTTTTTGTATTAGAATCTTGCTGAAATACGTCTTAATTAGAGATAACATGACTAATAAAATATTTTTGAGGTTATAATATCATTATCTCGAGACCAAGATGGTTTTTTGAAAATGGATTTGATGGGCTTAAATAACCGATGAGGGAGAGCTAGGCCCATTTACAATAATCAGCTACTTTGTGCCTCTTAAGAGACCCATTACTCGGTCTTAAGTCTTTTACCACTTGCAAGAGCAGGCCCGAACGAGCTGCTTGATAAAAGCGGAAGGATATTATAACTTAAGTACTTCAAATGTTCTTTAAAAAATGGAAAAATTTTATTGCGAAGCAATTTCGTATACTAAACTGCACATCAATGTTAAATGTAGGACATTTTATTTATTTATTTTTATAATAAAAAAAGTTATGTGAGTATTAGTATGCCGTTTGATGCACCAAACTGTTTGTAACTAACAAATCCCCACAGTACAAAAAGCTTTTTTTTTTTTTTTAAAGCTTTTCATTCATTCGACAGAACTCGAGCAATTGAGTTGCTTAGAGACGAATCAATTTGCGTTAACACCACGATTCAAGTGGTTTCTAAAGCCATGCTTCTGTTAAGGCCGGTGACGTACACAAAATGAGTCAAGTCCCGTTCTATTAGATTTTTCCAGTAACTAACATAAACAGTCAATGGTTCTAAAGTTTCGAGAATTAGTTCTCTATGTTGAGAAATATTTTAGCTACAAAGTGATTTCAAAAAAGTAAACTTATAGATTGGCGTGACTTGATGTGGTATGTCAGATTGTAATGTTACTTTTATTGTAATGTAAATCTAATGTATTACATAAAATTATGTCATAGTGAGTTTCGAGCATTAGTAATGAGCTAGGCATAGTCAAAATTTAGCCAAAGTTTAACTAGCTTGCTTAAAATGCATCCACATCAAACTCAACATATCTACAATAATTTTAATTTTCATGTTTTTGACTGGCAAAATCTAGCCAGCTCAAATTGTTGGCCAAATCATTTTTTTTTACCATAAAATAGTATTCCCGCTCGAGAGACTCGCGTGCTACCTAAAGGATATTGACTACCACAATATTTTCTCTCTGGTTTCTAAAAATGATTCTTTTAGAGTGATCATAGCATTAGTAACTCACTTTAATTTAAGAGCAATGCTACACAACCTCCTCAACCTCCACATATCATATTTTTTAAAATTTTTAATATTCTTTTTTTTTTCAGTTTATTCTTTTTAAACTAATTCAATTCTTCTATTTATTATTTATATAATAAAAATTAAAAAAAAAAGTGTGGTGTGTGGAGGTTGTGTAAATTTTTTCTTAATTTAAAGTTACATCAAATGGATGTGAAAACAATATTTTTAAATGGGACTCTTGAAGAAGAGGTATACATGAAGCAACTTGAAGGGTTTTATTCTGATAAAGGTGATCATTTAGTTTGCAAGCTAAAGAAATCAGTTCATAGACTAAAACATCCAGTTAATGGTATCTGAAATTTCATGATGTTATTACTTCATTTGATTTTATAGAGAACATCGTGGATAGCTACATATACCGTAAATTTAGTGGAGTAAGTTTATTTTCTTAGTTCTATATGTTGATGATATTTTGCTTGCAACTAATGATTTGAGTCTACTACATGACACCACAAAATTTATATTCCAAAGTTTTGAAATGAAGGATTTTGGTGAATCCTCTTATGTTTTAGGCATAGAGACTCATCGAGACAGATCAAAAAGAATTTTAGGACTTTCTCATAATTAAAAAGATGTTGGAAAAATTCAGAATGAATGAATGTACACTCAATGTAGAACCCATATTAAAGGGCAATAAATTCAATTTAAGTCAATGTCTAAAAAATGCTTTGGAAAAGAAAGAAGTAAAAAACATTCCATATGCATCTACTGTTGGTAGTTTAATAAATGCACATGTTTGTATAAGACCTAATATTGCATATGATGTGGGAATGTTGGGAAGATACCAAAGCAATCCTGGAATAAAACATTAGAAGGCTGTTAAAAAAGATTATGAGATATTTACGAGGAACCAAGAATTATATGCTTACTTATAAGCATGTTGATTGTCTGGAATTGGTTGGATATTCAGACTCAGATTTTGCAAATTGTCAAGACTTCAAAAATTTCACTTCAAGATATGTCTTCATGTTAGCAGGAGGTGCCATATCATGCAAGAGCACCAAACAGACAATCCTTGCATCATCTACTATGGATGCAAAGTTTATGGCATGCTTTGAAGCAACTTCACATGCGAAATGGTTGAGGAGTTTTATTACAGGGTTTCAAGTTGTGGATTCAATATCTAAGCCTTTAAGAATTTACTGTGATAATTTGGCAGCAGTTTTCTTTTCTAAGAATAATAAGTATGGGAGAAAAAGTAAACATATTGACATAAAGTATCTTGCTGTCACAGAGAGAGTTAAGAAATAAGAAGTCTCAATAGAGCATACAAGTACAACCTTTATGTTTGCAGATCCCATGGCAAAAGGGCTCTCAACAAAAATGTTTTTGAAACATGTAGCATGGGGTTAATGAGCTCATTTTATGTTTGATTTGTCTATTGCATACATTACTTGTTGTTGTCAAGAATAATATTTTTATTTGTGTACATAAAGTATTTGCTCTTAATCTATAATGTGTAGACCCAAAATGACTCATAGGAAGTCATTCATAAAGAGATATATCACATATGGAAACTTATTTAGAGAGACTAATACAATATAACACATGGAAGGAAATGTTAATATAATAACATAACCGCCATGATTCATGTATTATATCTATCTACTAAAAGTTATGGTTTGAGTAGTTGTATTTGTGGCCATATTCGGTTTTGGTTATCTAGATGATTTTAAATGACAATCACTTAAGCCAAATGGGAGAATGAAAGAACACGTCTCCTTGTGGGAGACTTAAAGTTAGCTCACGTGCCACACCTTTTAATATATTATATATATTTATTTTAATAGTTTTATATTTGTATTAAAACTCTGGGTAACTAAAATAAAAATACTTATTTAAAAATCAACAATTACATTCCTTGATGGAAGAAATGAACACTTAGAAAATAGTTGATAAGAGTCTTTACCTATTTATATATAAATGCATGTGATTATCCATCAGTCACATTCATTAATGTAAATAAAGATAGGTTGAAAATCTTAATCTAATACTCTTTATATAGAAATCCGTGAAGATTCACAATCCGAAAATAGTTGGTTCCTGTGGATACTTGATCAACGATGGCAAATGTTAGTATTGTAACAATTATCTATTATTAGTTTTTGTCCCAAATTTTACACCTGAGCGCATGCAGTGGGTTTTTTATGGAACACAACGAAGCCCAAAGGGATCGATCGAGGATAGATATCAAAATGCAATGAGTACTGGTCGCGCTCTTTGTACAAAAGCATCATCTGAACGCTTCGATCGTGATGGCACGCAAAATATTATTTATAGAAGTATAATTTTCATCTCCATTAATTTAGGTGGAGACAGTTTAAATTAGAGAGTTCAATTCATGACATGAGAGTGCATGCATGTCTCCTGTTAACTAATTTGAGCCACTCATCGAGATTTGACCTTAACATGCAATTATGCCACATTTTCTTTCTTTTATCGACCTTTAATCAACTGCCAATCTTGAAGTTTCAAAATTTGCTATGAGAAGTAAATAATTGAAAATAATAATAATGTGATGATAGTTTAGGGAAAGAATAATGCTACATACAATCGTGGAATGCGCAAACGCCGTGCAGTCGCTTTGAAAAATAGTAGGGTCCACTATTAAAAAATTAATTTATTTTCATGTAGGTCCCATATTTATTCATTTTTTTCAAAGCGACTGCGCGGCGCTTGCACACTCACGACTGCAAGTATCATTTTTCTCAAGAAATTTTAGTTTCCCCATGTCCATGTTTTTTTTTTTTTTTTTTTTACACAGATGGGTTTTACTCGTGCCTAAGTATAGATGGACATGAATGAATCCTCCCCGGCCCGGCTCGGCCCGGCCCTTAGTATAGCAATTTAATTGCCCGCAAGTATCTTTATGCCGAACCCCCAACACCCATGATCCCATGTGATCATGATGCAGTGCATGCATGAGAGAATTATCGGACGACATTAACGATGCATATAAACTTAAACAACCAATTTAATTATGATAGTTTAATTATAGTACGATTTGCAGTAGATTTAAAAATATAATATAAAAGGAGATGAGAATGGAGAATGAAAGAGATATACTATATTTATGTTACTCTCTATTGTAATTGAATACTTGATCCATATTTATAGAAAAATTACATAAATATAAGATAAAATAAAAATCTTCAAAAATCAAATCAGTTGATTTGATAATTATAAAATTAAATCAAGAAATAATTCGACATTATCTATAATGTAAACTAAATAATTTTCAATAATGTAAACTAAATAATGTAAGCTAAAATCTGTGTCTCAAGCCCATTTTGCCATCAAAGACATGCCACCAGCACCCAAAAGAACCGCCATGTAAGATTTGATCTGGAGCTTGATGCTAGCCTGCATCCTTGGACCCATAAAATCCGCTGCAAGAAGATCAACCAAAGCCATGTAGATCAAAAGTCCAGCCGATGATGCATCAAGCAGTCCCACCGTTATCAAAGCACTAGGGCTATTCTCTTTGTACGTTTTTGACAACGCGATCCCCAAGGCAATCCCAAATGGGGTTGTCACAGAGAAGAAGAACACCATGATAGCCTTCTTTAAGAACTTGTACTCTGCCTGTTTCAGAAATATATATATATATATATATATATATATATAGAGAGAGAGAGAGAGAGAGAGAGAGAGAGAGAGAGAGAGAGAGAGAGAGAATTGTGTGAGTGGCCGTGGAAGTAAAATTCAAATACGTACATGGATCATGTAAAAAACTGAAGTAGAGCGCACCTGGAGAATGGAACCCCCAAGACCCATCCCTTCAAACATTTGATGGAAGCAAAGGGCAGCCACGAGACCTTTTATTGAACAAGTGTTGTTTGAGGCACCTAGTGAAAGCCCTATCACGATTGAATGAACAATAATACCCAATTCTAGTACCTGCATGCAGCCAGCCATCATGAAAAACACAACATGAGTATTTCGTATAAATTTATAAAGGCTATTTTGAATGCTAAGGTAATCTCAAATCATCTGTAAATAATAATAATAAAGTAATTAATGATTTGTGAATGATAGTAAATTATTTGTAAATAGTAGTAGTGCCAAACACAACCTAAAAGTTTTGCTACACATGATGTGCTAATTACATACCACTTAAAGAGGGACTCATTATAATTTTAAAAAGATCAAAAGATCAATTATTTTTTTAACATTGATCATATGGAAAGCTTCCACATCAAGAGTGTATTGGGTGTTTTAAAAAGAGGGCTACTAATTAGATTTTCTCTAAATTTAAAGCATCGAGGTGAGTACTTGAAGTGGTATATATATATATATATATATATATATATATATATATATATATATGAAGTGCTCGAGTAATAATTTGTAGATGTTGAAGAAATTGTCTTTTTTGTTTTGTTAAACTAGAAGTGCTGATAGTATGATACACACACACACGATATCCCTTGGCTTAATGAAGGTCATGTACGTAGGCCGTGTGAATTAGCAAAAGAATTACACTATCGATCATATATGCATGACTAATTGAAAAGCTGCTTGCTTGTACGAGTGATCTCCTTTTTTTGTCTTTTAAAAAAATGAAATAAAGATCCGTATGACATGGCCTGATATTAATATGTGTGTTGTATATCAAAGTTTAGATAAACCAACCGATATGAAGCCAAAAATTCTTACCATGGCGACAACACGATAACGTAAAAGATGTGTCTCTCCACTTCCAGCCTTCGCCCCATGATGTTGGCCGTGAGCATGGACATGCCCGGCGCTCACAACAACCATCTCTTGATCTCCCCCAGCAGCATTAATATTATGGTCTGAAATAACTCCGGCGTTGCATTTCCGGCTATAAATACACGTGGCCATAGAATCCACCATTAGGGTCACTATTGCAGACAACATAGCCAGAAACCCTGAAAATGGGAACTTGTGCCAGGGGTTCTCTTTCAAGCAATCCGACCATAACATGTCAAAAGAGTCAGGCAAAACGTGCATGAACCCGGTTGCAAGTATAATGCCTGCAGCGAAGGATTTAATGATCAAAAACAGATTTCGATCGGGCTGTAAGGCTGGGATTGAGCGTGTAACAAGGGGCAAAGACACGCCAATCATGCTAGTAACTAGGATGGAGACTATAGCAATGATCTTGAGGGGCAACGCTCTAGACTTATTGTTGCAAGAGTTCGACTTTGTCTGGCATTCGCCGGAGTCCGAAAGAGCTTGCGGTGGGAAGGCATAAATGAGGAGGAAGAAGATGGAGATGAGCTTGAGAAGGTAAGTCGTCATTGACTGATCTCTATGATCTGTGTCCTTGGTTATTGCAGCAAGATTAATGGGGCACGTTTGGCTTAGCATTTCATGACCGGAGCTACTTTAATATATATATATATATAGAGATCATGTGATGTCACATTGTCATGTGCTAATTAATGTTAAAAAAAAGTATTAGTACTGATGTCAAGTAGTACACCTGTCTAAATTACCATTTCTCGATCGTAATAACTACAAATTTTTTCGTATTAAAAAAAAAAAAAAGAGGATCGAGGAGGTGAAAAAGTAAACGATTAAGTGATGTGTGGTTGGGCCCCTCTGAAATGCATATATAGAATTATGGCATGTGCCCAATAGACTCCAAAAGGCAGGAGCTTTGCCTTCTGATGATAGTGCGTGTGTTATTCCCATGTGTGCATGTGTTTAGAATGTGTTTAGAATGGGCTCCACACCCAAAAAAAAAAAATCTAAAGTTTGTTTGATAGTTTCAGAAAAAAAAATTTTAAAAACTGTTTTCAAATAACATGAAAAATAATTAATATCCAATCTTATGTTTTTTTTTTTAACATCATATTATAAAATTTATTTTACGAATAAAAATAAATTAGTAGGTTTTTTTGTGCTTTATATATCTAACCTGTCACGTCTACGACTGAAAAGTAAAAAAATCATTAATAATCTCTCTGATTAAGAAAATAGCTAGCATTCCTTTAAAAAAAAAAAAAAAAAATTAAAGAGCCCACTTTTATAAAAAATTCCCCTGAGCACCATTTCGGGAAACATAAGGTATCAACCCAACAATGTAGATTCCATGATCTGTTGGGAAATCAGAAATTTAATGTGACTGCAGTACACTTGTTAAAATAAGTAGTTCCCTCTAATTGTCAACGTCAATGCAATAAAAGCCAAATTAATGTCATAATTCCATTGACTGTGCCTAGCTGGTGTATATTTATTTATTTATTTACGTTACAGATATTATAATAAAATTATTTATTTGTGACCAGTTAATTCTAGTAAAATAATTATTTATAATTAAAATGAGTCTGTTTTAATCACAAATAATATTTTCATTACAATTAAATGGCCACAAAAATTTATTTTTCTTGTAGTGAGAATATGGAGTACTGTACTTAATTTGTTATTAGTACCACATTTTGGTACGAATATTATTTAAAGCAGTACTGCTTATTACATATTCCAATTAACGTCAGTAATCTCTTTCTCTCAAGATAATGTTCTATGTGGTACGTAATCAAATAATTTCACATCATTTTAATTAAAAAATAATATTTACAATTATAAAATATATAAACGTATTATATTCATTTTAAAAAATATGGATAAACATAAGATTTACATAAAAAATAAAAAAATTAATGATCAACCTACTCATTTCCAAAAAATCCACATGCTTAATTTTGGCAATAGAGTCATTCTTTTATTTCAACTTGATATTTAAAGCAAAATTAATGATCGATGAAACATTAATGATCATAATATATATTTATATATAATATAGTTATAAAGTCTGGTTTAATTTGCAAGATATATTTATGCGTGCATCGCCCCCACATCTAAAGACTAACGAGACAATTAGGGGCCGCCAGTGGATCTCCCGGCCCACATCTACGAATGGTTCTTGATGAATGATTTTCCTTGAATTATGCAACTGTTAATTTGAATTTAGGGAATTGTTAAACAATAGAACTGCTACTGGGTATCTAAAATTTATCGTTCTTGACGTAGCACCATTATGTAATATCGTTTATTAAAAAAAATAAAAACAATTCAAACTGAAAGGGCGTTCTAAATATAAAGAGATAAAGTCTAAAATTCTAAATTTCCTCTACCTATTTTGTGTTTGTATTTTTTATTTTTATTAATAAATCACATGGTGCCACGTCAAGAGGGTTATTTGTTTATTTTCACAACACTTATTAACTTATCTCATTTAATCATTACAATTTTATCAAATTGTCACACAAAATAAAATAAATAATTCAACTTTTATAAATCTCAAAATAAAAATAATATTAAGAAAATATATTCTAATAATATTTTATTCAATTTTAGTTTTAATTTAAACTCATCTCATCTGCAAAAATAAACCCTTCAATATAATTTCATTCAGAAAGAGGAAATTTGTAAATTGTCTCTCTTCTTTAAGACCCAAATTTTTTTTTTTATGTGTATAATCCAGTTAATTTAACGTTTTTCTTTTTTGAGTTCGACCACTATAACATATTTTTTTTATATATGAATTTAAGACTAATAATTAAAAAATTTATAAAGACTTTGAGCTCTATTATGTTTTTTTTTTTTTTTTGGCACACTCTATATAAATTTTGAATATTCAATCAAAATCAGCCGTTAAAAATTATTTTCTTAAGATTATATCCTCCAGTCCTTAGAAGAAAATCTCTGGCTTCCTCAATGGATGAATGTGAAAGATGAATCCCACTTTATAGCCAGCGATAAATAAAAATAATAATAACAATAACAATATTTAATAACTATAATAACTATAAGCACTCCATAAATACTTCTAACTAGAGTCATTAATTATACTTACAAGTTCACACAGTGAACATACATTTCACAGATAACTTTGATATGTGAAATATAATTTTTCTGGTAATTAATTAAATTCATGTACGTATTTTAAGATGAGAAATGATATTTATAGTCATAAAGTATGAAAGCAGCACCGCACATTCGTTTTGAAAAAAATGAATAAATATGAGACTCATATGAAAAAAAATTAAATTTTTAGTATAAACTTCACTATATTTTAAAATAAGTGTGTAATGTTTGTACAACTTACGAAGACATTTAGCATTACTATTTTAAGATATACGAACATTATGTTATACACCCATTCTCACTTTTGGTTTGGATGGGAATAAATACAAGTCTAAAAAAACGGAAGAAAAGCGTTGTTACTTCTTGTTGATATTTGGACTTCCTTTGTTAATTTGGTTGAGTACTACTTAATTAAAAAAAAAAAAAAAAACTCTTGGGCACTCGTAATTGGGCCAGACCCACGGTTTCTCATAAAGATATATCAGATAAAGTTTGAAGTCCAAAGTCTAATGCCCTTCCGAGCCCAACAGCTTTTGAACACATGATTCATTAGTTTGGATGGATTAAACTCCTCCTTCGACTAAAATAAAGCCCGAACTACGGCCCAATAGTTCTTAAGAGGCAATTCACGGATTCAAGCTTCGATCAGAGAGTTGCCCTTAGCATCCTTTGGATAATTAAGCCAAATCATTTAAATATCCATTGGGTGTCCCTTGGTGTATGTCCAAATTACGCATGTCATTCATGTGGTAATATAATATGAATAATAATATATACAACTCCTAGATATACAAACTTCGCGCTTGTGTACGCACATAAAGTATGTACACTAAGGTGCCGTTTGGATAATGAGTTAAAATGAGACGAAAGTTGAAAGTTGAATAAAATATTATTAAAATATATTTTTTAATATATTATTATTTTAAAATTTGTAAAAGTTGAATTCATGTTGATTATATTTTGTGTAAAAATTTAGAAAAATTGTAATAATTATATGAGATGAGATGAAACACTTATTGTATCCAAACGAGATTTAAAACAATTATGTGTACGTACTCTGGTTAATTTCAAAACCAAAAAAAGCCAACTGAAACACTGTTTTTGGGCATTTGGTATGAGCTCCACAGCCCACACGTAGATGCAGCTCCCTTCAAGACATCTGCAATGACCTTGATAACAAAGCAAAAATGTATTGTCACATTTTCTCCCTACCAATTATGTATATACTAATAATAGAATTCAAAGAAAGTTGATAATATATATATATATGTATGTATGTATATAACTTAGGGGAGTAGTACTACTCTTTATTCTGAATTTAGTCACACGTGGCTTCAAAAGAAAATTACTTAAAAATACATTATATAATTCTTGTTTTTACATATGGCAAAATTCAGGATGAAAAATATCATTTTCCAACTTGAAAATACAGTGAAAAAGGAGGAAAAATGCTAGGAAAATAGGCAGATGTAATGTCCATTGGCAAATAACCAGAAGGTTATATCTGTTTTTTAATATATATATATATATATATAGACAAGTGGAAGCTGGTTTTATGGAATCAATCATGAGTGATCTCTTCACTGATCAGTAGTACATGAAATGATGCATCATGTCTTTGATGTTTTATTGAAATGAATGATTCTGATATATATTCTCCTTCAAATTAAGGCACAAGGTGGATCATGATCATGAATCTTTTGTGTGGAGAACTGTCCGGCCAATTAAGCATCATGTGCTGATCTAAATCTATGAGGATCATCAGGAAACTAATTCCTTAGAGATCGATAGAGATTGCTCGTGATGAATCTATGCTTTCACCAATTGATCATGATGATCAGTAATACATCCAGTCTGATTATATTAATCTTATAAATCAGTGATATTGATCGATGCCTCTAATGGCTTCCAATAAATGACAGATTTCCCTTTTTTTTTTTTCTTTTTTCTAACACGTGGTTTGATTTTTAATTACAACCACAGGTTATATTCCAACTATTATTAAACCTACATGCATGAGCGGACACCCCTTTTCTAAAGGTGATCTTCCTTTTTCGCCGTTGATGCATGGTCGTTTTCACGTGTCCAAAAACTTTGCCTTTTTTTTTGGGTGGGGTGGGGGGTTGGATAACAAAACCTTTGGAAGAAATTAAAGGAATTTAATGGCCCACATGGCATAGAGATTTGATTCTACATATGACATGCATGACCCGTTTGTGTTCAATTTCTTTTTTGCTTTCGTAAAGAACGACGAGACAGGAAACTAAAGTAGTTAAAATCGGTTTATTGACTCTCTCTCTCTCTCTCTCTCTCTCTCTCTCTCTATATGATTCGATCCCTGTGGGTGAAAAAGACTTCATGACGGTGCATGGTTGGCTTAAATCTTTGGTTTGGTTAGCTTAGAAATCATGCATGGTTAGTGATGTTGTTTGTGATGTTAAGAAAGCATTAATAATTAAAAACATATATATATATTAGTCTCATCTTCCACCTAATAAATCAAACAAAAGAGTACTATAATTAATATATATCTTACTCCTTACGTACCAACCACTCGATCGTTTCGAAACCCCAATAATTATTTCTATTGTCATGCTTATCACAATCACATGAGATCGATCAAGAAATAATAATGGTTGAAAAAAAAAAATGGATTACTTTTTTATTTGTTTGTTTGTTTACCCAGAAAATGAACTTTGAATTAGGGCTAGGGCGGCATGCATGCATGCAAGTGGGACACACGGAGCAATTAAGCGACAGGCCAGCTGAGCTTTATTTTTGAATGTGTGTTGATTTGATTTTGATGTAATACACATCTGTTTTATTTTGAGGACAGAAAACAAAATAAAAGAGTAGTACTACTGCATATATACATCATGTTTTTGTCATGATCATGATGATCAAGTGCATGAATCTATATATAATAGGCCATGGCCAAAAAATTCATGAATAAAAAGTTCAAGATCCATATCATTTTGTTCTTCATGTGATCGAGTGGTCCAGTACGTACCACACATGATGAAGGAGTTTTTAGAAAATAGACAAATATCTGATGATCATGAAAATTTTACTATTATTGCAGTCTCCATTATAATGTTTGTCGTTAATGGTTTATAAAAAATTAAAGGTATATATATATATATACTAGATCATTTGCAGTACTACTACATAGCTTATAACCAACAACATGAGCTTTCAAATCTCGACCACCTTTGAATTAGATTCATTGGTCGGATCGATATGGATGAAAATTAGGATTTCCGGACATGATCAGCAATTAGCTGCTAGCTAGGTCATGTGAAATGGATCGAGCAAAGATATATATATAACTACTGAAGATGCATACAATTATACAATTAAATTAAAACCTTTTCAACTGTTTGGAAAACGAGAAGTCCGGATCATTTTAATGTCACGTACGTACGTTGTTAATTTATTATAATTAAGAAGGATCAAAATTCGGGGTAAAGTTTAATATAATAAAGATTGATTTTGAATGTCACATGCATGCATGCCAGATCTTAATTAATGAGCGCAGGATACGTTAAAAGCCGTAAATTCATTAGTCTCCATGATAATCATCATGTCTGCCATATAATATTAAAAGGATCATCCCTGCCTGCTGGCCTGCCATCATGTAGGACTGTCGTATTTTTGTACATAATTTATTTAAGTGCATGATCATCATTATCTTATGATTAATCTAACTTTGAGAATTATCTCTCCGGCCCTCTAATTCCCTCAAGTTACGTTGACAGAAACTAACAACGAGAATAGTGCCATAAATATACGAAAAATTGATAAACACACAACACTTTATACAATAATATTTTAAAATGAAGAATATTTTTATAAAATACTTTATAAAACTAATATCATTTTATAAAAATATATTTATTTTATAACATGTATTGTAAAAAGTGTTGTGTGTTTATCACTACTAAATATATATATATATATGATTCAAAGCATGCAACAGGAATTAAAAGAAGAAAAAAACTTGATTGTATTATATATTATTAGTGATAAAAACTGTATCTGTGACCTAGTTCTGCTAGCTATATCAATGATATATAATATTCTCTTTAATTTGGGGTACTACTGATATAAATTAATTTATAAACAACTCTAGCTACTTAATTATTGTTATAAGGTCATTGATCAATACATATATATATATATATATATATATATATATGGGATTAAAATACATAGAAATTAGAGCATGATTTGCTACGTCATCATGTGGCATGCAAGTGTTAGAACTTAGAAATACTCGCCACTGCCTCATGATCCCTATAAAAATCAAATCTCCAGGACGGACTAAAAAATATACTACACGCTGCAAGTATATATATTCTGTGTGCATATTTGAACCGGCCTAATGTTATAATTAGTTAGTTTTCACTATATATAATTACTCGTAGCAATATTATTCAATGATATATATTTAAAAATAAGAGAAATTCTATTTGCAGTCCTCAAGTGAGGACTGCATGTGCAGGCACATTATAAAATGGGAGAAAACATAATTTTAGGAGGGATAATTTTGTAATTTTAAAAAATTTTAAAGTTAAAATAGCCTAGGTTTGCATTGCAGTCCCCATTTAGGGACTGTACCTAGCATTGCTCTTTAAATAATTACTTTTGTTATATATATATATATATATATATATATATATATATATTATGGAAGTACTTATAAGTACTATATAGTCTATATTTATCATACATGTATATCATGATAATGCTAATTAAGATATATAGTGCTGGATTTCGTGCAATAGGTTAATGAATTGTAGAGCTAAATGGGATTTGCATGACTGTTACGTGCTAGTGATAGACTAAAATAAGGGGTTTTTTGGGACTAAACTCCAAGACCATGAATTTAATTATTTCAGAAAAATAGTTTATCAAAATAAATGTATGAGTTATCTAGCTAGCTAGCTAGCACCAAATCCGGGCAGTAAGGACGAAAAAAGCTACTTATAAGTTAAAAGAATTATTAAAGGATGGTCATAATTAATAATTCAGATGCATTATTTTCATTCAAATTTCTGGGCCGCCCATATATGCAAGAATGAAATATATCGTGTATATGCATATATATATGGTCGATCAGATCGTAAGACTAGCTAGTCCATATGCATCATATGCATATATACTTCAAGCCGCCGGTGAATGATCAACGATTCAACGCCGTGCGTGCCTGGATCAGCTAGCTAGCGGGTCATATATTTGATCTGACTAATTAATAATTAGTAAGCAACTAATTATATATGCATTTAATTAATTAGTTGTTTACTTCCTTTGAATGATCACTTAGACAAATAATAAAAGGCATGCAGATGATATATCATCCCTGTACAAAATTAAAAATTAAAATTAAAAAATAGTAGGAAACAATATCGTCCTGATCATAAACATGTTAATTGTTAAATATTATTGGAGTAAATTGTTGTACAACCAAACGTGCTTTAATAAACTAATTAAAGATAGAAAAAAAGATATTTACAATCGTGAATTGTGTAATTGTCGCGTAATCGCTTTGAAAAAAGTGAATAAAATATGTAGACCCACATAAAAAAAATTACTTTTTTAATAGTAGACCCTACTATTTTCCAAAACGATTACGTAGCGTTGTACACTTTAAGGTTGTATGTAGAATTACTCTTAAAGATAATAGTGATGTTTAATATTTTCTTATATATATTTTCCCAAAATACAAGGATAATGCTAATTATATTTAAAACTTGCTGGTCGTACGGTTCCCAATTTTATGGCCCCATCATGCCTAAAACAAATTGATAAATTAATCATATATCATACGTTGCTTTCATGTAAACCCTCATCATCATTTAATAACCTACCTACCTACCTAGCTTGCAAAAGTTTATATATATATATATATATATATATATATATATATATATATATATATTTTCTTTTATGGAGTAGTTGGAATATATGATCTCAATCTCCCCAATGGCGCATGGCACGTCGATACCATTATACCAAGATCGAAGCAAGGAGTTGGAGGGTACTTTTCCTTTATAATTAATTAGTTCCTTTTTTCAACATTTTTTTCCCTTATAGGATGCCATGAACTAGCTAGCTAGCTAGCTAGCAGAATAATATATTGCCATAAATAAGTTATGAAAGATAATAAAGACAAATGATGACGTTGTATTTAATTAGATTATTATTGTTAGGACATTTTCGAAAGATTTTAGTTAGATATTGACACCATTTTGAATGAGATATATAAATTATATATATATGCGCACAGAAACACAACTGCTATCATCTTTGCTGTATGACTTGAATTCAAATGGCTGGCCGGGGAAGACAAATGGGCATTAATCCGGCCAGCATGGAGCTGCTTGTCTCTCTGTGTACGTAAGACGAAAAGTACCACTTAAAGTAATTAGAAAAGGATATATATATATGATAAAAGATCGAACATACTTAATTTTAAGTGAAGAACTAATTATTAAAGACATGAGTAGTACTGATTATTACCTCAGTACGTACGTACATTAACAATAACGCATGCATTTTCAGTTATGATGAGTATTTGGAGAGGCCTTTTTGAAGATTCAAGCAATAATGATACTTTAACAAAATGATCGATCGATATATGTTGATGAGGAAGTGCTAAAAATCATTACGTTTTGCTAGCTAATTCTACTTAATTAGATAGCTAGTGCATGCAATGATGATTTATTTATCTCTAAATTGTTCTGCATATACCACCGGACGTAATTATATATATTTTGATCATGATCAAGTCAACATATATTCATTTGCTTGCATGCAGCTCTTTGCCTTGATCACAATAATGATTTTAATTTGTTTCCCGTCTAACTAGCTTTTGATATGAATGTCATAGATGACTCACATTCAAATCATGCAATTTTCACCTCTATTTTTATGTTTATTGTTATTTCTTTTTGTTTAGGTAAAAATAAAAAGAAATAGTCGATCTCTTGGGTGTTTTGTCCCTAGAGTGAAAGTCATCTCTTCATCTGGAGGTGGGGTTTGAAATATTTGTTTTAGGTAAAGTGTGGT
Source organism: Juglans mandshurica (assembly GCA_022457165.1). NCBI lineage: Eukaryota > Viridiplantae > Streptophyta > Magnoliopsida > Fagales > Juglandaceae > Juglans > Juglans mandshurica. The sequence goes on from CM039626.1 coordinate 26,883,538, forward strand.
CTCTTAGACGGTTTATCTGTAGATAATTATAAAAGTTAAGATCATACCAGTTACAAAAGAATTTGTATACTGGTAGAGTCTCAACTGTGAGTAGTTGGCTTGCAATCTGAGATTTTCTCTGTATATATCAAGTCATAGTTGTAACTTCACTTTCATAATGAATTAAGTCTATTTCCTATAAAAAAAAAAAAATCATACGAATTTATCATAAAAAAATAAGTAAATATTTAATTCTCTCTCTGTTTTTTAAATCTAAAAAACCTCAGCTAATTTCTTAAGTTGTTTCACATACGGCATCCTGAAAAAGGCACCGCTGGTACCAGTTTAGAAAAACCAATTAAAATCACGATAAATAGTAATTCATTGCACCAGAACCAGATAAACTCTTTACTTTCTTTGCCGTTTCTACTGTTTATAATATAATAAGGTTTCTTTTTTGTTTAACTCCAGCTTGACTAATAAAACAAAGTACGTGGTGCCTGGTGGTGGTTTCTTTTTTTGTTTGTTCTTTGTATTTATAAACCGAATCTCAAAATTAATTAAAGAAAAAAATGTATCTGCATGAGTGCTCTCTTTTCTTTTTCTTTTTTTTTTTTTTTAAAACAAGGGAAATTCATTTCATTGATTAAACAGTAGTACAAGGTTTATCTGTCATATTTTACTTATAGAACGTCTATTTCCTATATATCTTTTTCTGTGCATATATAATTACCATCTATATATAGCCAGGAGATTTTCGGCAGACAGAAAGGACAGATACCCACAACCTTTTCTTTTTACGAAACTTGGCTGATTATTTTGCCTTTTTGTTATCGAAAATCTCAATGGATTCCAGAAAGCACCGAAAGACACTCCCCGGCCTCTTCCCCCGAAAGAAAAAAAAAAAAGAAAGAAAGAGGCATTTCCCGAGTGAAAAAGGACAATATCTGGAACCGGGCTAGAAAACACCACAACGAGTTGATGGACCTAAAAATGAGATACGAACCCTTTTTTTTTTCTTTTTTCTCACGTAGACCCACGCACAATTTGTCTCTATTCAAAAGACAATTTAATGAGAGACAACCAGAAAACCAAACCAACCCCACTGCATGCATGGATCGATAAACGAACATATAAACCATGATGTTATGGCCAGAACTCTGTACGTTAGCGCGCGGCCCCCCCGCAGCGACCCCGATACGCTATTTTTAGTCGCCCATAATTTGTCGGCATTGCAGCCTCCAGGATCCAGGTCTAGCACCATCCATCTCTGGCGCCATGCCTAAACTCTGGTCCTGCCACGCAGTACAGTACGCACATTGCGCAGTACCAGGCCAATAATCCCACGCGTCCATCTGACAAACCCACTAACGTACGCTAATCAATCTTTCTGCATATTTTTCTGGGGTCCTCTTTTTTTAGGTTAGGTTTAATCGATCCCACCCGAGAGAGAGAGAGCACTATGGCAGGGCATAAATCCATGACAGTAAAAGCTAGCTTTAGTGTGGGGACAACCCTCACATGCTACATATTTCTGTGGTAGTTGGCGTACGTATTGCACATATATATACGAGATTAATAGATGTACGTGTCGGTGCTATGTTATCCGTAAGTGGGATACCTAAACGTAGGGTATGAATTGGTGTGCACCTCATCAATATCAGACCAGATGCCGCTGCTGAGAGCGAGGAAAAAAAAGTGTCAGATCTTATAACGTGTAAGGAAACTGACACCAATGTTTGTATATATCTTGTGCGTAACACACGGGAGTTTTATATTTATTAAAAATTTTATCTAGTATATTCTTTTTAAAAATTATATATAATTAGGTTAAAAAATCTCCATAAAATGAAAGGAGATCTAAAATAAAAGAGAAGATTTATATGAACAACTTGCCGTGAAAAAAGAATCGAGAGATGAGGAAGATGGCCGGCATGGGGAGGGGGGAATCATGATGAAAGATAGAAACGTGCCAATCATTTAATCTCAATTGACAAGTACAACACCAATAATCATACTTTAACTCTTGTTGACAAATGTGATGATGATCATATTTTAAATTTATACATGAACTTTCTTTTTTTCTTATTTTGCATGACAGAAGTGACCATTAGGATCGAAAGTAATGATCAATTATCCTTTAACTTAAAATGGGTTTCCTTTTTCTAAAGAAAAGAAAAAATAAAGGTAAGGGAGATCAGATTCTATATATAAGGCATTATAATTAGATATTGCCATCACATCGATCGCCCCGGTGGGTCACCAATTATGCCACTAAAGAATTTAACTTTTTACAAAGTCATTGAAATGTTTGTTTACTAGGAAGACTTGACGCAGTAGTAGTACTATATATTATATATTGCACGTTCGTTGTTTTTTAAAATTTAATTCTTAATTTAACTAGCTAGATAGGGTAGGTAACGGACATATGTTATTGGGGGATAGTGCTCGATCGAGTATATTGGAATAATGATGGATCCAAATATAGGGTGGTTGAGTAAGTAAGAATATATATAATGCATTTGGCAGATCACGATGATCATCTTTTTCAGTGGGAAAGCCATTTGTAGAGAAATTATCATCTATAGCTTTGACTATCAAAAAGTTCTCTTTTTTAGTATGGGAAATTATCATAAAGGTGCTATTTAATTCATTGCCCAGCTCGTGGCATGGGCTGTCATTAATGATACACTAAATAAAATTAATATGTAGAATCCATTCTCCTGGTAAATAACTCGTCATAGATACCCGTTTTTCGACATCACATATATAACTTGTTAAAAAGGTAGAAAAGAATAGTTGGACTCATGACCAGATTTCTTAACTTAATAAGATTTTCTTAACGAGAAGAATTGAAACCAAAAAAAAGGTTGAAAAAGGGACAATATTTAAGGTACGGGAGTGAGTGATGAAGATCATGACGACATGGCATTTTAGCAGTTTCCACGAAACAAAAACTTACCCATTATGAATGTTTTAAACATAGTTTGTCGGTTTGTAAAAGCATGGAGGATGGCCAGGTAATGTCTGAATCATCTGTTTCGAAAGGCAGTGGACAGTGGGGCTGGCTGGCTGGCTGGCTAGGCCAGACGAAAGAAGGAAAGGAGTGGGAGGCATTTATGAATGAAACAGATGCCCCGTATTCCTCGTGTTGTTTTCTTTCACCTTCACCACCCATCAAACTTTTCAATTCAAAGGTGGGGATCACCACTTACCACCACCACCACCACCACCACCACCACCACCACCACCACCACGCCCTAGAAAAGACTTGTCTTCTGCCTCCTGGCCTCTCGGCTCACATACAGACAATAAATGCCCCCACTATATTACAATTAATTGCACGTATATGCGACATTTGCGAGACATAAAAAGGGGATGGCTACTATGTATCTATAATATTAATGCATCGAATTTGACTTCTGGGTTTTGGCTAGAAAATAAATTATCAAGCATGGTAATTATATATCAAGACTTTGGTGGCAAATATTAGAGCTCTAAAAAAGTCACAAAAATAATATCAAAATTATCTACCAAAGTCGGAAACAAAAATACAAAAATGTTTCTGTAATTTGTCACTTTTTTTTTTTCTTCATCTAATAACAGGTATTTGCACTTTGTTTTTTTCATAATTTTCTTTTTTGTCCCCAAGCTAGCTAGGAGAAATTGACATGCACGCTAGCATTGATGGCAGAATGACATACTGGGCAATTGCGAAGACTGGATCCACAGGTAGTACAAAGGCATAGATGCCTGCATGGCAGCAACAACACCCTTGACTCCTTCGCCCTACACTGCCTACACATTATTCTGTGGCTGTGCCCACCACCACCAACACCACCGCCACCGCCACCAACCAACGCCTTGTCTCTCACCGTCGTCGTCGCAATCTCCGCCTGCTCCTGATCGACTTCCTCCCCTACCACGCACCGGCCCATGTCGTTGCTCCCGCAGCTGGACTCTGCGTCGCTGTCCTTGCTTACGTTGGCCAGCACTTGCTCTAGATCGCTGCGAAGATTGTTGGCCGTGGCCTCGTTTGTTTGCGCCAAGTCCCTCCAAATCTGGTTCTCTAACCACAGGCTTTTCACTCTTTCTTGAAGGACCCAATTCAGCTTTCCTATTCTCTGAATCTCTTCGTCTTTTTCTTTCAATTTCTTCGTGAAGTTTTCCTGGCATGCTGACACCAGCATTCTTTTTTGCTCCTCAAGTTTCGAACTTACTTTTTCTGCCTGTTGAGAGATCAGTGAAGAATACAATTAGTTCATTGAATATTAGGGGACTAATTTCATAGAACGAGAGCTTTGCTTATAATAATCAATAGAAAACACAAATATAAAACCAAAGAGCGATATCACTTGTTAAGAAAACAAATCATCCTTTTTAGAACACATACTTTATCTGATTTTTCACCTTCTTTGTGACCAAAACGATAAGAAAATGTTAAAACCATAAAACGATTCTTTCCCTTTCCCTTTTCACCAGTTTCTTGGGAAAACTTTAAAAAAAATAAAAATAAAAAAATTGGAAGACAGAGCAAAGAATAGAAAATTACATATTGGGCAAAAAACCGATCGATCTCTGCCTGTTGTTGTTGTTGCTGAGCCTGGAAGATGATGTCCTGGTCGAGAAAAGACGACAACCCGGATGCTTTGGATCTCTTTTGAGGGACTGTCAAAGCGTTAAGCTCGTTGAACGAATCCGTAGGACGCTTTCTCCGATCAGGGATGGTGTAGGAGAGCCCACTATCAGCCTTATTCATGAAAGTTTGGGAAGAAACCAGATTGCAATCTGCGGATGATTGGTTAAAACCCAGTTGCATTTCAGGCATTGTTCCAGCCAAAGGCAGTCCAGAGAACATCTGGGCACCATATATATCGGTTTTTCCCGGATTAGATTTGACAAACTCCCTGAAAAAAATTCAACCAACAAATCAGAAAGGTAGAGCAAGCCATAGAAAACGAGGAAAAGCCGCCATGAGATAAGAAAAAGACCCCAAGTGAAGAAGGGCTAAGGAGGCCGATGGTACCTACCTATTTGTGATTAACTGAGAAGGGAATAGGTACGTAGGACGAGCTTCAACTGCCATGAAAGTTGGTATTCCTTGGCCCTTTTCTGTGAATCGTGCAGCCACTTTCTTCTCGCTTCGTTTTTATGGTTGTGCAGAGAGAGACAGAGAGACAATGAGGAGAGGATGAGGCAGAGCATGCAATAGAGGTGGCGAGTAGGAAGGCTGGATGGAAATAATGAGTTTTTTAGGCTTTGGTTTGTGTTTTTAGATAGGGAGAGTCAAAGACTTTCGGAGACCGAAATTCCATTATATATAGTTGATATATATAGTGATTATTATATTTTTATATACTAATTCCGGAGTACGAACTAATGTGTTTCCGAAATTGTACCAGACATTTAGGGACTTTTTTGGAAGTTCACGTTAGTATCCTTGTCTGTAGATAACATGTAACGTGCTGTGACAACGTCCGGTCAAGGACATGCTGCATATCCGCCACGTAATGACCCAAGTGGTGTCTCAACAAAGCTCCGCCACGTAGGCAGATGCTAGGGTCCAAAGCACAGAAAGATTGAGCCGATATATAAACTAAATTAATTATCACCTTATTTGCGCTTCCTTTTAAGTTATAAATCGATTTTTTTAAAAAATAAAAAATAAAAAAATAACTGTTGATGTAATGAGATGGGACCCACTTTTGTGGGACGTGGGAGGGATATCAAGGTGGGACCCTTTTGTGCTTCATTTTTAACCGGTGACTGTGTGTACGGGCAACTAGGCAGGTAATGAAGATTGAAGAGAATCATCTTTTCCTTTTTGTTTTTTTGGAGAGTGTACATCGCATGTGGGTGGGAGCTATAGGAGATTATGATTCAATTCTTCCCTAAACATTCAAATTATCTTTTTGTGTCCGTTTCATTAATTATTTTCAAGCCCACTGTATCACGTGTTTGAAAATTTATCTCTGTCTCATCTACCTACCTTGTGAATTAAGGTACCTCTCTCTAGTCCCTATTGCTTACATGATAGAGAAGTTTTAGGTTAGTTGAATTTTTCATTGTGGTGGGGACCTTCAAGCTTTGGATTTGGGTACAATTATACTGCCAAGGACAAGGGCAAAGGATTATATAATATGTTAAAAGTTAAAAATAAAATAAAAATTTGACTAAAGTTGGTTTGATTACATAAAATTAAATTATTCTATCTCATTTAATCATTATAATTTTCTTAAATTTTTATATAAAATATAATAAATAATTCAACTTTTTAAAAATTATAAAATAAAAATTAATTTTTTAATAAAATATATATTTTTTTATTTCATCTAAACTGCGTTAGCAAAGTAATAAAAAAATTTTTAAAAATTAATAGGCCAAGATTTCGAGCAACAAAAATGGGTTCCCCACCCCCTCACCAAATAGAGAGTTAAAAGAGCCAAATCCTGCAACCATATTAATGATAGGATATTGACCAATTAAAAAGGAAGTGGGCAGAACTGATGGAACAGTCCATGGATCACGCCGTGTCCGAGACTATCTAACATCAATATCTTAAAGTATTCCCCCCCACAAGCACGCACACCACGATATGTACTGAAAAGAAAGAGATCAAAGCTAGCTTACATAAATTAAAGAAAGAAAAGGAGTTGCCACCAAAAAAGCGAGCAAATAAATGTACATGTATGGATTCCCACGTCCACTGCCCCAACCTCGGTCCCATCATCTCTTCTCTCTCTCTCTCTCTCTCTCAGTCTCTCCTATCTCTTCTATTATTGCTTTTATTGCTTGCTTTCATCATCCCACAGTTTCTCCACACCCTTCAAAGCTAGCTAGCTCTACTTTAACCACCTCAAAAGAAAACAAAAAGCTAAGAAATTAAAGGATCAAAAGCCCAAATGAAATAGCTAGCTTATACCACCTTTGTTGTAATTATCGATGTGAAATTATTATTTGTCTTGCTGATATAAGAAAAATGTAATTTTAATTATTAATATTATATTTTTATTAGATATATAGATCAATTATACTATTAATGATCAATTTATATATTTAATTACATATAAAATTTCATTTTTCCAATAAAACTTCAAGGTTTCAAAAGATGTGGATCATGAGTTGTTGTGCACAAAGCGTGCCGATCTAGATATCCTAGGAAACTTATATATAATAATAATGGATAGATTATTATAAATACGTGCATGATAAAATATAAAATGTCAAATTGCATAAGCGCGCAATGTTTGAATATTATTATATATACATGAATAAGAAGGCATATATGGATGGGATCATGAGTCGAAACATGGAAAGTAACGTGTTCACAAACTTCAGCAAATTTGTCCCCTAACATGACAAAGTACTCCAATTAAAGTCCAAACCTACCTATGAAAATCCATTTTGGTTGCGTTAGCTAGCATGGAACATCATGCATGTCATTAACCCATATGAATTTTCCAAGTGTTTAGATATCGCCACATGTCCACGATCGATCAAGCTCCTCCGCGCGACCAAAAATAAAATATAAAATAAAATAATTGCCCATCTCCCATTTGAAAGTAGTGTATTTTTGACATCAATAGCCACTATAACCGGCCGATCGATCGATCCTTTTCTTTTCTTCAGAAATATAAAATTAAATTTAATACTTTCTTATCTTCAAAGGTTTGCTTTTTCCAACCACTTGGAAGATTCTATGATGATTCAAAAAGTTGTCAAACGTGCTAATGTGGGTTTTTGACAACCTAGAAGTTGCACCTTCATCTTGTCCTTCCCTTCTGATGTTAACCTTTGTTGCTTGGATGGTCGAAAAAGAACCTACAAAAAGAAAAGGCCAAAAGAAAATTAAGGAACTTGTGCCACAAACTTTGCACTACTACTACAACATGACTAATTATATATATATATATATATATATATATATATATATATATATATAATGGGTATCTTGATCTTTTCTTAATACGTTTGATGCCCTGATCGTGAAAACGTGATCTTGTAAACATGAGATGTAACAAAAACCACTTTAACACAATTTTGGAGAACTTTATGAAGTGGGCATGCAGCTATATGATATAATATTATAGTTAAATACAAGTCATTGATATAAAGTTCTCATGCTTTTCTTTGAAAGTGGAAAAAAAAAAAAAAAGGGAGAATCCGGGTCCCTCCAAAAACCTTAATTTTAGGACATAGATATATGCTTAAGTTGTGATTGTTGACCTAATTGATAAAGAAACCATACCGGCCAATTAGAAAGAAAAGTCCCTCCCTCCTTCGCTCATTGAGATCAAAATGATTTGACACCACCATTAATATTTCTCATGTAGTAGTAGTATTGTTCGTGTATGCCACCCATATGATCACCTCGATCCAGAGACCGGGTAATAGTAATTAACTCATGTCTCTCTCTCTCTCTCTCTCTCTCTCTCTATATATATATATATATAATTAAAAGTACCATTAACCAAAATTAGGTCAAATTGTCATTTGTTTCACACTTTATCATGTATTCCACGTTTCTTGCCAAATTACATGATTTTGAAGCTTATTTCTAGAAATAAAAGCCATGACTCAGTTAATTTTATGAGGAGTTATTTGTAACAAAAACATTATTTTTATGAAGAAAATTTATTAATTTTAATAAGAAATAATCATTTTTATAAAAAATAAAAATAAAAAATAAAAAAGCTGACAGTGGCTAAATATTTTTCTTATAGTTCACGTCAAATATCGTATAAATTAAAAAACGTTAATTTAGTAAACAATTTCCATGCAATATTATCCTGTTTGTAAAAATTAATTACTTATGGAAAACCTAATAAAAAAAAAGAAAGTAAAACCAAATATTGATATATATATATATATATATATTTTGGATCATGTCTTTTCACACAGGGCAAGATCATGTAGAAGATGAAGCAGTAGTAGTACAATTGTGAATTTCCTCGAAATTTATTAGTCTAGAATCATTTGACAAGTTAGAAAAATTGATCTCGTTCGTGCATGAGTACCATATGAACATGAGAAGTTAAATCATGACAAGACGCGTACTGATACAGTCATTTTCCTGCTCATAATTAAAATCCCCAAAATTAATCTTGAACAGTACGATCGATCGAACAAGTTTATTTGCAAATTAATATATATATATATATAGATAGCTAGGTACACCAATTAAGCTAGCATGTAATTAGTCAGTGGGGTTTCCACGAAATTCATTCCATTTCATAAAGTCATGTGTGTGCATGCATCGATCTGACAAATTAACAATGATTTGAGTACGATCAAACTTATAATTAATTGACAACGCGGCACACACAACAAGCAACAATAATGGGAACCCAACCAATTTGATTGGGCACGTCATTTTCTTTTGGAATTTTTTCTCTTTTGGAGGCTGCTGCATGCTGGCCTGACTAACACGATAGTGAAAATTTTGTACCTATTAATTAATATATATAGACTTGGGTGGTCGCGTTGTCATCAATCATGTACTTTAGCGAAATTAATGTCACCCCTGGCCTGGCGCCTCCCCCAAAATAAATAGTGGGCCACTATTATTTTTAGAGCTTTCTATATGTTTAATGATGTGGATGTGTAAATTATTTTTGTCGCCATATATAGTAGATGTTGGAAACAAAATTCACGATTATTGGTAGGGTATATACATATCTAGCCTACCTACGCTCTATTTGTCCTAAAATATATGATATGCATCCATCTTTTTCCTAAATGGAAAACCAAGATAAATTTGATTATTTCTTTTCAAATCTTACCTCATCAATCTGACAGTCCCTTTCTTTGACTAAACTCGAAACTAATTTCCATTTCTTGATCCTACCCTTTAACATCTCCCCCGTATTTATCTTTCAAATTGGGGACACATATATCTAATTACCTTATATATATATTAACCCACCTAATTTAACTTCATTCTCGTCAACATGATTTTCTTTACTTTTTTTTTTCTTTGAATTTTAGTAGATATAGAATTCAATTCCAATATCTTATTAATTGAGAATTTTTTTTTTCCCCTCTAAGCGTCAACGTTGTGAGAGATCATGTCCATACTTGTATGTATATATATATAGAAAAGATATTTACAACCGTGAATTGTGTAATCGCCGCGTAATCGTTTTGAAAAAAATGAATAAAACATGAGACTCACATGAAAAAAAAAATTAATTTTTTAATAGTGGACTCCACTATTTTTCAAAACGATTATGCGGCAGTTACGCACTTTACGGTTGTATGTAGAATTACTCATATATATATATATATATATATTTATGACAGTCCAAACCTTTATTAATTACATAATATTTAGGAGGAGCGCCTCTATTATAGAGTGATCCTTCCTCGTTACCGAAGCTAGATCATCCAATTAATGTTTAAGAGGGGATAGATAGATCTTAGGTATAAATTGGTATAAGGATTCCTTGCCTAGCTGCGCAGTTAAGTCTGAAAGCGATTTGACTGACAAGCATATAATAAATTTGAATGATGCCAAGGCTTAAGACTGAGGCACGCTAAGGGTGATGCTACTAGCTAACTTGCTTGCTTGTGAATATATATATATAGTACCATATAACCTAAGAAAGATAGGGACCGGAGGCTTTTTTTTCAGGTAATTAATGCCTAATTTCTTGTTTTTAATTTTTGCCATAACGTTAACTTGGACAAGTTGCGGTTTTGAAGCAATTAAACTATGTTTTGAATTTTCATGCATGCATGCATTCATGTGATAGTCAAAATGAAGACGTTCTATTCATTTTGACTATCACATCACCTCGACGTATACGGCTTCGCATTGGCAAATTAATGAATTTTGGGTGAAAACAAATAATCAACGCCGTAGTAGTACCGTCAAAGAAACGCGCGTACTCAACACATTATTAATGCGAGATATCATGATCGACCTGTAATTTCAGTTGTGGATCGAGGTCTTGAAACGGATTAATATATTTAAGGAAAATGTTAAATGTATTTAAATAAAAAATTACAAAAACTTTATCTCTCTTACATATATATATATATATATATATGTTGAAAATCATAAAATTTTAAATTAAATTTTAAATTTTAAAAGAAAATTAATAAAATTAGTCTTATAAATAAAACTGTAAGTATATTAGATACGTATTAATTAAAAAGACCAGCCCCATCCATGGTTTAATAAAACAAAAGGAGCATACTCAAGCAGAATGTAGATTAAGCTTGATCATGTAATGAATTCAAGTACTAGCGAATATACTCACACGTGAAGAAAAATCAGAGTCGTTTGAAGATATATATACATAATATAATTCATGCTGTTCCTATTTCCCTAATCAAATAGCTAGCTTTCTTAACGATTACAAATTAAGGGGCTAGTGAAATTAAAGTACAGTTAGATTATTTGACTAACGTTGATGTGGAAAAGAAAGCAAAAGGGATTAGTTGAAGCAATCTTTACATCCCAGTTTTTTTTTTTTTTTAAAGAAAGATGAAGAAGGAAGAAACATGAATGAAAAATGATAGTTGCAGTACTGAGTACACAAGTGTCGTATAATTAATTTAAAAAAAATAAATAAATATAAAACTCATATAAAATAATAATAATTTTTTAATAATAGACTCTATTAATTTTTAAAATGATTATATGAAAGTAATTAATCAACATGAATGGATAGATATGGGAGGTACAGGATATATAAGAGCAATATAAAAGTAATTAGTACGTTGCTTTCACTAACTAAACTGATCTATGGAGATGGCTCTACTTTTAACAAATGCTCATATATTTTAAAATTAGAGGGTGGGTGCCGTGGGAATATTATTATTTGCATGATGTATATAAGATACGCCAATAAGTTAAACTAAAGGGAAGAGATCAAAACCCTAGAAAAACGTCGATCGAGGAGTATCAGCGGCACGAACAACTGCACTAGCTAGGCGTACGTTCTAATTAGGTGTGCATCGATCATGTATGTGTGTGCATTTGTTTGTTTGTGCGTGCGTCACGATCCGATCGAGTTTAATTATCAAAACAAATATAGTTAAGAGTACTTTGCGTCCAGCTTTGTAATTACGTGTGTACTTGCGTGGTAGTGCTGCTAGCTTATAAGCTAAGCCTAAACCTCGAGCACGCGCGCGGTACGTACGCAGTGCCGACAAAATTAAGTGTGTTAATGGCCGGGGTGGTACTTCATCATGCCCCCACTCCCACTAAATATATAGCTAGCTACTAGTCAGCTCCTTTTGCGGTCGGGTTGTACGTGCGTATAAATTAATTAATTGTTAGACGTTGTTAGTTGGGTGTTAATTTCATTTCATAAAATATTGATCAATCCGATATCAAAGTGCACTAACCTAGCTATATATATCATGTATATATTTCAAACTTTCCAGCTAGCTACCGGCCTTTGACGTCTCTCTCGCAGACTTGCTGATTTTTTGAATTGCATGTTGGCTGCCTGCATGCATGCATGCTTAATTTCCTTGCATGCTAGCTGGCTGATTCATTCAACTATGTTTGAAACTACTTATTTATAATTAAGCAGCAATCATATATATGATCATGGTGGGCGGATGGATGGATCGATGGACATTTCCGTGATGGTTCTCGACCGATCGTAGGAATTAATTCAACGTACCATCATCCTTTGAATCATTGATTATCTATCTATGGGAATTTTCTTCACAGTAATTCTATATAAAAATTCATCGTTGTTCATGAGTTAATTTAATTGGACGCACCGCCAGTACCAATTATCTTTTAATCTGATAACACTTTCCACCTATCTATCTATCTATCTCTCTCTCTCTATATATATATAATATATATACCAGAGATTTACGATGGGTTTATACGTCATTATTTATATTATTCACCTCGCTTGATCTATATATCTCTCTCTATATATATATCTATATATATATATTTTTTTTTTTGAGAGGAAATTTCCCTCATGCTTCGTGAATTGTTAGTCATATTAGATGGTCAGTGCCGAATGGTCATAAAAAATTGCCATAATAATTCATCTAACAAAAGCCTAATTATATATATATATATATATATATATATATATATATATATATATATATATATATATATATATATATGCAAACCGTCACGCAAGTCGGCATTAAATAGCTTCAAATCACCTAATTGCATGATATGCAATTATGCATGCTGTACATTGCACATGTCACTTTCTAACCTGCATTATTATTTTAATGGATTAAAAATTATTTAAAATTGAAAAAAAATATATGGCATTTAAATATATATATATATATATATATATTGTTATGCTGTCATTTTCGTTTTTATTGCTGATTAAGTTTTATATATATATATATATATATATATAATCTGATTACAGTTGCATAAATCAAGGTGATTTTATGATTGCTTTGTTTTAAAAGTTATTCTATTCACTAAGACGAGTTATTTGAAAGATTATTTATGAGGATAATAGAATGATTTTAACAAAAAATAATTATTTTACAATGAAATAACTGGTTATAAATAAATAATTTGTTAGTTTTTAAACTTAAATAATTAAAATATTTAATGTTAAGTAAAATATAATATGAATCATTGCTATTGTTCAATCTGTCGGTTCGATTGTTTATATTTAAATAAAAATATATCATAGTGACTTGAACTAATACATGTCTCTTGAGGATAGGATCAGTCTTAACTGCTTGGCAACAAAACAAAGAGTTGTGTGTCCTTTGATCAATTAAAAACATTTTCAATGTATTTTTTAATATGTGACTTCTTAAAAATGTTCATTCATTTTAGTTGTGAGTTTTCACGAATAACTAAGAGCACATAATCAAATTATCGACTGATAAAAAGAATTGATCTTATTTTAATTTGGGTCAAAGATATTTTAAGACCGGAGCAGGTAATTATGCTCCCATATTCATGGGCACGTTAAGAAATTAAGCAGTCTCAATATTGGACTTTAGGACCAAATCTCAACCGTACCAGATATTAATATATAATATGAACAATTCAATCAACTTAAAATAAACAATTTAAATGCCTCAGACTGCATCATATATATATATATATATATATATAACTAATTAATTCCCAGGTATCGCTATTTAAAGTAGAATATAATTGTAGATCAATATATGATGATAATGATGATGATGAGGTGCCACATGAGGCCCAGAAATAATAATATATTTGATCCATCTCATGACTATTTATCATTATTTATAAAAAGTAGATAAGGCGAGGTTTTGTGCAAGTTACCCAAAAGGAGAAGTTACCATGATTCATGCTGTTTTCTCATGATAATTACTTTGTTTTTGACTCGTAATCCAATTATATTATATTATTAAGTATATAGATAGTGCCACACTCAACGCTCGTTGTCAGCTTGATACTGACAAGGTGCTGCTGCACTTGGGGTCCACAGTACTTGATGGTAGAGAATAATTTTTCCAGATAAGATTGAATAAATTATTTTATTTTTTAAAAAAATAAGACATTGATGGTGGGTTAAATGAAAGCAACATTAAATTAATTAATTTGGATTAAAGATTTGTACATGTCCCTGCCGCCACACATGATGCCAATGTCGACATTTTGTCCTCCTTTGCAGGCTGCATGTGACTTTCGAAATTAAGACCAGCTTTCCATTCTTGCTAATTATAAGAAATCCCATGGATCAGTATCGAGTTCCTTTCATACCTCTCTTCCTCATTTTCTTCTTTTTTTAATAATAACTGGTTGGCAAAAGAAAGTTCAGTTAAACTAATTTCCACCCAGCATGCATCATTTCGATGGTGACTGCAGCGCCTTCTACTGCATGGTTTTGTTGCTTTCAAACCTCTGTTTATGTATTCAATCTAATATTATAGACTAATTAATTTAAATTAAAAAAAAATGGTGGGCTTTCGTTTTCCTAGAAATAATGGCATCAAAAGTAAGTCCATGAGATGATGCTTTTAAATTGGAATTTAATTAATTTAACCATATCTTTAAAAGATTAATTATAAAGAAGAATTTTATACATCAATCATTATTCATTTTTACACTTCATACTTATATATTTTTTTTCATAGAGTGTGGATGTATTTTTCATAAAGTGTGATAGTATTTTTATAAAATGTGAGGTGTAAAATAATGAATAGTGACTGATGAGAAGAATTTTTTAATTACAAAACATATCTCAAGATATATAGTGGTAATTAGTTTGTTTGTTTGTTTTAATAAAAGGTGTTTGATTATGGTGATCTACAAAACCGCCGAATTATGAGGCACACATTTTGCACCTAATTCATATAATATTGCCAATCGCATTGCCTTGAGTCTTGACCATGATCAAGAAACAAAAAGCAAAAACTACTCCACAAATAATTATTTATTGAATTTTAACAGTCAAACTGACGATTCACATTCCAATTAGGACTTTCCTTTTTTTTCTTTTTTTCTTTTTTTTTTAAGCCTACCCACATTTGTTGATTTCAGTTTAACTAGCGGCAGAATCAGAAATTTATTGTAAAAAATCGAGTAAAATTAAAATTATAATAAAATATTATTATTTTATTTTTAAGTCAAAATAATTTATAAGATCAAAATAATTTTGTAGTGAGGTCAATATAATTTTTTAGAAAAAAGACCAACACAATATGAGATAATATAATTCTATTAAATCATAAAAAAATTAATACATATTATTTTATTTTTTTTCAAACTATGGGCCCCCTGCCCCTAGGTAGGTCCGTTAACAGACCCCCCCCCCCCCATTTAATCAGCTAGCTAGGTTAATCAAATTAAGTTGTAAAGGTATAAACTTTATTATTCATATATATATATATATATATATATATGTACCAGGTCATGATGAGAATCTAGCTCTAGCTATTTAAGGGACAAATTAACAACTGTTCGTAGAATGCGTAATGTTGCAACAGCTGATGATCATCATCAATATTTTGAACGTTCGCTAATATTTTATGTCACCAATTATACTTATCGATAACCATCAGGTCTCATCCACGTACCTACTAAGAGCGTTCTCGTTAGCTTGATTTGAATGTATTTTTAAAATTTAGTCAATACTATATTTTTTTATATTTACTTATTTCATTTAAATTCAATCCTTACCATAATCAATCACTACTCTTTATATAATAATAAAATATTATTAAATTAATAAATTTTTATTTAATTTATTTATATCACATTTTATTATTCTACTAATTTAATATTAATAATAATTATATTCTAATTAAATTAATATTAAAAAAATCATATTTTTAAAAGTCATTTAATGTTAATAACAAAAAATACTTGATTAAACTCATCTAACATTCTATCTAAATTTCTTAATTACAAACCAAATAGTATTTTTGCTTGGAGTGAGAAACTAATATTTTAATATTTACTTGGAGTGAGAAATTAGTATTTTAATGTTTAATGAATCAATTGTAGTTCTCCATCTTTAGCCAACCACTGTAGTAGAAGTCCATCTTATTCTAGATTTGGCCAATCTAATGTGAGATGTTTTTTATATCAATTATGTAAATTTTAACTAATTTTTTTATTTGGTCAAGCTAATGTAAATGCTCTAAGACCGATATTATCAAAGAAAAATAATGAATTTTCTAATTGTAAGGAATATACAATTCAGTTTGAAGAAAAAAAAAAGGTATTTTTTTTAGAGTAATGTTACATGCAGTCGTAGAGTGTGCAAGCGCTGTACAGTCGCTTTAAAAAATAGTGGGGTCTACTATTAAAAAATTATTATTATTTTCTTATCGTATTTATTTATTTTTTTTAAATTGATTGTTAGATACTTGTATGCTCACGATTGTAACTATCAATTTTTTTTTTTTTTTTTTAATGGGAGAATCGATCCAGGCAAGATCATGTAGATATTATATTAATCATATCGGGCCTTGATTATTGATTAATCAGAGGCATGTTTACTGCTACTTTCGTCTTGCAATAATATTATTAAATATTACTGGGAGTTCGTGATCCGATCCTCGTTGGAATTAAACAATGAAGTCAACAATGGCTAACGCATGCAATATTCCAATATATATATATATATATGAATATATATAGGATAATTTAGCGCC
Organism: Juglans mandshurica; assembly: GCA_022457165.1. Lineage (NCBI taxonomy): Eukaryota > Viridiplantae > Streptophyta > Magnoliopsida > Fagales > Juglandaceae > Juglans > Juglans mandshurica. Next base: position 26,900,620 of record CM039626.1, read on the forward strand.
CTTGATTGGTGTACCTACGTATTGCCTAATATTATAAGTTTTGGGTGGACCACGTAATTAGGGAAAAGAAAAATGAATCGTGAGTGATGGATCTAATTAATTAGTTTCAGCATAAGATCATGATAATAACATGTGACGATACTGGCCCGGCCCCATCTGATCTTGATTTTCAACCAAAAGAGATGCCAATATTTGAAATTAAAAACTCAAATAAATCAAGAAGCAAGCATACATGCACGATAAGCATGGGTCATCATGATCATGTGGGATATATAGCTGGAATAAGCTTATATATTTTTTGGGCATTTAAAAGGATATTGATGCTTAATTTGATAAATAAGCCCTACAAAGGTTTGAAAAGATGGCTATACATGATCATGATGATGAAGAGAAGAGAAGAGAAGAGAGACAGAACAACAGAACAGACTATTCAGTGGTACTACAGGCTAATAACATCTTTTCTCACATGGTATATGTAGCCAATTACTCTCCACCAAGAAACTATATATTAGGACAATGATGAGAAAAAACACCCATGCACTTGATTATTTGCATCTGTTTTTCCTTTGGATTGGGACCCAAGCTGACTCAAATTAATGGGGAGGGATCCCCAGCATGATCCAGTCCCGGCCATATCTTGTGCCCTTAATCTTTACAACCTTGATTAGACTTAGGCCCCGCTAGAGTAAAGACATGGAAAGGTGTGTCATAAAAGTTGTCTACTTCGTATATAGATCTATCCAAATTCAATATGCACGCACTTAGGGTGGGGTTTGATGGGGGATGATCATGAGATGGGTCATGTAGACAAAAGCCATTTATAATTTCATGGATCCTGTTAAATGCCTATGGCCGTCTGGACCCCAACAAATTGATCGATGTTGCTTCTTTTGTTGATTTCTTATATAATATTCTTCCCTTTTAGGAAGGTCCCACACTCCCACACTCTTGTGACAAACAAGATAGCTAGATAGAGTAGGCCGGAGCGGGAGGCCTGGCATGATCATTGATATGCTCTCCCACAATCACATAGGATATATATATATATATATATATAGTGGAGTAGACCAAAAGTTAGGAGATCATGATGCTCATGAAGTACTCGATCGTTTCATAATCGAATCAAAACCCATTAAAGATGAGAGCTAATGGAAAGCAAAGATACATAGGAAAAAGGGTAATATTCAAACCATTATTCATTAGATTTTTGACAAATGGTGTGGTTCGTGCACATGATCATATATATTCTTCCACTTACAAAAAGTCCATATATACTCCTGCAATATATATAATGCTTTTGTTTCCCAGCTAGCTTGTTTATCCCATCATCCAAATGATCTTAGGCAGTGTACGTAAATGGACCACCCGGCCCCCATTATTTGGTGTGGAATATTAATGTCATGATCTCTAAAGTTAGGAGCCTAAAAATCTTAATGTAACTGAATTACCCAACATGGATGCAGCTTTATAAGTGGGCGGCTTGAGACAGATAGAAAGATTGTGCTTCCACCATTATATATATAGGCCGAGTGGTTGCGATTCCACCTCGATATATAGGCCTAGTGGTCTCCAACGACACCTCCAAAAAAAAAAAAAAAATTTTGAAATGGCTATTATATATGTGAAGATACTAATGATCTCTAGCTTGCATGCTCAGAAAAGAAAATCCAATGTGACAGACCAATATCTCAACCTCAAAATATTATTGAAGGCTGAAATTATATTTTACCACCAACAATTATAATAATAATAACATGTGTTCGGACCAATAGCTCAATATAATTGAAGTTCCAAACCATGAACCAGATCAAAGAGATGAGAGTGAATCAGTTCTGGGCACGACCACTTTAATTTGTAAGATATCGATGGGGAAAGAACAATGTGGCCCATAATACTTGTACAGGACGGGCCTACTACTTGATGCCCAAATCTATGAGGAAATCCCGTCACCATTCACTACCTACGTACCTCGAATACTCGACTAAATTCAACTTCTCGAAAAAAAAAACAAAGAAAAAGAAAACCATGCTGTGAATTCAAAGTTAGAAGAAGTGTTGGTCAACAGTAGTGGATCCTTTAGAATTAAGATATAGAAAAGGCCATGCCCATTACCTCCATCATCAGCACGTCAAATCCATTGGGAATGTGAGTGAGTGCGTATTTGGAATAAGCCGATGTGGTGCATATTATTATAGGATCGGTTAAACCTTTGTTATCGTGCAAACGTTGGTCCAAATATGATCATTAAAACGATCTCGTATGGTCAAGGAAGGAGCATGGGTCATGCTCCAATTAATATTATATATCCAACGTCCTTACGCGTAACAAAGCCATCTATGCCACCATGAATTAATTTAACCAGATATATAATTTCAATTTCTTTGAGATGTCTGTCTGTTTTGCACTTTCTTGCTCTGTTTTTCGGTGACAGTCTAATATTTTGAATGATAAGCCCAAATAGAAGATCAAGGCTGACACCATCTGAAGTAAAAGAGCCTGCATTCATGCGAATCGGCTGGACAGTAATATCCGTTGATCATGCATTATTCGTTCTGCCACAGCCACTCCCTGCTCACCCACTATTTTTCTCCGGTTGTTACAGACGTATTTCGTCTCTCTGCCAACAATTTTCAGTGCCATGCAATCAGAATGTAGGTCATTGACTAATTACAGTAAAGTTCTGAACGCCCCGAGATTCGAAACACTTCAAAAACTCTATACTGACTTAGGTATTAGATGTGTCTCCCAATACACTGAGCCCCACCTACCTTCTGATTGCAGGTCACTGGGAGTCGTTGAAAGAGATACGAAACACGTCCGTAATGGTAATGATAAACTAATTAAATCATTATTTAATCATATTTACAGGCCATAACATCAGATAATCCTTGATTTGCATGATAAACTTATATTCCTGTCGTCATTTTTAATAGCTATATATTTTTAGAATAAGTACTACTTGGAACCCTTCGATCCCTAGTTAGGTCCTTCGATCAATTCATTGTTTTATGCGTTATACATGGGACTTAAATCATGAACATGCATGGTAGATCATGGTGTCATGCACTGACCCAATTATACCATCATGTTCACGATCTTCGTGATCAGTGGTATATTGCAATTAACTTTCAATTTCACGACATGGGTTTTCATTATTTGCTCGAGAGCAATCCACTTGATCTCCATCACCAGATCATCAACTTGCCTATAAATCAAGCATTCTTCTTTAATTTGGTCCTTTTGTGGAGTTCCAAACTTGCAATTGGGCTGTTGCAATAACGGATTATGATGTCTAGTCGATTCCCTCGTATAAAGTTGTTGGAACTTTAACATTCTTGTAATTTAAGATAATGTTCTTAATTTTCCTCTTTACTACGTAAACATATATTCTTGCCATATTGGTGTAATTATACAACTCCCTTCAATGGTACTCCAAATGAATTACCATGACCACTCCCTTCTCTTTATTGTAATCTATTCGATGCTACTTTTTTTTAGCATGCTTTAACTTGTTATCCGGTTTTTGTCTGTTATCTTTGTATATTTTCTATGTGCAATTCATGTATTCATTTTGCTGAATAACTCGAGGCACAAAAGGTGAGCTAAAGTTCTTTAATTTCATGCACTTTTCTTTGTTAGAGATACTTGTCGGACAAGGGTACAGACATGGAAATGATGGGCAGCATAACTAAGTGGCAAAGGCAGGAATGGTCCTGAGAGTGAGAAACATTTGTGAATGCCAAGAATTATATATCCTTCCTTTTTCGTACTAAATATTAAAGGTAAAGCACTAAGGCCAGAACCAGAGGAACCCTTTTGTTTTTGGACGAATAAACATGAAGACTGTTGAGAATTGAGAAATTGGCGCAAAAGAAGAAGAAAGTCTATATTTCCTCTCTTCAAAGTCTTGAAATTATCTTTGAAACCATTTTAATTATTAGAAAGATGAAGAAGGAGTTGCTCTTTTTGGCAATAAGGGATGAATCCACCGCCTATCTTATATACAATTGAAAATAACATTCATTTTTATTCATCTCTGAAGTTATATCTAGATTTATATTCCAAACGACAGCAATCAGTTTTATAATTAAACGTCTCACGGGATGTTCTCTACTCTTACTAAAGAGCCCTACCCACACTTCACAAGCAGTTGTTTAATAGAAAAAATAATTGCAACCGTGAATTGTGCAACTATTGTGTAATCATTTTGAAAAAATTGAATAAAATATAGAACTTACATGAAAAAAATTAATTTTTTAATAGTGAACCATACTCTTTTTCAAAGCGAGTACACGACGTTTACACAATTCATGGTTGTATCTAGAATTACTCGTTATTTAATATATAATGAGATTTAATTTAATTCTTAGGTTGTGTTTGAATGTTGAATTGAGTTGAGTTGAGTTCTTTATGAATAGTAATAAGTTGATATGGTGGAATGAGTTTTGTGAGGTCTATCTAAGATGAGTTTAAATATGTTAAGATGAATTTAGATGTATTTATAGGAAGTTGAAAAGATTGTGGGTCTCTTGTATAAAGAAGTGTTGAATTGAAAAAATTTGTCGGTCTTATGTATAAGAAGGTTTTGAGTTTAGATAAATTATTAATTTAAAAGTTGAATATTTAGATGTTTAACTCAACTAGGGCTCGTTTGTTTTCAGAGATAAGATGAGATAAGATGAGTTGAGTTGACATTAAAGTTAAAAAGTTGAATAAAATATTGTTAGAATATATTTTTTAATATTATTGTTGTTTTGGGATTTGAAAAAATTGAATTGTTTATTTTATTTTGTGTAGGGATTTAAAAAAGTTATAATGATGAGATGAGATATTTTTAGAAAATAAACAAGTTAAAATTAGACTGAATTAAATTAATTAAGCTGAATTTGTCTGGTTGGGCCTAAAAGGCTAAAACTCTACCCAAAATCTTCACTCACTATGCCCACTTTTGCTTTCTTCTGTTAAAAGTTTTGTTCTCTCTCTCTCTCTCTCTCTCTCTCTCTCTGCGCGCGCTTCAGAAAAAGCAACAAGACGCTTGTGGCCAGAGAGAGAGAGAGAGAGAGAGAGAGAGGAGTCCTCAAATGTCTCTCTGAACCCTAATCAGCTCGAAAAGGGAGAAATGAGCCACAAGCCTCTAATTTACGCTTTCGTTTCTCGCGGAACGGTGCTTCTCGCTGAGTACACCGAATTCAGTGGCAATTTCAATTCCATAGCGCATCAATGCCTCCAGAAGCTCCCGGCCGCCAACAACAAGTTCACCTACAACTGCGATGCCCACACCTTCAATTATCTCGTCGACAACGGCTACAGTAAGTCTTTCCTCTTTTTCACGACAGATATCTGCTAAGGAAAAAGAAAATAAAAATGAAGCGACTTTCTCAATCTGTTGTCGGAGAGGAAATTAATCTCTCTGAAGTTTCAGAGCTCAATAAATTTGTGCGACATTGATACTATAAATTCGTCTGCCTATATGCGATTGTGCTGTGAGCCTGGCTTTCTCCCGTTGCTTTTACTGAGCTCTGTTTTCTTTCTTTATTTGTTTAATATTGATGTTTGAGTTGATTTTTTCCTGTTTGTATGCCGAGAAAATGGTGAAAAGATAACAAAATGAAATGTAATCTATAGTACATTTTTGTAAAAACCATGTGAAAGGCAATGAAATCGAAGTATTGTGGTTTCACCTTCGTCAAACTATTTCTGTTTCTTTTCTACTGATTTATCAGCAAACGAATTTGACAATGGTTTCGTTCAGGCTGTGTTTGATTGGCTGGGCGAAATCGAGAACATTCTTTTGTGTGTTCTTGTGCATAGGTATTCAGAGATAGGTTAATATATGTAAAGATATTTCTTACATTGATTCATATGCCTTTTTTCTCCTTATGTACGTGGGAAGCTACTAATTCAGCCAAGAGTCATCTTCTTCTATACATCCAAAACAAGGAATATGTAGATTATTAAAATTCTTGGTGCCTTTGTGATGGACTTGTGTGTTCGGATCATGACTTGACGTCTTCGATGGTACAGCATATTGTGGAGTTGCAGATGAATCAGCAGATTGAAACAATTACCATCTTCTTATACTTTGGGTAGATTGAATGACATCTTCGATGTTGCAGCATATTGTGTAGTTGCAGATGAATCAGTCGGGCGACAGGTACCCATGGCTTTTCTGGAGCGCATCAAGGAGGACTTTTTGTCAAGATATGGAGGTGGAAAGGCTGCTACAGCTCCTGCCAACAGCCTTAACAAGGAATTTGGGTATTCTATTGTGACTATGATCATTGGAATACATGCTGGAAGTCTTATTTTCTTGTTTTAGTAGCTGATAACGTACCGTTTAATGCAGGCCAAAATTGAAGGAACATATGCAGTACTGTATCGATCACCCTGAAGAGGTAAGCAAGCTTGCAAAGGTGAAGGCTCAGGTTTCAGAAGTTAAAGGTGTAATGATGGAGAATATTGAAAAGGTAGAGACTTTTTTTATAATAAAAGGTAGAGATTCTAGAGATGCATTATTTAGCTGCATCAATTTACCTGACCAACAATTTCCAATGAGCTTTAAATGGCACCTCCTCCCTGTTGTAAGAACTAGATGGAAGGTGAGGTCATGGGTTCAATTAAATATTTTAAAAGCAACATAAAGAGATTTCGCATCAAATCCACATTTGAAAGATTTGCATATTACTAGGTTCATGGATGACTTCGATTGGTCATAGAACATCATATGTCCATGCTTACAAATTTTTCTTTTTTAAAAAAGGCCCAAGTACAATACAACATTCAGTTATAATAAGCATGTGCTTACAATGGCATTAAACAGGTCTTGATAACCCCTAGGGGTTGACTGAAGTGGTAAAGGCCTTGGGCTTGGAGGTATGCTTCCCCCAGGTCCAAGGTTCAAATCCTCTTGGGTGCAAACAATCTCTAGGGGCCACACCCCCTGGTGAAAAGCCAGTTATTTAACCAGTTCCTTGTAGGGAAACTTCCGAGGGTGCGGTGCACGGGACCGGGGTTTACTCTGCAGGGGTGGGTCCGAAGGGCGCTGCCTTGGAGAGGTTCCCCAACATTAAAAAAAAAAAATCTACCATTACCCTACCAATCAAAAAAATATCTACCATACCCTAAGCATATGGTTGTTTTTTCTGTTCATATCATCATACTTATTATCATCATGATATTATTACCATCATTATTATTACATCATTCATCCTCATCTTCATTTCTGTCTCTCCCTCACTCTGTTTTGTCTAAAATGACACTTGCTTTTCTTTCCTTTTGTTTTTGAGTTTTAAACGAGGACCATTAATGTCCCCAACATGGCCACCTAAACACCTGTCTTCTTTTCTTAGTTTGGTATTTCCTTTACTCCCTATGTACTTGGGTTGTGTTCTTTTGTGCATTTTAATAAAATGCTTTAGTTATCATAAAAGAAGTATTATGTTTGCCATTCAATTATTTTTCTGAACTTGTGGTTTTCAAAATGCATTCCAAGTTATTGTTCAAGGACATTCAATGGATTAATCCTTCCGTTTTGAGTTTTGATGTAGGTTTTAGATAGAGGCGAAAAGATAGAGCTTCTAGTGGATAAGACTGAGAACCTTCATCAACAGGTCAGTAGTGCTCTCTCTCCTAGGCATGCATTTCATTTCCTTATGTGTAAACTGGAGAGGTTCATAAGCCTTGGATGTGTTTGGTAAAGAATTTGCTCTGAAAATATTCATAAATTTGTTTCTATGCATCATTATTTGAGTTCAATTCAAAACTGTGGTTTATGGATATTGTTTAATTTGCTCAATCTAGAATGCAGAATAGGTAATTAAAAGGCAGTGCTAGACAATCTAGTGAGAATCCAGAAAGCTCAAAACTTTCCATGTTTTATTTAAAAATTTATAGATTGGTTGCTTAAATTAAATTGTGCATTTGTTCTTAAGAGTACGCACCACAGGGACAGGACTTCATATTATGAATCCCATCATTTTAGCATTATAATGACGAAAAAAAAGCATACGATTTCTCAACTAATAACTCTGGTTAAATATTTTCCTATATTGTACTTCTTTAGAAATAATTGGAGTTCACACAATTCATATTTGCTTACAGGCACAGGACTTCCGCACCACAGGGACGAAAATCCGGAGGAAAATGTGGCTGCAGAACATGAAGATCAAGCTGATTGTTTTGGGGATTCTAATAGCATTGATCCTCGTTATAGTCCTCTCTGTTTGCCATGGGTTCAACTGCTGATAATGAGCAGCTTTCTGCAAGAGGCTTTTTATCCTGTTTATCTAAACTCGCGATCATATACAACACAAATATCCTATATATATATATATCATGATTTTTCATGTAGTTTGATTTTAGCAACTTACAGAATACAGATACTTGGCACGAAGTCTTCAAGATGTCCCGACATTGCTCTTCCTTAAATGCAGTCGTTTTGATTGGCTTGAAACTAAACTATGACCTTTGGTGGTTGCCTTATTCAAAGTACGGGACAACTAAAGATATAAATGACTTTCGCTGACGATTAATGAAATCTTGTAGTGCTACAGCCTGGTTATGAGCTTTAACAAAGCGAATTTTATAGTCATGTTTAGATTGCCTTAGACCCTTGTTTCGATTTTTTTTTCTTGAATTTTTAAAAAGCAACGTGTTATTTTAGGTAGAGAAGTTTTATGGTAGGATATGGGTGGCGTTTTAGTTACTTGTTCCAATATTCCCGAATTCTAAAAGCTGTGGAAGAAGATGTACTTGCTTGTTTGGGCATGCTTAATCCGATTCTTGAATTAAATCACTCGTTAATTACTATGTTACACTCCAATACATGTTCCATTTGTGTGCAAGGCATTTGTTTATACTACCAGAGAACAAGAAATTTCATAGGTACAAAATGAACTTTCATGAAAACCAAACACAAAAGGGAGTCGGTAGACCAAACTTCTTTCTCATTTCCACTTGTGCCAAACAAAACTTTTAAGAGGAGAAATGTATTGTAGTAAGGAAAATTTGCCCTCATGGTTGTCAATGATATTGTTTTGGCCCTTGGGGGGCGTCCGCCAATGCTCCAGTTCGAATCCTGCTGCTGGCCTTGTTAATCTTGAGTGCATTATCCAATCATAAATTCATTCAAATCCACCCTTATCAATCTTCTTGAAAATGTTCGAACTCAAAATCACACTACAGATGGAGGATACAACTTGATCTATACTCTCTTTATGACTTTAAATTATCACAAATTGATTAAGCGCCCACCATCATCCCTTCTTCTTCTTCTCTTGTACACAAGGATCTTCTCTTCCTTATCAATCCCATTACTTTTGTCATTGACATTGTTCTTATTGTTTTCTAGTCTACAAACCCCACTCCTTGAACCCATCTTAAACCTCACCTTCCCTCTCCCTGTTTCCACTTTCCCCTCCCCTACTACCCTTTTTCGACCATTTTCATTCCAATTCTTCCACCCCAAATCACTCCCCACTAGAACCGATTCCTCCCACAAGCTCTCCCCGTTCTTTCTCTTTCCCTTCCCTGGGTAAATCCCATCAACCCCATTGTTTCGGTTCGGAAATCCGGGCAGCCATTTTGGCACATGCGAGCCCCGGGAACAATCTAATTTTTTAGTCCCGGGACTCGAGTTCCCGGAGGAACTAGTACGGTCCGGCCGGGGAATCGGCTTGGCGAATGGGATTTCGTCGTGTAAATAAACAAAATTGGCGAGGTCCTTTAGGACCCCTGAGGTGGACAGGAGAGTGGAAGTGGGTCTGTGGAGAATGGAGCCTCCGGATAAGCCGCCGCTGTGGAGTGAAACGACGTCGTGGAGGGCGTTGGTGAGGTCGAGGAGGTTGGATTGGGTGCGGTTGGAGGAGTTGGTGAAGGAGGCGGCGGACCCGGCTATGGCCTGGAGGTACTTGGTGGCCACGAGGGTCAGGGTCTCGAGGGCGGAGAGCTGGGTGGCTTTGAATCCCACTGACTGACAGATCTGGGAGACTGCGATTCTGGCTATGGCGAACGAGAGCTCCGATGGGATTGCAGTAGTCGTCGTCGTCGTCGTCGTCGAAGATTGGGTTTTAGCTTCCTTGCGGAGCTTTGATTTCATGGTGATCGTTGAAGGAGACGGACATGATCCTCAAAAAACCCTAGGAGTCTGGTTTTGTCAATGGAGATTTTGGGGTCCGGTTTTATTAATGGGGATCTAGGGTTTTTATTTTAAATTTATTTATTTATTTCTTGAAGAAGAAAAAACTCAAAATGGGAGAAACGATGGGTAATGTATTGATTCAAAAAAGTCGAGGGAAAATACCGGAAGTCTATCCGGAGATATTTGGATTTAAAATTCACCTTGATTCATCTCATATCATTATTGTAATTTTATTAAATTTTCACATAAAATATAATAAACAATTCAACTTTTTCAAATCTCAAAACAACTTTAACAAATTTTCACACTAAATATAATATATAATTCAATTTTTATTCTATTATTTACAAATCATCTCAACTCATCTCTGAATCTCTCCTTAGAGTTTGGCCCATAGCAATGAACTACTTTATTTCTCATTTCTAAAAGAGTTTTGCTACAAACAAGCAAGTTTGCGTACTAATCTGCGTATTAATATTCTTGTCTTCATATTCTAAATTTAAATTAGTACTGTTTACAATAAAATCTACTTTCTGATCAATCATATTGAATGGGTACATGTATTAGTGCGCAAAATTACTTACCACCAGATTTTTCCTTTCTAAAATCTTCCCATTAACAAAATAGAATTTTTTACACGTAAAATCGCATAATTCTATTTAGAGGAACGTTTCAGAACGCTGATTTTAGCCCATTAACAGCAACCAATCAAAAAAAGACGCCATCTCAGCATGACATAAGTCAACACCATAAGGTTTACCATATGAAATACCAAAGGAAATTTTCTCCCCTTCCCTCTGCCTCTCATACCTGACGAGTAGTGCTGCTACCCCCAGCTTCTGTTACAGTTCCACCACAGCAGACGATCACTACCAGTGCGACGCAACAGTCCGTCGTCCAGCCACCACTACCAGTTCGATGCAGCCAGTCCGTCGATATTAAAAAAATAAACAAATTTTGAAAATTTTCTTCAATTATGACCTCTCCATTTCAAAAAAAAAAAAAATGATTATCATATCTCTAATAAAGAGTAATTTTTTTAGGTTGGTTGGTTAGAGGGTGTCCATTTAATATTTGGTGAGCATTACGGATTATGAAGTGGGTACAAATCTAGAAATGATGGAGTATGAATCGATTGAATTGACCGAAGCGACATGTAGACTCTTGCCCGTTTCAATGGGTTGTTCAATATTTTTTCATTAGCAGATAGGGCCTGGGTGTACACACCTACCTGGGTTTCACTTGCCCGTCTACTAGAATAGATATTTACATGGTTCATGGCGTCGATGGGAGAGAGGTTCATGGCGTCGATGGGCGACGAGGTTCACGATGTTGATGGGAGAGAGGGGTAGGGGTGACGGATCTGGGAGAAGGGGTCACGACGTCGAAGGTGAATATGGAGAGGGGTAAGGTTACTGGGCAAGAGGGGTGAGGGAATTTTCCAGGGCATCGATGGGAGAAACGAAGGGTGAGGAATCTGATGATTGTGTGCCGTGCGGTCCCAATCTTAGTCCCATGGGCGGGCTATGTGGTAGAAAATAATTGGAGGTTGTTTTCATCCCTTTAATAGCATGACCGGTTAGAAGATTTTTCCTTCTACTTAATCAATATATAATTTATTATTTTATATATATTTTTATAATAAGACCATATCATTAATGGGATAAAAAAACCATTATATCCTATTTTTGTCAAGCCGAATAGCTTGAGAAGCAAACATTGAGACATCATCCTACCACATCTCAACATTCCAAGCATAACTTGTAAGCCTATGTGCTACCTCATTTCTTATCCTATGTACATGCTGGATTTTGTACTCAGCAAATGGTTGCAGCAAATGCTTTGTTTCTTTGAGCAGGTTCCCAAGAGATGACAACGATTTTTCTCCTTGTAATTCCTTGACCATCAACATACAATCACTCTCGAGAATTAAGTTAGAAAAACTCAAATGTGCACATAATTGTAAGCCTCGAAACATAGCTAGAAGCTCAATTGTTTATGGGTCAGTTACTTCATTATCTACTTTGCTAGTAGCCATCACAATTTCACCTTTGTCATCTCTCAGAATAGCGCTCACACCTGTCTTGTGTTAATCAAAAAACATTCTTCCATCTTCATTCAGTTTAAGGTAGCCATGGTCTTTGATTTTGTACTTGGTAAAGATTCCAGATCCTAGTGAATCTTCTGTTCAATCACATTTGTAGGTTCAATACAAATTCTTTCTGCTACCATCTTATTCCTTCTAAACCAAAATCTCCAAGCTATAAAGAAAAAAATGGTAAGGTCATTTATATTGCCCTTTTCCAGTACAAACAATGCAATATTTAGTATGTTCATTTCCTTCTCAATGTTCAACATAGCAAGAATATATTTGTTCCACAAATCTCAAATGGAAGGGCAGTAAATTAAAGCATGTTGAAGGTCTTCTAGACTGTTCTTGCAGATCCAAGACTCGTCTTCAACATCCACTTGCCTTCTATACAAGCTCTCCATGCAAAATCTTGATTTTATTGGGGAGTTTTGTAACAATCCAACCCGATAATTCCAAGATCGAAATATGGATGATTTTATTGGGCCGATATTACAGTTGATGGACCATATTGGAAAGTTCAATTTCACCTTATTAGATAATTTTGAATAGGCTACGGGCCACAACATTTATTTTGGTGGATTATAGAAATTTTTATTGGGACTTGATAATTAGGTTGAAGCCTAATTAATATTTATTGAACGAGTTGGGCTTATTCCAGACGTCATATAAAACGTTTTATCGACCCTAATAAAAAGCCGGCCGAATATTAATTCCGTTTTATCGACCTGACCCGAAATTATCCGAACCGTTTAGTTTCCGAATCATAAATGGAAATTCTCGAACCGTTTAAAAAACACTCGGTTATTAATCGATACCCGAATTACACACAAAAATGAGATCCTTTTTGCCAAAGATATATAACATGGCTCTCTCTCTTGCATTGGACTGTTCACCATCTGCCTCCCTCAGTCCCTCTTCTCTCTCGCTCGAACCTGAAACCTCTTGCAGACTCAGCTCTCTCTCTCTCTCTCTAGTCTCTTGCATCTCTCTCACAGACCCAACAGAAAAAAATGTCTCGCGGCTCTCTCTCTGTGTTTCTCACTCTCTAACTCAGTCTCTCTTGCTCGCTCTCTGTGGTGGTTGGATCATGGAAACTTTCTCTACAAGCATCGAAAAAAACTAATCCAAGGTAAGGAAAAACACTTGGTGATTTATCTGATTATGTGGGTTAATTATGAGGTGTTAGGGTTAGGGTTTGTATTGGGTTTCCAGCAGAAGGGTTGCTGTCTTAGGGCCGAGGGGTTGTATTTTTACATCAATGTTTTGTTTTATATTTCTAATGAAGGGGTTGTGCTTGACGTGGTTTGTATCATTCTGATCCACTGTGCTTGACTCCCATCATCCTCAGCTGATTTTATTCATATCACTTTTTTGTATTTATTTATGGGTCTCGAATGCTCAATTGATTACATCAATGATTTATTTTATTCTTTTTAGGCCTTCAATTTAGGAAATATATAGAAACCAATTTCAGATTAAATGTGTCTTTCAATTTAAAGAGACTTCTGATCTATAAGAAGATCATTTTGGTGAGTTGATTTTGTGGACTAGAGTTTCTGATCTGGGTGTTGTAGTGGAGTGTATAAAATATGATGTGTTACAGAGGAGGTGCGGTGGGAATAAGAAGAAGAGGGAAGTGGGTGTTAAATATTGATTTTTCAGAAAATAGACTGCTGCATATAATATATATATATATATATATATATATATTAGGGTAACGGCCAAACGGAATAGGCCTATTTTGGGTCGGGCCGGAAATGATGTTTTTCGGATCGGGTTGGGTCGGTGAACAGTTATATACCCTCAGTGCGTTTCGTATCATCTTCAACCTAGAAATATTAGGGTTGCCGCACCTCAGTTCCCCACATTCCGTATAGCAAACCCTTAGCCTCCGTTACACCATCACGCAGCACCTCCCCATGCTAGCCGCAACCCAAACTGAGAAGCAAGCTACAACAACGTCACGTAGAGACCATGAGACACCGTACATGGCAACCTCAACATCACGTACAGCCTCAAGTTGTCGCCCAATCCCACAGCCATGCATGCACCACCCTTCTTCCTTTCTCATCTGCAGATAACGTCGATCACCCTCACGGAAACAATCCATTGTGAAACCAAGGCAACACCTCAACCGGCAATCACGCAAACCATGCAGCAACCCCACGCCAACAGAAGACCACGTCACACGGCTTCGCACCCTTGCGGCATCTCAACTATGGCCAACCGCTTCACCAAGTAGCATTGTAAAGGGAGTTCTGCCACCACCCAACGCACGGAATCAACCATCGACGTCGTCCAAAGTCAGCCCTCCTCTGTCTAAGGTCTCCGTCGCATGAAACAACCTAACACCACCAAGAAACACCTATGTTTTACTAACCCAAAAACAGAGCAGCAAGTCTTAGCCATGCCTAGCACCACCATACGTCATCTCCTCCACGCTGCAGCCACGTGAAGGCACCTCCCTCAGGCCCAGCCTCAGAACGGCTTCACAACCACTGTGAACCATGAACACCGAAAGAGAGCCACATGCGTGAACCCGAAGCATCCACCCATTTCGTCGGAAACCATCTACGCAGCCACAGAAACTGGCAAACTGCCGTCTGGATCACATCTAGTTACCCTTGCGCCACCTCAAAGCTCTCCTCGCCGTAAATCACATCCGGCCTCCCAGATCCGCCGTCGTGCGTCTTCTTCCGTCGGTGAATCACAGACCCCATCGCACGACCGCCTTCTCTCGATTTCCTCGGTCACCTCAGACACGTTAGATTGCCTTTTTATTTTTGGTCTCCACGAATAGTGTATACAGACGTATACAGATTCATGTTTATTACCAGGATGCCCCTAACCGTGGGCTGACAGTGTTTCACGCGAGCTTTTGCTTTTAGGAAAGAGGAATGCTCTTGGGCTCCCTTTTTTTTTTTTTCGATGGATATTTTATTTTTTTTAAATTTTTTTTTTTGTACTTAGTATTTAAGAAAATATTATCTAATAATATTGTGAAATTTTTGATTTTTTTTTCACATCATTTTTTTAATACTTTTAAATATTTTTAAAAAAATAAAAAAATTCACAATATTATTAAACAATATTTTCTTAAACATTAAGTAAAAAAAACTAAAAAAAAATTAAAAAAATAAATAAAATGCCTATCGGAAAAAAAAAAACAGGAATCCAAATTGGGTTCCCTGGCATTTTTCTTTAGGAAATAGGGTTCTATTCCTAAGTTCAGTTGTGTTTTAAGGATGGGCTTGACTGGCTTAATTTTATGATGGATTGGACTTAATATTTTAAGTTGGGTTTAGTTTTATTTCACGTTAATCCTATTTTTCTTAGAGAAAATAATTAAACATTTAAATTATATTATCTAATATTAAATTTTTACTGTTGAATTTTAGTAGTAAATTGTAAGTTGAACGATTTAAATCTGATGAAGTCTATTTTAATAAACGAAGTTCTACTGTTTATTTTGATATAATTATTCTACTAAGTTATTAATTGAAAATAAAAAAACGTGTTAAGAATATTTAAATAATATTATTATCTATGAGATTTCTTGTAAAATTGAATAATTATGTTAATGTTAAGAAAAACTTAACTTGTTTTATGAATTAAGATTTCCGCGACTTATTTTAACAGCTTGTATAAAGTTTAATTATTCTACTAAATTATAATTTAAAGTGATAAAATGTTATTAATATTTAATTAATTATATGATATTAACATTCTACGATTTAACATAATATTTATTAAATTATTCTCGACGGTATGTATTAATTAACCAGAATAATATGACACGATTTTCTAGAAGATTTTAGCAATAATGAGTACTTTGTATAGATGACAAGCTATGAAGTAGGATTCAGGAAGCATAGTTAAGAGGTAAGTAGTTTTATCATAAATTAGAAGTAGCACAATAGTTAGTCAGATAGATTATTATTAAAGCCAATTATTGAAAGCCGTATTTATGTATCTCGCATGTCATGATATATGCATGCATGTCATTCATCATAGCATACGATCATGTTAATTTTCCGCTTCATGTTAAGATTCAACATTTTACAGTTATTTATATTAATATGTATGTCATAAGACACGTAAACTTTCTAAAGTTCAAGTGCAAGATAAAATCATATTAGTTTAATTAGATGACCATTTAGATGTATGGTACCAATGCAGTTTCAAGGTGAATGTGCAAGCTAAGGACTCAAGCGTGGTCTACCGTAGTATGCCAGAATACTACTCAGCGGCTCCCTTTGCGGCCACCGAATGTGGGGCCGATGCACAATCTCGCACAAAGGGTTTTTTTTTTTTGATACATTGGGGGAGGGGGGTCGAACCCATAATCTCCATTTTGGAGATGTGGGTCTTGTGCCATCAGACCACAGGCCGTTGGCATCTCGCACAAAGGGTTAAGTGTGTTGGTCAAGTCAGATAAATCAGATAAGTCAGAATATCAGTTAATTCAAATAAATCAAGTCACGACATGCATAACATAAGTATCAGTATGATTAATCATGATTTTAAGCTTTGAACATAAAAACTTTTATGAAAATCCTTACGTTTATTGTGTTTACGTTGTGATGAGCTTCTTACTGAGTCTTCAACTTATTTTAGTTTTATTTTATGTTTTTAACCACTCAGGTGAAGATGATGATTAGTACGAGTAGGCAGGTCATGCTTCGATGGAGTAGTTGGATTTAATTCCAAGCTTCAATTATTTCTTTAGTTTGATTTAATAAATTATGAAATCTCTTGTTTGGCTATATGTACGTAAACATGTGACATCCCTAAGCCTACGGAAGGGGGCAACTTCCACACCACTTTCTACAGATGATTTATATTATCATTATATTTTAATGCTTAAATATGTGTGTATTTGAAAAATATAAAAATGATAAATCACATATTGATTAGGTAAAGGTGTGTGATGTAAGATTTCCTTATAGCATTTCTCTAAGAGTCTTGTCACTTTAGGTTGCATTTGGATATTGAAATGAGTTGAGTTGAGTTGTGAATAATTGTATTTTGTAGGTTCCATCGAGATGAGTTTAACTTTTTTTGGTTGAGATGTGTTTAATTTTTGGGCAGTGCTAGGGCCATCGAGAGGTGTCCCGACACTACCCACCGAAAAGTGCATTTTGTACTTTTTTTATTTTGTGTGTTTTTTTAAGCATTTTAAAATTATTTTAATCATATATTTTTTAAAAAAAATCACAAACTCATTAAAAATATAATTTCTTAATCATTAAGTAAAAAAAAAAAAGTTAGAGTCGGTAGACTTTATCGGGAGAATCTTTCGGTAGGTTTTTTCTTTAACTTTTTATGTTAAAATGTATAAAATAGGTTGAGATCAGTTTACTTTTTTTTATGAAAATTTGAAAAAGTAGTTGAACCTATTAATAATTGGTTTGAAATGAGTTGAGTTGGGTAAAACGACCAAACACACTCCAATAGTATTGCTTTTAAGTCTTGAACCATCCACTCCAAAACTTCATGCGCGCAAATAAACGAATTTTTATTCTATGTTTTTTAAATTACTCAATAGAAAATACGAGCTTTATTTTTGGCTTATTGGAATAGAGATAGGGAATATAGAGATTTTCCTCGTTTGTGGACCAGTTTAATAAATCAACATTCTTTATTTTGTATTGAAAGATCAATAACATGAAATGAAATAAATCTTTATGTTATGTTTGGGTAACTTTTTTTTAAAAAAAACTTCAAACCATACACATTATAATTTTTTAAAAAAATATCTTTTAATTTTTCATCAAATCACTTGCCTAGATTTTACTGAAAAGTAAAAAAAATATATAAATTAAAATAATTTTTACAATAAATCAAAACAAAAACCCTTATAAAAAATGATATTCAACTAACTTATCAACTTTATCAATGCATTTTCATAATCTCGAAATAAAATATAGTTTTAAAAAAACTTGATCAAAATTTCTTATCTACTTCCACAAACTAGTAAATAACACATCTAAAAAAATTCTAAAATTATGAAACTTTCTTAAATCTTTCTTAATAAACATATATCGACTTCATGGCAGTCAAGAAATACGCATGTTTAGAGAATTTTTTATTTAATTAGTCTTCTAATCATGACAAGAATGGTCTTTAGTGGCTATGTTAGATTTTTAATCACTCCTTTGAAAATAAATAGTTCTTTTTATTTTGAATTTTGTTGTTTTTAGTTACGTTGATCAATTAGATTTTTTATTAGATCTAACCAATTATTAAAATGTTGGTACATGATTAGATTTTCATAATTTTGCCTCAAACTAGAAAAACCTTTTGTCCTTAAATATGTGTGTTGATGTTTGTTTTGTAAGAACAAGTTGAAGGGAGAGAATGAGTCATTACCAACCCACGATGATGGTTCGGGCCTCGTTTGGGGGCCATGATGGCAATTTGGAATCTCAGTACGATACCTGTACGGATATCCATTGCAATAAATAAGAACTAAATATAACAAATATAAATAGAGAGCAAGATGCAAAGATTTATGTGGTTAGACGTAGGGCTTACATCCACGGGTCGTTAGGGGTGCAAATCCACTATAAATGAGATCATTTTATAGTTTCTCATGGTTTATTATGACTCACTATGCAAATAATAAAGCTAAAGTTTCCCGTTTGGAGATTGAAAAAACTCTCACTCTCTAGTCGCCCCAAAGTCTCCTAGTCGAATCCCCTGGTCTCTGAATTCAGATATCCTCTTGTCAGTTGTTATTTTATGTCACTTCTCTCATTTCCGTCATATCATTTCATTTTCCTCTAACATCTTTTTCCTTCCTCAACCTTTGTTCTCTCCCTCTTCCTTCCTTTATAACATGATCTTATTTAGATTGAGCCTGGGATGCCATATGAACTAAGGATAATTTTACCCCTTCTAATGTGAAAATCCCATTTTTAATGAAATTAATTATATTAATACACCGTTATTTCAATCTTCTTTAACATATAATAATTTTATTCGAAAGCGAAAATGTTACACATCCTCTCCCTTGTCGAAATTACATCTCATGTCACGAGGTGCTTTTCTAAGAAATAGAGATTTTTATAATTGTATTGCATTGTATTGTTTGATTTTTTTTTTAAATGCTTCGTCCACAAAAAAATCACAAAAATAAATTCAAAAATTAATATAATTTTATATAATTTAGATTTACTTTAAAATAAAAATAATTTTACAATCTAACATACTAAATTGTTTTAATTTATAAATTTATTTTTATAAAATCTATTTATAAGCCTTCCTATTAAAAAAAAAAGAAGCATACGAAGACCGTAGTATGGATATTGGATACTTATAATAACATTCAATCCGAATAAAAACATTAACGGCTTGAAAGTCAAAGAAATCACCACCGTAGAAAACAACGAAAAGAAGTGGTGAAAATCTATGATATCCCGACACAAGTCCCGATGTCCCAAACACGCCAGCTACTTCAGGACACATGCTCCGTCTGCTCTCCATTTCCCTTGCTTTTCAAATCAGTCATGACCGACTATTGAGCAACCGTTGAAGAAGAAGAAGAAGAAGGGAAGGGAAGGGAAGACAGGTGGGTGAAATGGAGAGCAGTGAAGAAGACGACGAATTCCCATCAATTGAAAGAATCATCCCACAGTCGAAGGTCGATTCCCTTTACCAATCCCAGACTGAAAAGGTTTATCCATCTCTTCCTCCTTTTCTACCCAACTACAACTTCCATGTTCGGTAAAATATATGGGATCCCAAATCTAACTGTTTTTGCCTTTTGACTGTATGGGAATTACATTCCCAATTTAATAGTTGAATGATGTTTCTTTGTTTGGGTCAATGGGTGTTTGCTTGAACACAGCTCTTTCTTTTAATGTGAGTTTTCAAGTCTATTCGAGGGAAAAAAAATCAGCTTTTGCTATCTGTGAAAATTCCATTTCAAGTTACCACTGAGCATGAAGTGAATTGATTGGACTTATTGGGATCTTCAATATTAGATTACAATACGATGACTCTCGTTAACGTTTTTAGGGTGGTGAAAGTATTGGTAATTCTACCCTGAGAAAGTTCCTATTCCTCCCCACACTTTTCAGTTTCATTTGTTTGAAAATTACCAATTTTCAGCCTTAGCCCCGCTTTGCATCACTTTTGGATCTAAAATTGCTTTCTTATTTTTGGTTCTTCAATATTTTAATGTAAGTTGTCCAGAAACAATGTGCATTTGCCTCAGGGGTTGTCTTCTAATGCATTTACACTCTTTTGAATTTAATATAACAAGTACATCGGTGTTCGAGAGAGATGCTGAAGTAGATAGTTTTGTTTTTGAGTTAAAATAAACGGTGCATTTTAACTTTTCCTTCTAGGAAATGTTTGTGGAAGAGGTTGTTTCTGGTTTTAAGAACTGAACATGTTACACTTTCAGTAAATGTATGGATAAGCTGGGACGGGGACATAAAGTCATGCACCCTATTTTGAGAGTTGGGCTGGGATAACAATGTCTAAAGTAGGCATCTTTTATGATGAATTTTGTTCCAGGTGTTTCAAGTACAAGAATTATAATATTATTTCCGCTGTTGTATTATGTTAATTTACTATTTAATCATAGTTTTTTTTCCAAGGCAAAAAAAAAAAAAAAGGTTTGATTCAACCAATTCAAATTGAATTGGTTAGAAACCAAACTGATTTTAGTAAACTTTTTTAATCGCTCACTGAACCGCTTCAATCGACTGATTTAGGCCGATTGAAGCCGATTTTAGATCAATTCCAACTGATTCAAATTTGTATTTATTTTTAAGTTGTCAACTGAGTTTTTTTTTTTTTTTTTTTAATTTTTTTTTATTTTTAATTTCTTGAACAAAAATATGATAGCACTAAACATATATTAACTTCTTCGTCATTGTATTCAATAAGAATCACAGAAAAATTGAAAGATAAAACATGTAATTCTTTATTTTCTTTAATTGAAAAAAACAATTAAGAGATGATTGAGTATTTTATATTAAATTTGTGGTTGTGCATAAAATACTACATTTTCCATGTGCTTATAACTTAATGGTCTTTATCTTCTTCGTATATGAGGCAACATATGTCAACAATTGAGGTTAGATACATAACTTACATGTTTGTTCAAACTATTTGGATTCATATGATATTTTTCTTGAAACTAGTCAATGAATTTATACTTTATACTCTTCTATACATGATATTAAATGCTTGAATTGCATTATATATGAGTTTTAATACTTTTTAACAAAATTGAAATAACCGATTCAAAATTGTTATGAATCACCCAATTCATTGAATCGGTCCTTGCCCAATTCTGATTTTTTGAGCCTTGGTTTTTTCCCATAAGCTAAACATGTTTATCTGTGTAGGGAATAAGAAAGCTTTGTTGTGAGCTCTTGGATTTAAAGGATGCCGTGGAGAACTTATGTGGCAATATGCACGCAAAATACTTGGCTTTCTTGAGGTAATATAAATGCCACATCATGAGCAAGTACATAAATGAAGAGTAAATAGTAGCTTCCAGCCTGTGGCATCGGAATGCACTATTGCTTCATTTTATTGATGTTTTACAAATTTTTCCTGAAATTGTTTTCCAATATTTTTCCACGTTTGGTACAACTGAAAAGTGTTAGGGAAGGGAAAATATTTCATGGCCATTGGAAAGCTATACCTAAAAAAGCAGAAAATGGTTTATGCTTTGCTCAAACGTGTCATGTTCTGGCCAAGTGTGCTATCATGATCACCATTGGTAATGAACTCAAGCTGTTGTTACTAGTTTGAAATTGGCTAATTTAATCCAGAGTGAGAGAATTAATTTTTAGTCCACGTGGCAGCATTCTTGACAGATTGCAATGGTAGGATTCTGTAGCCATTATCTGGACCGCTAGGCTGTCAGCTTAGTAGTCCAATCAATGGTGTTAAAAAATGTCCTTTCTTCGGGCCAGAGAAAAAGTTTGTGCCTTGATGCCGGGGTGCTGGAATCTTTTATTAGGTTTAACCATATGATTAGAAACATGTGTTCGAGGTTTCAAGTAATTTCAAATCTCTAAATTAGGGCAGAAATGATAATTTATTTAATGATTTTGGGCTATTAACATTATGTACGATCCATGTATGTATGATTTGATCTTAATGATATATTGTAGAATATCTGAAGAGGCTGTGGAAATGGAACATGAATTAATTGAGCTGCAAAAGCATATTTCAGCTCAAGGGATCCTTGTTCAGGATTTAATGACTGGTGTCTGCCGTGAATTGGAAGAGTGGAAGCAATCTAATGGTGAAAACCATGAAGCTCAGCAAGACCCTGATATTTCTGAACTTCAAGATCCCTTGGCAAGTGAAAAGGATGATGAGAAGATAATATTTTTGGAGAAGGTTGATGTTCTCTTGGCCGAACACAAAGTTGAAGAAGCACTAGAGGCTTTAAATGCTGAAGAGAGAAATTCTTCGGAGCTGAAAGGCTCTGGAGATAATTCAGCAGGTGAAGTGTCAGAGTACAAATCTGCTTTTTTGAAAAGAAAAGCAATGCTTGAAGATCAACTGGTTCAAATTATTGAACAGCCTTCTGTTGGTGTTCTGGAGATGAAGAAGGCCTTATCTAATTTAATTAAACTTGGAAAAGGTCCTCTGGCACATCATTCACTCCTAAAATCTAATGGGTTGCGCCTCCAAAAGAACATTGAGGTTCTTCTTCCTTCGTGTTGTGTCTGTCCAAAAACATTTTCTGCTACATTATCTAAACTTGTATTTTCAATGATTTCACTGACAATAAAGGAGTCTGCTTCAATATTTGGTGATGATCCTATTTATACAAACAGAATCGTTCAATGGGCTGAGTGGAAAATCGAATATTTTGTACGGTTGGCGAAAGAGAATGGACCTTCTTATGAGACAGATTCTGCATTACGAGCTGCTAGCATTTGTGTTCAGGCTAGTCTCAGTTACTGCTCTATGTTGGAATCACAAGGCCTGAAACTGTCAAAATTACTTTTAGTGCTTTTGCGACCTTACATTGAAGAAGTTCTAGAGTTGAATTTCAGACGAGCCAGAAGATTACTTTTCAATTTGGTAGAACTTGATGAGGGTCTATTCTCACCTCACTCTGCAGCTTCATTGTCTGCATTCGCAACATCATCAGAGGGCATTCTTGTTGAGAGCGGAATGAGATTTATGTATATTGTCGAAGTAAGTTGGTCTCTTTCGATATGGTTTGGCTATCTGGATGCAATAAATTTATCTTTGTTCTCATACCACAGCAAGTGCTTCATAAATTAAATTGCACATGGTATCGATGAGTTTCACTCATATTTTTACCTAATAAATTAAGTCATTACTTGACTTTGGACCACATGTTTTTGTTTTGTTTTTCTATTTTGTTTCTTGTTTTGGTTAGAGAGAACAAATTAAAACAGGCGCAACCTGGAAAGAGCACAATCCACTAAATAGACCATGTCAATGTCATCTTTGTCACTTAAGACAAATGATTCCCTTTTTATGAAAGAAGAATCGAGAACATAATTTCAAGAGGAAGTATGAGTCATCTTAAGATGATTCATTAAAGCTTACTTCCTACTACTCTTGGGAAATTTGGTCTTCGAGTCCATGGCTATATGATTATATTTTGATACCAATAACTGGATATTGACCCCGTGAGGTTTGGCATTCCTATGGTTCAACTTGAGTTGATTAAATATTTGAGGCAGTTCTTGACCTGCTGCAGGTAATAGTTGCGCTTGTGAAACTAGGCTTCTGTTCTAATGCTTTGATGCATATAATAGTTTGTTACATCAATTCCTTTCCCATGCATTTCATTTATAATGTGATGTTGGACTCTAAAAATTCATTACAGGATATATTGGAACAGCTAACCCCCTTGGCTATTATGCATTTTGGAGGAAATGTATTAAGTAAAATCTCACAGCTGTTTGATAAATACATGGATGCTTTGATCAAAGCCCTATCAGGCCCCTCTGATGATGACAATTTTATAGAGTTGAAAGAAGCGATACCCTATAGAGCTGAAACAGATTCAGAACAGCTTGCAATCTTGGGAATAGCATTTACCATTTTAGATGAGCTGTTACCACATGCTGTAATGATTATTTGGAAGCGGCAGAATGAAAGCAATGAACCAAAAAGTGGACCCGCTGAAAATGTTGTGCCTGGTACAGGCTCTACAATAGAATTAAAGGATTGGAAGCGCCATCTTCAGCATTCATTTGACAAGCTTAAAGATCACTTCTGTCTGCAGTATGTTGTGAGTTTCATCTATGCAAGCGAAGGAAAAACACGATTAGATGCACAGATTTACTTGAATGCTGGGGAGGATCTGTACTGGGGCTCTGACCCTCTGCCTTCACTTCCATTTCAGGTCATCCTCTTTCTCTTATGTTGGAGTGCTTTTTTGTGGTCCTTTAACACTGAACCTTTTTGTGTCCTAGCTTTCCATATGATGATGTTGTTTTTCTTTTTAGTTTTCGTAGTTGTATGCATTGTTGACACGACCTATATCAAAATTCTCGTAATGATAAATCCTTCTAAGCAGTATAGTACAAATGCTCTATAAGTTTCTTTAAGAGTTGGGGGTGGTTGCGATTTTACTTTTACTTTTTTCTCTTCATAAAAGTCAGAATATTGTCATCATGTCTTCATTTTCTTGCTTCCAGGCGTATGACCGTAAGGCATTGTATGTGTATCGTGCCGCCAATTAACTTGTGTAGTGGCAATACTGAGATTTGTGTTATTATTGCAGGCATTATTTGCTAAGCTGCAGCAGTTGTCTACTGTGGCTGGAGATGTGTTACATGGAAAAGACAAACTACAAAAAATCTTACTAGCTAGGCTGACAGAGACAGTTGTAATATGGTTGTCTAATGAACAAGAATTTTGGGGGGTGTTTGAGGATGATTCAGCTCCCCTTCAGCCACTTGGGTTGCAGCAGGTACTTGCTTCCTTCCAAACTGTACTTTTTTCAGTGAAATTCTTTAATATATACACATAAGAATAGAATCCGTTTCAATTAATGCATAAGTAAGATGTTCTCTTGAAGTTCATCCAAAGTCTTCCTATTTAAGTTTTTGTCTATAGTACCAAATTCTGCGGTTTTTAGTTATTCTGTTTCAAGTGAGTGTTGACAATCTATCTATGGAGCACTAATAGAGATTTGGGATACGAGTACAAGACAATAAAGATTTGTCAAAACAATGTCTTAAAAAATTCGGATACAATACCGGAGGGACACTTATATTGAAAGCAGTTTGGTGACTATATATGTCATGAACAGCGAGCAGTGCTTGTATCATCCTAAATAGATATGGCTGAATGACCGCTCTTGAAAATTGACTTTTTCTTGGCAGTTAATTCTTGATATGCACTTCACTGTTGAAATTGCACGTTTCGCTGGCTACCCATCTCGGAATGTTCACCAGAGTGCATCAGCCATAATTGCTCGCGCAATTAGGACCTTCTCTGCTAGAGGCATAGACCCACAAAGGTAGGCTTAATCTCTCTCTCTCTCTCTCTCTCTCTCTAATTCCCTTCCCGCTCTTCCCCCCTTGTTTTCACTTGAAACTAAAAGTGCCATGTCACATTAGTGCCCTCCCTGAGGATGAGTGGTTTGTTGAAGCTGCTAAATCAGCAATAAACAAATTATTAGAACCCGGGTCAGATACATCTGAAGTCGATGAAGATCACATCATTCTGCCTGATGAGACTGTGACAGATTCGGATGAGACTGCCTCTTCCCTCTCAACGCTGGAATCTTCTGAGTCTTTTGCTTCTGCAAGTATGGGTGAACTTGATAGCCCTATTTTCACTGATCCTGAGAACTGAAAGTTTCTCTCCTCTTCGAAGGGGGAAAACCGTGGATTCAAGTTTTGGCTGTTACCTTTCTCTCTGACAGTGATTTTTAAGAAGGTTAGCTTCAGATTCGTACATCTTAGTATATGGATTTTCTAGATCAAGATTTTCTACTCTAGATTTGAGTTACAATTCTTTGCAATATAGCCTCAATGTGTCGTAGGAAATATGTTCATTGATGCTGCACTTGGTCACGTTTACATGTATCATGATGTGAATTGTTGCTAATTTTGAAATGTTACAAAGAAGCATGATTAAGCAGTCCTCATCCCTTTCTGATAAATAGAATTTTTTTACATCAGATATGGTTCTATTTTTTTTTTTTTGTTTGATAGGTAGATATAGTTCTATATTATCCTATGAGTCATCGATTAAGCAGTCCTCATCCCTTTCTGATAAATAGAATTTTTTTACATCAGATATGGTTCTATATTATCCTATAGAACCAATTTATTGTAGTGGTTGGTTAAATTAAGATTTTGAGAACTGGTCTAGATTGTGTTTGGGAGTAATCAGGAATCAAAATTGTCTACAGATGGTTGGACTCCAAAATATTCTTTAACCTACTCGTGCATGAAATTAATGAATCCTCTCATACTTTCTATAGTCAATTTGTGGCTAATACCAATAATGTTAGTTTACATTATGTGATTAAAGGGATTTCAAGGGTTCTTCCAGCCACTTTTACTTGAGAAGTTTGTGCATCTGCAGCTGCAAAAAGCCTGTGACAGCCCCCAAGATTTGGTTTCTGCATCCATTGCTCTGCAGAAAATGGGACTGATTAAATAATTGCGGGGAACGTCTTGTCATCTTCAGCTGAAGTTGTTGTACTAATTCTAGAAGAGTAATACTAGAGAGAAGCAACTGTAGTAGTGCACATTTTGCACTCACTACATGACTGCTTCTAGTTTTCTACTTCTTTTTTTTAGACTTGGGAGATGTGTGGTCTATATGATGCCACATCATATGTGCAAAATGGTTACTCCCAACAGTGGCTTCTATCTATATTTATTTATTCTAGAATAGTTTCTACTACTGAAAAATAAGTAATTAGTCCTCTCTCTCTCTCTCTCTCTCTCTCTCTCATTTCCTTTGCCTTGGTCTGCTCATTTCCTCAGGCGTCTCTGGTAATTTTGCCATGTTTATCTTGTTTGGTTTAAATCTAATAACGAGTTACTAATCGGTATAGGGTACTTTATATCTCATAATAATTTATTATGTCATTCATTGGCATTTTCGCTTTAAAAGATTCTACAATAGTTTAACTTACCATAAACAAATAAAAACATTCTGCAATAGTAAAGAAAGCATAATCTGACTTTCAAACATACATGTTCATAGCAAAGTTTTCCCTTCCAAACCTCATGTCTCCCCTCAAAATGATTCTTCCAAAGAGTTCTAAATACTCAGAAATCGCATCTAACATTTAGTTAAAAAGTTCTAATAGAATAACATTAAGCCTTTTGGCTACTTAAAACCAAAAGATTTATATGTATACAACCATTAATTGCACCCAGATCACAAAAGTGGAGAAAGTGACTGCTTCAAGTGGTGTAGAAATTGAATACGTGTTTCGCTCACCTGTATCCAATATCCATTCCAAATAGGGTGCTTTGACCTACCCTTATGTTTTTCCTTTTGTTTTTGCCTTCTTTCTTGCTGGCAATTGGAATTTTGATAACTCAAAGAAACAATGAGAGTTTGCTACGTTTAAATTCTCATCGGAGACGGTGTGTCATGTCCAAGGTTGAGCCTCCATAAACACCAGTTGCCCATAAAAGATGACATATAAAAAGTGAGAACAAAACATTAATCGTGTCTTTTTTTGGTTGGTCCATATGGCATGAGCTAGAAAGGTTCCCAACATTTCTGCGTCCGAATCCACTTTCAGTCACGATTGAACCTCAGTGACTATACCTTTTTTCGAAAGACAAAAAATAAAATGACAGAACAACAGATATATTAGAATCCCAACTTGGTAACGGTAATGGTGGCATAAAATTAGATTCCGCGATTAGTTTTTGAGGTAGTGAATCAAGCTGTGCGCTTGGAGGAAAGTAAAAAAGGGTCGCGTGGGAATCGGTCCCTTTCCATCCAATCCATCGTCCACCAGTCATGTCAACTTCATACAAATTAGTGGCTCTCTGTCTTTTGTTATCTATTTTTCATTCATTTAATTAAGAGTAGTGAAAAATACACAACAGTTTATATAATATTTTTCACAACACATATTATAAAATAATGATATTTTTATAAAATGATGTTAGTTTTATAAAGTATTTTACAAAAGTATCCCTCTTTTTAAAATATTACTGTATAAAATGTTGTATAAAATGTTATGTGTTTATAATTTTTTTTAATTAATGGTCACATCTTAACGATAAGATAAATTACAACTTGCGTTTAATATTAATGAAGACAATTAAAGTAACAACTTCAATTAATAATTTAGTAGCCAAATCACAACAAAAAAGAAAGAAGAAGAATTTAAGGAGAGGTTTGGATTCAGAGATGAGCTGAGATGGATTAAGATGATTTGTAAATAGTAAAATAAAAGTTAAATTATTTATTATATTTGATGTGGAAATTTGAGAAAATTGTTTTAGAATTTGAAAATGTTGAATTGTTTATTATATTTTGTGTGGAAATTTAAAAAAATTATAATGATAAGATGAGATGAGTTGAGGTGGATTTTGAATCCAAACATCTCCTCGGTGAAGAAATTTCTCTTGTACAGAATACGTATACCACAATTTTCTTTGCACCCCTTTTTGAGAGAGAGAGAGAGAGAGATCGAGAGCGGATAACCTTAAACATTGTCATTAAAAATAAATTAATTTTCAATATTCATAGAATTGTAAAATAATTATAAATAGATCATTTTTCTTTTTATCGGTGACACTAATTTAAACATAATTATTAATCGGAAAAGAAGGCTTTGACCCTTATCTGCTCCTGCATGCTCCTAGTCAAAATGGGTAAAGAAATACGCGTCTATTACATCAATTAGTCCAGTTAGAATTGCCCATCATGTTACGGTATACATGCATTAATGGATATAAATTAGATCGACATGCATGCAGCTGGCACCATGGGTTAATTTCTTTTTGATATTCAGTTATTTAGCTTTCACGAAGTTTATTTAGAATTTTAATATATACTACTTGATCTGTCAAGATTACTAATTAGCTTTTGGCATTAATAATTAATATGTAACTCGGATAGGGTATAGTTTTTTGTTTTTTTTTTTATTATTTTTGTCAAGTAATACAGGGTATATTTTTTTTAATTTGGTTTTTTACAAAGTTAATAATTAGTTTTTGGGTTAATTTTTATAATTAGTACCCCTAAGCTTAATACTTATATAAAATGTATTTTTCCGTAAAAAAGTGAGCGTTGATTAATAAAATTAAGATGTCAACCTCTTCTTTTAGAAAAAAAAGTGTAATATTCCTGATCTTGAAGGCCAAATTAAAACTGGTCATCGATATAAGATCTAGATTCCCGATAATGGCTCACAAGGGGCGTGCATGGTTGTTATCTTCCAGATAAAGGTCAAGAGGGCAGGCATCCCACGTAGAGTAGAAAAGATCATATACTACTCCATCCTTTGATTTATTCGATGTGAACAAATTAGGTACGTATAGTAGGCCAGGATTCGATGATGCTATATACTTACCCAAGTGGCCGATGATAGCGGCCAGCTAGGGAACTAGTTCTTTACGTGTGGTAATGCTGACCCAGTTTCCAAAAATTCTCTTTCTCTATCTTCTTCCTAGCTATTTTCTTGAATTTGGTTGGAATATCGTTTGCTGAAATTCCAAATGCATTTTTTAACACAACTAAGGCACCTTTTCCTTTAGTCGCCAATCGCGCTCTTCGATTCCTAGCTTTTGCTTGCTTTCCAGCATGTTTTCCCATTCACTTTACTTGCGGCAGGCAATGGTAATCTTTCATTGCATAAGCAATTAAGCATGCATGCTGCAGGCCGCGTATATATAAATACATGTATATATATGCATTGTCTTCCGTGTCTTAACATATCAGAAAAAGAAAGGCTCCCCCGGCCAGACGATCCATTCTCTAGCCAGAAGCAAGGAAAGATCAAAGCAGAAACAGTACACACTTCTTTGAAACCCAAATGTCAACCACTAAACCTCATCATGATGCAGAAAATGATGCCCAACTAGTTCTTGAATGTCAGGCAAGCATCAATATTTTTTTTTTTGTGTCATAATAGTGTCACGTATTTTCATATCTCATGCATTGCCTCTTAATTCTGTTCATGAGTTATGTCAAATGGCATATCTCTTTCCTTTCAGAGGACTGAAATACTTATATATATCGAATTGTAAAATGGAGTGTATATATGTTTAAAGGAAAATACTTTAACCACAAAAAGATTATATAAAATTAAACCTACAAACTAATGTGACTTGATATAGTGCGCAGATTCTAAAGTTATTTTTATTATAAAGTAGATCTAATGGATTTTATGAAACCACATCAGTTTGTGAGTTTATTTTGTATAATTTCTTTATGTCTGTAGAAGTTCTCATATTTAAAATAACTCCTGCTTAGAGTTGATAACTCAAGTGGTAAAGGTCTTGATTTTGGTGATATATATGCTCCCTCCATGTCTAAATTAAGGTTTGAATACTCTTGAGTGTAAACAATTTAATTTCTAGCGACCATCGGATTAATTTGGAGAACTTAATTTCCATTAAAATACCCGAGGTCCACTTGCACGAAATAACCCCTAGGCTTACCGAGAGCCTACGCATCCTTGAGATTATAAGTCGAGACTTTGTTCTTAGATATACAGTGCCAACAAAGAAAAAAGTAATTAACATATTCAAAATTTTAAGTGGTAAGTATCTTCTAAATTATATATTTTGGAGGTTGAAGCTGGAAGATGCATGCATGGGAGGGCGCCGAGTACCTATAAGCTAGATTTTGATAAATGATATTCTCAGGCTATTTATATATAATTCCCTAGCTAACTCTTGGCCAAAGAGGTTAAGATATTATTGCTCCGAGTTTTGTCATATAAGCGTCAAGATCACGATGTGTGGTTAGTACAATCTTCATTTGGAGACTGCACATGTAAACCTGAATAATTTTGTTTTTAAAAACTTTTTAAAATTACAATAATATCACTTTTAAATTACAATAATTTTCATTTAATGAAATATATTAATGGGTCTGCACATGACGTCATCACTTAAAGACTGCAAGTAAAATTTCTTACATATATGGTGGGACGTCAAAGGGTTGCGGAGTAGAAAACATTAGGGAAATACTTGAAATGGAAATTCTTCTCAGTGTGCGTGCATCATGGTAATTAAGAGGCGACCAATGCAATTAACTAGCTGCTGATCATGCTGACGAGAAATATATTATGATGACGAGATCAATCCTAATAATTTGAAATGATCATGTTAATTTATACGTATTCTTGGCCTTTGCTAAATGTTAAATACCATAATATATATAATATATTTGTATATATATATTTACCTTTATATATATATATATATGTATATATAGGTTAATTGCTGCAAAATGTTAAATATCCAACCACCCACACACACACATATATAGTGTATTAATTGTATTTATCTTTATGTACATATATAGCTTTAAATGTTCGAGATCATTATATATATATATATACACATACACATACACATGATGCAGTTATATATTGAGATCTTATTTAATTTTACGCGTACTGCATGCATGCAGGAGGACGAGAAGAATACTACTATAATTTATCCAAGAGGACTCAATATTGTGTGGGGCAGTGACCCCCGCTACTGGCGCTTACCTTCTGATCCGTAAGTTTCACAATTCATGTATTTTTGTGCAATTTTTTTTTTTTTTTCTGATTTTTAATTTCCAAAGTGATGAATGTGCCAAATTATCTGATCAGCATGCATATATGGAATTTCAAAGACACGTACGTACGTAGATATATACATGACTAATTCAGCTTACTGATGCAATATAATTTATTTAAAAATAAAATATATAAAAAAAAAATTATGTAGGGAAAAGACAGCACCTGTTGATTTGGTACAGGTATCATGGCTGGAGGTAACCGGTTCACGCGAGAATCTGGCGCCTGGAAAGACGTACGAAATAGGGTTCAAGATATCATTGACACAAGAAGCTTTTGGTTGGAATGGGAGCAAGGTTTACGTGATGGCCAAGCTAGGGCGAAGGGGAAAGTATACCTGGAAGAGAGCAAGCCTGGATTCTTTCACAAATGGGATTCCCGTCGAAATTCCTCTAGCTAATGAGAAACTCAAAATCCAAACTACCAATTCTGAAACCTCCATCTACTTCGGTATGTATGAAGTCTGGAGCGGCAAATGGAAGGGAGGTCTCAAAATTCACAATGCTTACATCAGAGAAGCGTGAAATTAGCAAAGCTCACTCATCTATATCCGATCCATTTTACAATATCAGAACATGATGGCCATTATTACCTTACCTGCATGGTAATAAATATATATGTACTGATCAGTAGTGAGTGTTATAAACAATAATTATTATTTAAATAATACGATGATGATCGGGTTTATTATTATAATTATAATTATAATAAGCCCACCAAATCAAAGACAATTATTATTAGTACTACCTAGCTTCATGCATCATGAGCAGTACTGATCATCTCGTCATTTGTCTAATTAATTTTTGTGTGTTTAACTTATATATATGAATGATCATTTTATAATTTGTATTTTTGTTTTTTTACCCTGTCAAGTATCAGTAGTAGTGTTTATTATATATACTTTCCATATATGTATAACGTACGTGACATGAGATTTTATATATATAACTAGCTAGGTTTTAATAAGATCTTTTTTTTTTTTTTTTTTTGGGTCAAAGGCCTGTGATCACCTGATTGACATAACCAAAACCTCCAAAATAGAGGCATGGAATTCAATATCCCCTCCCCCAAATCAAAAATAAAAAAATATTTTTTTCCCGAAAACTTTCGATCTTTTCTTAATCTTTAACCTATAAATTTATATAAATATAAAACAAAAGACAATAGCTAGGATTTTGCATGCATTTTGGGTGGCCAGCCAACCCAGAACCTAATTTTGGGAGTCATGTTCCGTTCCTTCGTTCCCGTCCCCTCGTTGTGAGAGTGGCCGCCGGTTACCATTAAAATTTGAAAAATGATACTTGCAGTCGTATGTGGAGTGTATAAATATCGTATAATCTTTTTAAAAAAGGTGAATAAATATAGGACTTATATGAAAAAATTTAATTTTTTAATAATAGACGCAATTCTTTTTTAAAGCAGTTGCACACATCTTGCGCACTCTATATTGTACGTAGCATTATTCATAAAGTTTTAGAATGGCTATTGATTCCTGGTCATAAATTATCTAATTAAATAAAAGCAATTATACATATAACCGTAAAATGTGTAAACGTCACGTAATTGATTTGAAAAAGAGTAGAGTCTACTATTAAAAAATTAATTTTTTTTCATATGGGTCTTATGTTTTATTCATTTTTTTCAAAATGATTACGCAGCGATTACACAATTCACGATTGTAAATATCTTTTCTCATTAAATAAAAGAATTAATATCTATTAATTAATCATGTAATTGTTATAAAGTTTTTAAGAGCTAGTACGCAGTAAAGATACATTGTTCTTATGCGCGCATTCTATTGTGTAAACTGTAAAGGCTAATGGGCAGCTTTCAACAATTTATATGGTAGTATACCCTTGATCAAAATTCTATAATGCAGACTAATGCAGTCTCTTGGACTTTTACAGTGACAAAGATCCACCTTCCTAATTTTTTTTATTAACTTGCGTGTATATATGTACTCATTTAAATTATTTGTACTAAGGACATTTTATTAATGAAGCTTGTCTTTTGAGAAAAAAAATAATATTTTGATTTGTAATCGATAATTTATAACGTTGGTAAAGAAGAACCTCTCGAGTATGTTAGTCCTTAACAAAAAAATAGAAGAGTTAAATTAAAAAATCACATAATTGTCAAGGCAAAATTGACGAATTGATAATAAATTGCGAGTGATTAATGGAACATGCAAGAGATTGCGAAGAAACAATTTTCGAGAGGAAGTAAAGAGTTGTGACGTGCCAGTGTTTTGAATGAGGAGGGATGATCCATTGCCAATATTGACTTGATCAGGACTCTGGTAAGGATTGTAATCTAGATTAAGATTGGAAAAGTCAGTTGTAAAGTGATTTGTTGCACCTGTTTTAGGGAATCAGTGACTGAGGGACGAAGTGGAAGGGGAAAGAGCTGTGTAATTGACTGTGAGAGAAGGAGGAGGAGACTACTAATAGGCATGATCAAATCTATAGTAGCAGGAGATGGGTCAGATTTATGGCAGACTTGACAAGTGGGTCGAGGAGGAACAGAGTTAAATAAGAAATTTGGATTTGGGGAAAAGGAATTGCGACCACTGTATTGGATTTCGTACCGTACCGGCCGTTTGGCCGGTACAGGTACCATACCTGTTTTGTACCGTCCCAAATACCGATCGTACCGGCTTAAATTTCGGCATGTACCAGCCTCAATTCAGCCTGTACAGGCCGATATTTTGGCCTTTATTTTTTTTTTCAAACTACAAACTTATTTTTTAACTCCCAATTCAGACTAGATTATTTATAATTTATATATATATATGTATTTATATATAATTTATTTATATATAGACTATTATTTTAGAATATAATTTTTATATATAATTTATTTATATATCGACTATCCCCAAACGTTATTCTGAAACGGTACAGGTATCGAAATATTTCGTTTCAGTATCTTGACTGGTACGACGTTTGGTACGGTATTCAAACATTGATTGCGACCTCTGCCCCAACCACGACCACGGTGAAAAGTGCGACCACGACCACGATTAGATGGGGTGGAGGTGTTTGGTAGTTGAGTGATAGCAGAGTTATGTAAAATTTAAACAAAGGATTGGATGAAAAGGATTTCAGAGCTTATATTCATCTGTGCATCGTACACTATAAATAGTACAAGTTGTATAAAAATCCGCACATGTTGCGGGATTTCAAAAATTGAAGTTTAAATGATTTCAAAATAATACAGTTCAAATATTTGAATGTTTCAAAGTTGCCTAGATCACGTTGCTCCCTGTTTCTAGAAGATATTCGGGTAACAGTATCCGTTGTTGCTTGATACTCCTGCTTCTCAGTTGCACTATCAGCGGAAGATTCAAAAGTTCCATTAAGTTAGCAGCAATAGGACTAGCAGAGACTAATGAATGGGTCTAGTGAGCAAGCCTGGACTCATGGTTTAATAAGTAACTGAAGATCTGGGAAGAAGATAAGTGTTCGGGACATGTGGTAAGAAAGGTAACGATTGATTCGTAGTCTGATCCTAATCCAGCAAGGAGGTAGATGGTGAACTCAGAGGGAGAGAGAGGGTGCCCAGCAGCACTGAGAGAGGATGCAAGTGAATTGAGCTTTATGAAAATAGGTCGAAATATTTTTTGTGCCTTTCTTCAAGGTTGCTAATTGAAACTTAGTCTACATAATGTGTGAAAAGGACTGGGCGGAGAAGAGGGTGAGAAGAGTGGACCAAGTTGCACTAGAAGTTGTGCATTCTATAGGTGCTGAGTCAGTGGCCTACTCATCTAGTGGTGCGGTAGCCTTAATAGTTCGAAAATGAAAATTACTCTCCTATTTCCTTCAATCATAAGTACGGACGTGGTCGTTTGTTTTCAGAGATGAGATGAGATAAGTTGAGATTAAAGTTAAAAAATTGAATAAAATATTGTTAGAATATATTTTTTAATATTATTGTTGTTTTGAGATTTGAAAAAGTTGAATTGTTTATTTTATTTTGTGTGTGGATTTGGGAAAGTTGTAATGATGAGGTGAGATGAGATGAGATGTTTTTGGAAAACAAACAAGCTTATATTATATATAAGCAAGATAACTTATATATAATATATAGGCCGCAAGGAATCCATTTAAATGAGAAGAATCATTGTCATGATCAATTTAATTTGTATGGTCAATTAATTTCTTTGCTTAGTTACTTGAGATTCGGCACATAATTTGTGTCTTTTTAAAAACAAAAAATAACGACTCTTGCTAGGACAATTAATGTTGAATCAAATTCATTCATGGAAAATTTCATATACCCTAATTAACTTATCAAACTTATTAATGCCATGTGAATAATATTTTTCTTTTATTTAAAAAGATGAAACAAAAACTATAAATTTTTAAATAAATTAAAAAGGGGTAGTTAGCCACCATGCACCCAATTGGCAATGACCCTGACTCGATCGGGTGTGGTTGGATTCCTCATTGTGGCCTGCATATATACATGCAACCATGGGGTTGTTGTATTCGCCTAGTACCTCATGATGCTCAAAGTCTAAGCCATCACAATATATGGCTAAATTTGGCCAGCCATAGATCTCCTCATTATCATCTTATCTTGGACAGGTTTAGCTCATCTCAGTTTATTTTAAACTAATTATTGATAAGATTTACGACTTTTTTAATTTCTCATAAAAAGTTAAATATATCTCAATATATTTCATACATTTAAACATATCTCAATGAAATTTACAAAATATTATTATTCACAGATCAACTCAAATCATCCAAGATCACTTCAGACCTCCCCATCTCAATTGTTTTTTTTTTTTTTTTTTCATTTTTAGTTTCATTTTTTCAAATAAAAGAAAAATATTATCATGTGAAAGTCTATACATCACAGCATTTTTAATATTGGGATTGATCTAAAATTTGTCCTGGCATGATCAATGCTTATTATTATTTTTTTTTAAATATGAGTAATGCTACATATAATTGTGGAGTGTGTAAGTACTGCACAATCGTTTAAAAAGAGTTTTACTATTAAAAAATTAATTTTTTCTTGTAGGTCCCATATTTATCTACTTTTTTCAAAAGAACTGTGCAATATTTACGCTTTTCACGATTGTAAATATCATTTCTCAAGACATAGGTGTCAAATTAATCTTAATTTAGAAAAGTACAAAGATGATTTATCAAATATTCCTTATAATTATTACTTAAAAGGCCATTCAATTTTCAGGCTATATATATATATTATCTAACAATATAAGCTCTAGCAACATCGATCACCCCTCTACATGAATCAGTGAAACGCCTACTGTACATTATTTTTATAACTAATGATAACAATACAAATAAATGTTAAAAGGAAGCCTTCTTATATATACTGCATATGATCTCCACTTAATCAACATGTGATTTGTTATTTGTGACATTCTATTGAAATATATACATATTTAAACATTAAAATATAATGACAAAAATATTAAATCACATATTAATTAAATAGCTGAAGTGTGTAAGGTAAGACTTTTATGTAAAAGTTCTCATTCAATCTTAATTACTCATGCATGCTTAATTTGTAGGTAGTATATATAAACATTGGCTGTCGGAACAAGAAAAATAAATATTTGTGACTGATTATTTATGATGATAATAACTATTTACGATGAAAATAGACTCATTTTAAAAGAAAATAATTATTTTTAAAGAAAAAATTGATCACAAATAAATAATTGTCTCATAGTTATATACATGTTCGTAGAAAAAACAATGAAAAAAAGGCAAACAGAATAAACATATCATTTAATTTTTTGAAACGGAATAAGCATTAGCAATTAAATTAGCCAAATGATTCGATCGATCTGCTTTCGGTGTTGGATGCAGCCAGCTTTAGTGGTCCATGTTCGTAGCAATCTGATCTAGAGTCAATCGTTGAAAGAATATCTCATGATCTGCATGGATGCGCGCATGATCTCTTGCATACCCATCCAAATGGAAGATGTTCTTGATCTACGGGCAGCTTTGAAGACCACTTTTATCATTCTTATCAACAACATTTTTCTTTTTCTTTACCCAAAAGTTAAAAAGTTAAGATGGTTAAGACAAAACACCCTGACTTTTGTCGTACAGGAATACAATAAATAAAAAGTTAAAAAGATGCTGTACGTTCTATGAATGATCAACTTTTGAGTGGTTCACACGTCATTACAAGTAAGAATTTTGAGGTACTCGACTAGAACAAAGATTCTTCAGATGTTGAAATGAATTGAAAATAATAATATTTTATTGATTTAATTGAGGTATTTTTAATTTTTATAAGTTAAGATGAGTTAAAATTTTAAGTTGAAATGGATGAAATAAATTGAGATAAATTTAATTTTTTTATGAAAAATTAAAAAAGTAGTGAATTCAATTAATAATTGATCTGAAATAAGTTGAGTTTGATTCAATAACTAAACACAACCTTAAGGATTGATTTTGCATTTATTTATTTATTTATTTTTCAATTTTGTATGAAAAATTGCTGGCCAATATTTGAAGTAATTATAAAGAAACTAAAGTTTCAAGTGTAGATAATTGTGATTCTTAATATCACTAAAAAAAAGTTGGGGGACCCCGGTCGATCGCTCCATGGCAATTCATGTCTTAATCCAACCGATGAAACCAAATCACAAGTGGACTCGTTTATTTTCAGAGATAGATGAGATTAAAATTAAAAAGTTGAAAAAAATATTATTAGAATATATTTTTTAATATTATTTTTATTTTAAGATTTAAAAAAATTGAATTATTTATTTTATTTTGTATTAAAAATTGTAAAAATTATAATAATTCAATAAGATAAAATGAGATGAAATATTTTCTGAAAACAAATTAAACTCAGGTTCAGATTTCAGCACTTGTGAATTATTCCAAAGGAAATTCATTGATAAAAATAATAGTAATAGGAAAACAAAGGTAAATATGAATTATAGATCACAATGCAAATGACTAACCTGGCCCACAAAGGCTATAAGAGTAGCATTCACGCAAGCAGATGAATGAAAAGACTGAAGAGATGGGGGCAGGGTCTTCTGAGCTACAGCCAAATGATGAACCCAGCCAAACTGAGACTCAAAACAGTGACACCAGAGCCACGGTAGTGATTGAAACAGCAGCACAGGTGAAAGTGAAACCACCGCATAACTACGAAGTCCTGTTGAGAGATGCGGATTCCCCCGTCGACAGATCTTCCAGGGACAAACTTTATGATCAGCTCTGTTCTGGACTACTCTTAAACCAGAAGAGAAAGGCAAGTGTATAGAGTACCCACTTCTTGGTTTTCCTAATCTGTCTTGTTCTCCTTTTACTTTTGGGTCTTTTTTTTTTTGGAATGGGGAGGGGAGGGGGTTCCTACGATTGGTTTTATCATCTTCCTCATTACTATTATTTCAGAAATATTGGGTTGACAAGAAGTCCAACAACTGCTTCTTCTTGTATGCAAGAAATCTGACAATCACTTGGATTGAAGACAAACGTTATTGGCAGTGGAGAAGCATTCAAGAAACCCGGTACCTAGCATTAAGCTCTATTCTTGTTATATTTTTTCCCTTTTCCTAAAACATTTATGGTTGGAACAGAATATGCCAAGCCACTCTCCAAGCTAAATGCATAAAACCATTGAAAGTGAATGGTGATGCTGTAGGCCAATACACTGTAATGGCTTGAAGTTAAATCTTAGGCTGCGCTGAGCTCAACGTTTTTATAAATAGTATTGAGTTAAGTAGTAGAGGGAATTATGCTGCTCATCTAAACTAAATTTAAACTGTGTTTAGATGATAAAGATAATTTTTTTTTTTTTTTTTTTGAGAAATTGAAAAAAGTTGTAAGATTTACGTATAAAGATGTTTTAAGTTGAAAAAGGTTGTGGTTCCACGTTTTAGAAGATTTTGAGTTAGGATGAATTTAATAATTTGATAATTGAGTGTTTAGACGTTAGATTCAGCTTAAAGTTAGACTGAGCTTGGGAACCAAACGCAGCCTTACGAGTTCGGTTGAGTTTGGAAATCAAACGCAGGCTAAATCTCGGTTGTTTCATCTATAAAAGAGGAAACAATTAACATAAGATCTGGACTTTGCTGGTAGTAAATTAGTTCATGTCAAAGAGGTACAAAGATAGAATTATTCAGTATGTCTTTCACAGTTCAGTTGCTAACATTATAAGGTCTGACACTGCAGTGATGAAGTCATTGATGTTGCTGAACTATTAAATGTATGTTGGCTAGAAGTGCGTGGAAAGTTTCAGACTGCAAACCTCTCACCAGGAACTCTATATGAACTAGCATTTGTCGTAAAGTTGAAAGATCCAGCTTATGGATGGGAAGTTCCAGTGAATGTCAGACTCACCCTACCAGATGGAAACAAGCAAGAACATAAAGAAAATTTGATGAAAAAGCCAAGAGGGGATTGGATTGAGATCCCTGTTGGCGAGTTTGTATCATCACCAGAAAATACAGGAGAGATAGAATTCTCAATCTATGAATATGAGGGTGGGGACTGGAAAAGAGGGCTTGTCATCAAAGGCATTACCATTCGGCCGAAATACTAGAGTTCTGAAATGATGGACAACATATTTCCAGCGTGTTCGGATCTTATTCTCTGCTTATGAATGTGAAAGCAGGACAAAAGATTACGTATGTAATGAATAACCGGGAAAAAAGTAATGGAAGAAATGCTTATCATTTGGTATGATGATACCCAAAATCCTGCTTTACTGAGTGCACATTTATTCTACAACTGGTCAGCATTAGCCAACGCAAATTATATCAAGCTAGCTTTCCTCTAAAAGGTATTCATTGTCAAATCCCTAGTTTAGAAGTGAAAACTTCAGTATACAAACAGGTTCTACAGCTTCAATATAACAAGTTCAATTACATGTAACCCCAGAA
The DNA here is from genome assembly GCA_022457165.1 of Juglans mandshurica. Classification (NCBI taxonomy): domain Eukaryota; kingdom Viridiplantae; phylum Streptophyta; class Magnoliopsida; order Fagales; family Juglandaceae; genus Juglans; species Juglans mandshurica. The sequence continues at coordinate 26,941,505 of CM039626.1, forward strand.
AAGGGCCAAAGTCGCTAAGAAAGACTTCACTTCTATGTCTTCAAAAGACTCTAAACATGGAAGAAAGAATATGTGTGTATATAAGCAAAATGAAGTTGCATGATCATATACTGCATCATACATCTATAAATCCCATATACAAAGAATTCTATCAGAGGAAGTAAAGCTTACAATCCTTACACATGGAGAAGGGAAATATACCCAGAAACACAATCACAAAACACAAGCATGCTTGCTCTTATAATGGGTACAAAAAGTTGCTGATGTATGTTTTCCAGTGATTCATCATGCCATGACTTAATACATGGTGACTAAGAATAAAAAAAGAGGCTAAATATCATCTTTTCCTTCATCAGCATCTTTCATAGATTCTTCACTGGCAATAGCATCATAACCGCACTCCCTTCACTCTAATTTTCTTCTTTCTCAAGTTCTCTTGACCTTCCACATCCAAAAAGAGTTTGTGAATTACTTGCAATCCATGGCTCTACATCAAAGTCAGGCAAATTTATTTCCAAACAGTACCATATAGGAAACTCAATAATGAAAATATCATTAAAACCACTGAAAGCAACCCAAGGACCCTGCAAGGATACAAATGACTTTAAACCCTAAGAGGAACCAGGCAAAAATATCCTGCTTTAAAGAATCTATAAAATCTGGAAAAGAGGTGGAAGATGAGAAGACATAATCTACAGCACAATAGAAGAAAATCCCTATGGAATAAGTGGGAAAATACAAAATAAAATCTTTCAGAGGATTTTATTGTAAGAAGTAGACTAAGTACGGGTATACAAGTTCTTTAGTGTTTTTCAATTTACGTATATGTGTGTGCATCTCTCTCTCTCTCTCCCTCCCTCTCTTATACATATATAAGTGGGAAGTTGGAGTACGTGTGATTATCCTCTTCATCACTTTTTCTACATTTCTTTCTCAATCTCTCTTAACCTAACATCAACATAGTATCAAAGCACTGAACTTGGGCTTTATTTTCTTCACTTTTTTCTGTTCTTTCTTTTCTTCCTCTGTTTTCTATCTCTTCCCTTTTCCTTTCGTGGTATTTTTCTTCTCAGCCTAGGGCGTCAAGTTTCATCTTGACCAACACCCTTGATGGAAGAATGGTCCACCGTTGACCCTCAAGTCTCAGCGTGTAGCAGTTGTGTGTTTATGGCAATGCTCGGAGGTAGTCGATATCCTGATTTGATGCTTTGTTGGTCTTGGTCATCGCAATGTCTAATACCCGTGGTGGTTGAGGTGGTGTTGTTGTTCTTGTTTGTAACAAGCTAAAGAGGGCTGCCCATACATTGGGTCTATACTTCAAAAATCCTAATCAATGATAGAATTTGACCCTTTAAAATCATTATACTCAAGAAGTTCTCTTTCTCAAACTATGTGGGATCCCATTTACCACTTCTATACTCAATCCGGGGTATTACAATCTTCTCCCGTCAAATCCCCGACATCCTCATCGGGCCATAATAGGTGGCATGGCTTAAGTTCCACACTTCTGGTTGGATATATCTCTGATGCCATTTATAATGACCCAAGGAAGGGCCAGGCCACATCTAGGCCTATACTCCAAAAGGACTAACCAATTATACAAATGAAACTCTTTGGAATCATTATGAAGGGCAAGAAGCAATGTGGGGTCCCATTCACTACCTTCTCATACTCAATCCAGATATTCATTTGCCATCGATGTTGTAAACAGTGTTATCCTTTGCTGTTATTGTGTGTTGCTGCCCAAGTTGCCTGCTGAAACTGTTGTGGCTGACATTAATAGGTGAAGATTGCAGAATAAAATTCCATCTCGGTTTGTTGTAAAAGAGAGGATCCATGTTTGGTTATAAGGAAAGGATCTTATTTCTCAAGTTGGACTATCCATGTTTGAGTTGTTCTCCTATCCAGGGTTTTGACTCATTGATGGATTGATTTAATCAGAATGTATAGACAGATTAGTAGCGCATCTTATCTTTCAGCTGGCGATTGGAAAAGAAAGAAATAGTTAATATATTCAAGTTAATTACTTATTTACAAAACTTGATTGGATTTAGTTTATTGTCTGGTTCAAGTTGAGTCAAATCAGGCAAACCTAGATCCATTGGATCAGACAAACGTAGAGATCAAATCAGGTCAACCCTACTTCACCAAGTCATTCTATCCCAACCGATCAATCCACTTCAGGCATTCTGGCAGGTTCATATGCAGTTTCGTGCTGTTTATACCTGGGTCAACACAATGAAGAGCTTTTTCTTGCCAGTACAGCCATTTCCAGCCTGTTACAACTGAGTTTCATCCAGTCCATCCATTCTCCAACCCATGCAAAAGTTTTCAGCTGGTCATTCTATGCTACTTCAACTAATGAAGGAAATATAAGGTAACAGTGAAGTTCCAAGAGCTTAATGCTTAAAACTATGGGGATTTGTCATTTCTGAAAATGTCTATTACAATAGGTAAAATACTGTGTGTGTGTGTGAGAGAGAGGATAAGTTGATCTATAGCAGGAGACAGCCTACAGTTCATAAACATAGTGTCCGTTTAATCCAATTTCATATTGATCACATTACGATGATATAGCAAGATAAACATTTTGTCCAGAGAATCTGATAGTTTCAAATATATGCCACTATACCATGCTGACTATATCTTATGAACTGCGAGCTCGCAAGCTAGAGTATATTGACTAATAAAAAAAGGGAACCATAGCAGTTGGGAGATCGCAAGAGAAGTAACAATAATTCAGAGTACAATGGACCACACCTGCAGTGCAGAAATCTTTCTAGCAGAGTTGACAACAGAAGACAGAAATCTTGGTATCTCAAAGATCTGCATGATAATTTTCAGGCTTGTACCACAATGAGAAATCAATTTCTTTTCTCTTCAATTTCTCTGTTGCAGGTCCAATTCTCTCCAAAAGCTGCATTTTAGAAGAAGTAAAAAACTAAGAAATTTAAGAAAACTTGGGCAAACACTAATGATATTCTGCTATCTTCTTTCCTTTGGCCTTACGTAATTTTATTTTACATTCAAAGTATTGTTGCAATTCAATGATGATATGTAACATTAGATACCCAATTGAAAATGGTCCCAGATCTTCATATTAAATCCCCTCAGAATATGAAAAGAAGATAATGAGTAATAAATTTAACTGCTTAAAGAAAAATACTCAAATAGTTTTCAAACAAACCAAATTTTTTGAGAGAAGGATACAAGAAAGTCTTTGGTTTTATATTTTGGTAACTAACTTTTCAGAGTCGAAGTCAGCTTGTATCTGACCTTGGATAGTATGGAAAGGAAATTCTAGAATTCTCAACTGCAAATACACAGTGAAAATTCCAAGAAATAAAATGCAAAATAAAACTTCAGTCATCTCTTCTTTGTTTTTTTTTTTCCAATTAGGAAATTGGAAAAGAATACAGGAGGCAGTGCTTACTACGCCAACAGTCTTAAGATTTATTACATGTTAGCTCTAAGAAAACTAATTGATGTTAATATTGAATACAGGATTATGGCAAAACAACCAGTGACAACTAACCTTTTCATGCAGCGCACCATTGGATACTAAAATAGATCTATCAAACACGGAAAACTTTCCACCATCCATGCGAGTAACCATGCCACCAGCTTCTTCAACTATCTGTATTTTGAGGAATGAAAAAATTCAACAGTATAAGAAGACAAACAAATTTTGAACATCGTAATTGTTTTTTGATAAAAAACCTTTCAAACGTGGTAATTCCTTCAAAGAAGCAATTTCTTTGGAGAACATTCTTGCACAGTAAACTGAATGAAGCGTGTTCAGATTTGTCAACAGAGTTCTCTGGAAGGATATCTTCCAAACTTCTATATAGTACAAAAACAACTGTTCAACAAATCCTAAGTTTAAGTTATTTGTGGGATGTTCTACCCAATAAAAGCTGGCATGCAAAGCACATGTTGACAACACACCCATGCTCACCCTAACCTTTGTTTAAATGTTTTCATGAGTACACCTTAGTTTACACTTAAAAATCTAAAATAGCATCTAATGTATGTAGGATGTTCAACCTGATGACCGTATGTCAAGCACATGTAGCCCCCTAGTTTCTTTTTAGAAACTTTCATAAGACACCTCTATTTCTCTATTTAAAAACCTATTCTGTCTTTCCATGCTTCATATGTGAACCCTGAATGCCGTCGAAAAGAAAAATATCCCTGAAATAATTTTTCTTTCTGCTGGGGAGGACTTCCGTCAGCGGCTGCGGAATGTGGCAGAGGATGACTGGCCAAAGCAATGGGAAGGAGGTCAAACAACAGAACCAAAAGGTAATTGCCAATTTGCCAGTATTTGCTACCACCAGGACAAGAAAAAAAATAACACCACCATGTTCTACTTCAGTTCTACGTAGAAACCTTTCTCGCTCCACAGAGCCAGCAAGATTCCTCAGTTACACTCTCCCTCTCTCCCCCTCCCCAATCTATCGAATCTGACAGAAAAAATTAACACATAGAAAAGATATAAAATATAAACAGAACTGGAATGCATGAGAAGTGCTGGGGAGGGCGTGCACGTGAACATGATCAAAGAGAATTTTTCCAACAGTCAAGGGCTCAGACTTTCTCACAGCTTTTCTCTGCGATATTTCTTATTTCACCAGTTTAAAATAAAAGTTTTTCACGCAAATCTATCAAAACCATTTGTGAAAGCAACAAGATTTACCAAAGCTCCAGCTGCCATATCCCATGGCTTTAGACGATACTCCCAGTAGGCTTCTGCAATCCCCAAAGCAACATGACACATGTCCACTGCAGCGGCCCCAAGCCTTCTTACGCCCTAACATTGAAATGATTTGTTGAAAAAAAAACATAGGCAGAGAGAGAGAGGTTATCCAAATTATTTTGACAACATATTATCAGTGAAAAGAAAAAAGAAAAAATTAATACCCGGCTGACATCAGTGAATTCTTTAAATAAATCCATGTTGGTAGCCCATGGGTCATCATGTTCATACCCAAACCCTGTCACCAGAAGGGATTGCTCCACCTTAAAACAGGTGGACAAATGTGAGCACGACTTCTCTTGAAAAATCATTGAGCATATTGTAAATAGTCCTCCATTTTATCTGATTTTTTTTATCAGTCCATTTTATCTGATTATCTCAAATAAAATTTCTTTCAAGAGCATTCTCACTAAAAGAAAAGAAGTAACATAATGAAGGATTTGTGACAAATAAGATATAACTTTCAAGGTATTTAAAGCCTATGCCTCAGCAAGTGCCTTACACACAGATGCATAAGAAAACGAGAAATGATAGTTATAGTCTTGAGTGTACAAGCGCCATGCAATCATTTTGAAAAAATTGAATAAATATATGACCTACATGAAAAAATAATAATTTTTTAATATTAGACCCCACTCTTTTTCAAAGCGACTGCACAACGCTTGTGCACTCCACGACTACATGTAGCATTACTCTAAGAAAATATCTGACGCAATACTGACAATAAATGTTCAGTGCATCATTTTGTCATGTGTCGCCACCAGTATCACACAAAATTCGACAGCCTGAAATTGGGGCCATCTACTTAAATTAAATAATGACACAAAGGCAAATGCTAAAGATAAAAATTAATAAATGGTCACTCACCTGATTAGTTTGACTCACATGAATTTTTTGACCGTTACAGAATGCTCCCCCACCTATCATAATGTGAATTAATTTCTACTACCAATGTATTAACTTAAAAATAAAATGAAGCAGGTGATAAAACTAATCAAAACTTTCTTACCAGCAGTTGCAGAAAATATGCGGGTGTTCCAACACATTGGGCCCCCAACAAACTCTACCTGAAATTCATATCCGCTAACTGATCTTCTTATTTCAACAATTAAGCAAACAAATATACTCCACATGGTCTTCTACAAAAAGCTGAGGGCTAATACTGTTGCCTATCAATATTTTTCTACTCCATTAAAACGTACTTGACTGAAGAGTTTGCAACAAAAGGTACTTTCATGGTTAAACCTCACCTGATACTATTTCTTGAAAATTTGTTTTCTAGTATTGACTCATGTTATTTCTCATTGTACGTATTCATGCTCTCTGTAGAGTTAAAATTTATAAATTGAATTTAATAAAACTCTTAGATTTCCCTCACGTCAGTGGAATATCCCTATAAAAATTCTAGAATTGTGTATTTGACTAAAGTATCATGTTCACTTTATATTGCGAACTTCACAGTGTTAATATTGTATTTGGTAGCATTAGCAAACAGAGGTACTTGATCATGTACTTTGCAGCTGATAACCCAATAGAGAATCACACATACAAAAACAAGTCATAAACAATTTAAATCATGCTTTAACTACCACAGCAGCAGTGGCAGGTTTCCCTCGAAATAGAACTCCAATAGAAACAGCAAAGCTAGGATAACCGTGAGCAAAGTTTGTTGTTCCATCTACAAGAGTATCAGATTCAGACATCAGATAAATTATGATGTGAAAGCAGCATCTCTGTACTCTGTACATACAGAGGTGAAAAATCAAATATCAAGCACATGGCACAGTAAAGTCTAAAAAGATAGGCATGGGGTGGGATACAACTGACACAGATTTTAAAAAGGTAGAATCTATCTTGTACATGAGTCATTTGAAGATGTACCTCCTATCTTTCATTTTGAATTTTACTCTTGTTTAATCAATTCAAAGACAATAGGTCAAATATAAGCTTAACTTTTGAGTTTGAATTGTATATGTCTAATAAATTTTATGCTATATTCTGCACTTTGGTGCCCTCATTGAAATTTAAGAAGCGTCAACAGACCCTAGCCAGATAATGTACTTCCCATCATTGTACCTTTCCTAAAACCAGTAGCTAGCGCCTCCCTCTGTAATACTTACACGTGTTATTTTAGGACTCTCCCTGCCAATTTTTAGTCCACCAACTTGAATTAAATATCTCTTTTTTCCTCAATGCATTATGTCTCTGGGGAACATGCCCAATCATTTTGGAAAATGTCAATTTTGTAAAAGTATACAATTTCTAGAAGATTTTACTCGATAGAAGCCACACCCTATGTTTTTGGAAAATGAAACTCAAAAACTAAAATCCCAGTTCCAATTCTGGAAGATTTCTCAAGTATGAACGTAATTATCAATCCCAATAGAAACAAGTATACAAAGAAACAAACCTAAAGGATCAATGCACCAGAGATAATCGGATGAAGTGTCTCCTATAACCCCTCCCTCCTCCCCAAGAATGAGGTGATCTCCAAAATTCTTTTTAACAACTTCTAAAATAGCAGCTTCACTCATCTTATCCGTCCTGCAAGTAAATTTTGTAATGATGGGAATTATCGTTTGCCGAAATCTAATTCTATTCTGTAAAGCAAAAACTAAGAGACATAATCAACAATACCAGAAAAAAAAAAAAAAAGATGCAATCTCAAAAGGATAATTAGATACAAGTAATTACATAGGTCAAGGAGTTAGAATGGTCAAACTTTGCTAAGATCTCAAATAACTTATATGGAGCATTCTAAACTGACTTCTTGTATCTATTTAACTTACGATTCTGTGCCACCAAGAGAGAAATGGGGAGAGAAAGAGAGAGGAAATAAATAGACAGAGGGAAAATTTCACAAAAGCATATCTCTACCATTGAAAGGCTGAGCACATATTGATGAAAAGGAAACACAAAGATAGGCACCTACCATTTTTATTATGTCGTGGCAATGTGAGGTAATTTGCAGTTAAAAGCAAATAGAAACCTTCTGGTTTCCATGCAAAGAAGATTTTATATTGTAGCACTAGAGGTTATCTGAAAGATAGAAGCATAGACTAATTGCAAGAAAATTCCAAAAAACAAAGCAAGAAAATAAAATAAAGAAGGAAAGTCCTTACTCGGTCACCAAATCAGTGAGTCCTTTATATGTGATATTTCGAGGCTTATTAACAGCATCCATCACAACCTGGAAAGAAAAGAAGACATATGTGAGCAACCACAGGCAGATAATTGAAGAATTATAGGCCAGATATTTCTAAAGGAACCTTTTATGAAGTGGAACAACTAGCAATCCACTATACCAATTTTTTTTTTTTCTTTTTGATAAGCTAGATATCATAAGGTTTGGAGCAACTACACAGAATGGACTTTTTCCTCTTCACATTTTTTTACTAATTTGGTCATACTGCATCATCCAAAATCCATTCTTTGTTGCCTTTTGCAGACACTTTCAACCCTTTTTTGACTAGTATGTTATAGGGGCACCCATAAATCTTGGGCTCCAAAAATTTCGAATTTTTAAATTAAGACATGAATGAAGTACAAAAATAGAAAGGATCAACTATTTACCGATACTCTACTCGGAAAAATTTTCCTTCAAGGCTAAAAAATTGACCTTTCTTGCGTACTTCCAATTAAATCAGGCTTATGTTCTTGGGGAGCCTATAACTGTAAACTAAAAATTCCCGTCTTTTAAACTTAGTCCAGCATCAATTTAACTTATTAGTTGCTAAATGAAGCCCAAGTTCTGAAACATTACTTCATCGCCTTATTTTCTATAGCGTTCACACCGAGATAAACTTCTGAACAATCGACGTCCCATGTGAAATCACCAATTGTCCCAAAAGCTTAAGCTTATGGGAAGAGGTAGATTTTATTATTTTATATCTTAACACTCCCCCTCACTTGTGGGCCAGACTTTCCCTCAATGAGTAGGCCCAACAAGTGGAATATTTAATTAAATGGGATAGAGTGTAGAGTCAGGGTTCGAACTCAGGACCTCTGCTCTGATATCATGTGAAATCACCAATTGTCCCAAAAGCTTAAGCTTATGGAAAGAGGTAGATTTTATTATTTTATATCTTAACATCCCAATCGGCCAAATCAACTACATATCCACATGTATACATTTAAAAGCTCATGAACTGCACACTTTCAACATAAACTTAATTTCTGAAAATTGAACCGCATTGGTTAAATGAGACATGAAAATAAATAACCATCGGGACTCCTATCACAACCAAAGCATCTGCACAGAGAGAGAGAGAGAGAGAGAGAGCAAACCTCAGCACCAGTCTTAGCAGCAGATTCAACCACCTGAATGAGCTGACTAGGTGGAATGTGTCCAGTTGATTGGGCACCTATCTTTGGGTACTGTTTGTGGTTGGGGATTTCTGATAACACTGCCTTCGTGCAAAGTTCTCTTATGGGTTTGACCTTCAAAAACCGAATTCCTCCAAACCCGTGCTGGAATTTCTTGCTAAAACGCAACGAAAGACGCGGGTTTTCATGAATTGGTGATGGAACTGATCTGGGCATTTGAGAAAATCTCAGAGGAATACTTGAGGAGAAGACCATGGACCTGCCCATTTGAATTGAATAAAGATTGAACGAAACTCCAAGACTTCTCGAGTTTCTGTGCAATGTATTCGGAGCTTTTGAGCTATTGGGACACTGTGCTTGTGCCAAAGAACTTGTAACGGTATCAGATGAAGATGAGGGAAGTATTCTCTTCGATTCTTCTTTTGTTTGTTTGTTCGTTGATTTTGGTTTGTTTTTTGTCGCGTTTCAGGTACTATTCTCCCACTTGCACGCACTATGATAAAAGCTGGAAAAACTGGGTTTTTTTTTTTTTAACTGTTGATCCATAGAATTTTTCTTTAGCATAGGCTCAATTGCGTGGATGGATATAATATATTTAAATTTTAAAATTTATATTTAAAATTATATTATATTATGTAAATATTTACGTGTATAATACACGCTAACAGAATTTTTCCTTGTATAATTTGGATTTTAGATTTATGTATATGGCATGTATTGCACTTGTTTTACTTCTGTAATAACATATATTAGAATAATTTATATAAAATAACATTTTTGGGCGTCACTCATCTAGAGAGAGTCTAGTTTGATTTTACAAACATTTTAACTCATCTTATCTTATATCATCTTATCGCACATCATCTCAACATTCAAAAACCATTCAAACATGAATATTTTTCAATTTCAAAATTTTAAGTTTTCAACTTTTTTATCTAATCATTACAATTTTTCTAAACTCTCAAATAAAACATAAAAAATAATTCAATTCAAATAATATTATATTAAAAAATTATATTTTAATCCTCTTTTAACTTTATGTTTTTTTTATTCAACTTTTTATCTCGCATTTTCTAAAGGAAAACTCTTGTTGCAATCGCAACGTACAGACTCAGGGCAAACAGGTCCTACGTGGCATAAATGAAAACGCACCGTTTCGTTGAAGACGATGCTTCATCCTCGACATTTCTCTCCCTCGAATCCCATCCCTTCAAAACCCTTGCTGCTGGGGTTTCCCTTTCGAGATCTCAGCTCTCTACCGGCAGATCCTCCCCAATCCGACGCTCATCCTCCTCTGCATCATCCCTACCCGACCTCTGGTTCCACCTCGGCCCCATCGCCGCCCAGTCTTCTCCACTGTCAGGTGGGTCTCCCACTCTCTCCTCTCGGCTTGTATTTTTTAATTGAAACCCAAAAAATTAAAATCGATTATGTTCTTACCTTGTTGTGAATCGGAAGGACTATGGTGGGAGAGATGGGGTGCATTCAATCGCTGGTGCTGGTGCTGCTGCATAGCGCTCTCGCCGTCGCTCGTCTCACTTCACACATTTCCATCCAGGCGCGTGCTTTCTACGAGTTATCTCTGGGTTCGTAATTTTCAGGATCACTCGCTCATTTTCCCTTTTCGTTGTGAGTCTTTTTAGTATTTATAACGATGGATTACAATTTCGGATAAACATGTTCATTTATTTACCAATTTATTTTACAAAATGTTGATATCTTCTGCAAGAATGAATTATCATTGAGAAGTATAATTAAGATTTGCCAAGTTAGGTACTGTTTAAAAGCAAAAAATCTTCCCAACCTCCTAACACTCCACATTATTTTTAATTTTTATTATTTTTTTATTTTATTAAATATTTATTATATGAATAATGAACAAAAAATTTGAAATAATTTAAAAAAAATAAACTCAAAAAAAATTTTAAAAAAAATATTAAAAATTTAAAAAATTTAAAAATATGTGAAATGTGGAGTGTGATGGAGGTTGTGTAGCAAAACTCATTTAAAAGTGTCTCTGTTAGACTTGTTAGTGTAAGAGTTGCTTCCGTGGGCTTACTCAATTTGTGGTTGTTGTAATGTCAGGTATATTTTACATGCAATGAAGAAAATCCTCAGCCCCGTTTTTTAGATTATTGAGTGATTTCATGCTAACGCTTTTCATCTTTTCTGCACTTCTGCTTCTTCATTTTTTTTTTTTTTTTAAATTGACATGGCAAAAAAATTATTATTTTAAGCACCGACTGTGCGCCGTTTGCAACTGCCGACTGCCCGTAGAAATTTTGTTTCCTAAAACCCTATAAAAAGTTTAACTCAAATAATTTCACTACTATACAAATTATTTCTCTATCATTAACAAATTTTTCATCTCATCTCGTCTTATATGTGTAACCAAACGAGGCCATCCACAACGGAAGTAATTAACTATGAAAAATCCTACTTATCATCCCCTACACTATATACCAACATGCATCAATATGTGTGTTTAAATAGAAAGACAAAAATTATAAATCACATATTAATATATTGTGTGGAGATGATAAGTAGCATTTCTCATTAACTATTAGATACTTTTGAAATACGAACACGTAATCATCCAACCTATCAAAATATGTAATGTATTAGAAAAAGAGTTTTTCTACATACAGTCACTTTTGCATACTCTTTGTGCATTCCACTTATTTGATTGGTCAAAATAATTATTTTCTATTAAAAATGTGATGTAGCCAATCACATTAGTGGAATGAGCAAGGAGTACGAAAAAATGACTATATATAGAGTTTTTGTTGAAAAAAAACATATGGTTATGTGTGCAACTAGATTAAACTCGAAACTACCTAGTCATATACATATGGAAAATTCAATACACCATACTACTATTATCATCTTACTTTCATCACACTAAGTAAGCTGTGACATATTTATCATCATTAAATGATCATTTATTGCATATTTCTTTATCATCTAATGGTGATAAATGTATCACATACTATTTAGTATGATCAAAATAGAATAAGAGTGTGATGTATAACATTACTATATATATATATATATATATTATATATATGAAAACAATGATCGAGCAATTCAATTTATCTGCACAAATTTATCCAACAGGAAGTATAACAATCATGGGTCGACGCAAAAATTATTAAACTAATCCAGCAGATCATCTAGAAAAGTAAGACTTCCATATCCAATCCAGGAAACATCTACCTTCTTTCCAGGGTCCAGAAGTTTGAAATTAAACTATAATTTACAAGGAATGCATCAACCATTACTCATCACAATTCCAACTGCGGGTGCTTATAAGTCTCCATAGACGGCCGGTCTTCTCCGTTGCGCGTCTGAGCTTTCAACAAGAAACACTAATTTCTAAGCATTCATATTAACTGCTCTGCATGATGATATTTTGCTGTAGAGAGTTATAAATACAATAAGCTTCACAAGCCCTTACATTTATTTCCTTGACCTTAGTACTCCCATTCTCTCTGGAATAGATTCTCAGCATCAGCAATATTCATTTTATTTGAGAAATATCTCGTTTAATTCGGACATGAGCCAATACAACTATCCTCAGGCTCCAGGTAAATTTGTATCCAAATTATTTGGCAATACACACACACACACGATATGTCGAAGACCATTTTCCAAAAAACATGATCTACAAAAGCAATTTAAAGGATGAAGAAGAAAGCTGCATGAAAAAAGAAGAAAACAGTGCCCTGATGATTAGTTATGAAGCATAAACATTTAAGATCAGCTGCCGTTTTTTTTCCCTGCATCATACAACTTGTCTTAAATACTTCTTAATTAAGATGCTTTGGGTTTTGTATATCAAAATTCTGTACAATTAAGTTGATGGTTTGATTTTGTAGTGGTATATCCGCCGCCACCCACATCATATCCTCCTCCACCCGGTGCATATGTTCCACCAGGTCAAGTTTATCCTCCTCCTCCACCTCCTGTTGCTGCACACCTATCCTATCCGCCACCCGTCCAAGCCGGCTACTCGCAAGGTCCTTTTGTTGCACCACCACCAGTAGGTTACCCCATGAAAAGTGGTCCTGGTTACCCCCAACAACCAGCCCCTCATCCAAAAACTAAGCACAGGGGTGGGTTTTGGAAGGGATGGTAAGCCTTTTGATCAGTCTCTTTTTTCACCGACTTTTTTATCTTAAAGATCAATCTTCATTAGCCTATATTTTAATGAATTGTTTGTTTATCATATATATATATTTTTTTTCCTGTTGCAGTTGTGCTGCCATATGTTGCTGCTGCCTCTTGGATATCTGCTTTTAAGGATTTTATATTCTTTACCGATATCGATATGCTTCATCTCTCTCTTTCAAAATGACTGTATTTTCGGTCTATTTTCATTGTATTTGACGAGATTTTTGCTATGTTCTTTAATTTTTTTTTTCACTTTACAAGGACAGTAAATAGGTTATGTTATGGAGGATACTGTGTTTGGATTATGGAGCTCATGGCCATATATATTTTTCTTTTCTAAGACTTGTCGTAAATTTCATTTATAAGTTGTGGCCAATTGAGCATTTCATGGACCCTTCGCCCTGAAGGTGCCTTTAAACTTCGATTACCCTGTTTGGAATAAAGACGAGGGGAAGGAGGGAGAGTCCACGAAAATATTTAAGATAAACCAAGAGCATTATCTCTACATGGCTCTGGATTTTTTTATAAGCTTCCAAACGCAAGTACCAAAAGTACACAAATTTCTCCTCTCGGATCAACAAACGTAGAAATATGATAGAAATCAACGCATTTTATAAAGAGCACAGAGAGGAGGAAATACCCAACTAACAACAAGAAGAAAAAAGATAAGTTTTTGAAGTATAAAAACTAGGAAATTGAAAGCTATGGTATGCAGGTGCAGCCATCCAAGCATAGAAAATGTAGAAAGCTAGGAAAACAGGTTTCTATAACTGCAATAGAGATTCCGCCAACATGTCAACAACTCAACTCTCGTCGGTGCATAAAACCCACTTTTAATCTTTGACAAAGGCCATAGCAAGTGCATTTAGATCTCAATGCAACTGTCAGTGTTGAGATAATCTATCGACAGAGACCAGAAAATGAAACTTGGTGTCTATAAGTTTAATTAGTAGAACTTGAGAGGGATTTGCAAGGCCTTACACTCAACGGGGGGCATAGGACTACAAAAACATTGAATTCAGCAAGTGTTTTTATTCGTGCAAACCACCTTCCTGGTTCACACCTAAAAATCACACATTTGCAGTTCAACAAGTACCAGGTACCAATAAGCAAGTTCAATGAATACTAGTTTTCTTTTTTTTTTTTTTGGCAATTGCTCCAGTTCAGCATTTATACAGTCCGACAAGTACCAGAAACCAATAAGCAAGTTCAATGAATGCTAGTTTTTTTTACAATTACTCTGTACAGACACATTTACATATCATACGTATCTCGTAAGTTCATTCTTGATTTTACAAGATATTAACCACACAGATGGTACAGGAGACTTTCTATCCTTTTCCATCCATTCAATAGAACAGTTTGATAGGAACTGATTTAGGAATCAACTGACACACTTATAGCATTCAGCTCAACATGCTGCTTGCCCTCATTTTGAGGGTGAATAATGACAGTAGCACGAGCCTCAGCCCATGAAGATTGATCGTCTCCAACGTGAGAAACCGATATGGAGCTCACTGAAGGCTTTGTATCAGCAACACTGTCTTGGTCATCTTCTGAGATGATTTCCCATTCTTCTTTAAGCGATGTTACTTGGAAGCCTTTCTCCCTGTGCTTTTCCATTTCAAATGCAGTGGGTAAAATCACATAATCATTTAGAGGGTTGTAGTAAGGGTCCGAATCTGCCTTCAGCCAGTGCTTGAGAATACGAAATACATGATGGTCACAGAGAATTCCTCGATGCTCACCAGGGACTCCAACCCTTGCTTCTGCATTGAGCCCATCGGCCTGGAAGGGTAACGAAAAGGAAAAGCAGCTTAACATATATTGCTAGTCAATAAATCACAATGACCAATCTAAATTAGATCAGTAGAAAGCCATGACTAACAGCATAGCTGCATGGATCAACATGTCTATGCAATAGCTAAAAAATGGCGGGTCCATTTTCTCCTTTTCAGTGAAGTATAGTTAGATGGGCAGCTCAAGTTTTCCTTTTTCATTGTTCTTAAAGGATTCCAAGATAATAACAACCATCAAATTCTTGAAAGTTTTATTGTTTATCTTCTGCACAGTTTATCATTCAATGGATTTATCAAAAGCTAAATAATATTTGGCCAAATTGCGTTATAAAATAGCTGAAAATGTGAATCCAAGTAGTTATCCAGCAAGAAGCTTTAAGTTTTGGTATTCCTCTTTTGCATATAACAATGTCCAAAAAATAATTTCTTCAATCTGCAGACAACATGAATGTTGCTAAAAGCATCCTGCCTGAGAAATTTTTCATGACCCCAGGCTACTAAACTAATATATATCTTCTTCTGTAGCACTGACTCATAACATATACAACAGAAACTCGGGCATACCTTAGCTGACTCTGTCGGAACTGTTCCATCACCATCAACACATATGTATTTAGGCTGAAAATATGCAAATAAAAGTCAGTTTTCTTAAACAAGGCAACTTCTAGAAAAAGAAACATGAGATCATATTAAGTAATTTAATATTGGATCTATATAAAAATGGGTGAACCACAAAACAGTTGGTTAAACTTTGGGAACCAGGAGGTACACTGACATCAAATTGAGAACAGTCCATAGCAGATACTGACCTCGAAAAATGGTAGTTGTAGTAAATCTGAAACCGGAGTTTCCTCACTTCCATAACTGCAGGGTAAATTAACTTTATAGAGGTAAAATGAATCCAACTCACTAGCAACAAACATAACTAATATATTAGTTGTTATAATCTTCATTCTTTTTTATAAGTAAAATATAGTTGTTATAATCTTCTATTCCACAATAAACCAAACAGAAGCTGTATTTTTTGAATGGAAAAAAGTTTAACCAGTAACACTCCATCTAAAAGTCAATGAATATTACCAGACACTATGGGGTGTCTCAAGATTGATCCCATATATATTGTAGAATTTAACTCTAGAAGGCACTTTAGCACTAGATAAAACCTCGTGTGTTTCATTAGCCCATTTCAAGATCTCCAAGTTGAATGGTAGGGGAATAATTTCGCCATCGTAATTGACCTGGAATTAAATACAGATGAAGTCAAGTAAGCCATTACTGCTCTCTTCATCTAGTGTTCGCATAGCACCACATAAGAATGACAGGAAATAAAATCATCAATATGCATGGTTAGGACATATGTAAGCTTATGGATAACAGAAAGCTCTTGTATTTTTCTCTTTTCCATGGAGAATGACCCAAACAACAATCCAATGAATAAGAAAATAAAGAACACACTGGAACCAAAGTTCCAAGTTCAAATCTTGATCACGAGAAAACCCTGAACTTGCGTTTAAATGATCATCAGCTGATGAAAAGAATTGGATTTTGACAGAAAATGAGAGGATGAAGGTAATTCTTCCTTCCTCTCAACATTCTATTGCATAGAAATATATTCTTCTTATTAATAATTTCCGTAATACTTTTTTTTTTATAGTTAATACTTTCCGTAATACTCCCCTTCAAGCTGAAGCATATCTTATAAGCTCAGCTCAAAAGAAACCAAGCAAACAAACAAAAAAAAATCTTATACTCCCTCTCAACCTGGAACAACTTGGAGCACAAAATACAAAGACAGACTTGTAAAAAAACATGAACAAGACGTAAGCAAACTGAAATTCCACAAAAAGCCAAAACGAGTGAAATGAAAATGCTGTAAACTTTACCCACATACTTCCCTTACTGGAAGTATATTCTCCAAAACCAAACCTTTCATAACAATTCATATAATAGGCAATTGCTTATCAAAAAATTTGGCATAATAGGAAATTAGCGTTTGAAATGTGACAACTAGATATTCTCAAATCAACTCAACTATGCCTTGATCTTGATCAATGGAAATCAGCTATATATATCCTTATTAAGCCACTTAGTGCTATCTAGTAACATTTCATTAGTTACCGCTTTAAAAATCATGTATGTCCTTAAAAAACCACCTCTATCATAAGTTGACAGCCATCATTAAGCTTTTTGTCATATCTTATGAAAAAAAAAATCCTATAGGACGCGACGACTAAAAAAGTGAATAAAAAAGATTTTAAAGATTGTAAATGTTCAAAAATCCAAGCATGGTAAGAGTTTCACATTCACTAAGAGTCTAAGACCCAGAGAGAGTAAAAGAATCTTAAAGCTATCCCAACCTTCAGTGATCTGCACTTGACCCAACCAGATATCGTAGCTTACCTTGTTACTTGAAAGAGCTTCCTTAAAAATTTCTATATTTTCTGCTGGAGGGTAAGACTCTAGGATAATATGAGAGTTCCCCTCACTGTCTAGCCTCTCTCTCCAGATCTCTAGGAGAGGAATTTGTTGCCAATCAAAACTTGGACAACTCATCAATTCATAAATTGACGGACATTCGATCAGCTGAAAAAATTGCAACATATTAATAAAACAGTCATCTATAAAAACAGTGCAACTCACATCCAAGAATCAGCAAACTGAAAGGATATAATTGTCATCTGCTCAAATGAAACACAACATAAAAGTGACAGGTATCTCAATATTAAAAAAAATAGTGCAACGAGGTGAAGCCCCAAGAGAAATGTAACTCAAACCGCCAACAGAAATGGACTCATACCAGCTGGTGCATGCTCCATTTTGATATAAAAAAATTCTGTTCCCACCCTTCAACAAATGACATTCCATTCAAAAAGGTAGATATGACATATCCAGGTGCACCTGCACAACAATTTGACACACTGCCTCAATAACTTAAAAACTTTCAGGGAAATAAAAACCAAGATCAAATTTTGACCACGGATAATTTGAGAAAGCATGGATTATTTGTTGTGGATTGGTGCTTCATGTGTAAAGAAATATGGTGAATCTGTTGACCATTTATTTCTTCATTGTGAGGTGGCTAAGACTTTTTGGGATGAGATTTTTGGTTGGACAGGTATTGCTTGGGTGATGCATAAGCAAGTGGTGGATATCTCAGCTTGTTAACAAGGTTTTAAGGGGAGTCACCGTATTGTTGCCATATGGAGGATGATCCCTTTATGTTTGATGTGGTGTTTATGGTTGGAAAGAAATGGGCAGTGCTTGAAGATAGAGAATGCTCAAGGGGAGAACTTGGAGAGTTTTTCTTTTGTGCCTCGTGTATTTGGGCAAAGGCTCTTGTATTGAATGGAGATAATATTCATGATTTGCTTTTAGCCTATTCTAGTTCCTAGCTTGTATTTTGGTGTTTTCTCTAGTATACTTCTTGTGTACTTTTTTTTTTTAACAAGTAATCAAAGATATATTAATAAAGATAGGCAAAGCCCAAGTACACAAGATGATATACAAGAGATAAGACCTATCTAGGTCGAAGTAAGGGAAACTAGAAAGTCATGAAAATCCAGGCCATTAAAATCTAAAGCAATGGCCCATAGAAATAAAGTACGGAAAAATAGTGTTCTAAGTTCCTCTGGAGACCGCTCTTTGTTTTCGAAAGTTCGATCGTTGCGCTCTTGCCATATACACCACATAATTCAGATTGGGATCATATTCCACACCGCCTTGATTTGTTGAACTCCTCTCGGAAGTGTCTAGCTGGCCAATAGATCTACCACCGTTACAGGCATAACAAAGGCTAACTCTATCCGGCTAAATACTTCAACCCACAAGGCTCTAGTAGTCTTGCAATGTAGCAAAAGGTGTTCCAGTGTCTCGCCAGATCTCTTGCACATGAACCAGTGTTTTAAATCCCGTACCGTACCGGCCGGTACGGCCGAAATTTTTCGTTTCGGCCGTCCGTCCGGTACAGGTACTATATATGTACCGTACCGGCTAAAATACCGGCCGTACCGGCCGGTACCGGCCATACCGGATTAAATTTCGGCCTGTACCGGCCTATATTTCGGCCGGTATCGGCCGATATTTCGGCCTGTGTGTGTGTGTTTTTTTTTTTTTCGGTTTTTTCATACTACAAACTTATTTTTAACCCCTAATTCAAATTAGACTATTTATAATTTATATATATATATATATAATTTATTTATATATTGACTATCCCGAAACGTTATCCCGAAACGGTACACGAAACGGTACCGGTACCGAAATATTTCGTTCCAGTGCCTTGACCGGTACGACTTCCGGTACGGTATTCAAAACTTTGACATGAACACCAATCTAAAATAACTAATTGGCGCTTCCTCAGATTGTCGGTAGTCAGAATCTTCCCCAACGCTGCTGTCCAAGTAAAGAAGATCGCTTTCGAATGCGCCTTATTTCTCCAGATTCTCCTCCATGGGAACAGAGTGTTGGCGACTAGGGAAAGGGACTTATAAAATGATCGAACTGAGAAAATGCCCTTACCCGTAGGAGTCCACCACAGCCTATCAACTTGCTATCTATTCGGCTTCACAGAATAAAGCAAGCTGAAAAAAGCCTCAAAGATGTCCACTTCCTAGTCTTGCGCCGCTCTACTAAATGTGATGTTCCACTGCACTTGGTCCCCTGTTAGAAGCATAAGGTCCTCTATTGAAGCTTCCTGGTTGCATGCCAACTGAAAAATAGCTGGAAATGTATCCTTTAGGGTCTCATTACTTAATGCGAGAACCCCTCCCCAACACCAATTTAGAATGGCTACTAAAATCCCCCCACCCCTTCCTAATGTGTTTCCAAACTCCCACACCTCTAGCCCCGTACACCTCTTCAGTACACCAACCCCCCCACATGCTTCCATATTTATAGTCAATCACCAGCTTTCATAAGGCTTCTGTCTCGTTATTATACCTGCATAACCACTTCCCAAGTAGGGTCCGATTGAAAGTTCTCAGATTTTTTATACCCAAACCACCAGACGAGAGTGGTATTATCCTCGCAAACCAGGTGAAATTTGAATTCATCCCCTATCCCACCCCATAAGAAATCACGGTACAATTTATCAATTCGAGCCGCTACCCTAGCAGACAATTGAAACAAAGATAGAAAGTATGTAGGTAAGTTAGAAAAGGTACTTTTGATAAGAGTCAAACGGCCACCTTTCGACAAATACAATATTTTCCACCCTGCCAATTTCCTTCCTATCTTCTCTATGACTGAATCCCATATGGATGAGGTCCTTGCTGCAGCCCCCAACGGCAGTCCCAGATAGGTAATAGGAAGAGAGGCTACCTTACACCCAAGAATACTAGCTAGCTACCTAGTATTACTCACGTTCCCTACTGGCACTAACTCTGACTTGTCAAAATTCACTTTCAAGCCTGACGCTGCTTCAAAGCATAGTAACAAAGCCTTCAATGCCCTCAACTGGTTTTGATTTGCCTCACAGAATATGAGTGTATCATCTGTAAAAAGTAAATGAGACAAAATAATAATACCCCTATTGGAATCACCAATCGGAAATCCAGTCACAAACCCATATGTAACCACCGCCGATGTCATCCTATTCAAAGCCTCCATAATAATAACAAAGAGAATTGGAGACAAAGGATCTCATTGCCTTAGACCTCGAGAACTACTGAAGAAGCCGGAAGGACAACCATTAATCAATACTGAGAATCTGGCTGTAGAAATGCAACAACTAATCCAATTATGCCACCTAGGCCCAAAGCCACATCTCCCCAACAAATACAAGAGGAAATCCCAATTGACATGGTCGTATGCCTTCTCCATATCTAACTTGCAAATAATACCTGTGGAGCCAACCTTTAATCTGCTATCCAGGCCCTCGTTCGTTATAAGGACTGAATCCAAAATTTGTTGCCCCTTAACAAATGCATTTTGTGGTTTCAAAATGATCTTGCCCAAAACCGTCCCCAGTCTGTTAGCGAGAACCTTGGATATAATTTTATACACCCCATTCACAAGGCTAATGGGTCGAAAATCCTTAACCTCCACTGCTCCAGTCTTCTTTGGAATTAACGCGATAAAAGTAGCATATAGGTTTTTCTCAAACTTTCCAACCAAGGATACTTAACACATTCATAATGTCCACTTTCACCACCTCCAAGCAAGATTGGAAGAAACCCATCGAGAAACCATCTGGGCCTGGAGCTTTAACTCTACTCATGTGTTTAATTACATCATACACTTCCTCCTCCTCAAAAGGCCTCTCCAACCAAGAGGCTTCCTGAGGCGCAATAGTGTCAAAAACAAGGCCATCTAGCTTTGGCCTCCATCACACACGTTATGTTAACAATTGTTCATAGAAATCCACCACATGGTCACGAATCAAAAGGGCCTCCTTACAATCCATACCATTAATGTTCAGCATTTCAATGGCATTAGTTCTTCTATGAGAGTTAGCAACTCTATGGAAGAACTTAGTACTCCGGTCCCCTTCTTTCAGCCACAAAGCTCTCGACTTCTGGCGCCAAGAAATCTCCTATAGGGGTAGTATTCTTTCTAATTCTGCGACCAATTCTGACTTGCGCAATAGCTCATCCGGTAAAAGGGCTCTAGCCTCCAATATCTGTTCAAACTGTTGTAACTCCTCCACCATGACTTTTTTCCATTCCCCAATATCTCCAAAGGATTGTGAATTCCAAAGCTTAAGGTCATTTTTCAAAGCTTTTAACTTACAAGCTAGTATGTATGAGGGGTTACCATGGAACTGATAAGAAGACCACCATTGCCTAACCTTATTCACAAAGCCTTCACTTTTCAACCACATGTTTTCAAACTTAAAAGTATCGACGCCAGCTTCGAATGCCACCACAATCCAGCAGTATAGGAAAATGGTCCGAGCAAAGACGTGGCAGCCTCTTTTGGCACACTTCCGGAAAGTGCACCTCCCATTCCAGTGAAATTAGGAATCTGTCTAGCCGTGACCATGTTTGATTATTCAACCAAGTGAAGGAACCCCCTAGTAGAGAAATATCTAGCAGGTTTAAATCAAAGATACAATCTGAGAACTCTGTCATTGCTGGGCGCAATCTACTCTCTCCCGATCGTTCACTAGGAAATCTGATTATATTAAAATCCCCTCCTATACACCAAGGAAGCTCCCACCAGCTATATAACCCAACGAGTTCCTCCCATAAGTAACGTCTATCATTGTCTACATTTGGACCGTATAAACCTGCAAAAGCCCACACAAAGTTATTTGTCACACTCTTAAACGAGCATGCCACTGTATACTCCCCCACAAACGCCTCCATTTTCTCAACAACTCTTTTATCCCACATCACTAGGATTCCACCCGAAGCCCCATTCGAAACTAGATAAGCCCAATCCGCGTAAGTGCAACTCCAAATGCTTCGAATTAATCTTCTAGAAACACTTTTCAGTTTAGTTTCTTGTAAACATACTATATCCACCCTCCATTCTCACAACAATTTTTTTATGCGAAGCCGCTTATTCGCCTCATTTAACCCGCAGACGTTCCAAGACAATTTTTGGCTTCATAAAGGATAGGCAAGCCCCTTCCCTTTGGATCTTTCACGGCTTGAGCTTCCTTCATAATTCAAAGACCAAGTTAGGCGCTTGAGCTCCCGTTGTTTTTTCGACCCTGATTTCTTAGACTGTGTATAACTCGCTTCAATTGCAATAAGTAAAGCCATAAACTGTTCTTCATAGCCCACACATTCCATGCCTATCCAGTGATGCAAATCCTTCACCTTTTGAAACACCCAATCCGAAGCATTCGACTCTGGTAGCAAACGGTTTAACGGGATAGGATCCCCATCACTGGAAGCCCACTGCAGATTCGGAGTCGCCTTTTCTTCCTCCCTAAATAAATTTCTGCCCTCCCATGCAACCACAACATTACTAGTGGGAGAATGAGTCTCAAGGACCATCATTACCTCACTTTGATAAAGCCCATCATCAATCACCTATGCCCCTGCTCCCTCAGCCCCTGGAAGAGCTTCAAAACTGAGACTTCCCGCCACTATACGATCTAGGTGATCCTCGGAATGGCCATGGGCCTCCGTCTGGAGGAGACTCTCCCAACATGTATATCGGCGCCTTCTGGCTGGCTAAAGCCACAGCAGCGTCGCACATGTGCGAAGATGACTCCTCCTCCACTATCGGCAGTTTCTAGCTTACTATAAGCCCCCCCATCGCAAGCGTCTCTTCACAGGAAGAGACCTTATAGCTTCGATCCTTTACTAATGGCGAAGGCATCGCCGGCGTTTTTACGGCCGTCGCTTTACCGGCAACCGTCAGGGAGCCCTGAAATGGACCCCGAGACCTTTCACGCTCTTCCTTACTCTGTAAATGGTCAAACAGACCGGAATCCGACACCGTAGCCACCGTCGGAGGTGTTGCCGCCTTCACCAGGGCCACCTGGCTCTTCGCCGGCGACGGTGGCTGAGGCCCACCCATCGAAGGGCCTGAGACAGATGATACACATCTCCTCCAAACAGGCCTCTTCAGTTTCGGTTGAAACCAAGGCCCAACTTTAGGGCCCATTTCCCGATTTCTTCCTAAGGCCTGCGCATAATTTCTACGCCCATTCGACTGGCCCATTAGCCCTACCATAGGTTGGTGCTTTTGGCCTTTCCCCAGGCCCGTGCCCACTCCCCCCTCTACATCTCTTTCAACGCACCATTTTATATCATTTAAATTTGCCTTCAAATCTTCTACTTGTTTCTGCATCTCCATCACGACCCATAGGAGGCTTTCCTTATTGAGACCGACAATATCTCTGTCAGCCCCCTCCAAGCTCTGACCCACTACCTCTACTGAGGCCACAACATCTCCAGACTGCAGCGGCGCCTCTCCTCTCCGTCTGACAAGTTGATGGGATGGGTCCAAAACCCTTGATGATTTTTTTACAGCATCCAGATACGATGTCGGGGGATGAGCTTCCGAAGTCGTAACCACCGTAGGGCCAACTGCGAAGCTGGTCTCCCTCAACACCTCCACCGGTTTTCTCCACCCCCTCCCATCTCTCCTGTCAGGAATGAGGATACTGTTTCTCAGCCCCCCCATTCTGAACTCCACCAACGACATGAATGCCCCTTGAGAGTTAACACACCTTTAGGCTATGAGACCCCTGTCCACATCTCTGTGAGCTGAATAAAACTCCCTCCTTCCCACCTTCAAGCAATCTTCCAGAGCTTTGGAGAACCACTGTGCCGTGGCTAACTCTAGATGAAGACACCAACTTCCACCCCCTCTCTGTGATAGTCACCCATCGCCCTTCTCTAGCAACCTCAAAAATCTTACGATCAATAGCAACAACATTCGGCATGCTTGAATGCGTACTCAAACTTGCAATGAATCACTCACTCAACCACCCATGAACAGCATCACCAGCCAGAAACGAAAAAAAACAGAAAATGTACGGAGAGAAAAAATGAGGAGAGAGAAAAAAAAAATTGGAGGCTTCTTGTGTACTTGGGCTATGCCTATTTACTTGTCAATAAAATTTTCTTATTACTTATCAAAAAAAACTTTTGGGTAATACTTTTCAAACCAGCTAAGATGTAGAGCATGAAAATTAAAGCAATGCGTTAAATGGAAATAGAAATTTTTTTTAAAGTTCAAACTAGACTGAAATGGATAGACGATTTTAAAGTATAAACCAAGCTATATGTCATGATTAATTGCCAAGTAGTTCAACAGAGCAATTCAGCTGATATAGGCATATGGCAACTATTAGTATGTACAACAATTTTAAGAATAATTTGATCCCAGCATATATAAATTAGGAATGAATTAACATGTTCCAAGACATTTTCTTGGAATATACCATAAGCAAGAAAAGTAGCACAACTCTTACAGCATACAGCATAATATATCCTTCTGAAGTCAGTCATTTTATTTTTCTATTTCAGAGTACTCACATATTTGGAGCAAGAAAGTGTAGAGGGAAAAGCAACGTCATTCCCATAAAGAGAAGATACACACAAAGCAAAATTCCTTATTTCTATATGTATCAGAAAGCTAGAAGTTGCTGTCACATAAAAGCTATTATTAAGCTCTGTTGTTCAAATTACATAGGATCACTTACCCTGAAACGGTGCAGCAATTGCAATCCAATTCTTCACATATTTCTCAAAAATCTGCAAAACAACATGCATAAAGCTGTAGGATTTACCTTGCAGCAAAAATGAAGCACCAGCTAAGAAAGACAACCACGAGCCATAGAAAGAGAGAGATGAGACTTTTCAATTAGAAAAAGTCAAGAAATAAGAAATGTGGGTTCTTACATCACTATGCAGGCACATGAAACATTTCACCAGAAGACCCCCCATGGAATGACTTATGATGGTTATCTTTTTCCCTCCGGAAGCATTGTATACTAACTCTAGTTTTGCAGCTAACCGCTCCAATGTTTTAGGCAACCTAAGAGATAAACAAAGCATAAAGAGGTTGATAACATTAACCTACAAAAACAGAAAAATATCTTCATTCAAAAGCCACACCCAATCAAGGGCTGATATATGGATTATTCTAGAAAGAGATTTCCTGATTAAAAAAATTAATTTTCAAGTCCACCTCAATTGAAATATTTGTGTTCTTGATTTACAAAAGAATGTGCTACTTAAAAATTATGTGATTATGCCATCTGCCAAAATAACACATGAGGTCCATCTTTTTTTTTTTATAAATAACTCTTGACACCCAAAAGTAAAGGGATTAAAGAAAATAAATAAACAAATTGAAGGAAGAAGCTGGTATATACTTGCATGCCTAAATTTAACATAAAAGATAACTCCATATCAAGATTACATAGAGAAAGTACTATTCCAAAATGTGTTCAAGCGAGTATCGGCAATTTTTTTTAAGAGAGAATTTTTCTTAATGAACAAGAAGAAGAAACAAAGGCATCAAAGTATACAACGAATACCATCAAACACACCTAAGCATAAAAGGAAAAGAGATCAAGAAATCCTGGAAACTAAGCCTAGGAAAACGCTATCCTAAAAAATCCAGCTACTTTTTCCCCTCCATGTGCAGCACATCAAACAAAACGGTTTATATTCCACAATATCTCATCAGTGGATGGCAAATTTAAGACTCAACCCTCCTTGCTAATGTGTGCTTGAACAAGAAGTAAGATCAAGGGAATTGGGTGTTCTTTGCAAGTTAGACTTAGAAAATACGTATGATCACACAAATCAGACGTTCCCATTAACGATAAAACTTTGAAGAGCACGAGCATACAATAAATGAATTTATAATTTTCTTCAAAACCTATTTTGGGTAATTGCTATAGAATTCAACAGACTAAAGGGATGCTTGAGGAATGAGATGATATAAGAGTTTTGTGAATAGTAGTAAGATGTTTGTGAATAGTAGTGAGATAGTTTGAGTTAAGTATTTATTGAGTTTTGGGAAATGAGAGAGAAAAACATGAATAAAAAATATTAATAAGTTAAAATATTGTTAAAATAAAAATTTTTAATACTATTTTTGTTTTGGGATTTGAAAAAATTGAATTGTTTTTTATTTTTTGTTTGAAAGTTTGAAAAAATTGTAATAATTAGTTTGAAAGTGTGTGTTTGAATGATGTTTGGGAAGGAAATGAGATGCGATGAGATGAGATGGGATGAGATGAGATGAGATGAGATAGAAATTGTTTCCAAACATCCCCTAAATTTCATGATTTCCTTGTATTTGCTTCTATTTTCCAATTAGGTATTTCCTTTGTATACATTTCGTGTACTTGGGCTATGCCTAATGTTTTTATCGATAAATTTGTATCCCTCTTTATACATCCCACATACTTGGGATTCGGCTAAAAATCCAGCAACCCTTGGCTTGAAACACAGCTTTGATGGATGTCAATAACCACCCCACACTCACACAGTCCAACAAGATTGTTCAAGCTACACCTTACTTTTTTCAGTGATATGTAACACTGAAATCCCCATCAGTCATCTCCAAAGACTAGAAATCCACACAAAACCAAGACAAAAAAATGGAGAATAGTATGTATATACTTTTTTTTTATAAGTAAGAAATAATATTATTTATATGAATGAAATAGGCATAGGCCATGTACACAGGAAGTATAAAGAAGAACACCTAAAGACATTCTAAGTACGAGAAATTAAAGACAAGAAATCATGAACATTGTCCCCGTTTAATACAATAACGGAAAACCAAAGCATTAAGGTGTCGAGAAAGAAATTTTTCAGCTCAATTATTGAAAGTTCCTTATCTTCAAAGCAGTGTGCATTCCTTTCTGACCAAATACACCACATGCACAACGGGATCATCTTCCACACTGTTGCCACTTGCTAACAGCCTTGCATCTTCCTCCAAAAACCCAACAAATCCACCACCCTCAAAGGCATAATCCAAGCAACATCAACCCTTTGAAAGATCTCATCCCACAACACCCTTGTTACTTCACAATGTAGTAAGAGATAGTCCACAGATTCTTCATTCTTTTTACACATGCAACACTAATCCATCAGTACACATCCTCTCTTCCGCAGATTGTCCGTAGTCAAGATCTTCCCAAGGCGTTCCATACAAAAAAGGCTACTTTAGAAGGTACACGAGACCTCCAAATATTCTTCCAGGGAAACGGATTATGGTCCTGTGTAACCAAAATGTTATAATACGCCTTAACAGTACATTTTTTGTGCTTACTAGACCTCCACTTCAAACTATCACACTGTGCCAGAGGAGTCCCCATGGAATATAATAAACTGAAAAAATCTGAGACACTAGATAGTTCCCAATCATAAAAATCCCTATTAAAAAGAATATTCCACTGATGAGAACCATGAACAAATAACCGCATATCCGCCACTGAAGCCTCCCTATTAGCTACAATACGATAGAGAGCCGAAAAAGCCCTTTCCAATGCATGATCACCACACCACACATCCCACCAAAAACTGATACAATTGCCCTCACCGCCTACAAAACGAATCTGTTTTTCAAAACAAGGCCAGCCCTTCCTTATAAAAACTTCCATAAACCCACTCTATACCCCCCTCTCATTTCATTGGAACACCAACCACCCCAAGCAGCACCATATCTAGCGTCTATAATCTCCTTCCACAATGATCCTCCCTCCTAGTGATATCTCCATAGCCATTTCCCCAATAGAGCTTATTAAAAGTTTTCAAATTACACACTCCCAACCCCCTATAAACAACTGGGGCACATACTGTCTTCCAACTAACCAAATGAAACTTCTTCTCCTCTCCCAAACCCCCCCATAAGAATGCTCTAAAGAGTTTCTCGATCCCATTCACCACCCTTGCAGGCATAGGAAACAGAGATAAGAAATATGTGGGGAGGTTAGTAAGGGTACTCTTGATAAGAGTGAGACGACCCATTTTCGATAAATACACCTGTTTCCAACCAGCCAACCTTTTTCGCTATCTTTTCCACCACCACATCCCATATAGCTCTAGTCTTGAAAGTTGCACCCAACGGAAGACCCAAATATTTCATTGGTAAAGAGGACACCTTACAATCCAAAAGGCTTGCTAAACTAAGGATATTTGAGACCGCACCCACC
Source organism: Juglans mandshurica (assembly GCA_022457165.1). Taxonomy (NCBI): domain Eukaryota; kingdom Viridiplantae; phylum Streptophyta; class Magnoliopsida; order Fagales; family Juglandaceae; genus Juglans; species Juglans mandshurica. The sequence goes on from CM039626.1 coordinate 26,970,147, forward strand.
GGAACCATCTCAGACTTACCAAGATTCACTTTAAGCCATGACACTGCTTCAAAGCAAAGTAACAATGCTCGTAAGGTTTGGATCTGGCTATTATCCGCTTCATAAAAGACTAAGGTGTCATCTACAAAAAGAATGTGTGAAATGGTAATAGGGCCATCAAACCCACTGCCCACCTGAAAACCAGATAAGAAACCTCCACCAACAGCGGCCTGCACCATCTGACTTAAAGCCTCCATAACTATAACAAACAAAAGGGGAGAAAGATGATCTCCCTGCCGTAAACCCCGAGAACTATAAAAAAAAACCAGCCGGTGTACCATTAACTAGAACTAAAAACCGGACGGTTGAAATACAATGACGCATTCAGGAAATCCACCTATTCCCAAAGCCACACATTTCAAGCAAGTATAAGAGGAATTCTCAGTTCACATGATCATACGTTTTTTCCATGTCAAGCTTGCAAAGAATACCTGACCCTCCCTCCCGCAGTCTATGATCCAAGCATTCATTTGAGATAAGCATCGAATCCAGATTTGTCTCCCACAGATAAATGCGTTCTGAGGCTTGGAGACAATATGTTCCAGTACAGGGCTTAACCTGTTGGCTAGAACCTTCGAAATAATCTTATAAACACCACTAACCAGGCTTATAGGACGGAAATCCTCAATAATCGAAGCCCCATGTTTCTTAGGAATTAGAGCAATGAACGTCGCATTAAGGGATTTTTCAAACTTTTGAAAAGAGTGAAATTCACTAAAGACCTGCAAAACATCACCTTTCACTATGTTCCAACAAGTTTGAAAGAAACCCATAGAAAAACCATCCGGGCCTTGTGCTTTATCCTTAGCCATCCCAGAGATAACCTTGTAGATCTCTTCTTCATCAGAAAGTCTCTCCAAAACACTCACACTCTGAGAATCAATTGCTTCAAAAGGCAAGGCATCGAGCTTCGGCCTCCAAGAAACCGTTTCTGAGAGAAGGATCTCATAATAGTGCACAATATGGTTTTCTAGCTCAGGGGGAGAAGATAGCACCTGAGAACCTGAATGTAGCAACTCAATAACGTTGTTACGGCGATGTGAATTGGCCACTTTATGAAAGAACTTCGTACATTTATCACCTTCTTTCAACCAAAGGGCCCTGGATTTTTGGCGCCATGAAATCTCTTCCGACAACAAAACCCTCTTCAAATTTGCCACAACCATGCCCTTCCTCAATAACACCTCCTCTGAATTATCTCCGAATATTTCCTTGCCCTCTAGCTCCTGCAATTCCTCCAACAGTGTTGACTTCTGAGCATCGATGTGGCCAAAAACTTCCAAGTTTCACTTTTTCAAGTCTTGTTTCAATGCCTTCAGCTTGCCTGCAAGAATAAAACTTGGAGTACCAATAAATTGATACGATGACCACCAAGCATGCACTATCTCTACAAATCCATCCGATGTTAGCCACATGTTTTCGAACTTGAAATACTGGCAACCCCTGTGAATGCCCCCACAATCTAGTAATATAGGAAAATGATCTGCGCTGATTCGGGCTAACCGTTACTGACTAACTTCCGGATAGTGGGCTTCCCACGAAGGAGAGACGAGGAATCTATCCAATTTCGACCACACTCGACCATTTGACCAAGTGTACTCCCCACTACCAAAGGGAGATCCATGAGATCCAGATAAAAAATGAACTCAGAGAACTCCTCCATGGCCACAGTGTTCTGATAATGCCCTGATCACTTGCTTGGAAAGCGAGTAATGTTAAAATCACCCCCCATGCACCATGGCACATCCCATAGTGAGTATATGCCCGCCAACTCCTCACACAACCTTCTCCTCTCCCTATCCACATTAGGACCATAGGAGCCTACAAATGCCCATTCTCATCCGTCAACAACATTTTTAAACAAAGTCGCCACTGAGAAATCTCCAATACACTCCTCAATCGCCTTAACCACTCTTTTATCCCACATTAATAATACTCCGCCTGAGGCTCCTCAAGAGGCTAAATAAGACCAACCCACATACGAGCACTCCCATAAACTCTGGACAATTCTTCTATCAATAAAACGCAACTTTGTTTCTTGAAAACACACCACATCACCCTTCCACATTCGCAATAAAGATTTGATACAAAGGCGTTTCTTGTGATCATTGAGCCCCCCGTACATTCCAAGATAAAATCTTAGGCTTCATTTGGACATAGATTGCCCCTCCCTTACGATCTATCCCTTCCGCCACTCCCTTCCTTTACATCATAATTGATGGAACAAGTTAGCATTTTAAGTTCCCTATCCCACTTTGTGGCTGACTTCGAATGGCTATCTTCAAGTGCCACAAGAAAGGCCTTGAATTGTTTTTCGTAACCTCCAAAAGAGATCTCAATAACAGCTTGTAACTCCTCTACCTTCTTAAACACTCAATTTGACGGACTATTCCCGTATTTAGAACTGGGAGGAAGTGTACACAGAGGGGTTAAAACAACCCCCTCCCCACCAACACTATTATTGTCAAACAGAGCCAATTGCATGTTTGAGTCTGAATCTGAGACACTAGTTGCAACAGATTCACTAGGTGCCACAAAGGTTTTAGAAAGTCCCATCCCGGCTTCAAAATCACCTCCCACACAATCCCCCAACTTTTTTCCATAAAACAAAAGCCCATCTCCAGAGGAAAAACACTTCTCGGAGAGCCCAAATCCTTCACTGAATTCGGAAGACCATACTCCGGCGTGACAGACGGCACAAAAAAGTGAGTGGGACCTCCAACCACCACACTCGACTGCTTCTGTGCCGACTCCGACGACAGCATGTCCTTCTCGACACTACACAACCCTTTCTCAGGAAATTGTCGGCTCAAAACTAGATCTCTGGAAGCTGCCGGCTCACTCTCCAAACCCCCAGACCTCGCTGGCGAACCTACCACCATCGACGACGACCCCTGCTTGCACAACGGCTTCTGTGCACCTTCCGACGAGAAGATGGGTCTCACGGGATTTGTAATGACAGATTCCCTGAACTCAGCCGGCACGACCACCGACGTCCTAGACCTTGCCGGCAAGTCCGCTACCAAGCATCAATCTCTGGGCCACCATTGACGGTGGAGGTTGCGGCCCATTCGATGATGAGGGGAAGACCTAGCTCGACTCCCTGCGTCTCCACACGGGATTCACCGCCTGGGCTAGAGGCTGGGCCTGGGCCAGAGGAATCAGAGCCTGTTGCCCCACATGGCCACAAGAGTGGGCCTACGAACCATTACGTTGGGCCACTTGAAATGCCCTTTGTTGAAGCCTGTTTAAGTCCAATCCCTTCCCCTTATAACCCACAGTGCACAACCCACTACGTGAGCCTATTTCCTGGCCCAACTCCAAACCCCACTTCAGCCCCTCCTCCACGCACCGTTTCACATGAGCCAAGTTAAGATGCAAAGTACCCACTTGTTTCTCCATATCAACCACTGTGTGCAGCAAATTTTCCATATCCAACCCCGACATGCACCTGCCAGTGCCATTCCCATTGCCGTGCTGCGCCTTCACCACTACTGTCCTTTCTGCATATTTTGGCTCTTGTGACAAGGCCTCCCTGTACGAAGAGAAACCAAGTTGCCCCTGCCCCTGCCCCTGCGACGAAGAAGAAAACAGCCACGGACAACTTCCTTTGTTATTCCACCCCAAAATAGAGGATGTATCAGCAAGTTCCTTCAACATATCACCAAAATTTCTCCAACCTACCCCCATTCTCCCTTCCTGAATCACTACTAAACCACGCCTCTTCTCTTGACTAAACTCCGATAAGGAGAAAAAATTCCCATACACGTTGCGCTGTCTCTGCACCACCAAGACCTGAGCCCCAACTCTTCTCGTTCTAAGGAACACAGAGGAGCCCCCAAAGGCTATACCTTCCTTCACCATGACAGCCAACCATCCCAAAGCTTCTTGATCAATGATAATGTATTTCCTAATGCGACAACTACTCTCCGTGATTTTCCACCATCTTTCATTAACCTTCTTGAACTCAAAACGTTTTTTATCAATGATAACATTCATACTCGACCCCATCACGGCAGGACAAATCATAAAATGTAGAAAAGAAAGAAACTAGACAAGTATGTATATACAACCATGAAATCCAACCACATGCAGCCTGTAACTATGAGAATTGAGTTTTTACCAGCAAGAATCATGGAAATTTCCATGAGATCAAGGAATATGTTCTTCAGGGCCTAAAAACCGAGAATTTAGCATCACAAAGAGAAATAAAAGTGACAATCCTACAATAGGCTCCAATTGTAACATTGACAGTCTTTTTCGAGTATGGGCCCAATTGTTGCTTGAGTTTTCCTTATGTCATTACAACGATATCTAGCCTTTAACAAATATGTTTCTATAGAGTACTTATACTACGCCAAGGAGGAAAGAATGGATCAAATATTTAAGGATTTTTTTTTAAACAAAAAAAGGAAGAGCAAAGCACAAGTTTCCAACTTTATCACATTCTGACAAGCCATATTAAGTACGAGTTAAGACTTAAAGACAGTACTAAGTCTATGGTAAATTATACTAAGGTGATAAATAATAGTTTTGTGCGATGCTAATGAATTTGGGATTGCATAATTCAAGTTCTCAGTACTCCCAACAAATTATTTTCTGATTTCATGTATTAACTTGAAGAAAAATTTCTGTGTACACGGGCTTTGCCTATTTCATTCATATCAATAAAATTTACCTCTTACTTATCAAAAAAAAAAACCTTGAAGTAAAATATATTTCTTTTTTTTTTAACTTGCTTTTCTTATAAAAAAAATTATATTTCTTTGTTTATAGTTTCCAGAAAATCAGTGAAGATGAAATTAACTAAAATTTATCCTTTGAAATCCTTTGAATCAGCATGACTGAAAAACTCAGTTTTGTTGGATCAGTTAGAGATGAAGGAGATAAATCTATTGTTCCCTCTATGACTAGCAAAGTTGACCACTATCTGGTTGAACTAATCAACTTCCTAAAACAATGGAGCTTTAGAAGAATAAAGAATAAGTCTCAAGTGGAAACAATCAAGTCTTGGAGACTGTGGACGCAAAGTATACAAAGTTAGAAAATTCATCAAGAACTACGAATATACAGTTTTCCTTTTTAAAACTAGGAATATAGAGTTTGGTACATCTCTTTCCATTGCAATAGGTAAAACCATAGAGACTGTTGAGGAGAAGAGGTGTATGCAAACAGCAAACTGAACCAACCACCTTGTTAATCTCCCAACCCCCAACACCCCAAATAGAGATTACTTAAAAAAAGTATCATGGGCCAGGTTGACCTCCCAAGTTGTTGTCAAAGAGTGCCTGATAATGTTAAAAGCTACAACACAAAGCATGGAACTCAGGTTGTACAATGTTTGCAACAAACTCATAAAGGTGCACACAGTACAATGTTGGATCCTTTTCTACATTTTCTGGCTTGTCTTCCAAACTTTTTAAACATAGCAGCATTCAAATAAATGTGCCATTTGGCAGGTACCTGTTACTTTGGCGGAAATCATAACCAAATCCAAAAAGTGTCTGTCCCTCTTGAAAACCCCATTTGATCATCTCAACAATCATCTCGTGAAAGTAATAAACACAATCACGACCAATGATCTGCATGAAGCAAAACATTAGAAGACATTCATCAGTAGTTCACTTTTTTATTTAGCTAAAGCATATTTAACTGGCAGAAAAAATGGTAACGAAAACATTCTAGCAGGGTTTCACTTAGCAGTCATATGTAATTCAGCATAACCAACTTGTGGAATATAGTTAGTCCAAAAAAGTTATAAATTATACACCAAACCACAGATAAGCTGATGAGGGAGGAACCTACACTCAGGTTAACATTTTACTTAAGACGCAAAGATCTGATAGAAAGCTAAGTTACAACTCACGGAAAGCATTTTCAACCTTCCTTTTTTTTGCAATAAAATAATATTTGTCAGCTATCTTCAAGGCTTCAAACAAAATTTTAAAGAATAGAGCATAGACAATTACATATCCAAAAGAAAAAAGTATGAAATTTATAGAAGCAGTAAGCTATTCAACTGTAAAGCCAGTTCCTAAATAAGCAATACAAGTAAACGATATATAACACACCATGTCCGGGTCCAACACATCAATTGCATATAGTCCGAATCTGTCCTCGGGAACCACAACACTTGACTTTGGGTCCAAAGACATTGTTGTACCTATTTCACATGATAAACATCGTTATTGAACACCAGAAATTGCTAATTGTAAATTGCGTGATCATTAAAAAAGAAAGCCTAAAAAATATAAAGCATACAAGCAATTGCAACAGTGTGAGGCATATTTGCATGTAGCTGCATACAAGCGTTTGTTGAGTTACTTATCAAGAAAGCAATTGTTGACATAAATGATAATATATATACACATTAAGGAAGCAAAGCTTTTTCCTATCTGTTTTTACTTAAAATGATTCATTCGTTTAAACATGTTCAGATCTGTGTACCACATATTAGGGAAGCAACAATTTAACCTGGTTTGAGCAAGCAAGTTTTCCAAATTTCTTAACTAGCACAAATATTCAGCACATTGGACCAAACACAATTTCAGGCCAACAAAAAAAAAAAAAAATCAGGGAGTTTGTTGGCCTGAAATTGTTTTTTATTTTTTTACCAAACCAAGAGAGGAGAACAAATGGCTCAGGAATAGACTAGTTCCAAGCGGACTCATGGAGCTGCTCCTTGGATTATCGTACAATAAGATGAGCCTTCTTCTAATACTAAAAGATCATTTGTTTTTATAAGTAAAAAGAAAATTTTATTGACAAGTAAATAGGCATAGCCCAAGTACACCGGAAGTATACAAGAGAAAACACCTAAATACAAGCTAGGACGTAGAATGGGCTAAAAGCAATACTAAAAGATCATAATCTGGAACCAAGGGTTTTTAGCTATATAATCAATCAATTGGAACACTACTAAGCGAACAGGATAACAAACCTTCAGACCTACTCAAAGGACCCAAGGATAAACAAATGAATGCAATTAGAAACTATCTAGTTTTGTTATAGGACCTAATTGTCACCCATGTCAACTTCAGCTACTATTGACTCTAATTTTTAAGGTTTGTTTTTTCATGTTAGGAGATGTTGGCTTAATACCATTACGTATTTTCTTTGGTTTCAATCAAATTAAGTCAATTTCCCCTCTATTTCCTCAGAGGGCACAGAAACAAGAAGACCCGCATTTAATTCTCTCTCATTTTCACCCGATTCCCCAAGAGCCAAATACTAAACTCTAAAGATCCTTTCCTTCGTCCACCTCCACAGAAACCAAACACAGGTCAAGGAAGTCAAAAAGTTAGCGAAGCAAAAAAAAAATCAAACTAAAAACTAAGAAAATGAAAACAAATCACCTGTAGAGGGGTCGAAGCGAGACCAAAGCTTGGTCCGGCACTTGTAGTCCGCGCCAAAAATCCGAATCCAAACCCGCTCCTCCTTACCGTTATCGTTACTAACGGCCTTAAGAATCGAACCGGCGACGCCGGGCACCAACAAAACCGGGTCGAGATTCGGGTCTACGTACGGTTGGGGCTTCTTCCTGAGATGCTTCAGCCAAAGCTCCACCGAGTGCACGATTTCCTCCAACAGCACGGCCATTCCGTGTCAAATCCCTAAAATTAATTGGATCAAAAGTATGGGTTTTTTGTAGGATATGGATTTTCTTTTAAAAGAAAAAACTGCAGGTTTTTAAGGGTCCGATGGTTGATTAGAAATCCTAATTTTGAGGAATTGAAGGAAGAAAGAAAATTGGGATTGCGGTTTGGATTTATGAGCGCGTCGTTAAGCTGTCAGAGGGCGTGACCGCGAAGCTTCACAGCGGCAGATACACTGCAAAATAAAAACAAAAGGCAATGAAGTCGAGAGGGTGTTGTTTCTCTACGGTGGGTATATCCCGAGCCTGTTCGAGGGCCAATAATAAATAGGCACGTCTTACCAGACTTCACGGTCGATCTATGTGCTTTTTCTTCATCCTTTTTTTTCTAATTTTTTTTCCAAATCTTAAATTAGTGTTTTTAGGTCCGTTTGATTGTTAAATTCATCTGAATTCAATTCAATTTAATCTAATTTTAAATTAAATCTATTATTTAAACACTCAATTCTTAAATTATTAAACTCATCTCAAATCAAAACTTTTTACGCATGAAATCCATAATTTTTTTTAATTTAATAATTATTTACACGTAAAATTTACAACACTTTTTAACTTTTCATAAATATATATAAATTTATCTTAACATTTAAACACATTTCAACTCATTTTAAGTATACTCTACAAAAGTTATTCTATCATCTTAACTCATTGTTATTCATAAAATATTTAACTTAACTTATCATCCAAATGCAACCTTAATGTTTAATGGTACTAAAGAAATTGTGTAGTCAGTTGGCATGTTCTCTGTTTTAATTAAGAATAATGATAACCACCAAATATTTTTTGCAATATTTTATAATTATATTTTAAAATAAGAGTATTTTTATAATTTGATGTTATTTTTATGGAATATTTTTTAGTTTAAAATATAGTTGTATAAAATATTATGAAAAGTATTATGTATTTATTATTTTATTTTAATTATTAGGTGGGTAAATTATATTAGCACAGTATTTCTTAATTCTTTGGTTTAATTTGACTGCAATGTAGAGAAGTAACCGTATGGTCCTATGGGACGTAAGTTCGAGGAAGAGGAAGGGACGGGAAGGGTGCAACAGTACCGTAGTACGCCACGTGATATTCATTGTTTTGAAAGTAAATTTAGATAAGATGACGTCAAGATTCAGACAAAATAAGGTTCTGAAAGTAGGAAATAATCTATCCGACCTCCGGTCCGCGGGTCGCACACCACCCAGCTGACGTGGCGAATCCGGTTCGTCGCCCATGTCACGGTTCATCGCCCACACCCGAAGATGTCCGTATTGCAACATGTGAAGGCTAGTGGATTTCGTAACGTAAGAAAAGTTTGATATACCCAACTCTTTGAAACTGGAGACATAATTTTCTTACGTGGAAATTAAAGGCTGGTTAGAATAAAAATTGAACAAAAATATATTTTATTAAGTTTTAAAAAAAGAGGCAAATAAAATTGAATAAAATTAAAATATTATTAGAATATTATTTTTATTTTAAAAATTAAAAAAATATATTATTTTGTATTTTATTTGAAATGTTGGAAAAGTTATAATGATTACATAAAAAAAATTAAAAATTATTTATATTTTAGTGATATTTGAGAATGAAATTAATTATTAAAAAGTTTAAAATGAAATAATTAGAAAATATGAGATTATCTCATTTTCCAAACAAGTCCTAAATCTTTTCACTAACAACATTCGGAGTTGAAAATTTTAGCAATTAGGACAACTCTTGGTATAGCCATTTGCTCTATATGATATGATATAATAGGTATTGAATATGTATATTTGTCTTAGTCGTGGTGGTTCAACATATTTATTGAGAAGTGTAACTTAGACAGATAATAATAATGATTTTACTTTTTATCTTTAATTTTGAGTCTCGAATGTCATGTCCATTTTCTCGAGGCTTTTCGTCAAATTTTTTCTTTGTAACACCTATCTCGATCTCTTCCTCAATTATTGTCTTTATTTGTTTCACTTTCTAAACTTTTGAGGATGAACTCCAACATCTCTCAATCAGCTACTAGATGATACCCAGGAAAAAAAAAAATCAACATTTCACTTTCTATTGTCTTTTCAATTTAATTAAGATTTTATACTCTATATAATTGAAAGAAAAAAAAAATTATGAGTGTGATTTATTATTGAAAATATGACCTTTGAAAATCAAATATAAAAAAAAAATATTAAACATATAATATTGTATTATTATAAAGAAGATGATAGCTTATCCAACGTGAGATATATTAATTTTAACAAAAATGTTATGTGCAGTTATTTTTACGTATTCTTTACACATTCTACTAATCGCATTCTACTAATGTGATTGGTTGCATCATTTTTTTTAATATAAAATAACTGTCTTGATCAATTACTTCAATAGAGCAAAAATGATTGTACCCGGCAAAACTCTAATTTTAAATGCAAAAAGTGTCATACTTAACTAAGGTTTCGTTTGGAAGTTGAGTTAATCTCAACGCATCTCAACTCATCTCAATAACTTTTTCAAATTCCAATATAAAATATAATAAACAATTCAACTTTTTCAAATCTCAAAATAATAATAATAATAAATAATAATATTCTAATAATATTTTATCATCTCAACTCAACTCAACTCAACTCACTTCAACATTCAAACTCACCCTAAAATATGGCTAAAACATTACCTAGTCCAAGGTGATTGCTCTTAACGATAATGATAAACAACTTTTCCCACGACATCAGCTTTAACAGCGGAATATGAATAAAGAACTACTCTTTATTATTCTTTATTGAATTTATTAACGAGGGCTAAAAACAGGATTGATTTTAGTATATTTTTTTAATCATTCAAGTAATCGTTTTAATATATTTAAAACGTTTTTTGAACCAATTTAAAAGTAATTTCTTGTTATTAATGTGTTTAAGAAATGGGTTATTTGTATGAATAGGTAATTTGTATTAAATTTGTGATGGTTTACAAAATACTATCATCACCATGTTCTCACAACATGATGGTTTGTATCTTATTAGTAAATGAGAATATTGAAGTCCAACAGAAAAGGACAGTTGGGGTAAATACATGAATTAGAGTTTGGAGTTTGGCTTACATTCTATCAAAATTTTACTGGGAAAAATCAATGGATAATATTACTTTATGTAAAAAAGTTAGTTGATTTTTCCATCAATCTTTCAATCTTAATTATCTATACATTTTTCAACATGATCATGTATCAAATGAATTTTTAATAGGATGTAAGTCAAATTCTATAAATTACATGTTTGCTGAGACTATTTAGATTCACTCTTGCTAAAGATAACATCAATTTATTTGTTGTGAAATATCTGGAGAGAAATAAATGATCTAACTTTCATAGAGTGCGAAAAAAAAAGTGTCACGTTATATTGAGTAATGAATATGTGCGGTGTACGAGATTTGGAAATTTCATACTCTTTATAATAATTTTAATAAAAAATAATTATATTATCAACTATTTTTTAAGTATAAGCCACAATTTATTACCAATGATACCAAAGTTAATTTTAATAAAAAAAAATTGTTAGACTGAAGCTGTCCCTGCGGTAACAATTTTCTTCCTATTTACGTTGATTTGAATATAAAGATATGGACTTAGAAGGGAAGTTCCTATGGTCATGTTTTTGCAAGAAGCACAACTGACTGCAAAGAGAATGGAAAAGCTGAAGTTTGGATTGGGTTTTGAAAACTGCATGATTGTGAGTAGTGATGGGAGGAGTGGCAGAATTGCGTTATTTTGGAAGAAGCAAACTCAGATTACTATTATTAACTACTCTAAATCCCACATACATGCTGAGGCCAAGGTGGAAGATAGTGAAGTTGAGTCATGGTCCCTAACTGGTGTTTATGGTCAACCAGATTCTGTTAGGAGACATGAATGGTGGGCTCTTATAAGATTTCTAAAAGTGCCTCATGATCAAGATAGGTTACTACTTGGTGACTCAATGAGATTTTGAGTAATCAAGAAAAAAGTGGGAGAAAGGCAAATGACATAATTTAGAGCTATTTTGGATGATTGTGAGCTACATGATTTGGGATATAAGGGGCCTCAGTTTACTTGGTGTAACGGAAGGGAGAACCACCAGTGCATAAGTGAGAGACTTGATAGATTCTTTGCTAATATGAGGTGGTACTCCATCTGTCTCATGGCAAGTGTTTACCATAAGACAACAACTCACTCTGACAGCTTGCCAATTATCCCGAAGAGGCAAGCAGATCATTACAAAGGGAAGGGTAAAACGCTGTTTAGATTTGAGTTCATGTGGGTGGAATCAGCAGATTGTAAAAGAGTCATAGATGAAGCATGGAAATGAGAGTTAGGAGCAAAATAGGTGAGTACAGTTATGAGAAAAATTCAGAGATGTAGTGAGAAACTGGAAGTATGGAACAAAAATAGCTTTGGGCATGTGAAAAAAAAGCATAGAAAATGCTAGAACCCAGTAGCAAATGTTGCAGAGTACTGATCCCCATTGTCAAAGAAGATTGACCATAAAAAAGCTAAAGCTCAAATGCAAAAATGACTAGAGAGAGATGGAATAATGTGGAGGCAAAGATAAAAAATTCTGTGGTTAAAAAAAGGGGATAAAAATATAAGGTTTTTTTTTCATAATAAAGCAACTCATAGGAAAAGAAAGAATTTTATAAAAGGGGTTAAGGACACAGAAGGAATATGGCAAATGGAGGAAGGCAGGGACAAGGCTATCCTGAATTCATTCAGGACACTCTTTAAGGCTTCTGAACAAGATGGTAATATGGATTTCCTGGATGGCCTTGCAGGGAGAACTACCACAGACACGAACGAGATGCTTATTCAGGAGTTCAATGCAGACAAAGTCACCATGGCTTTGAGACAGTTGAATCCACCAAAGGCACCACCAGGGCCTGATGCCATGGCTCCCATTTTCTTTCAAAAGTATTAGGATGTCGTTAGGAAGGATGTGACATCTGTTGTGCTAGTGGCTCTTAACAATGGCCAATTTTCAAATGATATAAACCACACTTTCATCATGACCTTGATTCCCAAAAAGAAAAGCTTGAGTTAGTTTATGACCATAGACTTACAAGTCTATGTAATGTCGTCTGTAAGTTGATTTCTAAAGTCCTTGCAAATAGACTTAAAGGTATTTTACCAAATGTGATTTTTAATTCACAAAGTGTCTTTGTCCCAGGTAGACTGATTACTGATAATTGCCTTGTAGCTTATGAGCTGGTTCATTTTCTCAAGCAAAAGAGAGCTGGAAAGACAAGCTTCATGTCCTTGAAACATGACATAAATAAGGCCTATGATAGAGTTGAATGGAGTTTCTTAGAAAAAATGATGAACAAGATGGGGTTCAATGATAAGTGGATGAGGTTGATAATGTTGTGTGTGACGATAGTTAGTTTCCTTTTCCATTATGGTTAATGGTGATCCCAAAGGACCTATATACCCCACTCGAGGTCTGAGACAAAGGGATCTCTTATCCCCAAATGACCTATATACCCCACTTGAGGTTTGTTTCTGTTGTGTACTAAAGGCTTGATCACACTGTTACAGCAAGCTGAGGTGAATAAGCAGGTTGATGGAATTAAGATCTGCAAACTGGCCCCAAAAATAAACCACCTTTTATTTGCAGATGACAATGTTATTTTTTTTTAGAGCTAATACTCAGGCAAACTTTAATATTCAACATCTCCTTGAGATCTATGAAAGAGCCTCAGGTCAGAAGGTGAACGGAGAGAAGACCTTCATGGTGTTTAGCAAGAATGTAAATAACATGCAACAAGAGGAGATCATGACTTTTTGGGGGTGCAGAATTTCCATCAGTATGAAAAATACCTAGGACTTCCTCTTGTGATTGGCAGAGCAAAGAAATAAAGCATTTTTTGAGTTGAACCATAAAGTATGGACAAAGCTCCAAGGCTGGAAGGAAAGATTGCTTTCTCAAGGGGCAAGGAAGTTCTTATTAAAGCTATAGCCATGTCTATTCCAACCTACACCATAAGCTGTTTTAAACTCCCTAGAAATTTATGTGCTGAGTTGGAAAACATTATGGTAAAATTCTGGTGGGGTCAAAAGAAGGATGATAACAAAATTTGTTGAGTGAGTTGGGAGAAGATGTGTGAGTCAAAAACAGATGAAAGTATGGGATTCAAAGACTTGCAGACCTTCAATATGGCTTTATTAACCAAGTAGGGATGGAGGGTTTTACAAGAGGAAACAACTTTGCTGCTCAAAATTTTAAGGCAAAGTACTTTCCCAAGACCAATTTATGTGAGTCAAATTTAGGATAAACTCATTCCTATGCATGGAGAGGTATATGGGAGATAACAAAGTATTTGATGCAATGATGCAGGTGGAGAATGGGGAATGGAAAATCAATCAATATCTGGATAGATTTTTGGTTGTCAAATCATAGACGTATACCATATACATTAACTCAACCCGGAAATCAAGATGATGAAATAGTGGCAAGCCTTATTAATGATACCACAAATTGGTGGGATGTGGATAAAGTTAAAAGGGTATAACGACCAAGAGAAGCAACTGAAGTCTTGAAGATTATAATTGGCCCAGGAAGTAGAGAAGACAGAATCATATGGGCACATGAGAAGAGTGGGAATTATAGTGTCAAAAGTGCATATAGATTTTTTTATGCACTTGGAAAATCCAGGCAAGCAGGAAAGAATTCAAATGCAAAGGAACAGAAAAACTTGTGGAAAAGGATATGGAAACTCCAGGTACTAAATCGAGTGAAAGTGTTTGCATGGAGAACTTGCAAAAATGGGATTCTAACTCTGAAGAATTTGAAGCAAAGAAAGGTCATTATGGAGGACTACTGTCAGTGGTGTAATGAGAAAATAGAAGATGTGAACCATGCTCTCTTTTACTGCTCTTCCACAAGTGATTGTTGGCGAAAACAGTTTAGTTACTTGCTGGCATCTGAGAATAAAGAAGATTTTGTGAATCTTGTAAGGAAAGTTATAATCAAAGGGAGTAATGGGGATTTGGAGAAGTTCTTTCGTATGGTTTGGGGAATGTGGTAAAGAATAAACCAGAAAATGCATGAGGAGAATATTCTAAAGCCTAAGCAAGTAGTAGATTATGCTTTGCCGTTGCATCAAGAACATAATGAAACTCAGGGTGCTATGAAGAACTCAAGATGTTGTTGGCTACCTCCTCCTTTGGGGGTGTTGAAATTGAATGTTGATGGGACTATATTCCATTATCAATGCAGAGTAAGTGTGGGGATTATTCTTAGAGATGAAAGGGTGGGAGGTCATATTTTCTGCTAGCACAAAAGAAAATGAGGTTAACGACCCTATAAAGATTGAACTGATAACTATCTTGAGAGGTTTACAATTATGCATTCATATGGGCCTACATGAACTACGAGTTGAAAGCAATTCTCTATTGATGGTTAATTAAATACGTGCTAATGGAGAATCCATGTCCCTGCTAGGTAACCTGGTCTATGAAGTAAAGAAACTGATCTCGAGATGCACCATCCAACATACTGGACGAATGGCAAATGAAGTAGCTCACTGAATGGCAAAACATGCTTGGAGTCTAAAAGACTTCGATAGTTTGTTGGAACTCTTATCCTGATTGTATTTCACAAATTATGTAGTCTGATATTATGATGTAATGATATATAAAAAAAAAAAGAATGTAAAGGTATGATTTGTATAAATTTTAAATAAATAAATTATATTTAATTCATTTATAAAAAAGTAGACTTAACGTTTAAAAGTATAACAAAATTATTTTTTAAGTGAAATTCATTTTTTTATAAAAAAAATATGTGTGAGACTTGTTTATGCCTAACAATACTCTTTAAAAAATTATGAGAATTGTTACGGTTATAAAGAGATTTTATAAAAATAAATTCATAAATTAATACGTTAAATTTATTTTAAAATAAAAATAATTTTATAAACGATATTAAATAATATTAATTTATAAATTTAATTTAATAGAATGTTTTCGTTGGTAAAGCATTTCAAATGTATTATATCATCATTTGATTGGTCAGTCTAGCAACCTGCCATATTTAACCGGCCTGGATTATGCTCGTGTACTGACCAAACACTCCCCTGCTGTCCTTCCTCGACGGTCAGAGAGGAAGTGAGTGAGATGCAGCTTTTATCTGTGATCTCTAGCTACTCGAGCTGTAACAATGGTGCCTATTCACTCCCAGCACAGGTTTGTCTCTGTCGCTGTGTATCTCCTTGAATATGTTATGAACATTGAACGTTTCTCAATATTGAAAATGTCGCGCAGGGAAATTTGAAGAAAGAAGCACAGAACCCAGTTCCGAAAAAGCAGCATCAGTTAAAGTATTTAAAGAGCTTGGTTCCACCTCTAATGGCCGCAATCGTTACCTTATCTCCACTGTGCAATACCCCAGGTAACCATCATACTATTCATGGCAGGTGTTTGTCCCTCGAGGCCTCCCTTTTTACTTTGACAAAGAAATTGTTTTTGTATAATCCATTTATTCGAGTATTTCTCATAATTTAATGCCCCTCCTTTACTCTCAAAATGCCTCAACGCCACTAGAAGTTGCATCTTCTGGTGTCTGGCCTCTCTAGTAAGATACCACGTTGTTTAATTTTGATTATTACCCACAATAATAAAATGCAAAAAATGGTGCTGGAAGAAATATATATGAACTCCAACAGTCCGAAGCAAGAATAAATTGAGAAAATTGGGCAAAGCCCCAGCAAAAACAGTGAAATAAAGTATACAAAATTCTTTGATCGGTCTTAAGACTCTAAATGGCATACAAAATAGAATGTGTTAGTACGGTAATGGGTATCTCCTTAGGCTGGGAACTGATCAATTGTGTGGATTTAAGCTGTGTAACACACTGATAATGAGTTCTTGAATTCTTTGCCCGAATTCTTGGTGGTGGTGGATTTCAGAGAGACAGGCAAATGTCTGGGGGCTACGGAGTTTAGTACTTTCCGGCGGGAGACCCATCATGCCCTCTATTTTTTTTAAGCCTGTTTAGTATTTGATTATACTAGGAGTCTTTTATTCTTATCGAATATAAGCCGCTTGGGCCTTGGCTATATGGCTTGTAAGGTATGTTCATTTGATCATTATTGAAGGAGGGTGAGACTCTTTTTCCGAAGATTGTTGATATGACTCCAACAACTTGTTAGTGAGATGCCGTCATAAGCTTATCATCTATTTTCTTTACTACGGTTCTGCATCAACTATTCATGTATCTGTGTTTCTTTTACGTTACCGTTCTGCACTCCAATTGCTTGTTTATATGTCTGTGAAGCGTTTTCAGCAGTTGCTTTTTATTAACTCATTGTTTTTTCGTGTCTCTCTGTGAAATTCACCCATAATTCAGACACACATCTTGATAAGCGAACTTCCACGTACTGTATATAATATTGTTTTAGCAGCACTGTGTATAAAATTTTCTCATTGCATCTACTGCCCTCCATTGATACGTAGATATGAAAGATGAAAGTATATGTATATGTATGTATGTATGTATACACGCATATTTGCATGTGTTTAGTTATTTTCACTGTTGATAATGATTACAGCTTTTCTTATAGGAAATTATTTAGACACTGTGCATGCCCTCTAAAGTCTAAACTGAAAAATTTACATGCTTCTTTACTCCACATCTTTCCAGCTGTGGAACATAGCACGTGCTACTTACGTTTTGCGACCTTTTTTTACCTTCTATTTTATCCAAACATAATAGCTTAGAGCATTAGCAATGGTTTCTCTATATGCATCTTCAAAAAGATGTGATTTTGCATATCAAGAAAAACTCTCACCTTGAATTATGCATTTTTAAACCAAATGATAATAAAATATTATTATTTTTTATTTGTTTCTTAAAATTATTTTTTTATATATATTTTACAATTAGCATCCACTTGTATTATCAACTTAATACAAATTTCATGTATCAAAATCATCTAAATATAAATTCTACAAAGTTGATTTTAATGGGTAGGAGAGAGAAAAAATAGTAAAATAATGTTTGAAGAATGAATAGTGTTTCTTCAAATTTGAAGAAGCACTATTTATAGCTATGCAAAAATTTAGAGATGCATAAGCCAATGTAGATGAATATAAAGACATATTATTCAAATTTAAAGATAAAGATGAAGATGAATAAGCCATTGCTAATGCTCTTAGATTCCATCTTTTACTTGGTTTTTCATAGCCTTCTTTCCTGGCGCAGTTTCACTTGGACAAACCATAGATGTGCAAAGAGGAGCTTCATTGTTTCATCGAGCTTGCATTGGCTGTCATGTTGGAGGCGGAAATATAATCCAACCTGTGAGAATCCCTTTACTACTGCGATCCAAATAGTTATCCTTCTAAATCCATCACTTCTCTAATTTTTTCTCTTGATCTTCCCAGGGTGCAACACTTTTTACAAAAGATCTTCAGAGGTAATCTTCCTTTTATGTAATGTCCACCCAAGAGTATATTCTCATTTTCCACATGTCACTGTTATTTCGTATATCTGCCAATACTGATTTGAAATTCCACATCTCACTGTTATTCTATATTACTGATTTTCCTGATTTCTAACTCTTTCATGAGTTCCCGCTTTTATTGGATCTACACTATGATTTTCATCATTTGATGTATCGGGGATGCACATCAAGTATTACGCTTTTGAAACCTTCAGGTGACATGCATGGTAGGAGCCATGCCTTTTAAGTTTATTATATTTATCTTGCTGCATGCATGCTTGTGAATAAAGTTGGCCAGAGATCTTGATATTGGCTCATTATGTGATGGATTGCATGGTTTTTCATCTCAAGCTTGTAAATAAATTACTTTATTATCCATGATGCCCGGGTCATTTCTCATGCAATGCATGCATCTATAAGCTTGGCCTAAGATCAGCATCTCTTGTTAATGCTCTCTGCTTGCATGCTTGAGAACATGCGTGCTTGCCTCGAGGTTGAGACAGTATAACGGGGCCAACCATCACAATGAACATATTAGATCAGAAGTAGTAAATAAATCTTCTTGTTGCTTGTACAGAAATGGAGTAGAGGCAGAAGAGGAGATTTACAATGTGACATACTATGGCAAGGGAAGAATGCCAGTAAGTTTCATGCTTGCTGTTATTTACTTCTCCTGCAATATTACTTCCTCAGATCTACTTGGTCAATGATAGAGTATCATATGGTTTTATGCAGGGCTTTGGAGAGAATTGCACGCCAAGGGGCCAATGCACATTTGGAGCCCGTTTGCAGGAAGAAGAGATCAAGCTTTTGGCCAAGTTTGTCAAGTTACAGGCTGATCAAGGATGGCCAAATATAGAAGAAAGTAGTGAAGATTGAACCCTGGACCTAGAAGCCGGCTCAACCTTTTGGGGAATGCTTCAGTCATTAGCTTACTTCATTGTATCCTACCAACTAGCTAGGTCAATATCTTTTGTCATGACTCGGTTACCATCATTCAAAACTACTGCTTCTTGGCATTACCTGACAAAGAAACCTCTTTCTGTAGGTCCATATGCTCATTAATTACTTGCATGCATTACTCAATCGATTCTTCTCATATAGAAGTCATATGTGTACAGAGTTTCCCAATGTGGACTGAGATACTCATCATTAATCTCCATTCGCAATTGATCGAAAAATACTTTAGAGAGAGCTCCATTCTTCAATTTCTGGAGCTATGCTTTCTTATATATTTGGATTGATAGACTTCATAATTTGACTGAGGTCGTAGTCGTAAGCCTTGTTGTGCTTGCTAATAATTGATATGCCTTCTACAATCTCAAGCCATATAACTCAAATGCCAGGAATGTGTACTCGGCTTATAACTCGATATTGCCCCCATAGTGATAGCCTCCTTATCACTAAACATTACCATGATACGTTGTAGTTTAGGAAGGGAGCCGTTCTTGCTTTATACCTTTTTATTTTTTATTTTTTTTTAACTTACCTACATAAAATCATGGGTTCCTTCTTCTTAATTCCATTTTTTCACCGATCAAAAGGGGCATAACTTAAGCAAGAAGGGTGCCCCTACTAGGGGTGAATTATTGCAGATATAATAAGATCACCGGCTTGCATGATGTGTAAAAGCAGCCGCATGAATGCTGTGGTACCTAAAATATCACTTCCCATGTAAAACAAGTTGGGAATAATATTACCTTTGGTAATTTCCAACGTACACAGTTCTGATGATAATAACTAATGATCTACCATACTGAAGGCGAAACTAATTTTACCAACTCTTCAAGTAATAACTCTTCATTTGCAGAACAGAATAATGTTACCTTGGAATAAATAAATCTCCTTAATGTTTTTCTCGATCTGCAGAATATTTAGGATTCAATCCTACAGGCTAGAGGATGCTGGTTCTGTCTTCCGAATGAATACATGATACCCTCTAACTAGCTAGTTCCCTTTTCTTTTCTCCTGATCAAGATGGAAACACCGGGATGCTTTGCTCATTCCTAAAGAAATTACTAGGATCAACGACGGTTTTTATACGAACTAGTCTCTTGAAGTTGTTCTTAAAATACTTCAAACCCCAAGTACTTGCTTGTGCATAGCTTGCATTGTTGTTATCGTTTTGCCCCAAGTCAAGATCCCTATAGTTCAGGTAGGCTGCTCTTGGAGACTTGGAAACATAAGGTGCCATGTACGCATAAAGACTTCTCATCCAACCGATGTGTTGCTGTGTTTCATTGTCGGAATCCCAAGTGACTAAATATTGGATTTGATATAAATTTCCACTTCTGTGTGGGAAAGGCGTTTCTGAATCACAAATATCACTCATCTTTCCACCATAAGGTGTCAAGATCAGCAAGGATGTCTGTTCCTCCATTAGTCTTTGCCACAACCCTTCCAACCCAGTTTTCGAAATAGATTCCTTCACGTAGTCTGATTTTGCTTTGAAGAAACTCTTCGACTGTGGGCTTCCATTAAGCAAAACTCGCAAGGGACTCCTGCTTGGGAAGCCAGCAAAATAAAGAACAGACTGTATCCAACTCATTTCAGTGCAGTTGTTGCGCTCCAAAGCCAACTCAGGAAAACTAACTTTCATCAAAAGGAGGAGTCTCTCAGCCGGCCCAAGAAACAATGATATGAACGAAATCTGAATTGTCTTTGATCCGCCATTTGAAGGTGCATTAGCAACGTTTACAACTGCATGGAGGAAAAGATCTTCATGAAGCTTACTGGCAATGGCTTGCCACTTGTGCAGATTCTCGGTTGCGCCTTGTTCCAATGTCTTTTTCACATTAAAAATAGTCACCACCGCCGGAACAGGGACCAACCTTATTTTCCATGCTAGTATGACTCCAAAGCTCGACCCTCCTCCACCTCTGATCGCCCAAAAAAGATCTTCTCCCATGGATTTTCTGTCTAAACGTCTACCATCAGCATCGACAATCTTAGCATCCATAACGTTATCAGCAGCAAGGCCATATTTTCTGAATAGAGTCCCGAAACCACCTCCGCTTAAGTGTCCCCCAACGCCCACCGTGTGGCAACTTCCTGCTGGGAAGCCATAGGTGTTACTTTTCTCTGCAATCTTGTAGTACAACTCTCCTAGGGTTGCACCGGACTCCACCCATGCACTCTCATTTTCTACATCGATGCTAATAGACCGAAGATTGACAAGATCGATGATGATGAATGGAACAATATCAGACACATAGGAAAGGCCCTCGTAGTCATGTCCCCCACTTCGAACCCTTACTTGCATGCCATGTTTCTTGGAACAAATCACGGCTGCTTGGACGTGGGAATCATGAAATGGAGAAATGATGAATTGCGGTTCGGAAGAGTTGATCAAGAACCTTAGGTTTCGTACGGAAGATTTTAAGAGGGAGGCATAAGCCGAATTATTCTTACTGAAGATCATTGATCCCGAGGTAGTAGAATTATAAGAATGCTGGAAATCGGAAGAAAAACATTGCTGGAAGCTGCCGTGATCATGAATAGAAGAATTACTTGAAGCTGCACTAGTACTAGGTGAGGACCATGCTGAGACAGTACTTATGAGAATGAAGATCAATATTAATGGACGACTTTTAAGGTTCGAAATTCCCATATTTTTTTCTCCGATGAAATCTTAATTAACAGGTAGTAGCTGATCTACTCCACTGATCACTAATATATATATATATATATATACACACACACTAGGGAACGACCCCGCACTACAAGAAAACTACTTATTTGCGACCAGTTAATTCCAGCGAAATGACTATTTGCAACTAAAATTGATCGCAAAAGTCTATTTTTCTTGTAGTGCCAGGTGCATTAGCCCCGGGTTACACCTAACATAATGATTTAAATAAAAATAAATAAAAAAGTCAATAACTTATTTGTTTAGCAAAAAGAAATACAAGGTTAAAAAAAGATAAAAAATAAAGTTTAAAAAAAATCTAAATTTCAGCAAAGTAATAAACAAATTAAATATTGTACGTACACCATATAAATATTGATAATTATATATACATGATATATGTTCTTTTATTATTATTTCTTTTCTTCATAATTTGAGCATTATTAATTAAGTATATAATATATATATACATATATAAGATCATCAGTCATAAACAAATCAAATAATGTACGTACAATGTATAAATATTGACAATATATGCATGATATATAGTTATTTTATTATTATTTTTCCTTCATAATTTGAGCATTATTAATTAAGTATATAGGACTGTTAATGTTTTTGCAAATCAATATTAAAAATTGATTTTAAGGGCTTGTTGGGCATATAATAATAATAATAATAATAAATTAGAAATAATATTTAGATGACTAAGTACTGATCCCTAAAACCTTAATTAGTGCATGGGGCCGGATATTAAAACAAAACTTATTAGCTGCAGGCATTTTTAGTAAGCCAAACAAGAATTAAAAACCATTATTAATTTTTTAATAGAAAAATTACTAATAGAAAAATATTAATTTTTCTAATATAAATATTAATTTTAATAGAAAATAATAAAAACCATTAAAACAAGAATTTCTAATAGATAACCCCTTTATACCTTTTTTATATATATAAAGAGATATATATGACTCGCCCTTGTTGCGCGCGGCTATTCATGTTTAGGAGACAAACGTGAAGGTAACTGTAATGATTATGAGAAATTACTTACATCATCCTACATCCTCAACACACTCAGTATTGTTGAGTTAAAAAAACAAAAAAATCACAGTATGCAACAGAGTGCGGCTGATGCGTAGCCGTGCTCAATGATTATATATATAATCTTTTAAAACAATGGAAACAGCAAAGTACATTATGTCACGTGGAAAATTTAATGTACAAATTAAGGTTATTTATGACAGTTCTACAATATTAATATTTAGGATCTTGTAGTTATCCACAATATATATATATATATATATATATATATATATATATACATATATATATATATATTTATATTATTAATTAGAGATCGAGAGATCAACATCCTCGAATAATTCCTTCGAAGAAAAATTCCCCAATCGATATGTACAACTCATTTTGAATGCAACAAACCAATATGATAGTGTCATTTTATAGGAAATACTATTTTTAAGTTTTGAGTTTTTCACTTTATTTGAATTTTAATTTCGCATAACCGTATATAAAGGTCATGTATAGATAATACAAATCTTTAAAATTAGAGGGGAAAGAAGGATGAAAATTAATTAATCAATTGATCATGCTTCGGTAATTTCAATGCATCTTATCATATTGATCAACTTGATGCTGGACTGATCGATAATATATATTTTAATACATGTGTGATCTTGGTAGATATACTATAATATGTTTGTGATCTTGGCAGATGTACTTTGTAACAACCTTTTAAATTTTATTTTGCCGACCATTCTTGTTTAAGCAATATTGGAATCATTTATTTTTGTACCGATACATTTGGTGTATCGTTTCAACCTTCAGGATAATATATATATATATATATATATATATATATATATATTTATATATGAAAGAATTGATGATCTTATAAAATGAGTATACGTTAAGAACATGATTAACAAAGTAGAGGTATATATTAGTGTCAAAATATAATATTAAAAATAATGACAAAATTGAGTTGAGACACAAAACAACAAAGAAAAAAAAATAAAAGAGTAAAGAAATTGTTAAAAATAATGATATTAAAAAAAAGAATGATGAGATATTTAAAGTTAAAAAAAAAACAATTAAGATTATATAAATGCCTTTTAGATTTTAGAATTAATTAAATACTATATCTAGATTTAAAACTTACAAAAATACTATTCAAATTCAAAAAATTTATAAAACTAACATTAAAACAATTAGAAATGGAATAGTATCCGAAATGCTAATTCCGGCCGGAATGACCGGAACGGGCCGGAATGGACCAAAATTTGGAATGAAATGGAACAAGTTAAGGTCGAGGAGATGTAGTGCACCTGGCCAGTATTACACCGGAACGAAAAAATTCAGAAAGAAATAGTCAAAACTGAACAAAATTGAAAACTAGGGTTTAAAATCTTATCATGCATGGAATGTTAATATTTTTCAATCAAATGAGTCATAACCCAAGCCAATCGCAGATCATGGACGTTAATTAAAATCTTGCTTCAAAATTCATGTTGTTATGAGATTTTTCCTGGGCATGTTTTAAAAATTTCAACCAAGCTATAATCAATACTCTTGCTTATTTTAATTTATTTCTATTTAATTTGTGGGTCCAAGTCGTACAGATCTAATTAATAAAAATGCTATTCGTCATAGTTAGTTAGTATTATCCTTTCATGATCATCTCACAGCTATGATCAAATAATTAATGATGCAAAACAAGACAAGAGATAATGAAAAATATTAAGAAAGTATGATGAATAGGATTACTCATCCCATATAGCACATTTGTAATGATACTTACAATATTATTATGGTTATTATATAAATTTCTATCTCAAGCTTTTAATTAATAATCAATCCCTAAAGAGATTGAGGGGTCCAAAATTAATGAGCTATTCATGGGCTATATCATCAAAAGCTAAATCGGCCCATGAGCTAAACCGGACCGTTGTGCACGTGTGGTTGAAAGCTGGCTAGGTGCATTGGCCACTTTCGATGAGATGTATAAATGATTCTCATTTTCAAATGTATATATAAACAGTTCTTCTACCGGCAAACGAGTTTCCAATTCCACGTCAACTATAACTAAACAAATAAAAAAAGAAAAGAAAATAGAAGATGACCAATTGCCCAACACAAACAGAACTGGGAAGGTTGAAATGCACAAAACACGACTAGAGGCGTTTGTTGTTCCTTGCCCGTAGAAGAACTGCAACACATTTCCTTGCCATTCACATTCGTCTCCCTCATTTATGTTCTTCTAAAAAACTGCAACCCATTTCCTTGCAACCCAGATTTTTCAAATAGAACCTTTACCTCCGCCAATCATCTGCATCGGCATCATCTCTGGCAGCTTTGAACACTTCACCTCCTCCACTAGTCGTCGGCATCATCTGTGGTAAGTGGGCTCATTTCTCCCAAATTTTGAGTGCACATTATTTCCATAGAGTGATCATACAAGTTTAGGGATAGATCACATTATTCCCATGGAGTGATCTTTTGTGTACTTGTAATTGTACAGAGCTTTATGTCGTCGAAAACCTCAGGTTTCGCATCTAATTAAGAAAATTGTTCTGACATGATGTTAATGGTTCAGTTCTGACCGGGTAGTAAAGGAATGCTATCCATGTGATACAACAATATGGGCAACGCTTGTCATCCATGTAGTTAATTTGCTCTTGTATTTTTATCTAGGTGATTTAGGAAAATATGACATTATCTAAGTTGCTATCGAGTATCAAATCATAAAATCTAGATTTGTTATTCTCCTGCGTAGTTGAACTGCATTGCCACCACTATCCTGCAATCAAACATAAAATGTGGCCGTCGAACGTTTCCACAACGTGAATTACCTTTGAATTGCTCATAATACAGATCCAACGTGAATTAACTTTGACCCATTTGGTCAAGAATAAAACGGAATCAACATTCGAAAGAGAGAGAGAGAGTACCTTCGTGAGATCGATGAAAAGGGGGAGTTTGTGGCCGTCGAACGTTTCCGCAATGTTCAGAAACCCATCTCTGATCTTGGCTGCACTTCAGAGATGGAGGACAGTGAGAATGGAGGAGAGAGATGTGAATGTTAGGTTTCAAAAACCCATATCAGGTCTGGGGAAGCTTTGGAGATGGAGGAGAATGGAGGGGGAAGATGGAGGAAGGAATCCGAATGGTGGATTTGTGCAAAACGCACCGTCTTATTTTCCACATAGATCGTTCATGCGCAATCCCTGCTCCAAGTCTCCTACATCCATCATCTTCCATGTATAAAACCTAAAGGATTTGCAAGCGATGAAATATTAAAATAAGATTTTTATTAATACTTTTAGATTATTAAAAAACTAAAACTCTTGGTAAATAATACATAGTACTCCCATTAATTTGTATAATTAGCAAGTAATTAAATATACCACTTGTCACGATCCCGAATAATGCTCATGATGTTAATCACTAAGATTAATAATGCATCTCAATTTCAGAGATAACATGTTTGGCATGGTCATATATATATATATATATAAATAGCTAGCCAATTATTACTATCCTTATTAATGTTGACCATAACATGATGGATGATCATCATGAATTAACATAGGAAACACAGAAACATAATCACATTAGATGGACCCCACTGGTTGTTAAATGTAGAAAAATTGATTATAATATAATAACAACTTCCAAAGCTCTCGTGCACCTAGCTAGCTAGCTCTCTAATTAACGACCATGTCTCTTATATATCTTGATTAATTACAAAACGAGATTTCTTAATTGCCTAAATTATATTGTTTGCCACTTCTTTTAGTCTTAGCTAAAAGTCAAGCCAATTAATTGCAGTACCACTGCTAAATCTTCTTAAATTAACCTTTTTTTTTTTTTTTGGTTGGCGGGTGAAGTTTCATTTTCAAGTTGATCATCATAATTAAAAACCAAGATTTCCAAAGTACTATATGGTTCCTTGCAATTTGAATGTAGAAAAATTAAATTCATAAGCTTTATACACCACACATGCACCATTTTTTTGTGATTTTTTTGCGATTTTTTTTCTCTTATCAAATATGCGGTATATATATTGATGATGAGTAGAAGAATTCAATTATTTTAAAAAATAAAAAATTATAATGAATAATGGCCGTGGGGCTTATGAATAAGGAGATTTTTTTTCTTTATTCTTTTTGTTTTTCTGGACAAGAACAACGCCGTGGAATATGAGTGAAGAAGAAGAAATTAATAAGCCTAGCTCTCACGGATTCCTGATTTTGGAAAAAAGGGTAGCAAGATTTACCTAACACTGTACATGATTTTCGTTGAAGTTGTTACACCAAATTAAACCAAACAAACTAGATAGTCTGAGTACTTCTTTTTACTTGGATTGTCAAGGTTTCCTTTTTATATATTAAACACTAATTTCTCCCAAGTTTTAGGTCATTGACTGATCATTACATGACATGAATAATGCAGTTAACCATTCATGCATTGAGCCTTTTTGTATAGTTTCTCATACCTTTCAAAACAGGGAAAAGGAAAAAGATTCCATGACCAATGGTCAAAAGAAATGAGGCAGACAGGACAATCTGCACATCTATTTTCTCCAATGAATAAATGAATGTAAAGGTCAAAAGATCTGGAACAAATGCAGAGCAACTGCAGGCACACGTTGTCGCCTGCCCTTTTTTGTTCCCATGCGGTACAGTACCGAGACCACAAAATTAGTTTCATGAGGCCAGATATCAACCACCCTAGGAAGTTAATCGCATATACATAGGCAAATATGGAAGAGCTCACCCTAAATTTCCTTCACAACTTGCTTAAACTAGAAACAGTTGACTATTAAGAGCAGCAATATTATAATTAATAGTAGTTTATAAAAAAGAAAGAAAAGAAAATCGTTCCTGGCTAGTACTCCCTTTATCTTCTTTTTTTTTTGGGTCGAAATTATTAATTTATTACTAAAGGAAAGACCACATGAATTACATCAGGAAGAGCCATATATATTGAGTGTCTCCAAGGTCCAAACAAACACTCCCATGGTTAATGGCAAAATGGTACGTACCAAACTATTAGCCTTGCTAGTCCCATGGTTGGCTACTGTGAAGGCAAATTTTGGAGTAATTAATCTATTGGCCGGCAGTCGGATTGTGTAATGTATATTCCGAGAGGGAAATACTATAATTACAAAAATATTACATAAAGTAATTTCACAAACTGGCGTGATTGGATGTGACTTATTATATCATTCCATAAAGTTAATTTTATTGTAAAATAGATCTAACGAATCAGATGAAATTACATTAATTTGTGATATTACTTATGTATAATCCATTTGTAGCTCTAACACTCTTCATTGCGAGAAGATCATGCAAAAGAAAGGTGTTCAACATCTTTTGCATTCTTAGATGGTAAGTAAACAAGTCACTTCTCGTCAAGAGAAAATACTAATGTTGTCTTGGAAAATGGTGGGTCGGGGACAAATACAATACGCCCTTGTTTAGATAGTGATATGAGATCAGATGATTTTAAATAAAAGTTAAAAATCGAATAAAATATTATTAGAATATTATTTTTTAAAATTATGATTGTTTTGAGATTTAAAAAAATTGAATTGTTTATTTTATTGTGTGAGATTTTTTTTTTTTGTGTAATACAGAATTGTTAATCTTAATAAAATATGGTTGCTTAATCCAATCAGAGCATAAAATCTATTACCCCTAAGGGGAAAGGAGTGCTTGGGAAAAGGTGCATCGTGTAGGGTCTGTTTGGGAGAGGCAAGATGATGATGTATAGGTGAGGCTGGTGATCATTGGGAATTGGTAGGCATTGGGGAGGGGGGAGAGTTGGCATGCACATGTGAGATTTGTTAGGGGAGACAAATAAGGAGCATGAGATCCATGCACTTGCCAAAAGAAAGTGAGACTGGTTTCTCTAGAAAGAAGGTCGAGAGGGGGGATGTATTCATGATATATATATAGCGACTAAGCCGGGATACGAGCAACAACAAATACCTTAAAAGACCAAGAAATGAGATTATAAAGAATGATGGAAGCTGAAAGTTAGAAAAGAGAGGAATGGTACATCAAAAGCTGAGGTAGTACTGTTTGAGAAGCGAGGGAAGATCAAGGGATCGATCGGAGGAGTCCTCCACCCCATAAGCTGGTTGGCAGAATGGAGTGGCATGAGTGCAAGACAATATTTTAGGGTACCGAACTTGGTGCATGCATATATAACTTAATTACTCCTTGTCTCATTTGATGGGTGTTAATATTAATGCTGATCATACATACATATATATATATATGAGAAAACTTTTATTTAAATCATTAACTATTTCTTTATTTTTATCAGCTTCTCAAAATATATATTTTTTTTCATAAAATTAGTAATATGCTGATCACTAAATCCAATTAAAGATAATCATGAAATCCCCAAAATGAATCTGCACCAGTAGTACCCTTGAGCAGAAACTGATAAAGTGGGGACAAACAAAAGGTATCTCGAAACCCTATCTACAACGGAGAGAATATATAGGTGAGAAATCAAACACATGAAAGTGGGACCAAAATGTATAGGAAAACTGAAGAAAAAATAAAACTCAAATTTAGGCTGCTAGCTGCTTTAATTAATTATACCACATGATGCACCTACCACCTTAATGATAATATCAATCGAGAAATCAAGTAGTAATAGTACTGTTTGAGCTATATTACAAGTAAAACATCATGTGACCCCTCCCCCATTAATTAATATTATTAATTAATCAAACCCTAGTGTTTAAAAAGGTGTGGTCCTTTCCCTTCCATTAGGGCTTGCTTGTCTATATATATTAATTATATATATGTCATTGTTTGTCAACCGATCGAAGGCACCAGATCAGACAAATTAGGAACCACCCAAAGCTAAAGACAAAAAGGAGGAGGCATGCATGCATGCATGCACCCAGCTAGTTAGCTCAACTGATTCCACCAGACACCAACCAACTTGCTAGCTAGCTTTATAAATATTATTCATTCCCCTGATCATCCATCTCTATATATAAATGATAATGCAACAGTTATCACTAATTACCAAAAAATAATGGCGCAGTAGGGACCAATCGGTGATCACTTAGAAGCACATGGCTAAGGCTTTTGTAGATGTGTTAATTAAATCGCCTGCATGCCAGCTTTTGTAAATTTAATTAATAACTCAAGAAACCCTAATTCATTTCCAAGTACTACTCATATCTGATCTCAGTCGTCTCGGCTAAGCTAGACTTTTGATGATCTTAAGCTAGCTTTTCATGACAAGGTTGCACATGACAAATTTAAAGCAAGCCACCAAAAAGTAGAATCTTCAATACTCATGAATAGCTGTTAGCTACAATCTTCAACACTCAAATAGCTTGAGGCACATATATACAGCTAATATATTACATGAAGCAGATATATTCCAAGATGTAAAGCACTTTTTGCACGCAAGAAATTCCAAAACTAAGAATATATGATCTCCTTGATTGCTCAACTCTGCTTAACTAGATTGAGTTAATTAGAATGATAAATTAATGATACGTACAAGTCTCAAATATATAAGTCTCGCATAAATACTTTATAAAAAAAATGAACTTTATTATGAAAAAGTGTGAAAAACTTACTCTCTTTTTTTTTTTTTTTTTTTTTTTATGGAGTACACATTTTTATAAAAAGTTTGTACAAGACTTGTATCTAACATTATTGAATCTTAACGACTTTCATTTGGCTGGAAATTTGATCTAAGACATCAATTAAACAGCTGGTTCTCGAATCAATTTGATCACGATGATCAATAGAACTGGTGATCCAAGTGATGTAACTGGTATTTGGGGTAGAGCTAGCAGCATATTTATTTTATTTATTGCTTCTAACCACACAAAAAAAAAAAAGGAAGAAAAAGAACTTTCTAATATTAACCATGCATGACACCTTGAGTTGGACACAAATGGTTAATCATGTTAAATGATTTTGTATGTATAAAGTATAAGTAACTCAGTTAATTATCAAGAAATTGAAAAAAACAAATACAGCTAATATGAGTTGAGAGTAGTACTTTATCCAAGTCGCTGACAGGCAGCACTGGTCCCCTGTTCATTTAATTTATAATGTGAAAATTAATTATGCAAACCCTGGAGAGAGAGAGAGAGAGAGAGAGAGAGAGAGCGAAGAGGTCAGTGTCAATAGCTGTAAAAGGACCAAAACCCGCCATTAAATACTCCATCTATGCAGGTATAGTACTACATGAAGAAGAGGCCGAACTCCGAAGAGAGAGGTGCATAATCATAAAGCATGCATAAAGCATTTATATAGGTGGAGAGGGCCGAGTCACGAGGCCGGTCCCCTCCATAAGAGCTAGCGTGCATATCCCTCGCCTTCTTTTGGCAATCTTAATGCAAGAGTGAATTCAGCTTCCGGTGTTCCTTAAAGCTGCTTAATTTCCAACAAAGGCCGGCCATGAGATGCTATTCCTTAATTTTTTTTTTTTTTCCGTTCGTCGATCTCACGTACGTGTCTGTCTGGTATATGTTGGTTAATTGAGAGGTTGAAGCTGCCAGCATGATCTGGTAAGAACCTATCCCTCCGAGACTACTCTAGGGCAAATCTTGCACCGGAAAATTTAGCTATATTATATATATGAGAAATATATATAGATCATCTCCAGCTTTAGATCACCAATTCTCTTTCTTGCTTCCATTCTCATCATGTGATATATATTTGAGGGTATATATATATATATATATAGGCATTTAGTTTAGGTTTTTCAAAGGGGTTTTCGAGTAAGTCAAAAGGGATTTTCAAATAACACACTAGAAATTAGATCTCATTCCACTTCTGCTAGCTAGCTTCGTAGATATGGTTCCAATATCAGGTCATCCTGCAGCTTCAATCACTCACTTCCAACAAAAGGAAGAAGCTTTTGAATTCATGTTTATATATCTGTGTATATATGACATCTATTGAGGGTGCATATATATATAATTGATGGTCCAAAGCTCGCAAATGCATTCCAGATGAGAAGGTACATGCTTTTCCAATGTTTTATATTTTCTTTTATTTCTTGTATCTTTTTCTCGAGCAATTTTTGTTGTTGTTGTTGATTTAGAAGTATATTTATAAATTCATCCTGTGCCTGTGGTAGTACTGATTGTATTCCATATTCAAAACCTGTTTATATTTGGTCGTCCATATACATAATGTCATGATTTGCATACATATATACATGACATGACGAAAGTGCATATAATATATATGCGTACATGACATCTATCAATCTGTCCATGCTGTCAAAGCTTCATGAGTTTTCAACTCAGCCAGTACCAACCATGCCTCTTAATAAAATACAAGATGATGAAAACGAAATCTCTCTCTCATCTGATCTCTCTCTCTCTCTCGCAAGGCTTGTGCATTTTTGTACTGATGTCGCTGGTAGTATCTAGAAGTACCATAATGGAAAACAAGTTCCCAAGTCAAGCCAACGAGCTTTGACAGTTGATGTATGGCATTGTAAAGCCTAATGTTAATTGTAGTACTTTTGGCTGCTAGGAGTCTAGGACGACTTCACACGATCGAAGTTGCACACACAGATACGTACCATGCTTAATTTCATACATCGATCTTCTGATCATCAGAAAAAAGGGATGGCTCAATGGGTATATATGATTAATATGGTTTTCCCTTTGTCATCTACGTACGTGTCCAGTTTGTTAATGTTCATGATCTACCAGTTTAAATAGTGATCTGTAACGATAAATTAAGATAACATATATATGCAACTGACCTGACATATAAAAAAAATAAGTTGAACCGCAACAATCACTAGTAGTACCATTCATCAGGCCGTGAATATATTGATCACTGTGAAATTAGTGGAGTTTTACAGAGTGGTCATGTAGTCAACAATTAAATTATGCCCAAAACAAGCTCATTTCATACCTAACATATAACTCTAATTATATTTAATTTCTGTCCGTTCAATCACACGAATCACGATCTTTCTTAGTTCTTCATTTTAGAAATCATACCTACAAGCTCATGATGCATCTGCACTTACGTACGATTAATACATACATGATATATAAGTATGATCTGCATAAGGAAAGCTGACATGTATATAAGTATTTGTCTCCATTCAAATACAAAGGAAGTATCACGTACTGTTCGTAATTAGAAAAATGTCTTGAAGGATTTGCATACATATATATATATATATATATATATATACATGGCGCGTGATAGCTAGCGTACATGATTTACATACACATTAATATCATTATACTTTCCAAAAATGTTCTCAATTTGTTAACTTTATTAAATGAAAACATTTAATTCTTTTGGAAATTGGAGGCAACTGTCTCATCATGTTGATCAATAAGGCCGCGCCATGCACGCACAAGGCCAATTATATATTGGCCGAGAGATCAGTACTGTTTGGCATAGACAGAATTAATTGATCAGTATTATTGGGCATTGATCTTCATGATAGTGATATATATATCAATATTATTAATGCAATAAGGGCTTAATTAAGAGCTGGCCGCCAATTGGCCATGTGTTGGCGTTGCTCTCTTTCGCTTTTATCGCGTCGTCCTTTTATTCTAGTTATATTAATTAATACTTGATGTATCATTAGTAGCTAATTTCTTAGCCAGTACTAATTTCCAACACATATATCATGTTATCATAAGCATTTTATATATATATATATATATATATATATATAACTTAGTAAAGCAAAAATGCGAAATGTTATTGGATGTATATATGTAGTACTCTTGTAATTAACTGGGTTTTTAGAATGCCATATATGTAGTACTCTTGATTTTATAGTGATTTTATGTAATTGGATGTATATATTAACTTTTATTTAATTTTCGCTTAATAACATGATATGAACACAAATGCGAAATGTTTATGTGACTTCAAGGGAACAAAACTTCATGCTTATATATTAATGCATCATCATGCGAAATATCCCATGCATGCATGTTATATCTGATCTACGCTACCAGTTGCATGCGAGCACATTTTTCCAAATATTTCAGCTGTCTGAAGGCCAGGGGAGCGAGCTAGCGGCTGCTATATACGCGTGTTCGTACTTGCATTAGATGATGAAAGCAAGCTAGCTAGCTACTGTTTTTCGCCTATAAGATTTTTGATATAAATACGCAAGTAATTAGAGTTCTGATCATCAATTTGTGTGCTGAAGCAGAAGATTGTAATATCAGTCATTAGTCTTCATGATTTTTTCTACACACGCATGATACTTAGTTCTGATCTTGCTCTTGAGAATCTAATTCTCCAGTACCAGATCATGATGGTGCGTACTGGATATATATCTATCTATCAGAATATTGTATGGTCATTAGTCATTCATTCTCGGGGTATGCGCCAAATTAGACGCTAGATGCTCAGTGTTCACGGCCCCCAAAATTAAAGAACAAAAAAAAAAAATAAAATAAAACATTATAATGTAGATCATCAAGATTAATATTTTCTGATAGATACGATGGATGGATGGACAGAAATAATATACATTTGAAAAGTGTTCAATCAAACAGCAATAGATTATGAAATGGAAAATAATTGACGATGGCTAGCTGGTATATATCTGTAAAGTGAGTAGTACTGAGAATGAGTACTCCAGCTCTATACTTTCGTATACCGAACAAATTAGAAGAGACACGTAGTACGTTATCTCAACCCCTGTTTTTTTAGCAGATATGTTGTCCTAATCAGAAGCAACGTCCAATCAAGGTATTTGATAATGTGAGTGGTAATTACCAATCGAGTACTGGATCGATGACATGATCATGATCCTGATCACGATCACGATGATGCATACCATTTGGTTTGTTGTTTACCTTAAATTTCTGTGAAGTCCGATCTTAATTAGCAAATCTGCTTCACACTCTACTGTGTAAAGCAGCCAGCACACTTAACGTATTGGGGTGAAAAAAAAAAAAAATATGTAAAGTGTGTGGAGAGTGTGATGTACAGTAGAGTGTGATGTAACATTTTTCATACATATATATATATATGCAGTAAACAGCAGCATTGATTTCTAATGCATGATACCTTAATTGTGTATTAGAATTTCAATATTAAATATACGGTACTGATAAACAAACTATACTTTAAAACATGCATGCATAAATAGGCTCTCATACCAGATCGCCTTGTAGAGATTAAGGCCATGTTTGGTTGGTTACAATAAGAAAAATTTTACTTATCATTTTTACACTGGACATATATGATCACACATAATTTTTATTTATTTATTTATTTTTTTTGTCTTACCAAAAGTGTAGTGTATAGAAGAAAAGTAGAAGAAATCAATTAGAATAAAATAAAAATAAAAATAAATAAAAATAAGTGTGATATGTAATGTGTAAAGATAATGAAGAACAAAACTCAAATGTTTATAACAGAGTAAGATAACATATTTCAAAATTCTAATCATGATCGTTCAAATTTCTTTGAAGATGAATGTACAATATTCATTAAGTCACTTTTGGAAGATTGAT
This sequence comes from Juglans mandshurica, assembly GCA_022457165.1. NCBI lineage: Eukaryota > Viridiplantae > Streptophyta > Magnoliopsida > Fagales > Juglandaceae > Juglans > Juglans mandshurica. The sequence continues at coordinate 27,005,454 of CM039626.1, forward strand.
TAGCCTTTTAGATGGAGTTACTTAGGGTCATACCTTGGGTAGGGTCGGTGGTATGACCCTACCCAATATTAATTAGTTTCTGTCATTGACATTCAATTACCCTTATCTACTTATAAGCATCTATTCATTCCTAACATCTACAATAATTGTATGTATGTATGTATGTATGTGGACCATCTATGTCAAGTCTCATATATATTTGAGTTTCCGACATGATCTACTGGGAGTAGTCTTTGTATATGCATGTGGACCACTATATGAAAAATGGGGAATCTCTTACTCGATCATAAACGTACATTGGAGGAAATTAGATTTTATATTCCCAACTATCACCTATTTGCAATTTAAACATTAACTATGAAAAATTACAATGTGTACGATAAACAACCAATATTAGAATTTATGGCTCAACACACATAAGTAATAGTAAATGAAGATATAAATTGAAAGTAAGTAATAATATTATAGGGTACACATTTCAAAAAGTATCGAGAAGTGCTACAACTACGTTAATAAGTATGACTTTTATATGATACGTTAAATTTACTCTTTAATAAAAGTAATTTTACAATCTAACATACCGCATTAAGTCACAGCAGTTTATGAGTTTATTTTTATGCAATATCTTTCTGGCTAAAACATTTATCAAATCGGACAATCAAATTCGTGAACTGGAAGTGCCTCCTTCTCTCTCTCTCTCTCTCTCTCTCTCTCTCATACAGATCTCAGCTTTCTGGCAACTCTCGAGAGACACGTGCAGCACAAGCAGATTCATAGGTAAAAAATCATTCGGTGGAAAGTGGTGATTTAAATCACCGCACATGGTTCTCACTCACGCGCTGCCCACATCTGCACGTGGTCCTCACGCTCCACCTCTTCCGGCAGCTCTTCTTGACACGCGTCAGATCACCGGACTTGCCACCACCAAAATTTTCAGATCTGACTTTTGTGGTTGAAAAAAGACAAGTGTGTTGCCTTCACTGGCCGTCACATATTCCAGAGTCTACTGGGGTTGGTCTAAATTGTAATCCGTCATTTTTCGTATCTATCTTACTGCTTTCTTTTTTGGTTTCCTTGTTTTAAAAAAAAAAAAAGGGTGTTCGTCTCTCGGACGTTTGTCTGTAGAGGTTGAGTCGTCCTCTCTTGAAGATTGAGGTTGAGTCTCTGTTTAGGCAGACCGTGTTGTCTCTTGAACGTTTGTCTGTAGAGGGTATCAGCAATAATAAAGACTAGACCATTCACAAAAATAAATAGTGTACTAGTGGAGCTCCAAATACATTATTTTAATTTATGATGTCATGTTTGATATATGGACATTTTATAATATATCCGGTAATGGATGTAAGTTTCTCTAATGAATGAATGATGACAGTTTCCCTTAGGAAAAACATTTATCAAATCTAATTAATCATAAAAATCATATCTGAAAATTGAATTTAAAACTATAAGAACACCATGACCAACATATGCATGCTTTCATATATGCAACATCACAACTGCGTCATGCATCGATCTATGTCTATTGTCCTGTATATAGATCTACTGATGATCTACAGGGGATGCATAGCAAAAAGAGATCTAAGTGATAAAAGACAGACAAAATTGTCATTATCGATCATCGTCTGGTCTTGGCCCTTAAGGTAAATAGAAGTGGTTAATACGTCTTAAATCAAGATAAGCCGGCAAACTGTGCTGTCAGTTATGGCTGATTATCATCTCATTGTCACAAGTCAAAAACATCGGTTGGCCTAACGTAAATGACAAAATGCCTTTATCTTCCTCTTCAAATGAGTAGTCACAATTCAATCTCATGACAGCTTTCTCATGTGATAAAACCAAATGAAATTAATCTCTGAATTAATCATCATATTATCAATATGTAATACTCGTTTCTAGCTACTTCATTCTCACAGAGAATAATTGCAATTGGACCCTATTTTTCAATCCAAGATGCATATATATATATATATATATATATATATGTTTAGGCTTCTCTCCCCTGTCTTTCTTTAATTTATATATAATTCCTATCTTACAAATAAGTTTCTTAGATTTATCTTCTGTCCATTTGAACTCAGTAATTGCTACATAATATTGTTTCGGATGTTCAAATTGGCAGCTCCCATGGAATCATGATTCGAATCCGAGTCCATTGCTCTGATATTGTATGAAATCGCCAATTATATTAGAAGTTTTAAGTAGGTTACGAGGACGGAAATTTTAATCTTTTGATTATTATTTTAAATATAATTACCTTTAATTAACATCTTTTCTTTTAAATTCATAAGTTGGATCATGGATAACACAAATTTTTTTGTAACTCTTGTCTAGCTATTATTGTATATATCATTTTTCTTCTCCAAACTAGCAATAACCTATAGAATAAACAATAAGAAATTATAACCTTCTTTAATCCTGTTATATATCTTTTTGTGACATGTAAACCACCTAGCAAGCACTAATTAGGGCGAGACTTAATTCTCGGTTTTCAATAAACCAATTAAAGATACTTTGCCATCTAATTAAGTTAGCCCCAAGGCCTTTAACCCCTTTCTAAATAATGTAATAATTCTCGACACCTTTCTGACTTGAAATAACATTCATCATTAGTTAACTAAAAGAGATAGCCTACGTACAGTTCCCATATGGAGACTGTTCATGCAAGTTCATATAGTTATGTTTAAAAAAAAATTAAAATTATAATAATATCATTTTTAAAATGATACTTTGTCTCCTTTTTACCTCCATTTATCAATGGGATTGCACACGCAGTCCCCTACTCAGGACTGTAAATATAATTTCTCTTAAAAAGAAAAAGAAAAACTAAGATCAACTAAACTCAAGTCCAATATGTAATATGTGCGTCTACTGACCATCATAAGTACTGTGGTTGTCTTGATGCAATTGATCTTAAATAATAATACAAAATGTAAATACGTTAATACAGCCGAAAAGAGAAAAAACCAAAACAAAATAGCATTGCTTTTGTGATGGAGAGATGAGACAGATAGACAGGAAATGAAGAAGTGGAAGAAAGGAGATATGCCCTTTCACCTTATCGTGAAATTCTAACCTTTTAAGTACATCTTAATATATATATATATATACACACGCAGACTGTTTTACAATAAGCATAAAAAAGAGAGAAATAAGGACACATCTATGTGGGGTACTAAATAAAACAGGCTGCATGCTTTGCCAAAATTAACATTTTACAATATGCTTGACTTACAATAACTGTTTTCACACTCCCACTTCAGGAGTGCTCATGGAACTATATATGACTTCGAATGGTACAGATCATCGAAGATAAAAGTGGTGAAATTGAAATATCATATGACTCAATATATATATATGTAACGGCCTATAGTGGTAACCTTGACCAAAACAAGCTAAAAAGAATGGTAATCGGTCCCAAAGTAGATGAACCTCATCTTCTTTGTGGTTTCGACACTGGAGATGCTAGCAATTCAGGATTCATATCCCCGCGATTAAAAGCGGGAATAGATGAGCAATTGTGTGAACAAGTTTCTTGTTCCCTCTTCATTATGGTTCTTGGATGCCAAAGGAACAATTGGAATGCTTACCTCTCTTTGATTCGGGCTCACCTAACTGCAAAGAAACAAAAACCTCTTCATCAGAGCCATTCCTCAATGCTGAGAGATTTTTAGATTCTAGATGATTCTCTCGGTTGCTTTGACGAACTGGAGATCTAGCACCAAAACTTGAAATGAATTGGTGTTCTATGCTTGGAGATGTTTTGATTCCATTTTCTATATGAAACTCTTGCATGTATGGTGGATTCCTTTCCTTATACGGCTCGAGTTGAACTGGAACATGCTGGATATTGAAACCAAGTGGCTCGAAGTTCTCTTCAATTTTATATTTTGATGGCAACCGGTCAGCAGGAGATGACTCCCCAACTGTGGAACCAATCCCTGCTGCTGAAGCATTCCTCTGCTCTTGCATCGCAGCTATATCACAATAAAACAATAGACGAGTCACGTGTTAGTGATAAACATGCAGAAAACATTTTGACTGGGCGACTTCCACCCCTTCTCCTGAGAGGAGTCACCCCCCACAAGTTTCAAAATGCAGTTCTCTCAGCTTATCAAAAACCAACCAATCAGGTTACAATGTCTTATCTCGACATCCTTGTCATTAAACCTAAATTGAGAATTTTTAGCAGTATCTGAGAACGTTTCCTATGCTTTTATAATGAAGGTTTCTGAAAAAAGATGATTAAACCAATTGCTTAGTCCTTTTTATGTTTTGAGCCCAATTGCTTGGTCCTATGTACGGTAAGAGACATGCTCTTCAAAAATTTTATGCAGAAGTGAGAAAAGTTGCATATCATTCCATTAGGAAGTGTACAGGGAAACTACACGGGGACCTCAATATTTGAAACTAGTTTTCAATTTTAGCCATGTTAACCAAATAATTCTATAAATGTAATATAACACATCACCTGAAAAGAACAGGAGCTTGCGAGTGACTGACAACTATTTTGTCTTTCCCAAAAAACTAGTGAAAACAAAGTCGACCGAGTGGAACAGTATCGCATGCTACTTGAGTGGAAAATTGCCTTACACACAAATATCACACATAGTTTGACCCAAACTTTCATCCCAAGAACTAAGAAGGACAAGTAACGTTTGGAAACAAAGCCATTAATTTCTATACATTTAATTGACCTTCACAGTTAGATAAAACTGCTACACTTGGGGCCAAGTTTGAGGGTCAAACTGTAATTTTATTGTTTTGTGTGATACAATAACCATGCCCTTCATAACATAGAAAATGGACCACGGAAGTAACCAGGAAGTCAAGTACACAAGGAAAAGAAATAAGCATGGTTCAGAAGCACAAACCTTGAAGCCCTTCATTGGTTATGATGAGATCAAGTTCAAGGAGGTCAAGAAGGCGCCCAAGATCAACTCCGCTAGTCCAATTTTCTGGGGATTGTCCAACTTTTAGTTTCAACCGACCCCGATTAGCTGTCCCACCCCAAATGATCCCAACAGGTCGTGGCTTCTCCCTGTTCTGGCCAGTTAAGAGAATAAGGCTTCCACTATCACCTTCAAGGTCAAATGTCTGCTGATTCTCTCCAACAACAAGAAAATCAGTAAAGAAACAAATCCCTTTTTCATCATTGTACTCTAGGGCATAGGCCATTATGGTCCCTACAGTCAACCCAGAACTTCTTCCAACTTTGACCACTTGCCGTCCAATGAGACTGTTAATAGGAGACTGCAAATCTATGGTGTTTACGTCACCTATCTCACCCACACCTTTTACAGATGTAGACACATTATTCATGTTAAAATCTTCTGCAAAAGGTATGAAGGCCCCATCAGCTCGTACAAATGTTTCTGCATGATCATCAAGTCGATATGGGCAATTTGCGGGGGTCAGAACGCAATGAGAAACTTAGCACAGGTGAAATTACACACAATCTTGCTCTAGTAAGATATTCAAATAGAAAAGTGACAGCTCCAACTAGGGAAGATTACCACTAGTCCAGGATACATCCAAATTTTAAAATAAGCTTGAAAGGCTAAATCAGCACAAAGCCAAAAGATTCACAAGAGAGAGGATTACACAGTTCTGCAGGCAAAGCTCAAAGGAGCCCAGTCTGCATAGATAACAAAAAATATTCAATACATTTAACCCATTTTGCCTCCTTGAATAAGCCAAAAGTACATTCTGCCTCGACACTCTACCCCATATCAGCCCTTGTAAGCATTATCATTAATTATCTACCATATCTCTGAGAAACAAGCAAAAGTCAACAGATCAAAAGGATACAAGGCCTCACCTAGGTTCATACCAATGTAAATAGGATTAGTTTGGTCTGGGCTGATGTATTGTGCACGTGAATATTTCTGGGTTAGGAAGATATAGAAAAGCTTGTGCTGCTGAGCTATGGTTGCTTCAGTATAGGGACCAAGGGGGTCCCTACAGGAATCAACTAAACTATCAGTCTTAAACCATGAACTAATCACAGCTCATGATCTGATTTTCATTTTTCTTTTATCTTTTAGTTTTCCAGTCTTGCTCAAGAAGCATTTTCCAATCAATGATCCCAAGCAATCTTTTTAGACAGCAAGTTAGCACCTTTCTGAATAATAGAAGCAGGTTCTGCAATATCATTTATAATGACAACTGCATTACCTGGGTTCGTTCCAGCAAAGATGTCATACCAAAGAATATCTGTTATGAATGATGTTGCCCTCTCTACAGCACCAAGATACACCCCAGGTCCAAGGCTGGGTGGCAACGGATGAAACATCTTTTGGTTTGGGTAGTCCAAATCTACTGCCACATGCCGATTTGTAAGGAAACCAACCTGTCTATTTCCAGTTCGGCTTTTTACAATAGCACCCAAAGTTCCATAAGTCTCTTGGCTTGCAACCTATACAGGCAAGAAGCAATAGGTAATTTCAAGGAGAGCACACGAGTCTGCAGAGTGTTACAGATCTCACAAGCAAAATTGAATTTCAGATATAGACCTGGCAAAAAGAACTATTGGGAAACAATTTGATCAAACAAAGCACTAAATTAACATTGAATAAAAAAACAAATAATGACTCTGCATATGATTGAAAAAAAAAATACTTCTCAATTTCAGGTTTGAATAGGTTATCAAAGCTGGAGATAGTTGAAAAGATTTTTTAAGAGTAGTTGAAGAGATTAATCATATTAAATTCTGTTGCAGGCCAGCTACAGTAGCATGACTCAGAAATTCAGGAAGAACCTTTTGTGTCTTTAACTTTTTTTTTAGAAGTTTTTTGTGTCTTAACTTAATAAGCAAAAGCAATAGTATACTGATACAAAGAGTGAAAAAAGGAATATATATGAATTGCACGATGTTATCGTCTTGTTGCTTCAGGTGAGCAGTTGTCACCATCCTGCTCAAAGAGGTTTAAATTGTGCTGATTTCATAAATGGGTGTATACTGACTAGAAACTAAATACATCACTTTTCAGCCAAGAGATGAAGGCCGATATTTATCTCAACCCATCTCATCTCATCTCATATTATCATTACAATTTTCACAAATTTTCACATAAAATACAATAAACAATTCAACTTTTTCAAATCCCAAAACAATAATAATATTAAAAAAATATTCTAATAATATTTTATTCAACTTTCATTTCATCTCATCTCACCCCACCTTAACCAATCAAGGACATGGAAAAAATATTTTTTGATAAGTACTAGGAAAAAATGAATTTCACTTGATTAAACACATACAGAAATCAGGACCAGGAAAAAGAAAAAAACAAAAGATCTAGGCCAAAATCAGTCACACTTCTTTTTTTCACTTGCTTATACTTGCTGCTTACCATATAATGCAGCAGCTGTTAAAACCAACCATTACATCGACAAAATGAATAATTAGGGAAAAATTCTCATAAACTCCTAATTCCAAGCAACAATGATTGATACATGCTTTGCCACGGTGTAGTCAAGAATTCTCCAAAACTGGGTACAATAGCCTCCACTTTCTTTTGTGGGATGCTGTACCATAAAAAGGATGTATGTTAAGCTCCTGACCACCCAAATCACCGCATTACAAATACGATTGAATAAACACATGCATACTACAATTTTTGCACAAGCCATTCCAGGATTTTTTTAATTGAAAACTAGATTTAAAAACCTCTCAAACAGCTATATGGTTACAATTTTTTCCACAAATATTGATAGTTGATAATGAATACATATTGTTATGTTTGAAATATATATTGGTAATTTTTAGATCAAATTTAACAAATACCTATCCAGCAACATAAAAATCAAAATATTCCAAGGATAATGCTTCTTTAAATCAAACCTGTATTGCTCCCCTCCATCTCAACTTCACCAAAGGAGAGAGAGAGAGAGAGTAGAATTTATTATCAGTTTTTTTAGATACATACTCATGGCTATTGAAGTTTATCAATTAGTTCGATCTTGATTCTTGCTTTTAATACAAACAGATAAAAACTACTGAAGCACTATCTAAAAGCGCTGATCCAGAATCATGATGACTTTGGATTAACCAACCTTCAACAGTACAGAGACTCATGATAAATTTGCATTCAAGTGTCTTCCTTGTAATTAAACAGGGACATAAAACAGCAGTTTTCTTCAAGATAAGCTAATACCTGGGAGCCAGAACCAATGCATGGATCACTGCCCCTCAAGCCATCTACAAGCTCAGTATATAATTGTTCTTTAGGAGTTGGAGCAGGTGCACCAAAATACGAGAATTCCACAACATCGACATCACACCATACACCTCCTGGCCCCTGCCACGAATATTAAAAGGCCCTTCAAATTACAAATAAAAATATGAGCTCAGTCCATAACATAGACAGCTTGAAATCTCCAGTTTCATTTGTACAAATCTAGAAATTTTTAAAAGGTCCATATTTCTTTTTCGACCGTCTAGATATTTGCTGGCTTTCAAGCATGTCTAAGGAATTTCAGAAATCTGAAAGTTTTGATATTTGGACCAGAATAGTAAATTGATGTGAAAAAAAATAAAACTAGTGCTAAAAAGGTTATTAATAATTCTCAACAAATATGAGGGAAGATTATAAGCAGATATTTGAAAGGACACGGTGCTACTGTGTTTCCTTGGAAGAGCATATGCGGGTGTGAATTGGAGGGATCCAAGGGGAAGAATTTTGACAATGAACAATATCCCTAAGATAGAAATAACAATAATGGATTGTTACTTGCGGTGAGTTAGTAGATCACCTTTCACTCTATAGTTCAGTGGTTGATGAGCTGGGGCATCATTGTGAAAGACTTTTAAAGAGGAAGTATTTTCCTTGTTTTCTATCAAATCAAAGTACAACCTTTTTTTTATAAGATAATTTTATTAATGAGCCAAAAAGGGGTTACCCAAGTACACAGGGAGCAGACAGTAGATACACCTAGTTAGAAAGAGTAAATAGGTCTAAAAAATCCTGAAAATAAATTGGGAAAAGACAAGTATGATGTCATCCAATGATAACATGATCTTAAAAAAAAAAAAAAAAATCCTTAAGCTCCTCCATGGTCTTCTCACAATCCACAAAACTTTAATCATTCATCTCCCTCCAAATGCACCACATTAGGCACATCACTATCATTTTCCATAATTTATCACTATATTGGCTGCCAAACCAACCCTTACAACACTTAGAAAAGATTCACCACCCGTCAAGTCATACCCATTCCAATGCAAAAGGGCTAAAAACAGCTTGCCATAAGGCAATATCTATTTCAGATTGCAATAACAAGTGATTTTTTTTTTCTTCGTTCTTTTTGCAAACGCAACACCAATTTATCACTACAACATGTTGCTTCATTAAATTATCCCGTGTAAGGATTTTTCTCAACGTAGCCACCCAAGCAAAATATTAAATATCAACAAGCATATAAAGAGATGATCCAAATACCCATGAAAACACAAAACAAAGTCACGAGTCTCAAATTCCCCACCTCAAGGGCAGCAGGAAGACACTGGACGTGATTGAGCCATTGCCTGTGAACTTTGCGGGCCACGAAGACAAGAATAGCTGGAATATCTGTAAGCACACCCTTTTGGATTCGAAACCCAATTGCAGTGCCAAGACTAACCCGGCGCAAGATCTTGCTATGAAATGCCCTAATGGTCATCAGCTCGAGCAAGGTGGTAGCTCGCTGCCCCGTTGGCAACTGCCCCAGAGTTTCAGGCAGCACCCCCTTTTGAAGGTTTCCAAAGTAGTTTGCCCTATCTTCTGCCGCATCACTTAATCGACTTGAAGTAGGCCATGAGAAGTAAGCAGCACTACTTTCAGAGTGCTGAGTACCTGATGCAAACGGTTGAAGGGGTGATGGACATGAGGAAGGCAGATTAGGATAATAGCAGTAGTTCCTTTCCAAATCTAGAGCAGATTCATCTGATTGTGTTGACCCCGAATGATGAAATCTTAAATCCAGTCTGGACCTGTCCATCTTTTCGGCTCTCCTACATAATGTTCCAAGTCTCTTGAAAATCCAAATTTATAGTCATGAAACTCCATGAATTACAAGGCTAAGGCATCAACTATGAGACGAAACTTTTGAGCCCTTCAGTTATACCAGCAAATAAGTACTGCACACTGAAGTAACAACAATAAAACAAACAGATAACAACAATAAAACTCCTAAAAAATCCATCTTGGCCATAAAACCTATTAAGCTTGGGAAAAATATGAAGAATTTATAAGATTTACTAGTCCTAATCAGGAGTACGAGAGTCCAACATGGAAGCTTTATGATACTCCAAGTCTTCGAGAATATAAGACAAGCAGTAAGTCGATACATACGCCAATTTTCCTCACATTTAAAGGAAGCAGGGGGCCGACAATACTTGAGCACAAATCCGGGAAAAAAAATAGCACCTCTACTGTCTTCGGAGCTCAAGGAGGAAAGAAGATTTGTCAAAAGATGCATGAGAAGTGGACTCACAAGAAGAATGTATATTTAATGATACCAATAAAGACCGAGAACAATCACGTTATCATGCAAAACTATAAAACTGGAGCAAAAACGACGAGTGAGGTAGCCATAACACCGAAGAAAGAGAAAGGAAAAGTATTTCTAGATACCCAAAACAACCCAGATAGATTATATGAAAAAATAGGAACTTGAACGCTTATACGGGCAGAACTCACCTGTCAAAAAAAAATGGTGGAGCTACGATGGAGAGGACTCAGTGGAAAGGCTCTTGACGACTTTCAGTCTTTCATGCCCTAGTACAGATTTCGCACCACATCCATCATCTACCAGATCAGGATGGCAATAGACAATCACTTCGTCAACGAAAGTAATTTGACACACTGCATAAAGATTAGTATGGTATGCTGCAGAGTAATAGACTGGGAAGGAGAGCTATATTTAGTGAGAGAAAAAAAAAAAATTACATCGAAGTATCTACTATTTTTGTAGCATAGAAAGAAAAAAAAGTTGGAGAACAAAAATACAAGGACTATTCTTGGAAGGATATATTTTTATTCACACTTTTCTCACTTTCTTCCTTTTTTATCTTTTCTCTTCTTTTCTTTTTTCCTTTTGCCTTTTTTGCCTTTCATATGAATCGGTGGGAGGATTTTAATGGAGGGGGAGGAAAATAAAATTTCTCAAATCCCATTGATATTAAGTCTGGTGGGGATATAGGGCCCCATTCACGTTTGCTCCCCAAAAGTAGCACACCCTTCACCTCAAATAATTCAATTCTCACTCTATTGATGGGTAGGATAAGGGAAAGGATTGTACTCTTTTGTTCTTACATGATTAAATTCATCCACAATTATTTCAAAAGATAATATTTATGTGATCTTTGCTTATGCATGCTTTTTCCATTTGATGTTTTTGAGGTTATAATTAAAAGCAGTTTCAAAAAGATAATGGTGGGAGGAATTTAGAAGTGGGGCATAAAGAAAAAAGAGTTGGATAAGTGCCCTCATATCCCTTAAAATATCATTACCACTTTTACTTATCTCCTTTAATGGGCTTTATCTCAATACTATAGTTATAGAGTCCCCCCCAAATACAAAAACTCTCTCAAAAAAAAAATATCTTATCTTTCTAGAAGAATCTTATAAAATTATTATCACTATATTCATATGATCTCTCAATTATGAAATACAAAATTTAATACAGTATCTTTGAAGATCTGTTTAGTGATGGACTTAAAAAAAAGATGTTGATCACTGAGTTCCATTTTTAAATCAATAATAAGAAGTTGTAACCTTGTAAAGATCATGGTTCATGAGCTTTTCTTTTTATGGGTGCATAATGTTTATCATATATATGCTTGTTTCTATGTCAAAATTATGATTTGCAGCTCAACTGTGGCTGAGAGAGGAGAGGAGAGAGAGGAGAGAGAGAGAGATAGATAGGCCTGGAGCCCAAAGAAAAGTCACCCATGGGGGACAAATTCAACAATGCAATTATTGAGATGGGCTCCACCACAATGTGGCCCTTTAAGAAAGAACGGTGATTTTTGCAAGAGCACTCACCTGCCTATTGTCGGACGTGTATACTCAAATCACCCAAACAACCACCAAATTCCAAATCAAAGCATAGTGCACCCATACCCATTTTACAAACAAATACCCCTTGCCTTCAATAAATTGAAAGAAAGTGCCTTAAGACATCCTAACACCTCAATTTAGTCTTGAAAAATCCCATCTCTTTAACCCAAATCACTTATGCAGCTTTATACAAATATTACCTTTCCCAATAATTTATTAAAAAAATTAAAAAAAATAAAAAATAAATAATTAATTATGATATATAACATCTTTTACTTTAGTCACTTTCTCTTGATCGTTCCTAATTTGGTGTCATTCGTTTTTTCTTTCCCTCTTCAAAATACGTAGACCCCATAGATATTTGGATGTTGCCTTTAACGAGCGTCACGGCATCATATTTCCAACAGCCGTCGGGGTTTGTGGCGTGATGTGGATGTTGTGGAATTGGTCAAGATGCTCCTTGATAATAATACAAACTCTTTTTCATTTTCAATTATCATTGTCTTGACCTACCAACATAATGAAAAACCTTCGTTAACTTACAATTGTTCATGGCCCCGACTCCCTATGCATTTGCATTCCCATGTAATATATACAAATTATTATTATCATTATCTTTTTTTAGAGAAAAGTTTAAAAAAAATCATAAAAAAAATTTACAAATTCACGTAATATGTCGTATTATAAAATTATTTTTATTATAAAATAAATATAACGTATTATATAAATTACGTCAATTTATAAATTTATTTTTATTAATAAATATTATGACACTTTTTATTTTTTTTTACACAAAAAATTATTATTATCACTTCATCACGTTTGTCCTAAGATGCAAAAGAAAACCAATTTTGTCTAATCATATACCTATTTTCAACGACACAATCTAGTTTAGAGCATTAGCATCCTGTGTCCAATTTTAGATTAATAAATATAAATCCACCTTTTTTTCTACTTTAGGAACACGATTTTCAAAAATACCAAATGTTTTACTCTCTAAATCTTTTATATTTCTTCTTTCTGTTTTATTCTTTTTTTATTATTATTATTATCATTATTATTATTATTATTATTATTATCAAAATGATTTCTTGAGGTCATATTTTCAAGAGATCCACCCAACAAGGAATATAAAATTCGATCTGTCTGGAAAAGTTGTGAGTTTGTAAATACCAGTTATAATGTTTTCTCGATTCTCACCCTCCTTTAATCTCATTGTTGATGATGTGTTTCGTAACTCATTTTACATGATCACTTACAACTAAAGAGAGACAGATCTTGAGAGTTTATGAAAACGCTTCCGATGCCTAAATCAATATAGTATGGCTATTTTCTTAGTGTAAAAAGAATATCACCTCATGGTTATATATGAGTGATATAAATAGAGCTCCTGATATCTTTTGTTTGACATGATAACTGCCTAATCCTTCATTTAAAATTCAAGTTATGAGATATTCAACTTCACTTACTAAGAATAATACGTTGATAATCTCTTTCTGTAAATCAGTATGTCGAGGTTCAAGGTTCATGAGCCAGGCTATTGTCGGGACCATGACATGGCCCAAGAGGCTGAAAAGGGGAGAAAGAAAGGATTAAAGCCCTTCCACTCCTATTAATATTACAAGTTTACTTACAAAAACATATATGTTTTTTTGGAAAAAGCTACTTTGACTCTCAATTGTACCTCTCAATTTGACTACTTGACAATTTATTATTATTTTTACTTAAGAATTAAAGAAGTTATTTTTAAGTGTATTGAGATATTTTTTTATTTTTTAAAAATATTTAAATATATTAAAAAATGTGAAAAGAAAAATAAAAACAAAAAGCAACAAGCGAGTTACTCTGTGCTCATTGTTTTTTTTTTCAAACTCAATGGAATTGACACGAAGAAAATAAAATATATATATATATATATAATTGCAAATTATGACGTTTTGAGATTCTTTAATAAAGTATAAAAAATGATTAACTAAATTAACAATTTAAAACCACTAAAAAGCAAAAAAAAAAAAAAAATCTGAATGGCATGATGACTTGATGAGGGTGAAACAAATGGCTGTGGCGTAATGACTGGTCTCGCTGTCTGTTTGGACAAGTCAGAGGCGGTACGGATGTTCTGCTCCACCAATGGGACCGAAATCAAGCGGGCCTGGTGCCAACAGGCCCACCTCTCTCTCTCTCATCAACAACCAATAACCATGAATCGCAACCCTTCAATCACGCATTACCAATAGAAGAGTTTTGGTTGTGCTTTTCCTATATTTATTGGATTTTTTTTTAATAAATGTGTCGGATTTTTTTTTTTTTTGGGGACTATTATATATGTATGAGTGTGGAAATTGTCTGTGGTCGAAGTCGAAGGTGATTTATGTAGGAGGAATAACAGTCAAGCAGATCAGTCAGCATATTTCTGATTAATGATGTTCGAATGACACGAATTTTCTGAATCTGAGGTTTATAGTTTTTAGTTGGACATGTCTGAGCTTGCTATCAACAATACCACACTATCTGTGGCTCAAATCGCCATTTGGTTTTTAGTTAAAAAGTAAGCTTAAAAACTCTTTTACGAAAAAATAATAATAAAGTTTATAAAAATTACTTTAACCACCTAAAAATAAATGAAAACCCACATTTTTAAAAAGCTATCTTTTGTTAAAATACATCATTCGAAACGTTGAAAATCATCGTAATAATTTTAAAGAATAATTTTAGGATGTTTTTTTATTTTGACCACTCATGTATTTTAATTTTTTTTTAATTTTATTTCTTACTGATTAAAAAAGTAACTAATAGTGTATTGATATATATTTTTTATTTTTTAAAAATGTTTAAAGATGTTGAAAAAATATGAAAATGAAAAATAAAAAAATATGAATTTTACCTAGGCAGCACGCCCAACAGTCACTACTGGGCGGCAACCTAGCATCACTCAATTTTAAAAGAATTTCAATTAAATAAACAGTTTTTAATAGTAGATCTTTTAAAAAACTCTACAATTAAATACTCTACAACTCAAAGCTTTATTACCTGCAACAATACCAAACAGGCACTAAATAAACTTAACTACTATCAAAGAAATAAACTTAACATCTATTATTGCTGTTTCTTTTTTTTTTAAAAAAAATGGTGGTTATCTCTATCTTTACCATTCAGATTAGTTTAAGAAATCATCACATTCATTTAAAATTATTTGTGCACGCATTTTCCCAAGAATCCATTTTCCATCGGGATAGAAAGCCTTGAGATGTTCGTTAAAATCTTATGACTTCAAAGATATAAACATTGCCCTATATTGTCCGCAATGGCACACAATCTACAAAGAAAACTTCTCTCTGTCATGAGGAGTAGAGTAGTCAATATCTGGGCCAGCAGGAATGATGCCAAAGGGATTAATAGTGGGATGGCTTCCATAGTAATGCCGCTTGATGTGTTGCATGTTTACTGTACTACTGATGCCAGGGAATTGAAAAATGTCCTTGGTGTAATTGAACAGATTTGGGTACTCACGTAGCAGCTTCTTGTTACACTTGAAGTGGACATTATAAACCTGTCATTACACAAATTCAACTTTATAAGATGCTTGAAGAGTCTGCTACAGATAAATGCCAGAGTTTCATACAAAAGCAAGAAAGGCAAGTAATGTTAAAACCTGGATTATCAGATCTAGGCTAAACAGATGCTGTGCCTATGGCCATGGCCGATAGGTATAGATAGACACAACATACTAACAAAATGAATGTTATGACTGGTTGTTCTTTTAGACTAAACTCTTCGACTCTCCTAATCTCAAAATGACCAGAGTACCAGATTTTCCCCATATCTCATCATGTAATTCCCCAAAAAGGACAAACAGTTTTTGTTCAAACGTTTCCATCATATCAAGTCTTTCTCCAAAACGTCCAAATTGAATTGCCCAAATACATGAAAAACGCGAGAGTTGCCAAGCAATTTTGGACAAACATCACAAACCATTGCAATGAAATAATCACAAGCAGTAATTTTATAAGGTGGCCTAAACTTTTGGCTAAACTATACTTTTGGCTCCGGAAAATATAGAATAAGTTCTGTATTGGTCCTCATAATTTAATAAGTACCAATTTCATTCCTAAAAACTTTAATTTTGATCAATACAATCCCTCTGTCCAATACCGCACTGTCACATAAATTAATGATGACACAATTTGCACTTGAGATGAGCTATGTCATCAATTACCGTAATGGAACTGTCAATTTGATAGACAGAACAGTTAGGTAGCTCAAAATTCAAATTCAGGAATGAAAATACAACTTTTTTAACATGGGACTTCAATTAAACATCCGATGTTTCAGTGACAAAAAGTAAAAATTAGTCTAAATCCTTATCCATGCAGCTCTTTAGATGTCAGTAGCAAAGAAAAGGATAATGAAAAAATTGGGGTGGTGAAAAGTTTTGAGTTAGGCATTATGAGTTCAAAGGTGAGTGAAGGACTGCAACAGTTTGAGATCGGCTTAATATTCCAACAGGCCTCAGCTGTTACCTCATCAAATCTTATGAGGGTGACAAACAATCGAATATCTGCTTCGGTCAGTGTATTCCCGCATATGTACCGGTGCTTGCCAAGTACCTCTTCACATTTCTCCAAAGCTTCATACAACTGGTTTACAGCCTGCAGAAAGAAAGATCGATTAAGATACTTAAGAAATGCCATAGCTATTGTCAGGATCCTTTCAGAATTTAAATACAACAACAAATCCCGTCTTGTTAAGACAAATACAAAATATTAAATCTGCTCATTCCTCTCTACTTAAGCTTCAGGACAAGTGGTGATTTTACATGATATCAGAGCAAAAGTCCTAAGTTCAAACTCTGACTCTACACTTCACACATATAATTAAATATGCCACATGTTGGGTCCACTTATTGAGAGAGAGTCTGGCCCACACGTGAGAGGGAGTGTTCAGACAAATATAAAATATTAAATCTACCAATTCCTATCAGCTTAAGCTTTTGGGATAACTGGTGATTTCACACATCTAATTTAAATGACTATGGCATAGAAAAAATGCATACCTCTTCATAAGGACCTTGCTTCCTTGCAAACCCACATTTATAGACGCCATTATTTATTCCATGGTAAATCCATTCGTTAGTCTCATCAATTTGGGCTTGCAAGTGAGGAGGATAAAGGTCCAAAGCTGCATTATCTGCTATATCATTGAATTCAGAATTAAACATGCGGATTATCTCCGAACTCTCATTGTTGACAACTGTTTTGAGTTTTTTGTCCCATAGTACCTATCATTTAACAAAAATCAATCAAATAGTAATAGAGTTCAAACATCTATGAGCCCCCTAAAAAAATAATATCAGAGAAGGGGGTCCCTTCATGCGGATAACAAACATACAGGAACTGTGTACTTTCCAGAGTAGTTTGAACTAGCAAGGTCATAAAGTTCTCTAATACTTTTAGCTCCATTCAAAGGGTCAGGCTCAGCTCCTGGTTCTTCCGTCTCCGAAGCAGGGAAAACCCATCCCATATGCTCATCAGTTTCCTTTGTTCTTTCCCACTTGGCTTTGACTGACTGGGCATAAGCCAATAGACAAGATTGGATTGATCATAAAATTCTGATTCCACTACTAGAAACTAGTAAATACACTGACCGTGAAACTAATGGCTTTGTCAAGTCCTTTGATCTTCAAATATGCAATGCACCTGGAAGCCCATGGGCAAGCATATGATATGTACAGATGATACCTTCCAACTTCTGCTGGAAATTGGGATTCTGGACTACGTGAAATAAAATTACGGAATGTTGAAGCGGTTCTGGTGAAAGCACCAGAATCTGCTGTCTCATCTACTGCAGAACGAGCCATTTTTACAAAGTACTGAAGAATATGCAATTGAAAATTATCAATACTTCCAATGTTTTACAAATTCAAAACCATATAAACATATAATTCAGATCCAAAGACTTGTCACCTTGTTGTTGGAGTTGCATAACAAATCAGGAAAAAAAAAATGTATGCTAATTTCTAACGTAACATTAATAATGTTGTGGCAGAAAAGTAACATCTTAGGGAGAAGATAATTCACTAGAAAGAATTGCAATTACACACAAATGTATGCTACTTTATAAAGGATTCTGGTCGATTGGTTTGACATTATTGTCCAAAGGAAAATCATTAGGTACTTCCAGAGTATGTAAGCGATTCTAATGGCATGACATTTTATCATAGGATGGGAGTACCATGTCACCATACTACCTAACAAACGTTACATGCTTCACCAACAAAGGTATTACAATCCTCAGAGTCAGTGAGCATGAAATCCAATAAACAATAAATTTATATAGCGTCCAGGACAAAAACACAAGTAAAATATAATATAAACAGTAATCCCAACCCTAAGGAATTGGCCTAAGTGGTGAAGGCATTGGTCTTGGGGTATCACTCCCTTCAAGGTCTAAGGTTCAACACCTCATGGGTGCAAACAATCCTTTGGGGCCACACCTCTTAGTGAAAAGCCAGTGATTTAACCAGTTCCGTGTAAGAAAACTACCGATAGTGCGGTGCACGGGACCAGGATTTACTCTGTAAGAGTGGTCCGAAGGGCCTTGCCTTAGAGAGGTTGCCAACATAAAAATAAAATAAAATAAACAGTAATCCCGCACGATTCCCAGTAACCTGCTCTATTAGTAAGGGAAGACAATTTTCTAAAGTGGCCATAAATGCAACAACCTCACTCTGTTCTGCCGGAAAACATTGCATACAAAAAGCAAAATTCATGTGATATGTTTTTCGGCAGAAAACAAAATTTACAACTACTCTTACCCATTATTCATGGTGAAAAACCGTTAATATATACGGGGCCTAAAATCATATTCATATCAAGATTCTCCCCGAATAATTTTATTTTGAAACAAACAGACCAGAACAAAATTTACCCTTTATCAACCCTGTTCATAGCTACAGCATTTCGAAACCAGAAAACAGATCGTAAAGTAGTACCCCACGAAAAAAAGTCAAAGTCAATAATTATTCAGAGATCCACATGATCCATCGTCCATAAAAATCTGTAATCACGGTTCTGGTTTCATGAAGGTCAATCCCTTTATTTAAGAGCAGCTCGTGCTTAAAGCAGTTCGATAAAATCCCAGAAACTTTATAATTCGTCAATTTATGCCAACATGAGAGTGAGAGTGAGAGAGAGAAATGAATGACATGGAGAAATAAAAGGGGATTGCATGCCATATACCTTGGAAGGGAATCGCAGGATGAGCTGCTTCTGTGTTGCAAATGCTGAGAGGTGTTTGTTGAAGACACAGATCACAGCCACTCTTTCTTAACAGCAAGCCGCAAGGGCGCGGCAGAAAATAATAATAACCATTTGGGCAGACAAAATAAAGAATAATTTATGAGTAATGTTATATAGCATTACTGTAGTGATGGAGTGTGCAAAGTTGCTGCTTGCTTCTCTCAAGATTATTTCATTTTAGTTAGCAAAGTTACTATTTTTTTAAAAAAGTTAAAAAGAATTACCACTACTGCAAAAAAAAAAAAATCACTGATTTGTGATTTTTCTTAAAATAGTGCTTAGTTAATAAAAAAAACTTAACATAAATTAATGAGAAATACTTTAACCACAAAGAGATCTCATAAAAATAAATCTATACAGATTGACGTAATTTAATGCGGTACATTAAATTATAAAGTTAGTTTTATTGTAAAGTATATTGTATAAATTAGAAATCAGAAATGTACTAAAAACTTGGTCCAATAATTTAAAGGTGGCAGGGTTGCCTGAAGCTGCCATTTTTTAAGGAGCCTTGCAGACTAAGGAGACTTGATTGCTGCATCATGGAAGACAACAATGTGTTCAACTGACGCGAAGAAATTCATGGTATTGAGTAATGTCATGTTAATGTGTTATTATCCATTAATTAACTAGCAAGTTAATTACTTGATCATAACATATATGGTGAGTTTGAACAATGTTCCGTGAAACCAAATGGAAATGAAAAGGGTAGGAAAAAGGAATTGAAATGGAGACGCGGCCACTATAGTCTATTTCCACTCAAAAATCACGATGATTAAACAACAGAAAACCAGTGGGATCATGACATGGTGATGGTGGACTCCCAACACTAATCCTTTTTTGCTTTATGCTAACAGCCTTTTATAATGGAAAGCAAGTATCAGAGTGCTGCAATCATGTACAAACCGTTCCAATCCTGAAGATTTTACTTTGCTTTGCTTTTGTGCCAGAAATCTATGTGCTCACTTGTGGCCGCAATTTCAAGCGCATGTTTTAGACCCAAGAGAGAGTAGAACTCCTGAAAAGAGTACGTAAAGATTGCAGAGTTACTACGGAGAGAAAAGGGTTATTACTTTTTTATTATTTATTTATTATTTTTATTTATTTGATTTTTTTAATTTTTAATTTTATTTAGTAATTAAGAAAGTAATTATTAATAAAATTATATATATTTTTTAATTTTTTTTAATGATTAAAGATATTTAAAAAATACTTAAAAAGAAGAGCAATGTACCGTCTTCATTTAGAAATTACATTACAAGTATAGTTAATTTTATTTTTAAATTTTTTTTTTAAATTATAATAATATTTTTATTAAAATAATATTTTATTTTATATAATGAAAAATTTGCACAAATAAAATTTTTCTGAAAAGAAATAGCAACATAACTGGGTACGATTTGATAGCAACTGGGTACGCATTAAAGACAGGCCATATTAATCACCGTGATTGAACAGAGCTGAAAATCCAACCAAGCAAGGTCTGTAATGAAAAATCTAGTGATCGTAAGTCAGCATCAAACTCTATATCGTAGGGACAAAGTTTTACGCATTAATGTCGTCGAGATTCGAGAACTCGCCAGAAAGAGCTGTCGTGCGTATGCTTGCAAACTACCGTATGCTGAAGTTGATTCGAGCAAAATCAAGTGCAAGCCGGGACACAAGTTTCAGACCGAGCAAAAAAAATGAAGAAAAGTGATCCAAAGACGTAAACAAAAAATAAAAAAACCTTGAGAAAAACAATGGAATGGGAGCTATGCTTTGTATCAATGGTGGCCAAGAAGGTCGTCGGCAGTGGAGTATGTAACTTCGTTAATAGTGGAGGTGGTTGTTCCGTAAATGGTGGAGGAGATTGGATTGTGCTGATTGATGATGGTAGAAATCTGCTGAGGCGCGTGGCAGAGACGATAACAAAAATCTGCAATTTCAAATGTTTTGATTTTAGGTTATAGAAGAAAGAGAGATAATGTAGTCAATTCAAGTCTAAAAATGGGGACAATTTGGTCATTTCATGCATTGAGACTGCAATACAGTCCTTAGGATTGTATATAGCACTGCTCCATTCAAAATGTTGCAGCCCATAAATGAAGAATCAAATTGTTCTCCATCGGATAGGAAAGAAGCCTATGCACGAGGAAGCCGACAATGGTGGTGGAGGACTTGACCACTGGTACTCCGTCGTATAAGGATTGAAGAGACAAGGAGGGAAATTCTTCAGTCGCTTTCAGAGAAAAAAATTTACATTTTATACATCAGTGGCATTATTGTAATTCAAAGAAATTTTAAGGATAATAATGTTCAGGCTTGTATGGACAGTACGTAGACGGACTCAAGTTTCATTGCGCTTTAGTAAGCATGGAATGACAGATGAGAATTCCTTAGGACTGGTCCGACTGTTATTAACCAAATAACAGCCTGCCAATTACATAGTTACACGTATGACTTCCACCACACTTATCATAAACCAGCAAACATCAGAAAATGGCAATCTCTCTTCTGCAATTTCAACCCGAAGGAACTCCCCTTCCCCACTTCGTCGAATCTCATCCCGAAGGAACTCTCCACGAATCGCGTTGGCATCGTCGAATCTCAACCTGAATGAGAACTCCCCACAAATCGCGAATCGCACTCCCTTTGTCAAAACTCAACTCGAAGGAAATCCAGAACCCCTGAATCTCAACTCCCAAATCTTCTCTCCGTGCCCTCACGAAACCCAGAGCCCATCCACCAGTCCCCTCGCACCCCCCTTCGTTGAGTCGTCGCTACATACCAACTCCCCACCCACGAATCGCAATCCCAAATCGCACCCCAGAGACCAGAGACCATTTCGAGAGGGCAGGCCATTTGTTGCAATCCATTAACAATAATGGGAGGTAGTGCAGATAGTAGTAGTCACTCCAATCAAGAATGGCTAGTTTTACTTCATTTTCAAACTCCACATCGAAGTGTCACTCTTCTAAAGCTCCCATTGACAGACCTCAAAGCCCCCAAATAACACAAACCTAGTTATCAAATTTCAACAAACAAACTCAAATAAATCCTCCTAATAACCAAAAGTCAACAATAATCAAGACGAAAATTCAAAATCGGAGACCCCCACGTGAAGAATAAGGGTAAAGGAAAGGTAGGTCATGCAGGGTTTGGATTAAGTTCTCAAATGCTATGAAATCCATGTAAATCATAGAATAGTAGTTAAAGGAGCTGGGACAAGGTGGAGTGGTGGAGATGATATGGACATGAAAGAGAAACGTGAAATGGAAGGGGTTTTCTCTTAAGCGTGTGGGAGTAGCGACCATGTGAGAGCTGAAGGTCCTGTAGATTTTTGTTTTGGGCGGTGCACAGAGACCAACGAGGAAGAGAATGGTTTTGGGCGGTGCAAATGAGAAAGGGGCTAGCATCACATACAACTACGACCTTGATTCTCCGTGATCTAACGTATTTCTCTTTCAGTATTTTTTCTTACTTGTCTTGAGTTGAATGGAGGACTATTTTTGTGAGATTAACAACGGGACCGGTCTAAAGCGCTTCTCATGACAGATATATGATTACGTACATATCCAAGCTTGCTATCAGCAAACCCCACATATACGTGGCATTGTGGCTCAAAATAATGGTCCTGTACTAACTTAACTATTATAACGGTTTTTTTTCTATCTTTTTTTTTTAAAAAGTTCCCAACAAGGTGGTTATCCCCATCTTTACCATGTAGATACGTTTGAAGAACAGTAGAGAAGGTCACAACATGATCACATTCATCCAAAATTATTTGAACACCTTTTCACAAGAATCCATTTTCCCTCAGGATAGGTAAAGCCTTGAGGTGTTTATTCAAATCTTACCGATTTCGAGATACAAACTTCATCTTATAGTCTGCAACAACACAATCTATGCAGAAAACTTCTCTCTGCCATGAGGGGTAGAGTAGTCAGTATTTGGGCCAACAGGAAGGATGCCAAATGGATTGATAGTAGGATGGCTTCCATAGTAATGTTGTTTGATGTGTTGAATGTTAACCGTACTACTGATGCCAGGGAGTTGAAAAATGTCCTTGGTGTAATTGAACAGAT
Source organism: Juglans mandshurica (assembly GCA_022457165.1). Taxonomy (NCBI): domain Eukaryota; kingdom Viridiplantae; phylum Streptophyta; class Magnoliopsida; order Fagales; family Juglandaceae; genus Juglans; species Juglans mandshurica. The sequence goes on from CM039626.1 coordinate 27,028,860, forward strand.
TTGTGTACTCCCGTATCAGTTTCTTGTTACACTTGAAGTGGAGAGCATAAACCTGTCATCACACAAACTCAAATTTCTAAGATGCTTGGAGAATCTGCAACAGATAAATTCTAGACTTTCACACAAGAGCAAGAAAACAAGCAAAGCAAAAACCTGAATTATAGGATCCAGGCTAAACAGATTATGTACATATGGCCATAGGTTTTGGTAGACCAGCATAATAACCAAGAAATGTTATCAATGGTTGGCCTTTTCCAGTCTTAAGATTCAAAAATCAGACTTTGGAACATCATGTAATGCCAAACAAAAAAGCAAAAACATAATCATTCCATAAAAGCTCAAATTGAATTGCTTAAACGTATTCTACATGTGAGAGTTGCTGAGCCATTTTGGGCAAACGACTGCGATGAGAAATAAAAGGGGCTGTGTGGAAAAACACATGGGAAATTTGGTAATCAAAACAACTATTTTACGAGGTGGACCAAACCATTTACTTTTGGTTCCAGGAATAGAGGATCAGTAACAAGTTTGTCCTATATTTTAAGAACTACTTTCATTCCTAAAAGCCATCACATAAATTGATGTCGTGACAAACACAACCTATAACCTTTTTGTCCCCTGTAACAGCATCCTCAATTGGATATACGAAGTTTTTATGTAGCTCAAAGTTCAAATTAAAATTAGGACTAAATTAAATTCTATCCCTTGTTCTAAGGGACCAGAAGTAAGATTTGTCTAAACTTTAATCAATGCACCTTTTAGCTGTTCAGTAGCAAAGGAAGGAAGACAGCAACAATTTCAGAGTCATTAGACAACCACGGTTTTAAAAGGCTTCACTTTTTGCTTGAGTGACTTAGATTACCTCATCAAATCTTATGAGACTGACAAACAATCGTATATCTGCTTCAGTCAGTGTGTTGCCACATATGTAGCGTTGCTTTCCAAGTATCTCCTCACATTTTTCCAAGCCTTCAAACACCTCTTTCAGAGCCTGCCGAAAGAAGGATCAATTAAGATACTTATAAATAAGCATAGTTATTGGCAGTATCTTTTCGAGAAAGTAAACACCAAGCCACTTCTTAGAGAAAGTAACAATCGATATGGTGCATACCTCTTCATAAGGCTCTTGCTTCCTCGCAAACCCAGCTCTATAGACACCATTATTTATTGCATGATATACCCATTCATTAGTCTCATCAATTTTAGCTTGCAAGTGAGGAGGATAAAGGTCCAAAGCTGCATTCTCTGCCATAGCATTGAACTCAGTATTTAGCATGCGGATTATCTCCCCACTCTCATTACTAACAATTGTTTTGAGTTTCTTATCCCATAGTACCTGAGCAAGATCAAATAAATTGTTTAGGAATGTCAACATCTATCAGCCAGAAAAGGGAGAAAATGTAGTAGGGAAAAGAAAAGGAGGGGAGAGGGGGGGGGGGTTTAATGTGAATGACATACAGGGACAGTGCACTTTCCAGTGTAGTTTGGACTGGCAATATCATAAAGATCCCTAATACTTTTTGCTCCATTCAAAGGGTCAGGTTTAGCTCCTGGTTCCTCTGTCTCTGAAGAAGGAAAAACCCACCCCATATGCTCATCAGTTTCCCTTGTTCTATCCCACTTGGGTTTAACTGGCTGAGGATGATAACAAAATAGACAACATTAGTTTGGTCATAAAATTTTGATCCCACCCTGAGAAATTTATCATAAAATTCACTTACCGTGAAACTAATGGCCTTGTCGAGGCCTTTGATCATCAAGTATGAAAGGCACCTCGAAGCCCATGGGCAAGCATATGATACATACAGATGATACCTTCCGAATTCTGCAGGAAATTGGGAGTTTGGATCTCGCGAAATAAAATTACGGAATGTTGAAGCTGTTTTCACAAAAGCACCAGATGCTGATGTCTCATCTAATCCAGATCGGGCCATTTGAACGAAGTGCTGTAGAATATGCAATTGAAGAAATTATAATTACTTTACTTCAACATTTTACAAACTCAAATCTGTTAAAAAAACATTTAGGGGTTGTTTGGGAAACACATCTCATCTCATCTAAAAAATTTTCATAATTTCCTTCCTAAACATCACTTAAAACACAAACAATTTTCAATTTGAAATCTTCAACTTTTTCATCTAATCATTACCTAATTATTACAACTTTCCAAAACTTCCAAAAAAAACAAAAAAATAATTCACTTTTTCAAATTCTAAAACAAAAATTATATCAAAAAATTATATTCTAACAATATTTTAACTTTTTAATGTTTTTATTCAACTTTTTTTCTCTCATTTCCCAAAACCCAATAAAACATGTTAACTCAAACCATTTCACTACTATTCTCAGATTTTTCTATCTCATCTCATTCCCTAAGCATCCCCTTACATTCAGCTCGTAGACCTTTGTCCTCTTACTGTTGGAGTAGCATAATGATATGACATAAAAGTCATAAATTTTAGGGGAAAGACGTTCAATATACAAGAAAAGGATTCTTAGGATTCTTGTAGATAGATCCGTTTGACATCTCTGTCTGTATAACCAGTTCACTTCATAGTTAAATCTCTCTCTCTCTCTCTCTCTCTCTCTCTCTCCAATCCATAATTAAATTGCATTTAAAAAAAAAAGACATCCATGATTGCTTTCCACATGAAATACTATACTTGTAACTTGATATAATTGCCAGATATCCAGGCGACAAAAGTCAAGCTTTAAATTTTTGTAGAGTACCCAATAACCTAAATGTTTTGTTCAGGGTGAAAAAGCATTGAGATACATGGGTTCTTAAATCATTTTCATTTCAAAGTTCTCCACAAATTACTTCCCATCGAAACTAACAGATAAGACCAAAATTTACCCTTTATCAACTCCCTATTAGCTAGATTTCCATTTCTAATCAATATATAATATATACAGATTACACTAATACGATACGAATAAAACTTCCGCGGTGAGCCAGAAGACAGAACATATCATAAAGTATTACCCCATGAAATAACTCGAAGCTAAGAATCTTTCTGAGACCCCCCTTACTACCATGGCTCATAGAAAACTGTATGAGTTCTGGTACTACGGAACCCAGTTTAAAGAACTTCATGGAAGCCACTCCCTTTCGGTAGGAGCAGGTAGTGTTTTAAGCAGTTCAATAAAATCCCTAAATTATAACTCCTCAAATTAAGCCAACATGAGAGGGAAAGAGAGAGTTATTTACCTAGGAATGGAAACGCTAGATGAGCTGCTGCTTTGTGGTGAAGGCAGAGAGTGGATTGATAAAGATGCAGATGATTGCTCCAGCCAGTACTGGACATATTTATTGTAGTCAACACAAGCCCCATCCCTTTCCCTTTCACCTACCCTTCTTCGACCTTTCCCACCTGCCACTCTCCTCTTCCCGAGAAACTTCCAAAGCCTGCTCTTCAGGTGGGACCCTCCCTTTTGTCTTTCCTCCTCTCTCTCTCTCTCTCCCGATCCCGATAAGGGACGTAACTAATCCGATTTTATCCGTTTCGGATAAAATTTGAAATTTGAACGGTATATATTAATTTTGTATTTTAAAAAATCGGTTCTTTATTAATTACTTTCTAAACTGATACTTTTAATTTTATCAATCTGATTTGATCTGATTTTTTTATTTTAATATACTATATTATATATTATATAATAATATATTATAGTATATAATATTATAATGATAATATATTGTAATATATTATAATTATATTATAGACTATAGTGATATAGTATTAGTATAACTATTAATACGTATTATTAATATTAATATAACTATTAATTCAATAGGCTATGATGATATAATATTTTAAAATTAAATATTATATTAATTAGTAATTTATTATATATATGAACCGGTTCAATTTGATTATTTTAAAAAAAGAAAAATTGAAACGGATCGATTTAAAAAAAATATATATTGATATTGGATCGAATTAAATTCGGTACCGAATTAAAACCCACCAATTCTGTTCAATCCGGTCCGATTTGGTTTACTAATTTATTTTTATACCCATATTCCCGATCCTTCTTTTAGGCAGTATCAACGGCTGTCGGTCCACCTAAAATTAATTAACTAGACATTTGTTTATGACAATCTTGGACTGGCAATATTGCAGCTGCAACCCTGTTGACTGTTGTTAAGATAGTAACTATGTAATTTTCCTTCATTCCTCATTCATTCTCTCCCCTTACCCACACCCTATCTTCCTTTCTTCCTAGGTATATACCTACCCCCCAAATTTATATCTCGCTACCTACCTCCCTCCCTCTAAATTATTACATCCAACCTTCACATATGTACGATCTGTGCCATGTGAAAACCAGTTGTCGTCTCCCTTTCTCTGGCAGTCCTTCAGCAGACATAAATCCGTCATAGAGAAATTACTAAACCCACAAAATGATGGCAGTCCGACCGTTACATTATAAAATTATTTTTATTATAAAGTTGATTACCGAATCACGTAAAATTATATTAATTTATAAATTTATTTTTATATATTTTCACTTCTCCATATAATATAATTTAAATTATATCTTATAAATTAAATATAATCATTAATGTGAATGATATTATACTTGCAGTTGCAGCAGTAACGTGGGGTGGCAGGATCTCATCTTATCTGAACTCACGTGGAGGTGGGAGTGATTTCCGCGCCACACGGGAATATTTAGGGAGATGAACAAAGTCACGTGAAAAGTACAGGTGTCAATAAATTAGTCCTGGAATTGGATAAGAATAAAAATTAAAATATTTTTAAAATATCATCTGTTATCGGTGAGAATAGTTTAATTTCATATATATATATATATATATATATATATATATAATAGTTACAATTGAGTATGCAAATGCAATATAATTATTTAAAAATAAATAAATAACTACGATACTCATATAAAAATAAATTAATTTTTTAATAATAGATCTCACTTTTTTTCAAAATAATTATATAATATTTACATACTCTATAACTATATATAACATTACTCTTATTGCTAAGGACTAATAAAACCCAATTTTCACATATTCCATCGATCATATTTCCAATTTGTTATTTTTTAAATCCTTGATCATGTTTTTATTTTTAAATGATAGTTACAGTCATGAATGCGTAAGTATCGTACAATCACTTTAAAAAAATAAATAAATACAGGATTCACATGAAAAAAGAAATAATTTTTTAATAATAAATTCTACTATTTTTTAAAACAACTACACGACATTTACATGCTCCACAATTATATATAACATTACTTTTTAGGGGTGAGGGAAACATTGCTGTGAAGACTACACTTTTTCTACGTGCTCACCTGTGGCAGCAATTTCAAGCAAGTTTTTTTACCCAAATTTTGTTATGTATAAACAAGTTTACATACCAATCTGTGTACTAATATTGTTGCATTCATATTCTAAATTCAAATTAGTACTATTTTCAATAAAATATATTTTCTGACCAATCATATTGAATAGATACGCGTATTAGTACGTAAAATCGCTTCCAATTAGATTTTTCCTTTTTACCCTAAACGAAAGGTGCAAGAACTAAACCTCGGACCAGGACCAAGACCAAGACATGAGCATATATATCCATGACACAGGCCATGGCACATGTTTGAGATCTACAAATTTAACATTGTTTCTACTTGAATTAAGGAGAAACCAAAAAAAAAAAAAAATTGCAATATGTTAGTGTCCTATACCATTTCTGTCTTTACATAAGACGAGACACCAAAAGAGAAGAAAGAAGATTAACTGCAGCTTCTTGAGCTGCTGTGTAATTGCCTAGATGCCCGACAGCCAAAGCAGTTACAAATGGTGAATGATATTGTAATAAGCATCATCTGGGGCTAGAAAGAAAAACATCCAGAGCTCATGCAATTTTTCTTCCAAAGAGAGTTCGAAATAAACCTTTCCAAAACAGCAAAGGAATGGTTTGCAGTGTTATTATCCTTTGAACTTTATCCAACAACTTCTTGATAATGTTATTTATATGCACATTCCTATTAAACCACCAACCAATCATATTCATGAAGTGCGTAAAAGAGTATGCAAAAGTGATAGCACGTAGAGTTTTTATTTTTTATTTATTTATTTTTGGAGGAAAAAAAAAAGGTTCCCGGTAAACCATCTTTTCCACGCACATAGGTTACAGAATATCATACTCACATCCATCTGAACTTTATTTGAACACACATTTTCCAAGACTCTTACCTTCCCTCAGGATAGATGAAGCCTAGAGGCAAGAAAAACTCTTATGACTTCAACACACACAATTGTTTGCAATTCCACACGATCTATGCAGAAAACTTGTCTCTGCCATGAGGGGTAGAGTAGTCAGTATCTGGGCCAACAGGAATGATGCCAAATGGATTGATAGTAGGATGGCTTCCATAGTAATGCCGTTTGATGTGCTGAATGTTGACCGTACTACTGATGCCAGGGAGTTGAAAAATGTCCTTGGTGTAATTGAACAGATTTGGGTACTCGCGTATCAGTTTCTTGTTACACTTGAAGTGGAGAGCATAAACCTGTAATTACACATTCTTATCAAAAAATTAAAAAAAAAATCTAACTTGCTTGAAGAAACTGCTATAGATATAATGATATATGGCAGAATTTCATCCAAAACCAAGGCAGCAGAGCAAAGCCAAAACCAGAATGGCTATAGGGAAAATCACACATGAATTATTGGTAATCGCATAATTTATTTCATGAGGTGGCCTAAACTTTTTTACTTTTGGTTCCTGAAATATAGAATTAGTTAGAAGTTGGTCCCCTTTAGTTTAGAAAGTACTAACTTCGTTTCTAAAAGCTTTAATTATGAGCAATTCAACCCCTTCCTCCAGTGCCATAACAGAAATTGATGATTTGACAAACGATTAGTTTGGCAGGTCAAATTAAAATTCAGTTATAAAATTAAAACATCTCCTTTGTTTCAAGGGACCAAAGTTAAAATTTTATGCTAAACTCATAATAAGTGAGAACACCCCCTAAAATTACAAATTGAAGGATAAAGAGTCCAAGGAAACCCAAGAAAGGAAATGAAATGCTGCCATCAGCAGACTTCCAATGAAAAAGAAATGTGACAGAAATTATTCAGATAACCACATGATTAGCTTAATTTCCATTCAGGCTTTCACTTATTGCTTGAGAGACAGATTACCTCATCAAATCTTATGAGACTGACAAACAATCGAATATCTGCTTCAGTCAGTGTCTTGCCACATATGTAGCGTTGCTTTCCAAGTATCTCCTCACATTTTTCCAAGGCTTCAAACACCTCTTTCAGAGCCTGCAGAAAGAAGGATCAATAAGATACTTATAAAAATAGCATAGTTATTGGCGGAATCCTTTGAGAATGTAAATAAAGACTACGACACTTCCTCCATCTAACCTGAATGTCTGGTATGAAAAAACTATACATACATACCTCTTCATAGGGCTCCTGCTTCTTTGCAAACCCACATCTATAGACACCATTGTTTATCCCATGATATACCCATTCATTAGTTTCATCAATTTTTGCTTGCAAGTGAGGAGGATAAAGGTCCAAAGCTGCATTCTCTGCTATATCATTGAACTCAGTATTTAACATGCGGATTATCTCTGCACTCTCATTGCTAACAATTGTTTTGAGTTTCTTATCCCACAGTACCTATCACAGAGCAAAAACCAACCATAAAGTACAGGAGTTTTTAACTTCTATTAGCCAAGAAAGGGGGGGGAGGGGGGGGAAGCGGGATGGGGGACACTTCATCTGAGTAACTTACAGGGACACTGTACTTTCCAGAGTAGTTTGGACTAGCAAGCTCATAAAGTTCTCTAATGCTTTTTGCTCCATTTAAAGGATCAGGTTTAGCCCCTGGTTCCTCTGTCTCTGAAGCAGGAAAAACCCATCCCATATATTCATCAGTCTCCTTTGTTCTTTCCCACTTGGGTTTGACCGGCTGATCATAGGCAAATAGACAAAATTGATATAGTCAGGCAATTTTGATCCCATCCCTAGAAATTTGTGATGAAATTCACTGACCGTGAAACTGATGGCCTTGTCAAGTCCTTTGATCTTCACGTATGTAAGGCACCTGGAAGCCCATGGGCAAGCATATGATACGTACAGATGATACCTTCCAGCTTCTGCTGGAAATTGGGAGTTTGGGTCTTTTGAAATAAAATTACGAAATGTTGATGCAGTTTTCACAAAAGCACCGGACTCTGATGTCTCATCTACTCCTGATCGAGCCATTCGAATAAAGTGCTGAAGAAGAATATTGAATTGAAGAATTTATCATTACTTCAAACATTTTACAACTTCAATCCCAAGACCACATCGTGGAGCTATGGGATATCTTTCCAAGCTTAAACGTATAGAAAAAGGTGAATTTACTAATTCAAATATATTCTCTAACAATATTACTATCACACATAATTGTATCGTGATTTCAAAAGGACTTCGGTTGATCGATCTAGCACAACTGTCTAAATTATGTAAATTGTAGCACCCGCATATTTTGTTCATGAGAAAGACAATCACATGCTTCACCAACAGATGTAATTGATTCTCGATGATCAAGCAGTAAACATACGTATTCAAGAAACTACATATCCATGCAGGACTCGGATTAAACATAAGAACTTCTATTCTTAGATCCATATATATATCTATAGTTCATAAAAAGCTGTAATGCAGTTATGGTACTAGGAAACCAAATCTAAAGAACTTCATGGAAGCCATTCCCTTTCTACAGGAGCAGCTACTATTTTACGCTGCTCAATAAGATCCCAGAGATCTTAACACGTCAAATTAGATCAACACGAGAGAGAGAGAGAGAGAGAGAGAGAGAGACCTTGGAATGGAAGTGGTGGACGATCTGCTTCTTTGTGGCAAATGGTAAGAAGGGTTTATTGAAGACGGAGATGGCGATCATGGAGTGAGATAAAGTGGGACTGTGATCGAAAAAAAGAAATAACAAAATAATTGAACAAGAGATTATCCTAGAGTTTCTATCATTGTCAGCGAGTGGCCGACAGACAACACAGCCTTTGAGGTGTCTCCCTTATCTTTCCCTTTTTAAAATTTTAACCGTACTACGAAGAGGTCAGAAATTCTAAATTAATGAGATATTTTTTCAACTTTATATTTTTAATTATATTGATATGTATTTTAGATTATTTTTATTTCATTTATTTATTTAAAAATGATTTAATATATTATCACATCTTTATTTGAAAATGACTAAATTAAAATGAAAAATAATAACACTATTTGATATCCCATCTTTCAAACCTTACAATATTTTAAAAAATTCATGGTAATAAATTAAATAATATGGTAGAGTGGGCTATAAATAATATAAACTTATATAAAATTTAATATTATATTTTTAATAAATAATTAAATTTAATTAAAAACATTCAAATTCTATTATTATTTAAGAAAAATTGATCAAAAACACAAAATGACTAAATATAAACATAGTATTGTTTTCAAGACAGGTTAATCATGTAATTGGCCATTTTGTTAGAAATTATTTTTTTAAAGACAAAAAGTGTGGTTAGGTAAGATGTATGTGGATTTGATTCTCCTGTTGGGTCCCACCATATCTCCTTCCTTTCAATTTTGACCAAATTGGGATAAATCTGTCTTTTTTCCCTGTGTTGGACAGGTAATTGAATTGAGAAAAGATAAACTAACAATTAGTGAATAAAATAATATTTATTTAAAATTTTATTTTAGTTTTTATATTGATTTGATGTATCTAATTTTTTTTTTTTTAAATTCTATATTAGGAAGAAGTCGTAAATAAATTGTGGATGTGGACGAGTAATTATGATGAAAAATGTTATAAGGAATGCTTATATTACATATTTTGATTTAATTAATTTTTTATTTTTTTATTTAAATAATGTATTTAAGGAGAATAAAAATAATTTAGAATAAAAATAATTAAATTACATATTAATTAAATAAAAATATGTTGTGTAAAGTTTTTCGTATAGGACTTTTTATTTTATTATCCATGCAGGATGCGATGCCCGTGCTACCCCTGAATTCGATACATAGGCTATATAACCTTGGAGAGGACTGAGTACCATATTTAGAGGTGTAAAAAAAAAAATCAGTGAATTGATAAATAGGACAGAACTGATAGATTGGTCCGGCATCGAGTTTGGTTCGGTCCGGTATCGGTTTTATTTTTTTCAAAATCAGTTAAAATCGATTCGGTTCTTAGTTTTCTTTTTCTAAAACAGGATCTGACCAAACCGAATCAGTTCATATATATATTATAGTATATAATTTTTATATATAATATATAATTATATATAAAATAGTTTTGTATTATATGATAAATTACTAATTAATATAATATTAAACTTTAAAATCTTATATCACTATAGTCTATTGTATTAATAGTTATACTAATACTATATCACTATATATTATAATATACTATAATATATCACTATAGTCTATAATACAATTATAATATATATTATAATATACTACAATATATTATCATTATAGTATTATATACTATAACATACTATTATATAATATAGTATATAGTATATTAAAACTGAAAAATCAGACTAGACCAGAACCGGTAAAACCGAAAGTATCGGTTTAGGAAAATAACTGGTGCGGAATTGATTCTTGAAAATGCAAAACCGGTACATATCGATTTGGTCCCAAATTTTATTCAAAACCGGACCAAATCAAATCAATTACACCCCTAACCATACCTCAGACTCTTCTGGTGATTTCCTTGCTGAGGCGAGCTCCTTTCCTTGCTGAGGCCGTGAGGCGAGCTTCTTTCCTTCATAAGTGATATAGGTGTGAGTTTGCCTTCCGAAAACCTTTAGCGAGTAGCTTCGCTCTGTTTCGTATATTATTATGATTTATATAATTCTCAAATACATAAATAAAGCAATCTTTTTATAAAAAAAAATAGGCTCAAAATGTGTAAAAAAAAGTCTATTTTTTTAATAGAATCTACGTTTTTATAAAAAACATACACGAAATTTATATATTTGAAACTTGTATATAATATTACTCTATTCAAATTAAGTGTAACATCGGAGATAAAATATGCAAAAAAATAAAAAAGAATGAGACTTTCGTAACAGTAAAACTCTTCTGCAGTTAATCCTTCAAAGAGTAATTATACATACAACCGTGAAGTACGTAACCGCCGCGTAATCGCTTTGAAAAAGAGTAGGGTCCACTATTAAAAAATTAGTTTTTTTTATGTGAGTCTCATGTTTTATTTATTTTTTTCAAAGCGATTACGTGGCAATTACGTAATTCACGGTTATAAGTATCTTTTTGGAAAAATGGAATGGTTTAGCATTGTCACGGCAAGAAAATCAGTTTTTCCCGGCGTTTGAAATTCGCCGTAATAAGTACTTAAATCGTTACATTTGATTATTTCAGTGATTTAAAAATCGCTGCACGTCAGTTGCATTTGTTTATTCATTTCTGTTTTAACCCAACGAATACCAAAAAGCGCTACAAATACTTACTTTTTGCGGCAACTTTTTTTCGCCACAAATGACCATTCGGTTTGCCTATTAAATCATTGAGAAAATCCATCTACAACGAATTATAATCGCTGCAAATAATAAAAAAATTTGCCGAAAATAAAAAATGACATTACACAGCTATTTGCCACCATAACTTATGGAATTATTTCAACCCAAGAACTAAATGAAACACAACAGAACACTGATTGCACATTTTGCTAACATTGATAATGTCCTCATTCAACATTACATTCAACTCAAATAGGATGTAATGTCATTTTCTGTACGAGTCAAAAGACTCGAATATTTACAGTCCCTTTAAAAAATTGAGAAATCAAGAAATATTGAACCCTGATTCTAAGACACTTCTGGCCAATCCTTTGTGTCATTCAATGCATTTGTAACACCCCTTAACTGTTATTCAGGAAAGACTTAAAGACGTTCAATGGCAATGGAACTCCACATCCAATGAGAATAACTGGCTTACCATGCTGATAGGCTTCCAAGTTTTTAAAGATATCAGCAATAGGAAAAGGAATCACGCTACAAAACTTTCTTTAGCAGGTCAGCTTTTCAACACAAGTGAATTCACCAATCTTGTTAACAGCTGCTAACCAATTCCTTTAGAGATCTTCTCAGACAAGTTAGAAACAAGAGCATAGTTGTTGCTTTCATAACAAGCAGTCATGAATGCAGCCAAAGTCACACGATCTGCATTACGGTCCTTGTCTAATAATCTATGAAAGAACAATGCCGCTGCGCCCACTTTCCTCTCACTACAAAGCTTCCTGACCAAGGTATTAACAGTCCGGATCCAGAGCTTTGTGTCTAGTCTTTCTAATATAATCATGGCAGAAGCAGAATCATCTATTCTGCAAAACTCATAAGCCAAGGTCAGCCGAGTAACTTCACAAGGGGCCAGCCCCTTATCTATCATGTTGTCATATAACCGGCGAGCCTCCTCCAACTTAAACCCTTTGCAAAGCCCACTTATAAGAGCACCATAAGTAATACTGTCCGGTGTACATCCATGATCTCTCATCCTATGAAAATACTTCACAGCCAAGTTCAGATTTCCATCCCTGCAGTAGCCACATATCATGGATGTATAAGTCTCCTTTGTTGGAACCAGGCCGAGCATGACAGCTTCTTCAAAAAATTTCTCACTCTCTCTTATTCTTTTTTGCCTACAAAAGGCAGCGATTAATGTAGTATATGTATGAATATCAGGTTGAAGGCCAACTTTGACCATCTTATTGAAAAACACCAAGGCTTGCTTAGTATCTGCCTGCTTGCAGTGCTCAGATATGAGAATAGTATACGTGAATCTATCAGCTTGCAATCCACGACTAAAACCCTTCTTAAGCAATTTATAAGCCTCGTGAACCCTTCCCTTTTTGCAGAGGCAATTGATAATTGCATTATATGTACAGATATTAGGAGGGAAACCCTCATTTTCCATTAAGTTCATCAACTCGTATGCTCTTCCAAAATTCGCTACTTTACAGTGCCCATCAATGAGAGTAGTATATGTTTTAGTGTTGGGGGCCAATCCCTGTTCTTTCATTCTGCTCAACAACATCTCAGCACGGTTCAACTTGTCCTCATTGCAATACCCACTGATCATGGCTGTATATGTGTGAACATTTGGCTTGTAATTAGCACTCCGGACAAGCTTAAGAAACAGTCTAAAAGCCTTCTCAGTCCATCCCTTCTTGCAGAGCCCATTAATCAATGCTGTATGAGTATACACATTAGGTTTCCAACCTTTCCGAACCATTTCCTCCAACGTTTCAAACGCTTGTTTAATGCTGCCCTTCTTGCACAACCCATGAATCAATGATGTGAAATTAATCACGTTTGGCGTCAAACCCGTCTCAACGATCTTATTGAAATACCAAGACGCTCTATTCATAAAACCATTTTCACAAAATGCACTGATTATTATAGTAAAGGTCGCATTATCTACAACAAACCTTCTTCCAAGCATTTCACTCAACCACCTGTCCGCCTCCAGAATTCTACCGATCCTACAATAACCAACAACTATCAACTTATAACTGCAACAATCAGGAAACACCCCTCTGACGCACATTTCCTCAAACACGTTCTCAGCATATTCAACCATGCCCATCTCACACGCAACTCCAATTACAAAATTCAAGGTGCGAGTACTTGGCACCAAACCCTGATTTCGCATCTCAATAACCATATCAATAGCCTCCCTCAACCTCCCAATCTCAGCAAAATTCCTCACCATGCACTGCATCACTTCATGAGCTCTCTCCATATTCCCATTACCAATCAACGAAGTGGCGCACACTATATAAAGCCGCATGAAATGGCGAAACTTGGAGAAATCAATTGCCCAGTAAAAGAAACTCAAGGCCACCATCGAACCCGCCTCGGCGGCAAGTGAAGCAACGACCGTAATGGCCTGTTCATGAGTCAAAGAATCAGCATCGAGCTGAATATTAAGCTTGGGAGGTGATATTCTCACATGGGCCTGTCGGTAGAAAGAATCGGCGACCAATGAACAGACTGTTCTGACAATAGAACGGGATTGTGACAATAACGATGAAGAAGAAGTGGGGTGCACTGGAGTGGTGCAAGGATCATGATCATGAGCATGGGAACACAAATATCTGAGAGTGAATAGCGAGGGGAGGGGGCTGAAGAAGAGAGAAGTTTGGCTTGGAGAGGCAGATAGTTTAGGTTGAAGGCCATGGGATTTGAGGAACAAAAGGAGAACCATGAAAGGATTTCGGGACTCATAGGCAAAAAGGGTCGTGTTGTGTAGGGGAAGGCTGGAAGCGTGGATCACCTACAACGGTCGAGCGTGTTTAAAGAAGCGGAAACAATGGGCCGGTTTTGTCTTGGGCTGGGCCCGAGTCACCACTTTTGATATGAAACTTTGAAGCACTGAGCATTTTGATAGCCCATTAAACCATTGCTCAGTAACTCACCGGACTATAGAGTAGGGTATTGTTTGGATACAGAAACGGTTTCATCTTACATCATATCAACTCATCTCATCATTATAACATTTTCAAGTTTTCACACAAAATATAATAAACAATTCAATTTTTTCAAATCCCAAAACAATAATAATATTAAAAAATAATATTTTATTCAACTTTCATCTAAAACTATCTCATTTCATCTCACTATCCAAACGGGGCCTTAGTCTTTTGAAAAAAGTGACTTCATCATGTACAAGTGATTTTCTTTCATGGTTGCAATTCACTTTTTTACAAATAGCTTTCTTTAAATTTCCACATTGGAAAGTACTTTCTCCATACAGCCAGTGTAACAATTTAATTTTTATGTTGTTCATACTTGCCGATATATTTGGTCCAACCAACATCTTACATATCATCAATGACATGCCATGCCTTAATAGGTGCATGAAGTTTAATAATTTATTTTATTCTAACAAAACATTGAATAAAGGGTCCTATCGTTTTAATACTTCAAAATAAAATTGACCTAGTTGTTGTGTATAATCAAGACCCCAAATATGTTAATGAGAGAACATGCAGTATCTTATTTATATTTGTGCATGTGAACTTTGACATTCCAAAGTACATTGCACCTCATCTTGCAGTTATTGCAACTTTGTCAATATCACTCACTTTTAACCAAATCAAAGCAAAGGAAGATATTCCAAACTAACTAGGCTATGAGAACAAAGAACTTCAAGATTGTTTAATATTAGTTTCTTGATTCAATACTCAACACTCTTTTGTTTCTATTTTGTTTGTATGCATTAAAGTTCCCTTTTGCTGCATTTTATATTGTTGAAGTTTCTTTATGTTTCTCTTTTTTACACCTTAATTCTGATTTTTTTTTTCTTTTTTGAGTACTGCTATATTTATAAATGAATTACACAAAAACAATCTCATAAACTGACGTGACTTTATCTAATCCGTTAGATCTACTTTATAATAAAAATAACTTTATAATCTAATGAACTATATCAAACTACGTGAGTTTATGAGATTTTAGTAATCTCTTTATGATTAGAGTATTTCCCAAAAGATAATCATTTTCATGTGCTTTACAAACAATAGTCTGTCCCTTCCTGACCTTCTATTGCAAGGCTTCATTTATTACCACATCCCTTTTTCATTTAAGATGATCTCTTTTGATTATTGGGTAATGGGTAGATAGAGTGGACCGAAGCATCTTTTAACCTTTATTTAGAATCCATTCCACCCCTATAATTAAGGGATGGGAATTGAAGATGCTTCTGCTATCACATGCACCTCTTTTACCTTTACATGATTGCTAGATATTGCACTTGTTATTGGGGAAGCCTACTATCACTGATAGTAGCATGGATTTTTTGTGAGTCTGAGGCCATGCCAGCCACCACATATCAATGAATCAAGGACAACCTTCTAGTCCATTTTCTGATGACTCATTTTGGAAAATAACAACTCCTTAGGTTACCATTTCTATAATTTACTTACTAATTTTCCATTTTTTTGTCATACTTAAAGTCATAGTCTGATATCAATTCCATTAAAAAGATAGTACAAAGAAATTAGTGACTATGGATATAAATTCCATGCCCTTTCATGACCATTTTCATTGAGGCCGGAACTTGCAAGTAACGGATTCTAGCCAATTGAAAGGATCTTCTAATCTGATGACAAACGAGTAAGTAACGCGTAAAAATCTACCCTCGAATTCATGAGAATAGGGTTTACCACTAAGACAACACCTTTAATCTTTATACCTATGAGACAGTTTTTCTACAAAACAACTTCCTAATATATTTGAAACTTTTGTTTGTGCCCGAAAGAAGCATAGATAGTCAAAGATGTGAAAAGGGTGGAAACTTTGGATCGAAGGCATATGAATATCACATGCTTTGCTTTTGCCAAAGGGTGCAGACATAATTATAATTCACTTTTACGGTTGGTGTCGACTCTCATCGTTTCACTCCCCTTCTTTATTGTCTCTGCCTTTATTTTACTCTCAGCCAGGTCAAGTGTTAATTTCATTCATTCATATCACACCACCATTTAGAGCGCAAATCGTGCAGACTCGTTCCATTTTTCTATTTGTTTCAAAATTTCAAGACAAGTTTTTTTTTTGTTTTCTTTATCAAAAGTCGTATATTTTATGTTCAGTCCTTTGAGTAATTATGAACTTATAATTTATTGGAGCTAAGAGTTCTATAGTCTATACTGCAAAACCCATTGCTATTCAGATGTTTATCATCTAGAATTCAAAGATTGAAAGTCAGTTATTTTGTCTTTTTCAAGAACAATAAGAAAAGAAAAAGAAAAATCTATGAAACCAAACTCTTTGAGAGGGAGAAGTATCATATTTTCATATATAAAAGCCCCCTTCATAACCACCTTTCTGAATATTAATAAAGGGAAATGCTTTAACTACAAAAGGATTATATAAAAGCAATCTCATAAACTGATGTGACTTGATGTGGTTCGTTAGATTGTAAAGTTACTTTTATTATAAAATGGATCTAACAGATCAGATGGAGCCACGTCAGTTTGTGAGATTATTTTGTATAATTATTTTGTGGATAAATAGCTCTGCTCTGATCCCAATGTCTTACCATAATTTATTTTGGGGTTACTAAATTATGAAATGCATTCAAAGGTTTGTTAGTCTTGCACCTTTTTCTAATGTGTGAACAAAAATAATAGAGAGTAAAAGAGCAAAGGGGAGCAACATAATTCTCATTGAAAAGTATATAATGATGGACATGTGTCATTATGTAAACATGCAAACCACCGCCCACCACAAGAAAATACTAAAGAAACTCTCAACCACCTCCTAACTTCTCATCAGTTTCTCTTTATAAGAGCTTCCTTAACTATCACCAGACTCAACACCTCAAGCCCACAATACCCAATAGCAATAGGATACGAAATGCAAAAGCATCACTACTGTCATTTCCTTCTGATTTCTTGCTTTTGTTTCTCTGCACTAGCTCTTTCATGGAGCCATAACAAGCAATTCGATCAGGCTTTGAACTATGAGGGCTCCTCTGATCTAGTGAACCTTGAGTACCACATGGGTCCTGTCCTTGCTTCTCCTATAAAACTTTATGTAATCTGGTACGGCCATTGGAATCCAACTCACCAAGCTACCATAAGAGATTTCCTCTACTCCCTTTCTTCCTCTTCCTCTTACCCTTCTGTCGCTGATTGGTGGCGGACTGTCCGGCTCTACACTGACCAAACAGGATCAAATATCACAGGGAGCATCGTCCTCTCAGGGGAGTTCTACGATTCTAAATACTCCCATGGTGGTTATCTGAGTCGTTTAGCAATCCAATCTGTCATCAGAACTGCAGTTAATGCATATCCACGAGCTCTGCCTCTCAATCCTCACAATGGTCTCTACCTAGTGCTGACCTCTCCAGATGTTCGAGTCCAAGACTTCTGTAGGGCAGTCTGTGGCTTTCACTACTTCACCTTCCCAAACATTGTTGAAGTCACCGTACCCTATGCATGGGTTGGTCATAGTGGGACTCAGTGCCCGGGCGTCTGTGCCTATCCATTTGCATGGCCTAAGTATTCAGGAAGGCCACCACCAAGCACAAATGGAGGCAACAACATAATGCGTGCACCTAATGGGGATGCGGGTGCTGATGGAATGATTAGTGTGATTGCTCATGAGCTGGCGGAAGTGTCAAGTAACCCACTTGTGAACGCATGGTATGCCGGGGATGATCCAACTGCACCTACCGAAATTGCAGATTTGTGTATGGGTGTTTACGGGACAGGTGGGGGTGGTGGATATGTTGGTAAAGTTTATAGGGATTCTTGGGGATCTGGCTATAATGTGAATGGAGTGAAGGGAAGAAGGTTTCTTGTGCAATGGGTATGGAACCCTGTAAAAAAGAGATGCTTTGGGCCAAATGCTGCTGACTGAGAATGTTTCTTGATTTCCTCCACTACCTCTTGCTCCTGATGTATCTTTAAATCTGCAAGACGGTAGGGTGTGCGGTTAACAAATGGCAATCGAAAGGAGCTAGGCTAGCACATACTGATGAAGGATGATGATCAGGTTGCCGTGGACCCAAATTTATTGTGTTTTACAAAGAGCTGGTGCTTTATATGCTTTGCTCCTCGAATTCCTACCTAGTTCTTTGTATACAACAAGGATCTATAAAACAGTCATGCATGGAGCTGTTTTGTTAACGAAAAGTGTTGTCCAACTCTAGCATGAATAAACAAAATCTTTTGCAGTTAATTTAAAATATATATATATATATGTTTATTTTCTGCTCATACTGTATGGTATGCAGCTCTCCAATTCCAATTTCCCCAAAGCCTCCAATGGCATAGCCGAGACGGCAATGAGTTCTCTACGCCTGCGGAGATGGAGGGACAGAAGTTTCAAGTGATACGGCAAAAGTTATTCCATAATTCTAGGAGGGAGTATTGTACTCCTTTCCCGGATAAAAATGGTGAGCCCGAGCATGACTTTGTTTAGGGAGCCAACCAGTACTGTATGTTAAACTGCACCTGTTTCAAGGTCTGCACTAATCCCATCCCCCCATTCCAAGCACAATGCATAATCCAGATATTTCCAAACCACCAAGGTTTCATATTCCTCCAATTTGATTTTGGTTGTTGGACAAAGCTCTGACATTATAGATCAAATCTGATTTCCTACCATGTTAGTCAACTGCATTATCCGGTAAAACGGATACACTCAAAAAGAGTGTTTGGGAAAATCCCAGACGTGAAAATGTCAAGAATGTCAGCCTATGAAGAACATTACCATAAAAATCAAAGTCCAGGGAGATATTATTGCATCCTTGGGGAAAAAAAACCATTCATGTAGAGGAAGTGCGAGAAAGACTATTCCAGCATCCTCAAGGGAGGAATTATAATATTTAATGAAACATCTTTCTACATTTTCATATACACCAGTGACAAATTCTCTTCGATGTCACAGGAAGAAAATCTTTCGACCAATGAAATAAAATATATATCATATGCATCTTTAACTTGATTATATAATACTGTACAAGTACACGAATATGGCTACACCTCATGTTTCCAACCTAAACTCCGATGGCCGATACAACTCAGAGCCTCAGAATCTCAGATTTCTATAGTGGCTAGGAAATGGATGCTTCGATAAGTTAAGGCTATTTGCTGCATTCTATTTTTACCGGATCTGGACAAATGTAGTCTTATGTGAAGGTCACAACACATCAAAACAATGTATACAGTGGTGATCAATAAGCCTGGATACAAGGCTGTCTGTCTCTGGAATGAGAGCAGATGTCAAGCTGTTCCAAAAATGAAAAGTCAATGACTCGTTCAGAATCTTCCTGAACAAAGCATCTTGTTGAGCTTTCTCAGTCTCAGTTGCCGGTGTAGAAAAATATCTGTTTGCAGCAAAAATCGGTTAAGTAATAAATGAGGAAAATATGAGTGCCATGCGAAACAAAGGTGCCACACAACTTGTTTGCAAACATAAGGCTAGAGCCATAAAATAATAAAAAAATGAAGTAAACATGAATCAGAGTATCAGACAACCCCACATGGCAACTACATCACTCTGGGGAGCAAAAATAACTGATGCAAGCGTTCGGATTTTCTATATCAAGCATTAACACATAGATTAGCTCAGGGATGAGACAGCAATTGACTCATCATTAGTGCCATTGTTCAACAGCATGGGTGGGAAATGCAGCCCATATCAGGACGTCACTTTGGCATATCCATGGGTTGGGATAAAACATAAGAGTAATGCTAGATACAAACCCCAAATAGATAAGTCTCATACAAGCATTTTGTAAAACAATGGGTCCCACTAATAAATAATAGTTTTTTTTACACTTTTTTAAGGTGGGGTCCACTTTTTTACAAGGGCTTGTATGGGACTTGTCTATTTGGAGCTTATATACAAATCATTTCTCAAAACATAAATAGTTAGGTTACCAACTTAAAACAACAATAATAAACATAATGACAACAGTAATAGTAATAGTTGCATTTTTCTCACCCTATCTAAATTGGCACTTTTTCTGTGTTTTTCTTGCCCTTGGAGAACCAAGAAGAGAAGGAAATAAAAAATAAAGGAAAGGTCTTGATTTGATAACTATAGGGGTTTCATTAGTTAGTCTGATTTTTCCTCAGTTTGTCTGCATCAAAACAGAGGTTTATGCTATGATTAGAAATTTTGTGCTGGCAGCCAAGTTTCTGCATTTAAGTTAATTTATTTAAAGTCTAAAAGGCCCAAAAAAGGGTCCATAGACTTGAACAGGTAAGTAGGTGGCAGTATGGGCCTCATAAAAGAGCCAAAATAGCCTCAAATTAAGACCAAAGCAGGTCTTAATACCTGCGCCATCAACCTTTTGTTATGATCATGAGGGTTAAAGACTTAATTAAATTAGTATCCAACAGTACTAGGCCTTTTAGATCAATGGTTGGATCTTTAACAATTTGTATCAAAGCAGAAACCATGTCATGAGTTTAAGTCACAGAGGGGGTAACCTATAGGGTGAATTAAAATGCCTTGGTAATTTGTATAGGCTGAATTAAATTTTATTTAGATGCTACTACAACTCAAAGATCACGATGCTAAAAAAGGTCTTATAAATGCCTTCACCAGTATATGCATTAAAATACATAAGATGTCAATGAGTTTAGATATATACCTTGTGATATGCTGAGAACTGATAGGGAAGAAAGTGAACGAAGCTTGCACGTTCAATTCCAGCTGTTTAGTGGATGTATTCTCTAGAATCAAAAACTTTCTTGCAACTCTTGTCAAAAGATCAGCCCCATTCCATCTCAAACGTGTATCATCATAAGTCATATAGAACTCTTTCAAGCACTCCATTATGAAAGAGCTACATCAAAAGGGGAGGAAATATCATATCCAAACTTTCAATGTATAATCCAAAGTTTTTTTTTTTTTAACTCTCACTTTTCTCCCAATAAATGAATTGATCATAACTCATAACATATATATGAAGAGAACATCAACTTCATGTCTGACATCTAAAACTTAATTCTTTCTTTTTGGTCATAAAGCAGTTCTTTCTCTCCAACAGTGAGTTCTCTGTCCTCAACCTTCTTCAGAAAGTCATTGCAGTTTTCAGAACAGAGATAACAACAAAATCTATCACAATTCACAAACAAACGTGACATGCACAGAAAAATATTTTAGTAATAATCCTGCCAATCCCCGACTCCATGCTCCGTGCCCCCATCCCCAAAACAAATCTATATAATACATTTCATTACGGTGCAATGTCAACAAACAGAACATAGAAATTCGTGATTGGAAATCTGATCCAGTTGATAGTGAAGAAGGGAAAGAACAAACGTGCAATAACAATCAACTATAGCAAATGAATTCCTACCATTGAAGAACGTGTTCTGTTCTTACCTGTGCTTCCTAAATGCCATCACAGCACCATTCAAAGAACTTCCAGTAAGATGATCCTCCATACCAATAATATTATTAAGCACAGATAACGGCTTCAAAATTATGATATCAGAATCAAGATATATTCCACCATATCTGGACAACAAAATAAAAGAGAAACAATAGTTTAACTTGAAAACACAAACTCACTAAACAAAATAAATACTGAAGTTACTAATGATGCAGTCTATCCAATCCAATAGTATATTGCCAATATCAGCATCCAGAAAATTAAGATGGATATCACCATGATCCAAACAGAATAAACTTTTCACCCAGAAAAAGTAACTAGAAGAAACTGTACACATACACTATGCTTACTTGTAGAGAGCAGCAAGACGGACAAGCTCACTGTAGTGAGTACAATAAAACTTTGTCTTTCTCCATTCAAACCAGACAGAAGCAAATACATGGGTCGGGGTATCCTTCAGCAATTCGTCAAGATTTGGCATGGCAACAGCAACTTTATAACTTTAACGAAAATAAAAAAGGAACCTCACTTTCGGATGGGGAAAAACTGCCAGACAGATATAAAAAAGAGCAATAAGATGAGAAAATACCCATCATTCACAAGGCTGTACTTGAAAAAATCAAGCTCGATTGTCTCCGAGAACACCACAACACAGGCGTCTCGATGCCAAGAAAGTAAACTCTCAAGCCCCCGCTGGTGCCGCACACCATACATCCAAGGTGGCGAATTCCACACCATAAAAACTCTCATATCACACTTCTCCTTCCTAAAAAACGCATCTATAAAATCCGAAAACGACAGTCGTGGATGTAAGCCAGGATAGTAACCCCATCTCCTCCCATCTGCATATATATGACCCGAAAACTCAGTCTTACCTCCAACAAGATCATCATCCACATCATCTAAACCACCACCATTATGACCTAATTCACCATTCAACCTGTCAATCTTCTTGGATGAACTCAAATCTCTATTGCTAGAACCAATAATTGTATAACTAGTCAATCCATTACCTACATCCTGCACTGAGGTCCTATGCTCTGTTCTCTTACTGTCAATCCTATCAGATAAATTCAAAACCTCATCCTCTGTATTGATAATTCTCCTACCATTCAATCCATTATCTACATTTACATTTTCATATAAAGTTCTACGCTCCGCCCTCTTCACCTCAGTTCTTAGTCTCAAGTCTCCACCACTACCACTGAAACTGCTATCACTCTCCTTACTTGCCACACCAAAATCAATGTGGTTTTCTTTGAATTTCAATTTGCTATTCACCTCCGAAACACTCAACGGCTTTTTGGCCAGAAAAGGGGGTCTCCTGAATTGATTCAACCACCATTTCTGGGCCAACCGGTCGCCCCTCGTCAGCGTGGTGACACCCACACCATCTGGATCTTGAAGCATCGGATTATTCAAAGGGTTCAAAGCCTCCACGTTGGACTTAAACATTTTATCCCTCCTCAAGAAGTCGCTCTTCTTATCGAACCAATCCCCCCACCCTTCCCTCAAGGGCGAGGCTCTCCCACGACCCGTCAGTTTCACCAACAGCGCGTCCTCGATCGAAACCAACTCGGTCACCTTCCGCCGCACCATCTCGTCCACCGGCACGTCGTCGGAGCCAATCGCGGCCTTACACCGATCATCCACGCTCGATCCTATCATGATTCCTAACCAATCGTCGTCCCACTGGTCGATCGAGCGCTTACCGATAGCCCTCCTGATGGCCCCACTGAGATGGTCGAAGAAGTATCCGGAAGCCCGATGCTGATCCGATTGGTCGTTGTCATCTTCATCTTCGGCTTCGTCATGCTGTTGTTGCTCTTCCTCGACAATGTCAAGCTCGTCGATTTTGTCCTCGGAGGTCGAAACGCCCTCGTGTTGGGAGTCGGAGAGGATGGGGGTGGAATCGATGTCGTTTTGGGATCTTGTGTAGAAGTGGTTGCGGTAAGGGTGAGATTGGGAGTGCGAGAGGCTGCTGTAGAGGAGAGAGACAGAGAAGAGGAGAGGAGCGCAGAGATGACGGCGCAGACCTGAACACCGTAACGGGGCCGCCGACGTATCCGGAGGTTCCGGAGCATTTTCCGCCGTTAGAATTAACGGGGAAGGGACGTTATCGAGATCGAGAGAGAGGAACTGTTGGAGTTCTCAGGTTCGGTGGAGTGCAGAGGATGATTTTTTATGAGCCATGCTGGCATTCTGCCGGTGGGCCATTCTAACCACGTGGCAAATCCTCCGTCGAATGGCTCTGTTCGAACGCCTGGACACGTAATTTTTTTTTTTTTTAAATGGTACGCCCACCTCTCGCTTGATGTGGCATGCCCACATAACATCAATTTTAAACATTTAAAAAATAAAATTGAATCAGTCGGGAGATTAGGCTTACATAATTTTTGTTCCTCTCTCTCAAATAACGAAATCCTAACTCCTGTCCTGATATTGCCTTCTTCGAATCCTCCATCTCAGCTCTACATTGTACAAGGTTTCCGTCATTCTCTCCTCCACATCGTCTCCTACAATGTCTCCTCACATACACAGACAATGCTCAAAGACGGATGAAAACGTAATTTGAAAATCCTGTACACGTAATTTGGTTTCACCATTCGTGATGTTTAACTCTTGATGA
This sequence comes from Juglans mandshurica, assembly GCA_022457165.1. Classification (NCBI taxonomy): domain Eukaryota; kingdom Viridiplantae; phylum Streptophyta; class Magnoliopsida; order Fagales; family Juglandaceae; genus Juglans; species Juglans mandshurica. The sequence goes on from CM039626.1 coordinate 27,053,430, forward strand.
ACTTAATTTCATGTTCCCACATGGTCACTCGATCATACAAGATATACTACACTAGTATATTACAATGTTGATGTGGTATTGTCTATTAGTTTATTTGTCATTTTTAACTTTTAAAAAGGAAGAATCTATTTAAGGGAATATGATATCACATCAACGAAAAAGAATATAAATGAGTATATGGCATTTTCTTTGCTTCAAATGCAGTCACAGTAGAGAGTTGATAGTTCATCCATTGGCAGGACTCAACTCTTTCCATTTGCCACAATCCAAGACAGTGACTTCTTTCACCACTAAAGAGCAAAATGGTAATTCTATCTGTAATTGAAACTGTAGCAATTTAACCCCAGCAAACAAAAGAATCTCCAAAAAAAGTGGAAAGAAAAATGGTCCTGCCAGCACCAAGGCTACCTAAGTGACAAAACCATTGAAGTGAGCAGCGCAGGGACATACATTTCAGCTGCAGAATTGACTTTGTTAGTTCAAGTTATATACTAACCAGCAACATCTATTTCATTTTATCTTTAGCCCTGTTTTTTTTCACAAAAAACAAAACAAAGTAAAATCCAGATGCTTCAATCGGGATGACAGAATATTCCACAAAAGACTCCTTATCTTGAAGAGATAATATTGAATTCTGGTGAGTCAATACCGTTCTTCATCCATTCCAAAACTGCTGGGGAGAGCTTCATTCTCAAAATCAGATCATGCTCAATTTCAAAGCTTTTGCCTCTCACAAAATATTTGCAATTGTTTTTCAAAATTGAAGCACCTTAAATTTTCAGAAGACACCTAAGACTGTTTGACAATGGATCCAGGAGCTAACTGCTGATGGTTTCTCTTATCTTCATCTACACTGATTTCTACAAATTCTTCGGGTATCTTTTGCATTGTACAAATCTGATTACTTAAGCCGTTCATTGCGTCACCAATGGCAATCTCACCACTGACAGGACAAAGTTCATTAGCATTTTCCACACTTTGAGGTAACTTCTTTCCATGTTGACCATCACCATTAACAATTCCTCCAGCATATTCTTCTGCACTCTCTATAAATGACTCTGACGACGAAGTGGCCGGTATCAGACAACCTAGGGACAACTGATCCGCCATGGGATCCTTAATCCCCAAGCCATCATCAGCATTAGGAATCTTGTCTTCACAAGTATTGTAGATGCCAGCATCTTTTGAAGACTCTTTTCGGTCAAGTCTAGAAAAAGTCTCGTGACTTCCAGCTTTCGAATCTCCATAGTTTGAACCTCTTTCAACATCAATATTAATGTTCTTATCCTCACAACTGTTTAAACAAGTTACATGCAGCAATTCAGCACTTGAGGACAACTTGTTTTCCTTATCATAGCTCCCAACCAAAGCCTTGCAACTTTCCTTTTTATCTTCACTATTAAAAGAACTCTCTTGTGATAATACATCCAGACTGTGACTAAAGTTTGGCCTAATCAACTTTCTTCTTTTGCGCTGCACGCTAGACAAGCAATCACTCCCAGCAATTTCATCACACACTCTACTCTTGGTATCATCATGAATTTTCCGAACTTCACTCCGACGTTTGAAATCCACATATGGTGTCCCTCTAGCACTCTGATGATTGAAATCCACAAAAGTACCTTCACCAGTTTTGTCAACAATCTCTTCAACAATTGAAGTCTTATTCATTTTAATCTCCTTTAAGTTCATTTCCAAGCAATCCCCTTCCAACTTGGGGTAAAAGGTTGTTTCTTTTTTATTTCCAAAGTTTTCAACATCATGTTGCTTGAACAATGATCTAGACTTTGCAGTCTTTGCCCATGGGCAGCGAATCTGATGTGACATAGCCATGATTTTGTCTGCTGATTTATCCCTGTCTCTGTCCTCCTCAAGGCCAACGGCATCACCATTTTGCCGTTCAAATACATCTGAAGCCAAAGCCAGACGAGAAAACACACTATTCTTGCCCTTCTCACAGCCAGAAGACATGTTTCCAGAATGCCGATGACGGTTGAGATTATGATTTAGTGATTTGGATTGGCACGCACCCCTATGTTCCAGAGAATAATCATAACAGTGCAATTGGACCTGACCCTTATTTGACAAAGGAATATTACCAGTATAGGATTTTTTCTTCTCTTCCAGCCGCATACCTTCATGCTTATGGTTCCCTTGTGACTCTACAGGAAATTCATAATCAAAGTTAAAGGAAGGGTGGATGCTAGACTTTTTAGTCTTTGCCCATTGGGAGTGACTCTGACGTAATGTTGTCATTATTTCGTCGGCTGATTTATCCCCGTCACATTCCCCGTGGCCAACTTCAACACCATTTTCCCGTTCCAATACATCTGAAGCCAACGCTAAACGAGAAAACACACTGTTTCTGCCCTCCTCACGACAGTTGAGATCATGATGTAGTGATTTGGGTTCATGGTCACACCTGCCCTTATGTTCAAGAGAATAATCACCACCGTGCAACTGGAGCTGACCCTTATTTAGCAAGGGAATATTACCAGTAAGCAATTCTTTTCTCTCTTCCAATTGCATACCTTCATGCTCAAGGTTTTCTTGGGACTGTACAGGAAATTCATAATCAAAGTTAAAGTCAGAATGTATACTAGACCCTTTTATCTTTGACCTATGGCAGCGGCGGCTTTGAGATAACATTACCACAACTTCATCTGCAGATTTATCCTTGTTGCATTCCTCATGGTCTACATAATGACCATTTTCCTGTCCATATACATCTGAGCCCAAAGCTAAACGAGAAAACACACCATTCCCACTCTTCTCACAGCCAGAAAACATGTTCTCAGAATACTGACGACAGCTGAGGTCATGACTTAGTGATTTGGGTTCATTGCAGTGCAACTGGACCTGATCATTATTTGACAACTGTCTATTACCAGTATATACTTTGCTCATCTCTTCCTTTCGCACAGCATGCTCAAGCTTCCCTTGCGACTCTACAGGAAAGCCATAATCAAAGTTTAAGCAAGGGTAGATACCGGGACTGGAAGAATAAGATGATGGAAACTTGTATTCGTTCCCACTATTCCCAGTCTCTAATAAAGGCTCAGGAACTGAAGGACGTTTTGAAAAAGAGAGGCCCTTGAAACCTTTATTCTCAGAAATTTCCGTGGTTGAGTTTTCAGAATAAGAAGCCCCCGAAAAAGGCTTACTTGTCCCGTAGCAAAAATTCTCCTGATAGTTGTGGATAGAGAAAGGAACACAGTTTCCAAGGCCAGAACTATCATTTTGACATTTCTTTATATCATTAGGCCCTACCAATGGGAAATAGGATTGGTTTCTGGGGGAACGAACGAGATTCCGAGCATATTTTCCAAAAAAAGAACGTTCTTGCAATGAATTAGAGCTGTGATCAATTTCAGAAGGTGATGACTGCCTTGAGTTAATACCAGCAATATCAGGGTCGAAAGGGCCTGTGCTCATACCAATTGCATCTCCGTACAATGTTGAACGCAAAGGGTAAGATATTTGTGGCTCAATTGAACCTGAAAATGTGGAATGAGGCCTCAGTTGATCTTGAACCACAGAACCTGCATCCCAAATGGGCTTGTGAGAGTAGATGGATCTATTTAGGTTAGGTTGCAATATACTGGGGCACACAGCTGAGAAGGATGGCACAAATCCATCATCCATATCACGTTCACATTCTAGCCTCTCAGTCGTTGCAAACCTGCCATTATCCAGTGCTTGCGTAACTGTACCCAAAAGGAACCCAGAATGACCATTTGACATGACGGGTCCATCTTCGCTAGCCGAGGTACATTCACTCCCTGACCTCTCACACACAGCAAATCTGCCCCCATCCCTTCCAACTGTAGCCAAAGAGTCCCCGAGATACTCATTCCCGGTAACTGGCCCAAGCTCATTGTAAACATTATATTTATTTCCCACTCCAAAACTGTTTGCAAACCTTCCTTCATCACGTTCTCTTTCAATGAAATAGCCAGATGATTTTAGAGGGTCGTCAGTCAAAAGAAGGGGCCTATCATAATCATCAGGATCATCCCTGTCTTTTACATTATCACTCATTAAAACCTCAATATCATCAGCTCTCGTGCCTCTACCCATTTTACACGCAGTTGAGAATTTAACTTTGTTCGGCTGCCTTAGAGGTAGGTCATCAGTTATCTTTCTCAAACTAAACAAGCTTAGAAGCCTATGTACCTAAAACATGCATATTACAAGGCATCACTAAAAACACTATGTAAATAATTCCAAAGAATTCGAACTTCAACAGGAAAGGAGCGGACCTGCTTTTCAGACAGCCCAAAGTTAAACTCGTTAGCTGAAAAGTAATTTTCCTTGATTGCCTCATAAAATTCAGCCTCAACTAGTGGGCTACAACGCCAAATTGGAGTCATTTTTACCTGCCAAAGAAATCGGCTAAGAAGAAAATCAATTTAAAATATAAAGTTAAGGAAATAAATTGATCTCAAAAGCCTTCTCCCCGCTAATACTTGAAAAGGAATAAAAAAAGACAAAAAAATCAAATGCATGAAAGAAAGATATAGTAATCCACACCTGACATGGGAATTGCTTCCCGGATGAACGGAATGCATGGGACACAATATTCCATGCACCGTCAGAGCATGCCTGGAAAACACCATGAAGTTTTCTCTTCTCATATTCAAACAAAAACAAAATCATTCCAGCTTTAACCTGCTTTACAAAAGAGCCTTGAGAAGCTGGAAGGCCAAATAGTCTCCGTCTATAACATTCTCTTTTGGTGGCACTGTTCGACATAAAAATTGCACCATATTCAGGAACACGTCCGGGCACACCACGCCGCTCGTTATCAAATTTCATCGATGCCTTCGATGTGCTGTTATATTCAATAACGATGATAATGACTAAGAAAAATATATCAGGGTGACAAGATGCAATCATATGGGTTAAAGCAGTTCCCCGTTTTGTCAAAAACTTAATGCATGATACTCATCATCTCACACCACACACTTTACATATTTTTTAAAAACTTAATTTAATTTTTATTTTATTTTATTATTACTAAACTAATTGAGTTGTTCTGCTCTTCATCCATACACCACATACTAGTAATGAAAAAAAGAAAAAAAGAAATGTGGTGTGTGGAATGCTCAGTAGACTTATTCTAACTTCACAGGTACACCAGGGCAAATTTTATCATACTAATACAGCCAGCACGCCCGCGCAGGGACACACAGAGAGGGTTAAGCAAGCACAAGCCTAGTAACCTGGGAAAAAGGGAAATTGTGAAGGATAATAAAATGATGAATAATAACACGCATAGAAGCACCTTTGCAGCCCGACAGACTACCTCAGAATAGATTAATGAGATCTTTTGCTAGTTTAAATCAACGATATCCTCTCCAAAATGGCAACTCGAAAGAGCAATAAACATTAAATTATTTACGGAAACCGGCTACAATTAAACTAACAATATTATGCGGAAAAAAAAATGTATCAATTAAAAGGCTGGCAAATATAATCCTAAGTCGTTAAAATTATCACGACTGCCTCCGTAGGTGAACAGTTTCTGGGCCATAGATGCAGCACCAATCCTTTATGCGGACCCCAACTTGTCAATGCTCGCTTCCTAACTTAAAAAAACTAACATGCAATTCATGACACACCAAGCCAACCAAGCAACCAAAGAATCAAACAAAGCAAGAGAATTATGCATTTATATAAAATATTGTTTGTTAGAATCCAGACCACCAACGGTGGAACAAAATACATATATTGATAGTCAAACAACCATAAAAGACTTAAAAAGCCGTGAATTGGAGCATGAAATGATTTTATGCATTCAAACATATGAGAACCAATGGCAAAATAGTGCCAATTTCATAAACAGAATTCCGCCTACAGTAATGACTCCGTTTGCACAGAAATACTTGCAGGAGAACTTCTCCCCTACGATAACATACACACATACATATACCGACATAAAATGCACAATGAAACGCTTAGAAAAGTTAATCCACAAACGTAGTGGCGGAAAGATCATACTCGTTCTCTTTATATATAACCGTAAACGATTTTCCAGTGGAAACAAACGGAACCAGGAGACGATAACACGCATGAAATCAACCCGAAAAGGGGAAAGAAAAGGAAAATAAATAATAAAAAAATACGATTATCGTGGAAGCGAGGAAGAGACCTGTAAAAATCTCTGTTTGGCCGACAAGGACTGTGAAAGAAAGACGGAAGAAGTTCGAAAGGACTGGATATTACAAAAACAGGCAGTTGATAACTATTCAGAAAGTGAAAAAGAAAAAGAACATCCCAGAACGCACAAATGGTATGAAACCACGAAAAGAGATGGAGAGAGGCACGGAAGGGAAGGGAAAGGACGTGGAGGTTGGCGAGGCCGAAACGTCGCTGTGTTTTGAATTTGAAACGAGATATAGAGAGAGAGAGAGAGAGAGAGAGGAGATATCGCGATGCGGATTGAGGTTTGGTAGCTATGAGCCTATGACACGCGAGATAGTGTGTGGGTCCCGCGTGAGATTTGCTAATATGGAAAATTGGAAATCCTTTGGATCCTGACCAAAATGTCTTCCGAATGTAATTTTTTTTTTTTTTTTTCGGAATGATTAAAAAATATTTTTTAATGATGTTGTGATTTTTTTATTTTTTTAAAAAATATTTATAATAATTAAAAAAATACATGAAAAAAAATATATATTCAGAACATATATTTGGATCCTAAATTTGGGACCCATAGCAGTTCCTTTTGCTAATAATATCTTTGTAGAGCTGCTTATCATAGCACAAAACACAAATCATTTTTATTTTTATTTTTTTAATTTTATTCTTCTTAAATTAATTGAATTATTCTACTTATCATCTATATACTACATATTTAATAAGAGAAAAAAATAAAAATAAAAATGATGTTTAGTGTGTAGAGATGAATAAGATTTTTCATCTTTATATATTATATATTATTTTTATTTTTATTTTTTAAATTTTATTATTCTTAAATTAATTGAATTTTTTTATTTATTATCTATATATCCTATATTTAGTAAAATAAATTAAAAAAGTTATGTATAATATATGATTGAGGATAACGAGTATAATTTTTTTTTAAATTAATATTTAGAATTTTTCTATTTGTTAAAGGTAGCCGGTGGAGTGGACAGGAGGAACAAGGATCGGATCGTCTAGAACTCCAACCCGATTACAGTTTAATAGTTTTTAATAATAAAAAAAAGGAAAGAAAAAAGAAAAAGAATGGTTTTGGGCCTTTGGCCCTTTTGGGATACGAGACAGCAACTCTTTACGCAAGTGTTCTCTCTTTTGCGGCGGGAAAAAGGGTGCGATGATAGCGTGTAAATTGTTAGGTCATGTCATGCATTTATTAGTGAGAAATAATACTTGTAAGTGTGTAAGTATCGTGCAGTCATTTAAAAAATAAAAAATAAATATGAAACTCTTATGAAAAGAAATTAAATTTTTAATAATAGATCTCACTCTTTTTCTTAACGACTGTATGACGTTTGTGCATTCCACAACTGTACGTAACATTACTCTTTATTAATTGTCAGATGGTTTCCTCCAGAATAATCCAAAAGGTTTATAAGTATTATTATCTTGGTATGGAGAAAATAAAAAAAACTTAATAACTAAAACAACTCGATTTCTTTTCTTTTCAAAATTCCTGTTATTGTTTTTATATTTTTTTAAAAAATATTTAAATTCATCTCATCTCATCTTATTTAATCATTATAATTTTTTTAACGTAGAATATAAAATAAAATAAATAATTCAATTTTTTCAAATTTTAAAATAAAAATAATATTAAAAAATATTTTATAAAAATATTTTATTCAACTTTTTAATTTTAATCTTATCTCATCTTATCTGTAAAAATAAACGAGTCTAAACTGTAACTTTTGTGGGATATGGGATAAGAATAATGACTTGCATAAGCCTAAATAAACAAGTCACTCATAATTTATTTACAAAAAAGCGAACTAATAATCAACTTGCGAATTGCAATTGGTTTCATCTTTTTACCCATAAATGCACCAGAAACTTTTTTTTTTTTCACCCGAAATATTTGTTCACAGACGGCCTTTGGACCACCTGACTTATTTTTCCGACTGCATGAAAATTACATTCATCTATCCATCAGTTTCTCTTATACCATCCATAAACATGTGTCCGTAATTTCAGGCTGTCACCAACGTCGTTTTCTTAGTAGTAGTTCATCGTCTAATAATTTCACCCTGAAATGCATAATCCACGGCTGTCTTGGATGGAAGAGGGAGAAAAAGGCAGCAACTACAGTATTTTAAAGTTGAGTAATCATATGCATTAGCCACCATTAAAGTTAGATTTTAATAGTGAGAATTTGAGATCAAAATTGAATAAATTATTATATTCTTAATATTATTATTATTTTAAAATTTTTTAAAAATAAATTATTTATTATATTTTACGTTAAAATTTATTAAAATTATTATGATAAGATGAGATAAGATGGTTTGAACCCCTCTCAATTCAAACCGAGACAGTTAAAAAAGAGTATATTACCTCGCTTAGACACTTGGAATATCTCAAATCTCTGTAAATAATAATAAAAGAATTTGTGCCAAGACACCAGATGACATAAAGCCTAATCTCTAAATGAAAGAACCAAATTCAAATTTGTAAATAGTAATAAATTTTTTTTATTTAAGATATTTAAGTAAATAATTTGAAATTTGAAAATTTGTATTGATTGTTGTATTTTGTTTGAAAGCATAGAAAAATTGTATTGGATTTTGTATTTTGATAATGAGTCGATTAAAAAATTGAAGATTTGAAAGTGAAATGCGTTGTGGTTGAGTGAATGTTTGGGAAGGAAATTATAAAAAATTATGAGAATAGTTGGGTGTCCAAACAAGCCCCAAGATCTTCACTGCCTACTCTTTCAGGAACTGTAGTAGATAGAGCATTTATCCAAGATTACTAATTGAAATGGATGGCCTAAAAACAAATGTTAAGCATAATCAAGAAGCAAACAAAGTAGACTAGTATATCGAGTGGAGTTCCTCAAGTTTGCATATATAAACTCAGCAAGTTCAGATAACCAAGCATGTTTACCCGCCAGCCAGCATTCGCTAAGCAGTAGTTTTCTGTTCAGTTCCTACGAAATGCTTCCAGAATCCATCATGAGCTTTCACCTTGATCGAGTAGGATAAATTTTATGGGACTCCCAACTAGGCACCACCACAATACCACATCGCAGAAACAAATACAATCTTTCCCCAAACAAAGTCATTAAACAGTCTTGCAACAATATGAAAAGGGGGCTAAACTCGGGGATAATTTTCCATGCGAGGAATCGTACTCATAGGCGATTAATGACAGCTTCCACCTCCGAAGGGGTATACAGATGGTATGTTGGAGCCACCTTTGCAATATCAACATTATTGGGGGTCACCTGGGTTCAACAGCATAGTTAATCAATGTGTTAAACACACGCTATGGACAAACTGTACATTAATCTCCAATTTGAGGAAAGTCTTTACCTTTTCTTCCATAACCTGCCTCAAAATGGAAAGAGCAATGGTTTCAGCTTCTTGAAGAGTGATGTCCTGCAAAAAATTACCAATATGATGCACCCCTTCAATTCTTCAAGTTGAAATTAATTATATGCAGACAACAGAGTAAAAAGAACATGTTATCTTGACTTGGACCGGATCACTTCAAATACTTCCTACACCATTGAACAACAAAATTAAAATATTTTTGAAGTAGCTGAAAAGTTGAACTAGGGGTCCTAAACTGACAAAAGCACGAAATTCGGCATTGAAGAGGTGGAAAAAACTACTTGCACAAAAAATCATGCACACAGAGACATAAAAGCAGAGATAAGTCATTATATTGCTCTAGCAGAAGGCATGCACACATGAGCATAAGAAAAAATACTTTATTGCAGAGAACATGCACGCGTGTACACTGGAAAGATACCTTGTTGTATTGCTCTTGCAGAGAGCTGTCTGCACCCTCTGAACCCGAACCAATAGCTTTTGCATTGCATTGCCAAAACGTGCCAGATGGATCAGTATAGTATCTGCATTCCATGAGATAAGGTCAAATAGAAAGAAAACAGCAGGTTATGAATAGCATATGCAATACCGACTTCAGCAGCTACTCAAAATCGGGAAAAATAATATGTAATCTAGGAATATTCCCATCTCGGCACTCTGGTAAATAACTGTCTCATACATCACTAAAGGGAAACTAAAGTGGAAATCTACAACCAGCCTTCTTTTCCTTGTTTTCGGCATTTATGTCAACTACAGTGAATGTGTATGCAATAAGCTACTGCAAGCAGTACAGTTTTGCCAATAGTAGTTTACAAACAGAACAATATTTAAAACATTTTTTTATCAGAGGAACAATTCTAAAACATGACATTATTTTTTTTATAAGTAATATTTGAAATATAATATTAAAACCACATGGGAATGGGTATTGCCACAATAATCAGGTATCTCATGACACATGATTACAAATACAGAGAACTTCACCAATTTCATCTTTTTTTTTCGACAAGTACATCACCACTCATCTACTGTTCAAACTTAACTGGTATGACATTCCAACATTGCACATACAAAGATTTGCGAGAAGTAATAACTACAGCCACATTGTGCTGTGTTTATATGACTAGGTTAGCATTCTGATCATTCTAAGTCCATAGGTTACAAAATAATATCAGGCATTGGTCTCAGCCTACCACCTGAACAATACACATCCAGGTATGATTCTACAAATCATTTTGAAAGTTTATAACAATTGGTAAGTTTATTTCTTTTCAGAAGTGTAGTAGTTGTCTGTGGCCAATTCTCACACCCCAACTTCCATTACTTGAGGAGCTGAATAAATAAACAAAATATACGTATGCATGATCATGCTACTTTTGCACATATTAATTAAGCTCTTTTTTTTATTGGCACAGGGTGTTCGGGAACAGCATCTCGACTAATGCCGGGAGAACACAAGCCCTCGGCAAAGAGTTTACCGGAAGTGCACCTCAGGTAATTCAAGGGGAATTGTTTGCACCCAAGAGGATTTGGACCTTAGACCTGGAGGGAGATACCACTAAGACCAGGACCTTTACCACTTGAGCCAACCCCTAGAGGTTTTAATGAAGTTCTTTCTTTATTAATAATCAAAAATAAATTCTTAACCTAAAATGCATTCCATAAATGTGAAGTCCATATTATGAACCGGTAAGGGTCTGCAAATACTTCAATTAAACAGGCATAACTTAACCAAAATTCCATTTTAACCCTTTTGTAGGACCATATCTATACACATTAAATCTAGTACGTACACCAATCATACTAGTACTTACAAGCTGGGCCCATTCTCATCATGGCCAGCAATGAGAAGAGAAACTCCAAAAGGTCGAGACTGCACAAGAGAAAATCATACATAAGAGAACATTTAAGGATGAAACATATAGGATCTAATATCAAATTATTAAAGAGGATCTGATTTAATAACAAGTAAAAACAATGTAATTGCGAAGTGAACAGGACTCTATAGATACTGCAATGTTGTCTCTTGATAAAAAATAAATAATAATAATAAAATAAAATGAAAGAGGTATCTGGAACAACAGAGTCCCGCTTGAAAGGTCCTAGAAGGCAAGTGCCGGTAAGAATAATTGTAAAAGTGTGAGTATAAAATGTGAATTTCTTCAAGAACACGTAAAATTCACAAGAATTACCTAACAGGGACTTTTTCTGCTGCATAAATACAATTCACATTGACACAGAATTGAATCCATGACCTAATACTTCACCTCTCATTTATGGAGAAGGAGATGCCATTCAGTCCAAAGACCATTGGCATATCCCAAACAGAGGCCTAGACCACCATGCTGGTCATATTTTATAAAAAAACCAAATTTCCTATATTAACAACCTCGATATTAGGATATAACAAGTTGTAGAAGCAAACCCACATCATCTCAGGTTTGTTCAAAAATTGGAAGAGCCAACAAAATAGATTATATATTTGAAGCAACAGTTCGAAAAAAAATTAGAACACTCGCAGAGGATCTGATGCAAAACATGGGGTTCGGCATCTGATATTACTTTTCAATTAACAAGGACCCATGCTTCCTAGGGGAAATAAGTTCTACAGCCAACTTCTAGGACCACCACTTAAACCTAAGATGTTGGATTCAACTCCATTAGTACATCTGTTTGTTTGTTAACATGTTCATTTTATGACTTCTTTTATTGATGTTGAGCCATAATTACTCATCAAAAGGAGCTTTTTAGTGTGAATATGCACCACCTTCCATAATTGAAATCCCCTCGAGAAAAAAGGCATCCCCCAAAATGATGTCATGGGTTTTGTGAATATTGTATTAAAACTAAAACTTAAAAAAGAAAACAAGAAAAGACCAGCCACAACCAGAGATTCTAGCATCAGATTATCTGGATTTACAATCATCCAACAGTTCCCGGTGAATACAGGGTGAAAAGTTGCAAGTACTGAAAAACAATCCAACATGCCACATTGGATAATTAGAAAAGGTGGCAACTAATGTAAAGACAGTGTACCCAAAAATAAAATTGAACTCCAAAAACAACTAAAAGTTGTCATATCCACATTAAAGTAAGAGGGAGAAGAAGGAAACAGCTTAAGGGTGGAAAGAATACAAATTATAGGAAACCAATCAGAACTCATTGTGTTGGATCTGTGCGTTCGCTTTTTTTTTACAGGTGAATGTTCTTTCTGTGGTATATACATGTCGGCATACCGCATGAAATATGAAACCATGCATATCTTGAGCTGAAATCAAACAAAAAAAGTGAACAAGAAAGGAGCCATATATAAAGATACAGTGTGTAAGTTATCAGTTGCAACTTAACCTATTCACCGGTTGGCTTTATACATCACCATGAAATCATAAGCAAGTGAGTGAAATATTATCATCACTACTGCAAGGTGAAGTGACCATTACCATGGATTCTTCGTCACCTTCGCCAAATCGTAGGGCCAGATCACAAAGAGCTTGGGTTGTAGACTCCACAGTCATTGGCTCGCCATAGGAGAACCTATGGTTCTGAAAAAGATCAACTGAATATATTTAGTATAGCTATTGTTTACCACTTGCACATCAGTAACAAAAACCATACCTGAGTTTCCACACGTGCATGCTCAACAAGTGTTCGAGCATCAGCAATCAGTCCACTCATGGCACATCCTATATGGTCATCAATTTCCATGATTTTCTCCACACTGCTGGGTTCCTGAAATAAAAATATAGACAAAATGAAGTCTCAAGCAAGTGGAATTCATCTATGTCTTGTATAGCAAGAAGAATGATTACATCTACAGCAAGAGAAGAATCAACCTATCATAATAGATAGAACCACTCTTCGTTTTCAAATGAATAATAGGTTCGTTCAGGCTACGATTTTTTTAAACAATATCCTATTTACATCTGATTGCAAGTACTATTGATCCTAATTTCACTCCACGGTTCCTGATTTTCCTATTAATTTGGTAATTTCCTCAACGTACCTAAATAAAACAAATATGATAGAACATTTATAATGTATTCTCTTAATTCTAATACAAATATATAGGTTTCGAGTATCATACTCATATAGCATAACATTATGTTTTCACAAATATGCATAGACAATTATAAGGAATTGTCAAGACGCTGTTCTCGGACACCCAATGCCAATAACAAAAAAAAATTATAAGTAATCTTAAAATTTAGTTCCTGGCTTTGGCCCCCTGTTAAGGCGGGGTGAGGTTTTGGTAGGTCTTAGTTTCCAATCTGTTGAAATGAGCACACAAACATATAACACTAGTAGTTTTGACAAGGCATTGATGGCATCCGATATGGATGGAATTGCATGCAATATTTCCATCCGAAAAAATTAAATAGAAAAGGTACTTTTCTGTAGTATTAAATTAAACTGAATATAACTCTTAACTGTTAAAAAAAAATAGGTCACAAAAGGTGAAAGGCTAACCAGCAGTGGCGACGTGATACGTTTCTCAACTGCAAGAACGACGCCTTCTTTTGTCTTCAACCCAATTGCAGTTGAACCCAGCTGAAAATTCAACCGACATCAATATTACATTTACAATCAGAACCGCTTGACCACATTTTTTTGTTATAAGTCATTTGACCACAAAATAATGACAATAAGCCGTACAGAAAGCGTGGATCGTCCAAAGTTTTTTCAGGAGCTATTTATTAGTGGGGATGAGAACAAGGTCTTGTTTACTTGCTTATTTTTTAGTTCACCGTTCTTTTTTCTTCTTCTTCATTTATCGTTAGTAATATTTCTTAGAGGGAAAAAACAAAACAAAATATTCCAAGGTAATAACAGAAAATTAAGCAAAAGAAGAGTGGATTACCTTGATGGCCTCGATGGCATATTCAACCTGAAACAACCGCCCTTCAGGAGAGAATGTGTTGACTCCTCTGTCATACTCGGTCCTTCACACAAACAAAACAAAAATATTATATGTACTAAGCAAAATAAATATACCGTAGATATATAGGAGTTAAAAATGTATCTCACCTAGTGAGAAACATCTTCGATGTAATTCGACGAAAACCCTAGAACCTGCAGAAGATAAATCCTATATCAGTACCATGTGAGACAAGATTCCGTGTTTTCATACGAACATTCGACTCGATAGATGAGCATATGAACAAATGCGTTGATTTTTTCGGGAACCAAACAGAAAATTGGATAGAAGCAGCAAAAATTGTGGAAAACTCAAAATAAATCTAAAATACTAACGGATAAAGACTAACGGATCTATCGGATATCGAGCACTGGAAACGAACTTTTTCTGTGTCGGGGCGAGGGTTCTATAACCAGAGAATTCAGAGAGATACAGAGAGTTACCTGCTTGAATGATGAGTGTGTGCGATGAACGGAGAGCGGGAGAGAGAGAGAGAGAGAGAGAGAGAACTGAAGAGCGAACGTGGGAGTCTTGACTCTTGAGGAGCAGAAAAGGGTTAAGGTTTCTTGAGGAAGAAGGCTTTTCTTTTCTCATGGATCTGGGCCTTTTATTGCATCTCTGGGCACTGGAGAGTTGGACTTGGACCTGATCATGGGTTGGGCTCAATCCCACTTTTAAATTTCTAGGAAACAGTATTTGATTTTCCTTATCTGACAATTAAACAATTCTCTATAAATATACTTATTTATTTAGTCAATTGAATGTACCAATCGTATAAAATTATGTGTGCATTGTCTCCATCATAAGGATAAGAATTTATAAAAATATGATTTTAATATATTTTCTATAAATAGAATTAAATATGCTACAACAAGTATATTGATAATGTTTGCTAAAACTCACTAATCTCTAGTCTCTAATGGATTTTAATTGATAAAGCCTAATGAGAATCTAAACCTTTATGGTCCCGAAAGGTTTGGATAGTGAGTTGAGATGAGATGAAAGTTAAATAAAATATTGTTATAATATTATTTTTTTAATATTATTTTTATTTTTAGATTTGAAAATTTTAAATTGTTTATTGAATTTTATATGAAAATTTAGGATTGTACAGAAACCGATGCAACCGGCCGCCGCCGACGCGAACCAGCCGGCCACGTCAGGAACTGGCCAGAACCAATGGAGAACTGGCTGGCATGCGGTGGAATATTACAGAAATCGACGTTCAGCGATTCGGTCCCAGTTTGAGGCTAGGTCGGACCGCTGAACCGATCGATATAATAAAACTTTTTTTTTAATATACACTAATCAAAACGACGTCATTTCACTTAAATTTAAATGGAACGGCGTCATTCTATACCTATAAGTATACAATCAGGAGCGGAACTAGGATTTGGTGTTTGGGGGGGCGATTGAAAAAGTATGCGGTATGTGTGAGTATAAGTAATATGTGTTTTTTGCACGTGACTATATTATAAACAATAATAATACGTCATAAAATTGTATAAAAAAAATACATGTCCATAAATCATCTTATAAGATAATTTTTCTTAGGATTTGCATAGTTTGCTAGATACCATTACAAAAATAAAATAAAATGAAATATCAACTTAGGATTTCTTCTTCAAATTAAGCTCGACGACGATGTTTCAGGGAATAAAATTCATCTATTATCATCTCTGAAGTGAAATTCTTGACAATTTCTTTCTCAATATAAACTAACAAATGATCTGCAAGAAACTCATATTCCATTCGAGTACGCAATCTAGTTTTTATAAGTTTCATTGCAGAAAATGCTCGCTCAGTAGTAGCAGTAGAAACTGGAAGAGTTAATACTAAACGAATTAACCTATCGATCAAATAATAAATATTTGACTTTTCTGAAATTGCCAGTCCTCTACATAGCTCAGATAATGTAGACATATTTTGAAAATCTAGATGCGTCAACACATCAAGCTCATAATGTTGCAATTGAATTCTCAAAATGAATCTTTCTTGCTCAGTAAAATCCTGTGAATAAAACTTCTAAACCAATTTACATATATAATCAATTTTAAATGATTTATATGCACCTTTAGGGTTTAAAGCAGAAATTGCATGGTCGTTAAATCTATTATTCAATTCTTGCAACTGGAAGTCTATTGTAGCAGTAAATATATCAATCCTAAAATGATGCTCCATTGTTGTCAATGACTTGTCAACTTGACGACGATATTTGCCTCAAGCTCTAGTATATTGGCCATTTATATCAGGAATATCAAATTGGTATTTTTCACAAAATGATTTAACATCAGTAAGCAAAGATTCTCACCCATCATCTCTCAGCTTTTGGATGAGTAATTTTGTGATTGAAACTAGGCTCATGGCATTCACAATATCTTCGAAATTTTGTTGCAAAGATTGGCAAAGTGCATTAGTGATTCCCATGATTTTTTTCATCAAATATCAAAATAAATTCAAAAGATGTTAATACCATGTAAGCCACTTCAGCATCACCATGTTGAGAATAATTTAATCCCTCATTTGAGATAGTATTGATAACTGAGCAAGTAGCACTGAACATCCTCATCAAGCTACAAACAGATTGAAAATGAGATCCCCATCTAGTATCTCCAACTCGTTGTAGCGTACCAATTTGATTTGCCCATTTTCCAGTCTCAATCTCATTGGAAACGATCAAACTTTCAATTTCAGCAGCTTGAGCAGATTATAATTCATCATTACGTTTAGAAGAACCAACAACAATATTGATAATAGATGTCAAATGGATAAAGAACTGATGAACATGTTTGGCTTCTCTAGAGGCTGCAACTAAAACTAATTATAGTTTATGAGCCTAACAATGCACATAATATGCATATGGACAATCTTTAAGAAATAAAGCTTGTAATCCATTCCATTCACCACGCATATTACTTCCTCCATCATATCCCTGACCTCGAATATTCTCAATTTGAAGGTCGTAACGAGAAAGAATAACACATATCTCATTTTTAAGAGTTAGAGTCATAGTATCTTTGACATGCACAATATGAAAAAATCGTTCTCTAATAAAACCATCGTTATCAACAAACCTCAAAATAATAGCCATTTGTTCTCTTTTAGACTCATCCCGAGCTTCGTCAACAATAATACAAAATTTGGCATCCCGAATCACATTTCGCACTTTATTTGCAAATATATGCAAAATTTCTTTTTGAATTTTGGGTGATGTATATTTGGCATTTTGTGGAGCATTTTTCATGACAACTCCATTAACTTGATGATTATAACTTGCCAGAAGTTTTATCAGTTCAATGAAGTTATCTTGATTTTTTGAGTCAGAGCTTTCATCATGACCTCTAAAGGCACAAGCTTGGAACGTAAGCCATCGAACACTATCTATCGAAGTTTTGAGCCGCAGCCGATTATTCTCCATCTCTTGTGATACTTGTTTTTCAACTAACTTGTCAATATGTCTTGACTAATTCATTAGATCCTCACAACATTTTGCAGCATTTTTATGTGGTGATTTTGGATCTCTCCCCACATGTCCTATTAAAGGACAATTCATTTTATCATTCACTTTTTTTCAATTGTTAAAACATTTTTTGGTAAATGCATCTGATCCTGGACGGCCCATTGATTTCTTAGCAAAAACGTAGCATGGAAGACAAAATACAGCATTCTTCGATGGTGAGTACTCCAACCAATTTGAATATCTTTGAAACCAAGAAAATTGAAATCGGCGACGTTGATTGCCTATTCTTAAAAATGGATATTCTGAAAGTTTAGGTTGATATGGACCAACTTTAAGATAGGCACGTCGGATCTCATTTTGTAGATTAGTAGGAAATTTCCATATTTATGGACGTAATCCTGGATCACGTTCCAAAGAGGTAGCATCCATCTCTTCAGGTTGGATTCTTGCAGTTTTAAAGGGACGCTCATCAGTGATAGAAGCATCACGTTCCGTTGTTACCGAGCTCTCTAAATGTATCTTACTCTCCGAATTGTCCTCATCTTTATTTTTAAAAAAAGAATCAATTGTTCTTGTCTTGCTCATATTTTTCTATACTTTAAGAAAAATTTATAGATCAAGAGTAAACTTGAGAAGTACCTAATAAGTAACGATATAAAGCTGTTAGATTTTTTTATATAGTTTATATTTATTAATAAGTGACAAAAAAACTAAATACAAATGATCTATGTGACTATCAGCAAAGCAACGGAATTCATACCAGATCATTAGATCAAATTCACGGTGGGAATTTATGACAGTCAAAACTAGTCAAGTCAAAACTCAAAAGCAAAGTAGCCTAAGTACTAAGTAGGTGTGTAACGTGTGTTCTAGAATCTAGACAAATTGACAAAATGTATAGGAAAAATCAAAATAAAGTCAAAACTCAAAAGCAAAAGTATAAACTTCAAAACAAAATTTGCAATGCCATAAATTAATAGCAGCATGCCGCATAGCTACATAGGGTATTCAAGTAAATGTACCTTAAATTTGAGTTAAGACTTGAGCTCTTTTTGTTTCTCTTGGACAAACGTATAGCGCACTCTGAGTCGTCTCTGACCTTTCAACTTTTCTAGAGTCTAGCCTCTTGCCTTTTACCTCGAAGGCAGTAACAGAGTCCAAAGACTCCAAATATTAGAAATTTTTCTGCAAATAAAAAAACCAAACAAAAGTTACAAAACTGAGCTTACTTTATTATATAAAAAAAAAAAAACATACGCTGCATACGGATGTCTTTAACGACAAAATAAGTGAATGAACAAATGAGATTATGAATTTATGAGAGTCACTGACTCACTGTCAGACCGTGTATCAATGTATGATTATCCTTCTAGTTCTGGGCCTCTTACTGGCTTCTTCCGAAGCATTACCCAGCGTCCAGCGAGCGAGAGAGAGAAAGTGGAAGAGAGATAGAGGTTGTTGTGCAAAGATGAAGGAACTGAGTTACTGAAGTGTTACCCAGCGAGAGAGAAAGAGACTGTCACGACTCACGAACTGACGCTGTGAAGCAGCAGAAAGAAATAGAGAGAAACTCAGAAGTCAGATGAAGGAAGTGAAGATTGAAGCATTACCCGATGAGAAAGAGAGAGAAAAAGTCGAGTTTATACTTTTTTATCGGTAACAAGCAGATTTTGGCATCAGTTGTCACCGTGGATGATGTGAGGTGAAGTGAAAAGTTAAAAGATTAGTAAATATTGGAATTTGGGGGGACAATTTTAATACAAATTTTAGAAATATGAGTATTGGGGGGCAATTTTAATTATATAAAGAAAATTTATAATTATCTACATATTATATTAGTGTTTTTAGAAAGTTCCGCCCCCCAAGCTATAACACAGTTCCGCCCCTGTATACAATAGATAATAAAAACGACGCCTGTCGTTTTATTAAGGACGTAAGAAAAAAATATGTTTGAAGCAACGTCGTTTCACTTAAACTTATGTGAAACAGAGTCATTTCGGTATGAGGACTTATTCTTCCCCAACCTTCTTCAATTTCCCAATCTCCTCTACAAATCTCTCTCTCTCTCTCTCTCTCTCTCTCTCTCTCTCTCTCTCCTCTATGCAACTTTCTAACTCTCTCTCTCCTCTATGCAACTTTCTAACTCTCTCTCTCCTATGCAACTCTCTATCTCTCTCTCAGTAGAATCTCGCCGCTAGGGGAATCGACGCTAACCGAGAACCGTCTCGATCGGTTTCCTCCTTCCCATCGATCGGTTATAGTCGGTTGCTCCCCCAGTTTTTCAGACGTCCGTCGGCGTTGATTTTGTACAAAAATCACGCCGTCAACGTCGATTTTCACCCCTATAAAAATTTACTAAAATTGTAATGATTAGATGAGATAAGATAAAATAAATTTGAATGAGTTAGTGGAGGAGATAAAGCTGTTTGTACAACTTTTGACAGATTACACTTGTACGAAATGGATGCAAATCAAGTTGCTTGTAAGTTAACTAAAAATGCTTTATATTATAATCATGTAATTATGGATATGGGATATGCATTTGAGTGTATCAGACACTATTTATTAACTGAGCTAGTCTCTTATTAATGAAACTTAAGAGAGGGGAAAGAATAAGGGGTTGTTTTGGAAATATAATTCATCTCATCTCAAAAGTTTTCATATTTTTCTTCTAAAAAATTACTCAAACGTAGATTTTTTTTTTCAATTTTTCAATTTTTTTAATCTAATCTAATCATTAACTAACATTACAAATTTTCTAAACTTTCAAATAAAATACAAAAAATAATACTATATTTTCAAGTTTTAAAATAAAAATATATTAAAAAAGTATACACGAATGATATTTTAATTTTATAATATTTATTATTCAACCCTGTCTTTCTCATTTTCTAAAACCTAATAAAACATTTTCACTCAAACTATTTCACAACTATTTACAAAATTATCATATCATCTCATCTCAATCTCATGCATTCCCTAAATCGAATGGAATTATCTTCCACAAGGACATAAAATTTACTATTCATGAGACAACTCTCTTTTGAAGTAGAGTATATAAATGTCTTGAGCTCCATCACTGTCGAGCCGTTGCTTATAAGGTTTGGTTTGGTTACATAGATTAAATCATCTTATCTTATTTTATATAATTATTACAATTTTTTAAAATTTCTACATAAAATATAATAACCAGTTCAATTTTTTCAAATATCAAAACAAAAATAATATTAATAAATTATATTTTAACGATATTTTATTAAACTTTCAATTTTCATCTCATCTCATCGGTATGACCAAACGAGACCTCACATATTTGCAATTTTGGGATGTTATTTATCAAGCATGCAAATGAACAAAGGGAAACGACCGGTTTTAGAATAAACCATTTGTTAAGAGCCTAACCACCACCATGCCATATGATATGACCATTCAAACGTTTCTAATGATCTTTTAATAAATCCAAATGCATATAGAAAACCACGAGAAAAATATAGTCCTGCATTGTAGTGGTTAGTCTTGTTTTAAAATGAACAGAAGAAGTGAAAAGAGAATACGGTTAATCATTTTTATTTATTTATTTATTCATTATTATTATTATTATTATTATATCTTCAAGAAATGTGTAATTTTCGTTAGGGCTATACACAAACCGGCTGGACTGACCGTCGCCGGCTCAGACCGACTGCCGGATTCAGGAACCGGCCAAAACCGACAGAGAACCGGTCGGCCGTCGGTAGGAAATTAAGGAAACCAACGTCGGCCGATTCGATCTGCGGTTCAATCCCGGTCTAAATCGACGAACCGGCCGACGTCTTATATATATTTTTTTACAATATATTTCTTATATAAAACGACGCCGTTTCACTTAAATAAGTGAAACGACGTCGTTTTTCCTTTGGAACTTAAAAAAAAAACATATGGAACGGCGCCGTTTGGCGTCGTTTCAAAATGGATTTAATTGCCCCTCACCCCTCTTCTTCTTCTTCCTTCCTCCATTTCACCTGCAACTCTCTTCTACTCTCTCGTGGTAAACGGCGGCACATCCCTCCTCCGTGACAGAGACACTGACGGCAAACCGAGGAACCGAACCACACCGCACCGAGACCGATAATATCGGTTTTCTCTCCCCCAGTCGATCGGTTTCGGCCGGTTTTTTCATCTCATGGCAGACATCGGTTCGGCGTCGGTTTGGCACCGAAACCGCGCCGAACCCATCGGTTTTCAACCCTAATTTTCATTACCTCACTAATATATAATTTGTAAGGTATAATCAAATGAACACATTTTATATCAAAGCCAACTACTAAATAGAAATTTCGCATAATTATGGTCACGACGAGGAATAAATCATGAGTTATTTTATTTTCAATTCAATGTGTAGAACACAAATAGTAAAGTGTTTACATAGTATAATCTAATTTGAAAAATAAATTTTAAAATTTGAATTTTATAAATTAAATTTTACCATTTAAATGATGTAGATGTTGTACTTTATATACTAATTTGAGAATATAATAGCTCATACATTACATGCGAGGGCTTATAATCTTGATGATTAAGTTGCATTTGGGTAGTGAAATACTCTGAAGTATTATGTGAATAGTAGTGAAAAAATAATAAAAACATAATAATAAAATATTGAATAGAAGTAAATAATAAGTAAAAAATAATAATAAAATAATAAATAGTAATGAGATATTTTCAGAATACCTTAGAATACTTAAAGAATATCTTAGTACCCAAAGTCAAACTAAGCTAATTCATGGTTGACATTACAATTGTTTTAATAATTAGAGTAGGGGTGATAAATGGAACGGACTGACCGGACCGAGACTGAGACCGGTCGGTCTCGGTCCACATTTTAGAGGACCAAAAAGTTTCGGTCCGGTCTACAGTCCAGAGTTTTTTCGGACCGGACCGGACCGAATGAAAAATAAAAATAAAAAATATTTTATATATAATAATTGTACAATTAACAATATAAAATTTTAAATATGTTATTAATACTTGTTAATATTTTATAAATTAACAATATTTTATATATATCTTCATCTAACCTATCACTATTAACAATATAAAATTTTAAATATGTTATTAACACTTGTTAATATTCTATGAATTAACTAATATATAATATCAATTAGTTAATTATATAGTAATTATATAAATTAATAATATAATTTTCATCTAATTTATTATCATTGACCATATAATTTTTTTTTTATTGAGTTTGTTACATAATCCACATTAATAAGTTACTTAATTTAATTTAGTATTTTAAATAAAAAAATTTATTAATTATTTAAAAAAAAATTAAGCCAGACCGACTGGACTGAAAAAATAATAGACCAAAAATATTCGATCCATCGCCGGACCGGATCAGACCATTTGCACCCTACTTTTTATTAGAGGGTGAATAGTTGTATTTTATTTTGCGTCAACAAAGAAAATGAATATTTTTCGTTATGGGCCGCCCGATGCGATGAATCGAATAACTGAGCCCAAAAGAATTACGGGCTGATCCTTTTCGTAGACCCCCAACATCTTCTCCTCCAAGAAATCCTCCGATTGTTCTCACTGGACAAAAAGGAAAACCCCCAAGAAATCCCTCACTCTTTCCTTTTCTTCTCTCTGAAACAGATCTCTCAGGCTAAACTCTCTCTCTCTCTCTCTCTCTCTGACAACATGGGAGACAGTCAGTATTCCTTCTCTCTCACCACTTTTAGGTCAGTACAGTATATATTTACATTTTGATCTCGTATTCATTGTTTCAAATGGTTGTTATTTTTTATTTATTATATGTATGCTGTTGTCGAGTAGTCCTTCAGGGAAGCTAGTGCAGATTGAACACGCCTTGACAGCGGTCGGATCCGGCCAAACCTCTCTTGGAATTAAAGGTAATTTACCTACTTTTTGTTTCACCGTCGTTTCCATTGTTTTTATATTTTATTCTGGCATTTCGGGTTTGGTTAATAGGCTTGCCAAGTATTTTCAAAACTTGCCAGAACAATAAATTCCTGGTTGTTTTATTGGGAACCCTTTTGATCGTTTTCTATTTGAAGATTGAAAATATTTGTGCAAGTTCAAGTTCATTGTGCTGGACATATTGGTTTGCGTTGACAAGTCTGAGATGTATCGTGGATTTATTTGTTCGCCATTTTTTATTTTTATAAGAAAGCCAAAATTTAGCAAGCATTTTGCTAAGGTTTGGTATTTCTGGTCATATCCAAGTATGGAAATTGGTGGAAATTTTGAAATTTTAAACAAATAGTTATTGGTTATCACTTTGAGAAAGATTTCAAATTAGGACGTAGATTGTACGGTGAGTTGCAAATTTTGCCAGGTATTTTGTTGAATTTAAACAGCTGACTGTAGAACTGAGAAATAATTTTCTTAAAAGTATTTATTGATTATATATGGTAACTTTACTTATCGGGAAAAATATTTATTGATTATATGTGGTCATTGCAGCTGCTAACGGTGTTGTTATTGCGACTGAGAAGAAACTTCCTTCTATCTTGGTCGATGAATCATCTGTGAGTAACTCTTTATATTTATATTTGTCATATGGATGTTTTGGCACTCATCAGTTTAGTATTTGCTCTCATATTGGGTTATGGGTTGTGGTATTATAGACATGGGCTTATATCACTTCAAAGGAATGGTGATAAGCTTGTAGACCATTTAGTATGAACTTAAATCTTATATGAATTTTCGTTTTTTAATTATCTTCAAATTTAAAACACTTGGAACACTTTGATTGATATAATAACAAATTTAATGCACCTTTTTTTTTGCGTCCTTTCTAAAAAGAGTAGCTTCATTAATGGCTTAATGTTATGTGACTGCTGCGTTTGATTACTTGCACCTCCATGAAGTGTGGGGCCCAACCGTTTGATCAATGATGCTTATATTTTTAATGGGATGCACACGTTGCTGATTAGGATGAATTCAGTAGGTCAACTGTACAATATTTCTTTTAGTGTCACCCTCATTAATTGTTTGATGGAGCGAGAGGAGTTCGGAATTGGCTGTCAATAATATGCGATTTGTTTTGTTCCAGGTTCAAAAGATTCAGTCTCTCACACCAAATATTGGGGTTGTTTACAGGTTTGTCTTCTGTGCCCCTTTTCGTAACTTTGAAGGTTAAATTTTCGTATTCTTGTTAAGGCAGTTTTGTTGCGTCAAATGTCTAGTGCTAGTTGTAAATTTGGAACTCGTTCGGTTTTTTCTCTGTTAACATGGTTAGTTAAAAGCTTCACAGAATTTTCTTTAGTTTATTATTTATTCGATAAGAACAAATACAAAGTTTATGTTTCAAGTTTTATATTTGCGAGGGGAAAGTTTATTTTGCTTAAGAATGGTATTCATTCTTTAAAATGGTAAGACTGAATACCTTTTTTTGATGTATAAAAAAAGACTGGTGTTCAGTCTTACCAAAGTGCCGAAATCATTTACAGATTAGAGCTAGATGATTGGTTAAATGACATATAAACCCTAATCACTTCATATTCTAGCATGGGTTTGGCTTTGTGGCTCCTACAGATCACCCAACAACTTGATCTGGCATTATTTTCTAACATGGAAACCTCTAAAGGGTGAAGTATCTGTGTTGGCCACCTAAATAAATAAAGGAAAATGGGAACACACATTTAGTTAACTAGAAGAAGGTTGAAGTCTGGAAAACTGAGCTGTTTTTTTTTTTTTCATTCCTGAGATTTCATGATTAGAAAATTTTGGCTCCCAAAAAAGGTATCTACACATTTTTAGCCTTTCTACCAGAGACTCCATGAAGTGCTTGTTTGCAGCCTACATGCATAGCCTTTCTTATGTTATTTGGATTTTCTTGCCTATTTTTAAAGTGTTTGAATTTCAAAATAATTTATTTTTCTCCTGCAGCGGTATGGGTCCAGATTTTCGAGTTTTGGTTCGAAAAAGTAGGAAGCAGGCTGAACAATATCATAGATTGTATAAGGTATTTGTTTTTGTTTTGTTTTTTTTTTTCTGGCGTTTCTCTATTTTTTCTCTCCAATATGTTTAAAAGAAGTTAATGACATGACCTATCAAAAAATAATAATAAGTTAATGACATGAAAAATGGTTATCATCATGATGCAATTTCATAAAACATCAGTGGCTTCCTTTCCTTTTTTTTTTTTTTAAATCTACTTCCTTACTTGTATATGCTGCTTAAATAGTGTTTTTGTTTTAATTCCAATGGACTTATTCACTTTTTATCTTGTTTGGGTCATGATGACATGTTCATGAAGATTTTCCTTAAAATGTAGTTGTCATGGTTGTAGTTGCAATTCTAGCTTCCTTGTTTGTTTTCCAAAAACATCTCATCTCATCTCATCTCATCTCATCTCACCTCATCATTACAACTTTCCCAAATCCCCACACAAAATAAAATAAACAATTCAACTTTTTCAAATCCCAAAACAACAATAATATTAAAAAATATATTCTAACAATATTTTATTCAACTTTTTAACTTTAATCTCAACTCAACTCATCTCATCTCAGTTTTTATCGTGCCCTTTGCTAGATTAATTTACATTTTGTAGTAGAAGAATTTGATTCCTTGTTAGTGCATCTTACTAACTCAATTGCATGCTTTTGTATGCTGTAAAAACTGTAACTTGTGTGCAAATGTCATGATTGTAGGAACCAATTCCTGTCACTCAACTTGTACGGGAAATTGCAGCCGTTATGCAGGAGTTCACTCAGTCTGGGTAGTCAACATTACCTTTATTATGATATGAAATGGTTTACAATCATTTTTGGAACTGATCTGAAAGAGAGATACATTAGTGTTTGGAATCTTGAAAATTAATTGGCCAATCTTAGGTCACTTAACACTGCGATTTTTGATGAAATGTATTAACCATTAGCAGACAAGATTAGGTGCTATCCATTTGGGAAGCATTGTCCCAAAATTAGGGAGCTCTGTGTTGCTTTGTCTACATAGGATGAAGAAGTGACGCTGCATAAGCACAAAGTTGGAGATGTGTTTTTTTCCTTTATTATAGAGTAGACGCTTAACTCTTTTCCTGAACCTGTGGTTTCTGAATTTTTAGCCATAACATTTACACCATAGGTTTTAATTACCTATTTTTAAGCGGTAAGAAAATAATGCAAGCACTGGGCAATATGAGTTTTTCCCCCTAGAAAAATGCTAGAAATCTAATGCTTGAAAAGCCTGCATTTTTTTTACCATTGTTTAGCTTTAAAACTTCGGTTATTTGACTTCCCTATTGCTGACTTTCTTGTTCTTCATGTCATGGCAACAGCTGCCTTTGCATTTGTTCTAGCCTCTGTACCAGGGAAGCATATCTATTCTTTTTCCTGTATTTTTTGAAGTTCAATATGGTTGGTTCTTTCGTTTTCTTGGCAGTGGTGTAAGGCCTTTTGGAGTATCTCTACTGGTTGCTGGGTTTGATGACAATGGAGCGCAATTGTATCAGGTAATTTCTTTCACTGATATGAATAATAATGTTTCCAATGACTGGATGTGATACCCTGTTTATCATGAGGTCGGGTGTGTTTGAATTGATTGTGCCGGTGTTCAGTATCTTTTTCATTCTTTTTTAAAGAGCATTTGTTTCCATCTTCTTCTCAAACTCAGAGTTCTGGCTACCTCGGAATGGTGAAAATATTCACTCATCTTGTTGCACCAAACAAGAGTATAATTATGATGAAAGAAAAAATTAATTATGAAGAAAAATGATGTATTTTCTCCTATAACTTTGGCATACAAGTTGATTGTGAAAATATTGGTCGTTATTTTATATTTTACCCTTATCCAACACTTATTTTAAAATTTTATCCTAGGTGGATCCTTCGGGTTCATATTTCTCATGGAAAGCTTCGGCAATGGGGAAGAATGTCTCAAATGCAAAAACATTCCTTGAGAAGAGGTAATTGAATTAGGATTTTATTGCAACTTACATTTTAAAAATGGTGGTGGCTGTTTCTTAGT
Organism: Juglans mandshurica; assembly: GCA_022457165.1. Taxonomy (NCBI): domain Eukaryota; kingdom Viridiplantae; phylum Streptophyta; class Magnoliopsida; order Fagales; family Juglandaceae; genus Juglans; species Juglans mandshurica. The sequence goes on from CM039626.1 coordinate 27,081,325, forward strand.
ATTAACAATGAACTGAGGTCGAAGGAATGTTAGTTCTTTCACTTGATTTCAGTTTGTGATGTTATAATTTTTCGATTGATTGCATAATCTGGATGAAGGTTGTCCACTGTCTATCTTACTTTATGATGGACTGAATTGAGATTTTAACTCCAAATTTCTGGCACCTACAAAGGAGGGCCTATTAGTACCTCATATATGTCATCTGAAGTTCTCCGTTCGAAATTGGCTTTAGGGTTTATATGATCCTTGGTGGCCTTTTGGCTAAGATCACGTGTAGGGTTTATATCATCCTCTGTGCTATGCCTACGAGTAATCCAACATTTTTTTTTTCGCTCTGCAACCAGCATACTCTCTACCCAACTGTCAACCAACCCCACCTAATTTCTACCAATGTTAAATATCATAATTTCTTTAGTAATTCTGAGTTTGTGGGAGAAATGTAAACTAACTAATGTTTGATTGTTTCAGTCAACTTTCACATTTGTCCCCCCCACTGTTTGTTCACTATCCCGATTCTTTTAAGAATGATTTGATTTCAATTAAGTTGACTATATTTTCCTTGCCTTCTAGGTATACTGATGATATGGAGCTTGATGATGCTGTGCATACGGCTATTTTGACGCTGAAGGAGGGGTAATAACTGCTGACTTTTCTAAATGAAATTAATTTATTAGCTGAGGATGGTTCAAAGTCAAAACCGGACATCTAAAACATAAAATTGTAAAGCTAGGTGTTTTACTCACACGAGGAATGGGCCATTGAATTTTAGTTTTAAAATGTATAATTAAATGTGAGTGTCTATCTATCTTACTTATCAAAGTATATATATCTTGTAAGAGAAAAGGAGAAATTTTAAAATTCGGATTTATTGATAAATTATTACAGATATTGTTTTTGATCAGTAATCAAAATTTTATTGATATAGAAATAGGCAAGTGCCCAAGTAGACGGGACATATACAAATTAGTTTTCAGGAGGTCATTGGTCAAAGCTTGTTTGTTTTCAGGGTGCCCTTTTTGTGTCATAATTAGTTGCTTGTATTTTGGTTCAGTTTTGAAGGACAAATTTCGAGCAAAAACATTGAGATTGGAATAATCAGCACTGACAAAAAATTCAGGTAAGTTTTGTATTCCTTCTTCACGATGCTTGTAGATAGTATTACTCTGAGGCTCTGACATGGTGACATGGCTTTTGTATGAGTTAGTGAGGACAAGCTGCTGGTTTTAACCCCTAGGGTTGGCTTAAGTGGTAAGAGCAATGCTAGATATAGTCGTGGAGTACGCAAGCGCCATGCAATCCTTTTGAAAAAGAGTGGAGTTCACTATTAAAAAATTAGTTTTTTTCATGTGGGTCTCGTATTTATTCATTTTTTTTCAAAAGGATTGCGTGACTGACACTTGTGCACTCACGACTGCAAATATCATTTCTCAAGTGGTAAAGACCTTGGTCTTGGTGGTATGCTCCCTCTAGATCTAAAGTCGAGTCCTCTTGGGTGCAAACAATTTTTAGGGGCCATCGGACTTGAGGAACTTTCCCTTGAATTATCCGAGGTGCACTCATGGAAAATTCCTTGTCCCTTGCATGTGCACCCCCGGGATGAGTCGGGACTTTGTTCTCGGATACTTGGGTGGGGCTTTCAATGTTTTAGCTTTATCAATGTCTTCGGTTGTTGTGCTATTAAATAAAGTCTCAACTTTCATGATTTCCTTGTAACCGTTGTTAGTTTAGGCCTAACTAGGTGTAATCACATGTATACTTCCTGTGTACTTGGGTTGTGCCTATTCTATATCAATAAAATATCTTATTACTTATAAAAAAAAAGTCACCTATCCGTGGGAACACTTAAAATAGTTCCATTGACAAGACCACAACTTCATTGGAGTTCCAGATCATACATATTGTATACACGACTGGTTATTCTCAAATCATTTGTTAATAAACATGCAAAGTCCTGAATGAAAATGTATGCTGCTTCTTTGTCATTGCTAATTTCAGAATGGCAACATAAAGTTTCTTTTTCTTTTTCTCCTAAATTGCCTTCTCCCCGCAAAAACATACTTGATGTTTTCTCTACCTACATATGATGCTGCCCCTCTTTAACTTGACTCTATTCATTCTCAGTCCTTAATGATTTTCTGATTATAAATTTTTTTCCAAATACCATGTTACTGGATTAATTCTCTTGTGCTTGCTTTTTGCAGAGTACTAACCCCGGCCGAGATAGATGATTATTTAGCTGAAGTGGAGTAGCTTGCTGCTTGCTAGTGCGAGCCGGCTATGAATGGATTTTATGAATCAAACTTGTGTTCCATTTAACAGGGGTGATCAACTTGATGTTAGATTGAATCTTGTTGCGAATTGATAGGATTAAATTTCCAACCTGTTTGAATTGAAGCAGCAAAGCTGGTGAGCCGTTGGACTTTTTGTCCCCTCTCAGTATACTGCTGGTCTGAGACTGGCAAATACCTTGTCACCCAAAACTTCTCATCAAGAATGGCTTTTGACTCTTTAATCTCTTCAATTATGAAAACTATCTAAAGGGGTCTAGCTCAATTGGTCTCCAATATTTCATTCAACATAAGAAGAAAAGCAAGACTTTTCTAAAATTAGGTTTAATTCCTTTGCATTTCTTCTATATTTATTTCTCTTAAACAATATTATTTTTGCCCACAAGTACATGGCATAAAAACACTTGAAATTGGAACTTGCCTTCATGTCAACACTGTAATTTGACTATTTCATGCATCCAATACAACTATATTTCACCTGGGTTTTTAATTTGTAAATATTTGTGCTCCATCGTGACTGAGTTCAGCTAGACCAAGATTTTTATTATTTTATGTATAAATTATAAAAGTTGACTTAAGCTGATGAAAACCAATGGAATCATTGAACATCTGGGGTCTATGAATCATTTTGCCAAAAAAACTCTTGACAAGTCGCGTTATAATTTTAGTTAGCAATTAACAGATACTACCGAAGTTTACTTTAAAGAGTTATCACATTAAGAAACCCCTAGAATTTGACTTCATTTTAAAATATTTTAGACACAAAAAGATTATATAAAAATAAACTTACAAACTGATATGACTTGATATAGTACGTTAAATTGTAAAATTATTTTATTATTGTAAAATAGATCTAATGAATCACATTAAACTACATCAATTTATAGGTTTAATTTTATGTAATCTCTTTATGTATGTAGCAGTTTTCTTTAAAATATGCCCTTAAGTTTTGATGAACTAAAAGTGATGAAACCCAAATAAGTAGCAATTGATATTTATTTGGGTACCAAAAGTTTTTCTAATGTGTAATTTGATGATTTTGATACAACCCAAAATAGGCTAACTTGGCTAAAATATTTAGGAAAAATTAATTTAAGCGAAAATTCTAATTGACTTGTACGTTTTCATTGGATTAAAACACTACTTCACGTTTATGTGAAGGGGTCGTTAGTGTCTAGAGATGCAAGTTAAGTGGGTTACAACACTGCAATGCAATGATTTTGATATTATAAAATGGAAATACACAAACATTTATAATTTAATTTTAAATAAAAACCCAAACTTTGGATTTATTGATAAATTGCCACTAATTTATATAACCCCCCACTTGTATGAAGACAACCTCGGTATTCGATACAGTGAAAATTCTATAAAATTGTCATATACCACGTGGCATCAACATCATAGGCCACCACTCCCACCCACCAACTTCTGCCTAATGGGTTTGTTGACACATCGACCCACCACCTTGTATATACCATTTCTAATATTCTATAATATAAATTCCTAAGTTTTGGGCTGTGGTGTTTTATTTTCTGAAATTATTTTTATATATTTTTTATTGGTTGTATTATTTTTTAATATAAAATAAATATTTTAATCAATCACATTAATAAAATAATAAAAATATATATATATACAAGTTACTGTATCAGAACTCTTTATTTCCAGTTAAGTCACCAAAAACAAAAAATATTACAAAAGTATACTAATTCGAAGGGGTCGAGAATCGAGATCCCGACCCTTTGGAACACCACCTACCAACTCTCCGAAGTCCGAACCCCACCAATCTTATAAGAGAAACGATATCGTAGTGTGTTGGGCAAAGAAAACAGGGTTTTGTTTTTGGTTCCACGCTATGGCTTCCAGGTTGCTGTGGGCTTCAAGAGCTGCCTCATACCTCAGGATCTCAGTGTTCCACAGAGGCTTTTCTTCTGGTATATCACACTTTTCTTTCGTATTGTGCTTTTCGTGTTGATGCCTTGATGGGTTGTTGTTTATTTTCTTTTCACGTGTATACATTGATCGGTAAGAAGATGAATATTTGTACACGTGTCGTAGGCTTTGATGTGTATGTGGATCTCTCATTTGTTAAAATGCTTGATCTATGACTCCTCCAGCAGAACATGCTTTGTTTTTGTAATGGTGTTTGTTTGTTTTTGTCATTCGTGTCGTATTTGCCTAGTTTTGGATGTTATTACTGCAGAGATCAATGAGTTTTTGAATCTGGCATTCATATATTTATATGTTTTCTCCTCTAAATCCACTAATCCAGCGATTTATCTCTGCGAGTTTTAGTCGTTGTAGTACTTCTTATAGCGCCGTCAGTCTCTCGATTGTGCTGCGAAATTTTTTTCGATTAATCTTAGGCAAATTATTTCTACAACATTTTTTTAATGAAGAATGATACTTAAGCCATTGTCTGTAACATTCTATTTTTCAAAATGAAACATTTGATGTTGGTGTCAGAATGGACGATGATCTAGGCGACGACGGTGGAAAGAGTGGACTGTCATTAGATCTCCTCTCCTGCGTACTCCTGTGGACCTGGGTGTGCTTTGCCTCTTTAATCTACCATCAGAATCAAAAGGGAAATAAAAGACTTTGAAAAAACAATATTTTCAGAGTGTGAATCGGAAAAAAAGGCCAGTGTCTGAAGTAAACACTAGCTAGGGAAGACTTTAATAGGTTATTTTAGAATGAGCAGTTGAGTTGGTTTCAATGGTGTGTTAGATGGACTCTCTATTCATGGCAATCCAATGCATTTCGTTCATATTGACATTGTTGCATGATGTCACATACACATATACATACACAAGTGCTTCTGCACATCAGATAACCTTTAGGTGTACCATCATTATAGGTAGAAAATTTGAAATAAGCACATCATATTTTGTTTATACAAAATCTGGTTGATAATTTCAAGTTGCTTGCTGTTGTATAACATAATTACCCAGAATGCTATGGGTTCCAATTTGGATAGTTGCAACTACGTTGGGAGAAAGTGTATAGAAGTAAACTGGTTCATCAGTATCCCACGTTCAGAAAGTTTTACTTGGTTGTCATTGGACAATAGAACGCACTATAAAAATGCATTACCTGAAGACCTTTAATTTATAAGACTTTGGAGAAAGTAATGTAAAGACAATAGACTGTTTTGTTTTTGGTGCTCATTCATTAATTTGAAGGACGTACTTATAAACAAACAATTTGAAGGGTTTTTTCATATCAACATAAGCGGTGAAAAAGCAGAATTTATTTAACAAAAATGTAACCACGTAGTACTATGATTTATGGCATGTCAGCAATGTAAGGATTACTGAATATTTTTAACGTTGTTTGACTCATTGAATACAATACATTGAAATATAAAATTGTTTGTTCAGGGAGATAGAATAGCTTCATCTTCAAAGAAGGCATTTTATGGCTGTTAAAAGTGTTTGGATGCTTCAGCAAGCATATTAAGAGAGGTTCTTGTTTTGTTGATGTGCTCATCTCTTTCAATGCTTTTGTCGGAGTTTTAACTTCTCATATGAAGTCATCTAAAAAATATTTTAAAATAAAATCTTCCCCTATATGTCTACTGTGGTGCATTTGGAGGAAAAGGAACGATCGAAACCTTAAAGACAAGGAATGCTTATTATATGAACTTAGACGTATACAGGACAATTGCTATAGATTTCAATGGACCCGGCTTTCATGATTTTCTTGTATCTGTCCCTAGTTCTTGACTAAGTGTTTTCTCTTGTATAACTTAGGCTACGCCTATTTTCATTTCTATAAGTAAAATTTCCTTTACCTATAAAACAAAATGAAATGTCTAATATATGTCAGACTTAAAGATTAAAGATGTTTTGCTCACATGCGATGATCTAGTTCATTGATTTTGCTGTCTGCTGTAATATCTCTTTTTGTTTTATCACTTCTGTTACATTTAATTCTGGGAAATCTGGAGATGCTTCTTTCTTTCTTGGATCACTAGAAGCTGACCTGCCTATTGTGCCTATACTTTTCTTACCCACTTTATGTGCAGTTCTGAAGGATCTTAAGTATGCGGACTCTCATGAGTGGGTGAAAGTTGAGGGAAATTCTGCTATTGTTGGTATCACTGATCATGCTCAAGATCATTTAGGTGATGTCGTGTATGTTGAATTACCGGAAGTGGGTGCTCCTGTAGAACAGGGAAGTGGCTTTGGTGCAGTTGAAAGTGTCAAGGCTACTAGCGATATTAATTCTCCTGTTTCAGGGAAAGTTCTTGAAGTTAACTCGGAGCTCAATGACTCCCCTGGTCTTGTGAGTCTCTAGTTCTAATTTGAGTTTCAGTTCTTTTTGTGACTTTTTTCTTTTCTCTTTTGGCCTGGATCAATTCAATTGAATTCATAGATTGGAAATGGAAAGAAAAGATAGACATTTTCCTTTTCATATTTGACTGAAACTCATTATCTCAATGTTGTAAATCATCTAGGGAGCCATACCAGAGTTTCAGTATGGTGCCGGCTAAACATATTCTGAATTTGGATTTTGCAATTGTTTAGGCTGTAGCAGTGGTACCCCAGCATCTGTTTATTTACTTACTGTACATGAAACTCCAAAGAAGTGCACTTGAACGTTTTTCACTTTTCTTTTCTTATTTAGGTAGTAGATGGTGTTCATCACGTTGGAAATTCTTTAGCTTTTCTAGTTTTCTACCTTGGTGTAGTTTTGATTATACTTTTGCCATCCAGAATATGTTATGTCCCTCATTTTTATATTTCCTTTATGGTTATCTCTAAGTAGGTTAACTCAAGCCCATATGACAAAGGATGGATAATTAAGGTCGAGGTGACTGACAGCGGTGAATTGAAGAACTTGATGGATGCAGATCAGTACTCCAAGTTCTGTGAAGAAGAAGATACAAAGCATTGACTAACTCTGGTCATGAAAGAACTCTTACTTCTCATGGCGGCATTGTTTCACGGATGATTACGATAAGTCAATGAATCCGAATGTTGCAAAGTGCACATTTTCTTTCTTTATATTTTTATCCAAACGTGTGCTTTTACTGCTCTTCTTTTGTGTCTTGAGAGCTATAAATTTAGTGGCTACTTTCTATCTTGATTAAGAGAATAATCAATTTAGCTTTGCATTTGATCTACGATCAAGCTTTTACTGTGAACAATTTCTCACTGGCTGCCAGCGCTACTGATATATTCAAGGCGATTGATTGGCATACTTCACATTATTTTGTGTGGAGAAACTTAGGAGAGGTTTGGATTCAGAGATGAGTTAAGATGGGTTGAGATGGTTTGTGAATAGTAGAATAAAAGTTGAATTATTTATTATATTTTGTGTGGAAATTTAAAAAAGTTGTTTTGAGATTTGAAAAAGTTGAATTGTTTATTATATTTTGTGTGAGAATTTGAAAAAGTTGTAATAATGAGATGAGTTGAGTTTTGAATCCAAACTTATCCTATAAACCCAATCAACTTGGATTGGACTTGGGCCTTGAGGGGGCCTCAAGCTAATTTTTTTTTTTTGGGCTCTATTGAGTTACTAAGATGTCCTAGTGGCCCGTGGGCTTATTTTATTGTTCGTAGAAACTGGCCCATGGCCTTCTTTTGTTGTTGGTGTGTTGTTAGTCTCTATTCTATGTCCAGTAGTATATGTACGGAAAGGAGGGTCTGGGGGTGTTCATCTAAAGGCTTATTAAGAATTCTCTTGTACTATGTTAGGATTCCTCGAAATGCACTGTTATCTTTTTACAATCAATTTCATTAATTTCTATTACACTTTCTGAATCCACAAAGTTACTTCTCCATTCACTATTAGATTCATAACAGGAGCGTGTTCCTCTCTGTCTTTCTCCAAACAACATTTTCTACAAAAGTAAAGAGGAGTAAAACATTATATATTTTTTTTGGAAAATAAAAGATAGTTTGAAAAATGACTTCAGTAAAAATGAAAAAGATGAGCAAAAAGAAAAGGATAATATTTTGGTAAAAATTAATTGAGAATTCTTTGTACAAAAGGATAATATGACTAACAAGAACAAGTTGGGCCCGGGTAGGGTTTTAGCATCTAAATGAAGCCGGTCCAAAAAGTTAGCAGAGCTTAAGGCCCGTTTAAATACAGAAACGGTTTCATCGTATTTCAGCTCAGTTTATCTCATTATTATAATTTTTTAAATTTTTTACACAAAATATAATAACACAAAATATAATAAACAATTCAATTTTTTCAAATTTCAAAAAAATTAATAATATAAAAATTAATATTATAATAATACGTTATTCAACTTTCAACTTTTATTTAAAACCATCTTGTCTTATCTCACTATTCAAACGGAGCCTAAATTTTAAGTTTGAAACCGTGCACAAATGATGTAGTTAAAGCTAGTTGCAGATTTATCTCAACGAGTTCAAGTCAGTTCACCTCCCATAAACCTTTGAAATTTCTCGGCATTCAGTAGGGACTATCAGTCCGGATTGAAAAAATTGACTAGATCTAATGGTTCAGTCCGGATCGGACCGATAGTCTTATTGATCAGTTTTGAAGTGTGATTTTTTTTCACCGGATCGGATCGAGACCGACAAAGTATATATATTTTTAAATATTATATATAATATTATTTTATATAGTAATGGTATAAGTTAATTATGTAATTTTCATTTAAGGGATCACCATTGACCATATATACAGTGTAATTATTTAATATTTATTAATCATATATAAAATATTAAAGAAATCACTTAATTTTAATTTATAATTTAATTAATTTGTTGTATTAATTTTTTTATAAAAAAAGAAAAATAAATATTTACAAATCCAATCGAACCGATAACTAACTGTCCAATCAAAATTGAGGTACAACAGAAAAATTTTAGAAGTTTTGTTTTTATTTATTTTAATGCAATAATTTAATAAACTATTATATTGAATATAAATATTATAAATATTTACTTTTTCTTAGTTATGTAATATACTAATTAGAAGTGCTTTTGTCGATCTTCATTTACTTTTTTCTTAATTAAAAACCTATAAAAAAAATTTCTTAATTAAACTAAAGATTTCTTTTTTCTTAAAGGAATATAATGTACAAGCAAGCCTCAAATTGAAAAATTTTGTGTAAAGTTTTTAGAAAAAAAAAAAATCTTACTAATAAATACTAATTTTTTTAATAAAAAAAAGTAAAGTCTATTTTTTTTTTAATTTATAACAGACTGTACGAAATTTATCAATTTGGAGCTAATTGAATCATTTCTCTGACTTTATTTATTTAAAGAGGCCTTGGTTGTGTGGGCGCCTCAGGCAATATTGCTTGCCTAGGCATTGAGCCGCCCCTGTCCAAAAGCCAGAGCCGTTTTCTTCCCCTTCTCAAATGTTCGTTTCCTCCTCTTCCTCTTCTCAAATGTTCGTTTCTCCTTCTCTCTTACCTCAGAAGCCTCTGTTTTCCGTAAGTCTCTGTCTGTCTGTCTGTGTTTTTGAGTTGGAGTACATGTATTTATTACATTTGTTGATTTGAACTGATGGGTTCTGCTGCAGAACTTTTGTAGGAGCCAAAGGGTATCTGGGTTATGGAGATATCCCCTGACTGCGAGGAACAGCGTGGTCAGAGCAGGCCCAAAGAGGGTATCTTTTGGTAGAGAATGCAGGGAGGCCTTGCAAGCTGGGATTGATAAGCTGGCTGATGCTGTTTCTCTCACCTTAGGACCTAGAGGTATTTTTCGCCTTTTGAACTATCCACCAGTGGCTTTGCCTGCTATATTGGCAGGTCGAGATATTAAAATGAAGTTGCGCAAAACATCCCATATTTCATCTATGATATGATTAAATCTATAAATAAAGAAGAGAAGTGCTGAAAGTAGTTTTTAAGTTCTGCCTTTGTTGGCTTTCATTATTCAACATGCTCATGGTGTTTCTTGTGAGAACTATAACCAGTATTTGGGTCTTCCCACGGTGGTGGGGAGGTCAAAATATAAGACTTTTAGGAGTTTAAAGGAGAAAATATGGAGGAGGATAAACAGTTGGAAGACTTCTTTTCTATCCGCAGCGGGTAAGGAGATTCTCATTAAAAGTGTTTTGCAAGCAATTCCTGCCTATACAATGAGTGTTTTTAGACTTCCTGGGACTTTGTTAAAGGAGATTGAATCAATGTTTGCAAAATTCTGGTGGAGTCACAAAAGGGATGGAAGAGGAATTCACTGGAGAAGTTGGACCAGACTCGGTGATTCCAAGACTAATGGTGGGTTAGGTTTTCGAGACCTCCATTGCTTTAATAGAGCTATGCTTGCAAAACAGGTTTGGAGGATCATCAATGACCCCTCTTCATTAGTGGCTCGTATTTTTAAAGCTAAATACTTTAAGGATGGTCAGCTTGTTAATGCAAAATTAGGGGGGTGTCCTTCCCAAATTTGGAGAGGTTTATGGTCAGTTTTGGATCTTGTTAAGAGAGGTATGGTTTGGAGAGTGGGGAATGGGAAAAATATTAAGGTTTGGAAAGATAAATGGCTACAATGTCCTTCTACTTTTCAAGTCCAGTCTGTGCCTAATAAGATTGGTACTGAAGCCACAGTTTCTGTTCTCATAGATGAAGAGAGACATGGATGGAAGAAGGAGTTGATTGAAGAGGTGTTTAATCAAGATGAAGCAAGGTTTATTTGTAGTATTCCTATCAGCTCAAGAAACACAGAGGATAAAATTATTTGGGGCTTTTCAAACAAGGGGGTTTTTTCTGTAAAGAGTGCCTATTTTTCTGATTTAGGTACAAAAAGACAGAATTACGGTGAGTCCTCAGGTGCACACCAGGACCAGTTTCAATGGCATAGAATCTGGAAACTTGGAGTTACTGGGAAGGTGAAACAGTTTATGTGGAAAGTACTGAATGATCTTTTACCTACTAGAGTTAATCTTGCTAAGAAACAAATTTTAAAATATTCTCTTTGTCCTATTTGTAACCTTGAGGAAGAGACTGTTTTACATGTATTATGGGAATGCCCAGCAGCAGGAGATGTGTGGGGGGAAGGAGATAGTCCTGTCAAGAAATGGAGCGGGAGGTACGCTGATTTTGCAAGTTTGTGGTCTGAATTTCTTGAAAAACTAGACGGTGACAGTTTGGTTTTGATTTCTGAAATATGTTATAGACTCTGGACTAGAAGGAATCTTTTTATTTTTGAAAATCAGTTCATTAGCCCATCACTGGTACTCAAGTTAGCTGCTTCTGATATAGAGTTGTTCAAAGCTGTAAGTACTAATGCAGGTGGAAGGGAAGAGGTAGGTGTTGGTAGTTATGTTTCTACTTCTACTGCAAGCAATACAAGAGGCGCTGGAATAGTTTGGAAGGCTCCTGCGCCAGGGTGGATGAAAGTTAATCTAGATGTGGGTTTTGACAAGATACAGCAGCTTATGGGCCTTGGTATAGTCATTAGAGATTTCCTAGGTGACGTACAAGTGGTGCTTGCTGCTCCTAGATCTTGTGTTCCCTCTGCTTATCTAGCTGAGTGTTATGCATTATTAAGGGCTCTAACTTTGTGTCATGAACTGGGTTTTGAATCTGTTGAATATGAAAGTGATGCTAAGATGGTTGTAGAAGCAGTAAATGCAGAAAACTCAGATTTTTCATGGTCAGGCCAGATAATTGAAGACATAAGGCATATTATGGCTTGGCATCCAACTTGGAAACTTTCATTCATCCAAAGGGAAGGAAACAAAGTTGCTCATGTTGTTGCAAAATTTGCTTTGTCTCTAGTTAATGAGTCAGTTTGGATGGAGGAGGGACCAGATGTGGTCCTTCCTAGTATTGCTTTTGATAAGTCTTGTATCAGTTGAGTTTTGAAATGAAAGTTATCCTTTTCAAAAAAAAAAAAAAAGTTCTGCCTTTGTTTGTATGGCTTAAAAAGAGCTTAAAAACAATAACTTCAATAACATACAAAACGTAAGTTACAGGAAGCTAAAAAATCTAATGAACTAGTGATTATTACAATTCTCACCTTTACCTACGTTCTCGTACTTTGGTTTATACGTATGAACATCTGTCAAATCAGTACCAGCCTCAGGACTTCAGGATTTGTCTCCGTGAACGTAAAAGCGAGAACATAATCATGTGAGGTTCCCTTAATTTGTAAGCCTTTATACCTTTTCTGACACTATAAACGTTGTAATATACTCAATGATACCTCACAGTGAAATGCTTAAAGAATAATGCGACTTCTTATTTAACAAATAATTTTTTTTGATATGAGGTATTTTTTATAAGTGAACGTCTATATTCTAATAAGGTTTTGATATGAGGTATTGATTTGTTTTAAGTGATATTGTGTAGGACGTAATGTTGTTCTTTCTGAGTCTGGAACGCTAAAAATAATAAATGATGGTGTTACTATTGCTCGATCCATAGAGCTTTCAGATGCTGTTGAGAATGCAGGAGCAACGCTAATCCAAGAGGTCATTCATGGTTGCTAGATAATTCTGTCCTTTTATCTTGTACTGGTGCTTTTTAAGACCCAAGTAGGCATACATATGTAAATCTTCCCTTCCTGCTTGCAGGTTGCAAGTAAAACGAATGATTTGGCTGGTGATGGTACAACTACTGCAATTGTTTTGGCTCGAGCAATGATCAAATCTGGGTTGTTGGCTGTTGCTTTTGGGGCTAACCCGATCTCTTTGAAGAAAGGCATGGAAAAGACTGTAAAAGAATTGGTTGAGGTCTTGAAGAAGAAAAGTGTGCCTGTAAAAGGAAGAGATGATATTAAAGGTATTGCTTTTCTTTGTGTTTCATAAATAAAACGTGTTTAGTCCAGAAAATCTTGAAAGTGTCTTTGGCATCTTGCAGCTGTGGCCTCAATTTCTGCTGGAAATGATGAATTTGTTGGGAACTTAATTGCTGAAGCTATAGAAAAGATTGGCCCTGATGGAGTAATCTCTATAGAGTCATCTTCATCATCTGAGACCTCTGTGATAATTGAAGAAGGAATGAAGGTGATTAGGATGATTTCAAACTAAAAAAATTAATGATGTCTGAGAAGGAACTGATGATAATTTGCCTTACAGAATGACCTATCGAAAAAAAAAAAAAAGCATTACAGAATGGATCGGTTTCAGTTTTGCTTTAGCATGAATTTTTGAGTCCCGGTAAATTTTTTTAAGTGCAATCAAAAAGTATTCTATGAATGAATTCCTTCATAGATAGAGTAAATTAGAAAGAAATGGGGAGTAAGCCTACAAAACAAGATTTGATTCGTAAGAGAAGTGTTTTTATTCTTAGCTCATTCTCACGGTTGGAAAAAGCCAAAGAGGAAGAAGAGCCTCACCTGCCTTCCTGTCCAACCCTGTCCTCATCTTCACAATTCGACCCATTCATTGAGAGATGACAGAGCCACCCCTTGGGATGGGGTTGATTAGGCTACTCTTTCTTTTTCCTCCATCTAAAAATTCACGTGTGTTCTATGGTTTAAATGGATAGGATAGTCTAACTGCAAATATATCTATTGAATTGACTGAAGGTGTGCATTTTTTCCATGTAAGCTTTTTGCTATTAGTTGCCCATTCTTATGTTGTCTGAACTTTATCTTTGATTCATAATTTTTTCTCCTTTTTCCTTGGATTATACTGTTTGATCTTTTTGTACAGATTGACAAGGGCTACATGTCACCTCACTTCATTACCGACCACAACAAATCAGTAGTGGAGTTCGACAGTGCTAAAGTCCTAGTAACGGATCAGAAGATTTCGACTGTGAAAGAAATTGTTCCTTTATTGGAAAAGACTACCCAGCTTAGTGTCCCACTGCTAATCATTGCAGAGGATATCTCTGGGCAAGTACTGGAAACACTGGTGGTGAACAAAATGCAAGGTTTACTAAATGTTGCTGTGGTCAAATGTCCAGGACTTGGAGAAGGAAAGAAAGCTCTGTTGCAAGATATTGCACTTATGACAGGTCAGCTCATGTACCGCATCCTAATCATTTTATTTTTCCATACCTTTTTTATAAGTAATTTTTCCTTGACTCTCAACTATAATTAATTATTATTCTGAATCAGAGGCTGTTTTGATGTCTAAAGACTATTGTGCCTATGACCTACATTCACTAAATTTCTTTATTTGTAAGCTTTTGACGTGGTTCAACTTCATGCTGACATGATTGTAGGACATTTATTCTTGTTTTTAGTTTCCTACTTTGATGGCCCTCATAGACATATCAAGAAACTCAAGTATCTGTTATGATACTGGTAAATTAAGATATCTTCTTCGCGACTAGAGGGAAGGGTTTGTTGTCTGCTTTAGTCCAACCGAAGCTCCCTTTCTTCTGGCAATTGCTTACTTGCCTTCAAACTGAGCTCTTAAGTTTCTAACATCTTTGCAAAGTTTGATGAAATTCTGGAGTCATATATTAACATTATGTAAAGTCGAGTTAGAAATATCTTTTGTTAAAAGAAACTTTTTGTTTTTATCAGGATATCATTATGGCCCCCTCATCGGAGTCTGTTTTTCTTGTTGAATACAAAGTTGGTAGAATATAATATGTTTTGTGGCCCTCATTTGTGGGAAATCTTATTCCATAATGTTGTTTAAAAGCTTTTATTCTTTCCTCTACATTCTCAATCATTAATCCTCTGTTTGCTTGTTCGGAAGGAGGGAAAAGAAACACAAATTCTAAGGACAAATGGATTGAGGTACCGAGTATTTCCATATCGATCCATGCTATATTTTTGTTCCAACAATGGGATGGAGAATGGATGTGACAAAGAGGCTTTCATTTACAGTTTTTACTATTAATTTCAATTTTTTAATAATTGAAATTAAACAAAAAATTGAAACACAATATTAAAAAATAAAATATTTCAGGAAATTAATATTTGCAAAGCGCTTTCCATACTTTTTATTTTCTGATGAGGGAATATAGAAACTGCAAAAATGTAGCTTTCTTTCCAGACCAGTTGAGTACAATAATTTCTATAGGTTTGCTGCTATATTCTTTTTTCTTTTTGTTATTGTGTGCTACAGGACCATCTCTCAAACTTCCCTGGCTGCCTTCTTTTCCACTGGAAAATAAGCATCATTGTCCTATGCCTTTGCAGAGTCTCTATTGCATTTTTCATAAATGGTTTTTCTTTAAGACGAGATTACCATTTCAGCTCCTATTTCTCAGTGACCTGATGTGAACATCATTAGGTGCTGATTTTCTCTCGGGAGACTTGGGTTTGACACTTGAAGGTGCAACCTCGGATCAGCTTGGCATTGCACGAAAAGTAATCATAACCAGTAATTCAACAACCATAGTGGCTGATCCAACTACTAAGGCTGAAATTGAGGCAAGAATTTTGCAGATCAAGAAGGATCTAGCAGAAACAGATAATGCATACTTGTCAAGGAAGCTCTCAGAAAGAATTGCTAAACTATCTGGCGGAGTGGCTGTGATTAAGGTCTGCAATATGCAAAAAAATGCCATTTCTTAATGTTATTTTCTGAGAAACCTAGAACAATAGTGTCTTCTTCCTGGTTAGCATGTTCATTATTTATCTGTCTTGTAAAATAGTGACAAGGCTTTATATTTGCAATTTTGAAACTCAATTAAGTTGAATCAGTTTTCAAAATATTTCACGTTATCATGAAAAGCAACAATAAAGTTTGATTATAACCTTAAAGGCCGCTTCTTTTTTGTGTAAATAGGCTCATAATTACAAACGTGTCAATCTTGGACTTATTTTGAAAAATGAATACCTAATTTGGAGGTACAATAATTTGATTCCAATTATCCTAATATAACAGCATTTTGTGAAGAGGTAAAGATGATGAAAAATCCATTATAATGATATCTCTTAAATCTGTTTGAATTCATAAACTGAGTGTTCTCTACTGCAAAATTTTCACCAGTCTGAAGGAATATGAAAATTTAGTGTAAGAAAATTGTGGTTGAAGGGAGATTTATTACTAGAGGTGAAACAAAAAAGATATGTGGGATGAAGAATATATGACTTATAAAAAAATAGAGAATAACCCCTAGAGGTTGACTCAAGTGGTCAAGGCCTTGGGTGTGGGGGTATCCTTCCCCCAGGTCTAAGGTTCAAATCCCCTTGGGTGCAAACAATCTCAAGGGTCCATTTGACTGGGGGATTTTTTATTTGAATTACCTGAGGTGCACTTGCGGAAAACTCCATACTGAGGGTCTGGGCACCCCCAGAATTAGTCAGGATGATGTTCCTTGACACCCAATGCCAAAAAAAAAAAAAAAAAAAAATCTATTTGTGATAATTGATATTTTAGAAGTTCATGCCGACCATTCGAAACTTCTAGTCATGATTGTTTGCCTATTATTGTGTTTACTCAAAGTGCATGGAACCAGGTAGGAGCACACACTGAGGTGGAACTTGAAGATCGGAAACTCAGAGTTGAAGATGCAAAGAATGCCACATTTGCTGCCATGGATGAAGGATTAGTGCCTGGTGGTGGTACCACATATGTACATCTCTCAGAGCTGATTCCCATCATAAAGAATTCTATGGAAGATCCAGATGAGAAGATTGGTGCAGAGATTGTGGCAAAGGTGTGGCATCTATTCATTTTTATTTTGATGGCTTGTTTTTCTTCTCTTCTTAATTTATGTCAGATCGCAAGGATTTGATTTGGACTGTCCTAAGGTGGCCTTCATCTAATACTGGGCATATTTGTTCAATTTGAGTCTAGAGTTTCTCGCTATGGTGAAAAGAAATAAAATTGAAAATATGCGCGCCCCCAAGTTGGCCTTTTTCTGATTCCTTGTGTTATTGTAGTTGCACTGAATCACCAATCAGGATATGAGAGTTGCCTTGAGAATGAACTCGAGCCTAAGCAACTTCTATGCCAAACTGTTGGCAGGTCCATTTGATTGAGTTTGACAGGACTTTTTTGAAAACCTGTAAATTTGAAAAAATAAGCTCATTGACTCAATGGCTTTGATGCTAAACTGATAGAGCTTTACATCTTTGGTGTAGTTATGATAACATTCTTCTCATATTATTTGTAGCAACAAAACACATTCTTCTCATAGGCTATATTTAAGTAGAATTTTTCTTCTTATGTGTATTTGTTATAAAGCACATAATCCTGCCTTTAGCTCCGACTATCCTTTCTCCCGTTCATAGGAATTCACGGTGACAAGGCAGATAAATTCTCTTTCATATTTTATTTGAATATACTTCCGTTATTGATCGATCAAAACAATATTTTGTTTTGGAAAGAGTAGTTAATAAAGATTTTCTTTGAAAACAATGTTCTTAAAGATAGCTGGTACCGTCAGGGATGGACAAAATCTTGGATGGCCAACACCTGCTTGATAGTTCTGACCAATCACCACCCAAAAATGTTTAGTTTAAGCCACTGCTCGCATGGTGGCCTGTAAAGGAAATCTGTTTCTGACAGGGGTCGGGCTGGTGGTCGAAAATTGAGTATCAGAAAACTAACCTCCAACGTCCACCAAATAGTTTGTTGCTGTGATTGTGGCAGTGGTTTTAGATCTCAGATTCCTTGTAACGCACCAATGGAAGGCCCAAACTATATGACCTATACTTCAAAAGGACTAGTCAATAATACAATTGGAATCCCATTGGAACCTTATAAAGAGCAAAAACTTCTCATTTCCAATCAATGTGGGATCTCATATACCACCTACCCTTATCCTTATCATATGGGGTATCACAATCTCCCCTCTTTAAATTCCCTACGTCCTCGTTGGGTCAGTCCGTCGTAGGTGGCGCAGCTCAAGTCCCACATTTTGGTTGGGATAGGCTCTGATACTATTTGTAATGCCCCAATGGAAGGCCCAAACCACATGACCTATACTCCAAAAGGACTCGTCAATGATACAATTGGAGCCCCATTGAAACATTATAAAGAGCAAGAACTTCTCATTCCCAAGCAATGTGGGATCCCATACACCACCTACCCTTATCTTTATCATATGGGGTATTACATTCCTGCTGCTAGACTTGGCGTGACCTGTTTGTGGGATGCAAGATGTCACATCCCTACTACCATCAAGTTGCCTCCATCGAATTGACCAACAACTGATTGACAGCCATTGATGCCTACTCAGTTCAGACAAACTAAGAGTGTAGGTTGGTTCAGGGAGTCCTCCTGCTTCTGATCTCTATCAGTTCGATGACAAAAAATGACTGGCAACTGCCAGCCGATCTGAACGGGTCAGTACCCATGCCTAGATAACAGAGATTGCCTGGTATGATGGTATCAATTGTGAGCATAGGACTTTAAGTTGAAATATTGGGTCTATATGTGTCACCTACAAACTTGCAGTAGTTATGCTGTGAGGAAGTTGCAATAAACAGTCAACATAGTTGTTGCTGCAGGATGGAGATCACCTAGAGTTCTTGATTAAACTATAGGGTCTAGAGTGAGAGAGAGATACACACATGAAGTGGGCCCCGTAGGATTTAGTGGTAATTTACTCAGACAGCTATAAATGCTGTGGGGTCTACTTCATTTGTTTATCTCTCTCTCACTCTAGGTCCTAGAGTTCGGTCAAGAGCTCTAGGGGATCCAAATCTGTTGCTGCAAAGGACAGTTGAGAGAATTAGCTTGTCCCTCGTCTAAGGTCTGTTCTTTTCTTATAAGCTGTTTCTTGGGGATTGTTGTTGTTTTTTATTTAATGTTTGAAGTGTGTGGTCAAATAGTGTAAAATTCAGATTTTCCTGCTTAAACTTTGGAAATGTCAATTTACATTTGCTATTTGGCATATTACTTTTCAGATTGTTGAACTATTGCTGATGTTAATTTCAGGCGCTCCTTGAACCTGCAAAGTTAATTGCCACTAATGCGGGAGTTGATGGAGACATTGTTGTAGAGAAGACTAGAATTTCTGATTGGAAAACTGGGTACAATGCAATGACAGGCAGATATGAAGATCTTCTCAGTGCTGGAGTTGCAGATCCTTGTCGTGTTTCCAGGTGTGCACTTCAAAATGCAGTGTCAGTTGCTGGGGTAGTTCTAAGTACCCAAGCTGTATTGGTGGAGAAAACAAAGAAGCCCAAGCCGCCTATCCCACTGGTTCCAGGCATAACTCCTTAAAGCAAGGGAAAAAAGAGGTTAGGCTAGATAAAAACCGAGAAGGGATTTTACCAGAATATGCCTATCGTGTTGGCTCAAGACCAAGCTTGTGAATGTGAGTTTGCTTGGTTTATACTTGAGATGTTGAGGTAGCTTTAGAAGCTGCAAAGAGGCCAGGCAAGTCCACTTTCAATCCGAGCCTTTGGATTGCGAGAACATGAAATGCCGCAGATGGAGAAAAGGGAATGCGTGGAGTAACAGTCAGTCTTTAGTTCTTGTAAACATCAGTTTGCATTTTTTTTTGTTGATATTTTGTTTTTGGATTTTTATGTAAATTACAAAACGGAATTTATGCATGCAAGAGCAATGATGGTGGAAGAAGTTTATTTTTCTTATCTCATATGTCCACAAATCCCACGACATGTTTATGATCTTGTTCCCGTGCATGTTCCAACTATGCTGTAGAAGTTAGCACCATGGACATACTCCGATCATAGATCGGTATTGTTACAGCTGAGGCATGGGATTGGACCAACACGGATGTTGATCTACCTTATATACTGTCTTAAGAGGATGGTATATTTCTTTTGTGTTTGCTCCGGGCAATACTCTGTCATGACTAATATTCCAGTTGGCACAGATCACATTTTGTATATAATTTAAAGAATGCCAAGTTTGTTGATTTAAATGGCTATTCCAAACAGCTAAATGTTCCATTTGCTAGTCACTTGAATTGAACCATGTCAAAGTCAATTTATTAGTAAAGCCTGCAGCCACTAGTTGCAAATATATGGGAAATCTTAGGTTTCAACCTACGCCACTATCCGTAGGATTTTGATAAAGCAGCATTTTGTTTTGGTAATCATCCAAATCTATTAAACGGAAACAAAGAGGACAAGTTCCCCTGGGCAGCCTGAAATATCATCAAAACATAAAACATGAAGTGGCCCAATATTATTATCATATCAAAAGTCTACTACTCCTATGTTTGATTCTTAATTTTGATGCATCTTGATCTTCAAACAGATTTGCATATATATCATTTTAGAGCAGTGTTACTCTGCCGCCTGAGTAGCACCGTTCAAAGTTACCGCTAGGCTAAATTGGCATTTTTATTTTATTTTTTCAATTTTTTTTATTCATATTTTTTTATCATTTTAAAACATTTTTAAAAAATATAAAAAAAATATCAATATACTAATAGTTATTTCCTTAACCATTAACTAAAAAAAAATTAAAATAAATGAAGTGTCAAAATGAAATGACAAATTTAGGTATCAAAGTAGCATTTTCCATCATTTTAAGATAACAAGCCCATTAATTATTTTCCTCGATCACCTTTCGAGGTCTTCTTACTGCTACTTGCAGGCCATGATCTCCTCACCTGGGATTGAACATTTTCTAAGCCATTCTCCCGAAACCAGATTCTCAGAGTTCTTCTTTATCACTCTGGTCAGCTTCTCTAGGCTCTAGCTTTGTACGAAACTTTTTTGAACTTTTCACTCTTTCCCTTGAGGAACTCGTCTCTGTCCCCCGTCTCCAAACCCGTGCCATGACCATGAAGCCTCTGTGTACAGAAGTTTTCAGACTTTTCATGACTCTTTGCCTTGATCAGGAACTCATGTATGTCCTCCTCTGCGCATTGATGAAGCTTTTCCAGACTATACTCTGCCTGAGATTACGAGTGCTTAAACAGTCTCTTCTTAGCTTTCTCCTTCTGAGGTAGGAAGTATCCATATGCATACGTCCGCTTGAGCACTCGCTTGCATTCAAATATCTGCTGCCAGGCCTCTGTAATGAACCGGAGCTAAGACTCGGGTTCCCCATATAAATCACTAATTTCATTCAAGTAATCCGTTTGGATCTGATGCAAATCCTTAAGAGCTTGTTTCCTCGACAATTCATTGCTTTCCCACCGTTCATAGTAGTTAGTATACCTTTCCTGAGATGTCTCGGCCCTTTCTCTTTTACTCGCATCCTCCAAAACTTGTGTGTCTAGCTTTCTTGAGGTAAATTTTACAAAGCATGGTAACCACGGCCTGTGTTGTCGACATGTTTATCCCACGGATCAAGGCACATTCAACAAAACTCATGGTTACAAGGCCCGCCGCACGTCATGTGCATGCAAACTTGGACTTCTTCTCAATGACATGCACTTGGGGCATGGCTTTGTTTTCTCCAATATCCATTTAACGTTCTCGCCATCGTAACCATTCTTCAAAACCCACTTCAGTCCTCGTAAAAATTATTTGCGCCATATTAACGATATATGTTAAATACTTAAGATCTTTTTAAAATTTAAAGAAACTAATACATGTATGGATTTTTTTTTTTTTTTTTTTTAAATTTGATTCTATTTATAATTGTTAAATGCGATATTCATTATTTATTTTTTTTATAGGTAAATTTTATTTACTAATGATAATAAATTAAGTAAATATAGAAGAAAGACGAATGGTTATTGAAAATATAAGTTTTTTATACTTATATAATTATTAATATTCATTGTTAGGACCATTTAAATTGTTTTAAGTTAATAATCATGATTTATTGGAATAGGCATGAAACTCACAAAAGCATCGGAAGTAAGTTTGGTGAGTTCGAGGTAAGAGTAATGCTAGATATATTCGTGGCACCTAAATATTGTATAATTATTTTAAAAAAGAGTAAGATTTATTGTTAAAAAAATAATTTTGTTTTATATAAATTACGTATTTATTTATTTATTTTTTAAATATTACACAACGCTTACGCAATAAACGCAAATATAATTTCTTATCACCAACCAAACAAAAGAGAATATGCGAATCAACAAAGTGGTTCATGCGTCACCAAAACCCTAACCATTCACTACTCGTCAACGCTTCTTTTACCCGAAAATATAAAAGCTCTGTTGGATACACTTCCATTTTCATCCCCGTTTGAGTTTTGTGGGTTTGATTCAGAGTTTTACTATTTTTCATTTTCCCCAACAATGGCAACCAAGAGGAGTGTAGGAGAGTTGAAGGAGGCTGATTTAAAGGGGAAGAGAGTGTTTGTGAGAGTAGACCTGAATGTGCCTTTGGATGATAATCTCAACATTACTGATGATACTAGGGTCAGGGCTGCAGTCCCCACAATCAAGTACTTGCTGGGAAATGGTGCCAAAGTCATCCTCTCAAGCCACTTGGTAATTAATACCTTTGCCTGCCTTTGTATTTGTTTTTTGTTTTTGTTTTTTTTCGTCTAAGAGAAAGTAGACGTTATGATCGGATGAATGTTTTTCTTTCTTTCTTTTTTTAGTTATTTTGATTAGAAGCTTTTTTCCACGATTTCTGTTTGTTTGTCTCATCATGGATTTCTTGTATATGAATTGGTCCACTATATATTTTTATTTACTTTTATCTATTGTTGTTTGAGAATTTCCTTGTTGGGTTTCTGTTAAAATCTGATCTATAGAACGCTTTCAATCTGGATCAGCCTTTATGCATATTGAGTATAAAGACTGACAATCAGAAAACTCAATAGATTTTTAGATTATTTTCTTTCACGGACGAAATTGGATGTAAATGTTACCTATAAAAAATTGGATAGAAATGTATAAATCTATGTGCTAAAACCAACAAGGTTATAGCGGACCTCTGGGTACCGAAGGCTTCCATGGGGTGATCTCATTGTTCTTACTGGGTGGAAACAATGGGCTGGCTCCATGGATTTTCCTTTCTTTTTCTGCATTTCGCTCAAAGAGTTTAAAGGTAGGAAGATAGTGTATCAAGCTGTACGTAATGATCAACCTGACCCTCTTTTGGGGATCCCTAGGAGAGCCGCCAACTCCATCTATCATCCTTGTATGATCCGTATTGGATCAGAATGGATCTGACCAAGTATGATTTTTTTCGTCCTAATCTCTTAGTACTTGCTAATATCAAATAGTAGTTATGAATGAAAAATGAATTGTCATATTAACTTGGTTGTTCAATCTGGCTATACTGATTCAATTAGCTTTTGGACCTGCTGTGTTTACTCTTACTAGTGAACATACAAGTGCAATTGCTGGTCCAGCAAAAACAAGAAAGAAAAAGAAGCTCAACAATGGAAGGAGAAGAATTTTGTAAAACTAGAGGCTTATCACTAGGACCAGAAAATCTGGCTAACTTTAAGTGAATGTTTCTTATACGATTTATAATTTAAGACCCATATTACTATGAAAAAGAGGCATATATTACTATGTGTTTCCTGAGTTTGGGTAGCTAGTACATTCTTCCTTAAAGTTCCCAAAGTTTCAAAAACAAGGTAAAAACCAATAACAATGAAGGACATATGATAGACTGCATGATAGGAAGAAAGTACTGGTGTCTTGTACCTCTTTCTTGCCCCTAGCAGTAGTAAATCCCAAAGGGCCATTATTCTTTGAGGATAAAGAATAGTAGAATTCAAAACCACTCAATTCACTACATTAGTCCATTTTGAAAGATTGGTCCTGAGAAGATGGCATATAAGGCTTTTCTAGTAAGTGCAAATGGGCATTTTTTTTATGGGTACAATAACAGTGTAAATGGGTATTCTTGGACCAGATTGATATCTATTTGAGTCTGGCTTGAATTATCTGGACTTTTTGTTATTTTCTATATCCAACATCCAACAACCTTTCCAATTAAGAAAGCCAGATATTGGGACTTTTGAATATTCTCATAACTGATTTGTCTCTGTCCCATTTATATTTTTGGCTCATCCTGCGTGCATGGTACCTTGATTTTCTTTTTTCTATTTGTTTTCTGGGTTGAGAAGTTACTGTAATTTCTCTTTTACCTTTTTATCTCATATGCTCTTTCTCTCTACTTGCCCCTTGTTTAGCAACTTGCTTTATAATTCTTCTGCTTGTTCCAGGGACGCCCAAAGGGTGTCACACCCAAGTACAGTTTAAAGCCTCTTGTTCCCAGGATATCTGAGCTCCTTGGAGTTAAGGTGTGCTTTCATCTGCAATCAAATAAACATGACTTGTGGTATTTGTTTTATATCATAACTCGTTACCTGGAGGGACATTCCCCTGTTAAAGTAGTACATCTGCTTTGATTAGGTTGAGATGGCTAATGATTGTATTGGTGAGGAAGTTGAGAAACTTGTGGCTGCAATCCCAGAAGGTGGTATTTTGCTCCTTGAAAATGTGAGGTTCTACAAGGAGGAAGAGAAGAATGACCCTGAATTTGCAAAGAAGCTAGCTTCGCTTGCTGATCTCTATGTCAATGATGCATTTGGCACAGCTCACAGAGCCCATGCTTCCACAGAGGGTGTTACCAAGTATCTGAAGCCTTCTGTTGCTGGTTTTCTTATGCAGAAGGTGTGATGTCTGCAATTTATATTTCTTTTTCTGGCAGAGTCCATAGAAGCATGCATATTATCTGTTCTAAGTCTGAACTGCCTGAGCATATGATCCTAATTTATTTACCCTTATCATCGAAGCTCCATGTTGTGGTCTCTACTGATTGCAATTGTTTTTGTTCAGTTCCTTATCCTTGTTTTTAAATATCAATGAAAATCATACTTTATATTCATAAATTATTTTATTTGGAACTCTCCACTTCTATTAATAAATGAAGACTTTAATGCATCTAGTTGCAAAAATGTTGAGTTCTGTGTCATGGCCTCCTGCATTGCTTACCATACGGTAACCAGTGAAATCTAACTATCACCTGTGTTCTTAATGTAGGAACTTGACTATTTAGTGGGAGCTGTTTCAAATCCCAAGAGGCCATTTGCTGCCATTGTAGGTGGTTCAAAGGTATCATCTAAAATTGGAGTGATCGAGTCGCTGTTGGAAAAGGTTGATATTCTATTTCTAGGTGGAGGAATGATCTTCACATTCTACAAGGCCCAAGGACACTCAGTTGGATCATCCCTTGTAGAGGAAGACAAGCTTGATCTTGCAACATCCCTTCTTGAAAAGGCCAAGTCTAAAGGGGTTTCTTTGTTGCTACCTACTGATGTGGTAATTGCTGACAAGTTTGCAGCGGATGCAAATAGCAAGGTTTGTACTTCTTACTTTTCACATATTGGTTTGCGACATTGAGGTCTTAATTGGAACCAAGTAGGATACAGAAAACGTATCCCACTTAATTTGCTATAGTTAAAGTGGTTTAATTATATAATTGATGAATCAGATGTTGTAGGCATAAACCACACTTCCTAGTATATGTTTTTTCTCATTTAAAGCCAATTTATTCTTTTTGTTTTTTTGTGTTTCATTACCTTACTGGTGTAGTATGCTTGATCTAATAAACTTGTATTGGAATAAATAATATGCTCTTTTATCATCCATATTGAAATCAATCTAATTTTGTATCTCTTCAGTATTTTTGTTGGCATCATGTTGTTTATATTGGGTAAAGGATCCTGTTTTTTCTAAAGATGCTGCAAATTGGAAAAGTTTTTGAACAAAAGGCAGTACAACTATGTTTAAGTTTCTGTGATTATTTTTGTATATTTAGAGACTAATACAATCACTGGTGGCTATGGAGTCATTGACTGTGTAACTAGCAGAGTTCAGTAGGGCGAAACATCATCTGAGTTTACTAATTGATATGTGGGTGAATTTGTTTTAGCTGGCTAACATGTGCTCTGTTGCAGGTTGTGCTAGCATCAAATATCCCAGATGGCTGGATGGGCTTGGATATTGGACCTGATTCCATTAAAACATTTAATGAAGCATTGGACACCACCAAAACTATCATTTGGAATGGACCTATGGGTGTATTTGAGTTTGAGAAGTTTGCTGCGGGAACAGAGGTATGCCATGGCTCCGAGGCCATGAGGCTTTCGTCTGCATATGCCATTTCATTTGAAAGAATTTGGATGAAAAAGGATTTTGTATTTGGTTGAGGTTAGGTAAGTTAGAGGCTAGCAAGTCCTTACCTAGTTACTTGGGGTCTATCAGCAAACCTCGTCTTCCCACAACAATATTTAGTAGCAATAATCTCCCCGGATGCTGCTAGTTCACATAACTCATCTAGCTTATGAGACAGAAAGACCTTGCCACAATTACTTTTATATTTTTTCATTTTGACAACTTACTATTCATGAACAGCTGGTTTTATACTGACAACAGGAGATTGACAACATGATTTTCTCATTGCAGGCAATAGCAAAGAAGTTGGCAGACCTCAGTGGAAAGGGTGCAACAACGATCATTGGTGGTGGTGACTCTGTTGCAGCTGTGGAGAAAGTGGGGCTTGCAGACAAGATGAGCCATATCTCAACTGGAGGAGGTGCTAGCTTGGAGCTGCTCGAGGGCAAGTCTCTTCCGGGAGTTCTTGCTCTAGATTCCACCACTGCTGCACTCTAAGTCAATTTTTGGCCACTTTTCTTATTGGTTCTACAATGTAACTTGCACTTATATCTATGATGGACCATCGTTGATGGTTTTTGGATCGTGGAGCATTTATGCTGTTGGGGCTGCGGATTTGGGGGTGAAAAATAATGAAATTTTGCTTGTTGAACAGTACTGATAGTGCTTTAAGGTGGTGGTGTATTTCCTGCAATCACATTTTGTAGTTTGGACGATCGTATCATCACTGGTTAACAAAATTGAAACTAGGTTACAACTCGTCGGGTGCTCTTCAAAGGAACGTCACACTAACAATGTCAATGACTTACATTGCTTAATTTGAATCCCAAAAACCATAATAATAATAATAATAATAAGGGAAATGCTTATGGGGTCGATGCATCGTACCAATAAGCATTTTGCCTTTTTGTTTTTAATAATATTAAAAATATGAAAAAAAAGGAAGAGCCACAATGTTTATTGGTCCGATGCATCGGTACCTGTAGCACCGTCTTAATGAGAAAAATAATAAACGTTGTGAGTAATGTTAGGTATAGTTGTGATTACGTAAACGTTATATAATAATTTTGAAAGAGTAAAATTTACAATTAAAAAATTATTATTTTTTTCATATGAATTTCATATTAATTTATTTTTTTCAAAAGAATTACACGATTCTTTCACATTACACGTCTGCAAATATTATTTCTCTTCTTTTAAATGTCAAGGTCTATAGAGTTTTATTCAGCTTAGGATAATGATCAGACTACTACTTCCTACTACCTATTTACTACTCCTTTTATTTATTTTTATTTAATAGTTAAGAAAGTGATTATTAATTTATTAGTGAAGTTGTATATTTTTTAATTTTTTTCTAAATGATTAAGGATGTTAAAAACAAACTTAAAATAAAATAATAAAAATTTCAAATATACTATAAAGTAGCAAATTAGTAGTAGAAGAATAGTAAGATTATCATTATCCTTCATCTTAATGATTGGCTACCAGCGATTCCTCCACTTTTCGGAAGGATATGCGATGCAGAATCCATAACTCCTCAATTTGGCGTTTGTAACACTAGAACAATAAAAAAAATTAAAGTAATGAGTTTTTTATGCAATGTCCAAGAGGGCATTTAAAGGTTTATTTCTGGTTAGCAATTCAGGCCATTGGTGTGTCAATAGATGTCTATCTCACATTCCATCTCGTAGGATCCTTGCTTTTCTTCATTGAAATAAAGACATGGTTACACTAAAAAATCAATGGTAGTTCTATCACATGTAACCCTGGTGCCTTCTCTTTGTATTAAAGAAAGAACAAAGTAGAAGAGAAAGACTTATATTTACTTCTTATTTGCAAATTTTTGTAGCTGACAAAACCAGACCAGATGTTATCAATAACAGGCAACACCATGGATAGAAATATGCATATCTCGAGGATGATAGACTATATGGTTATTGTTTGCAGCAACACTTCCGAGGGCTCGCATAAATCTGTTCTCTAGAATGGCGACTGCTAAATGTCAGCGAAGGTGATGCCTATAAGATGTAAAAGGAAATTTGTAAGATTTCCTTCGACATGTAATACATGTAAAATTAGATCATTGCTGGTAAACAGAGCAAAAAAAACCTGAGAGTTTCTTTTGTTCCGCGTCGAATTTTGCAACGGATTGTTGGGAGCCCTAAGCGCTGGTGAGCCTCGTAACGATGGCAACCCGAGAAACCTGTAAAAACACAAGGAAGAGCATAATGGAGCTTGGATCCTGGCAGAAAACATGGAAACCTTTGACATTCACAAACAACCAAATTAGACTCTAGAGGGTTTCTGTTGTGCTCCCCCCCCCCCCCACCACAATCCTCCTTTCTTTCTCTTTTTCTAATCTCTTTCAGCAACTCTGGAATTAGCTGGGAACCAGTGTGTGTAGAGAATATCCATAATTAAAATCAAATCAAATAAGGCTTAGAAGCCCTTCCCAAAGAATATAGAGAAACACCTACCATAGTAAACTCCATCGACCTCAAGAATATCAATCTGCATTATTAAAGAGACTAAGATAAGTCAATGAAAATTAAAGTTGGCATTCATACGTAAGTATGTAATCATGCCCGTGTGCAGAGTAGCACTTGAACTATCTCTCATTAAAGAAAAATAAATTTTAAGGCAGCATCTACGCTTCTTCGATCAATTGAATATCCAATTGAACACACTATAGGAGCTTATCAAAGAATCTATTTTCCATCTAAAGAAAATAAAACATTTGGCATTCAGGAACAGCAGGAAGGTATTGCAAATTTGCAATCAGATCTTGACTGACTGGCTTCGTTTGGAAACTAAACTCATCTCAACTCATCATTACAACTTTTTCAAATTTCAACATAAAATATAATAAATAATTCAACTTTTTCAAATCCTAAAATAATAATAAGAATAAATAATAATATTTTATCATCTCAACTCAACTCAACTCAATTTAACATCTAAACACACCCTAAAGGGTCGTACTGCTGAAATAAGGCAATTATGCATTCGTTCCTCCTTAAAATTGTTTATTTGCTTAGTCAAGGGTATTTTGCTGTTTAAAACTGGAATTCTTACAACACTTTTTGTTAGCATTGAAGGCAAAAGAGTTATGCTCTCACTTTTGTATCCTCCTTGTGCACTCTACTGATGTGATTGGTCAAAACAATTATTTTATATAAAAAAAAAATGACTCAGCCAATTATAGTGGAGTTCGCAAAAAGTACCCAAAATAACTGTTGTTAACCTTAAGCTTATCGAGCAAAGCCTTCAACTACCCACAAACACTACCGTTTAACTTGAAGTGGCCAGATTCTAATCCAATTCATTTTCTTCGAAACCAAATCACAAATCACCGCAGCAATTCAAACTTCAAAGACTCAATAGAATAAGAACTGAAAAAATAACAATATAAAAAAAAGGGGGAAGTGAGAGTACTCACAGGTACTTGGAGGCCGATTTCTTGGATACTGTCCATGAGTTCCTTAACTTTGTGAGGATCGTTCGCTCTCGTTCGCATCAACGGCCGTTTTATCTTATCGAGAGGAAGCTCCACTATGACCGGGCCCCCATTCCCTCCACTCTGAGACCCACTCACAGAAGCCCCTGCTTAACATTTTACAAACAGAGAAACATATAAATTATAGCACAAAAACAAGAACAACAGGAGAAAAAACCATAGATATGAATTTATACCATTAGATGAAGCAGAAACAGGGAAGCATCTCAGAGTTCTTGGGACTTGAAGTATAAAACTCGCCATCGTTTCTTTTTTCCCTTTTTTTTGGCTGTCTGTGGGGTTTCAATTGTGTTCGTCCATGAAAAACGTGAAAGATATAAAATCGGCAGAAAGGAAAGGTCGGAGAGAGAACCAGCCAGATGATAAAGATAGTATCAGGACCGTCGAATGCGGTATATGATCATGGCCCAGTTTAGGCACGCGTGACACATTAAAAATGTTAGATACAACAATAAAACATAAGAAAAATGATAAACACGCCTAACCTTCTCTCTTTTTTCTTCTTCTTCTTCTTCTTTTTTTTTTTTTTTTTAATTTAAATTTAAATTTAATTTAATTATTATTATTTAAGAAAACACACTTTTTTTTAGAGAATAAAAGATATACTGTCTCATAAAAATTATTTTTATTTTTAATTTTCATCGTTGAATATTTTATATGTCAATATTGATATATAATTTGATGCGCAAAATCACTTATAAAAAGACTTTCTATTTTATAATACAATACAAAATTATTTTTTAAAATGTTTTTTTTTATAAAATATTTTATAAAAATAATATAATTTTATAAAAATATATATCATGAAACGGAAACCCAAATAATCTCAACTCGATCCGGCCCAGTTTAGGCAAATAAAATAAGATCGGGTCCATTTATATATGCGGGTAACCGGATCCATGAATAAAATGGGATAGTCCATCTCTGTTGTCTCTCTTCAAACTCCATGGCTGCAATTGCCCCCTTTTCTCTACTTCGGTTCTCCCCCCTTTCTCCCTCTCTCTCTGTCTTTTTTTCCGTGTGTGTGTGTTTGATGTTTCGCTCCTAATGCAAAGCAATATGATGTATGGGTTTGCGTTTGGCTGTTTTGAACCACAGGAACTGTGCGTCATCTACTGCAAGAACTTTTGTGTCTGTGAAACCCGCCTGCATCGTTTCTTCCACTACCCTCCTTCCCCTTCCTCATCTCTCTAGAAGGTATTCTCGTTCGTTCTCTCTTCATCGCATCTCGGTCTGGGTCTTTATTCTTTTCTGCTCGTGCTTTTTGTTTGTACAATTTTAAGAAAATGGGGAGAGAATGCAATTTTGACACGAAGAAGTGTTATTTTACTCGATTGATGCATATTTATTTACGCAGTATGCCGAATTTCTGATGATTCAAGTTTTCAGCATTCTTTTTGGAGTATGATTGTTCAGGGAATTGAATTTTATTTCGATAGGTAAACAGCTTCAGGGAGTTTGAGTTTTAGAACATGTTAATACCGATGGAATTACATTTGGAACAGCTTTATAATTTTATGTGGGACGAAACTGGATAACGGAACTGAAATTTTGATTCAAATGACTGTCCTTATATTTACCAAGTTAATATAGCTTTTTATGCTTTAAAAAAATCCCATGTGTTAGAACATATACCAGGCCAGCAAATTTTTTACCCATTTTATTATTTACGATATTCCAGTTTCCAATTTCAGTCACGAAGCTATTACAGAAATGTTAGACGCCTTTTGTCCATGAATTGGTTATTTTATCCAGTCAGTATTCTTTTACCATCACGTTCATTTTAGCAAGTCCGTTGAACATCAATACAAAAGGAAACATTCTCCTCAATGTTTATCCCTCGACAAACCTTAATATTTCTTACAGAAATTACATTTTGAAAAGACCGAGTTGAGGATGTAGTCTGTAGAGGGAATGAAAAATATAAACACATTGCAAAAGTTGTGATAGGATGAATAGCTACACATTACTCGAGTTAAAGTACCTGTAATTATGATGGTGTGATACTCCTTTTATACCTTTAGTGTAATTCTGCTGAAATCAATGGCGTTTCTGGAGAGAAACAGATACTTATTTCATGTTGGGTTGCTCAAAAGCTAGGTCTTCTACTGGTCTTATTAGTACAGATGATATTTTATTTTACCGCTCTGAAGTGGTGGAGATGATAGGGGGCAATCTTTGCTTGAATAAATACTACGAGTCATGGTTGTAAATTAAATAACTAGTGAAATCAATTGTGAGTAGACTTTTTTTTACTCATTGGGACTTCTCTTTTCTAGATTGCAATTTCATGCTAGGGCTACAAACAATGAAGAGGCTGCTGCC
The DNA here is from genome assembly GCA_022457165.1 of Juglans mandshurica. Classification (NCBI taxonomy): domain Eukaryota; kingdom Viridiplantae; phylum Streptophyta; class Magnoliopsida; order Fagales; family Juglandaceae; genus Juglans; species Juglans mandshurica. Next base: position 27,113,288 of record CM039626.1, read on the forward strand.
AGGGCAGCTGCAGTCAATGCCGACAGTGGAGCTCCAACCATGTATCATCCCTTGTGACACAGTAACGCTGGTTTGATCTCACATTTTATTCATAGCATGCCAACACACAAACACACAAACACATGTGGGAGGGAGGGAGTGAATCTCTAACAATGTAACAATGTACCAATGATTGATGATCATAATTAGTGCAAATATTCAGATGGGTTTTTAAGACTTTTTTCCCTCTCTTTTAGATTTGACAAGATCATAGCTAAGGAAATCCCATCAAGCATTGTTTACGAGGATGAAAAGGTCCTAGCATTTCGAGACATTGATCCACAGGCTCCAGTTCATGTTTTAGTCATTCCAAAGTTTAGGGATGGATTGACACAGCTTGGGAAGGTTTTTTTTTTCTCTTTTTCTTCTATTTCTATATTTTTGAGTGTCAGTAATCCTTGATGTGAATATCTTTCATCTATGAGAATTTAGTCTGCATGCCAAAGGATGTTTTTCCCCTTTTTATGGTTGGTTATCTTGACAGTTGAAAGCAGGTAGTCATTATCTCTGGATTTCTACTTCTTATACAAAGATAAATGAGATCTAAGATTTCATAGCTGTTAGATCTTGTTTTAGAATGCAAAATTATCAGAATCTGCCCTTTTCTCCTTTTCTTTGATTTTGGTGTTGCCAACAGAATATCCACAACAGGCTGCACTCTTTTTGTGATAAATTATTAGCTGCACTCTTCTAATGAGATTTAGCATGAAAATGCCAATGCCCTTCTGGCCAAATGGCACTACCCCTTGTCCTCGGGGACCATGGGTGTGGGTTCGAAAGTAACTTCGAACCCCCAACTACTAGGGTTCTTGTCCCTTAAAAGAAAAAACTGCCTAAATGGCTTGTTGATTTCTGCCTTGTCAGGCTGAAGCAAGGCATGGAGAGATACTGGGTCAGCTTCTCTATGCTGCCAAAATAGTGGCAGAGAAAGAAGGTATCCTCGACGGGTTTCGTGTTGTCATAAACAATGGTCCAGAAGCCTGTAAGCTGCAACCTCATTCTGTATAGTGTCTTTATGAATGACTCTTTTAAGCTGTTCTGAAATGCATAATTATTTTTATGCTCTCTCTGTCTCTCTGTACACAGGTCAATCTGTTTATCATCTCCACTTGCATGTCCTGGGTGGGAGACAGATGAAGTGGCCACCTGGTTGAAGATCTTAAAAACTTGCCTGGTAAAACTTATGAATCCCCCCCCCCCCCCCCCCAACAAAACCCTTTTTTCTTCTTTCCATGGTACATAGCTGGTACGCTATGTAAAGTTTAATTACTGGGTGATATATTTGGTATATGATGCGGAGGATTTGTTAATGGGAAAAAAAGGGGTCGAGTAGCCAACACAAGTTAAGACATGAGGCTTTGTTTCAGTTGGATAAACTATAGAGTAATATGCCTTTTGAGTTTATATTCATGCTGACTTCCAATCTAAAAGCTGAATTGTTGTCTAGGGTGGCGTGATCCAGTTAGTCATCGCGCAGGTAAAAACAGCTAAAAATGGCTCATAGATTGACTTTGAATCCGGTTGCTATTCATTAAATTCATAGTTCTAGGCATTGTGCTTGTGCTAGTACAACCTCTGATCTATGGCCTTTTAATTTGAAATGCACAGATTTGTGCAGCATAAAAGTATGTAGAGCTGGAAAAGTATGAATGAAGGGTATGATGGGAAAGTAAAGAAACTTGCATGCTTCAAATTTTAATCGGATATATATAAAGGAACATGTAATGTTATAGACCACAGAATAGTCATGGCCTAAGAATTGTTTACAGATGGATTCTTCTTTGGTCTAAACTTCCGCTGACCTCCACAATATCCCTTCATTTTGTTAAGAAAAATTATTCTCATAAGCTCAACACTCCACACCATGTGAAAAACACTCACACACTCTATGATAAAGCTATAAATGTGGAGCGTGGAAGTGAATAGTAGTTGATATATAGCATTCCTCTTTTGTTAAACAAAGTACCAAAATCTGACTACAAATGTGACGGCTCAAAACATTTTGTCCAACTAGAGGAGCCACAATATTAAGGCCTCGTTTGTTTTCACGACACTTTTCAATTCATTTAATTATTATAATTTTTTTAAATTTTCATATAAAATAAAATAATCAATTCAATTTTTTCAAATTTTAAAGTAATAATAATATTAAAAATATATATTTTAATAATATATTATTTAATTTTTAACTTTTATTTTAACTCATTTCATTTTATCTTATTTATGAAAACAAATGAGTTTCCAATATATGTCACTTTTCTCTCATCTAATCTCAATTTTCAACTTTCAATGTATGTCACTTTTCATTCACCATCCCTTACCCTTTTCAATGAAGTTTCTTGAATGAATAAAACTACTTTACCTCCCCATACTTTGATCATTCTATTTGATCGTTGGTCAAATTTTATTTTATTTTATTATTATTTTATTTTAATTTAGTAGTTAAGGAAATGATTTTAAGTGTATTGGTATATTTTTTTTTATTTTTTAAAAATATTTAAAAATATTAAAAAAATATGGAAAGAAAAAAAGAAAAACCACTGGGCGGCAGAGTAGCCCCAGTCTTCTTGAATATCTACTCCAAGGTGCTAAAACGAAAAAATAACCACACGTCTCCCATAATTTAACCATTGTCAGTACTTTCATGTGACCCAATATTACAAATAAGGAAAACACTATATCTACAGAAAAAAACCATCGATAATCTTTACCGAAATTTATTTTTAAATTTATTTTTAATTTTTTTTTCTTAATGATTAAGAAAGTGTTTTTAAATGAATATGTGATTTTTTTTTAATTTTTTAAAAATGTCTAAACAATTTAAAAAAATAGTGAAAGAAAAGATAAAAAATATAAAAAAAAGATTTGTAGTGCTCGGTAGAAGATTTCTGTAGAAATCTTATGTGGACGTAGCACGGTCCTACAAATAAAATATGTTTATAAGAAGTTGTAAGCATTAAAAAAAGGAAAAATATTTGCATCTGCCTCCACCGGCACACACTCAATGCATTGAGTGTAAAAAAAAAAAAAAAAGTGATGTGAAGTGTGTGCCGACTGTAGGCAGATGTATAGCATTTCTCCCAATAAGTGAATCTCCTCTTTTTCTCGAATAGTCTATATATATGAAATTTGCATATCCCTAGTTTGTGTAAAGTATTTTCTCATTTCTTGTTTACAGAATAAGAAACCTACTATTTATACTTTAATGTCTTATTCTATGACATTTTCATTTACAACTTATAAATAAAAAGTAAATTCTTTTTAAGAGAAATTTTAGATTTATAAAGAAAGTTTATAAAAATAGATTTATAAATCGATATTATGAATATAGTAAATTAAGTGGGTGCGCCAAATCATCGATTCAAAGTGCTAATATTAGGGATTCCCTTCCCCTTAAATTACTTGGTTTTATAATAAAAATTGTAAGCATTTAGTTTTTGTTTCTCCTTTTAAAAAAAAAAAAAGAGAGAGAAAGTATTGCTTGCAAATATAATGAGAGGTTCTATAATGATAAAGAAATTTTTTAAAAATAAATCTATAAATTAATATGATTCTACGTGACATTTTAAATATATTTTATAATAAAAAATAATCTTATAATTTTATATATCACATCAAAAAGTGGCACTATAACTATCGAAAAAGTGTCCCGAAAGTATGTCTTGATAAGTGTATTCTACTTTTTTATTTTTATTTTTTTTTCATGTATTTTTTTAATCATTATAAATATTTAAAAAAATATAAAATTCACAACATCATTAAAAAATATTTTCTTAAACACGAAATAAAAAAATAAATGCTACGGGACACATTTAGAGATCCAACTTCGGTGGATTTAGCATTTTCGCACGTCAAATTATAAACTTATTTTTATTAAAAACTGTCCGTTGTCAAGACATTTCTCTATAACGAAACACATCAAAACAAGGAAGAAAACAAAGTGACTCACCGAACACTACAAATTTTTTTTTTTGAGGAACCGTACTTCTACCAGTCACTGCCAGATAGTAATCGATCCTCCTTAAAATAACACAGGCCGGCCGACCGAGTCTGTCTCATCCGCTAACACCACACATGAACTCTCGACGAAGCCAGAACAGATCCTGAGACCCACGTTTGACGTTTCCCTTATCTTTTTAATAAAACAAAAATGCTCTACTAGACATCTCCGTACGAGGAGATGAACAAAGCGCGCAAGACTTGGCTGCTGTACCAGACACTGACCGCCGCGCTCTTCTTTGTCTTCTTCTTCTATGCCTTCTTCTGTACCGTTCCATCGGCCTCAAACCTCCGCTCCACCGGTTTTCTCCCCGTTTCACCGGAAAATACTTCCCAAGAAAGCTCGAATCCCTCCCCAGTGAATGTTTACGTCTACCGTCTCCCGAGAAAATTCACGTATGGCGTCGTCGAGCACTTCTGGAGGGCATGTGGGTTTACCGACTCGGAAACCCGTGGGTACCCGAGTCACCAACATTCCGCAGAGTGGTACTTGTTCCTAGACTTAACGACCCGATCACGCGAACTCTACTGGGCGGGGTCACCGGTCATCCCGGTCTCGCAACCTGAAGAGGCGGAATTTTTTTACGTCCCTTTCTTCTCTTCGTTGAGCTCGATCGTGAACAAGAACCAGCTCCCCAGCAGTTCGGATTGGATCAAACAGTACGATGACGGGAAGGCTCAGGAGGAGTTAGTGGCTTGGTTGGAGAAGCAGGAGTACTGGACGAGGAGCGAGGGGCGGGACCACGTGTTGGTGTGCCAGAATCCGAAAGCGCTGAACCGGGTGAGAGACCGAGTCAAGAACGCGGTGTTACTGGTGTCGGGTTTCGGACGGGTCAGACGCGACCAAGGGTCGCCGTCCAAGGACGTGGTCGTGCCGTGCTCGCATCGGATTAGCACGTACGATGGTGATACAGGTGTCGAGAATCGGAGGTTGCTCTTGTTCGCGGCGAATCCGTATCACCACGGGGTAATAAATTATGTCTTGTTTTTCTCGTGGAAAATATTACTCGTAAGTAAAAGCTAAACGTATTTTAAATTTTTTTACAAAATTTACTTTTGTTAAAAATTATAAAATTTAAAATTTAAATTTGAAATCATAAAATTATAAATAAAAATGTATATATATATATGTAACACTACTCTTACTCTAAATATGCTCATTAAATGTGTTTATTTCTATTTTTTATTTTTTTAATGTTTAAGAAAATAATTATTAGTGAATTTTTTTAATAATTAAGTATATTTAAAAAATACTTAAAGAAAACAAAAAACAAAAAACAAAATAAAAAAAATTTATTTGCACTAGTGTTTTTTGAGGTGTACATTTAACGTGCACCTAACATTATCCTTCTGTCATGCTTTGAAGCTTGCCGACAATTTGTTAGCTTGCGTGGAACCATGTATAATATAAAGATAGAGGACTTTACACGGCCAAAAAGAAATTATAAAACTCGACAATTGAGGTGACTTAACATAATAAGTCGTATTTATTTTATAATAAAAAGTAAATTGACAATTTAACACATCATATTAAATACGTCTTATTTATTTTATAATAAAAAATAAATTTACAATTTAATATACCACGTTAAACATGTTGATTTGTAGGTTTAATTTTATAAAATTTCAATCAAGATGATATATATTGCCCTTGCAAGTAAGCTAACGGCTGACAAATAATTTTTAATTTCAAATCATAATTTTTTTTCATCTAATTATTATTTAATCATTATAATTTTTTCGAAATTTTAAATAAAACACAAGAAATAATTGAATTTTTTCAAATTTAAAACAAAAATTATATTCTAATTAATAATATTTGAACTTTCTAAATTTTTATTCTAATTTTTTCTCCATCATTTCTCAAAATCCTGTAAAATATTTAACTCAAATTATTTTACTACTATTTACAATTTTTTCATCTCATTTCAACATTCAAACGACTACATGATGCTGTGGGAAATGATTATGTCTGTGTATGCAGGGAGCCAAAGTCCGAGACTTTCTTTTCCAAGCACTTGAAAATGAAGAAGATGTCATAATAGAACATGGAGCAGCATCGCAAGAAAATCAGGTCTTAGCTTCAGAAAGGATGAGCTCATCAAAGTTCTGCTTAGATATTCCTCCTCCTGGTTCCTCGCCAGCATCATGCCGACTTTTTGATGCTATATTTAGCATGTGTATCCCAGTAATAGTGAATGGCAGCAGTATTGAATTGCCTTTTGAAGATGTCATTCACTACAGAAAGATTGCATTATTTGTACAATCGACCTCTGCTGTGAAGCCAGCATTTTTAGTTACAATGCTGAGGAATGTAACCAGGGACAGGATTCTGGAGTACCAGCGGGAGCTGAAGTTGGTAAATCCTCTGCATATTTTGCTAAAACATTCTTTAAGATAAGGGTACTTGAAATAGTTTAGCATCCACACCTGCCCATAAAAAGTCATGAGAAACAGAAAAACAGCATCTGGGGAAATTAAGCAAGTTACATTTAAGTAGAGTACGTACGTCCATGAAACAATTAGAAATTTCATAGAGTTTTTCATGAGTGTTGTTGTTGAAGCCTCTTAATTGGTTCTAATTTCTCCCCCTCCTGATCATCTCCAATGTCTCCATCCTCCATATATCCTCATGTACTTCCTACTTCCTCCTCTTTCATGACTATAATATTTATGTTTTCATGATGATGATATCATTGATATGGACATCATGATAGGTAGATCATTCTCTCTTTGCATTGATACTTCTCGTTTTAGTCCATTTTTCTTCAGCCTTGTCATGGTCTGCTTAATTAGCAAGAGCAGTTGATCTTGTTAAGTTGAGAAATCTGAAATTAGTTTCATGTGATGTTCATCAGGTGAAGCGATACTTTGACTATAAAGATCCAAATGGAGCAGTGAAAGAGATCTGGCACCAAGTATTGCAGAAACTGACCCTGATTAAACTGATGATGATCAATCATGACAATGGCTTGCAAATTAGACGCATGTGACTACTTCTCTAATTTTCTCTCACTGCGAATTTGCAACAGCTCTTAAAAAAGACTTCCCTTTTTAGGTCAATGATAAACTCCCAGCCCTACCTAACTTTACTTTTTTGTGGATGTTCTTCTTAAGAAGCATGATTCATTTTTCACGTGTTCTGTGACAAGTTCACCAAAAGGAGATGGGAATAGTTTCCTTTATGGAAGGATAGGATAGGATAGGTTGGTGGATATTGACAATGCATGCACAGTGCTATCAACAATAATTCCGTCTTTTTTTGGTGGAATTCTCCAATGATGAGGCATTTAATTATATTGAAAGATACAAGGAAAAACATCATGAGTGGGCCATTATGCTTTAACATGCATGAATGTACTTTGAATTTTATAATAATTCCCTGATCTTTTCTTTGTATTTCAACAAAAATGCTGATTCTCCATTTATAAACACAATGATCTCCTACGTTTGTCTGCTGCAACATTAATAATCACTCATATCTCAAGTCTCAACCAACACAACCTCTAGCATGGAAATTCCTTCCTCCTTGATCTATTTTATGCTGTTGTTGGAGCACTGTTTCATGGCTAGTTTCGCTGTACCGGCGGCAGCAAGAACCAACGTCATAACCACAGACCAATCAGCTCTTCTTGCCCTCAAAGACTGCATCACCGATGACCCTCACAAATTCTTGGAAAGAAACTGGTCTACCTCTACCTCTGTTTGCAGCTGGGTTGGGGTCATTTGCGATGCCAACCACCAAAGAGTCACAACCTTGAATCTGTCCTACATGGATCTTAAAGGAACCATACCTCCACACTTGGGAAACCTTTCATTTCTGTCTGGTTTATCCTTCCGAGAGAACAACTTTGGTGGCTCTCTTCCCAACGAGTTGGGCTCGTTGCATAGGTTGAGAACAGTCAGCTTTGGCTCGAACAACTTGCAGGGAGAGATACCATCCTGGTTGGGGTTCTTGCCTAAACTTCAAATGTTGAATCTGTATGGAAACCGTTTCGCGGGAACCATCCCAACTTCTCTATGCAACACGTCGTCACTGCAGATTATTAATCTAAGTGAAAACATGCTTTCAGGTTCCATATATATATATACACTCCGGCCACCGCCTTCAATACGGCCTCTTGATTTATCTATGACGTTTTCTTGTTTTCTTTTGAGGTTGGAAACGCACACTCACACTAACAAACACTCACAGAGGAACATTGAATTAAAAAGTTAAAAAGAGAAGAAGAATTAATGGGAACTTTACATTTATGCAACTCCTCGTATTTACTCTACCAATATAATCTTTCATGATCTGCAAATGAAGAGGAGTAAATTAAAATTACCAATCTATCAGACGCTGAGTTAAGGCTGCTAGCTCTTGACCATAAATTCGAAATTTTTGCAGGAGGGATACCAAGAAGTTTGACAAACTGTACTTCACTCAAGGGTCTTTTTTTAGGTGAGAACAGCTTGAGAGGTAAGACTATAATCGGTTCAATTTAAATACTATTTTCTCTCTGCTCAAGAAAGCTGAAAATCTCTCTCCAAAAAAAAAAAAAAAAGATCTTTAGGAAACCTTAAAAAACCTTAGCTGCAGCAGGATATTTAAATGATGTGTAGCCATGCTGCAGAGGGTTTATTATAAACACCACCACAGAAATTAGAAACGTGTCTACTTCCGTCTTGATCATGACCTTCTTCTTTTCAAAAGCAAATGCACTATATGTATACCACAAGTCTTCTTACAAATTTCTTACAAACTGAGATGCTTGTTCATGGTGATGCATGTATACATTTGTTTTGGAAACGTTGTTGCAGGTGAAATACCACCAGAGATTGGGACTCTTCAAAATTTAGAACAATTGAGTGCCAACACTAACAACTTAACTGGCCGCATCCCAAATATAATCTTCAATGTCTCAACAATTAAAATCATTGATCTCAGCTTGAACAAGCTTTCAGGCCAGCTTCCAGCTAGCATAGGTCATTGTCTTCCAAATCTGGAGGAACTTTACCTATGGGATAATGAACTAAGGGAAAAAATTCCCAGCAGCATATCAAATGCTTCTAAGCTCACTGTACTAGAGCTGGCAGCAAACTATTTCTCTGGCACTCTTCCTAATACCCTCGGAAATTTAAAGCATCTGAAGGAGCTCAACTTAGCTGGCAATTATTTGACCAGAGAATCTTCGTCTCTAGAGTTGAGTTTTCTTTCGTCTTTGACAAACTGCAGAGAGTTGGAAAAGATAATGCTAGCAAATAATCCATTGAATGGTACCCTTCCAATTTCAATGGGAAACTTCTCTACTTCTCTAACCTCTTTTTCTGCATTTGATTGCCATATCAAGGGCACCATCCCAAAACAGATTGGTAACTTGAGTGCCTTGATTGTCCTACGCCTACAAAACAATGATTTGGCTGGGCCTATTCCAACTGCAGTAGGAGGAATGAGAGAGCTCCAAGGTTTGTATCTTCAACGCAATAGATTGCAAGGATCCATCCCACCTTATTTTTGTTACTTAAGGAAATTGGATGTATTAAACTTAAGTAGTAATGAGCTCTTTGGATCCATTCCAACTTGTTGGGGAAGTCTCACTTCACTTCGAAAGCTATACTTAGATTCCAACAATCTGACATCCACAATACCCCCATCCTTTTGGAGTCTTCAGGACATACTGGAAGTATACTTGTCTATGAATTCGCTATGTGGCCCTCTGCCACAAGATATTGGGAATTTGAAGGTGGTAACACATATAGACTTGTCGTGGAACAGATTTTCAGGTGAGATCCCGGCTGTGATTGGAGGACTGCAAAGTTTGAAAACCCTCTCCTTAGCGCATAACAATTTCCAGGGTCCTCTGCCACATTCGTTTGATGGGTCAGTAAGTGCAGAATTTTTGGATTTCTCTGATAACAACTTGTCAGGAGTGATTCCCAAATCCCTAGAGGCACTCAGGTACCTCAAATACTTCAATGCGTCTTTCAATAGATTTCGAGGGGAAATCCCATCTGGAGGTACTATTGCTATCTTCTCGGCTAGATCATTCATGGGGAATGAAGCATTATGTGGTCCACCCCGATTGAAAGTTCCACCCTGCAAAACTAGTACTGTTGGACGATCAAAGACAGCAGCTGCGGGTGTTCTAGTATATGTTCTACCACTACTGATAGCAACAATCCTTGTACCGGTCCTCGTACTTGTTTTCATAAGACGCAGAAGGAAGAATGCAAAACTACCCAGTCAGGGAAACTTGTTAACTGTAGCAACGTGGAGAAGAATTTCTTACCTAGAACTCGAGCGAGCAACTGATGGATTTAGCGAAAGTAACTTGGCTGGGAAAGGGAGTTTTGGCTCGGTGTACAAAGGGATACTCTCAGACGGGATTAGTGTTGCGGTGAAGGTTTTTAACTTGAATCTACAAGGAGCATTAAGAAGTTTTGAGGCTGAATGTGAAGTATTGTGCAGAATTCGTCATAGGAATCTTGTCAAAATCATCAGTAGCTGCAGTAACATTGAATTTAAAGCCTTGGTACTGGAGTACATGCCCAACGGGAGCCTCATGCAGTGGCTGTATTCTCATGACTTCTTTTTGGATATCCTACAGAGATTGAACATGATGATAGATGTTGCATCATCATTGGAATATCTCCATCATGGTTATTCTGTTCCTGTCGTTCATTGTGATTTGAAGCCCAGCAACATTCTCCTAAATGAAGATATGATTGCACATGTTGGGGACTTTGGCATTTCCAGATTCTTGGGTGACGGAGATTCCATGACCCAAACCATGACACTTGCCACCATTGGTTATATGGCACCAGGTGATGTTCCTAGCTTACAATTTCATATTTATGTCTACACTTCCTCAAACAGAGTTTTATGAACAATATTCAAGCTTTTTCCTTCTAAATTATTTGAGTGAAGATGTCTTCTTACTATAAAATTTAATCAAACCCGTAGAGTATGGATCACAAGGGATCATTTCCACGAGTGGAGATGTATACAGTTATGGCATTTTGCTGATGGAAACCTTCACAAGAAAGAAGCCCACAGACGAAATGTTTGCCGGAGAAATGAACCTAAAACGGTGGGTAAAAGAGTCACTGCCCCACGCAGTAATCAAAGTTGCTGATGCAAATTTGCTAGAGAGAGATGACGAGCATTTTGCTGCTAAGCAGGAGTGTATATTGTCCATGATGAAACTGGCCATGGATTGTTCAGAAGAAGCACCTGAAGAGAGGGTAAACATGAGAGAAGTCATAACAACACTCAAAAAGATCAAAATGAATTTCCTGAAGGATGTTGGAGGCCGGAGCTTGAAAACATGAAATTTATCTAGAGGTTCTTCCTGGTTTGTGCATTTCCTAGTTAGTAATTAATTAGGCTACTCCATTAACAGATCAGTAGGGAAGAGGTCAAAGCATGGAGGGAATGGGTCATTTGCAAATATTAATTAAGATAAAATTATCAATGCAATGAATTGTCTCAAAACCAATGAAGTAATGTTGCTGAAGGGTTGATCTACTACTGATTATTAATTAAGCATCGTTTGTTTTTATAGATGAGATGAGATAAGTTGAGATAAATATTGTTTTTACCTTTACTTTTTGAGTAATGCTACATACAGTCGTGGAATGCACAAACGCCATGCAATCGTTTTGAAAAAGAGTAGGGTCCACTATTAAAAAATTAATTTCTTTTCACGTGGGTCCCATATTTATTTACTTTTTTCAAAATGACTATACGGCGCTTGCACACTCACGAATGCAAATATCATTTCTCTTACACTTACCTTTTTCATAAAGAGAAAATAATATTAAAAAAAGGAACGCCTAAGCGTATATTAAAAATAGAATTCACTTCAATTGAGTTGAGTTCTTTATCAATAATATTGAGTTGAGTTGTAAAGAGAATTATGTGGAATTCATATAAACTAAATTTAAAGTATATCTGGATGTTAATATGAGTTTAATACTTTTTATAAGAAATTGAAAAAGATTCATGTGGGTCCCACATATAAAGATATTTTAACTTGAAAAAAATTATGAATCCCATGTATAAGAATGTTTTGAGTTGAAATGAGTTTAGTAATTTAAAAATAAATATTTGAATGTTAGATTCAATTTAAAATTAAATTAAATTAAGCTGAATTCAGTTGACTTAGTAACCAAACGAATAGTCAATCTTGAAAATGAAAACACTTACGCGCTTAAAGCTAAAAAGAAAACAAAAAAAAAACTTACGTATGACCTTTGAAAACGCTTACGTATGTTCGCATGACGCACAACTGTACGACTTGACTAAAACTTTTCACATGGATATTAAAATTATTTCAATTCATTTTATTTTATCTAATTTTATTATTATAATTTTTATATAAAATATAATAAATAATTATTTTTTTTTGAATTATTGTATTATTTTTACTCTTTTCTTATCCACAAGTGAAAGAGTACTGGTCAAAGTCTTTTTTTAAAAAGAGAAATTCTGCATGCACGACTTCTCATGTTCTATTGCAATTTATACGCACATGATAAGTTCGTATTCATCACCCAAACAATTAGCAGAAGAGTAATACTATATACAGTCGTAAAATGTATAAATGTCGTGTAGTTACTTTAAAAAAAATTGAAGTCTACTATTAAAAAATTAATTTATTTTTATATGGATCTTATATTTATTCACTTTTTTTAAAGCGACTATACCATACTTATACATTCTCGACTACAAATATTATTTTTCTTAACAGAATATATATATATAATTAAAGTCAACAATCCATAAAGATTTTTTAGATTTCGGAAGAAGAAAGCTCTGGAGAAAAAACAATGAAGTTGAAGATCAACAAAAGACAGAGATGGGTTAGGTGGTAGTTAAGAACGAACGTTCTTTAATTAAGTCCGTCTCACTAGACTCTAAAAAAAGACTCTTAACATTCAACATTGACTCTGTGCTCGATTTATACCTTCGAGGTTTAATTTTAAGATCTATCTATATATTCAGAAAATAAATAAATAAATATATCTTCCACCCATGCCACCTTATTTCTCCCCCACTCATTTGCTCATGGGGATCAATGGTAAGCTCACAAGGCTGCTGTTGCAGGAAAGAAGCAGAAGAAAATGTCATGATTTCCTTCAAAGAACTGCTAATTATTCAAGAGATCCAAGTCCAGGTGCTTTCCATCGAAGGCCATACTCAAAGTCTAGAGCTTCAGTACTGGAAGAGGTGTTTGAAGCTGATGTTCCAGAAGAAAGAAGCTCTGTATGCATTTACAAGGTCCCAGCTAATATGCGTCGGGTGGAAAGAAAGGCTTATGAACCCAACATCGTTTCCATCGGTCCATACCATCATCGAGTAGAGCGGCTGCAAGACTCGGAAGAGCTCAAACAGAAATTTGTTCGCCGCCTCTTTGATCGAAGCCGCGAGAATGAAGTACTCGAGTTTGAGCATATGAAGGATGCCATGGGGAAACTGGAGGAAGAAGCTCGAATCTGCTATGGGGAAGAAATCAAACTAGGAAGTGAGGAATTTGTCGAGACGATGGTTATTGATGGCTGCTTCGTTGTTGAGCTGTTGAGAGAGGCATGGCAGCACAAGCTAAGTGGACTCCCAATACCTTTCATCAAAAGATGGATGTTGCCCGCTCTTCGTCGCGATCTGATCATGCTTGAAAACCAGCTCCCACTCTTTGTTCTGACTAAATTATTTGAAATGACAAGCAGCACTCCTGCTGGATTAGCGCCATCTTTGCAACAGCGTGCACTTCACTTCTTTAATCCTTTATTGCAAAGAGGTTGGGAAGCACCACCTCCAAAGAGCTGTACTGCAACTGAAATAGTCTTCGAAGCAAGGCACTTGCTTGATCTTTTCCGCTCTAGCACTCTCCCGATCGAACTGGCAAGAGGGAAACAACCCAACATGATCCGTTCAATAACAGAGCTAAAAGAAGCGGGCGTCAAAGTTCAGAGAGCAAAACATCTCAAGCCACTTGACATAACATACGAGGAAAGTGTGCTGAAGATCCCTCCTCTTTACATGGACGATTACAAGGGTACTGTGTTTCGCAACATGGTGGCATTCGAGAAATGCCACCACAGTTGCCATCCAGACGTCACAACGTACTTGTTTTTCTTCGACGGACTCATTAACTCGGCCAAAGACGTGGGACTTCTCTATTGTGATGAAGTTCTTCACCATTCTCTGGGCAGCAACAAAGAGGTTGCGAAACTTGTAAACAAGATCTGCAAGGAGATTGATATGGATGCAGATGAGTCATATCTATTCATGGTGGTGGATGACGCCAACTCTTTCTTCGGTTCTCCTTATGGGAAAGCGAGAGCAGGATTGGTGCGGCACTACTTCAGCAGCTGGCTGGTAGGGATCTCAACTCTGGGTGCAGTTTTTGCTGTTTATCTCACCCTGATTCAGACTGCCTCCGGAGTTGCAGGCGCCCGGGATCCCTTGAAAGATGTCGACTTCTGCTCGCATCTGAAAGATTCCTTGTTGCTTCCTTTCTTTGGTACCAAATAAACCTCGCCGATCGGCCGGAGGAAATGAATCATTGGCGTAACTAGCTAGCTAGCTAGCAGGACCCAGCTCGAAGGAAATGTTTTGTTCTTTATATGTACCAAAATGTTTGTAATGTTTTGTTCTAGACTTTGTTTCTTCTAATTGGAATCAGCTTTGTCATCTCTATGGCTTAAACAAAACGTTTGAAAGTTAATGCTTTAAAAGATTGGAATCTAAAGAGACACCAAGTGTTCTACCAAATTGTCTCACATACAGTATTTTTATTCAAGGCAATTTCTATAGGTTTCCATATTCCTCTTTCTCTACATACCAATTTTCAATATCACACTAATATTTATAGACTACTAAGATCATTCATATATTTCTGTTACAACAAAATTCTTTTGGAATCATCCAATGCATACTGTCAGTGCATTCTATTATATATGAGACATGAATGGAGCCTTGGTTGAGCTGAGGGAATATTGTCAGAATCCATTGGTGAGCTGTGTGCTGCCTTTGTTGAGGCAGTTTTGAAATATGCCTTAATATCCCCCCTCGATGCAAGCGGCACTAGTAAGATAGTGAGGCTTGATCATAGAGTAAAAAATCTGGCAGTGGAGAGGGGCTCAGTGAGAATATCAGCTAGCTGGTCCTTGCTTGACACGAAGGAGACTTGAAGGGTTTTGGCAACCACATGATCGCACAAAATGATAATCAAGCTCAATGTGTTTAGTTCGAGAATGTAAAACATGATTAACTAACAAATATGTAACTCCAATATTATCACACCATAGTGTAGGTGGATTAGTAAGGAAGGTACCAAGTTCCTTAAGCAGTGATTGTAACCAAATTAATTCACAAGCAATATTTGCTACGACTTTACATTATGCCTTAGTAAAGGACCTTGCAACAGTGGGTTGCTTCTTAGAGCCCCACGATGCAAGATGGGTTCCAAAATAGGCACAAAAACCATCAATAGATTTTCTATCATTCGAGCAGCCAGTCCAATCAGCATCAGAGAAGACAGTGAGTGCAAGAGAGGAAGAGGAGGAGAAATGTAATCCAAAATTGGTAGTCAGACGAAGATAACGAAGAATCCTCTTGACAACTTGCCAATGAGGAAGATGTGGACAATGCATGAATTGATATACTTTGTTGACAGCAAATGAAATGTTTGGGTCGGGTAAATGCAAGGTATTGAAGACTGCCGACAACACTACGGTAGAGTTGCGGATCTTCAAAGGAAATGCCGTCAATAGCAATAAGTTTGACCGAGGCAGACATGGGTGTGGACATTGGTTTTGATTGGTGCATGTTAGTGCGAGATAACAAATCAAAGATATATCGTGTTTAGGACATGAATAAACTAGTGGCAATACGAAACATTTCTATTCCTAGAAAATAATGCAGAACACCAAGATCTTTAACAGGGAAGGATGATCTAAGAGTATTAATAAAAGCAGTAATAAGAACCGGATGAGACCCAGTCACAACAATATCATCCACATAAATTAAGATAAAGACTGAAGCACTGGGACCCATTAGCGTGTCGTTTCATCTTAAGGACCCATTTGGATCCTAAGACGTTGAGAGTGGATGAAGCAGGACAACGTCCCAAGTATTGTTTTGAAGCAGGGCTTGGAACTCAACAGTCGTGGCATCACGCCATTCCTAGTAATTAGAGACTTCGGTATAGGAGGAGGGTTCCTCAGGAACCGAAGATGACTCTAAGAGAGTGAGGGAGATGGATGGTTTGGGGGGAGGCCATGGATCAGTGCCATTGGAACGGTGGAGAGGTCGGTGAATCTGTGACTTCGATCGGGTTATCATTGGGTGAGATGCCATAGGCCGATAAGAGGGAGGTGAGGAGGGTACACTGGTCTGAGAAGAGGGAGGTGAGGAGGGTACACTGGTTGATTGAGAGGAATTAGGGTTATGTTGTGAGGAAGCGGAAGATGGCACAGTGAATAAGGAATTAGGGTTATGATGTGGGGAGGGGGGCTCGGGTAGTTGAGAAGGTGAGGAAGATTGAAGTGGGCCTAGGGGAGACACGAGAATGAGATGCGCGACGGGCTCAGACGTTGAGGAGATGGGCCCAACAGGAATAATGGGGATTGCGTTATCAGGGGACTGAGTGAACGAGGGATCGGGGCCCAGTGGTGGTGACGGACTGGACAAAGTCACGAAGGGAAAATGGGCCTCATTAAATTGAACATCCCCATAAATATAGGTTTGGCCAGTAGGTATGTAAAGGAAATTATATCCTTTGTGATCAGGAGTATATCCTATGAAAACACATAATTTGGATCAAAATTCCATTTTATGACGATTAAATGGTCGTAGATTAGGTCAACATTACGAGCCAAAAATGTGCAAAAAGGAGTAGTTAGGGAGATGACCAAAAAGGGCTTGAATAGTGAAATATTCTAGAGAATTGATGTGGGCATTCGATTGATGAGAAGAATAATAGTTCTGAAAGCCTCAGTCCAATATTTTGCAGGAATTAAGGCATGAGATAGGAGAGAAAGTATGGTTTCAACGATATGGCGATGCGTCTTTCGACACTGCCATTTTGAGCATGTGAGTAAGGACAAGTGATACGATGTGTGATGCCAAAGGATTTAAGTTTGGAGGGCAGGGTATGAAATTTGCCACCCCAACCAATTTAAATGGAGATGACATTTGAAGAAAAATAATTACTAATACAACGTAAAAAGGCTAAGAAAGCAATTGTTACATCAGATTTTGCATGAAGTGGGAAAAACTAAATATACTTTGTGAAATCATCTACAATAGAAAGATAAAATATATGACTAGAGGTGGATAGCACAGGCGCTGGTCCCCAGACATCAAGAAAGAGTAATTGAAAAGTTTTAGTTGAGCTAGAAGCCGAAGGTGGATGAGGAAGAGTGTGAGCCTTGGCTTGAGTACAAGCGGAGCATGGAGTGAGCGCAAAGTTGGTTGTAAGTGGGAGTTGAAAATTATGGATAATGAAGGAAGTGGTTTGTGGTGAGGGGAGACCAAGACGAGAGTGCCAAATATTGAAAGAAGTACGTTCACCAATAAAAGCAGCAACCGAATGTGTAGACTTAGCATTAGTGGGAAGATTCCTAACGGGTCGGAGGAGCACCTTTTGAGTGTGTAGATCCTTCACAAAAAAACGAGAAGAGTGAAATCTAAAATAAACAAAATTATCTAAGCAAAACTGACGAACAGATAAGAGATTGCAAGTAATTTGAGGAACACGTAAAAGTTTGTGAAGTAGAAAATTGTCATTGGAAGTGTAAAGATGAGTAATGCCAGTGTTTGAGATAGGACGAGAAGAGTCATCACCAATGCTGACATGGTCCATTCCATGATACGGAGCAAAGTCTAAATTGAGGTTAGAGAAATCTGATGTGAAGTAATTTGTGGCTACTGTGTCAAGGAACTAGGAATTGTGATTGGAAGAGGAGGGTGGAAGGGTTGTGTAATGCGCAATAAAGGAGGAGGGTGGAGGCGATTGGTAAGATTGATTAAATTGGTGATAACAGGATAACGCAGTATGACCAGGTTTGTGACAAACTTGGCACACGGGTCTGTTAGCAGAGTGTTGAGAAAAGAAATTGGAATTTGTGGGAGGGACACAATCAGGACCAAGACCACGTTGAGGACCACGACTACTATTTTGACTTGAGGATGTAAAATTAGAGCGGGTGATTGTTGTATGAGCTTGAATTTGTGGAAGGGCGCTACCTCAAAGGAGGGAATCGATCTGGTGAGCAAGTCTAGACTCATGACTAAGTAAATAGTTGTAGACTTGAGAAGAGGACAGAGGATCGGGTCGAGTGGTAATGGAGGTGACAAGAGACTCGTAGTCAGTTTCTAAACCAGCAAGAAGGTAAGTGATAAATTCGGAGGAGGAGAGAGGTTGGCCAGCTGCACTGAGAAAGGTAGCCAAGGACTTTGCACGGTGGAAATATTGGGTAATATTTTCAGAACCCTTCTTGAGTGTGGCTAGTTGAAACTGTGTTTGCATGATGTGAGCTAAGGTTTGAGCCGAGAACATGTTATGCAGAGTGGACCAAACTTCTCGTGATGTGCTGCAATCAAGGACTTGAGAAAGAACAATATCGGTAAGAGAAGAGTTGATGGTAGAGATGATTAGTTGATCTTGTAAAATCCATTTTGTGTATTCTGGGTTGGGTTGACCATCAATGGCTGAAAGGGGAGTGGGGATAGAACCATCAACATAACTAAATAGTTGTGACCTTTGAGAAATGAGAGGATTTGAGCTTTTCACAATAGATAATTGTCAATAGAGAGCTTTTGAATGATGAAGTGAGCAGACGAATTCATGACGGTGAGGTTTACGGTGGGGTTGGCCTTATCGGGTTCCATGATTTGTAAGAGGGAGGAAGAAGGTGGACGTTAGTCCTCTAATACTCTGGTACCATAAAGAGACACTAAGTGTTCTACGAAATGTCTCATAGACGGTATTTTTATTCAAGGCAATTTCTACAGGTTTCTATATTCCTCTTTTTCTACATGCCAATGTTCAATATCACACTAATATTTATAGACTACTCAGATCATTCATATATTTCTGTTACAACAAAATTATTTTGTAATCATCCAATGTATACTGTCAGTGCATTCTGTTATGAGACGTGGATGGAGCCTTGGTTGAGCTTGAGGGAATATTGTCAGAATCCATTGGTGAGCTGTGTGCTGCCTTTGCTGAGGTAGTTTTGAAATATGCCTTAATAGAATCGCTTGATTTTTGGTAATGTTTTTCAAAACCTTGCTAATTTACATGATAAAATACAAGCTGCTGAACTCTCTTTGCAAAACTCTGCTCTTAACTCTGATCTAGTCATTTTGCAAAATTTAGAAAAAGAGTACAATGACAAACTACTCCAAGAATAAATATTTTATAAGCAAAAATCTAGAATTAAATGGTTATGTGAGGGTGACAAAAACATCAATTTCTTCCATCAAATGGTTGCTCAAAAGAGGAAAAATGCTTCTATTACCTCCATAACTCTCCCCAATGGTTCTTCCTCCTCTGAGCATAAAATTATCCACTCAGTTGTTGTGGCTTTCTTTAACAATCACTTAACTGTTTCTTCGACTCACTCTTCCATCTCTTTGTTTGATTTAATTCCTAACTTGGTTTCTGATGATAATAATACTTTGATGCTCAAACTTCATTCATTAGAAGAAGTAAAGCAAGCTGTCTATAGCATCTCTTTAGACTCAGCTCCGGGTTCGGATGGCTTCTTTTTTTCTTTTTACACCTCTTGTTGGTCTATTATCCATCCAGACCTCTTTGAAGCGATTACTGATATTTTTAGAGGTGAGCCCTTGAAACACACTTTCATTTGTTTGATCACTAAGAAAGATGATCCCTCCACTTTCTTTGATTTTAGACCCATCAGCCTTTCCCAAGTATCTTATAAGATTTTTTTTCTAAAATTCTGGCTTCTCGTCTTGCCACCTTCTTACCCAAGTTTATTTTGGCCCACCAACTGGTGCTTTTGTCGAAGGGAGAATCATTATTGATAGTATTTCTTTGGTTCAAGAACTTACTTATAGTCTTGCTAGAAACATCAAAGGCAATAATGTTATGTTCAAAGTTGACATGGCTAAAGCCTTTGACAGGGTCAAATGGACTTACCTCTCCCGTGTACTCCGTTCCTTTGGTTTTAATGAATTCATTGTCTCTTTATTTCAGAAATATATATTTTTTATCTTACCATACCTTCTCTGTTTGCTTAAATGATACTAGAGTTATTTCACTTCTAGTAGAGGCCTTAGACAATGGAACCCAATATCCATTCTTCTTTTTATTCTTAGTGAAGAACCCTTAGGTAGAGGTCTTCACCATCTTATGATTAAAGGTCATGTCGCTTCTTATGCAGTCCCTAGGGGTAAGGGGTTACACTCCCATTTCTCATATCATTTTTGCGGACAACCTTTTGGTTTTCATCAATAGTTCTAAAAACAGTTTTTCCACCCTCATGGAATTCTTTACTATTTACGAAGACTCCTCTAAATGTTAGAAATGTGTGAGGGAAATGTTAGAAATGTATTTGGCACGTGGTTAATTGTAGATAATATTTTTTGTTGTACAACTTGGTTGTATATATAAATATTGCATGTACATATTTATGAATCCACCAACAATTGTGATGAAACCCGATAACAATGATGGCTTGGAATCCCAAGATCGTATTGACAAGATTTGTTGAGTCTTGACCAGTTACCCAACTAGATGAAAACCAAGACTACGAAGGATTGAAAACGCCACACCAAGAAATCAGAATCAAGGTGATAAGTTTGGAGTTTGAACGCCACAAAATTAACTTGATAAGTTCAAAGAGTTCTTTGAAGAACCAAGAGGAACACAAGACCTCACAAAGACAAATAAGCTTCTGAAATTTCAAATATGATATTAAAACTCGAAATAACCCCTCTATATACTTGGAACAACCCTCCAAGAATAGGAAAAGTCATAACTACAGCTTTAAAAGTAACACAAATATTAACATAACAAGTCCCACGATTTTTAGGCCTCTTGGACTTCTAGAGGCAGCCAGAAATGACTAAATGACTAAATTCAATGTATTTCACGTACCCAGGCAAAACCAAGTTCATTCACCTATTTAATATTCTTGAAACTTAACAAATTCACGTCCTTTAATGGACAGACCATTCATCATATTTCTACGTGCTAATTAGCCTCTTCAATTGCCTTGATGACATGGACTAAGTCTTGAATATTATTTGAGTCCATCTTGGTCTTTTTAGAATCAGCCCAATTCTCTTGGATTAGCCCATTTAGTGCTTCCTTGAAACGTTTGGCTCTAAGTCTTGTAATTGGGCCACTAGGAAGTGACAAAGGGTCTTGTGCAAATTCAGCTTCATTCCCACTTGTATGATCAGCATGTCCAGCTCCTTGGTTTGCATCATTCTCCCCCTCTTAAGAAGGATTTGTCCTCAAATCATCACCTACATCAAAAGGAGACAAATCAGCAACACTAAAGCTTGCACTGACACCATACTTACCTGGTAAGTCAAGCTTGTAGGCATTATCATTGATGCGTTCTACTACTTGAAATGACTCGTCACCCCGAGGTAGGAGTTTTGAACGCCGCTTCTCTGGAAAACGGTCCTTCCTTAAGTGCAACCAAACCCAATCTCATGGTTGAAACACTACCTTCTTGCGTCCCTTGTTGGCTTGATGGACATATTTTTTAGTCCTCCTTTCAATATTCAGTCGTGCCTTTTCATGAATCATCTTTACAAATTCTACCTTCTTTTTGCCATCTAAGTTCACACATTCACTCAAAGGTAAAGAAGTTAAATCCAAAGGTGACAATGGGTTAAAGCCATAAACAATTTCAAATGGTGAAAACTTAGTTGCAAAATGTATACTTCTATTGTAAGCAAATTCAACATGTGGCAAACAATCTTCCCATGCTTTCAAGTTCTTTTTAATGATAGCACGCGACAAAGACGACAAAGTTCTATTTACTACTTCAGTTTGGCCATCCGTTTGTGGATGACAAGTAGTAGAAAACAACAACTTAGTTTCCAGCTTTCCCCACAAAGTCTTCCAAAAGTAACTCAAAAACTTTGCATCCCTATCAGAAACAATGGTCTTAGGCATACCATGTAACCTAACAATTTCTTTGAAGAACAAATCAGCTATATGTGATGCATCATCAGTTTTATGACATGCAATGAAGTGTGCCATCTTGGAAAATCTATCTACCACCACAAAAACTAAATCTCTCCCCCTCTTAGTCCTAGGTAAACCTAAAACAAAATCCATAGAAATATCAATCCAAGGTTCACTAGGTATTGGCAAAGGGGTGTACAAACCATGGAGTTTCAACTTAGACTTAGCCTGTTTACACGTGATACACTTCTCACAAATTCTTTCCACATCACGTTTCATATGAGGCCAAAAAAAATGTTCATGCAAAATTCCTAAAGCCTTAGCTACACCAAAATGACCCATCAAACCACAACCATGAGCTTCTCTCACAAGCAATTCGCGCAAAGAACATATTGGCAAACACAGTTTATTTTCCCGAAACAAAAATCCATCATACCTATAAAACTTACCAAACGCCATTTTTTCACATGCATTGAACACATCACCAAAATCAGAATCTTGAGCATACAATTCCTTAATGTATTCAAAGCCAAGCATTTTTGTATCTAAAATGGAAAGTAAGGCATACCTTCGGGACAATGCATCAACCACCACATTTTCCTTACCTTGCTTATATCTGATCACATACGAAAATGTTGCAATGAATTCCACCCACTTGGCATGGCGTTTGTTCAACCTTTGCTGTCCTTTCAAATGCTTCAAAGACTCATGACCTGTGTGAATCACAAACTCCTTTGGCCATAGATAGTGTTGCCAATTTTCCAAAGCCCTCACCAAGGCATACATCTCCTTATCATAAGTAGGGTAATTTAGGGCTGCCCCACTCAACTTTTCACTGAAATAAGCAATTGGACGGCCTTCTTGCATCAAAACAGCTCCAATACCTATGCCTGAAGCATCACACTCAATTTCAAAAGTTTTAGCAAAGTTAGGTAAAACAAGCAAATGCGCATTAGTTAACTTTTCTTTGATTAGACTAAATGCCTTTTCTTATTCTTTTCCCTACTTAAACGGCACATTTTTCTTAATGACTTCAGTAAGAGGGGCGGCTAAGCTACTAAATCACGCACAAACCGTCTATAGAAGCTAGCTAAGCCGTGGAAACTCCTCACTTGGCTGACTGTTGTAGGCGTTGACCACTCTTGGATTGCCTTCACCTTTTCCTCATCCACCTCAATTCCTCTTTTACTAACAACAAAACCAAGAAACACAAGCTTATCCGTGCAAAAGGTGCACCTTTTGAGGTTAGCAAACAACATTTCTTTCCTTAGAATTTTCAAAACAGATTTCAAATGCATTACATGTTCTTCCAAATTTTTGCTATAGATCAGGATATCATCAAAATACACAACTACAAATCTACCAATAAATGCTCGCAAAACATGGTTCATCAAACGCATAAATGTGCTCGGAGCATTAGTTAAACCGAAAGGCATCACTAACCACTCATACAAACCATATTTAGTCTTAAAAGCAGTTTTTCATTCATCACCTTCTTTCATCCTAATCTGATGATATCCACTCTTAAGATCAATTTTTGTAAAGACACAAGAACCATGCAATTCATCCAGTATATCATCTAGTCTAGGAATGGGATGACGATACTTTACTGTTATGTTGTTGATGGCTCGGCAGTCAACACACATCCTCCATGTTTCATCCTTCTTAGGAACTAACAGCACCGGAACCGCACAAGGACTCATACTTTCACGCACAAACCCATTCTCCAATAATTCACTTACTGGCCTCTGAAGTTCCTTGATCTCCTCGGGATTACTCCTATAAGCAGGTTGGTTTGGAATTGATGCACCAGGTATGAAATCAATTTGATGTTCAATCCCTCGGATTGGAGGTAAACCATAAGGTAACTCTTCAGGAAGGACATCTTCAAACTCCTGCAAAAGAGAAACAATATTGCTCGGCAAAGCACCGACGAGATCATTAGTACATAAAAGAGCCTCCTTGTACATGAGTACAATAAGGGGCTGGTGTGAAAATAATGCTCTCTTGATCTCACTTTTTTTTGCAATGTAATTGAATTTTTCCTCTCTTGCTCCCACTATAGCTGAAATCATCTCTCTTTCTTTTTCACTCTGATCAATGTTTTTCTCTCCTTTTTTTTTAAAGTTTTTTTTTTCAGTTTCGGCCTTCCTTTCCTTTTCCTTTTTTTTTTTCATTCGAACTTTGTAACTTTAATTGGTCCTCCCTGACCTGTTTTGGAGTTAATGACACAAGAGTAATAGGTTGCCTATTAAGAGTGAAGGAATACTTATTTGTGAATCCATCATGCATAACCCTCAGATCATACTGCCATGGTCTTCCCAACAATAAATGGCATGCGTGCATAGGAACCACATCACAAAGCACCTCATCCTCATATTTGCCAATGGATAATGCCACCAACACTTGTCTTGTCACCTTGACTTCCCCACATTCATTCAACCACTGAAGCCGGTAAGGTTGAGGATGTTTCATGGTAGTTAAAGCCAATTTCTCCACCAAATAAGTGCTGGCTACATTTGTGCAACTCCCACCATCGATAATGACACTGCAAACTTTGTTATTTACAAAGCACCGAGTATGAAACAAGTTCTCCCTTTGGTTACTTTCTTCCTCCTTAACCTGCACATTGAGAACTCGCCTTGCAACCAATAAATTTCCAACCACAGCATTTTGCTCATCGTCAGCATCCTCCATAGATGGCATATCATCATTATCTACTTCTTCCTCATTTTCTGACTCAAGCTCTCCTTGGGTATTTATCACCATCACCCTCTTGTTTACACACTGGCTGGTTATATGTTCGCGCCCCTGTCATTTAAAACACTTAATATCACATATTTTAGAACTTAAAGTCTCGATTGTACCTGAAGTAGTCGCAGTCTTTAAGTTGGCATTCTTAGAGGATTCAAATTTTGGCTTATTTTGTTGCTACTCGTCCCTTTTTGGAGTTGTCTTCCACGAGCTGGTTGTAGCCATAGGCAGTCCCCTCCTAGCCAATCCCTTTCGTTTGAATTGTTCCTCCACCTTTATGGCTTGATGCACCATATCCGTCAACTCAACATAGTGCTGCATCTCGACTATATCCGCAATCTCACGATTTAAACCGTGCAAAAACCTAGCCATGGTGGCTTCTCGGTCCTCTTCTACATTAGCCAGGATCATAGCTACCTCCATCTCCTTGTAATACTCATCCACACTCTTAGATCCTTGAATTAACCTCTGTAATTTTTGATACAATCCCTTATAATAGTGGCTGGGTACAAAACGCTTCCTCATAAGCATTTTCATTTCCTCCCAAGTGTCCACGGGTGGCTCTCTATTCCTCCTCCTATTAATCAGTAATTGATCCTACCACACAATGGCATAATCGGTAAATTCAATTGCAGCCAACTTAACCTTCTTTATCTCTGAGTAGTTGTGACAATAAAAAACCATCTCCATTTTAGTTTCCCACTCCAAATAAACTTCAGGATCATTTTTACCTTGAAAAGATAGGATTTTAATCTTTATATTTCCTAAATCGTTATCCCTCCTAGGCCTATCCATCCTAGCTTCTCTATTTCTATACCCACGCTCAATCCTGCCTCGGTTCAAATTTTGCTCATCAAACTCCTCCGACTCCGCCTCTCCATCAACATTCCGCCACGGACCACGCCCACCATGCTGCCTATTGTGGATGTCATGTTGCTGGCCCTTAGGAGTTTCCACTTCTACCCTGTCCAACCTTTCATGAATAGGTTGTAATTTAGCCCTCAACATACGCTTCATCTCCCCTAACATCGCTTGCATTTGGAGGTTTGGAACTGGAGGTTGTCGAAATTCTTCGGTTGTGTCTTCTTCTTGATTATTAGACATGTTTTAAAATCTGCAAACAAAGTTAGAATCCTCACAAGCACTCCCTCACATGTTTCACTCAAGAATTGATACACTTGCACTCGTGTTTTCATTCTAAACGGCTTTTACCCTCATATGGTCTCACACACTCTTGCCTTTTTCCACTCTTTTGTGTCTTCTTTAGTTCTTAATCGAACTTCAAGAAACTCATTCAAAATAATCCAACATCAATTAAGAAAATAAACAACCAAAACTCATCAAAAGTTCAAGTACTTGAATAAGGTGAGATACAAGATTGAAATGAAGAAGTTTTCTTACTGGAATCGTGTACCTTTTTTTTTTTTTTTTAAGCAAAGAACAGGAAATAGAATGAAAATAAAAGATAGACAAACTTATCTTAGAACCAAAGCTCTGATACCAAAATGATATGAACTCCACCAACAATTGTGATGAAACCCGATAACAATGATGGCTTGGAACCCCAAGATCGTATTGACAAGATTTGTTGAGCCTTGACCAGTCGCCCAACTAGATGAAAACCAAGACTATGAAGGATTGAAAATGCCACACCAAGAAATCAGAATCAATGTGATAAGTTTGGAGCTTGAACGCCACAAGATTAACTTGATAAGTTCAAAGAGTTCTTTGAAGAACCAATAGGAACACAAGACCTCACAAAGACAAATAAGCTTCTGAAATTTCAAATCTGATATTAAAACTCGAAATAACCTCTGTATATACTTGGAACAACCCTCCAAGAATAGGAAAAGTCATAACTGCAGCTTTAAAAGCAACACAAATATTAACATAACAAGTCCCACGATTTTTAGGCCTCTTGGACTTCTAGAGACAGCCAGAAATGACTAAATGATTAAATTCAATATATTTCACGTACCCAAGCAAGACCAAGTTCATTCACCTATTTAATATTCTTGAAACTTAACAAATTCACTTCCTTTAATGGACAGACCATTCATCATATTTCTACGTGCTAATTAGCCTCTTCAATTGCCTTGATGACATGGACTAAGTCTTGAATATTATTTGAGCCCATCTTGGTCTTTTTAGAATCAGCTCAATTCTCTTGGATTAGCCCATTTAGTGCTTCCTTGAAACGTTTGGCTCTAAGTCTTGTAATTGGGCCACTAGAAAGTGACAAAGGGTCTTGTGCAAATTCAGCTACATTCCCACTTGTATGATCAGCATGTCCAGCTCCTTGGTTTGCATCAGTTCTAGAATCTCATATTTCTTTTGCTCTCATGATATTTGTTAGCAACCTCCATAGATAATCTCTATCTAGCTCTGGGCAAAATAGTCATTACAGAACACAAGCTCAAACTTTTCTTCAAATATCACATCAATTTATGAATTTATTTTTGTAATATCTCTTCGTGACTAAAATATTTCTCCATTTATAATGAACTCTCTATTTTACATCACACGCTTAGGTATATGCACCAAATTATTTACGTATGAGTAATGCTACTATCATCCATTTTATCATCATCCTATAATGTGATATTAAATGATTGAAAACTATTTATTATGTTTCATTTGTGAATCTATCATTTAATACCACTCAATAGATGTTGAGAAGATGATGATAAATAGATTTTTCCTTTACGCATATAAAGAGAAATAAGTTACGGAAAAACTATAACACAAAATTAATACAAAAAATAATGAAAAAATAAATTATAAATTAATATGAAAGTTAAATCACAAGATAAGGAAGAAGATTTTTTTTTTCCTTCAGAAATCACACGTGCGAGATGAAATTATTAAAATTGAAGTTATCATTTTAACCTTCAAACTAATAGTAATAGGTTATGAGTAATATTAGGTATAAATCTTAAATAGATAAGTTTTATACAAATTTTTTATAAAAAAAAAATAAGTTTCACTAATAAAGAATAATTATTTTTATACTTTTCCAATATGAAGTCTACTTTTTTATAAAAAAATTTATGAGACTTGTCTATTTAGAATTTATACAGATAATTTCTCATAGGCTAATAGCATCAAACCGAAAGTCTAAGATTAGGAAACTACCAAACTAGGCCAGGCTTCCCATTCAACCTAAGTAGGGCTGTAAGAGGATCGGACCAGATCGAGACTAACAAAATATATATTTTAAATATTATATATAATATTGTCTTATATAGTATTTATATAAATTAATTATATAATTTTTATCAAATGGATTACCATTAACCAAATATATAATAAAATTATTTAATATTTATTAACCATATATAAAATGTTAAAGAGATCACTTAATTTCATTAACCAAATATATACAATATAAAGATGTTCATAAACCGAATCGGATCGAATGGACCGACCAAACTGATAATTAACGGTTGAATCCGACAAAAATGATAAATCGAAATTTTCGATCCGGAACACCCCGGACCCGATTAGACCTAAGAAACCGAAGGGAAGGCTATACAGGAGATTTCATATACAGATGAAATCTTAGATACGTAGGCAAATATAGACCGTTGGATGGAATCAGCCAGTGCAGTGCACGATTTAGAATCGCTCTGAGTTTGACCACTTCTTGGAGCTCCGTCGTGTTGAGAAAGTGAAGCCGTCCTTCCAAAGATCCCAATCGC
The DNA here is from genome assembly GCA_022457165.1 of Juglans mandshurica. NCBI lineage: Eukaryota > Viridiplantae > Streptophyta > Magnoliopsida > Fagales > Juglandaceae > Juglans > Juglans mandshurica. Next base: position 27,141,948 of record CM039626.1, read on the forward strand.
ACAACAGCCACTCCAAGTAAGTCTCTTGCTTTTCTTCCCAGTTTTCACTTTGATCTAATCGCTAATAACGATCTTCTTCTCGATTCCCATTTTGAACCGATTTTTTTCCTTCGTTGATAAAACAAGCATTGCACTGCCTTAGGGTTTGTGCGAGGCATCGATTAGCTGATTGAACTTCTCTAGTACTGATATTCATTGATTCTTCCTTCCGTTTGGTTACTGATAAAATTTGGAAAGGAATAAAAGATAGGAACATTATCTTTAGAAAGGATAATAAAAGAGCATGGTTTTCTCGGAATACATCTTCCGGGAAATATGAAGTTTCTTTCTTTTGCTTGGCACGTTTATTTATTTGCGGGAAAGTGGGATTATAAATGAAGGTTTGCACGGAAAATGCCCCAGGCAATTTTATGATTTATGTGAGAATTTCGTAATTGAATCCGATGGAGCCTACGTTTTCTTGGTGCGGAAAATAGTTGCTTTTCCCCTTTTTCTATGGAAAATCTTTGCCGGCTTAAAGTTTTTCTCAGCAAAAAGTAAGGTTATTTACGGTCCCTGTATAGCAGATGGCACTGAGGAACTTCTACAATGAGATCAAAGGGCTGAAGGTAAAGGAACTGCCCAACCATGTGAAGCCGATGCTTTCCATCAACTATGTGAAGAGTGCAATACAGAGAGGGCTGGACAACTACCATGCCAAGTACATCCAAACCAGCTCCATTGACCCACTCTACCATGTCTGCTTTGGCGGGATGATCTTTTCCTACTTGGTTGCACTCCCTGAGGAACGCCGCCACCTTGAGCACCAGCAGCATGCCAAAGAGCATGGCCACTGATGATCAGTCACTCGGTATTGCAGGTGTGTGCTCAAATGAGTAATTGTGGGCTTTTTGCTCATAGATAATTGTGATTTTTGGTTGATCCAAGTTTTGTTTGTTTTCTTCTTGATTGATTTGTGGCTTTGCTGGATTACGCTACAGCTTTGTTAGATTGGATAATTTTTCAATATCTGAAGGATGGTTGTGTTTGAAAAAAAATTATTATTTTTTCTTGTTTCATTTTTAATTGATGGGTTCTAATTTCTGCGTTGAGTTGTTTTTATAGGTCTATGATGTCTAGAAGTTTGATTGATGCTGGCATGGTAATGGTTTTGTAATCTTATAGATTTGTTGGATGGTTTTGCTTCTACGCGTGTTCACCCAATGTTTTGAAGAGAATTGTTATGGGTGACTGCTTTTATTATCAGATATTATTGATGAAATTACATGACATTTGACTAGTGCATGTCAGGTGATGCGATCTTTGATAATTGTCTCTCTTTTTTCTGAATGGTGGTTTTTTAGTTTGTACACGTTGAATCTGTGAGGTTTTGAAGAATTTCATTGAGTATCTTTAATTTCTCAGGGGATGATTTTTTTTTTGGTGGGATGATGATTGTTAGGATTGTGATACATTTTTCTCTAATCATGAAGCATCTATCATGCCACTCTTTTTGTAACAAGAATCTGTTCAAAAGTCTAGTTTGGTACGTGCATATCCAAGCAATAAGTCCTAAGAGGTGTATGATCGTAATCAAATAGAAAATATGCATCCGGTAGTCATTATGATCAAATAGCCAACGAACTTGGTTTCTTCACATCCTCTACTGTTATACTGCTGCTGAAAGAATTATTTTCTTGCTGTTCTTTAGCTAATGTTCAGTTCAAGTTTTTGTTTTTCGTTTTTTTTATTTTTTTATTTACAATTTATGAGGCTCATACCTCTTGTTTCTTTTATTTGCAGGTTCCTAATCGCTGATTGGGAGACAATTGAAATGCGTACTGTTTATTTGGTTTTGGTATGTGGAAATTGTTAACAGATAGATTCTGTCTTCTCAATTGCTTGGCAGCATTAAGTGATACAATAAAATCCAATCCACATGAACGTTGTCTATCTTACATCTATTACTTCAGTTTGATTGTTGAAATGAATGTCTATTTGCTTTGATTGCCTAGTCCTCGTGATGAACTAATAATATCTTGTCGCTTCTATTGTTACTGCATTTGATCAACAGCTAAATTTGTTTGTGAATTACCAATAAAAGTAATATGATAGGTTGGCAATTGTCTTGGTGCCTATCACCTGTATCTACTTCCAGTCTGAAGCTTTTATATATTTTGCCAAATTCAAGGGCCTACATTCAGGCATGTTTGCGTTTTCCATCGGTGCTTGGCTATGTCTTTTTTATTTTTTGAATGATGTGAAACTCATCAGAGTTGAATCCTCCGAATTCACCCCATGGTAGTGTAGTTATGCCGTTTGTAAATTGTATCATATATAGTGCGCTTTCGTTTATGATCTTGGTGGCAAAAACTTCTTGTTGACGTTGAAAGAATCTGTCATTCCTTGAAAATGGGTTACAGACATAAAGGGATTCCACACACTAATGTGACACTCACACGTCTTCCCCCCTCCCATTTTTTTTTTATCTCTCTTTTGCTCTCCCTCTCCCGTGCATCTCCCCTCTCCTCCTTCCCCTTTACCTCTATGTCTCCGCCCTCCCCGTGCCTGTCATGGTGGTCAGGGACCACTTTAGGGTCAGCAGAAGTTGCCTGCAGTCCAAGCAGCATTAGCCAGTGGGGGCATGGGAGCTCATGGCTATAGTGTCTTCCCTTTGTATCTATAGTGTTTTTCAAATATAGAATGCTCCCGTTGAAGTCATCAAAATGTGGTTTAATTATTAAAAAAAAAATGGAGAATAAATATTAGAGGAGAAAATATATTTACAACCGTGAATTGTGCAATCGTCACGTAATCACTTTGAAAAAGAGTTGGTAAAAAAAATTAATATTTTAATAATGAACCAATTCTTTTTTAAAGTGATTATACAGCGGTTGTACACTTTATAATTGTATATAGAATTAATCTCAATAAAATAATATTTTGTCATAGCACGAGAGTATGGTATTATTTTTATACTCCAAAAGATCTAATAATGTTGAAGAGGGAAATTTTATTTTCCAACCTACGAATCCTCAAGGTCAGAGCATTTTGTAGACTTGCAGACTCTATCAATGTTTCATCAATCCCGAGCTCAGTTTGAGTTATGGTTAAAAAGTTAAAAAAATGCATTAAAATCGCGGGTTTTGAAAGAGTAGAACTCGGCTATGCATCATTAGAGAGGAAAAAATGCATTCACAGCTCCTTTTTTCTGTTTGTTTGATGAAAAAGAGGAAAATCTTGGACTTGTCAAGTCTTCCCCTCTCATTTATTCCAACTAAACAGATCACTCATCTCCTCAAGTACTTTTTTCATCAGATTTCTTATCCACCAAAGCACGTCTCTCTCACCATATTTTTCAAGAAAATTGGCCTCGAAGAAACAAAACACCTTGTCATGGAAAAATTACCAGAGGTTCTCACAAAACTCGTTCAGGCAACAATTAACCGGAATTTGGCTATAGAACTTTCCTCACTAAGTCAAATACTGAGTACACGTGTATTAATGTTGGTTCTTCATCGCCCCAAACCAAAGTCTACTGTTCTCAAGCATCAACTATAGCAAAATATTATATATATATATATATAAATTCCTTAAAAAAATTGGTCTTCCATGGCTATAATACAAATTCTCTTCAAAAGTGGAAAGGGAGCCACTTCTTCATGCCATCTTCTTTTTCTCCTAAAAACAATTATTTTTCATCCCCAAACTTCAATCCTACAAGACCTGACAGACTCTCAAATTCTTTGATGGGTGCTTCCTCCTAATAAATTAAATACATAAATCAAAGGAGCATTCAGATAAAGGAAATCACATGAAGACTAAAAAGTTGAAATCACCTTCAAATAAACTGCATACCTCATAAATGTTGTCACGGCAATAATACATCCCTTAGACAATAACCAAATTTGAGTATACTTGATATATGTTCTTATTCGGGGTGCTGGAATTCCAGATCTAACTTCCTTTTTAAATGTGATCTGTCAGCACTGTATAAGTAAAAAGAAAAAAAGGATCAATTATAATGACTACCAAATTTAAGTACAAGTTTGCCAGACGTAACAAGCATTGACATATCAAAATATTTAAAAAAATATCATGAAAAGGTCATTCTTAAGTCCACATTCCACTTGGCACTCAAAACAAAAGTAAGTAAACAAAAGAAAACCTATATTTGCCAATTTGGCATCAAGTACAAGATGAAATCCAGTAAAGATGATGTATTGTATTATACTGATAAGCACCAAGGTAACAGCAGTTATTGAGAGGTCCTACCAAAGAAACCAGCCACTCACACACGCACACTTTACCAATTTTGCATCAAAATAAGAGATCGAATCCAGTAAAGATGATGTTTTATACCAACAAGCACTCAGGTAACAGTTATTGAGAGGTCCTACCCATTAGCATAAATGAAAATTTTAAAATTGCACGTTTTCAAGAAATTAGCATAATTGAATCAGATACTTGAGCAAGCAGGAGTGGAACTTTGTTCCCTACCCATCCAATCAACTTTGTCTGACTCCGGGATATTGGTTCCAGACACTCTGATCCTTGTCCAGAATCTGGGTTCAGGTGAACTTTTTCGTCCAACAAGTTGAAATGGCTGAAGCAAAACCACTTCAGCTCCAAATTTAAAAATACATAGTTGTCTTGCAAAAGTACTTTATTTATTACAATCCTAGTGTAGATATTCTATAAACTTCCATTGATGTATACTATTGTAAGATTTGATAACCTTATCATACATTTATTTGCTTTGTAACTTAGGTTTGTTATGTAATTAAAAATTGTCATTTTTACTCTGAGGTAGGATGTTTAGTAACGAGGGTATAGATTAATTTATTATGTGCCTAATACGAAGTTGAAATCCAAAGCAAACCAGGTCAGTCAAGGGTTGCCTTAAATAAACAAGGATTTGTTTGGTCACTTTGTTATTTTTCAAAATCTGGTTCCAACTCGCTTTTGTACTTTAGTATAATTTTATTCGATTTTTCTTTACTGATAAACTTCACATGCACAAGTTTTGAACATACGACCTTACCCTCCATCTATTTCTATGAGAGAAGAAGCGCCATTGGAACTAAAGTTTGTTGACTTATGTTTTAAGATGATATATGTCATTGAAGGCATCATGCGTCCAATGTAAAAAAAAAATTGCCTCTTTTGATACCCCTTATGTTCTACAAACAAATTTGTGCAAATATGTTTTAAACTGGGTTAGGTTTGGTAATACACTTCTACTTGAAAAGGATTAATACGGTTTAAATGAATGTTCCCTTAAAATATGAAATCCCTCAAATGGGCCAACAAAATGCGACAGATTGGGAAAAAAGCAAATGGGATTTTTGCCTCATGTAGAACCCTGAATCCTTTTCAACTTCTATATTTGACCACTGTTTTGATCAAGAAACCTGTAAATCTAGATCAGATATGTGTTCTATAATGAATAATCATGTTGTTTTACAGTTCAATTTTAGTCTTATATCAAATTAAATTTTTTTATCTCGAGATATTGCTACAAGGTTGAAAGTCCATCTTCAAGCAGAACTACCTATCATAGACGTTTAAGTAAATTACATACATTTAAAACAATTGTGAAACAATCCCATGTACTTGGGCTCTTGCCTAATCTTATGATCAATAAAATCTTGTTTACCGATAAAAAAACAATTGTGAAATAATAATGACTTTTTTACCTGTTAATTGTGGGCCTGTTTGGAGGTTTTGCTCCAAAGATAGAAAAGTCTACCGACATTGGTACTGGTTCATTCCTACTTGCATTTTCACCATTTGCCTCAATCTTATCAATATGATGAAAAATTCCTTCCAAGCCCTCACGGTCCGGCATCACTCTCCTTGTCTTTCTTGGAGGTGATAAGACAGTAGGAGCATCATGTGAATTAAAATCAGAAACCCTAGAATCCCGCTTAGGTGCAGGTCTGGAGAGTTTATCTGGATCTGTAGGCAGTGGTGCAGATGAGAAGTACCTAAATAGGGAAATATAGATGAGAGAAGGGAACCAAATGTGACCATAGATTTCCTATTGAATGGTTGAAGGGACAAACCGGTGCTCTAATGCCTGCTGCACTGATATTCTAGCTTTTGGATCATAAGTAAACATCTTTGACAGCAGATCTAAAGCATCATCACTAGCCATTGGAAACAAGGAACGTAAAGGGGGTGCAGGAACATGCTGGTACTCCACATAATCAGGAAGGTATACCAGATCAGGCCACTGGGATGGTGTTGGTGTCCCAAATGCAGCAAAGATCTTTCCCAATTGATCAATGTCACTTGAACCCTATAAAACATTAAAAACCACACAGACAAGAGAATCAGAAAAACATGCAAATACGGATTCCATAACTATAAATGGCACATGCAAAACAAAATAAAATAAGCAGACAAGATCAAGCCATGCAAGATATAAAAGGTATACAATAAGAGCAAAGGAGCTCCAAGGTAGTCATGTTAGTCAGCAAACTCAACTCAAATAATGGTAATCCTGACCATGGGGTTGACCACATGTATCTTTCTTTGTCAATATATTCTGTCTAACCTTCTATAATCCATCACCGTCATGTTCATTACACCCTTCTTTACCACTTCTACCCCGCAAACTTTCAATTAAAATATAAGTAACAATCAAAAGTATGATATAAAGATAAAGTTCATCATAACTAATGGAAAGATATTCACTAGCAGATTCGGTACAGTGGTCGATACTGGCACCACGGAAGACTTCAAAGTAACACTCCCTCATGCATGGGCCAAATCTCACTTTAATAAATGGGCCCCGACACTAGGAATAATTAATTGAAATGGGAAGTAAAGAGCGAAGTTGGGACTCAAACTCAAGACCTCTATTTTAATACCATCTTAAATCACCATTGCCCCAAAGCTTAACTCATAGGAAGAGGAAGAGGTGGATTTAATCATTTAATTTATATTTTTATACTTACTATATATTAAATTATAATTAGCATAAAAAATAGGAGCGAATCCTTAATATAGTAATATGAAATGATAATACAATTCACTCAATATTTAAAAAATAAGTCCATGAATCTTTTGCTAGAGAACAAAAGTGTGACCCTTTTATTGATTGTTGGGGCCTCTACTAATTGTTTTCTAGTTAAGTCTTTTTTTTTTTTTATAAGTAAACGATATTTAGTCCAACGGACATGTTTTCTAGTTAAGTCTATCTCGGATTTGGTGCTCAAATATAATTTGAAAGACCATTAAAAAGTAGCCCCAATTAATAAAATAACCAAATTACCATTTAACCGCATAATCAATCAAATCTTTACTAAGATTTTACCAATTCACCAATCTAAATCTAGATGCACGTACAATCTGTGTTTAAGCCATCCGGATTGTTCTGCCCTAACATAAATCAAACCAGATGAGAGTCCAGGGACCCACGGGGCGGTAACTAAGATCAAAAGAGAAATCAACTGCAATACATGGCAAAGGGTGAATCTCCTTACTAAGCTTTCCGGAAAGTAAGCACTATTCTCATATGCAACGAGCTTGACGCACCTAAGCTAAGTCTTTCTGCCTGCCCCGGCACACAAACTTAATGAGTAAAGTATAAGCCTAAGGATCACGACTAAATGCAGAGAGATATCCTTCCCCCCGTTTGATGCAATTCTTCATGTTCTCAGGACTCAGAAGAAGAGCCATTTACAGTCTTATTGGCCCCGCCTTTCATTCCATAATTCAAGCACAAGTTCTTGCATCCGGTGCAAGGTTCCTAATAATTGAGATGACCCTGAAAAACGCGAATACGTTTAACTGTCTTTCTCAATTCTTCTTTTAAAGCCTCCCTGGATGGTGCATCAAATAGATGCAAGGATTGATGACTCAGTAGGTCCTTGTATGGACTGATTAAGTTCCCCACTGGGAGAGCTTTAGAGGGAATAAGGGTGGACATCTATATGGGCTTCATGTGATTCGAAGCCAACCACTATGTATTGCAAGAAACTTCTATGGATAGCAATGTATACCTAATGAAAGCCTTAAAGAGCCTCTTAACACTTACCTACCTAAACCAAGCAAGATTCAAGAATCAATCCATTACCAGCAAATCTGTGGGGTTCAACATAGTCTGATTTTTAAAATATCACGTGATGAGAGGAATGGAAGATGTTTTGAAAATAGAGAACGATTATTGGGGGGGGGGGGGGATTAGAGACTTATTTTTACAATCCTTGTTACTTTGGGCTAAGGCTATTGTATTTGAGGGGGATAGTTTTAATGACTTATATGCTTCTTTTTTTGTCTGTAGGTTGTAATTAGGTATTTCTCTTGTATACCACGTGTACTTGGGATATGCCTAATTATGACGATCAATAAATTTTATTAATTATAAAAAAAATATCACGTGATGATCACCACTTCATATTGAAAGATACGAACAAAGCCCCACACAGATAGTAGCAGAGAATACAGGCATCATAGCTAGCAAAGTAAAAAGGATCTGAAACACAAAAATCAAATTTGCAGAAATTTAACTGCAATCCCAACTCATAGGAACCAGTAAGCATGAAAATTTCAATTCACCTGCAGAAAAGGTCGACGCAGGAGAAGTTCAGCAAATATACAAGCAGCAGCCCAAACATCCACCCCAGCGCCATATTGCTTGGTACCAAACAACAGCTCAGGTGCTCTATACCATCGAGCAAAAACCTACCATAAGAGTACAGGTCTATTATTGAATTGTATTTTACAATTGTGAGTCACAAAGATGGATCTTTTTCAGTTTGTAAGAGGTATAAAGGAGTACGAAACATTTTTTATGAGTAAAAGGAGTAGGAAACATAAACATCAAATTGGGTGATTTAGATGCAGTAAATGGTCAATCGTCTTCAGTGATATCGACAAATATTCCAAAATAACGTTTCCAATATGATTGCAACCAATGTAGCTAATTTATGATTTAGTGAACTACTTGTCAACATGGACAGAAAGATAAATATAAAACAGCCAGCCTGACAGCCTCCAGGATCTCAAATATCAGTTTCTTCTCGCAAACTTGCTGTGCAAAAACAGTAATAATATTTACAGAAAAAACTGCAATTCTCGTATAAAAAAACTATGAATGCGGCACTAATACAATAGGAAAAAAAAAGAAGAAGCTGTATGCAATAATAGTAGTAATCATTACTTGTTTACATGAAAATACAAAAAAAAATGAACATGTTTGATTCATCATATCTTACTTTTCGCTTAAACACTCAAAAGCTTTTGTTAAATCACTCTAATGTCCAAAAAAAATAATAACTCGACCAAGTTTACTTTCCTATTAGCAGCCCAGTGACACACGATTTTTGTTAGATGAAAAACAGTAGTCACCACAAACGAGCAAAGTTCAACATCTACTCAAAAAAGAAAACCCAACTTCAAAAACACAATTATTTAAGCAACATGACCAAAGAAGATTTCTATTGATGAAAGCAGTACCATAAGGGCTACTAATAGATTCATCCCCACAGATCTCAAAGTACAGATACAGGAACTTTGAATGATTAAACGAATCACCATGCAATTCTATAAGTAGAAGCAAACCTGGTGAGTGAACTTGCGATCTGGGCTCCCAAATATTCGTGCTAAACCAAAATCTGCAAGTTTGAGCTGTCCATTAGATCCTATTAACAAGTTGTTTGGTTTCATATCCCTGTTGAACACAAGTAGCACGTATTTCAGACAAATCCTACCAAGAAGGTAACAACCTACAAATCAGCTTGTCAACATTAAAATAATACCTATGTAAAACCCATTTCTTGTGGCAGTAAGCAAGTCCTTTAAGTGTCATCTGAAGATAAGATTTTATGTCAGCCGGCGAAAGAAATATATTCCGGTCCCGAATAACAGCTTCAAGGTCTGTCTCCATGAACTCAAACACTAGGTGCAAGTTACCCTTATGAGGGAACGCATCAATCAACTCAATTATATTCGGATCTTTAAGCTCTTTAAGGAGCTTGATTTCTCTAAGTGCCGTAAAATTTACCCCTTCCTTTTGCTTCCCAAGCCGAATCTTTTTAATTGCGACTTTCTGTCCTGTCTGCAAACAAGCGATTAAACTTACAAATTAGTCATCCCCATTATTCCATACAAGTCTCGAGGCAAAATCTTTTAGCACATTCTACACTAAAATCTAACCAATTCCACATACTCCCTAACCCATTAACCCCATCTAATTTATATACGTACATGGATAACCATGTAGCTGCAACCCAACATGTTAGATTTTGCCTTAAAGAACATGCCTGCCTACCTGCCTATGTAATTGCTGAAGAAAAAGGCTCCTGAATATCGACTCAGTCACTCAGCTTTCCCTGAGTCAACTATTCAGTTCCACCTCAGTTATGTTTTTTTTTTTATTTCTTGCATGAAACCAAAGATCATCTCACTGAAATTCGTCTACACATATAATTCTCAGCTCTCATTTCCCCCAACCCACAAAAAAGAAAAAAAAAAAAGAAATTAGTTAAAAGGGAAAAAAAAAAAAAGTAATTACTCGAAAGAAAGAACTACCTTGGTATCAATGGCTTTGTAGACGACCCCGTAGGTACCTTCGCCGAGGACTTCTCGCTTCAGATATCTATCGGCGACTTTCTTGGACAGATCGAGCTCTGACATATTTTTTTGTTCGGCTTTCGGATTTTTTTAATTTATTTCTTGCGTATGTAATTTATTTAACTGTTATATCAATTTAATCTATTTCTTGATTGATTATTGGGATAAAATTGGAGAAATCTTTAGGTGAGTCTTCATTTTACCGATAAAATCTGAGAAAGTTAGGGTTCGGATTTCGGGCAAGGGGACGAGAGGAAAAAAAAGCCGTTGAAAGCAAGGGACAGAGTAGAGGGTAAAGATTCAGAGGCAACGTCTATGGTTAATTTAACATTTTACAGGGGCGTTTCGGTAATAGTGAAAACAGTTCGTCTATGATCAGTTATCTATGCTGCCCGACATTTTGGGCTTGAGATTAGACTTGGACTCGTTACAGCCTGAACATAAGGTTGGAAATAGGCCCAATCTATTTCCTGAGTAGGCCCGTTCCGATTTTTCTCGTACAAAAGCACGTTCTTGTTGAAGTGAATGCAATGCATGAATGTACAAAATTGGATCTTAGTATAATTGCTTCTGTTTTTGAAAATTAGCTGTATACAATTCTGCAAAAGAGAAGTTTCGTACATAATCATTCTTCCATTCAAAATTAGCCCAAAAATAACTTCTTTAGAATTAATTTAATTATCATTTGAAAAACTATTTATTTTTATAACTTTTAAAAGAAAAATGATTTGTAAAGTTTTAAAATATACAAGCTCGATCCGCGTAGTCTTTTTAAAAAAAATAGACAAATTTAAGATTCTCATAAAAAAAAAATCGATTTTTTAACTGTGAGCCCACTTTTTTCAAAGAAAGTGGGCGAGTTTTGCACGGCACTCTCGAATTATATCTAGCATTATTCAATTATTAAAATGTTTTCATTCAGCGTAGTTTTATTATTGGTATAATTATTTATTTCATGTGTTGTGTTATATATTATATTATCGTCTTACCCACGTTATAGTACTATCTTGATACAAGATAAAACTGGGATATTAAAAGAGTAATTCATAAGTTTTTTTAGGTTGCATAATTACCCACAAAGACATACATAGAAATAAAGAAAAAACACCATATGCATATAAATTAATAGTACTCGCTCGATGATCCGCGGAAACGGTATCATATATATAAACGTGCAGTTTAGCTGTATCTGAACCATGATATGCATGCCATGCGCGCATGCAAGTTGTCAGAAAAGGAAACCAGAAGCCTTTCTTTTCTTGTAATGCGAGTCATTGTCAAACTGCAAAAGGCGTCAAATGGAAAATGTTAGTGAACATATAATATTCATGATGATGACCCGAGATTCGATCTCAGAATTCGAGCTGTGTATGATCTGCTAGCTAGCTAGTAATTAAAGTTATAACTTCTGACCCAAAATCTCACTACTTAATTGAAGATAAACTAGTAGTGTTGCTTTAATAATATAATATAAATAATAAAATCTATTTTTTTTATTAGTTTTAATTTTTAAAATAAGTAGTGATTTCACATGATATCATAACATATATCCTGAATTCAAATCATGACTCTACACTCTATCTATTTAATTAAATATTTTACGTGTTGAGTTTATTCATTAATGAAAATTCTGACCCACACATGAATATAGTGTTAAAATATAATACAACTAATAAAATTTTACCTTTTTTCCATCGGCTTAAATTTTGTAGGCACACGTTGAAACAAAAGAAAAAAAGATACTTGACTCAATTAAAAACTGATGTACGTAGAAGTACTACCATTTTTGGGGTGTTGGAGACTGAAATCTTGAAGGTTGGGGTGAGCAGGCTGCAGGAGACGATCATGATATGGATCATTAAAAAGTGGATCAGGCAAGGTTGCTAGCTGAAGCACACTACTACTATTACTTGCCGCGGGTTGCTGATCTTCCCGGCCTCTAGAGAATGGGAAGTACTGTTCCAGCACATGATGTCTATTTTCCTCAGTCTTTGGCACCATAGCCAGTACTTGGTAGTACGTCTGATGCTGCTCCATTGCTGCCTGATTCTCATTGATCTGATTTTGCCATATATAAATGATTTTGACAGTGAATCAACAAGTTATAAGTATTATTGATTTCCTGTTCAATCCAATTAAACGCCATGCATATTGCCATTGCTAGCTAATGGTCAATGGTGTACGTACGTACTCACCAGGTGGTATATTTGTTCATTTTCTTCCAGCAGCATTTTCTCCTACATGATTTCATATTACAGAACAGAATGCGACAGAGCGAATGATTAATTTAATAACAATCGCTAGAACTGTATATGCTGTGCTGATCTCTGTGTGTGTATGAGAGAGAGAGAGAGAGGGAGGAATGATTAAGAGATTTTGCATTTTACCTTCGTTCTAAGATTATCCGTCTGCTGTTGTAAGAGTTCAAACTGTAATGTCCGATTACGACAAACAATATTATTATTAATTAAGGTTGTACGTGAAAAAAAAAGACACTGATCATCATATATATATATATATATATACACACGAGCATATATGCATCTTTCAAACTCTTACATGCATGATTTAGCAACATTACTAGTACTAATATACGTACCTTCCTAGCTCGGACTCTGTTGACCGAGAAGTCCAGCTGCTGCTCAAGTTCATCTAAATCCTCAAACTTTATAGAACTCAAGCCCTCACCATAGTACCGTTGCAAACTCAATTGAAGATTCGCGGTTTCTTTTTGCATCCTTGCCAACTCACCAGGCATTATTAATTGATGATCCTACGAATAGTAAAGATCAAAACCTTAATTAATTAGAACCTTAACTAGGTTTTTAGCTATATCTTATATCTAATTAATTATGGTACACTACAAGGAAAACGGATTTTTGTGGCCATTTAATTACGGCGAAAAGATTATTTGTGACTAAAACAGACTCATTTTAGCTATAAATAGTCATTTCGCTGGAATTAACTGGCTATAGCAGTTTTCTTGTAGTGATACGTACGTAGATGAGATGGGTTGTACGTACAGTTTGATAATTCTTTTCCGGATCTCGATTCTCTGTTGCAACTAATTGATACCTTCTTATCATATGTTCCATGCTGCAGCAATATACAAAAAAAACATACTAATTTCACATTTAGTACTTTAACTAGATCAGCATCATTAATCAAATGAATGACCCTTTAATTTATATATATGTAAGTTTGTGATCTCAATCTCAAAAAGTAATTTGAAGTTTAAATCCATGGATTTGGAAAAAAGTTCATTGCTCATGAAATGTGTATATAATATATATATATATATATAATAGAAAAGAAGAGTGAGAAGGAGGGAGAGAGAATTTTAGGGCTACATCTAATTTGCTATATATTCTCAATTCATGTTATTGGATACATAACATCTGAGCCAAATGAAAAAGGCAGCTAGCTAGAGGCCAAAGATCATATATATACATATATATATATATATACACACACACACATATAGGCGGTAATACTACTAGCCAAGTGTAAATAAGCAAATAAGTGACTTACAGTTATTAATTGAAACAGTTGAAGCTGTGCTTCAAATTAGCTAGATAAACAAAGGCTCAAGGATAACATGCATGTTATAATCCTTTTATGGGAGGATTATAATTATAGAATTACAAGGATATATAGTAGGGAGATCAACTAGCTATATATATAGGAAAGAGATCCTAAATGGTTTGTTTCGAGGTTCTGCCTTCCAATGAAACAAAGCCAGCCTTTTCTAGGCAAAAAGCAGCATTACAGTAGTGGCGAGGCTCTCATGAGGAATGAAGCTGCTACATTTAATTGGTATTAGCAAAACTATTTAATAGGTACTATACATTTACAATTAAACGAGTGCATATACATACATCAAGGATATCAAGGTACGTGTACGTGTTGGGGGTGTGTGTAGAGCCAGGCCCCTGGCCCAAGCCTAAACAAAAATCCAACCTAGCTTGGAGACCCAAACAACGTCGTTTAGGTAAGTCCCCTTCATTCAGTTTCTTCTCCCCGAGCACTTCTCCCATAGGATTTAGTTAGTTATATTGAATTTGTATATATATGGAGAATTTACACGTTAGCGAATAGTTTTCTGTTTAGGCTATGACATTGATAGAGCTCGAGTCTAAAGCTTTAGTAACTCTTTCTAAAAGTTAGGTAAGCGGAGTTCCTATGTTAGACTTTGTATAAAAAAAAATGTACTTAGGTTGATTTACGAAAATGTGCATGATATGTTTTGAAAAGAAATGTGAAAGCAACCTTGGTTATGCGTTATGCATTACTCATGAAATTCGTATAAAAGATAAAATGTTTGCTGGCATGACTAGTGTAGACATAAGCAATATTTTGACATGTTGTTTCTAAAATGTGCAAAAGACCGAATACGAAATTTGTGAATTTCATACATGTTATATGAAAATGCTCTAAATCCATTTCGATTATTTGAAAATGATATGAAAATGTTCAGTACTCTATTTGATATGATATGGCATCTAAAAAACTTTTGGCATGACGTTCTGATTTTGTATCTGATTCTATTCTGACTTTGGTTCTGATTATATGGTTGGTACCAACATATTTGATATGAGTGCACCCACTTTGAAAATAAAGTAGTTTTTTTTTTCGTATTCTTTCCTGTGTGCACACTCATGGCTCCAAGAATGAATAAGAAAAAGTTTCACATTCTAATACTGTCTAGTTTGGTAACCAGGGATAGCATAACCCTACCACATGGGTTAAATATAGTATATGATATGATATAATATGATACTATACGATATGATATAATAGGACGAAGATGTTCAGTCATTTTATGCCAAAGGGTCTTTGAATATGAATAGTTTGAAATGTCTCTTTGATGTTTTGATAACATGCTTTTTTTTTTAATATGCATTCTGAAAACTAGTCAAGCTGTATGTGCAGGAGATAGTGAGATTGCATGGAGTACCGGTATCCATTGTATCAGATATAGATTCTCGTTTCACTTCAAAATTTTGGCGAAGCCTACAAGAGGCCATGGGCACTAGGTTAAATTCCAGCACTGCTTTTCACCCTTAAACGGATGGACAGTCAGAAATGACTATTCAAATCCTAGAAGATATGTTGAGAGCATGTGTGATAGACTTCAATGGAACTTGGATGCGACATTTACCCTAGTCAAATTTGCCTACAATAATAGTTATCAGGCGAATATTGGAATGGCACCGTACGAGGCATTATATGGCAGAAAGTGTAGATCACCTTTGTATTAGGATGAAGTGGGTGAAAGACAAATTTTGGGGCCAGAAATCATCCAGAAAACCACAAAAAAGATAGATATCATTCGGGCTAGAATAAAAGCAGCTCAGAGCTGACAAAAGAGTTACGCTGATAATCGTCGTCGCCAACTAGAGTTCGAAGGTTGAAACTAGGTGTTCTTGAGAATAGCACCAATGAAAGGAGTTATGATATTTGGAAAGAATGACAAGCTAAGCCCTATAATATCAGACCCTTTGAGATTCTTGATCGGATTCGACCTATGGCATATAGGGTGGCACTCCCACCGACACCTACGGGGGTGCATAATCTATTTCATGTTTCTATGTTGAGGAAGTATATTCCCGACCCCACTCACACTATATATTGACTATAGGCACTTCAAATTCAGGAAGACCTAACTTATGCTGAGGAACCAATGTGAATTTTGGAGCGAAGGGAATAGGTGCTACGAATTCGAACTATCCATTTGATTAAAGTGATGTGGAATAATCATGCTACTAACGAAGTTTCTAGGGAATTTGACGAAGAGATGCGAGTTAAGTTCCCACTTCTATTCGATGGTAGTTTTGATGGCTTGTAGCAAATTTTGAAGGAATTTTTTTTTAAGGGGGGGGCGATTTAGAGCCAAGGCTCGTGGCCTAGGCCTAGATGAAAATCCAGCCCAGTTTGGAGATCCAAACAACATCGTTCAGGTAAGTCTCCTTCATTCAGTTTTTTCTCCCTGAGCACTTCTCCCACGTCTCTGCATCCCAACTCCTTCTCCCCCGAATATCTCTCTTCCTTGCAGTTCCTTCCCATGATTTCCTCTTCCCTGATCCCACTCATTCCCCACGCCTCTTCATTTTCATTTAATTTTCTCTTCACTCTCAAAGTCCTTCACACCGGTCTCTCTCTTCCTCACCTCTTACAAGAATCCTTGTGAGATTGGTGTTGCACGTGTGGGTGTTCTTGGGTTTTGTGTCGCCGAACTAAACCAAGGTAAGCATCATCTCTCTCTCTCTCTCTCTCTCTCTCTCTCTCTCTCTCTCTCTCTCTCTCTCTCTCACACGCACGCAATCACTATGAGTTCTCTCCCTCTCCCATGGAATTTCTGTGAAATGGGTTTCGGATGTGCAGTCTATGGGTTTTTGTGGATCTCTCCTGCGATTTTTTGTGTTGTATTGGTGCTGCGATTTTGTTGTCCTCCCCATCATGCAATGCTGCCACCATCAGCACCGTCGTAGGTTGCCTCACGCTGGTAAGGTTCTCTCTCTCTAAATCTCTCATTCTCTCCCTCTTTTCCTATGTTTTCTTCTCTTTCCCTCAACATTTTGTCTATGGCAGTTTATCCTCATCACTGTCCAAGAGCCTTACACCACAAATAAATATCTCTGGGCACTGCCAACATCGAAACCACCATCTCGCTACCAAGGTAGTTTTCCTTTCCAGTGAGTGTTCAGATGTCAACCCTGTTGCGATGTGTTTTCTATTAAATAAACTAAATTTGTCATTGTTGGTGACTCACAGAGAAGTAATTTCATTTCTGGGCAGCGTGTGTCATTCTCCAATTCCACGATTCACCGCACAAAATTAGGTATAATAACTTTGAGTATATCCTCTCCACTGTGAAATGTATTGCTATGACTATAGAGTCGTATGAAAAAACTTTGATTTATGTGAAATTATGAGGTTAATTTGTGGACACTTAGGAGTTGAGGAGTGGTTGTCTTTGTTACTGTTGGGGTTATAAATGTTGATGGTTCATGGTTGAGTTGATGTGACTGTTTTGGGTTTAAATATTGATCTTTAAATTGACGTTGGTTGTTGCGGGTTATATTGGACATGGAGTTTGTTACAATGATTGTTTTGGGATAGAATGATGTGGCTGTCAAGTTTTATTTTATGATTGTTGTTGGGTTAATTTTGTTGAGTGAATGTGTAGACTATCCAGATTATTATGTGGCTATTGGGCTGTTTTAGTTGCTATTGGAATTTATAAATGGTTGTTTGGGTTGATAAATATTATTATTTTACCATTATGTGTGGCTGTTTGGACTAGAAATTTTGACTATTTGGCGTTATCATTTGAGTTAATGTTAACTATTGGGCTTGTTTCATGGAGGGTTGTGTTGGGTTACGACGGTTGTGGGCTGTTAATGTTGTAACAGGTTATGTTAGTGAGCTTGTTGGGTTGGACAGGGCGATTTGTGTTGACGTTTTGGGGTTGTGTGTGTGAGTATGCTTGTACCATGTATTGAAACCAAAGCAATATGATGACATGTGTGTGATGAATAGAATCACACGATTTAGTTAGTTATATTGAATTTGTATGTATATGGAGAATTTATACGTTAGTGAATAATTTTCTGTTTAGGTTGTGAAACCGATAGAGCTTGAGTCTAAAGTTTTAGTAACTCTCTGCAAGAGTCAGGTAAGCGGGGTTCTTATGCTAAACTTTGCATAAAAAAATGAACTGAGGTTAATTTATGAAAATGTGCATGATATATTTTCAAAAGAAATGTGAAAATAACCTCAGTTATGTGTTCTGCGTTACCCATGAAATTTGTATAAAAGAGAAAATATTTACTGACATGACTAGTGTAGACATAAACAATATTTTGACATACTGTTTCTGAAATGTGCAAAAGAGCGAATATGAAATTTGTGAGTTTTGTATATGTTATATGAAGATGCTCTGAATCCATTTCGATTATGTGAAAATGATATGAAAATGTTAAGTACTCTATTTGATATGATATGACATCTGAAAAACTTTTGGCATGAATTTTTTTATTATGTTCTGATTCCATATTTGATTCTGTTTCTGGTTCTAATACGATGGTTCTAATTCTGTTATATGATTGGTACTAACATCTCTAATATGAGTGCACCCACTTTGAAAACAAAGCGATTTTTTTTTTTTTGCGTGTTCTTTTATGTGTGCACACTCGTGGCTCCAAGAATGAATAAGAGAAAGTTTCACATTATGATACTGTTTGGTTTAGCCACCGGGAATAGCACAACCCTACTACGGGAGTTAAACATGGTATATGATATGATATGGTGATACGATAAGATGTAATATAATAAAATGAAGACGTTCAGTCATGTTATGCCAAATGGTCTTTGAATATAAATAGTTTGAAATGTCGCTCTGATATTTTGATAACATGTTTTTTTTATATATTCATTCTAAAAATGAAATGTTTTATTTCCGCATACTTAACTCTCTGAAAAAACTCATATTTACATAGTAGTATATATTCTTTACTTACTAAGTTGTTGATAATTCACCCCCATATCTTCACAATATTTTTCAGATGATGTTGATGGTTTAGCTAAGGATCAGGAATAGAAAATGTGAGCAAGGCTAGCCGAGGATAGGGAGTCGAGTACCTAAGGGTACCATCACTAATAGAGGGGTTTCGTTTGATTATCTGGATTTCATTATGTTAGTTGACTTATTGAGATTTATGGAATTAACATTTTATTATGTTGAGATTATTGGGAGATTGTGGAAACGTTGAATTACTTTATTTGATTTATTGCATTGATGACCTTGTGGAGTAAATTTTTGTATTAAGTTGAAATAAGTGAATTTATGTTTTGTTTTGGAGCCTTTAGAGATTATATTTGTATTGGGAGAAATTACTATATGTGACAGGTAGTAATTCTCCTACCCATCCGAGTACGGGACGTTACAGTGTGTGTGTTATATAAGGGTGTAAAAAAACCGGTGAACCGGTAAACCGGACCGAATCGAACCAGTGGGTTTGGTCTAATACCGAGTTTGGTTCAGTCTGGTACCGATTTTATTTTCTTAAAACCGGTCAAAATCGATCCAGTTCTGATTTTTCTTTTTTTAAAACCGGATCGGACAGATTCATATTTATATATTATAATTTTTATATATAATATATAATTATATATGAAATAGTTTTGTATTATATGATTACTAATTAATATAATATTAAATTTTAAAATTTTATATCACTATAGTCTATTGTATTAATAGTTATACTAATGCTATACAGTGTGTATTAATAGTTATACTAATACTATATCACTATATATTATAATATACAATAATATATTACTATAGTCTATAATATAATTATAATATACTACAATATATTATCACTATAGTATTATATATTATAATATACTATTATATATATTATATAATATAATATATAGTATATTGAAATCGAAAAATCGAACCGGAACCGGTAAAACCGGAAGTACCGGTTTAGGGAGATAACCGGTGCAGAATCGGTTCTTGAAAATACAAAATCGGTGCATACCGGTTTGATCCCAAATTTTATCCAAAATCGGACCAAACCGGACTGGTTACACCCCTAGTGTTATATGGTGGAATTATCTACAAGAAATCAATCGATTCTAATATTTATATCTGGTACCATATAATTAATGTACATTAATATCACGCTAGAAGCAAAATGACGAACCTAGCTAATAATTGGGAGAGAAAAACACATTCTTATAATCATTATAGGAGGCAAAATATAGATCATTAAACATTTGTTTTAAGAAATTATTCCTCTAAGGAACAATATTCCTATTGATAATTTGTTCGTTTAAAATACAGATGAAATTCTATTAATTGATTCTTTGATTTTACACTTTGAAAGAAAAATCATTGAAAAAATTAGTAAACATCAATCATGAATGATTTTGAGAATTTAAAAATTAAAAGGTCAAATCCCATGTTGATAGTTGATTGATCAGTTTGAAATAAATTGGAATATTAGATTTAAAACATAATATATATATATATATATATATATATATATATATATATATATTGTGTATCTTTAAAAGTATATTATATATAAATGATTTTTCAAAACAATACAACGTACCTAGCTAGCTGGGAAAAAAAAAAAACATACATTTACATTCAAGGCTGCCCGGGCCCCGAATAAAACCATATCAATTTGGCAATATTATACAGGCCGGTACGAATAGTAATGAACCTGCCATGTAATTTTTCAGAACTTTACAGAAAAATACGAATCCTAATACTAATTGTAAGTATAAATATACATTAAAGGGTGTATATATATATATATATATATTGGCCGTATATATTCTTTTTTTAATAAATAAATGATCATCAAGCTGTGTACGTACGTACCTTGCTTGTTCAATATTTCATGGAACAAAGTTAATGTGTGCCGTGTATAAAAAAAGAACAAGACTACAGGTTATCAAATTGATCAAAGATACACAGAAGTCATCAGGATATTTGATCAACTCCAGTACCATATATACATACATACATAAATATATATATATATATATAGGTGTACAGATATCTGAAAATCATGAAACTGAAGACTTAGATATATAAGAACAAATTATCATCATGAGGCTGCGCAAAAATACTAGTACCCTAATGGAGTAGATCGGAATAAAGCGCCTATGAGGTAGAGCATAATATTATGAGTACTTGCAGATCGAGGATCAGAAGCGCGGAAGCTGCGCATGCATGAGGGTCATGATGTCATTGATATTAATTAAGTCGATCATGGCATATAAATACCCTAATGGAACTAAAACATCTGACAAAATAGATCAGAGCCAAAACCAGATCATGACATGCATGATCAATATATATATTGATGACCTCCGATCGAGAAAACCCTAGTCATAACGCCTATGAGGTAAAGATAACTAAAGAGATCGTTAGAACCGCGAAAACTAGTTTTATCAAACCAAAAACGTCCAAGCCATGAAATGGCCATGGATTCGAGCAAGATGGAAAATCCTAGATTATTCAGAATTGATCTCCAAAACAAAATGCGTACATTATATATACAAAAAGAACCGATTTTGAAGATCAACAAACCTACATAACATGCCATTCCCTTGAAATACAAGAGAGAGAAGGGGGCCGGGGAGGAGGAGATAGATCAAATCAAAACAAAAACCAGAGAAACAAAACTAGAAAACCAAGAGTTAAACATGATGAAATGATTAATGGATCTGCATGACTTGGAAAAGAACAACATTGGAAGCAAGAAACATGATAAAAGACAAAGATATTAATTTTTTACCTAGATGTCTCGCTGCAATACTCGAACAACTTCCCATTGCTTGAGAAGATGATGAGCCCAATCTGGGCATCACAAAGCACAGAAAGCTCATGGGTTTTCTTAATCAGCCCTACTCGGCGTTTTGCAAAGGTAACTTGCCTTCTGGTTCGGTTCTCTATCCTTGAGATTGACATCTTTCTCCGTCCCATTTTCCAAGAGTAATCTTATTGCGCTTCTAGATCTTTATCTTGTCATGAGGGAAAGGTAAGAAAAAAAAGGAACTTTACCCTTCTTGTACTGAAATTCCTGTTGTACAAAAAAAAAAGATAATTAAATAGTAAACATATCGAACAACTAGTTCTGAACACCAAGTACTAGAAGGCAGCAAGCTGCATAAATAGGTTATCTGGTAGAAATTATTGGCGAGGATATGCAAATTAGATCTAAATACTTATTGATGATCTCTTCTTCCCTGGAAGAATATTAAGCTGATGATCAACCGGCGCCCTACAATATTATTATTGTTGTTGCCAACCTTAAGTCGTGATCATCATGCTTGTCTTACTGCTCGCATCACGTACGAATAATTCAACAGAAGGCAAATAATTCAACAGATAACTGCTTGTACGTAAAACATGATACAAGTACGTACTCTATGTAGGCCAGAAAGTATATATAATTGGCTGTCTCCGAGTATCTTTCGAATGGTAGCTAGCGCAGGAACAAAGCAAGTTGATTTCATAATATATATTATTGCGAGTCTGCGACTGTCAACTACCGGCCTATCTACTGGAGGAGACCACTCTGGCAAGTTAGCTAGTTTGTCTTGTTGAATTTTCCCAATTGGGAAATGGCATATTAATTAGGTACATGCGCCAGTACTACCATTGCTACTATTCCTCAAAGTAATTAATTAACTCCTCACCTTTTTTTCGTCACATGCATGCATGATGCATGCGGACACTAGTACGCCCATGGATCGAGCTTGTCATGAGTGCATGGCGGCCTTTTCTGCTTTTGAAGTTTTAACGAAGATTCCATGATATTGATCATGAACAATAATTGTGCAAGAAGAATATATCATAGTACGTATATATATATATATATATATATATAATGTTAAACCACATGATTCTTTATAATTCATGCATGGAAAGATACAGATCACTGTGCAAGAAGAATATATCATATTGATCATGTATATATACATGCATGATGAAGTGAATGCAGGTAATCATGCATGTAGTGTGTGTGATTAGACTATATATATATATATATATATATATATATATATTAATGTCGTACTACTGTGACCTAGCTCGTAATAATGGGCGCAAAAGCGAGGGTACATGAGTGAGTGCATGCATGCCTGAATATTAATCATGTCCTAGCTAGGAAAAAAACGACAAATATTTAAGGATTCTGTGAAATTCTTTAATTTCCATTAAGAAAAAATTTCAAGCAGCTTGTATGACAAAGTTTAGAGTGCATGAATGTGATCATGTTGAGGAGGACTGGTACTGGCCGGCTACCTAGCTAGCTCTGAGTAATGATTAATTTTAATTGCTCCATATTACACAGAAAACCCGGCTCAGTAATTATATATTTTATAAAGATAATATAATGGACAAGTCTCGCTCAATCCCTTTATAAAAAAGTGTAAATTTTATCATAAAAATGTGTAAAAGAATCATATTTTTACAAAAAAAATTTATACATTTAGAGCTTCTACCTAGATTAGGACCCCTAGGTATTACTAAAGCTATAATTAAACCCAGAACCACCTAATATAAGAAATAATATTGAGATCTAGCAAATATATATACAGATTACTGGCCACCTGGAACTGTATGGAACTAGTTACAAGTTTTAAATAGATAATTTTTTTTTTTTAAAAAAAAAGTAAGTCCCATTAAAAAAGAATGACTTTTTACTTTTGTAAAATAGAGCCTATCCTTTTACAAAGACTTGCGCAAGATTTATCTATTTAAATTTTATACAAATCATTTCTCAACTTGTAATATTATGCATTAGTAAATATATGGTAAGAAATGGGCCAGGAATTAGGCAGGCCAGATCTGAGACAGATCTAGAGCTAGCTAGAGCAGCAGATATATATTGCTCAAAATTAGTAATTAGTGTTGGAGTTCGACGAAGTAATTAGCTTACTGTCTCTCTTATAACTTCGTACGTATATAGATAGGCTATGCAATTAACCTAGTTAATTAATTAAAGGATACAGTATATATATATATATATATATATATATATATATATATTAATTGGAAGCTGCTAGCTAGGGCACCGAGAAAATCCACTGAGGATTTGTAACGACAGTGTAATTTTTTTTATGTATTTAAAAAAATAAATAAACAAACATAATACTAAAAAATAAACAAACACAAATCCTACAAAGATAAAAAACATCATGATAGGTACACTTTCTCATGATACCTATCATTTTCGATATTAATTTTATGCCTTGGCATGCATTGATCATATCTATTTCAACCAAATCAATGTTGAATCAAGTTATATATTATCCAAAGGGAAAAGCCTCCAGCCGGTCTGGTGAAAACTCAATTTTCACACCGGCCAATAAAATATTGCCACATAGGATATACAACAAATCTCCATCTGCACTCACATGCACCAGATTCTTTCCTTATTTTCCATCTCTTCCCCTCCTCTCTTTCTCCCTCCCGCACTATAACTTCCCCCCTCTCTCTCTCTAAAGTACGTTTTCTCTATCTAAAATACACTCTCATTGCTCTCCTCTACAGGCCGAGCTACTAAACAAGTGAATCTACCATAACCATGGGAAATAAAATACACTCTCATCAATGTTGAATCAAGTTAATGCATGTTGGGTTTTCATTAAAATGTGTTTTGCGGCGATTTAATGTGTTACTTACGACGATTTTGCGCGTTACAAGATGAAAAAAAAAAATTTCATCGTTGTGATTTTAGTCGGGATTGAAGCATAGGGGCGCCAAAAGTACAGAATGCATATAATTTCCCCCCAACTTATTTTCCCCCATGTTTGTCCACTTCGATGCGCGAGCACCCTTCTACAGTTAGACCCATTGCACCAACAGACTCCATTTTCAAACCCTGCAAGCTCCACCCTTCACAATGTTCTCTCACGGCGTCAACTCCTCCGTTGTGAACTTTTGGCCCATTTTTCGAGTCTCATTTCCCCACACCGGCCTTCTCCCTTCCATTATTGGTTCACCAATTTCACAGAACTTCAAATCCCACAATCGGCTACCCTAGGGGCCCCTTAAAACATAATTAATAAACGGATCAATAACAAGTCAATCTGCAATAACCCATTTAAATTTTATTTTAAAATTATAATTTTATTATTTTTAGGTTGTAAATTATAATATTAGTATTTCTCAACATGCTTATTGGTATTATAATTTTGGACTCATACTCATATTTATTATTATTAGGTTTTAATATTAGTTTTATTATAGGTTAAAATATGATAAATAATGATATTTTTTAGTAGGTAGTCTTATTATTATTTGTAGATATTGTGGTTACTAAAAAATATAGATTTTAAATTTTATGTGAAATTATGTTAATTAGATCAATTGAGTTATATGGCTCAGTTCAACCCATCTACATAAAATGGATTGAAATGAGTCATGTCGTGTTGACTTATTTATAATTAATTGTTAAATAGATCAAAACGGATTGTATCATGCCATCCGTTATTTAAATGGATTATGTTAGGATTTGAATGTCTCGTCTATTTAGCTTAACGAGTCGTGTTCGAATTGACTCATATAGATAAATGTCTATAACTTGACACGACATGAACACATACGAATTATCACCCCTATAATATATGCATGTGGTTAACGACTGCCATAGACGATCATTTATAGATCAATAAATTAAGCATACTCGATTAAATTAATTAATTAAGCATACTATATAGTCTATAGCGGCTCATAACGACTATTGGAAACGTCACTTTATATTGGGTTGTAAAAGAAACTTTACTAATAAGAAAATCGAATATATTAAATTTGATCATATCAAATTGTAAATTTTATTTTTATAAAATTTCTTTATGAATTTAACACTTCCTTTTCTTTAATCAAATTAATAAATAAACAAGTAAACCAATATCAGTGATTTGAGGAATAAAAATTAAGCAGTGCAAGCACGAGACGGGTCTCGATAAGGGTAAAAAAGTTCTTTTTTCAATTTATTTTTTTATACCATAAACATTTTTTTTTAAAAAGTTATAACATCATTAAAAAATATTTCATTAATCATTAAGTAAAAAAAAAAATTATCGAGACCCAGTCAGGACCGAACTGTCTGTGAGTAGCATTTTTCTTAAAAATTATCCTAGAGCCAAACATGCCACAAATAACGAAATGATCTTTTACCTAATTTCCTCATTTAACCTGTAAGTAGGACCTTAATCCATATTTCCGTAGGCACGAGATTTTCAAGAATGAAATCCTGTCCGAGCATTCACAAAAAAAATTAAAAAAGAAAATTCCTGTCCTAGCCCTAAACATATGGAAAATATTTTTTAATTTAATGAATAAAGTATTATTTTTTATTAATGTTATGAATTTAAAAAAAATTAAAATATTTTAAAAAATACATAAAAAATAAAAATAAAATACACTTTTCAGTCGAAATGTGTTGGTAGGACTAGCATGACTTGTGGAAGGTCAAAAGCATAAGAACATTAACATTAGATTGGCCATCTTATTCTTCAAATTTTAATTAATATGTAACTTTTTTTACTTTTAGCTAATCATTTAAAATTTGAAGTCTATATTTGATTAGTCATCACACTCTCTATAATAATAAAATATTATTATTTTTTATTATTTATATTTTTTAATTAATTTTTATTTTATTTTCATAATCTTCAATAACCTCCAACAAATCATATTTATTTTCATTTTCACAATCCAACAATCTATAATATAATAATCTCATATGTATATAGATGATAAAATCTCATATGAATAAAAATCTCATATCTATAATATAATAATCTCAAAAAATATTTTTTGACTTGATATAGTTATTTTCATATTTGAAAAGAAGAATAGATTTATTATAGCTTATATTTTGGATGAAAAAAATTTAGTTAATTCAATTCAATGTAAAATAAATATAGATGATATTTATTAAATTTAAAGATAAAAAAAATATTTAACTAATCCAATACCAATACTCCTCGTTTGTTTTTAGGAAACATCTCATCTTATCTCATCATTATAACTTTCCTAAATTTCTACACAAAATAAAAGAAACAATTCATTTTTTCAAATCTCAAAACAAAACAAAAATAAAATAAACAATTCAACTTTTTTAAATTTTAAAATAAAATAATATTAAAAAATATATTCTAATAATATTTTATTCATCTTTTTAATTTTAATCTTAATTTATCTCATCTCGCCTCTAAAAAAAAATAAGCTAAACATGTCCATGTTTGAGCATTCAGACAAAAGGCATAAGCACAAAGCCCAATAACACCGCACGTAAGCCCGAAACAGCCCCAAACTCGCATGCTAAAAAGCCGCAGCAGGCAGACGTCTCAAATCCTCCAAAACTCCTCCGTTCAGACAAAATAACAAAAAAATTTATAGTCTATATATTACAAAAATTAATTTAAATAAAAAATAATTTCAAATTTTCGTATGGTCGATAAATTTTTGTGGCTTTTCCTTGGTAAAATCTTACTTAACACTTTGGAAATTTAAAAAAAAAACAAAAAACAAAAAAAAAAAGTGCCTCTTCCAACCGCCCACCTCGTTTATGCGCATCACCGTCACTCGCACAAATACGCTTTTATCATCCCTTCTCGAATTCTCGTCTGCCCTTTCCGTTCTTTCTTTCTGATTTTTCTACGAGCACTTGTCTGTTTCTATCTCTGTTCCTCTCCATATTCGTGTTTCTTTTTTTCTTTCATTCTCAGATCCATATCTTGATATCCACGCAGCTATGGATCTAGCCCCTGAACAGCTCCAATACCTCACAATCCCAGAAATTCTCAGAGAAGCGATCTCCATCCCCAAGCAGTCCCCTAAGACTTTCTACCTTATCACCCTGATCCTCATCTTCCCTCTCTCCTTCGCAATCCTAGCTCACTCCCTCTTCACCCACCCGCTCTTAGTTCAGATCCAGACCTACTCACAAACCGACCCGTCCCAGACCCGCCACGAATGGACCCTCCTCCTCCTCTTCCAGTTCTTCTACCTCATCTTCCTTTTCGCCTTCTCCCTCCTCTCCACCGCCGCTGTCGTCTTTACCGTTGCCTCCCTATACACCTCCAAGCCCGTCTCTTTCTCCTCCACAATGTCAGCCATTCCCAAGGTCTTCAAACGCCTGTTTGTAACATTTTTGTGGGTGTCTCTTTTGATGATGGCCTACAATTTTGTGTTGGTTGCTTTCTTGGTGTTATTGATCATAGCTATTGATACCCAGAACGTCCTTTTGCTGTTTCTGTCTGCGGTGGTCATCTTCTTGCTCTTTATTGTTGCTCATGTCTATATCACAGCATTGTGGCATTTGGCCAGCGTGGTTTCGGTGCTGGAGACGGTACACGGGTTCGCTGCGATGAAGAAGAGCTACGTATTGCTGAAGGGGAAGACCTTTTACGCTAGCGTGCTCGTTTTCGTATATTTGGTGATTTGCTTGGTTATTGGGGGCGTATTCAGCTCGGTGGTGGTGCACGGAGGGTACAAGTATGGGGTTTTTGTGAGGATTGTGGTGGGTGGATTCTTGGTGGGGATGTTGGTGATTGTGAATTTAGTGGGATTGTTGGTGCAGAGCGTCTTTTACTATGTTTGCAAGAGCTATCATCATCAGGGGATTGATAAGACCGCTTTGCATGACCATCTGGGTGGCTATCTCGGGGAGTATGTGCCTCTGAAAAGCAGCATTCAGATGGAGAATTTGGAAATTTGAGCACAGGGTGCACGCTGACAGAGACGAATTTATGTGTAAGTTTATGAGGTAGAAGAAATGATGTGTACCTTTTTTCTTTTGTTTGTTTTCTTTCTTTTTGTCCTTTAGATTTTGTTGTTACGTGGAAAGTGTAAAAATGGGGGAAAAACCTGTCGATATGGAGCAAATTTACTGTTTAATTGTACCTTTATTTATTGTTTGGTTTCCAACAACTATTTGAACGAGTCCTTATTTTTAGTTGTGAATTGATCCGTTTTAGTTAGATCATGCCCAGGGTCCATTTTCGTTCTTGGGTTCCTGGTATGAGGGCTTTCGTGCTCCTCTCGAGCTTATTCATAGTTGAGAAGTGGGAAAGGGGTCTAAATCAATGGACATTAATGAACTATCAGTATATGTTGTCATGGATTTGGAAAATATTTTCGCTTAGATATTGAACATCAATAGCAACTTCGCTTCTACTTTGACAGACTGGGAAACTCAAGTTAGATGCTTATGCTTTTGTTCAGAGCATTCTATAAATAATGTTCTTTTTCTGTGATGAAAGAGAGAAGGATGTGGTGATTGTAGTACTGTGAGCTGATTTCACTTCCTGTCGCATTACTTGTAATCTGCTGCTTGTTAGAAGTTCATATGAGCAGAAGCTGTTTTTCTAATAGGTTTTATCATCAGATCATAAATTAATAGCTGGGTTCGTTTATATTCTTTTCATTGCAATCCTATTAGTAAGTTTGGTTAGTGGTGTTTACAAGATTATTTCGAAGGTTCTTGCCAACCAGTTAACCCTTGTACTGGAACATATTATATCCAAGCCTCAGAACGCATTTATCCATGGGAGACAAATTCTTGATTCGGTGCTTATTGCAAATGAGTGCTTGGATCATAGACTGCGGGAAGGAGGTTCAGGTATTATTTGCAAGCTTGACATGGAGAAAGCTTATGATCATATGGACTGGGAATTCCTCTTATACTTGCTTGAGAGGTGTGACTTTGGGGATAGGTGGATTTTCTGGATGCGTCATTGTATTTCAACCGTCCGGTTCTCAGTTCTAGTTAATGGTACACATGCTTGTTTTTTTTATAGTTCCCGGGATTTGCGGCAAAGAGATCCTCTTTCTCCTCTTTTGTTTGTTATAGTTATGGAAGCTTTAAGTCACATGGTGCAGACCACTGTTGGTGGAGGTTTCTTATCTGGTTTTCAGGTGGGCATTGGATCTGGTGGTCCTATTATCATTTCACACCTTTTTTGCAGATGATACTTTAGTCTTTTGTGTAGCGAATAATAGCCAGATCCAAACCTTATGAGCATTGTTACTTTGCTTTGAAGCAGTGTTGGGGCTTGAAGTGAATCTTGGTAAGTCCGAGATGGTTCTGGTGGGTGCAGTCTCAAATATCCTCAGTTTAGCAAGCCTCTTGGATTTTAAGGTGTCCTCTTTACCAATAAAATATTTGGGTCTTCCGTTAGGAGCAACTTTCAAGGCTAGAGCTATATGGGATGGGGTGGTGGAAAAGATAGAGAAAATGTTGGCTGGTTGGAAATGAGTGTATTTATCGAAAGGGGGCCGCCTCACTCTTATCAAGAGTACTCTTACTAACTACTCCACATATTTTTTATCTCTTTTTCCTATGCCTGCAGGTGTGGGGAATAGGATCGAGAGACTCTTTAGGGCGTTCTTATGGGGGGGTTTGGGGGAGGAGAAGAAGTTCCATCTAGTTAGATGGAAGACAGTATGTGCCCCAGTTGTGTATGGGGGGTTGGGAGTATGTAACTTGAGAACTTTTAATAAAGCTCTATTGGGGAAATGGCCATGGTAAAATCACTCGGAGGAGGGATCATTGTGGAAGGAAATTATCGACGCTAGACATGGTGCTGCTTGGGGGTGGTTGGTGCTCCAATGAAGTGAGAGGGGGGTATGGTGTGGGTTTATAGAAGTTTATAAGGAAGAGGTGGCCTTGCTTTGAAAAATAGATTCGCTTTGTAGCTGGAGAAGGCAATCGAATCAGTATTTGGCGGGACGTGTGGTGTGGTGATCACGCATTGGAAAGGGATTTTCTGGCTCTTTATCGTATTGCAGCTAATAGGGAGGCTTCAATTGCAGATATGCGGTTATTTTCTCATGGTTTTCATCAGTGGAATATTCTTTTTAATAGGAATTTTCATGATTGGAACTATCTATTGTTTCAGATTTTTTCAGTCTACTATATTCCACGGGGACTCCTATGGCACAACGTGATAGATTGAAGTAGAGGTCTAATAATCACAAGAAATGTACAGTTAAGGTGTACTATAACATTTTGTCAACACAGGATCATTCTCCGTTCCCCTGGAAGAATATTTGGAGGTCTTGTGTACCTTCTAAAGTAGCCTTTTTTGTATGGAATGCCGCTCTTGGGAAGATCTTGACCACGGAGTATCTGAGGAAGAGAAGATGTGTAGTGATAGATTGGTGTTACATGTGTAAAAAGAATGGAGAATTTATGGATCATCTCTACTACATTGTGAGGTAACAGGGGTGTTGTGGGATGAAATCTTTCAAATGGTTGATGTTGCTTAGGTTATGCCTTTGAGGGTGGTGGAATTGTTGGGTTGTAGGAGGAAGATGCAAGGCTGTCAGCAAGTGGTAGCAGTGTGCAAGATGATCCCGTTGTGCATCATGGGGTGTATTTGGACAGAAAAGAATGCACGCTACTTTGAAGATAAGGAACGCACAATGACTAAGCTGAAGAATTTTTTTCTCGACACCTTATTGCTTTGGTTTTCCACTATTGTATTAAACGGGGACAATGTTTATGATTTGTTGTCTTGAATTTATCGCTCTTAGAATGTTTTTAGGTGTTCTTCTATATACTTCCTGTGTACATGGGCTATGCCTATTTCATTCATATCAATAATATTTATCTCTTACTTATTAAAAAAAAAAATTAGTTAGTTTGGTCTGGGAAGAAGGGGGGAGGTGTTTTGTCATGGATGTTTTCAGTTTTCTTATTGATTGATGCAGGAAATGCCAATATTTTGGTGGTGATATATTGGCTTGAGTGTCCAGTTATAAGCAGAAGGATAAATTTTCAACCTTTATGTTTACCTTGTTCTTACCTTGTGGTCGACATCTCATCAAAGGGTGGTTCTCTTCCATTTGTTTGATACTTGTTTCATTCTTTATATTGTTGGAGATGCTTTTTTGTAGGTATGTTGATCGGGGATATTGTGATGCCATGTTGCTTGGTATAGGCTGTATGTGGTGATGGATTCGGAAATTTGTTGTATATTGCTATTTCACACTCCACAATTATCTGCATGAGTAACACTTTTGCATGTATTGTTGTAGACAGGAAAATTGAATTTACATACTTGTGGCTTTATTATATACATTTTCTAAATGAAGTGATAATTATGTGACAAAATAGGAAAAAAAAAATTTATCTGACTGCCCTACTCGATTGCTAACAAGAGGGTGATTATGATTACTAGTTGTGTTCTTTGTTTCTTCCTCTGTTTATGGTGTTTTCATTAGTATTTATATAATTTTCAGGATTATTTATTTATTTCTTTCTATCATTTCAAAATCTGATGACGAGGTTTTGAAACTCTTTTATTAAATGAGTAATGCTAGAGAGAAGCCACTGTAGCAGTGTACACTTTGCACTCACTACATGACTACTTCTAGTTCTCTACTTCTTTTTTTTAGACTTAGGAGATGTGTGGTCTATATGATGCCGCATCATGTGTGCAAAATGATTACTCCCAACAGTGGCTCTATCTATATTTATTCTTATTAAATTCCTCTGTTCTTTTTTTTGGGGGGGGGGGGGGGGAGGCGGGGTGTTGTGCTATTGTTCAAGTCCCAGCTGAAAGGATGCTCGACAGGTTTCCTCCGGTAGAGGGGATATGACTATAACACCTATAATGCAATGTACTATGTTATGTTTTAAATTACATTTTCGTAAACTGTGAAGTGTGAAAATAGGAAAGCCGTGGTTTATTTAATGTTTAAGGGAGTCTTCAAGAAGCTAAAACTCCATTTTGCATGTGCTTTGCGAGAAACTAATGCTGACTGTTGCGAGATTCAGGATTTTTTTTGTTGAAATATGGGTGGAACATGATTATGTGTGTTTCACATGTGTCTTATGGTTCTTCCATTAAATATTATGTGTCATTATCCTTGAACCTTTTAATAGAGGATCCTATGTTCTTAGGAGAGTTCTATACTTCCTATCAAATCTTAAGATCTTACATGAGTTTTACCTAAAAGAGGTGCCACAACTTCAGAAATGAGTGTTTTGTAGGTGTTGTGATGTTTCCTTAGCCGTTGTTCTCATCTTTTCCCCTCTGCATTTGTTTAATCGTAGAACAGAAAACTGAAGTTTTGGCATTGGTTGTCTCGTCTGGGTTCTTGGTTGCTAACACACTGGTGGGAGACAACACAAAATGCTGCAACTTTCCATGTTTGAGACATTAATATAGGCTTGTGTGATGTGCACAATCCTTTTTATTGTAGTTCCTCCCAATGATGCCTCGAAAATTAGTTACTTTTTTAATTTAATTTCATCAACCCGATTATAATCTATGGTTTCAGGAGGCATGGAGAAGCCATAACAGTACATTTATGAAGTTCAGTTCCCATGAACAGAATTAGTCAACAATTGTATAGCTGATTAGTCTCTGCAATTTCTGCACAAGCAATGTTTGTACGAGAAAAAACAATCTAGAAACAACGAGTCGAGTACTGTGTACTGACAAATTACTATGTTATGTGTCACTTTCCGGCATTTAGTTAATTAATTATCAGCATCCTGTTTAATTATATCTTATCATACTCACTCAAATTCTCGAAAAATGCTTTCATAACCTGTTGCTTTCAACATCAAATCCTCACCACCTGCAATAACAACTTGCAAACAGCCAGTCCAATATGATATATATATGCAAGTGCAATTATATATTATCTATAATCATACTAATATATAATCATACTCTTACCCTTCTTTTACTATTGTTTTACTATAATCTATTTTTTTTTCTTTTTGTTATTTGAATCTAGATTAAGATTTTCAGAATATAATCTTCTTATATAATCTAGAAGAAAATAATTTGAAGCAAGTTTTATAAAATTGAATTTATTTTGAATTAATTTACATGATTACGTTTGTTGATTGAATTTTTTTTCTTTTAGATTATGCAAGAAGATCATGTTCTGAGATTTTTAATCCAAGTTCAAAGAGCAAAAGGGAAAAAAAGAGCTTGATAATAAAACAATAACAAAGGAAATGTAAGAGTATTATCCTTTATATATTTAGCGCTATGTTTTTGTTCATTTTCAAAATAGTAATGTTACATACAGTTGTGGAGTGTGCAAGTGTCATGCAATCGTTTTGAAAAAGAGTGAGATCTACTATTAAAAAATTAATTTTGTTTTCATGCGGGTTTCGTATTTATTCACTTTTTTCAAAGTGATTGCACAACGCTTACACATTCACGACTACAAGTATCATTTCTCTCCCAAAATACGATGCATGCGTTCTTTTTGAGATTGCTAGCAAACAGATCGCTTGAGCGAATAACTAGACACACGGATTTTAGACATTAATGCTGCAATCTGCACAGCATGTTGCTGGAAACTTTCGTAGTATTATGAATTTTAGAAGGAAAAAAATATCTGATCAGTCAACAGTGACGATTGTCATCAAATTGAATGAACTGTTATGACTTGTTTAGACAGTAAGTAGTGGCATGTTTAAAGTTCAACGAGTGCAAATAGATTAGCATCATAAATATCCCTAATCTGCATATCCTGTTCCTGGTTCTTGGTCGGAGCAATTACCCAATCCAAATCTCTTCAAATTTTTATCTGAACTTGAGAACCTGCTTCGTTTGAAAGTTCAACTCATCTCAACTCATCATTACAATTTTTTCAAATTCC
Source organism: Juglans mandshurica (assembly GCA_022457165.1). Taxonomy (NCBI): domain Eukaryota; kingdom Viridiplantae; phylum Streptophyta; class Magnoliopsida; order Fagales; family Juglandaceae; genus Juglans; species Juglans mandshurica. Next base: position 27,176,692 of record CM039626.1, read on the forward strand.
AACATAAAATATAATAAACAATTCAATTTTTTCAAATTTCAAAATAATAATAATAATAAAAAACAATAATATTCTAACAATATTTTATCATCTCAATTCAACTCAACTCAATTCAACATCCAAACGCACCCTTGTGAGACCTCTTTGAGAAAATGGATCTTACAATATTTATTGTTAGAGAAATAATATTTACAACCATAGATTGCACAAGCACCGTGCACTCTTTTTAAAAAAAGTTAATAAATATAAGATTCACATGAAAAAATTAATTTTTTAATAATAGACCTTACTCTTTTTTAAAATGAGTGTATAGTATTTACACAATCTATGAACTGTATCTAGTATTATTCGACGAGATAGCAGCCTGTATTGATGAACTAATTGGGTTGATCTAGACACCTCCATGAAGTCACAAAAGAGATCCATCACAACCAAAACACATATGTCATGAAGTTTCTATTGACACATCATTAACTAATTTCAAGAGCAAATCTTCACATGTAAGAGTGGAAAAGAGCATAGAATAAGGTTAAAAAAAAAAAAGAGAGAGAGAGGGAGAGAGAGAGACAAGAAACAGGATGTAGAAAATACGTGAAAACTTGCTAAACCAGCTTGATCAGGAACAATCTTTTCGGAAACTTTACATGTAATGTCGGATAAAGATAAATTAATTGGAAGAGTCGATAAATGTATTGTTATTTATTGCATTGAGCATCTTATGATCTTATGGGCCTGCAACCCAGGCGGGTTAAATCTACATAAGTCTAGCCCAACACACAATGAAGAGCTGGCCGGATGGATGGGAAAATTCCCAAACAACCTTTATGAAAATTCCTATAAGCCATTGCAACAGCCCAGATCAGATGGTGTGGAGAGGAACAACAAATGGTATCTTCTCAGTTAGAAGCGCCTATCACGATTTTCAGAATAGTCAGAAAGGTCAATCTTCACAAAATGTTTTTTAATGATGTTTTGAATATTTTTTTTAAAAAAATATTTAAAAGTGTTAAAAATATGTATGTAAAAAAACACATAAAATACACTAGCGGGAGCTCCCAGCAGTGGCTCTAGTGTTACTCTTATTTTTTATATAATGTTTTTCATCCCGATTTTATTATCTCAAGATACACCAATATTCATGTAGCACATCAAGTTAAGTGATTACTATTTAAATTATTGACATATGAAACCATTTAAAAAATTTATCACATCAACATACAAGTGTGACAAGAAATAATAAGATTATTTACGGTGAAAATTAGCACTATTTTTTTATTCTCTAAATTTATAAGGTTGAAAGAGATTGATTGAAAGATTAAAAAGAAAGAGCCAGGACCCATGCAAAGGCCGAATTAGCAAGTCCTCATTATAATTATTTGAAATAAATGCATAAATATATGGATCTATTGCTTACACAACTCTCCAAAAACAACATGATCATTATAATCTACAATCAAACAAATCCTACAATATTCTACACCCTAATTAGAATACAAATAATGGATAGTTTTTGCACAAAAAGATACTGAGACAAGTTTAACCTATTCTCCAATGTCTCAATTGGCTTACATGATCATGTGAAATATTTTCCAATTTCAAAGATAAAACTAAAGAGAATTGTATGGTAGGTGTTTGTGAAAATGTATCACACGCGTGGTGAGAGAATATTAAGAGCCTTTTATTATTCATTAAAAAAAGAGGCTTTTATATATATATATATAAATGATAGTTGCAGTCGTGAGTGCGTAAGTATCGCACGATCACTTTAAAAAAATGAATAAATATGAAACTCACATAAAAAAATTAATTTTTTAATAGTGAACTTCACTCTTTTTTAAAAAGATTGCACGACACTTAATTATGCACTTCGCGACTATATATAACATTACTTATACGTATATATGTATGTATAAAATACCATACCCTAATAAACAGGTAGGAATATATCATAAATAAGGGCTACTCATGATCTTTAATTTTCAGTTGACTCCTGCAAATAGTACGAAAAATATATGTAATCCAGATCAGATCTTACATCCACATGTTTGTCTTTTTGCCTCGATGGGCATTGGGATCCTGTATATATATATATAACTAATTACTCACTTAGGAAAAAAAAAGAAAAGAAAAAAAAAGCATATCATGTTCTAAAGATTCTGAGACGCACTGATTAATTTGTGCAGAATTTTCCTTGTGTTCTATCCAAGCTTTATATTAGTGGAAGGTGTCAACACACATTGTCTACCATGAAAAGTGACACCATCGGTAACCCCACATGCTGCATGCATGCACCATAAAATATCATGCATATTTTAAACAATAATAATTATATGCTTATGGCATATTCGAACAACTGTTAGTCAGCTAGCCCTCCTCCTTCGTCCATTTTGACAATGTCAGCTGAAAGTCCAAACCCACTATATATGAACGATAGAAAATGCATGGTTGCTTAATTAATTAAACCTTATATTATAATCCCCTTTAACTACTATTCCCATTCTTTTGATGATCAACGTACGATTCAATCTCATCATGATCATATTAATTAAGGATACGTTTAAATGTTGAACTGAGTTTAGCTGAGTTTAGCTCTTTATGAATAATAGTAAGTTGAGATGTAAAGTGAGTTTTGTGGGATTCACCTAAGATGAGTTTAAATGTGTTTAGATGTTCAGATGAGTTTAGTTGTATTTATGAGAAGTTGAAAAAGATTGTGAGTCCTACGTGTAATGAGATTTTGAGTTGAAAAAGGTTGTGGGTCTCACGTGTAAAGAGGTTTTGAGTTGAGATAAGTTTAGTAATTTGAGAGTTAAGTGTTTGGATATTAGATTTAGTTTAAAATTAGACTGAATTGAGTTGAACTCAGATGAATTTAACAACCAAACGGAGTCTAATTTAGATCTTGCACATGAATAACAAACATATATAAGGTGCGTAGTATGTCTGAAAATTATAAGACAGTATATAATATATATAAACTAGATATTATATGTTTATAAATATATATATATATATTTTTTTTTTTTTGGTTTCTAGAAAACAAAACTGCATTATTATCTATATATATTTCCATTTTGTTTGTAGCAATAATAAATATTATCTTTTGTTCCAATTACTGGAAATTAAATTAAGTAGGTAGGAACAAATAATTGATTATAAGGTAGGTTGAAAATTTTTTTTGACTAATATTTAAGAAATGTTTCTGTGAGATCATGATGATCATGTGGATCATCAGGAAGCTGGCCAGAAACAGAAATCGAAAAGAAGGCAACCGCCCCGTAGTACTTACTGATCATGATCATCAGTATCATGATATTAGGTTACCTTCTTTAATTCACTTAATTAACCCTAATATTAATAATTCAGCCTAATTAGCTAGCTATATATATATAATCAGTAGACAGAATACTACTTTTTCCTCATCAAAATTAGAGAGCCATTAAATCCTCTGTTTAATTAGCATGCAGCTGGTCCAATAGTTAGGTCGCTTTTAATGATCCTGTCACACTATATATATAAATGTGTGTGTGTGTGAAATACATGCATGCTGCATGCACGATATATAGATCAGTGGTCCAGCATGCATGTGCGTCTGATCTGTCTTTCTCTTGATCAATGTACGTACGTAGGTATAGTCGCTTTCCACACCGAATTATTCACGTGCGTATATACGTAGTTTTTTCTACTGCGAAATCTCATAAAAATAATTCATCACCTAATTAATTAGGCAAAAGCAAAATTAGGTGCATGGTCATGTTTAAGCAATTCAGTATGTAACATAAAAACATGTCGGCTCAAATATATGGGGGAAAGTACTAAGCATTTCTGTTTTAATTTAAGAATGTTGAATGCTTGTTGCCCCCACGAATTCATGATTCACATGAATAGCAATACTACTGCACGTGGTAGTCTAAACAGAGTTTTGCCAATCTTGGCTGCCAGAATTTGTACATGCTTGATTAATATTCAAGGAAAAAATCTAATTGTAAATGATTATGCGCATTTATTCAATATGATTGATCAGAAAGTAGATTTTATTGAAAATAATATTAATTTGAATTTAGAATATGAAGCAACAATATTAATATGTAGATTAGTACGCAAACTTGTTTGTACGTAACAAAACTTATATTCAAGATGAGTCCGCAGAGTTCAAAAACTATTATATATGTAATATATATATACGTGTTTTTTATGTTTTTTTCCCTTCCCCCTATCTTCTTTTCTTTTTGTTTGTAACCGTTGTTAGAATTTTTTTTTTGTTTGTAACCGAATATTGTACAAATATTGCATACTTATTTTGAAAAAAAAAATTGAGTCTATTATTTAAAAATATTTTTTTATATGTAATTCCAGATTTACTTTTTTTGAAACTTTTTTTTTTCAAAAAAAAAATACTATGCAGAACTTGCATACATTAAGACTATAAATATCATTCCATTTTTAAATTCATAAATTTATGATGTTCTTCTTTAATTTTGTTAATTAATTACACTTCAATATTATTTTGCATCGATTACCTAACACAAACGCATGATATCATACGTGTATTTAAGTACATGCCGGGATATATATTTCCCTACTATTTAATTGCATTCAAGCTAATTAATACGTAAAAAAAAAATCAGTTGACTCCTTTATAATAAGCTATGCAAGGAATTTATAAACATCCTGCATGCATATATATATATATATATATAACTATTATTTTCTTTAATTATAAACAAATTAAATATGATTCCCGCGTCATGGTCCAGGTCATCATCTGATTGGTTCATATATATATATATATATATATATATATATATATAGATATATAAACTAAACATGTCATGAATGTTTCTAAATTCTTGATATATAGTTGAAATTGCTGATATATATATATATATATATATATATATAGTATTGTCCGGCCGATGCATTCCACTTAGAAATTAATTTAGTTACATTCAATATTGAATGCTTAAACTGTCGACTATCAACAGCTAGGGAAATTTGACCCGCTTTGGATGCCGATCCCAAAAACAACAAAAATGTATTTAATATTTGTTTTTTAAATTCAACTTGATTTGTTTTTCTTTGTTAATATTGTTGAGTCAAATTAATTAAGTTTGAGAAATGATACTTGTAGTTGTGAGTGCACAAACGTCGTACAGTCGTTTTGAAAAAAGTGAATAAATAAGGGACCCAAATGAAAAGAAATTAATTTTTTAATAGTGGAACTTACTCTTTTTCAAAACGACTGCACGGCACTTGTACACTCCACGACTGTACATAGTATTACTCATTAAGTTTTACTTGTTCATTGATAATCAGATGAGAGAAGCTAAAATGTAATTTTGTATTCATCATCATAATTAGAATATTAGGAAATTTAAGGGTACGTTTTTAAAAAAAAAAAAATCAATTTTAGTTCCAAATTACCTTTAATTCTAAACACTAAAAAACTCAATAAAAATAAGATTTTAATTTTTTTTTTTTTTTAATCCTCAAAAAATCACATGATATCAAATTATATATATGTCACTCATGATCATCGTAAAAAATGCTTAAGATTGTCATTAGTGCCAATTATTATATATTTGTTGGGTTTCTTTTTCGTAAACGAGTTGAGTTCATGATTTGTTGCCCACCACACAATGATTATTTATTTTACTATTTTCCCAATTTATGTAAGGAACGCTTGTTATTCAAGGAGATAATAATTGAGACATTAATGATTGAGTATGGAAATTAAGTCCAACTAATAAAGAAAAAATCAACAAAAAAACAAATAAATGAATCAAGAAGAATAAGAATCATGACACGCGATTAGACAATAAGGGATCAAAAATGTACATCTTTCCCCCCGCCCGCCGGGGCGCGTTAAGACTTGGGAGATTTTCCTTGTAGTAACAAATTGCAACTTCAAATATATATATATATATAGAAAATTTAATTCTAAGCGAATTTGTGCACTAATACACGCATTCATTCAATATGATTGGTCAGAAAATAGATTTTATTGAAAACGATGTTAATTTGAATTTAAAATATGAAGATAACAATATTAGTACGTAGATAGGTAAACAAACTTACTTGTACATAGTAAAACTCATATATATAATTTATACAATTAAATAAATTTTAAGATCAGTAAATTTTGCACTCTTTTTAAAAAAAGAAAAATTCTTATCATTAGTCGACGTTACATCTTATGAAAATAACCCACATATTCTATGAAAAATATCCATATATTTTATGAAAAATTATAGATGCGAGGCGTTACATAATGATTGATGCATAGTAAATTTAAAAAAAAATAAATAAATCTGTGACTTACATTAAAAATTTATTTATGTTTTAAGATAGAGTCACTTGTTTTCAAAAGTTAATTGGATATATGGTCGGGCCATTAACATCGGCTGAGATATACAGATGTGAGATGTTGATGGTAAATCACTTTTTTTAATTTGCAATTATTATTACATTGAAATATATAATTAATTAATGTTCCATCTTGTGATTTTTTTATCCTAAAGTTCGAATGCTCCACTTGATTATTGATTGTCACGTCATAGCCACGGATTAGGTTGCCAGCTCCATATTAACACTTGTCCTCCCAAAAAGGCCATGGTTGATTCGACACTCTAATCTCTTCAATTAATTGAGACTACGTCATTGGTACTAGATCGTCAAAGGTAGTGAACCAATTTATGAAATGAATAAAAAAATATATATTATAGAATATATTTAGAAAAGATAAACACTTTAATATTTTATAAAAATAAATTATATAATTTGATGTCATACATTAAATTAAAAAATAAATTTAATATATAGTATAATAATTAATACTAACTACATCAGGTTATTTTCCTATTTATAGAGAACGCCTATCACTTGATTAAATTAGGCAACAGTTAGCTAAGTAACTGTGAACCTGACAATGGTATAAAGTTAGAAAAATATTTTAGCTATAAACTGATTATATAAAAATAAATTTATAAATTAACATAATTTAATATATAAAATTATTTTTATTATAAAATAAATTTAACTAATCATATAAAACTACTTATATGATTTTTATCACTTGACAGCACTTCTGTAGAGTTAAATGTAAAGGTATGGGTTTTAAAAAAAATGTAAAGGTATGTAAAACTACTAGTTTAGATTTAGAGATAATATAAAATGGTTTTAGTTGAAAGATGAAAATTAAAAAAAATATTATTATTATTAAATTTAAAAAATTGAATTGAGATTTGAAAAAATTAAATTATTTATTATATTTTATATAAAAATTTAAAAAAATTATAATAATAAAATAAAACAATCTAAAAGTGGGTTAAAGTGGGAAGCCTGTTCTAGTGGTAGGTAAGAGGCTTGAGAATTGTTGGAGCGTGTAGTATACTCGCTATTCGCTCGTTTGAGAATGGCATCAGCGAAAATTAACAAGAGAATAATGGCATTCACTCATTCAGTGTCTCACACAGGAAAATGTTTTCTATTTGTCGCGCGACGTACCGTTTTAGAAACTAGTCCAATATTTTATTAAATATAAATCAAAATTAAAAAATCTATATATTTGACTATATGCATGACAGTTTGTATTAGACAACTTTGCATAATGTCATGATCTCTAACATTATAGATGACATTAATTTATGAGTAATTTTATATATAATTGTGAAGTGCGTAAACGTTACGTAATCACTTTGAAAAAGAGTGGAGTTCACTATTTAAAAATTAATTTTTTTTCATGTGGGTCTCATATTTTATTCACTAATTTTTTTAAAACGATTATGCAGCGATTATACAATTGAAGGTTGTAAATATATTTTCTCTTAATTTATAAGTAGCTTCGAAATGTACGGTCTAGAAGTCATCTAGTTCATGGCTCTTAACATTTCCGTTTGTGTTGTCTCAATGCCAATATTTCCGTTGGTAGGCATAGAGCTATGCGTAGTATTAAGCATTTTTTCGATTAGAAAAGTACTCGTAGGTACAAAAGAATAGAATAATGTAGTCTAATGATATTGTGCATTAGATTGTAAATTTACTTTAATCGTAAAATAGATTTAACAGTTTATATGATGAAATTACATCAATTTATAAATTTATTTTTATGTTATCTTTTTATATCTGTATCATTTTTCTTAATATTTTACTTATTAATATAATATGAAATGACTAAAATATTTACGATACTCTCTAATTTATTTGAAATGAAGAGATGAGTAAGATGAAGAGACGTTGGCTAGCTATCCTCCGACTTTCTCAAGCTTATGTTAAATTTAAGGCTGGTTTTTATAGTGCACCCACCTGCATGCGGTACGTCCTTCCCCATTGCACGTGATGAATGCGTGCAGTGCATGCAGAAGTAGCTAGGATTGATGTTGATGCTTGGTGTGAGAATTATATAATATCATTCGACAGTTAATGCAAGTTGCAGGACAGATGGAGAAAGTAGAGAAGGACGATGGTCAGATCAAGTTGGCTGGTTTTTCTTTCATGTTAACCAAAATCTCAAGTTGCAAGTTGGAGGAAACTAGCAAGCTGCCGCATGAAATGACTGGCTATGGCATGCATGCAGGAAGATCGAGCAGGCATATATATATATATAAATGTTACATCTACAAAAGATTATACAAAAATAATCATATAAACTGATGTGATTTCATCTGATCCATTAGATCTACTTTATAATATAAGTAACTTTACAATCTGACAAATCATATCAAGCCATGTTAGTTTGTAGGATTACTTTTGTGTAATCACTTTGTGACTAGAGTATTTCTCATATAATATATATATATATATATATATATATGTAAGTATATCTATCAGAGAAGATCATTTTTCCTACGTCTCCCCATGCGGCCATTGTCCTTGATCATGATCTGGCTCAATGTTATTAGAGGATGTAGTTTGATATGATACTCGGGACAAAAGAGTACTGTCCCTTTCAAATTAATAGACAATTATCATCAGACTATACAAAAATAATATATTCTTCTTTTTTATACCACATTGATCATTTTCAAGTTGGGGAGAGAGAGAGGTTTTACCTCCCTTATGTTCCTCTTATTTTTTTTCTTAGTTTTCTCTTTGTCAAAATCATTACCAAGTAATGTTAGATACAATCGTGGAGTGTATAAATATTACACAATCCTTTTAACAATTAAGAGTGAAACTCGCTATTAAAAAATTAGTTTTTTTTTCATATAAATTTTATATTTATTCATTTTTCTCAAAATGATTGCGTGACGCTTGCATATTTTACGATTGTAAATATCATTTCTCTTACCGAATATTCATCAACACATATGTATCTTCTTTAAGCTTTCTATTTATATATCTTATCGGAATCGTGATTTTTTTTATTTATTAAATTTCATTTTTGTTTGTGGGATATTAGAAAAAGAATACGAAAATCTAGAATTATATATATTGAGGTTGAAAGTATCTCTCTTTCTTTCTAAAAGAATTATTCTTTTAGCAAGAAAGAGAAGAAAAATCTTTTAATAATCCATCATTTAACTTTTTTTTATTCCTTTTACTTAAGAAGGTGATCATTAAATGTATAAATTTATGTTACTTAATACAATGTATTAAGTTATTAATTTTTTTTATTATATAATAAAAACTGAGACGTACATCATATTTAAAAAAAAAACTTATTTTTATAAGAATGTTTTTAAAGCCAAGGCTGCCAATATGACACCCATGTGTTTTTGGGACATAAATTGTAAAAAAAAAAAGGCTCATAAAAAAATATAAGTGTCACATACACAAAAAAAATTTACAACTTGATGTAATTTCATGTGATTTATTATATCTACTTTATAATAAAAATGACTTGACAATCTGACGTATTGCATCAAGTCATGTCAATTTATGAATTACTTTTATGTAATTCACTTGTGACTAAAGTATTTCTCGTAAAATAATTTTGTTTTGCCATATTGCAAAGTAGTAGGGCAATCAGTAGTAAACCCCATCAAGCTTGACAAATTGAAATTGGGTAAGAACTGATACAATGAATCAGGCAATTCAACAAATTGAATCGAAAAATTCATGAAAATTCTAAATAGGTTATTTCAATATTGACAAAAAGTATTAAAAGTCATATAGAATGTATAAAAGAATATAAAATATATATTCATTTACTAGTTTCAATAAAAATATAATATGAATCTAAATAATTTCAATAAACATGTCATGTATGTATTTAATCTCAATTGTAGACATTTTTTTGTCTTGTATACGAAGACGATAAAGATGATTAAGTTATAAGCACATAACAAATATAATATTATATGCACAATCACAGATTTAATACAAGCACTCGTTCATCTCCTAAATTTCTTGTTCAACTAAAGAAAATAAAGAACTACATGTTATATATTTTAATTTGTTTCGATTCTTATTGAATATAATGATGAAAAAGTTAATATATGTTTATTTTTATCATATTTTTGCCCAATAAATTTCTAAAAAAAATAACTTAGTTGTTTAGACAATTCAAAATTAAATACATTTTTGAATAGGTTGGAATCACCTAAAACCGGCTACAATCTGTCTTAGGGCAGGTTTGGGGGGTGAGATGAGACACAAAATTTTCATTTCATCTCATCTCATTTCATCATTACACATTTTTCAAATCTCTATACAAAATATAATAAACAATTCAATTTTTTCAAATCTCAATTCATCTTTTTCAAATCTCAAGATAATAATAATATTAAAACACAATATTTTAAACTCTAAAATAAAACACAAAATTCTCATCTCACCCCTCAAACCTGCTCTAATCGGCCTAAATAAGTCAATTTAAGCGGTTTAATGAATGACTCAAAAAGTTTACTAAAATTAGTTCGGTTTATGATCGATTCAATTTAAATCAACTAAATCAACCTAAATCGAGCTGTTTTTTCGAGCATTGGACCTTACGATAAGCATGTTTGGATATTATAAGAATTCTCAAAACTTCTTATAATTTAATTCTCAAACATTATTCAAATACAAAATACTTATCAGTTTCAAATTTTTATCTTTTTATTATCTAATCATTACCTAAAGATTATTCAAATACAAAAATGATATAACTTTTAAAAACTTTAAAACAAAACACAAAAATTAATACAATTTTTATAAATTTTAAAATAAAAATAATATTAAAATTATTTTTAATTTTATAATATTTGTATTTAATTTTTTTCTTTCATTTATCAAAACATAATAAAATATATTAATTCAAATTATTTTATTACTGTTCACAAAACTAAGGTGCAGTTTAGAGAGCGAGATGAAATGAGATGATTTTAAATGAAAGTTAAATAAAATATTATTATAATATTATTTTTATATTAATATTATTTACAAATTTAAAAAATTGAATTATTTATTATATTTTATATAAAAATTTAAAAAAATTATAATAATAAGATGTGATGAAATCAAATCCTATATTATTCAAACGGGTTAAGAGAGAGATTGAAGTACTGCTGCCGACCGGAAACCTTCCCTACAACCACGGATAGTCATCAGAGTATACAGACGAGAAAATTATTTTTCTATTTGTTTTCTTTTTTCTTTCGCTCAGCAGAGATCCGCCAATGTTACAAACGGTAGTTGCCACGCGCGCGCTCTCTCTTCACTCTCTCAAATTTTACTCCACGTTTCTTTCGTTTTAACTCTGTCAGAGAGAGACTCCGTTTCCTTGGAAGAGTAAAGAGCCAAAAGAAGCCTTCACACAAGAAGGTTCTCTGTTCGCTTCTTTCTGCTACCGGGCCTTCGTTTTTGCTCAGGAAACCCGCTTGGTTTTGGTCGTCTCTGCGTTTTTGGTACACGGCTATGTGAGATTTCTGGTTGGGTTTTATGATCATGTGGCTGAAACAGAGCCTCTCTTCAAGCAGACCCCACTTGGAATTTCAGTGTCAGAGTAATACATACTGAATTCTTTGTCTGTTTCCCCTTTATGTTCTTTGCATGTGTGGTGTGCCTGAACTATTCTATCCTCAGTTAGATTTCTGGGTTTTATTTTGGGGGTTTTCCGTAAGTAACTTACCAGAAAAAATGATACTTTGAATTGAAGTATCAAGCTTAGTCTTTTGGTTCGTTTTCAGCTTGTCTTGGTGGTCTTAGTCATAACTTGAATATTTAATTTGGTCCTTCTCTTTCAACTTTAGTTGCTGTCAGTTTTTGTTGGTCAATCTGGGTGTTAAAGAACTGAGACTAATTTATTGTAATTGGGTTTGAATTGTCTGTTTTTGGTTCGAATTTATAGTTTTACATTCGTTATTAGTCTAACTTGCATCTTGGTTCTCTGTTAGATTTTATTGGTGGGTAAAACTCTTAGTTGGATTGAATATAGATTTCAAGTGAAGATCAAAGTTGAAATTTTCGGGTTTAAGTCATTTCCTGCTATTTCCGATTGGTTTGGTTTTAGGACTTTTGAGTCTTGGTGCTAGCTTCGGAGTGAGAGATTGAACAAAGGGGACATCATAGAGGGTAGGCGGTGAGAGTTGCAGAATCACTGAACCGAGTTTCAAATGGCTTCAAGAACGGAGATGGATGAAGACAGCGATAACAACAAAGGTAGCATGTGGGTGTTGGATCAGAAACTTGATCAGCCTATGGATGAGGAGGCTGGAAGGCTTAGAAATATGTACAGAGAAAAGGTACGGGCAACTTTCTTTTCAAGATTCTCTCTCACATAGTAGCATTCAGACTTGAATGTTAAAGTAGAACATCTTGTTAATGGCATTATACCTTTTTGGGATGAGCTGTTTTAAATGCCAAGTTGTAATCCACCTTAGATTTCCAATTAGATAGCCCTTGGTTTATTGGATCTTTTATGCTCCAGTTAATTATGATCTTTATGCCTTAAGAAGCCAGAAAAGAATCTTTGGAATTAGTGTATGGGTGTTATTTCTGGATGTAGGCTTGACTGTTACTATTCTAAGCTATCTGATTAAAATAATGGCTTAATATGGTAGATCCAGCCTATACCAAGTGCATGCATGCTGCAGTGAGATATATAGTTGAAGTAATTGAACAATACGAGATCTATACATACCATGCATATGCTTTTAAATTTTCTTTACTTAAAAAAGCCTATACAAAGTATTGTCTGGAGTAAATTGACAGATATTGGAGGATGTTCTAGCTGTTGGTATTCCATATTCATTTTCTTTGTTGATAAAGGTTTTGATTCTTTTAGAAATTCTCTACGCTATTGCTTCTGCGGCTTGCATTTCAAAGTCTTGGGGTGGTTTATGGAGACTTGGGCACCTCTCCCTTGTATGTTTTCTACAATACATTTCCAAGTGGAGAAGTTAATGATCCTGAAGATGTGGTCGGAGCCCTTTCCTTAATTATATACTCGCTTACTCTTATTCCACTCCTCAAGTATGTTTTCGTTGTATGTAGAGCAAATGACAATGGTCAAGGTATCCTATCTGAACTTATTTATTTTCCTCAGTGAATGTTTTTATTTAAGCATTAGTAAATTGGATAAAGGAAATGCTAGTAGTACATATTTTGTTTTTGATAAGTAAGTACATTTTTTTTCATATGCTGGCCAATTATTTCCTTTTGTCTCTAACCCAATAATAGACCATCACTATGAATCCGATGTGGATGCATTTATGTCTATATCTTTTTTGTTTTGTAATTGATCTTCCAGTAAAAAGAACAGAGATGTAACTGCCATAACTTTAACTATTTTTCCTGTGCCGCATGTGCCCCGGGGGGGGGGGGGGGGGGGGATGAAGTAGATTTATGACCATGATTATTGCCTGTTTCCTTTATCGTAACTGGTGCAACTTTAATTTCAGTCACTCCACATATTACTTAACTTGTGAAGGAACCTGTGGTTAAAATGTTATGTTAAACGTAATGTATGCTGGGATGCATACAAAATCTGTAAATAAGGGACATCGGATTTTATATCACTCCTGAATTAAGATTAACCATTATCTTCGTACTATCTTCTTACAGCCACTTTGACAGGTGAAAGAAATCTGTGGTAATGACTTTACAAGTTGAATTTCTGGCGAGAAAGAATTTAATGAAGTCCTTAGTTGTGGGAGATTAAAATATAGATTGAAAATATTGATATTGGAGAAAAAAAAACTTTGTTAAATAGGGTGTATTCTAATGATGCTGATTTATGCCTGAATTTATTGATTATATATTCTTGTTTGATTTTTCTTGCAACCTTTTGAACTGAGGTGACTGATATGTCTCCTTAAGTTTATTTCTTTCTTCAAAACGTCAAACCACCCTTCTTGTCTTCTGAGGCTGTATAAGCAAACTGAACCAATTATTTGGTAGCCCATTTGTATTATTCAATTTAGATTAGAATTTGCTAGGTTTTTAACACTCATGTCCTATTTTGTATGGAAATTATTAAAAATTAATATTTTTTTACTATATATTCAATAATTTTAACTGCATGCCACCCATAGTTGTATGCTGCAATTTGATATTATTTGCGTTGTTCACACTGATTGGGCATATTATTCTATTTTTAGGTCAATGAGGTGCCATTAAGTTCCCTGAAATTTTTCTCTATGTGGTGAAGGTGGAACATTTGCTCTTTATTCGTTGCTTTGTCGACATGCAAAAATAAAAACTATACCTAACCAACACCGAACTGATGAGCAGCTAACAACATATAGTCGTTCTACTTTTCATGAACACTCATTTGCTGCAAAAACAAAGAGGTGGTTGGAGAAATATGCATTTAGGAAAAATGCTCTTCTTATTCTTGTCCTTGTTGGCACTTGCATGGTGATTGGGGATGGGATTCTAACTCCAGCCATATCAGGTATACCTTTCGTGATGCTGGAATTATGTATTTGTTTGTATTTGTGTTTGCTTTCTACCTGTCTTCCTGAGTAGTCTGCCTTTTTTCCTTCTCACATATAATTAGTGCACACTTGTTGTTATAAAATATAATTACAAATTGCTATTTCAACTAAGACTTCAGATGGCCAATGGGGAGAGAAGATGATTCAAAATAATTCTGTCACATAGGAAACATAATGCTTACATGGTTCAGCACATAGGCTTTACATCCACGAGCATAGATGATCGTGCAGAATTTCCTTTGATAAAAGATGAAGTACAGTGATGATGAGAGATGCTCAAAAACCCTAGCTCCCAGTACACCCAAAGCCTTGCTACATAATTGCTTGCATTCTACACAAGGCATATACACCAACATCACACTGTGTAATTGAGCTAAAACAATATGAGCCCAAACTTAAGTCACCTATCATATGCAAAAACTTGAATGACCCCCTGCAACCAGCACGGGAATTAGATGAATTACAAGGAATTGTGGTTTCACATGTTGCTGAAATTGGAGAGATAGCATGTGATATCTCGCATATCACTTAACAGTGTGAAGAAATCAAGGTTTCTTTTTATTCCAATGACACAACTTGAGTCAGGGACCTTTCCTGGAGTAACCACCTATTTCAGTCCACGTTCTGCTTTACCTTGAGACACACGAAATATATTTTATTACAGTGAATGAGTTGCAGAGTAACAGGAAAGTTAGAAGAAATCAGCTGGATGAAACCATCACCATCTTTTTGAGATTTATGGGGTTATTCTAGTAGTCCTGTTTGTTGTTCTTTACTTGTGCTTTGCTCATGGGCAGAATATGTTAATATATTTTTTCTAGGGTATTTTCTTCTAGAAACTATTTAATATTATTAACCATACTATTTTTACAGTTTTATCATCTGTTGGCGGAATCAAGGTAGTCCATCCTGGCATGAATAATGGTATCGTATCACTCCTCAACCTATACATCTTCTGTAGTTGCTTCTTCTTGTCAGAATATATATTCTTTCACCATTAATTTAAATTTACGTCTTTAACAACCGCTTTGTTTTGTATGGTGCAGGAGTGGTTGTGCTTATTGCTGTTATAATATTAATAGGATTGTTTAGCCTGCAACACTATGGTACAGATAGAGTTGGTTGGCTCTTTGCTCCTATTGTTCTGCTTTGGTTTCTCTTAATTGGAGGTATCGGCATATTCAACATCTGGAAATATGATAGTAGTGTTCTGAAAGCCTTTTCGCCTGTGCATATATTCTATTATTTTAAAAGGAGAGGAAAAGAGGGCTGGGTCTCCCTTGGAGGTATTATGCTTAGTATAACAGGTAGACTTTCTATTATCTCAGTCAAATCTATTTTTTTAAGCCAATAGGTCATTTAAATTATATAATTGTGACAACCCAAGAAAAGTGTTAGCCACATCTATACTTGTACTCCAGAAGGACTAGTCAAGGTTATAATTAAAGTTTTTGGAAATCCAAGTCTCCCAATAGTAAAGAACCAATGTGGGATTACACACTTATTCCCCACTATTTTAATTCACCCACGCAATATGGGACAACCTATTGGGAGGTATAATCTTCCACACTTAAATCCCCAACATCCTCTTCAAGGCCCATGTCACATTGTAGGTAGTTCCGTAGTGCAACATGGTGTTACTAGTTTGGCTTTGATACCATTTGTAATGATCCAAGAAAAACGTTAGCCACATCTATGCTTATACTCCACAGGTGCATAAGTGCTAAGTCCTACATTGGTTCTTAGATCGTTGTAAAATTGACTAATTAATTTAGAGTACAAGTACTGATATGGCCATCGGTTTCCTTAGATCGTTGGAAATGATATCAGAATTGACCTTGTAACACCATGTGGCATCGGGGCTCTACAGTGTGATGTACAAGGATGTTAGAGATTGGAGTGGGAAATTGTTATGCCTGGAATTCGTTAAGTCCCACATTGGGTTTGTGATAATGTTACAAGAGTATCAAGTCTGGCATTAGTTCCTTACTAAGTGGCACTAGGCATTGTAAATGACTTTAACTTCAATTATAACCTTGACATTACACTTATATTTGACGATTTTGGATTCTGATCACTATATATGAATTGTTACAGGTACAGAGGCGCTTTTTGCTGACTTAGCTCATTTTCCTGTTTCCGCCATACAGATTGCTTTCACCATGGTTGTCTTTCCTTGCCTTCTTTTAGCCTATTCTGGTCAAGCAGCCTACATTATGGATAATAAAACTCATGTTCGTGATGCATTTTATCTTTCTATTCCAGGTTTGTTGTCTGAACTGAACCTTTCTTAGGGCTAAATGTTTATCAATTAGATCAACAGTAAGCTACCAAACATGTGAATGTGCTGTGCTCATTTTACCTTTAACAAGGTTGAGTTGCTAAAGTGAGCCTGTCGCAATGCTTTAGCCTTGCTCTTCTCCAACGTTTGTATGATGTCAATTAACTGTTTAATATGGCAAGGGTTTTTTAAACATTTCTATTGTTTAATATGGCAAGGGTTTTTCTGATAGATACTGATTCAATCCTGTTCTTCAGAGAGCATATACTGGCCAGCGTTTCTTATTGCAACTGCAGCCGCTATAGTTGCAAGTCAGGCAACCATATCTGCAACATTCTCCATAATTAAGCAGGCTCTTGCACTTGGCTGTTTTCCAAGAGTCAAAATTGTACATACATCCAAGAAGTTCCTTGGCCAAATATATGTTCCAGATATTAATTGGATCCTTATGATTCTTTGCATTGCTGTGACTGCTGGATTCAAAAATCAAAGCCAAATTGGAAATGCTTATGGTAAGTTCATCTTGTGTTTAATTTTGGTGTTTGTTTCACCCATGTTTCACTGTGTCCAATATTTGTCTGCTACGAAATATTACAATGGACTAACAGCATCAGTATATGTTATGTGGTTCTAGTATAAAATCCTACATGACCACAAAGATGTTGTCTTTTATTCATATATCTTAGGTAAAAGCATTTCTTTCTCTCTTCCTGTAATGTGGTTCTTAACTTTCAAAATCAGAGATGGCTGGGAACCTCCAGACTGGACAGCTGTGAATAAGCTCATCAATTCCAACTTTGTTCTAATTTGTTCTGCATTAGTCTGAGAGTTTTCTCTCTTTATAAGCCGTTAAGATTTACACACTCTTTATTAGAGTATGTTTGCAAAGAGTTTTTTTTATAAGTCAAAGAAACTTTATTAATGAGAATGAAATACGGGTTTCCCATACACAAGGAGTATGCAAAAGAAAACACCTAATTGCTTAAGAAAGTTATTGAGAGCTTGAGAAAAATTCTTGAGATCTGTTTTATGTTTGTGACTATAAGTGGTGGATCCGTTGAAAAGATGTTTGGAAATTATTTTTTTAAACGTGTGTATTGATGTTTATGAAAGTGGTGTGATTTTTTTGGTACTGTGAAAGTGGTGGGGTCCACTAATGATTAGATGAAACTTTTTGTGGTGAGATGAAAAATTCTTTTGGTGGTTAAAGGTATTTGTATTGAAAGCTGAAAAAATCTGGCATTTTTTCGTTAGAAAAAATAATTTGCATTTCAGGGTTTGATCCGTTAATTCTGTTTTGATTCCCATTTTGCAAGCCCTTGTGCAATATTGTTTATGTATTGAAACTCAATGGTACTGAAAGTGAAAAACTTATATATTGTCGGTACATTTGTAAGTATAATTGATTTTCTTATTTCTAAGTCAATTATCATTCCTTTAGGAATGGAAATGAACATTCCTATTCTTTTATTCTGTGACAACACATGATGTCTGATTGGAGTTAGATTAAAATTCCTAAAATACCTCAGCTCAAAAATTGTTTTCCAGAAAAACCACCCAATTTATTTTTTAAATTTAAGAAGTAATAACAATAACATGATGACCCGACTACAAAACAAACCAACGGGGGTGGTCAGACACCCTTGAAGTTTTTTTTTTCTTTTTTTTAAATAAGTTTTGAAAAAAAAAGGTCTATTTTAAATTTTATTCCAGTGCCTCGGGAATAACTCCTCCTCTGAAAAATTTCCTCATCATAAAATATAACCAAACTATGGAATATGACTAGCTATTCCATTTTAGGCATCTATTCCTCGCAACAAACGTACTCTAAATGTACTTGTAGTGTGAATAATTTATATATTAGTGTGTTTGTATTGTTTTGTGCTTATTAGATTGAGTGTCAGTTGTATGTAGAATGGGTGATTGGACAGGAAGAATGAAAATAAAAGGAGCCATGCCCTTTATTGCATAGAACATGACTTGAATTCTGATGGGGGCATTACTGTCGTTTCAATTTAGTGGGTTTCTTTTCAAGAATACAATGTCATTTTATATGAGTACATTTCTTTTAACTACAGAAAAATGAATCTTTCATAGTCTCATATTTGGTGTTTATGGCAATAGTAATGGAATTAAATCATTGACACTGTCCATCTTTTCTAGGTACTTATTTTCTTTAGCATTTTGCTGCAATGGATAATTTGGGTAAGTGCGACGGATAGTTTAGATTGGTCCCCTAGTTTAGAAGTGAAGCTGTTAGCCTTCGGCTGATGGGTTTGGGCATTAGGGTTGGTTCAAGCTCAACTAAATCTGAATCAAATACTTCCTGTGAACTTGGGTTATGCCTTTTACTTTCAATGAAGTTTTACTTTAACTTGCATAAAAAAAAAAAAAATCTGAATCAAATTGCCAGTGCAATTGGGGAAATAGTGTGGGTCCATGCTCAACCAAACTTGTCAAGTTGCCAGTGGTTTGGGGGCGGCTTCTTTTCCTTGTTAATTAATAAACACGTGTTATATATTTACGTGCTAGTAAAATGGGCACAGAAAGCACCATAAGTGTGTGATAATGTCATTTTCCCATGTTTACACATAAATGTAAAGAGCCTTGTTCCATCTTAGGTTAGAAATTTAATTTTCTCCTTGATATATGTACTTCCATAGATTTACGGGGCCTCAGTAAATAGCACCCATTCTGTGAAAAACAGAAAATATATCATATATCGAAAACCATATATTAACTGATTTATATTCATTTCCCTTTCAAAGATATCTATAATTTTTAAACTGTCCAAAGATTTTCTTTGAAAAAAACGAATCTATTGGCTACAATATCAATTTGTTTACGAAATTCCTGAATTATTCTGGAAATTTTATGCTAAATTGTGTTTGACATTTATGTGTCCCTGCAGGAACGGCAGTTGTAATAGTCATGTTAGTAACAACATTCCTCATGATTTTAATCATGTTGTTAGTGTGGCGCTGCCACTGGATCCTTGTCCTAATCTTCACCGTCTTATCGCTGGTTGTTGAGTTTACTTATTTTTCTGCTGTACTCGTCAAGGTTAATCAAGGCGGGTGGGTTCCCCTTGTAATAGCAGCAGCCTTTCTTCTCATCATGTATGTTTGGCACTATGGTACAGTGAAACGCTACCAGTTTGAAATGCACAGTAAGGTTTCAATGGCATGGATTCTCGGGCTTGGTCCCAGTTTAGGACTGGTCCGGGTCCCTGGGATTGGACTGGTGTACACCGAGCTAGCAAGTGGGGTTCCCCATATCTTTTCCCACTTCATCACAAATCTACCTGCCACTCACTCTGTTGTTGTCTTTGTCTGTGTGAAGTATCTCCCTGTCTACACTGTCCGAGAAGAAGAAAGATTTCTTGTTAAAAGGATTGGTCCCAAGAATTTTCACATGTTCCGCTGTGTAGCGAGATATGGTTATAAAGATCTACACAAGAAAGACGATGACTTTGAGAACAAACTGTTCGATTGCCTTTTCTTGTTTGTCCGGCTTGAATCCATGATGGAAGGGTGTTCAGACTCTGATGAGTATAGTCTCTATGGCCAGCAAACCCATCAGTCTGGAGATGGTCCGATAGGCAACAATGGTAACTCAAGTTCTTCCAACATCGACCCGACCATGTCATCAGTGGACTCGATTGTTCCAGTTAGATCCCCATTGCATGGAAACAGTACCGTTGGTTCATCAGGTCAGGCAAGTGTCCAGACTGAGATTGATGAGTTAGAGTTTTTGAAGAGCTGTAGAGATGCTGGGGTGGTTCACATTCTGGGGAATACAGTGGTGAGAGCAAGGAGGGATTCAAAATTCTACAAGAAGATGGCTATTGATTATATATATGCATTTCTTAGGAAAATATGCAGGGAGAACAGTGTTATATTCAATATTCCTCATGAGAGTCTTTTGAATGTTGGACAGGTTTTCTTTGTATGATGCTTTGGTGGCAATATATACAGTAAAATTGATTCGTTCCTACGATGAAACTGTGAATGTGGGTTCCTTTTTCATTTTTTGCCTACTTATGTGAGCATTGTTGGGTATTTTATCATTTATATATAAAAAAGTCTGATATGAAGTGAACTCGGTGGTGAACAAATCTACATGCAAAATTGGAAGAAAAAGGTCAGGGCTGGGCTACCCTTTATCACTTCACTCTACGATTTTATTTTCTTTCACGGGTTACAAATTAAATTATTTCATGAAGTAATTTACTAAATGTGGTATTTGAGAATATAATTTTTTTTTTATATATTTTTAGATTTTATGACGTCATGAACTTTGTTAAATTATCGTATCTATATTTAACGTATTAAATATAATTAATTGAAGTAGTTGTCACTTACCCAACAAAATGACATCAAATAAAGATTTCCGTACCGTACGCCAGAGCAGGAAGACACGTGAGCCCTCTCTTCTATCTTATAATAAAGAGGAGCGAGCGTCCGACAACAAAGATCGAGTTGGGAGTTTCACTGGAAAAGCAAGTAACGGGTGCGATTACGATGCTCCAGAAACAAAAAAAATAACGGGTACGAAATCTTCTCATTTTTGCTCCCCAGTTTAACGTACGTGTGTCTTCCGCTTTTCCATCTTCAATCGGAGTTTCTGGTTTTTTTGTTATTGACCCTTTGGCAAAGTTTGACCCCTAAACCCACTCTTTGGAATGCAGATGATCAAGTCGGTGATACATACCCATGCGTACTTGTATATATATATTTGTGTTCTGAAAGAACTATGCGCCGGGGTTTCTGTCAATTATTAATGTGCAACTGGGTTTTTGGATTTTCTGAATTGGTGTTGATCTTTAGTATCTCAATGTATGTGCTTGTCTGCTTGGAGTTAAAAGTTCCAAGCTTTGGTTTTGGATCATTTTAGACTTGTTTCAACTTTTCTTGGTGGGTTTTGTTCAGCTCTTTTAATGGGGCTCAGATTTGAAGCAAACACCAAAGTAGTAGATTGAGGAACTGAAAGTTTTGGTCCTTCCTCAAAGGTGTTTTGTGGGCTTCGTCTTTGAGTTCAGTAGGTTAATAATAGCATTAGCATTGTCGGGATTTAAACACGGTTCTCGAGCAGATTCGTTTTTCTTTTTCTGTTTTTCATGTCATTTCTGATTTCTGATCTACAGCGATCCAACTAAGTACACTGTGGTCAGTTGATTATTTCTTTTATCAACAATCTGCGGCGATCTTTATACCATTATAATCTGTCGATTTTTCATCACTATTTCGATTGAGAGTTTAACTTGTCTGTTATATATGTCTCAACCGGTAGGATATAAATAATGCCTATCGGAATAAATGCATTTCAATTTTCAGATTATGAAGATACGAATCGTAAGAGTTGAAAAATCCATGGCTTTGTGTGAATGGGATTAACTATATGCATCAGTTCCTTCTTGTTTACCGATGGAAAAAAAACAAAAAACAAAACTCTCTGCATCAGTTCCTAACTTCCCATGTGGTCAAAAGAATCTCTCTGTATATTTTCCATGTACTATGCTGGCAATGAACGGGAAGTTTCAGAATATAAGAGTCTATACTTTTTTTTATCTGTTTTCCACAAAGAATCGGGCTTGTCACCTAATAATAGAAGCTGTTAAGAAACATTGCATCAAATTAACTAAAACTCTATCCAAATTTTCGCTATAGAGGATTTTTTTTTTTTTTCTATTTTGGCTTAGACATTTGAAGTGCACGCCACATTGGATTTAATGTTATTTTCTCTATACTATATAAATGTTTTTTTTAATATATATTTGATTAGTACAATTCCCTATATTATTTAAATACAATCTCTTCTAAATTTGGATTTTTCAAAAGAATTGTATGAGTAAATTTTGATATTGAAACGATAAGTATTAAATCATATATCTAAAAAATCTACTTCATAACATACATACATTGGTACATCAAGAACTCTAAAAGATGGATGTAACATTTGAAGAGTTTCTCTTTCTGTCATGCAGTAAAGTAACAAAGATAATTAGCAATTGCACCAGAAACGTTCTACAAATTAGTGTACCTTTTTGCCTATGTATATGTGTAATGGCAAGGAGTTTAGTTGCGAGGAAGAAAGAAAAGGGGAAAGAAAAAAGAGCAAATAATTTGGTATTGTCAAGTACGTCTATAGTAAGGTTGTATTAATTTGGTATTGTTGTTGAGCTGGAATTCTTATCCTTTTTTTTTTCTTTTTTTTTTTTAATTTTCAAGCAAATAAACATATAGAAAAGGGGTTAATGGTGTATACAAAAAAAATACTTGGTTGTTCTAAACTCGAGGGGGGGGGGGGGGGGAGAGAGAGAGAGTAAAAAAAAAGGCTAGTTGGAGAGGTACTATAGCTCAAATGTATTTAAACTAACAAATAGCCAATCTGATTTGGGTCAGACTGAGAGGTTGTTAGCTAAATTTTAGCTAGCTATGCATTAATGCTCTAATGTGTGATTGGTGTAAATCGTAGGCCCACTTCTTAATGGCTTAAGCTTTTGGGATTAATGATTTCCAACATAATATCAAAGTTTTGTTTGTCTAAAAGATCTAGTGTTCAAGTCTTGTTTATATCCTGACTAGATATAGCTTTTTAGAATTCTACTTGTTCTTAACTCTTTAATGAAACAGAGATTAAGTTTGGGAATTTTGTAAAACCTAGGCCCAAGCCACATCTAGGCCTATACTACTACTTGTTCTCCTTCTTAAACAACGTGGGATCTCATTCACTACCTTCCTATACACAATCCGGGATATTACAATCTCCCTGCTTTAAATCCTTAGTATCCTTGTTAGGCTAAGTTTATCATAGGTGGCATGGCTCAAGTCCCATATCTGGTTGGGATTAGTTGTGATATCATTTATAACAACCCAAAGGAAAACCCAAGCGTGGACTTGGGCCTATACCCTAAGGGATTAGTCCAGGTTACAATTGGAGCCCCTTGGAATCAATTTAAAAGTCTTGAACTTCTCATTCCCAAGCAATGTGGGACCCTATTCACCACCTTCCTATACACAATCTGGAGTATTACAATAAAGTTCTCTACCACGTGTTGTCAAATTAAGGATATCAAATTGGATTTGTGCAGGGTTGATGTACAAAACTGTGGTCTTCATTATAAACAAAAGCTGTAAAAGATGTGTAGGAATTGACAGAGTGAATTCGAAGAGGTTAAGTGGTGGAAGAGGGAACGATCATTTGGACTGAGATGCGAATGGCTTCAAGAGCAGAGACTGGTGAAAACATTGATAGAAGAGGTAGCATGTGGATTTTGGACCAGAAGCTTGATCAGCCCATGGAGGAGGAAGCTAAGAGGCTTAGAAATATGTACAAGGAAAAGGTATGATGCATTTACCAATTTTGGCACACACACTCTCTCTCTGAAATACTATTATGGGATCAACTATTTCAAACTGAAATCGCAAATTGGACTCAAAACTCAAATGGCAAAGGCTTTGAATCTTTTTTTATAGCTTATGATAAATTAATTTTGTTGCTTGCAGTTAGTCTAAGGATAAAGGAAATGAAATAATGCAAAGGAATTCATGAAATTTTCAAGAAAATTTCTTTTATTAATATCTTGTATGTTATATGGTTGAATTGGTCAGATAATCTAACATGGACATAACCAGCATATACAAGCATGGCCTGAAGAAAAACAAGATGATTTTAATTTGTTGTAGTTATTTGGCAACACAAAAAACACTTATAAAAAAAAAAAGTTATTTGGCAACACGACATTTCTCTCTTTGCTGATTGATTTTGTCTCCTTCAGAAATTTTCGGCATTATTGGTTCTACAACTTGCATTCCAAAGCCTTGGAGTAGTCTATGGAGATTTGGGCACGTCTCCCTTGTATGTTTTCTATAACACATTCTCTAATCGAATTGAAGACCCAGAGGATTTGATCGGAGCCCTATCATTGATTATATATTCCCTTAGCCTTGTTCCACTCCTCAAGTACGTTTTTATTGTTTGCAGAGCAAATGACAATGGTCAAGGTAAATTACTCATTTTATATGTTACTAATTGTAATAGATCTTAACATCTCTTATTTTCTTTCAATGTTGGTAAATTCTCTTTAGGAGAAATCTACATGGAGCCAATTTAACAAAGGCCTGTCAAAGATATTGAACTACAAAAGTGAGAAAATGAAACATGCAGCCACAAAATTGACTAGTTAAAACCTGGACACAATAGCTCTCACCTTCTGTGAAGGAATCAAATATGAATTCTAGACTCCAACCCAAAGAATTTTAACAAAAGTTGGAAAAGAAGTGAGAAAATGAATATCTTGGAAGTATTAAACGTAGACTTTAAAATAATTTTTCATTTAATATGGAGCATTACATCATTTGTCTGTACAAAAAGAGAAAGAAAGAAAAATAAAGCACTATGTTTTAATATCACTGCTATCTAACTTGCCTATTTTACCTCATACTTATTGTGCAGGTATAATTCACTGTAATTAACTTCTGACTTTTTTCTCCGAAACAGTGGATCATTCAGAACCACCTTGAAAAACTGTCCGAGTCCAAATTAATCTTTTAGTAGATATCAACCATATATGTGCATTCACTGCATTTACCAATCAAAAAAAGTTTCTAAGTTAAGATAGATAAGAAAGGGTCCGTCTCGCCCTTTTTAATGTATTATTTATTTTAGAAAAATATATATATTTTAAGAAATAAATAAGATTCAGTTTCCCTTGATATACATCGAACAATTTAACAGCATGCTTCCAGTAGTGGCATCATAATGCACATAATATCTCTTCTTAATAGGGGTATTTCCCTACTTAATGCTGATGTGTCACCAATGAGTTCCACTAACTAATAATCCACAGGTGGAACCTTTGCTCTTTATTCACTACTCTGTCGACATGCAAACATAAAGATTATTCCCAATCAAGAAGGGACTGATGAAGATCTAACAACGTATAGCCGCTCTGTATTCCCTGAGCAATCATTTGCTGCAAGAACCAAAAGGTGGTTGGAGGGAAATGCATTCAAGAAAAATGCGCTTCTTGTTCTCGTACTTATTGGCTCTTGCATGGTGATTGGGGATGGGATTCTGACTCCAGCTATATCGGGTATATATCCTTCATGCTTGAACCCGTGGTCCATTGAAATCAATCAATCTATTTATCTATCTGAGTGGTCTGTGGACGAATGAGAATATCTTTTTTAAGACAAATTGTATGTTCTCTGCAACAGGCCACTGAATGAGATCCCACAAACAGTAAATAATATATAACACGGTTCGGCTGTATTGTACCTTCATCCACAGATGGGAGAAAACGGATGTTAATGTCTCTTAGTGTTGATTTGCCACTGAGTCAGGCTGGTTGTGAGAGCCAATCGATCCGATTGTTAGTAATTGTGCAAATATAATTAGAATAAGTAAATAATTTAATGCTGGACAAAAAACAAATCTGTAGAATGCTCAGGCTCCAGTAAAGTAGCATCTTTGAAGTACTTAGTTTTTATTGAACTAGCGTTTAGCCTAATTGAAGAAGATCAGAAAGCTTGTTACCGTCAATACCATTGTTGTTGGAAACACTCAGACTTCTCAGCTCTTTAGCGAAATGCTTTGCATTGTATAACTGTATGAGGATATGAATGGACCCTTCCTCTTTTTCTCCAAAAGTAAATGTGGAAAGCTATTTCATTCTCCCATATGCTGCAGAATCTTAGATAAATTGATTCCTTCAATAAATAAATTTGATATCTCATGATGGTTAAATGTTGCTTAACCATCCAATCTCTTGCAGTTCTATCTGCTGTTAGCGGGATAAATGTGGGTCACACCGTGATAAGCAATGGTATCTCCATCCTTCTGAATCAAAGCATTTTCTTTTATACTTCATTAAACTTGCCTACACTTTTTTTCTTACTTGGCAGTGTATAATTCACTATTTCTGTGATGCAGATATCGTTGTGCTTGTTGCAGTTGTCATAATAGTAGGTTTATTTAGCATGCAACACTTTGGTACAGATAAAGTTGGTTGGTTATTTGCCCCAGTCGTGCTTGTCTGGTTTATCTTAATTGGAGGTATTGGCATATTCAATATTTGGCGATACGATAGCAGTGTATTGAAAGCCTTTTCTCCGGTGTATATATATCGTTATTTTAAAAGGGGAGGGAGAGGTAGCTGGACATCCCTGGGAGGTATCATGCTCAGTATAACAGGTACATTTTTGTTATGGCAGTTGATATCTTCCTTTTTTTAAAAAAAAAAAAAAAAAACCATTTAAGGTTCATGAAAATAACATAAGAAACTGGTGAACTTTTACTGCATTAATTAGTTTTGAACTATTACAGGAACAGAGGCACTTTTTGCCGACCTATCCCATTTTCCAGTTTCATCCATACAGATTGCGTTCACAGTAATTGTATTTCCTTGCCTTCTTTTATCGTATTCTGGACAAGCAGCGTACCTTTTGAAGAACCCAGATAATGTAGTGGGTGCATTTTATCATTCTATTCCAGGTTTGTTCTCTGGTCTTTTTAGCATGTAATTCGTGAGTGCTGATATGTCTAGAAAATAATTAATCTGGTGCCAAAATGGATGGAAAGCAATACCAAACATGTGAGAACTTAAAACTGTTTTTATCTGAACATTATGGAACATTGAGAAGCCATGCAGATTCTGAAACTTGCGGGGAGACAGTTTCACTGTAGTTAGATTGTGTGGCAACTTGTTACTTATCTAAAAAGATTGTGTGGCAACATGTGTCAGATACACAAAATGAGAAATCAATCAAAATTCTATGGAGATGAATTGAGTTATATAAGCTATCCTCGTATTAAGATTCAATATAGATGAAGTCGTGGAATCAGATCTTTGATTCCTTGGACCCCAATGAATTTGTCGTCCAATTGAATCTTCTTATTCCTAGACCCTCCTCATATCCGTTGCTCTTCCTAGATGTCAAGTATTGCTTTTTCTTGTGCGAGAATCTCCCTCTGCTCAAACCCAATTTTGGCTATAGTGAAGTAATCGGGATTTTATCTCCTAAATTCTTTCTTAAGGCTTAGAGCATTGGCAATGGCCTAGCCATTGCCAACGCCAAGTGCAAATTTTACCTTTTTTGATCACAAAATTCCTACATTGAACTAGCTATAGCCATATTTTTTAGTTTTGAGCTACAGTAACTTTCCCCACCTAGCTATATTTGGAGATACACTATTGAAGGACCAAATGAGTTTTTTATTATTTTTTCTCAATTTCCCTCCCTTTCCCTTCCTTTTTGGTAATTTTTCTTGCCAAATTACTTTTCTTTTATGATAAAGTTTCTAATTGAGGGTACATTTATTTTCTATCATTATTAGCTTAATACACAATATAAAAATATAAATAGCAAAATATACTTATTTTCTATCATAGTTTTTCTTAATTTTTTTTTTTTGTTAATACTAAGTAATTGGTTTGTGAATCTCACAATGCTATGAATGTATGTAGCAATCTAGGTGCGTAAAGTTAATGTGCATCCGAGTGACTTGCCGTACTACAACTTAAAGTTAATGACTCTACTTGTTGGCAAAAAAAAAAGTTAGCAAAAATTAGTTTGTTGGTTTCAAGAATTGTTGTATAATTTTTTTTTATCAAATATTATTAAAATATATGAAGTATATTTACAAAATATGAAAAAAAAAATTGTCAAATATTATTAAAATATATAATATAATAATATTATTTTGACTTTAAAATGGCTAGTCCAATGTGGACTCAAATAGTCAAAAGTTAATACAATAGCCAAAATGTAAGATTCTAGCCAAATTTTAGACTTGGCAATGGCTAGTCCATTGCCAATGCTCTTATATTGTCAGTAAGAAAGCTTTCCTGGTAGCTCAAAATGGTACTGTTTGTGCCCACTTAGATTCAGTACGGCTCAACTCACATCCTAGTTAGACGTCAAGACACTTTCCTTCAGGGAGATCTCAGAGAAGTTTTTTGACTGTAGAAAAACGTGAACTGTGAACTGACATTACTCTTTGTCAGGGCTCCTGGCTAGAATTTTATGGTAACAAAAAGGTTACAGGCCTAGGAAAAATGTGCGCTTACCCCATGATTTTGTGCAAAAGCAGGGTTTCGTAATGTGATCTATATAAAGATGTAACTTTTAGTGTTTTGCATGAATAGTCTGCCATCATGACTTGGATGGTTTGTGCTTAAATTTGGCAGCCTAAGGCTCTTACCATTTCTCTCGTAGCAATTTGATTACACTGAACATTCTTGGTACTGCAAAACTCATCAACTAATTGGAATAGGCATCTCCAATGAAGTTGAATGCTAGCGGTAATGTGCATCATAGAAAAAGGTAATTGGTTTGAATTTATCAGGATCAGTGTCTGTTGCTAAACTTTCTTTTTTGATAAGTAAGTAACATACTTAGAGAAAAGTGTTTCTTGTTTACGAGACGGTACCTTATGTTGTTTTTCTAGTAGCAATTGCAATGTTGCGGAAATCTCAGTCGTGAAAACATTCATGAATAGTTGACAATGATTGAAGATATGGAACTGATATCATGTAAAGTTGAAGTCAGTATGGCTTAAACACTGATTGAGGATGTCCCATTCTAGTTGACAATAGATTTCTGACAGATGCTGATTATTCATCATTTTACAGATAGCATATATTGGCCAGTGTTTCTTGTTGCAACTGGAGCTGCTGTTGTTGCAAGTCAGGCTACTATATCTGCAACTTTTTCATTAGTCAAGCAGGCCCTTGCACTTGGTTGTTTCCCAAGAGTGAAAATTATACATACCTCAAAAACGTTCCATAACCAGATATATATTCCAGACATTAACTGGATTCTCATGATTCTTTGCATTGCAGTAACAGTTGGATTCAAAAACCAAACCCAAATTGGAAATGCTTCTGGTAAGTTTACCCTCTGCGTATTTTTATGAGGTTTATTTGTTCCATTCGGTTATGCTAATATATGTTATGGAAACACACACACACACACACTATTTACATTATAGGCATTTGTATGCAATGTACTAAAGGCAGGTTTGGGGGGTGAGATGAGAATTTTGTATTTTGTTTGAGAGTTTAAAATATTGTGTTTTAGTATTATTATTGTCTTGGGATTTGAAAAATATGAATTGGGATTTGAAAAAGTTGAATTGTTATTATATTTTGTATGGAGATTTGAAAAATGTGTAATGATGAGATGAGATGAGAATTTTGTGTCTCATCCCACCCCCCAAACCTGCCCTAAGTATTCTGAGAGTAGTGGAAAGGAAGAGCACATTACAGGGAAGTATTAAGTGATTGATAGCATCTCTGACTTCGATATCAAGTAAAGATGGTAGTTTTTTTTTTTTTTTGATAAGTAAACAAGTATTATTAATTCAAGAAGGGGCAACAAACTGCCAGTTACAAAGGTCATTATGCCCTATCTATGTAGGCGCATTAGAAACTAAGAAATCATGAAAGTTCATGCCATTGAATTCTACAGCAATTGCCCAAGTACAAAGAGTCCTAAAGAAAAAAACTTTAAGCTCCGCCATAGATCTCTCTGTCTTCAAATGTCCGCTCATTGCGTTCCTTCCACAAGCACCACATGATACAAATCGGAATCATTTTCCAAACCGCTTTGATCTGTTGCACACCTCGAATGGGGGTCCAGCACGCCAACATTTCCACCATAGATTCTAGCATCACCCACGCTAGGTCCATTCTATGAAGCACCTCATACCAGAGAGACCTAGCAACCTCACAATGTAAAAGTAGATGATTCACCGACTCACTCCCACTTTTACACATGCAGCACCAGTCTATAATGATTATCCTCCTCTTTCTCAGGTTATCCGTAGTGAGAATCTTGCCTAAGGATGCTGTCCACACAAAAAAGGAAGCTTTGGGTGGAGCCTTGTTCTTCCAAAGCCTTCTCCAAGGAAACTGTATCTCAGGTTCTTGTGTGAGAACCTTATAAAAGGATCTAACTGTGAATACCCCTCCCCCTGCAGGAGTCCACCACAAACCATCTTCCTGCTGGACATTCGGACGACAAGAATACAACAGACTATACAAATCTACAAAACTCTCCACCTCCCAGTCTTGTGCCTCCCTGATGAAATTGATATTCCAGTGTGTACACCCACCCGCACTTCCCATAACCTCCGCCACTGTAGCATCTTTATCACTTGCAATCAAGAAAAGTAAAGGAAACAAATCTTGAAGGGCACTGTTGCCACACCTAGCATCCTTCCAAAATCTAATCTTGGACCCTGTACCCAACTGAAACCGAGTATGATGATGGAAGGCCTCCCACCCTCTTCTTATATGTTTCCATAGCCCCACTCCATAGGTGCCTCTAACTTCTCTAGTACACCAACCCTCCCCTAAACCACCATACTACTTCTCAATCACTACTTTCCATAAGGCTTTCGGTTCTTTAGTATATCGCCACAACCATTTTCCAAGTAACGCCCGATTAAACAACCTCAAGTTTCTAATACCCAAGCCGCCACTGGAGATAGGACGGCAAACCTTCTCCCACTTGACTAAATGAAATTTAAATTCCTCTCCTAAACCACCCCACAAAAAATCTCTTTGTAGCTTCTCAAGTCTACCAGCCACACTTGCCGGTATAGGGAATAAAGATAAGAAATAGGTGGGTAGGTTAGAAAGTGTTCTCTTGATCAACGTAATCCGGCCCCCTTTCGACAAGTACATTCTCTTCCAACCTGCCAGTCGCCTCTCTATTTTTTCAATCACCGTATCCCATAACGAGCAAGTCCTCGAATTTATACCCAACGGGAGTCCCAGGTATATCATAGGAAGAGACGCTATCTTACAACCCAATATCCCTGCCAACTCTCGGACAGTCTGGACTCCCCCAATTGGCACCAACTCGGATTTATCATAGTTCACTTTTAAGCCAGACACAACTTCAAAACAAAGAAGCAACGCCTTCATAGCACGCAACTGATTGAGATTGGCCTCACACATAATAAGTGTATCATCTGCAAACAACAAATGAGAAATAGTAGTAATACCCCTACTCGAGCATCCAACCTCAAAACTACTTGCAAAACCATTAGCCACCAAAGCCGAGATCTTCCTGCTTAGTGCCTCCATGACAATAACAAAGAGTAGGGGAGATAACGGATCCCCTTGTCTCAAGCCACGAGAACTCGCAAAAAAACCCTCTGGGTTGCCATTGATCAATACAGAGAATCTTGCCATGGAAATACACCAGCTGATCCATGACCTCCACCTCTCCCCAAAACCACACCTATCCAGTAAATACAGAAGAAAGTCCCAATTAACATGATCATACGCCTTTTCCATATCTAACTTACATAGAATCCCTGAACTCCCAGCCTTTAATCTGCTGTCCAGACATTCATTAGCAATTAGAACCGCATCAAGAATCTGTCTACCCTTAACGAAAGCATTTTGAGGCTTAGTTTCAATCTTCCCCAACACCACACTCAACCGATTAGCTAGTACTTCAGAAATAATCTTGTAAACTCCATTCACTAGACTAATAGGCCGATAATCCATTATCTCACAACCCCCACCTTTTTAGGTATTAAAGCAAGGAGAGTGGAGTTAAGACTTTTCTTAAAATTTCCAGCCGAGTGCAACTCCTGAAACACCTTCAAAAAATCATCTTTTATCACCTCCCAACAATTTTGGAAAAACCCCATAGAGAAACCATCAGGTCCGGATCTTTTACCATATTCCTTACTACATCATACACCTCATCCTCCTTAAAAGCCCTCTCCATCCTAGCTACATCCCCCGTCTCAATAGTGTCAAAAACCAACCCATCAAGAGTAGGCCTCCACCCCACCTGCTCAGTAAGGAGCTTCTCAAAGAAATCAGTAACATGATCTTTAATAACTTCCTCTTCCCTACACTCCACCCCCTTAATGTGTAGTACCCCTATGTTATTGTTTCTTCTATGCGAGTTTGCAATGCGATGGAAAAACTTCGTACTCCGATCCCCTTCCCTTAACCATAATGCTCTTGACTTTTGTCGCCAAGACATTTCTTCTTGTAAAATAATCCTCTCAAGATCTGCGACCAACACAGTTTTTTGTGATTGCTCCTCCTCAGAAAGTGGCCTTCCATCTTGAAGTCTATCTAACTCCTAAATCTCCAACCACTTGATATTTTTGTTCTCCCTTATGTCTCCAAACGACTGTTTATTCCACTCCTTCAGGTCTTTTTTTAAGGCCTTCAGCTTGTTTGCAAAAATGAAACTAGGTGTACCATTGAACTAATAAGAAATCCACCATTGTTTAACCCTCTCCACAAAGCCTTCTGATTTCAGTCACATATTCTCAAACTTAAAGTATTGTCTACCTCTATGAATGCCTCCGCAATCTAGCAAAATAGGCCAGTGATCCGAATTTAAGCATACCAAATGTTTTTGCCATACCTCAAGAAAATGGCTTTCCCACTCAGGTGAAATTAAAAAGCGATCCAAGCGAGACCAAGTCTGGTTATTTGACCAAGTGGTTGGACCCCTTGTGAGAGGAAGGTCTATCAAATTCAAGTCAAAGATACACTCTGAGAACTCCACACTTGCAGGCCTCACTCTTCTTTTTCTGAAACTTTCGCTTGGAAATCTCACAACATTGAAATCACCCCCAATACACCATGGAAGATCCCACCATGTACCCCTGCTAGTTCATCCCACAATAATCTTCTGTCAGCGTCTAGATTTGGACCATAGACACCTGCAAAAACCCATAAGAAATCATCGAACACACTTTTAAAGGAGCACGCTATCATATATCTCCCTATAAATTCCTCCACTTTCTCCACCACCCTCTTATCTCACATCACCACAATTCCTCCCGATGCCCCTATAGAGGCCAAGTAAACCCAATCCACATGAACACCGCTCCATAAACTTTGCACAATCTTTCTATCTATCATTTTCAACTTCGTCTCCTATAAACATACAATGTCCGCTTTCCACTCACGAAGCAAGTGCCGAACCCGGTGGCGCTTATCTACCTCATAAGCCCACGCACATTCCAAGACACAATCTTAGGCTTCATTTGGGAACAGCCAGCCCCTTCCCTTTTACCCTACTCCTACTGGAGCTTCCCTCTGAATTCATCGATCACGCCAATTTTTTCAGCTCCCAATTTTTCTTCGAATCCCCTTTCCTTTTTTGTTGATGTCCAGCTTCCATAGCAATTAACAATGCTATGAACTGCTCTTCATACCCTTCACAATTAATCCCCACGTAATGTTGGATCTCTTTCACCTTATTTATGACCCAATCTGAGGCTTGGTTTGGATAGCAGTAGTTTAATGGAATAGGAATCCCCCTCCTATCAATCTGAAAATTTTGGAACTCTTCACCCACCGAAATCCCTTCCAAGCCCACCTGATCGCAAGCCTGAGGGAGAAAAAATTCATCCTCCACCGAATGCATAAGTTGATCGCAAGACTCAGGGAGAAACAACTCATCCTCCACCGAATGCATAAGGTCGACCGAATCATCCTCCTCCTCAGCCACCTCAAAATCCTCATACAACTTGACAGACAAGTTCGCCGGAGCAAAACCCACATCTCCTCCAAACATCGACGACGTCTGAGCTTCCTTCGGGGGAGAGAAACCCGATCCGAACTCCACCAGTGTCTTTTGCGCACAGCACACCGTCGGCCCATCATCGGCGACCTCCATCCCCTCCGTCGGCGCCGTCTATGCAACCTTCACCTGATCCTCCGTCGACGGCACACTTTCCGGCACGAAGCCAAGGCTATGTAACTCGGCGGGACACACGAGGTCAGGGCTCTCGCTGTCTCGTGGACCTTCCGTGGGCTGAGGTAGGCTCGCCCCATTCCCAGACCCATCACAATGGGCCCTGGGCTTAGACGGCCCAGCCCCATCTTAGGGGCCTGAACATGACCAAGCCTTCTGCCTGGCCTTAGACTGAAAAAACCCACCCGTCTGACGCCAAAAAGCCTGACCCTTACCAACTTTTATTCTCAGTTGGGCCTCACTGTGGGCTTTTCTAAGCCCATCTCCCATATCCTTCCGTTTGCCTTTTAAGTTCCCCTTCTCTTCTCTTACCTTAAACAGACCGACAGCCTCGAGTACTTCAGCCATGTCCTTCTGCAGCATCCGTAACTGCCCTTGCACCTCCAACAGCGTCCTACGTACCTCCCATGCCTCCTGACATGCCACAGACCTTCTGCCATGTGAGTGGCTCAACGCATCGTATGGCTTCGACGGAGCTTCACGACGCCCAACTCCCCTGACAGAGCCCCTCCCGCCACCGTCACCCTTCCCCACCACGTTCGGCATCGTCGAAGAGAACGCCTCCTTATACGACCGTGTTTGGTGCCTCAACTCCCCCTTGACAGCATTCGACTGACCTCCACTAGGAAGCTCCTTTCTCTGCTCAAACAACACCTCCCGCATCTTCCTCCACCCCCAACCATTTTCACCTTCTGGAATGCACAAGACATTCCTTCTCCCCCCTGGTTATACTCAGCAACCTCAAGATATCTACCTCTACGATTTGAGCAATGCTGGGCGATAATACTACAATATCCTTCTCTAGTTGCTGAATACACCTCCTTTCATGCTCTCCTCTAACCTTAGTTGCTTCTCCTAGTGTGAATCTTCGGCAAAATTTATTGAAGTTTCCATTTACTGATGTTTCTTGGTTTACCTTGAATCTGGCTTATCATGTTGGTGAATATTTCCATCTTATTTAGGTTCTTGATTAGTCACATTGTCCAAACTTATCTGATTTAGTTGAAGATTTGCTTGCGAGGCAGATAAAGTATTTTGTTGCCAGTTCAAAAGAGTTTGCATTGTGAAACAGACTAAAATCGTTGTGAATCTTCCTTATAGAGGGTTTAGTGCAAAAACGAGAATAAAGTTTTATATTGGTTGTGGGGAAAAGTACACTTTGGATCCCCACGTTACCACCCCTTTTTCAATGTGTGATACACCCCAAACTATCAACTTTGTCACATGAAATCCTTGAATGACCAAAAAGTCTTGATATACAGCACCATCCATTAAAATACAATCATTACCACTTCACCTATTTTTCATCTATTTTAATGGTTGTATCCTAACGAGGGTGCACATTGCAAGTTTTTGGTAGTTTGATGATGTCCTGTTAAGGAAGTTGATAGTTTGGATGCACATTGCAAAGGAAGTGATAGCTTGGGGGTGCAAAGTTGCAATACACATCCAATTAAGATCCAATTATCACTTTACCCATTTTTTATTTTTATTTTAATGATTAGATCTTAACGAAAGTGCACATTGCAAATTTTTGGTATTTTGATGATGTATTGTTAACGAAGGTGATGGTTTAGATGCACATTGCAAAGGGAGTGGTAGCTCGGGGGTGCAAAGTATAATTTCCCATTTTCTTAAGGTTGATAGTTTGACAAAACCCTATTACAAAAATTCTGGATACGGAGCCATATGAATACTGAAGGGATGTACCACAATAGGACTATATGTTTATTGGGATTGTTTCACCCCCCCCCCCCCCCCCCCCCCCCCCCCGGGGCGCGTAACCGATGGTGAACCCTTTACCCTGAAACCCATAATAAAAAATAAAAAAAAATTAGATACAATCATCCTCCAAAATCGAATACCTCAGAAATTCTTTCAAGTAAAATAAACTAAATACATACTCTCTAAATCCTCACCAATCTGCTTATGCCTCCTGGCACCTATCCCACCCTTCTCGTATAATCCTGTCACGTGCCATTTATTCCAACTGTCACAACCATCAAAGTCATCTGGAAAAAAATGGTGGAGATAAAGGGGTGAGTCCACCGACTCAGTAAGTAGCAAACCTATATTAGTGTGTAAACATAAGCCAGTTATAAAATGCAAAAACAAACAATTCTAAAAAATATCAATGATATTTTCAAAAACATTTTTTTTAATAATAATATATATACAAAATACCTTAGGCATAAGCAGAACTAAAACAACATCAAAAACAAAAACATAGGCCATGTTTACCCCCATGGCAGGGTTTACACATCTGCAGTTAGCTAAGCAAAACATAAATCATTATTTTGTCATTGAAGTGAGTGCACTCAAAATAGAGGCCATGTTTACCCCCATGGCAGGGTTGTGTATTTTGCGGATAGCCAAACAGAACATCAATCACCTTGTCACCAAAGTGATTGCACTCAGAACAGATGCCACTATTATTATCCCGTGGCAAGGCCAGAAATCAGAGCAGAATACAATCTTATGCCTCACGATTTTCAGATACAATGCAAAAACAGAATAGTATACTGAACAGATAATATCATAGAATCGGATCAAAATTTCAAATTTCATATTCACATTTTATGCAGTAGAGAAACAGAATACAAAAATTGCTCATGTATACACCAATCATGATAAAATGTCAGATTTCAAAGTTGATACAAAATTACCTAAACCATTTTCATAACAAAATATGCAGGTTTTTCACAAAATAAACCTTAAGACAGTTTTAGGCAAAGTCTAGCATAGGAGCACCGTTTACTTGAACTTTTTAACATCTTTGAATTTTCTCACAACGGTTCCAAGCGTATATCAATCGTCACCTAAACATAATAAACGCCATCTATTAAGTTAATAGAATTTAAATAGCACCTCTAAAATAAGAAGAAAAATACTAATCAACTCCACGACAATAACCCCCATGGTTTTAGTTTTTCTAAACCGGTTACTACTCAACTTCGAGCCAACCAAAATAACTTCCAGAATTTTACCTATCCGAGGCATCCACACCCAAATTCTCCTTTCAATTTCAGCAACCCACAATAATTATCCCAACACAATTTATTCTCCCTCTTCATCCAAATACACTCAACACCAACATCTACTCAAACCAAAAGCAATCCAACCACCCAAACGCCCACTCTAACACACAATCAGAATCGACAAAATTCCTTACCAATCATTGCAACCCAAGACCATCAATAACATATTTTGAGAGGTTACCCTTAGCCATGCAAATAAGCAAGTCCACTCTCCATAAATCTAAATACCACCAATCTAAAATTGAGATGTAGAAATTCACCTTGGGTGCATGTGATGAGGCAGCGGCTAAGCATCTAGGTGGTGCAACGGGCTACTACCGGTCATGGCGAAACTGTGAACTCAAAGCAAAGGTGCAGCACTAGGCGAAAGAAAGACACAAAACATAAAGGATTAGACAGACACAAAGGTCCCAGGAGGTTAGGCGTCGGCTGTGGGAAGGAGGAGAAGAAAGAAAGAAAAAAAAATAGGGTTTTCTGAGGGCTTGGGCCTGGGCTCGATGGGCCAGGTCATTACAGATCATATGCTAATTGTTCTCATATCAACTCTGTTTTCATATACTAGATAATTACTTCTACCATGCCCTTTTTTGTCCATTAAATTCCTGTATATTGAATCGTGCTATCTATTGAAGAAATTTGAAAGGGTCAATTCATCTTTTCTGCTTAAAAGAATATCATTTTCTTTCAAATGTTTATTTCAGGTGTTAGTTGTTCCATTTTTGTTACTGTTCTATTTAGTTGAGAGGATTTTCATACAATTGTTTTCTTGCATATTTTGTGGATGTGGACCAAATTGTCTGGGGGCAGATTGGTCCAAATCACAATTGTAGAAGTGCTGCTTCTCCTCTTTTGAATCTTAGTTGTTTTTCTCAGTTTGCAAATAAAATGAATCAGTATCTGGCATGAGTAGAATCAGTGATTAATGTGAAGCATGTGATTTTAGGGTTATTCTATGTGGCAAATCTAGGTCATCTTTGTCTAGTCGTATATTTAACTTCTTGTCTGACTAATGGATGATTCCCTTTCAATCTTTGCTACATAATGAAGGTTGCATTCAGTAACATATTTTATTTCACAACAGGGACAGCAGTTGTGATAGTCATGCTCGTGACCACATTGCTTATGACTCTAATCATGATATTGGTGTGGCGCTGCCATTGGATAATTGTGCTGATCTTCACTGGCTTATCACTGGTTGTGGAGTGCACTTACTTTTCTGCTGTACTATTGAAGGTCAATCAAGGTGGTTGGGTTCCTCTTGTGATTGCAGCAGCCTTTTATATCATCATGTATGTTTGGCATTATGGTACGGCTAAACGCTATGAGACTGAGTTGCACAGTAAGGTTTCAATGGCCTGGATTCTCGGGCTTGGCCCCAGTTTAGGACTTGTCCGGGTCCCTGGGATAGGACTAGTGTACAGTGAACTAGCCAGTGGGGTACCCCACATATTTTCTCACTTCATCACCAACCTACCTGCTCTTCACTCTGTGGTTGTGTTTGTCTGTGTGAAGTACCTTCCTGTCCACAAGGTCCCAGAAGAAGAGAGGTTCCTTGTAAAGCGGATTGGACCCAAGAGTTTTCATATGTTCCGTTGTGTTGCTAGATATGGCTATCAAGACCACCACAAAAAAGATACCGATTTTGAGAAGAAGCTCTTTGATAGCCTCTTCCTGTTTATTCGACTCGAGTCCTTGATGGAAGGATGTTCCGACTCTGATGTGTCTAGTTTGCTTGGTGAGGAAACTGTCCAATCAGATAACACCCTCGTTAAGAGTAATGACAACACACCTCACTCCAATTTGGGCAACACAGTCTCATCATCAGACTCCATTGTGCTCGTTAATTCTTTGTCGCACGCAAACAATAGAATCAGCGAGATTGAGATGGATGAGTTAGAATTCTTGAATAACTGCAGAGATATTGGGGTAGTACACATTCTGGGGAATACGGTAGTGAAAGCTAGGAGGGATTCAAAGTTCTACAAGAGGATAGCTATTGATTACATATATGCATTTCTTAGGAAGATCTGCAGGGAAAACAGTGTGATCTTCAATGTTCCTCAAGAGAGTCTCTTGAACGTCGGGCAGATATTGTATGTATGAGTTGTTGGTTGGTTTTTAACCAATATCATTTTATAATTGCTCACCTTCCAATATATATTGCTTTGGCATGCACAATAAGAACCTAAGTGGAAAGTGGGGTGATAGAGACCAAACCCAGTTAAATTGGCTGTGTTTCTAAGTTTTGTTGT
The DNA here is from genome assembly GCA_022457165.1 of Juglans mandshurica. Taxonomy (NCBI): domain Eukaryota; kingdom Viridiplantae; phylum Streptophyta; class Magnoliopsida; order Fagales; family Juglandaceae; genus Juglans; species Juglans mandshurica. Next base: position 27,216,877 of record CM039626.1, read on the forward strand.
CATCAGTTTTAGACATGCTTTTACTCTTATATAATTAACCAAGAATATATGGGTGGTTGGTAGCTTGAAAATTATCATGCGCTCCAAGAATATGAACAGCATGATACTCACATCCTATCACAAGATGTCATATCATTAAAATTGCTTTTGAAAGTACTAATCATATCATCTTGTGATAGAATCTGAATATCAGTGTTCATACTCTAAGCTACTTTATAATAACAGTCTTGCCTCCTGATGCACCGGACCTTTTGTACTTTATTTTAATGAATTTCTTGTTCAGCAAAAAAAATTTGGCAACATTGTGACACATTTTAGTTAAGCATTATATTTTTTTGGCCAAGTTAAAACAAACATCAACGTTAGGGCATTATACTCGTACCCTTTTTAAAGAGAATAGAAATGATATCAAAATTATGATATAAAGTGATAAGAAAGTTAATACTAACAACAAAAAGGAATAGACAATGCTTGGTTAACACAGACATCTCTTCACCACCACCACACTTTTTTCTACTATTTTGTTTTGGTCAAGTACCGGAAGAAAATACTGGTATTCATAAGAAAGAATAATCAATGAGAAAATCAGAAGGATTCTCTTCTTTATTTCCCCCCTATTTTCTTCAGCCCAAGTGAGAAAAATGTCCATTTCTTGAATTTCTCCCTTCAAGAAATTCACACAAATTTGCCAAACTACAAAACACGTTTATATAACTAATATTTGCCATTACAACATGAATCAAACAGCAACCTCCCACCACAAGGGCAAATTGGTATTTGTTATTCACACAAAGTACCAGAAGCAAGTCTGTTTACTGTGGATACAAATAAAAAGCTTTACATATGAACTGTCTATCTTCAGTTTTCTCTTAACCAGCAATGGTGATAAAAAAAACCGACCTATAATTTCAACCTCTAAATGGGAGCCCCATCTCCCCCCACTCATATTATACACAAATTTTACGAGGAATATAAAGGTAAACGTATCTCATCATCACTATTCGTGATAAAAGCCAAAACTGCGGGACGGAATTATCAGATGACATCACTTGGGCACCTGGTTCTGTGGCTGATGACCCTGTGGCTTAGTTTGGCATGCTGTTGACATCACACGTAACCGTCGAGCAATCTCTGTGAACGAAGGGCGGGCCACTGGGTCAGGGGCCCAACACTGCTCCATTAGAAGTCGCCATTCAGGATCACAGAAGCTTGGCACGGGTGGTCTTAACGTGTTGTTCACTATGCCTCCTGCGTGCAAGAAAATACACCATCAAATAGAGTGCTGTTTCTAGGATATTTTTCCCCTCCAGTTAAGGAAGTATATAGAAATCACAAGTACAGAAAAAAATCAGATATAAAATATTTTTTTTTACAGATGGAATTTGATTCATAAATTGGACTGAAAATAAGAAAATATAAGACAAGAAAGAGCATGTTCTTGGATATAACGAATAGTAATGCCAACGCCATAGCTAAGAAAAAAAACAAGGAAAAAGAAAGAAAGAAAATGAAGCTCCTCATTGAGCTCAGCATTAAAAGATTATATGCAGAGAGACTGATTTGGGAGAAATCATTGCTAAACATCTTTGCCAGCAGGTGACACCTCTGATTCTCTGAATCTTTTCATTGGCACCAGTATCCGGGACAAAGTCGTGACTAATCCCAAGAGTGCACAAGTCCTCGGCAATGAGTTTCCCTCAAGGGCACCTCGGACAATTCAAGAGGAAATTCTCCAGTCCGATAGCCCTAAGAGTGTGAATGCGGAATTTCGAACCCAGGACATCCAGTTTATACTGTTCGTCCCTAGACCACTATGCCATCCTTTGGGGTTCTTACTTTCCTTGGATGGTCTGAGCTGCCAATCGATATATTTTGATGTTTGATTCATTTAAATTTATTTCCTTTCCATTATTTTTTTACTTGATTTTGAGTTACTTTTATTTTATATTTTTATAAAGGGTGCCAGAGGGGACTTGTCATTTGATACAATTAGAAAGGATGCTTTTCACACATTAGGTGTAGTGGTGCTCTACAAATAAAATTTATTGCTTGGTTTAGTCACCCTGAGAGAGAGAGAGAGAGAGAGAAATTATTTCAAACCTATGATTGCTCCGTAGTGCATATTGGCATAAGGCTCCTCACAGGTGAGAATCTCCCAAAGGACAATTCCAAACGAGAACACATCAACCTGCAAGTAAGATATGCATGGACCTATTATGGATTGGGCACAATCTATGAGAAATGGAAGGTATAGAAGGCACCGTTAAAACCATTGTCAATAATTAAACACCCATCCCCAACAGTAAAAGGTGACTGCTCATCAGTTCTGAATACTCATAGGTTAATTACAATCTGAGTGCCACTAGCTTCAATGGTAAATAGCTTCACCAAAGAACAACAGCAAAAAAGGTTCAGCAAAGAAATTTTATTTTCTTCTTGTACAATAGAATCTAGATAAAATAGTAAGTTCCCAAAACTAACATTCGGCATGGGTCAAGTTTGCATCTCCCCAAACTATTAAAGAATCAGCCGGTGATACGTTTAATCTAATTTCTGCTTCTTCCTAAAAGTAAGAAATATACTGTATTCTTACTTAAAAAAAATATATATATATATATATATATACCGCACTACCTCACCTTTTCAGAAACCATACTACTGCTCCCATTCAATAGCTCTGGAGCCATCCATGGAAGGGTTCCCCTTACACCACCAGTCACCAAGGTATTTCTTTTAATTTTTGACAAGCCAAAATCTCCTACCTGCACAACAAGTAGTACGTCACCAACAACCTTTTCTTTGATGCAAAAGAGGAAGTTTAGGACAACCCTTTGGCAGGGGGTTGCAGTGTGGAGTTACTCTACTGCTTAGCTGAGAGAGAGAGAGAGAGAGAGTATTTTCAACTATTTATGAGGTCTGCCAGAGACATCCAAACCATCAGCATTAATTACCTTGCAAATAGGTCGTAAAGGATCTTTCAAGTTGACAAGCAAGTTGTCACACTTCAAATCAAAATGAACAATATTTTTTGAATGCAAATATTCCATTCCAAAAGCTGCATCCATTGCAATAATGAGTCGCTTGCGATGGTCGAGTTGCCTGGGCGTATATTCAACATATTGAAGATGAAGAAGATAGGAAGAAGTTCAACTTCTTAAGCATTGAACAATATATTACCTATCCTTGCTTAGCAAAACATGTCTAAGAGAGCCATTCACCATGAACTCAGTCACAGTGGCTAGTGTTCCTCCAGGCCCATCTTGCACCACCCCATAAAATGCCACCACATTAGGATGGTGAAGCTTTGAAAGAATTTCAGCTTCACGCCAGAACTCCGTGGTCTGGAAAGGGTGATTACTGGTTACTGAGAAACAAACATATGACAAAGTAGTCTCCCTTAATGAGAAATAACAACCAATGGTTAGGGTGAGGATACCCTTCACCAGTAAGTTCCGGAAGTAAACTGGAGCACCAGAAACAGGGACTACCCAAGCTAATAGCAAGGGATCACAGCCATCTCAAATTGGCAACATAATCCTTCCTAGACTTCAAGTTATAATAGTGATATACAAATGAAATGTTAGATAAATAACTTAGGTTTGATTGTCGCAACTGAAATTTTCAGGACAGACTCTTTCATGTACTCAATTAATCATTTGACAGGAAAACAAATTAGCAAACACCTGAAAGACCTACTGAATGAAAGAAAACTCACCAATCTTTCCTGCTCCGATGAGCGACCCGTGAAACAGATTTTTTTTATTCGCTTAATGGCAACATCTGATCCTCTCCATTTTCCATGATAAACTGTCCCAAAACTGCCAGAACCCAATTCCCTTAGCTCTTCAAGATCTTCATTCTTAATAATCTGTTACGACATCATGAACAGTAATCAAGGAAGGAAGCATACAATTGATTCAATATAAATGCACGAAGTGCCAGTGCCAAAAACTTTAATGCCCACAAGTTCTGAAAATTTAGCCATGTCCAAAGAGGAACTAAACTTGCAGTTAGAACACCCTGGGAAGGGGAGGGGGAGGGAGGAGAGAAAACAAGGAAACAAAAACACAAACAGAGGAAAGATATAATTAAAACAGTTCAAGTTCCCTAGAGCAGATTTAATTTTATTTTTAGTTCTGGCGACAAAGGGAGGAGACAGCAGCCAGTAACCATTTCATATGAGCATAGCAATTACCAAGTCATAATCATACTGACTTGTCACACAATTACCAGAACGAAGGTATTCAACAAAAGAATTCAGGTGGAGGCCCAACCATGCCTCCCAAATACCAACATTCTTTAATGGGCTTAGCTTTCATGATTTTCACGTTTCTTTTTCTCCTTTTAGATAGATGTATTTTTTATATACTTCCTGGGTACTTGGATATTGCCTTTTAATGAAATCTTATAAAAAGGGTACTAAGGATGAGCCTGATTCATCATGCAGATCAGAATGTTAAAAGAAGTAACTGATACATAGATCTTAATGACTTGGAAATGTGAGACACCTATCAAGGGTTTCCTGGCTCAAAACCAAAGAACATATACATAGTCTGGAACCTTTCTAAAAGATATACATACAATGAAAGTTATGAAACCAAAAACTACAATAATACAGTAGGGAGGATCTCAATTTATTCAACCTGCATTCCAAAAAGAGATATTCATGTCAAAGCACCTAATACATAAGAAATAACCTTGTAATCAAACATGACATGGCACATGGATCACAGTACAATAACATCAAAACCAGGTTTAGCTAAAAGGTTGATCATTGTCGCAGACAGGACAGTTGAAAGACCATTAATATGAAACATAATGAATGACTATATATCAAGTATTAACTACGTTAGCTATCAAAAAAAGTATCAACTACGTCAGAGAAAATCTGGAAAAAATGTTACCAGAGATTTTCTTTAGTCTCTTGGTGTCTCTTATCATTGCCTTGCATTGTTGCATTGTTGCATTATGATTATATATTTTTCTATGTTCCAATTCGTCATAACTTTAATTTGTTGATAATAAGAAAAAAAGAAGAACTTGCTACATTCAGAAATAAATTGCAAAGAAACATGCCACATGATGAATTAAGCAACCTGCAACACAAACTTCAGGGAGCACTGCAGATAGAACAAGGGGGATTTAAAAGATTTTTCAAGATTAGAATATGGACCGACTTCCTGGGTTTATCATGATGAGCTTCATAGTTTTTTACTCGAAGGTATAGGTTTATTACTGACTTGAGTAATTTGGGAAGCAAACAGATTGTAGCCTGCATATAAATTGGAATTGGAGTTGTGTAAGTTGTACTAGCTATTAAAGTTGTGTAAGTTGTACAAATTGGAAATGGAGTTTGGTCTTAGAATCAAGGGAATGGAAGATTTTTGTCCTATTCTTGACGACCACAAAGCCCAACGCAATAGATATGAAGATTATGTCGGCTGCATTATCTTAAGACAATGATGTTAAACTAAAACCAAAGTATCCAAGTGCATTTCTTCATAGAGCATATACAACATTCAGAACACCTTCATGGTCTTGACTACGGTTCTCAAGCAAATCCTCAGTAAGGTTTCCTTCTCTCTGTCTTGCTCTTTTATTCTTTCTGCTAAAGATTTTTGGCAGCTGCAAGCCTGCAACTAAAATCACTTTCTTGAGACTAAAAGTTTCTCCAAGACTAATTATTGTGACTGTTTGGAATTCATTACAAATACATTCATGGATCCATTATTTCCTCATCAATCTAAATGTAGAACAATCAAGTTGTCGTCATCCTGATTCCAATAAGGATTGCTAATTCATTTTGAGGTCAAACCCTTGTTCTAATCTTCAATTACCATTGCTTTTATGTAACTTTGCAACAAATTAGGGTATCTGCCAGAGACCAAATTACTAATCTGATCATATCTCTTTCCTCGTGGATTACTTATAAAAAAATAGCACCTTATGGGTTCCCCAGTCGAAAAAAAGAAAAAAGGAATATAATCAGTCCAATACCTAGGACCTTAAGGTAGACAAGATTCAACCTGGTGCTGCATCAATCATGAAGCAAAAATAGGAGAAACCATAATCCAGCCGTCCAGCAAGGTATTTCATTTAAATTTTACAAAATCATCAAGTATCACAAATTAATTGTTTCTTCCTCTTTTTCTTTCATTTTCCTTCCTCCTCTCTCTCAGTCAAAATCAACCAAGTAATGAAGACTACCCTTGTTTTATAGGTAATGAAGACTCACAAAAAATTCCTGCATTATGATTCAAAATAGCCTTGAACTAAAAGCCAATATATAAATATGCTTTCTTTTACTTTTGCCATCTTTGATTTACAAATAAATATGAAACAAGTGATCATGCATATAAAGACACATATATAGAACAGGTAATTACACATGCGCGCGCGCACAATACAGAATCCAACGATCACTCCTTACAAATGAAATTTCTAAAGTCCAGGATCCACTAGTTCACTCTGCTTCCAGATGCAAAAAGGGATCATCAAGATATATCCGAATCGTACCTCGAAATATTTGTTACAATGCAAGTGAAAAAAATTTAAAAATAAAAACTTCCATGTAACCTCATGCTGGTGTGTAGTGTAAAATAAGGCATGATTCAACTATTTCCATATTGATGATAATGGAGATGCAAACTTTGAGCATCATACCCCGGGATTAGTCGGGACACTGTTCCTGGACACCCGGTGCCAATAAAAAAAAAAACTTTGAGCATCATACCTGCAAGGTGTTAATATCAAACTCTCCCAGAGAAAGATCAGCAAGAGGTGCACCGGCATTCTGAATATCCAACTTCCCATCCTATGATTGTTAAGAGAAATAATAAAACATGGTCACATGCAGCAAGCAATACGGGTGCAGGATTGGTAAAGAAAAATGTCATGAAGTACCTCATAATCTGATTCTGGCATTCTGGGGATAACCCCATCCAACTGCACACTTCCATTTCCCTTGAGCTCAGGACTGTAATCTGGTTGCAAATTCATGGTGTTGGGTCCAATAACACCAGATGACCCTAGTTGAAATTCTTCATCCAAATGGATATGGGAGTCATTTTGATCTAGAGCTGCCACCCCGTCAGACTTCATTGGTGGATAGCTGTAATCTATAGGAGCCCCTTCCTCGTTTGTGAGTGAGGACAAGAAACCTAAATGATCCTGATCCATAAGGGAAATATCTTTTCTGACAAACTCATCCTGGGCCAACTTTCGAAAATATGACCAGTGCTTGGGCTCATGATTCTCCATGTTCAAGCTCAAGCCAGTTCCGTCACTAGGTAGTGGGCCCATACCAGAGAGGTTCTGTGATATTCTCGCCTTTGAGAATATATCAGACAGGAAATCATGAGGAAAGCGATCATTTATATCAATAAGAATATCTCCCTGCTCTGGATTACCAACAACAGGGGCCTCACCTCGAGGAACGCCTCTAGCTGGCTTCTCGGCCCAAGCCAAGGGCTCTGCATTAGCCATACCGTTATTCCCACTGTTCTTACTGGTAGCCATCTCACTCCATTCAAATTCTTGTGGCCTTAAAGCAGAACCTTCCATGTGCTTGTCAGATGTACCTTGACTTAACATTAGATTATTCAAGCTATCATCTTCTTTACTGTTTATAGAGGGATCTTTGTAGTTTTCTTTTATCCAGACCATTCCATGTTCATCCTCAGGATTAATCTGCATATGTCTCAAATTAGATTTCTGCAACTTTGACTCAAGCCCATCCTCAGAAATATTAAAGTGTATGTCATTGATATACTTTTCAAGCTTCACTAGCTCATCTTCAACATTCTGAGTATCTGTATACAGAGGTTGTGAAGATGAGTTGGAATACTCAGTCTGAAAAGCCACATGTCCATCATGCAACTTATCAACTGATTCGGTAATTGGCTGAGAATGATCAGAACGTGCCTGAGTTATCAGAAACTGAGAACCTAAAGAATCATCAGACTTGGACAAGCGGTTCAATTCTGACAGCTCCCTGGGAATTGGCTCGGAATGAAAAACCGGTGGAGGAACCAGCGGTGCTTCAAGGTATCCCAGAGTGATTTGTCCACCAGATGCATAAAAATGGACATCTTTGTTATTCTTTGTCCCATCATTTAAACCTTCAGCTGACATTTTATTCAGTATGGGTTCCTGGAGCTTTTTATTGCTTTTCATAGACACCAAGGATGATCCTATGTCTGCAGCCGAATTTGTAACCAACACTTCTTCGCCAGAAATATGACTCAGAACAGAAAAATCACGTGGATAAGAAGAAACAGCATAATCATGGTCAAAAATTTGATCTTTGTTTGTTTCATTTATTTTTTGGAGTGAGCTTTCCCTACTCATTTTTGCCTCCTTTGATGATGCTTCCTTCTCCTGCAATTGAGTTTTATCAGGTTCATTTAGCTTATGGGCTGTGCTATCTCTTTTCAGTTTCATCTCTTTTCCAGATACTTCAGGATCTTGTAAATGAAAACCATACAGCTGCCCGGTCAAACCTCCCTGCTGAGTCAGATGGCTATGGACAGGTATTGGAGCTAAATTCTCTCCAGCTGTGGCATGGTTAGAATGATCAGAACCATAACCGTATTGTAATGCAACTGACAAGGAAACAGTACTCTTTTCATCTTTCTTAGGGAAACTCTCCAAAGGCTGGAAAGGAGAGAAAGAATGCTGTCCAGCTTCTCCATGATGATTCCTCTGTCCCTGATAAGGATATGAATTGGATTCGTAAGCACTAGATGAGCTTGGTAGCAGAGGCTGAGAAGACTGACCAGTCGACAAAGGTGTATCAACTGCCAAATGTGCAGTGCTGGCAGCAGCTAATTCTGGTGCAGCTCGACCACTCCCCCTTTCAACATTTAGGCTGAGTAACTCATCCAAGTTGTTTCCTGAAGCACTTGCCAAAGCAATTGAGTTCTTTCTCAAACCTAGATCCATTCCATTCACAGCAACAACATACTGAATCTCAGAATCACCCTCAGTGTTTCCGAGACCAAACTCAGCATCCTCCAAATCACCATTACAAAACAGGAACACCCTTAGCTTCTTTGATCCCCCATCTTGCAGGCCATCATTACATTCTTCCATCATGTTTTGCAGGTCCTCATCAGAAGATACGGACACTAATGCATCAAGATCCTCGCCAGGAAGCTGATATTTTATTGAATTAGTTTGGTTGTAAATAGTCAACATTTTCTGCACAAGATCTTGCCAAGAAATATCCTTCCTAATCTGGATAATACGTGTCTCTCCACCAACATATCTAAGCTTTCCATCGCTGGGACGAGGCAAAATCTTCCCGCCAAAGCTGCAGAGGAACTTCACCTTTGTTGATGAGCTATCAGGGGCCCCTGAAGAGGCATAACCATGAAATCCTTGACTAACGTCATTCCTTGACGAGGTTTGGGGCACTGACTGCAATGAATCATAATAACTTTTGTCCTCGTGTGAGGAAGGTCCCTTTCTCTCAAAACCCTGAATGTGAGCATTTTCTACTGAACTAAGTATTGCATTTTCAGACCCACTTTCTGAACCTGTGTGGCTCATTCCCAGCACACCATAAGTACTTGGAACAAACTGCTGCCTAGGATTCACCCTTTCCCGCATAAATTCAAGAGCAAACTCCTCACCAGTTTGAATGGAGAAATTCAGCACAGGTCTTGCTCCAACCGACATATTGTAATCTGGAGGTCGCAAGTTGGTGTTGATATTACTCGACAGATCAGGGAAAAATCTTTGGTTTGCAGACCCAAGTCCCTCATTTCTAGTTTCACCACTGGTGTAAATTTGTTCATAGTTCTTCCGTTGGTCCACCGTACCCTTTCCCAGATTTCGCTCCATTTACTTCAACTTCTGGAGGATAAACACCCAATTTGAGATGCCATGAATATCAACCGAGTGAAATATCAGCACAAACAACAGAGAACTTGCAGAGAACCTTCTTCAAATGCAGATAAGTATTTCAGATCGTTAATAAGGAACCTGGGAGTAGACAAGCTTTCAGTAACTCAGTCACTCACACATAAACTTCTCTCAAACTAAGCAAACTTAAGACAAACTAGCATTATTCCTGATTAAAAAAAAAAAAAAAAGCTTCAAGAATTTTATTCCTCTGAAAAATAAAAAGATCTCTTAAAACACTATCATCAAATTTTAGAGGAAACAAAACCATTAAATATTATGCTGTATGTAGGTAATCTAATTCTAGCAAAAAAAAAAAAGTACCAAATAGATTAATTTCACCAGTAAACACGATAGGCTCAAAACTTTTGAGGATTTGCGATCCACACAATTATCCACACACATCCTAATATAAACCAAAATTAAAGATTTGCCTCTTGACTTAGAAAAAGGTTATTAACTCCATGTAAACAACAATAATTGTATTAGGCTCATTCCAGTGACTTGGAGCTTTCAATTACCCCAACTTAGAAAAAGTCGGCTTTCTTTGTATGGACAGGTTCTTTGGGGAAGATCCTGACTGTGGACAACCTACGGAAATGTCAAGTCATTATTATTATTATTTTTTATAAGTAAACGATTGTATTAATAATAATAGGCTTATCCCCAGTACACAAGAAAGTATACACGAGTTAACGCCTATCTAGGAAGAAGAAAAAGAAACAAGAAAGTCATGAATGCCAAGGCCATTAAAATCTACACCTATGGCCCATAAAAATAATGTTTTAACAAAGAGTGATCTAAGTTCCTCTATAGAGCGTTCTTTGTCTTCAACATCCGGTCATTTCGCTCCTTCCATAGGCACCACAATCGAGTCATTATTATTGACTACTGTTGCATGTGTAGAAAAAGTGATGAAACAGTGGATCATTTGCTACTGCATTGGGAGGTTGGCAACACCCTGTGGGATGAGTTTTTGTAAGAGTTGGGTTAGCTGGGTTATGCCTAAGTACGTGGTTGAGTTTACTGCAAGTTGGAGAAGCCTTCAAGGTATTCCGCAAATTGCTGCAATTTTGAAAATGGTCCCAATTTGCCTTTATGGTGCATCCAGAAGAAAAGAAGTGATCGGTCTTTTGAAGACCAGGAATGCTAGTTGGAGGAGCTTCGATCTTTCTTCTTCAATACATTATTTCTCTAGGCAGTAGCTATTGATTTTAATGGATTAACTTTTCATGTTTTCTTGCATTTTTTTCTTCTTCCTAATAAGGCGTTCCCTCTTGTATACAAGAGATCCACCTAAGTGGGAAAAGGGAAAAGTGCTAGAAAATCTTGAAAAGAGGAAACGAAAAAAGCTACACTATTTTGGTCCATGGTCCAATGAAAGAGGGTATTAAGGAAGGAAGACTTGAGCTCAAACACTGAATCTTCACATTCTTCAAAGCAATGCTCATTTCTATCTCTGCAAACACTCCACAATAAGCAAGTAGGATCATATTCCACATTAGTGGGCAATGATGGCTAGAAGATCCATCACTCGAGAAGGCATAACTCAATCCATCTCAAATAGGCCAAAAGCCATACTCCATAAAGAGCACGCAACCCCATAATGCAGCAGAAGGGTAAGAATCTTCTCTAAAGCCATTGTCAAGTGAAGAAGTTCACTCTAAGGGGGGCTTATTCCTCCAAATAAGCTTACAAGGGAAATGGGCACTAACATAAGCACAGAACACATTATAACATACTTTCATTCGAACACTCCTTTCCTAAATGTGTCTCACAAGATTTTATCTTTGCCATTACGTTCCACCCGACTTGAATGTAACTGGTCAAAGAACGATGTGAAGAGATCTACCTCATAGTCACTGCCCTCCCTGACAAAATTGACACACCTGACAACACTGAAAAGGATTGTGTGAGAGTTGATAGTGATCCCCACATAAACATCCTTAAGGCAAGCGGTTCTAAATAACTCTTAAGGAATCACATTTTAGCGATTTTTCACCACACCAAAAAGCATGCCAAAAGCAAATCTTGAACCTGTCACCCACAATTAATTTTTTTGATAAGTAAGAGAAGTCCCGCAACCCCTTCTGGTAAGTTTCTAGAGACCAACGTTGCAAGACCCATTCACCTCATAAGAACACCAGCCACCACCCAAGCTTCCATAATCTACGTCCACTAGCACCCTCCAAAGGCTCTTTCATAGGCATTGCACCATGGTGATTTCCCCAACAGGGCTCTATTAGAGATAATCAAATTCTAATGAGGTTCCTTCCTCTCCACAAGAAACCTTGTTATATATTCCCCAATCGGTTGGAAACTCCCACAAGTAGTTGGGAAAGGGACTTATATTAGGTAGGAAAGTTCATAACATACTATTAATCAATGTGCTTTTGTTGCCTTTAGACAAATACAGCCTCTTCCAATCCACCAATCGATGTCTCATCTTCTCTAGAATATCTTCCCAAACCCCGAGGGAAGACCAAAATAAGCAATGGATAAGATAGAAATCCTACAACCAAGAATTTCTATTAGACTAGCTCAATTCTCAACCCTGCCAACAAGAATTCTGACTTCGACAAGTTAAACTTTAAACAAAATACAGCTCCAGAGAAAAGGAATAAGAAAAACAGAGATTATCTAACATCTTCATTTGCCTTGTAAAAAACCAAGGTACCATGTAGGAGCAAAAGATGAGAGACATTAAGCCCCACTCCATTCTCAATACCCATAGAGAAGTTTGATAAGAAACCCCTATGAATTGTAGCAGATACCATCCTACTCAGGGTCTCCCTGCTCACTCAATCTTAGTCTACTATCAAAGTCTACTATCAAGGCAGGTCGTCTTCTAACGTCTTAACTTTACCCAGCAAAATACAATTTGAAGAACCTTGAAAATGGTAAGAACCCCACCATTGCTTCACTTTTTCCACAAAACCTTCTAACATTAGCCACATATTTCCAAAATCGAAATACTGTTTACCATCCCAAATATCCTCACAATCAAGATGGAGGGGGAAATAATCGATGCAAAGCCTCATCGACCATTTCTAAAACGCTCCAAGGAAGTGAGCTTCCCACTCAGAGAAAATGAAAAAGTGATCCAGTCCAGACCAAGCAGGAATCTCTTGACAATTTGACAATGTAAAAGCTCCTACTCAATTTAAAGGATAATACTAACAAGTTAATTAGTCAATGGCGACTAAGGGTAGATTTGGATAGTGAGTTGAGTTGATATGAGATGAAATGAAAATTGAAAGTTGAATAAAATATTATTAGAATATAGTTTTTTAATATTATTTTTGTTTTGGGATTTGAAAAAGTTGAATTGTTTATTATATTTTGTTTTAAAGTTTGGGAAAGTTGTAATGAAGAGATGTTATCCAAACAAGGCCTAATTAGTAAAGTAATAGTAAGTGGCGACTAAGCACCTCAATAGGTCCAAATAACTGACTAGAGCTTGAATCAGCTGACTGGGTGTGGAATTGTCCTAGATAGAATGCCAGCAATAGACAATTATCTGAAATGTGTCCAGAATCAACCTAGAATTAGTGTCGTTGAGAAGTAAGCAATAGATACGAAGAATCAAGTAAATGAACAAAGATTGGTAAATGAAGTGAACCAAACTTCGCTACTGACAAGCGAGTTATTGTTAAAAAGTGAATCGGTGTTACTAACAAGTAAGCAAACGCCATGCAGACCCAGAAAATAACATTTTGATACAAATCAATCTCAAAAGGCTTAATATTAAAGCTCACAAAACCCCGATTTTACAGCCAACAAAAGCTAAGAAAGCGGACCCGAATCTAACATCAAAGCCAGATATCCGACGCAAAACACGATCACAACAAAAAATAAAATAAAACAAAACAAAAAGAAAAAGAACCATTAATTGTGTGAGAGATCGAGTTCAAATCGCTACAGAAGTATGACCAAAAAAAAAACCATCAGAAGCTCAAAATCTTTCATCTACCTGAGAAAGCAGAGAATAAAACAAACGAAAAGCACCAGAAGACCCTGAGCTTTGCTTGCTAATCAGGTCGGCTCAAGCAAATTTCACATCGCGCTCTCTCTTGTAGTTTATCTTCCAGAGCTGAGAGACGCTCCTCTCAACTCTCTCATATTTCATTTCCTTAATGTTCAGACCCTTTTTTTAGTAGAATTTTGATTAGTTTCCATTTATCTCTCAAATTTTACGACTTTCTTGGACCCTAATCATGATTTTTACTTCCTTTCCTGTTGGTTCCGTCTGGAAATGTCTCTATTTTCCAATTTTTAAGATTACCCACGCGCTTCAGTGACGCGTCTCTCGGTAGGTGTCAAAAGGGGGCGGTCCCCACTTGATACAGAAGTGCGACCCTAACTTAGGTGGCAGGATACTGTACCGCTCTCCTCGCAATCTTGTCGTGAACTCTGGTTTTATATTACGGATTTTATTAGAGTAATATTATATCCAACGAAAAATATCCCAAATGTATTTATAAAAAGAGTTATACTATATAGAAGCTTCACATTTTATATACTACTTAAAAAAATATATAATTTTATTCTTTTATCGAAATATGAGATATGAGGATAAAACAATAAATTTATATATTTTTAAATGTTATGCAGAAGTATGTGAAGCTTATATATCAAAAAAAATTATTGAAAAATACATTTCATCTTTTTCTTTTTCTTTTCTTTTTTTCATATATTTTTTAATTATCATCAATATTTAAAAAAAATAAAAAATTCACAACATTATTAAAAACACTTCTTTAATTATTAAGTAAAAAAAATAAAAATAAAAAAAGGGTTTCGGGATACACTTTCCAAACACATTTTTGAAACCTTTAGTATTTCTGATTTATTAACGCGATAATTTCTATATTTTATATGTATTATATTTTAAGTGATTTATATGTACATCATCAAATTTTTATATTAATTAAAAATTACACTCCTAAAATCATAAATGCATCATCTAAAAAGCATAAATATCAGATAAGTGTGTGACTGTGTCCGGTCCAACTTATTCTTTTTATGAAAAATAAATAAATTATTATCATATGAAATTAATTTAATTTTATAATTCACGACTCCATTATTGCTTTTCATGATTAATATTTAAGAAATTTTTAATCAATCTAAATATAAAAATAAAAAATAAATGAAAAGGGAAGAGAGTATCCCATTTCAATGGTATAAATTTGTTTCTGGAAAATTAATTAATAAATTTCTTTTCTTTTTCTTTTTTTCTCTATCAAATTTTCGTTTCGCCCGACGAGTTAGGAAATAATATCGGCCTTGTTCGCATGCTTTTACCTTTTGTATTAGTGGCAATCTTTGATCGTGTTTTAATTTTTTGATAAGTGAGATATCTTTATTTATGATTTTTTTTTTAAATGTTCCCTCCAAGTGTACATGAAATAATTATATATACTAGTCCGACAAGGTCAAAAGTTCAAACAATTTGAAAGCTAAAGACTAGGGGTGAAAGTTGGTCGGTTCGGATCAGAGAAATCGACTGGACCGAACCGATCCGGGACCAAGACCGGTCGGTCTCAATCAAGTCCCAATCCAATGGTTTCCCATCCCGGACCGGACTAAATCGACCGAATTTAAAAATAAATATTATTTATATATATAATTAATTATGTAATTTTCATCTAACCTATCGCTATTAAAAATATAAGATTTTAAATATGTTATTAAAAAATTAATATTATATCAATTAACTAGTGTATAATATCAGTTAACTAATTATATAGTAATTATATAAGTTAAGAATGTAATTTTCATTTAATTTATTATCATTGACCATATAAAATAATTTTTTATTGAATTAGTTACATAATTTACATTAATAATTTATTTGATTTTAATTTACTATTTTAAATAAAAAATGTTTATTAATTTATTTAAAAAAAATAAAAAATAAAAAAGTAATTAGGTTGAACCGACCGGATCGGATCAGTAGATATACCGGACCGGACCGATAGCTACCGATTCGATCCGGTCCCTAGGAATATTCGGTCCGATCTGATCTGGAGAACATGATGGATCACCCCCCAAACTAGACCAGACCAGACCAATTTAATATTATTTACACCCTTACTAAAGCTAGAGAACATAATTGGTCAGCCAATACAATAGTAATGTTTTTAAAACATAAAGTTCTGAATTTTCGAGAATTTCTTTCTAAACACACACATGACACACCACATTAGATGAATTTACAATTATTCATTTGTTTATTGTAATTATATGACGATCTAACATGCTTATTAATCTACCTCCTGTCTTAGGTTCCGTTTGGATTGAGAAGTAATTTCAATTCATCGCATCTCATAATTACAACTTTTAAAATTATCACGCAAAATATAATAAACAATTCAACTTTATCATATCTCAAAACAATAATAATATTAACAAATAATATCATAACAATATTTTATTCAACTTATTTAAAACCATTTCAACTAATTTCATTTCAACTCTCAATCCAAACGAAGCTTTAATGTCACCCAATATATCTAACTTAAAAAGATAATAAATTGTTTGTTACATGGTATTTAATATCTTGTAGTAAAGTAAGGGGACCCATTGTTTGTTTATCCCTCCTATACATGCAACACCAATCTAATACCACAACATAAATTGTCCTAGCTAGGTAAGAATATATAGGTACAATATTAAATAATCGATCGAAGTCTACATCATCTAATAATTCATAGACATCGCTAATTGTGCATTATGATCACCAGTCGTCTATTTTCCTCAAAATTTAATCAAATAGAGAAATTGAGAAAGCATCTATTCTTTAACGGGCCAGAGATTTGTTGCAAGTTATCCGTTAAAATGATCTAATATCAATTTGGCAATTTAATGTTGAATTGAAAATAATAATAACAACAATAACATGATAGAATAAAATTTAATTTTTCAAGATAAAATAATAACAATTAGACACGATCACGTGGCTACAAGACTAGATGGTTGGATTACAAAATCCTAAGAGAAATTAAGGGATTTAATTATTATGGGATAAGTTATGACTGTATATTATCTAATGGGGGGTGCTAGAGCTACCAATAGAACTACCGATAGTGTTAAATTCGTTTTTTTTTTTTTTTTTTATAAAGTTTTTTAGTTTTTTTAAATAATTTGTTGTGTATTTAAAAAAATACAAAATAAAAAAATACAATACTAACAAATAAATAAACACATTTGCTAAAAAAAAAAAAAGATGATTAATACAAATTATAAGTATACTTGTTGTCATTTTCCATTATCTAATAGTGCTCAAAATAGGCACCTCAAATTTGTAAGTTGAAGACCCGTTTGGAAGATATTGAAATCAATTTAGTTCAGTCTAATTTTAATCCGAGTCTAACATCAAAACATTCAACTATAAAATCACTAAACATTACTAAACTCAAAACTCTTTACACGTTGGATCCACAATTTCTTTCAACTCAATACTTTTTTATACGCGGGATCCACAACTTTTTTTAACTTCACATAAATACATATAAACTTATCTTAATATTCAAACACATATAAACTCATATTAGGTAGGCCTTACAAAATTCATTCTATTATCTCAACTCATTATTATTTATAAAGAACTAAATTCATCTATACTCAACTCAACCTAAGAGGGCTGTGCACATCAATGTAACCCATTACCCATTCAAGGGCGCCTTGCAAGTTGTAATGCTCCTTCTATATTTGCTTTCACTTGGCAAGATCTATTTTCAACTTACCTAAAATGCATGCAGACATACTTTTGAAGTAATTGGCTAGTCCTGCATTATTTTTATTCAGTAGCAGTGATCCTCATCATCTATATTTGCTTTCACTAGGCAAGATCTATCTTCAACTTACCTAAAATGCATGCAGACAGACTTTTTTAGTAATTGGTTAGTCCTGCATTCTTTTTATATTCAGTAGCAGTGATCCATTATTCCTCAGTATCAAACATGTCAATCTATTACCTGCTTTTCATGGAAGGGAGGAAAAAAAGAAGGGACTAATGCACATTCATCAAACTGCTATTTTTGTTGGCTGGGACTCTGAATGGCTAATAGCCGTGGAGATGGGACTATAGAATTGTCTGCAAAGTGTAGCAGAACAGGAAGAAAAAGAGAGATAGAGAGAGGAAACAATAAAACCTGCTGCAAATGGAAAGGTTGAATAACTAAAAATATCAGTAAAAACACAGCAGCTCCAGAAAACACGATGGCGGCTGCTGTGAGAAAAGAAAGAAGGCAAGAGAGAACGAGAGACTCATATTTCCTCTATTTCTCTCATCCTCTGTAGTATAGGGAGACTCGGGGAAGAGAGAAAAGCAAACAGAAGAGAGGATGAGGAAAAGGAAAAGGAAGATGGGGAATGATGGGGAGAGAGCAAGAAGAGAGAGGACATAAGAGAGTCGTCGTTTGCCACGTGGCGAGGTCTGACTGGTTGAGTGCTTTGGGCTTCCACAACATACAGCAACAACAACACCAACACCAACACCAACTCTCTCTCTCTCTCTCTCTCTGCTGCCGTGTCAGAGCGTAACCCCGTCCTATGACCCCGGCGAATCCGTATTTGTATGCTTCTCTTTCTCCATCTATTTATTCGTTTGTCGCCCACTCTCTCTCTCTCTCTCTCTCTCTCTATCGTATTCACCATCATCTATCTCCGAGCTTCCATACCCTAACCTATTTCTTTCTCGTCCTCGCACTATCTCTGAATCCAAGACAATATTTCTCTATATTGTTCTTTGATCCGTTTATTTGATTGGTAAGCTTCTGAATTCACATGTGTACTTTGATTTCCTGTGCTTTCTTATGCATTTCTTGGTCGGTACTTCTGTGGGTATTATTTGCGTAATTTCAGCTGACCCATGTGTGCTTTCATGCTGATTTTGGTGTGAATGTTGTTTGAATTTGGAGTTGTTGGGTTTATGGGTTGTAATTGCTAATGCAAAAGTTGGTGTCTTTGGGGAGTTATAAATTGGATTTGGCATGGCTGTGTGATTGGTGGTTACTCAAATGTGGTTTTGGGTTTATTACGCGTTGAATGTGTGTGCATGCTGAAGTTGATGTGATTGGATTGTTCAATTTCAACATCATCATTCTGTTTTGTAGGTGTATGTAGTCATTTATTGATTAATGGTGTTTGACTAGATGGTTAACTAGATTCAACAATTGGATTTGTTGTAAGTTGGATTTGGCATTGATGTTTCATTTGGTGGTTATTTCTTGCTGTTGGCACTGCTTTTATGAGTTTTTTAGAGCTGCTTTCGCTTCGGTATGTCAGAATGTTGCCGATAACTGTTCTGCATTAAGTGAATATATAATTATATATTGGTTAGCTGCTCAAGAATTAATAACTTTGCCTTTTGTTGTGATAGCCATGAATCAGTTGCCTGCTAACGGAATCTGAATGATTATTGCTGTAATGTGTTCTAAGTACTTTTCATGGAACTAGCTTCTTCCCACTTCTGCTTCAGACGTGGTAAACTACAAAATGAAACTCTTTTTTGAATCACCAGTATTATATCACGTTCAATTTAAGCTTTGATTCTTACATTATTTTTTTCTTTGTTTTAACCCCCAAATGACTTGTTGTCCCATAATTATATTTCCTATAGTAACCCCCAAATGATTTGTTGTCCCATAATTATATTTCCTATAGTTGAATTGATGGCGCCTCCACCTGATGAAATGTGTCTTGGTTATAGAAAGGACTGTCTGTATGAGATTTGTGTACTAACATCTGAAATTAGCATCAATTTCCAATTGACCCCTTGGAATTTAAATTTTCCTTTTAAGTCTTGGTTCCTATCTTTCGCCTATTGGCACATGTTTTCACAGTAAGTATTGATTGTACTTTTAGAGTTCTATTTATTTACAAAAGATCTATTTCCAGTATTGTTTCGGGTTGTTTTTTTTATAAGTATTGTTTCGGGTTGTACTTGATCAAAATTATACTTCTGGAGTCCAATTTATTTATAACATATCTATTTCCAGTATTTTTTTGAGTTGAACTTAGCTCACTATCTACTGTTTTTGGATATTCCTTACGGTTATTATTGAGAACTTCTCAAATTTAGTTTAGGTGATATGAAAGTGGTTGACTATTGGATTTAGCTCATATCTTGTTGTCAGTTATCTGTGCCTTTTCTTTTCTTCATTTCTGTCTCTGTGCCTTGCTTATCTTGATCTTTCTGCTGTTTGCTTCTAAATTTTGCATCTTATTCAAGTGCAGAAACAGAACATCTTTACCTTGCAGCAAAATCCTGTCCAGAAGCTCTAACTAATCAAGTATCAACCTTATTGTGAATGCAAAATTTACTTCTGTAACTTTTAACCACCCATGTATGACCCAGGTTGAGAGATGAAGGAAAACGGTTCATCAACTAGTAAAATGATTAACAGAAACTGGGTCTTGAAGCGCAAACGGAGAAAGCTGCCTTGTGGAACAGTTCTAGCCAACAGTAAAGAAGATAGTTTGTTGGTATCAGAATCCCCAAAGAATACTTCTTTGGTTAAACGCGAGCTGAAGAGTGAAATTAAATCTGAGCGATTTTCATCCAAGAAGAAAGGGAATGATGGGGTGAGTTATCTTTTGTGCTTTGTTTCCTCTCTCTCTCTCTCTCCCCCTTTTTCTGATCATTTTCATCATTTTTGGGGCAGCTTCTTAATCTAGCCATGAAAAACCTGGGCAACTGATTGCCTTTTTTCCTATCATTCTTGTGAATATTTTCAACGTTTTGTTTCTTTTTTTCCATTGAATGCGAGGAGTAGTTTTTCTTTTGTGAACATTAGAGTCCACGTACAAGTTCTACACTAAATCACGTGTAATATATCTTAACATAACATTTTGTACCCATCTCTCCTGAATTTTTAAGCACTTAATGGGAGCTGCTGTTGATGGAGTTACTTCATCATTGAATGATGGCGTTAATTCTTCTATGAATTTCTTTGCCTCTTCTGGCATGCACACATTATGTCACAATTGTTTATCTGCCCTGATTTTTTTTTTTGTTGTGCTTACCAAAGTCCTTTCTTTGTTCATGCTTGTTTTTGGAGTGATAGATGATATTTACTCTCTCGATGAATTAATGTTTAGTTTGTAAAAGGGATTAAAACTGTGTAGTATTCCCTATAGCTCAAAAACTTAACTTTACTATTGGTTCTACAATTTTTGAGTAAAATTAATCCTTGCACGTACATGGGCTTTTCTGCTGCTAAATGAGCCACTTCTTAGAGATGAAGGCAAACAAGTTAAAGATCACCTTGAAAAAGTTTACACTTGCATTCACTCACTGTAGATATCGTTTCATGTCATTTGAGCAAGTTTTATTATTATTTTGAACTGAAGATACAGTTCAATACCATATGAGATGGAATCCTTGCTAATGATGGAATCTTGTTAGGTATTCCCGAAAAATGGATACATGGTACTCCCGTTCTATCACAAAACGTCATGCCATTAAAATTGCTTATATGTAAGCACCACTTTTTAATGACATGGTGTACTATGATAGGATGGGAGTACTACATATGTGTACTCCAGGACTACTTAATAATTACTCGTTAATGATACCTTCTTTTGCTTTATCTGTCTTCTGCAATGTTGGAAGCATTTTAGGATTCACTAACTACTTTCTGCTTTTGCTCTATTCAATTCCCTGATCTTCCAGTATTACTTTGAATGCGTTGTCTGTGATCTTGGCGGCAACTTGTTGTGTTGTGATAGTTGTCCCCAGACCTATCATCTCCAGTGCCTCAATCCACCTCTCAAGGTATGTTTTTGTCTACTTTGAGCTAGTTGACTCGTGTGCTATCTAATTTATTTATCTTTTATTTCTAGTCAGAGACGCCAAAACTCGGTGCTTGTCTTTTACTTGTTTAATTAATTAATTAATTATTTATTTTCACTTGAAGCGCATACCAATGGGAAAGTGGCAATGTCCAAAGTGCTGTCAGAAAAGTGATCCTTTAAAGCCCATAAGCCAACCTGATACCATTTCAAAACGGGCAAGAACAAAAATGGTCACTGGAAAATCAAAAAGTGGAATGCAATCATCTGACATTAACAAAGTATCCCGGATTTTTGGAAGCTCCATTATTGCGAAGAAAAGATCCTCCAGCAAAGGAAAATCTGTCAGACTCCTTGAACAGAAACCTGTCTCTTCCCGAATAGATGTATCCTATAGCACCAAGCCAAGTCATCAATCCCTTGCTTTGCTAGAAGGTGGTTCATCATGTGTGAATGTTGATGATGAGGATAAATCTAATAAATCTTCTATGGACTCTCCTGCAGACAGGAAGTCAACCTCTCCTGCTAAGGAAATTTCATCTCATTCTAAAGTTACAAATCCAGAAACAACTGATGAAGATCCTGAGGGGAAGCTTGATTTGTCTGGTAACAATAAATCTCCTGAAAAAACACTTGTTCTTGCAATAAGTGCTGCTACCATGGAACATAGAAAAAGAAAACGGAAAGTCGATGATAATAACAGCCAAAAGAAGCGTAGGACCGATAATGGAAAATTTAAAGTTAGCACATCTAAGAAACGTGGATCCAAAGCAAGTAATGCAAGCCCTGGAACTAGTAAATCACATCAGAAGCGCAAGTCTGTTAATGATGGGGTTTCCACTGCTTTGTCAAAGGAAGGTCTTGGAACAAAGATCTTAGATGTGCGGAGGAAAGATGAGGTATCGTTGGTTTTCTATCTGTGTGATGTGGATTTTGGTTATCTATTCCTTTCCAGAAAATGTATGTAGAAAATTTTCCATGTAAAACTTGCAAGCATGGAGAGTGGAAATGTTAGTTGCTGAATGCTTTGTTAAAATGTCAAATACAACATGCTGCGGAACATTAGCACCATGTTGCATTTCTTACTCTCTCTCTCACACGCGCGCGCACACACGCTCACACCTCGCTCTATTGTTTCCTCTCGTTTTAGATCTTATTTGGATTCAAACATGAATTGTAACCAAGAAGAGCTTTTAGGTCATACTAATTCAAGAATTTGAATCAGTTAATGCAAACATGATAGTTGGTCATGACCGATGCACCTATCTGCATAGGCAGGAAGAATGTTAGGTCTCATTATTCATAGGCTTTGAATGAAGAACCTATTTTGTCTCCCAATCCTTTGACTGCCTAAATGGAAGGCTACAAAGTAATTTTCTTGTTAATCCCATCAATTTAATCTTTTGTATCTTTCTGGGATTTTTAGACAAATAGGTCTTCATTTACAATCCGTATGCTTAATTTGATATTTTTTTTGTTTACCTATGTGCATGCTGTTTATTTCTTATATGCACGTGAAAAATACTTGAGTTATCCTCTCTCTCTCTCTCTCTCTCTCTATGTGCTTGTGAACATGCGCCCAAAAAGTACAGATTAGTATTAACTGCGGTAGAATAGCATAAGATTATATAATGTTGCAACAGAATTGATCATCGTTTGATTCACAATGTTGACAAATTTTGGCATTTTTGTAATTTCTATCAAATGTATTTAAGAATATACCATAAAACTCTTGTTTTTTTTGGCACTTTGAGTACCATTTTCTTGTTTTCAACGTTTCTAATATTTTATATCACTGCAATACAAATATACCTTTGCTATCATATATGTTTAAATTTTTATTTTTTATTTTTTTGATAAGTAAGAAAGAATTTTATTCATCGAATGAAATAGGTGAAGCCCATGCATACAAGAAGTATACAAAAGAAAACACCTAATTACATCCTATAAAGAAGAAAACGAAAACAGAAAATCATGAGCTGAAGCTCCATTAAGCACTATAGCCGAAAACCATTGAAATAAAGAGAACACAAAGAATTTCCATATTTCCTCCATAGTGCGCTCATTATTATTATGATTATTATTATTATTACTGTTATTATTATTATTATTATTATGATTTTGATAATTAATAAGAGAATTTTATTCCGTAAATAGGCATAGCCCAAGTACACAAGATGTATACAAATGAGTACACCTAAATACAAACTAGAACAGAACACAACTAAAACAACACATTACAAATTTTCCCATTACGAACTAGATTCTTCACCCAAAAACTTAAAAGTACTAAAGAAAAACTCCCTAAGTTCCCCCATAGAACGTTCACTGTCTTCAAAGCACCTCTTGTTCCTCTCCAACCAAAGGCACCAAATCAAGCACAAGGGGATCATCCTCCACGCTACTGCACTGCTTCTACTCCTCCCAAGACCCTGCCAGCAAGCAAAGAAGTCCACCACATGCATAGGCATCACCCAAGCAATACCCACCCTAGCAAAAATCTCATTCCACAACATCGTCGCCACCTCACAATGAAGGAAAAGATGGTCAACAGATTCTCCATCCTTCTTACACGTATAACACCAATCAACCACCAATAAATCTCTCTTCCTTAAATTATTTGTGGTTAATATTTTCCCAAGAGACACCAGCCAACAGAAAAATGCAACCTTACTAGGCACCTTAGCTCTCCAAATACATTTCCAGGGATAATCTTTAACGCCATGACTGGTTAACACCTTGTAAAAAGAACTCACAGAGAATCTGGAATTTTCTGTAGGCACCCACATCAGACAATCCTCCCTGTTCTGATCAAACTTCATATCATATAACCTTCCAAAGAAATCAGAAATTTCACTTACTTCCCAATCCTGCGCATCTCTGGTGAATTCCACAGTCCAATGTAACATATTATTAGAAAAATGATAAGAATCAGCCACTGCAGCCCCTTTATCTCTAGCAATCGTAAAAAGATTAGGATACACATATTGAAGAGCTGAATCCCCACACCAAGTATCATGCCAAAAATAAATCTTTGTCCCATCCCCCACTTTAAATTTGATATTTTTGACAAAATCCCCCCATCCC